>OX387332.1:5121827-6470769 GCA_947562085.1 Eudonia lacustrata
ATTTAGAATGCCTGCCAACGTAGTGCATTAACACTTTAACTTTGTTATTTGATTCTAGCTGAAAAGTAAGTTTTAATCCTCCAAGAAACTTTTTCTTAAATATTGTCGCGATATTATCGTACAACATTTTATATTATATTGCCTGTGAGTTGAAAATGTGTTTATTGCTCTCTTTTGGTTACCTGTTATTTAGTCTAAAGAATTTCCATAATTTCTCTCTTTTCATTTGCTAATAAGTCCGTCTTCTATAAAAGAGATTGGTGGTTGGTAAACCGCCATAGTAGCCATGAAGAGATTTGGTGGATAACTTTGCTCAGCAGCATTATGACGATATAGGTTAAGTATAATTCTCTCATTGCCTACGAGTCTGCTGCCAAGAAGACGTCACATGATTGTACAAGATGAAAATGAGCAATTCTGTCAATACATTCGCGAAGACTGCACCTCTGGGAAGCATGCAGGATGCGGCAGAGGCGTCTCGTTAAATTTGAATTTATGCGTCCGGCGTGCGGTCTTCATCGAGACAGCCATATGGCAAAATGGCGACTTTATTAAACGCATCAATTACTTTTATTCGATAAGCGTGAACATGACGCAAACATTGTTCATCCTTTCCCTCCTGTATCGATTTAATGCGACTTCTTCTGAACCATTCAGATGAAGAATTTAGACGTTAGAATCGGAAGTACGAATCATTCAAACAGAAGGAAACGTGCAAAGCTAATATATTACGAGTACATAAAAGTAAAATAAATCAAACATATTAAAATCACGATGAGATGATATGACAAAAGAATACGTCCGAAAATACTGGAAGGATAATAACGATAAGCGGCTCAGATATCTGAATATAGATTCGTTAAAGCGAGTGGAAATCAATCGTGTCTGGCTGGGCGTGAGATGTATGTACAAATAGAAGAATGAACTCATAAAATTTAACTAAACGTAGTAAAATAAGCGAAGAATGTTTGCGTGTTGCGTTTGTTTATAAATCAACTTACATCTAAACTCAACGCAAGGCAATGAATCTTATATTGTTTTTCAAGTACGAACACTACACATTGAATAAAAATATTTATTACGGATATATTACTGTTATTATCTTGACACTTCGCACACTTTGCTAGGTCCTTGGTCACCACGGGAAAACAGAATAGATTCAATTAAAGTGTTTCATTCGAAGTTAACTTTAATTATTTTTAATCAGACTACTTAGAAAGCATGACTTTGAAATTTTGAATTAGCAGACATTATGTCTGGTCTAGTATGACGTGATATCAATTTAACCCTATTCTTGGCATAGTGGATTATTTGAGACAGTTAACTTACAAAAAATTTTGAGTAGTGAAAAAAGAACACATTTTATACAAACAATAATTTAGAATTCCACAAAAAAAAAACTCTGCCAAGTATAGGGTTAAACACACAATGTGGAAAAGTTTTTGCTTGCATTCGCAAAGAATAATTGACATAATCCACAGCAGTCCATCCATAGGTTAATTGAAGTTCGTTAGCGGTTGAACGGCTACACCGATGATGTAATCGTCTCAGTCTTCAAGTACCTTTAGCGTATGATGATATTATGCCGGGTCTTGCATGTCATTAGACATTTAAGGTAACTACTGTGCTTACAGAGAATTTTGATATTATTTGGCGTATAGATTGGGTTGATAATTACTATATCATTGATGAAGACCGAAGATACATAACTACATCACAGAAGTATGTTTTATTTTAATACAAGTGATTATGACTTTAATAATAGCAAGCATCTTCGTGAGGAGCTCGATGGCGCAATGGTTAACGCACCTGGTCTGCGAGTGCTGAGGTTAAGCAACTTTCGCAAAGGCCGGTCATCGGATGGGTGACCAAAAATGTATCATCTCGAGCTCTTCCGTGCTTCGGAAAGCACGTAATCCGCACTGGGCCCGTGTGGTGGTTTATGGCCTGTTCTCCCTATCCATTCATAGGGAAGGCTCGTGCCCCAGCAGTGAGGACATAAAATGAGCTGAGGATGATGATCTTCGAGGAGATATTTGATGCAGCGGCCAGCGGATTCATGTTACGATCGGGCAATTTTACTGACCAAATTGACACCTCTTGAGCTATTCGTGCTTTGGAAGGCACAATCAAACTCAGCAGTGGACGGTCGTTAACAAATCGTGTTGGGACAACCAATAATTACAAAATATTCCCTATAAATTTAGGAAAGGAAAGTTTAATTTGTATTGATAAGTAAACTCGAAAGGCATTCGAAAGGCAGATCGCGCGTACTCTGGTACGTCGCCGTAATTAACGTTACAGCTCGCTCACAAACTGGTACGGTAATGATATAAATGCAAAATTAATAAGCCTCCCTTCAGGTATGATGTACGGGGCCAGGAACGTTAAATTATTACGCAGTTCTGTGACATGTAATCATGTCTTACAACCAAACATGTTCTACCTTCTATTCAATCAAATTACCATGTGAAAGAGTGTTTTTTGTCCCCGTTTCCTCAACAAATGGCGTTATTTAAAATATTACACAGACAAACTTAGGAACAATAATGTTGTATGACATAATTATACCGAACCGCCAACCAATAAGTATCTAAAGGAAAAAAAATACGTGACCTATCACGCTCATAATTTTATATAATATACAAAGAATTAAACTAAAGCATGTAGCAGAATATAGTGGAGTTATAGACTTAGATCATACTACGGACAACATAAATTACACTATAACACATCCCACACAAATCACTGTTCATATAAAGCGAGACATCTGAAAGGCAAACATAAAGAGAAAAACAATAAACATTATTACTAGCGCCGATACAGATACGACTCTTAATCCGCACTAAGCATTTTAGGAGCGGCTCGGCTGAAATTCAATTTGTTCCTGAGCCAAAACCGCGGTTTACGACAACTCCGACGCGCGTTACAGCCGAACAAACGCGAAGCTGTAAATACTCACCCCCCAAGGGTTAAATGAACATAAATACATCCAGTTTACGGTGAAGCTGCACGATAGTTTATGGGATCGGGCTCAAAGGACCAACGTACGTTGCCTCTTAAAATTGCATTATAAAATTTCGTAAAATGAAATTTCTGCTTCCTTTACCTCCATTTTGCAAGACAAGAGGGGTTTCGTTTTGTCTTGTAAATAAGTAACTTTATCCTTTGTTTAATCGGATCTAAAATTAAACAACGGAATATCCAATTGATAAAGATAACAGGGTACAAGGTTTCAAGTAAAAAGGACAATGTAATTGGTCTAAAACAATTCGAAAGCTACCTTTATAATAGGATAATTTCGCCTCCGCATGTTAATTAAGGATAATTTTATCTCGCCTCAAAGCAAATTCTGATGATACAAACAAAGAGAGAAATAGTGGTGATATTTCAGACGCGACTTAAAATTTGGTAAAAATTTTATTTACACAAAGAGAGAGAGACCACCCGAAGGGTATTTGTAATAAGGAAAAATAGCAACAGGGAGCCTGGCACCACCCATTGTTGTTTAGTGCATGTCTGGGACTTGGAGATAACACGGAAATCCAATTCAGAGTGTACGCTTGTGTAGTTTACGTTCATAACGAAAGAGGCCATGAGACCATTATCGTTTTTATGTTTTGCTCATAGAACGCGCATTCCTTGCTCTCGAAGGATATTAACCGTTGGTCTGGCTGAAAATGACAATCATTAGATGGCGGGTGCAGTGTAAAGAGCCAACGTGGAGCCACATGGGGTTTGATAAAATCAAGCTCTATCTGGTACCGTCCGTAACTTGACTAAATATTACTACATATTTTGTTGAATAATGAACATGAAAACATTAAATAACTTTATAGTTTGAAACTAAGAATAAGTTTAGAGTAATAATCATTAACATGTTTTTTTTTTATTTATTTTCCTGGGAGTATTATATATTTCTTAATTCTAGTACATCACACATCCTGATCATCACGCATACTGCTGTCACTTTATATATCAGATATTCAAAGTCAAGAAAAAAAAAACATTTAAAACCGTTAAAAATATCACTATAACAATTTCTAATACAAATGCAATTGTCTTTACGAGTGGTGTAGTAAATGATCAGAACGACGAAGCGTTTGTAAATCCGTTCCGCAATAATATTAGCAATATGCCAATGACTTGTCTAGTGACACAAACGTGCAGTGTTTCTCAAGATGCATAGGAAGCATGATGCAATCATTGCAATAAAGATGCACTGCGATGGCAAAAGGCAGGACGTATACCCGGGGTGCTGTCATACACAATTAAGACATATCACAATTATTAAAAGCCTTTTATGTAGATACTTAAAGATGAGTCTACATTAAGTAACACGTAAAATAATTTATGTGATATAACATGTACCTAACAAAACTACAAGTATAATGTTGTTTTACTGACACTGACATAGTTTTAAGAATTAGCAGCTGAAATGGCAATGGGCTGGTCATATAAGCCGCAGGACCGATAACCGTTAAGGTACATGTGTTAATGGAGACCGCGACTCGACAGACGTAGTGTTGAACGTGGAGCGACGATATACGCTAAGTGGCTGGCAGCGGTTGGTTGAGAGTAGCCGAAGATCGGGCTCAGTGGCATGCAAATGGGAGATCCTTCTGTCCAGCAGTAGACTGATGTGGACTGATTATGATTGACACTTATCGTCCATACTAATAAAACATGTGCTACATAACATGTTTTGTCATATAGCCTGGAGTCACCATAACATTCGCACTACCCTGCGCCCAATTTTATTTAAGGTTGTGGAACACGCTTCTTTTACAATTTCCTCAATCAGTCGTTAACTCAACATATGTCATCTTCATCTTTTCTTCTATCTTTTGTTCGTTCATCCTTATCTCACATATCCTTCAACTTTCATGCTAATAACCTAATACGTCGCATCTCTCTTCATTATAACTCATGCCAAAACAGAATTATTCTATTATTAGTCTTTCAGATAAAAAAAAATACCTTAATTAGATCGTCCTGCGTGTTTTATGAATTATAGAACGCACATATTTTTAATGATGTTGTTATCAATTTTCAAGCTAACTAGTATAACAAAATGTGCATGCAACCTTTTTAAAGCTATATGCAGACAAAGGCTGATTGTAATGATGATGAGCTAACCTCTAGACGTTCGCTCGTATAAAAAATATATAAAACGGTGTTAATCGTGATAGACATATATCTCAACTACACAGAGCGCATTCTGCTAAAACATTACGTGCAAAGTATGAAGTAACCATGCAATTGCTCGTGAGTTGCACATAATTTTATAACGCCACAATATAGTATTAGTTGTAATTTGTAATGTAACAAGTTATATCTGCATGCAATGCACGTCAACGTATGTACCTACGTGATTCAACGGGTAGAGGTACTAACTTTGATAAAATTGTAGGACTAGAGCTAGGTTAATATTAATACTAAATGTTATCCGAAGAACTGCATTGATTCTGATTAGATTACAGATGGATATGATAAGTCTAAACATGTAAAATTAGATCTACCCAATAACGAACTTTCCGTTTGAAACGGTGCAAATCCCGAAAACCTTGAACCTACCGTACCGACTATACGAGAGACTCGGGGATTATCTGTCGTGTAAATTACAAATCTTGCGATCGTTAATCAAAACGAGAATTAAAACAGATTTGCTCGGATTTGTGGGTCCAACACTGAACACCGCTATCATAAATTATAGCATTTCAGACAAATCGTTCAACGTCAGGAACTCCTACATGCTTCGGTAAACTTATAAGTACTTACTCACAATTTTCGTTAGTCTCCTCGGTATTTAATTATCACCTCCATAGCATAGTTAAAAAACCTTTGAGAAGGATATGCAACATACCTATGTAGGTACATGCATGCAACCTTATCGACTCCAGAAACGTAGAATTATGAAGCAAAATTAATGAACAAGAGATGAATGAAAATAACATTTTTTAACGAGAGTTAGGTACCGAAAAAGTCCTTCATACTCTTTTCATACTGTTTAAATTACAAATGTTCATCATTCAACTAATTATTGTTAAAATAATTGGTGTAAGCACTCTACTTTCCCACCTTTTGTGTATACAGTTTCTACAAAGCGTATTCAGTCTACAAGTAAGTCAATCAAGTATTATGGCACAAGAACCACTTAAGTTCACCTAATGCTACTTGAAATTGCCACTGTGCGCAAGTCATTTAGCGCATAAGTTTCTAAGAAGCAGGTTGTATGTAGGTTTCTAAGGAAACCTAGATTGGTCATCAATGTGGCAATGTGATTTTGCTGCAATTCACCTCATTCAAATATACATACGATGTTTTTATCGTTTCTCTTTGTTGTTTTAATGCATGTTTATGTTGTGCTACGACTTGATATTTTATTCTTCAAAATACATACCTAAACACATTTTGTTGGGTGTATGTTTTAGTAAGTCTTTGTAACTGTCATCGTGTGTCAAACTGGAAATGACTTGACTAGGTCACTGACGGCGAGTTAACCTCAAAATTGGTGATTTTGATGCTCATTCTATCCCTTTTCGGGCGGAGGACTTGAGAGTATGTACGCACATATGTATGTATTCAGTTGCTTATCCCTCACAAGCACGAATAAATACTTCCATAGCCAAAGTACCAAAATGAAATCATCCTTTTATATGTAAAAAAGCGCATTTCTATTTTGGGTCGGCCGTGAGATGACAACAATAAAAGCGGGAGCTCCCTAACGCCCAACGACCCATTTCATGTGGAGTTGTCCAATCATTGACAAAGGTGGACAGTTTGCGAGGGCCGGAATGCCCAGTTGCAGCCGAAATTGTTTACGTTACGAATTGTTTAGTCAATAGGACAAGACAAGCTGTTGTGGAACGAATAAGGACTTACGTTTAGACTTATTATCATTCATATTTTTATCATTACCGCATAAGCGCACTTTGTTTTTATCTCTCAATTAACTGCCGCTATGGTCTATCAGTTGACCCCAGCGTACCCAGAGCTTGTAGTCGGTTTGATAAGGCTTGTTTTAAGCCAACCTGGTTATGTACCACCATCTTATTTAATTATGTCGCCACAACATCAATGATAGTAGGCTTGTAGTCGGTTTGATAAGGCTAGTTTTAAGCCAATCTGGTTAGGTACCACCATCTTATTTAATTATGTCGCCACAACATCAATGATAGTAGGCTTGTAGTCGGTTTGATAAGGCTTGTTTTAAGCCAACCTGGTTAGGTACCACCATCTTATTTAATTGTGTCGCCACAACATCAATGATAGTAGGCTTGTAGTCGGTTTGATAAGGCTTGTTTTAAGCCAACCTGGTTAGGTACCACCATCTTATTTAATTATGTCGCCACAACATCAATGATAGTAGGCTTGTAGTCGGTTTGATAAGGCTTGTTTTAAGCCAACGTGGTTAGGTACCACCATCTTATTTAATTATGTCGCAACAACATCAATGATAGTAGGCTTGTAGTCAGTTTGATAAGGCTTATTTTAAGCCAATCTGGTTAGGTACCACCATCTTATTTAATTATGTCGCCACAACATCAATGTTAGTAGGCTTGTAGTCGGTTTGATAAAGCTTGTTTTAAGCCAACCTGGTTAGGTACCACCATCTTATTTAATTATGTCGCAACAACATCAATGATAGTAGGCTTGTAGTCGGTTTGATAAGGCTTGTTTTAAGCCAACCTGGTTAGGTACCACCATCTTATTTAATTATGTCGCCACAACATCAATGATAGTAGGGTTGTAGTTCCGACAGTTAAGAGATAAGATAACGAGTTCAGCAGTTCTTAAGTAATTAAGGATTCCGGGTGAAAAGAGTTTCCACCTTTGGCGTTACATAAACAACAAAAACATAGGTAAAACAAAATCTCACCTGATGGCATGTGACATTAAAGCCGAATCCTTGACTACTGTGAACAGACTGATCCAAAATGAAATGCATACGTTAATTACAGGCCGTATTTAAACTGTAATGTGACACTTTAAATGTGGGACCGCGCATAAATGTCATGTTTAATAATAAAGCAGCTGCTAGTATCGCAACGCAAACGCACGCCATTCGGTCTAGTATAAGTCTGGTTAATCATAAGAACCTAATTTTATGTCTCTTTGGACATAATAGGTGCATTACTTACAAAAACCTAGCATCAAAACCTGAATTTCATCAATTTTAAATTAGTTTAGAATCAGCCAGTACGATACATCATTGCTAAGTATATAGGTACTAATGGTCGATAAAGGTTGATATCAAATGTACAATAGGCTGTTGAAAAATATTTTACAGTTAAGTATAGTTAAACTGTAGAAAAACTGTAAATATTTTACAGTTTTTCTACAGATACTTTTAGATTCGTTGATAACCTACACCTACTATTATATTTAGTGGGTTACATATATTGTTCGTGCATAGGTTTTATGGAAGACCAGCGCGTCAGCTGTCTACAGCCGTATATTGAGTTAGGACCTTTGTGTAAAATCAACTTTTTTGTATGCATACAACATTTTCTATAAAATTTTCACAACTGACCCTTAAACTGCACTTAGTAATGTTTATAAAATAATAATTCATAAAACAATATTACAAAGTGTTTATCGACGTACCTATATCTATGTTATTAGCTTGGACTAGAGATAAATGGAAAAGGCTACACTGACAAGATCTTGGTTTTTTCTAAAGTTGATAAGAATATCTACGTAAGAATATCCTCCGTGCTTCGGAAGGCACGTATAGCCGTTGGTCCCGGCTGCTTTAGCAGTCGTTAACAACCACTAATCCGCACTGGGCCCGCGTGGTGGTTCATGGCCCGTTCTCCCTATCCATCCATTGGGAAAGCTCGTGCCCCAGCAGTGGGGACATAAAATGAACTGGATCTGATGACGATGATGATGATGATGTTCTACGTATATCGTACAACAAAAGTTTAATAGATGTGTCACACAATCCAACTTAATCTCTAAACCAAAGAAATATACAACATGATAACAATATTCACAATGTACAATAGTAGTACATACAGGTTATACTATACGGCAAGGTTGCGGAGACCGGTTGCGCGTCTTTTATTAAAACCTGCCCGCCATATGTATTCAAATTTAGCGATGCAACCAATGTATGGCGGAATTAAAAGTATTTTATTAAATATAAATAAAAAATGTTGCGGAAGTCATATCGACTTATTGCTTACAATTTGTCATAGCTATGAGGTGCCTAGTACGAGTTATATTTGCTATTGCGCTAAAGAAAATTTGTATAACAAAATAGAATCCATTTAGAATTTAAGCCGGATTAGTGCTAAGTCAGGTTCTAAGATTTGGTACATGCCATTTTTAATTTATTATACGGTTTCGTCTTACTTATATTACTAAAACTACTTAGATTAAGATTTTTAAAATGCCCTTGCAAAGTTCATGTTCCAAACTGAAACTAGACTTAAAACCCTCAATAGAAGCAATAAAGATTACGATTATTATTTTTGAACATTTCGCTACCAATTTGTCAGACCTCATTCCCGTCAATAAATTATTTATATTACAAGCTTATACAGTGCAACCTATATACGCATGAGCAGAATTTACGTTAACATTAGAAATTTCCTTTGTATTGTATTAAATTAAGGACAAAACGGAGCGCTTTTGTACCCATCTCATCGAACCCGCGGGAGTTGTTCCAAATCCCCCTTCAACAAACCTTATTTTCAAGTCAGTAGCTCCAGAGGTGGTCTTACGTTAGTTGACGTTGTCGGCGGATTTTGAACAAAACATTGTGTTTTAACCGTAATGTAATATTAACTAGTTTTGGCATCAAGATATGATTAGCAGATTCTATATCAAGAATTGTCGTCTTACATAAGTTACAGTAGTAACTGATGAAGACATGATAGGAGTAACCAACAGTATTACTGTTAGAGTATGTATTGTAAAGAATAACAAGCACAAGTCAGTTACAATCCAACTGCTTATATAAACAACAATAATAACAGTTGAAGTTCATACAACTACTATTTCATACATCAGTGTTATTACACGTCGTATTTGATGTCAAGTGTCCTGCCAGTATAAGGCACTATCCTCCAACAGTAATGTAGTTCAGGACTTACAGTTTACTACTTGTCAAATAGTTGCTTACTTCCTAATAATTTACGCAAATTCAAACATAAAGCTCGTTTTCTTTCCTGTAGATAATTTCATATACCTTTAACAGACCTATAATAGTTCGTCGACCGACAAACGTTCAAGATTCGTATTCAACGGGGTGCAACGTTTTCAATAAATAGCCTTGTTAGGACCTCGTTATGACTATAATGGAACAGAGGTGTAGAATAACCTTCTTTTTACAACACATTGAAGGTTTTGTTAGATAATAAAGTCTTTTTTTATTTACTTAACTACCCACCCGTTTCTATTTTGGATGTAAGTGTCACCTCTATCATTAACATTAATCTGTGTCATAATCTGGTGACAAAATTCACGTGAAGAAGCTGCTTCAACCATAAATATCCCAATATGGGTATGGAGTTCAATAAGGCATAGGCGAAAATAGGTTGATAACACAAAATTACAAAAATTTACTCAAATACGCCACTTGTATACTGACAAAGAAATGTGCCACATTACACTGGGATGAAATGAATGTGACACAATACACTAGGCCAATATTTCAAGTAACAACCACTTGAAGAACACCAAAGATTTTCCTATAAACCCTTGGTGACGTCGGAAGGGATATAAGCGGCTTACAGAAAATCTTCTACAAAAAAATTTGAAAAGTCGGTATAACACATGATTGTGGCACAACACAGTACAGTAAACCCAAAGCGTGGGTGGTTTATGATTCAGAATGACAGAATGCGTCACGGCTCACCGCAGTAAAGCGGCGCTGCTAATTCGCATTTACCTAATCTTTTGAAAGTTACGGAGTAACCGGCTATTTGTCGCAACTACGTTAAAAGTAAATTGAATATGAACGTGATGGCTGCAAATGATTGATTCATTGAAAACACGAAAGTGGTGGAAATGAAATGAGGAAGTCGGGAAACGGGAATAGAGCACATCACCTTTTACAACATGGGGTCCTTCAAACGAGATGTGAAGAAGTAACTTGCGTCAGCAAGGTGAGGAAGCCAAGTAAGGCACAATCCTGCTTCAGCAGTCTTTGCACCTGGATTCGTAAGTAGTAGCGTGTAACATCAGGTAGAGCAGATTCATTTGCTTTACTCTTCGATAATAATAATGAATAAAAACAAGTATTCCTCGTTGCAATTCTCAATTTACATACACTAAAATATATGAAATTCAATTAATATTTGATATATAGATCGTTAGCTAATTTTTATATACTCGTAGTAGTATTTTCTTTATTATAGGGAGACGTCGTAATCAATCACTTTCATAAATTATACTTAGGGATGATAAGGTGGCACATACATCTCTCTGGGATAAGAAGGATCGATCACTATTATTTATAAACCATCCATATGGTCCACAAGCACGCAATTCTAAAAGTAGCACCAGTGACAGAAAAACAAAGAAAACGGGTTACTGCCTCATCATCTCTTGATGATCAGCATGTGTCGGGAAGGGTAATGATTATGTGAGTTGAGGGTATGTGGGAAAAGGAAGTTCGAAGAAAGATAAGTAAAATAAATAAGATGACCGTGAGAGCAAAGAAAGGTGTAAGTGTTGAGAGGAAGTCTGATGAAGGATAATGTTAGAAGATTAGGAGGAGCTGCATGGCGCAGTGGTTAACGCGCCCGGTCTGCGAGTGCTGAGGTTAAGCAACTTTCGCAGAGGCCGGTCATCGGATGGGTGACCAAAAATTTATCATCTCTCGCTCCTCCGTGCTTCGAAAGGCACGTAAAGCCGTTGGTCCCGGCTGCATTAGCGGTCGTAAACAACCACCGCACCGCACTGGGTCCGCGTGGTGGTTCATGGCCCGTTCTCCCTATCCATCCATAGGGAAGGCTCTTGCCCCAGCAGTGGGGACATAAATGAGCTGATGATGATGATGAATGTTAGAACAAAAAATGCGCCGTCCTCAAATAAGATTGACAATAGGGCAGGCAACTAATGATGGAAAGTCTAACACGCTTAAAACATTAATAATACTTATTATATTTAGAAAAGAGTCAAACCTAGCATAAATACACAAACACTAGAAAATAATTTAGGTAAGTGGTTAGTTAGAAGTGAACGCTTGGCGGAATCCATTCAGAGTTTGGACGGCCAGCGGCGGCGTCTGCATTCGTTATGAACTACACAATTCACATTAAACAACACACATCCACTATGCAAGCGGAACAAGGGCGTAGGGCTGCTTACTAGAAGTAGCAGATTGCATATTTAAAAAAATTATTTGATCAAATTAAGAGAAAAGGAATATTTCGGAAAACATGCTTTCTCCTTTCAAAAAACACAAAAAATTTACTGATAACTTTATACAGATCTACTTGCGTTTATTCACGTTTTGGGGGTCTTGTAAAACTGCCACTTACTTACATTATAAGTATGTAAGGTAGGGTTGAGAAAAGCCTTTTATATAGTCACGGGTTATTGCTCGCAATACTTCAATCGAATGCGACGTTACGAGCAATAAACCATTACAATATAAAAACGTCTTGCTCTGCTAATACCTTACGAGAACAATAAATCAGAGAGTCATCACAATCGAAGACTTTTCTTTAGAAAAGTGGTTCGGATTTTAAAAAATCTGCAGCAAAGTAAAGATTAAGTAACTAGAAATCGCTCTTATACACTGATACTTTTAATTTCCATCGGTTTTTTTTAATTCATGGCCATTTTTATGCCAGCCCTAGTGACATATGAATAGCTGTTAAAAGTTGCACAGAAACTTCGTAAATGGATCAAACTGCTCCGAGTCGAAGCTCTGTTGGATTTCCAATTTGAATGTTCCAACGAAACAATGCAATGATAACTGTACAGTGCTTTTTAATAACTGCCATTCTGAAGGGATTAATTACGAGATACGTATGCCGATGAAAGGTGGCTCGTCGAGTAGACTACCCATAAAAAACTAAAATGCAATAAATTAAAAATGATACGATGCCATATCTTTTATGATGATCCTCCGAATGAAAGCGAAACTCGTACGGGAGAAAATACGTCCTTACCTTTGTTGATAAGGTTAGAAAAACATACCTAATTTAAATTAACAGAAAATAAATTACTTGCGTCAAAATTCGCAGAACATTTAATCTCATATTATAATCTACACTTACCTCAAACCATAATGACGTCATGATTTATATTCGGACATCATCCATCAAGTCAATAAAAGGTTACATACAGCAAAACTTCAAAAGTGAAAAAAGTGGTTCTCAAATATAAATCGATCGCAGACAGGTCGAATGACGTAAACCAAAACAGACGCGGATTCAGAAACCAGCTTAAAAGTACTAGTTAACTTTCTTGTTAATACGTTTACATCGTTCAAAGAGAGAATGTCGTAATTGCGAAGAGGACGAGTTTACCGGTTAACAAAAAGCCTTAATGAGATCAAAGTACCGTGAAAACAATGCCGGAAGGGATTAATTCGCAATCCACTTTTCATTTCAACACGATTACCGTTTTAATTGTTTTATGAATGTAACGCATTCACTCATATGTGGTTTCTAATAATTCACTGTTTTAGAACAAGTATTCCAATATTACATGACACATACTGAAGATAAAGTCGAGAATATTCAGTGCCATTCACTTGACGTTCACGGAAGGTTTAATGGGAGCAGATTTGGAGGACGCTCTCAAATGCGCTGAACTTAGCAAATAAGAGCTTTGACAAACACTTTCTGAAACGTTCGCGACAGAGGGGTTTTCCAGTAGTTGAAGATTACGGGTGAAGTGTACTTTCGGACTTATCGTCACTTAGGTAAGCTGAATGGAAAAAAAGGGAACCATCTATCTATCAGGCCAAGCACTTAGTTATGGAAATTTAGAAAACCCACCCGTATTGCTGCTGTATTTACATCTAGTCACTAAGGCTGAGAACATATAGTTGGGGCATTTCAGACCCAAGCTGTTAAAATCTTCTGTGTAAGAAGTGCGAGAAAGAGATGACAACATCGGAAAGACACAATATAATAAAAGAAGCTAAATAAATATAATTTTTTTCTTGGTTCCCTATCAACATCAAAGTCGACAAGCGTCATCGGAGATCTCAAAACACATCTGCCAAAGTCTGGCGGCGTTACCTTCGTCAATCAATACGCGTCATGAAACGGTGTGGGGTACCCACCTAGTAATTTCCTTTCGATACGAGATACGGTATGAACGACATCTCAGGTGTATCATTAACACGTTGTCACGTACTGGAAATGCGGTACTTTTCTATATTATTATTGTAAGGCTATGTTTAAAGAGGTAGACGTCACATATCTTGAAAACCACTATTACGATGGCATACCACACAGGTCTTAGTGGTGCTAAGCTATATATATTCATCATCATCCTTTATTTATATTTACGAGCCGTTGTTTAGGTACACATATTTAGGCGTAGTAGGTATCAAAATTATTTTTTTCTAGGTAAAAATATTCTTAATAGTCAAAATAATCATTATTCATCATACACACATATTCATTGATATTGTACATGACACACTGGTCTCTATCTTTTCCCGAAGGGGGGGGTTTGATATTTGTTTATTTAACACGATTGAGTTCAGTGGTAGGACTTCTTCTAAATTCTCCTGGGTAGCTACCACCATCTTAAATCAGTCTGTCACAATTATTAAAATAACGACGTCTAAAGTTCCATCACTGATTAAAAGTTCAAAATTTCTTGGATTCTCGTTGTTCATTAAAAAAATTATTTCAAGATAGGAATCTTGTAAAATCCGCAATCCCAACGGAACACAACAATTTAATCTTAATTACACTTCACAAAATTAAAGGGCCAACCAGCGTGAATGGTACCTTTTTCTTTAATGAAAAAGACGACTCAAAATCTTTTATTAAGAAAAATTACGGCTTTTGCTATAGCAGCGCTTGCTTTAACAAATTAACTTAAATTCCAACAGCGTAATATATTTTCAAACTTATATTATATCATCCTCATCATCTCAAGCCTTCTTCGACCAGTTTGGTAAAGGACTCCTTCAACATTATAAACCTTATTAGCTTATAATAGGTAAATTAAACATTTTAAAAAAAATTGGCAGTCACCCAGGGTTATGTGGAGGTCGGTGGCGCTGCTGTAGGTATATACATTTCTTTGCAACGATCGCAAAAGTTAATTGTCTTAAAGCATGGTGTTTACACGGATGGGTAATCAAAGGTTTCCTCGAAAAAAATTATACATCTATATTTTTATGAAACATTAGATATTTTCTAATCATCCTTGTTTACCATAGCCCCGTTTGACGATAAAGTATATATTTGCTTCCTAATGACATATGATTAGCAATTAATAACTGTTATTGACATTGTCAACACGGAAACTTCCTGCGAGCAATATAAATTGAAAGTACATTAGAATTACATTAACGTACATAATTATCTTAGTGCATGAATGTAATTAATTCAATCGCAGTCTCGCGTTCGAGGAACAAACAAGTATTTTACAATTCTTAAGATTTGACGAATTAAAAGTTTTGATTATTGTTTTTTGTTGTTCATTAAGAGCGTTTACGCCGCACACTAGCGCCGCCAATGAAAAAAAAAACATATCTAGTAATTAGAGATAGAAAATCAAATTATGCTCAACAAACTATCTGAATGAAGTAATTTAGCATTTTTACGTCACCTAATGAACACCTGACATGTTATGGTTTAGTTAAATATGGCGTTATAGTTAAAAGTGGCCGTAACGTCTTATTTAACTAAACCATAACATGTGAGGTATTCATTAGGTGACGTAAAAATGCTAAATTACTTTATTCAAATAGTTTGTTGAGCATAATTTGATTTTCTATCTCTAATTACTAGATATGTTTATTTTTTCATAAGTGGCGCTAGTGTGCGGCGTAAACGCTCTTAAGAGTCTTGTGGCGGCTCCATCTACCGCATACGCCGCACATTATTCGACACGAAACAAACACCTTCTCAACCGTGTCAACAGATTGCGCCACAGACGCAAATCAACGACGTCGCCATACCGCAACGTAAAATAGTATGGGAAGCCTGCATCGCGGTAGCGAAGTGTCACCATCTCCTTCGCTATTTAAAGCACCTCCAACTAACATCCGTCGGACTTCGGTCCCCGAGCTATACCACCCAGCTCGGAGGAAGATCTTCTCTTTGCCTTCCTCATTGTGGCATTCCACTGCCATCGGCTCCCTACAGTCTCATCTCATGTTAAGTGATAATAAGACGGAAAGTGGAAGCGCTCTTCACCCGGAAACCTCAACTATTGCGGCACTGGCTATCTTATCTATAGCTGATGGAACATTGATGTTACAGCGATATATTTAGATAAGATGGTGGTAGCTAGCCAGACGGACAAACAAGCTCTACTACCACCAACCAAATTATTAGTTACTAGTGGACCCGGCGGACTTCGTACCGCTTTGACAGTTTCCGTCAAGTGATTAAATTCTCTTTGGTTTCCATGACAACAAACAAACAAATCATTTTGTATTGGAAAATTTACGTTTTTAGTATATTTATAGATTCCCGTGGGAATACCTGGATAAAAAGTCCTATGTGTTATTCCAGGTTATAAACTATCTGTATGCCGAATTTCATCCAAATCCATCCATCCGTTGCAGCGTGAAGAAGTAACAAATATACGAGCATACATACACACAAACTTTCGCATTTATTATATTTGTAGGATTCTCGCCTACACCTCCGGCGACTGAGTGGTTAAGCGCTCGGCCCAATGTCCGAAAGCCCTGGGTTCAATTTCCTGGTCGGACAAAATGTGTTTTCGATGTTTCGATGTATAAGCCCGGGTCTGTGATGATCAATCACCAATCCGCATATAGCAAGCGCAGTTATTAACACCAATCCAATACTCATCAATTGTAACGATGATTTGATTTCAATGTTGGGAGGTCTTAGCCCAGCAGTGAGACAGAGTATATATAGGCTATTTTATTTCTCAATTAATATAGTTATATTATATAAACAAATAGGTATACAGTATATAGTAAACATAAGTGCTTGATTGACATATCAATAAAGCGTCTCTTTATTATTTATTATATAAACTATCAAAGCACATCCTATCACGGCTATGTTTACATGTCTAAATATGTAATGTGTGTGGAAATATAAATATCATTGAGCCGTCACAGCAGCATGTCAGCGCTCGCGTGTCAACTGTCAACTGACAACGTCGCGTCGTCGTTGTCGTCGCGTCGTAGCAGTGTCTATCGCAAATGTTAGCACTTAGAAACAAGTGATTTTGAGCTGATCTTAGCTTCGGAATATATGTTACGCAGTTATTTATTAGCACTAGTGGTCGCCCAGTGGTTGGAATTCGAAATTCGACAGTATTTCACAATGTAGTAAATAACCTAAAACTATCCCACTGCTGAGCAAAAGCGTCCATCATTGAAATCAAGTCATCACTACATTGATGAGTAATGGCTTAATCACCACTCATGCTAAATGCGGTTTGGTGATCACAAACATGGGCATCGAAAAATCCGAAACACATTGCCCGACCTGAGAATTGAACCCGGGTACCTTCGGGTATCGGCCACCGAGTCGTTTTACGATGTAATGTAAACATAATTTTTTTTTTAGTCGTGACTCTTTCGCCATATTAGCTTTAGGTATACCAAATTTTATACTTTTTAGTGCGCGCAGTGTGCTTTATTAAGGGGTACAAAGTTTTTTCTTCACGCATTAAAAAAAACAACATAAAGTATGTATATATTTTTTTTAAACATTCATAAAAGCTGATACATTTCATTTGAGAGATTATATATCTCTCCATCCGACTACTTGTCTAGAGAAATCGCTTAAAAGCGATAAGACCGCCAAATTGTTACTTTGTGAATTATTTTACTTTTTTTTTATTTTTAAGTGCTAATTGCTGCACTGAAGCTGAATTAAATATTTTATAAAATACAGTGGAAAAAAGCGTAAAAATTCAGTGCATACGTCAGCCTTCCCGGTAGCATAATGGTCAGTACAGCCGCCCGGATTGCGCAACACCCAGGTTCGATTCCTGGCTGGTTCGAGTAGGCATTTAATATTTTCACTGTATTTTATAAAAATATTTGTAAATTATTTATATTTTTTTAATGATTATGTATAGTGTTGCAATAAAAGTATGATATATCTAATAAGTTCACGTCAGTAATCTAACAGAGCAATTAGGGTTGAACCGTGATTTCTCGCATTCAGCCAGAGCTTCTATCCGTTCGTCTATCGACGACGTTGAGTTTAAATACATTTATCATCATTATCATCAGCATCACCCTATAAAAGTGCTACTACACTGGGCTCATGTCTTCCTACATGAAAAGTTCGTACAACAGCAGAATCAAAACCTTGTCTTTTCTAAACGTACAATTTACTAAGACGCGGTTTGTATGCTTACATTACGCTTAAAGCAACCTACACACAAAATAGCAAGAGACTGTCGTCAGTTTTACTTGTCAATAACATACCACGCATCTATTGGTTATATAATCTTAATTGAATGTGCATTTTAATGCCACATAGAGGTTGTGTTTCTATAAACTGTCAGATACACAGTAAACAGCGTGTTTGTATCATAAAAACACTTATCTTTATGTGTTGCTATTGTTAGGTACATAGGATGTATAAAATCAATGCTACAGAATAACAGCTTGTCCATGCTTAATAAAAAAAAGAAGAGAATAATTTAAAAAAAAGGTATCGTACGTCAAGATTTTTCAATGAATGGTTAAAAGGTTTGAGACTTTATGTGTTTATATTCAAAGTAATTAATGCAATTGACATAATTCTCTTAGCTTTATCTTTCTGTGTAGGTACTATGGTCATAATCAGAGTTTATTTTCATACTTTTATTAACAATAAGACCACAACATTAGTTATGTACAAACTACAACTTACAAGTGAATACATACTACCTAACTACCTACGTGAATAATATAGAATTATTTCCTACCACTGCCTGCGATAAAACACGTACGTACTCGAACACGAAACGTACCTACAGAAGTTGCACAGTGCAAATAAGCGAATGTCATGCAGAAGGAAATGACGTCAGTGCATCGATGGAATTGGCGATTTCCTAATTATCGCGAGTCCCGGACGATGATGGCCGAAACTGACGAACCAATTGGCTGAATTGATCGGTAATGGGCAAACACTTTGGGGATAAAGTGCGCTTATGTTCCTTCTAGTGTTCTTGAGATTCACCGTTTCTGCTGTTGAATGAAGATTCAAGTGAAACAGATTACATTGATCGACTTGCGTTTGTTTTTTCCTTTTAAATGTGTAATGGAGTTACACTACACAAGAATCGCCTGTAAATACAGGCTTTTCTATATTAGAATAATTATTATTAACGAGAAATTACCATGTTTTTTATTGTGTGCGAGTTGAGTATCCGATATATCGCGGCACAGTTGCATGCGCCATGATATCAGGGTTGCCAACTATTTTACAGGAAATTAAAGTAAATCTATCACTAACAAGTATAAAAAGAAGGATTTGAAGAAAAAATAAAGTATTTTCCATATTTATTTATTTAAATGTTTAAAAACATATATCTTTGTACTCTTGGCACTATCTAATAATTTTTTGTTTTATAGCGCGTTCAGAAATTGGCGTTGCGTTTCGTTTCGTTTCACATCACCTGAGTAGTGAGTATTATTCAGTAATTCAGAAATTAAGTCAACAGGAATATTCCGTTCAAACGCACGCTAAAGTATTTTCCATACTTTATTTTATTAAAATGAATAAAGTATTGGATTGGAAAATAACGTAGAATACTTTTAAAGTATGGTTGGCAACCCTACTCACGTTACAAACAACAATAAACATGGTAATGATCCCGCTAACAATTATTATTCTAATTTAAGTGACCAGTGATAGTTTAAAAAGTTCTAAATGCACTTTAGAACTCTAAAACACCGCTTTGTGATATTGTGGAGATAAATACTGCCGTCATAATTAAAAAAGGCACATCTAACATTTTTCAAATCAGGAGAAAAACGGGTTTGAAAAGATAGGTCTTTTTCTCCTGATTCCAAATATGTATCTAACTCAAATTAAAAAAAAAAATGTTAGTTGTGCCCTTTTTCCTTATGACGGCAGAATAATAATAATATAAGCTTATCGATAAATTCTGTACTTGACTGACACTTTGCCTAGTAAATTTTATTTTTTTACTTCTACATTGTATCATCTTGAATGACATGTACGTCATTTACTTCTTCAACTACGTTCTGTAATACACGCATTTCTATACTTGGATACTCTTGATTTAAAGGGGAAACTATAGTGCCCGACGTTACACCATTGCACAGCGGTATGGCGGCGTCGGCTTCTATCAAGTGATCAGAATACAAATAAAGGGTGCCTATTATTAAATCGAAATTACGATCTAAATTACACTTCGTTGTACATTGATGGGTGTACTCACTATAATACAGTAGTAACGGCTACGCGTGCAGCTATGAAAGGAGAACATAGCAATGGATAGTTCATGAATAGATTCCGATATGCGTATATGGGCACAGCCATAGATGACATTGGAAACGCTTAAGGTCACCGTAGGTAACTGTTCGAACCTTCTACAATGCTTTGTGAATAGATAAATACCCCAACCATTAGATACTTTATTCAACTGAAGTTTTAATTAAACCGTCTGTCTCTGTGGTCTAGTGACCACCAGTCATAGACTCGGATATCTCGGGTCCTATTCCCAGTGGGGAGGGCAAATTGTTCTAACTTTGGTTGGTCTTCTATACATATAATAAAGTTAAAGAGGGTCGAAATTCTGTACATGGAAGATATTCGAATAAAAAGTTGGCTGGGGAAACTTCGAATCGATAACAGAACACGTTCCAACAGTTTTTAGAATTTTTGTCTGTTTATCTGTTTGTGTGTTTATTTGACCTCGCATCACAAATGGCTGAACGGATTTGGATGATTTTGCACATAGACAGACCATGACCCGGACTAGGATACAGGATACTTTTTAACCCGGTTACATTTTCCTGTGGGATAGTGTAGTCTCCGCGAACGAAGTCGCGGGCGACAACTAGTAACTTAATATGTCAACATAACTTAAGGTTCCCAAGTCGTAGTGATCGAATATCCTCGGATGGTTTACGGAGGAGATGGCGCAAGCTCATGCTTACGTAATGCTTACCATGTCGTAATCGACATCGCCTACTAGATCTTCCGAGGCAATCAGATCGGATTCGTAGCACTATTGACGCTTGATATTGACACCAAATGGTACACTGCATTATGCAATATTGTGCCACTACATCGGCCAGGGGCAAGCCTGGCTTATATGTCACTCTTCTCTCTTACCCGAAAAGTCCTGAAAAAATTTAGGAGTTGAGGGGAGCCTACCCACTAAACACCTCTTAGTATCTCTCTGTCACGGGGAGGGCTCAGACCACGACCGGCAAGCTAGTTCTCCCGCAGCTTCGGATCCTAAAGCTTTAGTTCTTATGCTTCTATGGAAGATATATTATGAATACGGTGCTCGTGTGAAACATTTTCTATGTCCGCTCCGTGACTCTTTTGGGTCAGCCGTGTTAGCGCACCGGATTCGCGTGACACCACCCTGCGATGTTCAGCACATGCTATTATTAAAGCGCATTGTCGAGCCACTGGGTCTTTACAAAAACCTTTTTCAAATGAATAAACATTATATCAATTTATATGCGAATACGTAATAAAAACAGAAGCGTTTGTAAACCGTCTCAACTTCAAGGGTATATTCGCACCCACTCGTAAAATAGACACTAAAAAACGTATGTACAGAAAAATAACAACGTAATTCTATCCTTCTTTCACGTCAAAAACATAACAAAAAACACAGTTAAATTTAAAAAAAAGTATTGTCACGCCAATTAAGAAAACAATCACACACAGACACAGAGTACTAATTAGTCGGCAATTGAGAAAAGGGACTTAAAGCATTTAAAACTTTGAACAGAACCAAAGAGTATTTAAATCTGAGTCATTAGAATGTCGTAAAAAGAAACGCTACTGAAAACCGTAGGCATTTCGTAGCGACCGCTGCGTAGCAAAACGCAACAGATTTTCTGAATTTTCAAGTTTATTTTCGGCTACAGCTTTGATTTTACACTTAATTGATTTATATCGTAGTATTGTTATTTGTATAGACCGCATTTGGCCAGCGTGGTTCATGACGAAAGGCTTGATTCTGACAGTGGGTCATTAGCCGACTGATGAATATAATGATTAGATTGTATTATTACTATACGACTCTTTTTACAAATCTATATTATAATATTATAAAGCTGAAGAGTTTGTTTGTTTGAACGCGCTAATCTCAGGAACTACTGGTTCGAATTGAAAAATTCTTATTGTGTTGGATAGTCCATTTATTGAGGAAAGCTTTAGGCTATATAACATCACGCTGCGACCAATAGGAGCGAAGCAACAGTGAAAAATGTTGCAAAAACGGGAACAAGAGCTTAAAAAATTAAAAATGCTGCCGAAAGTCACTATTCCACGCGGACGAAGTCGCGAGCACAGCTAGTATAATAACAAAGCGAACCATTAAAGAGCTTGTTTATATACGTGCATCTGTTGTAGTATATTACATTTTATTACTGTTTGTTAAGTTCCAAAATATTCTAGTAAGTTTCTTTGTACTGAATACTGAATTATTTCAATGATGGAGGGTTTGCTTGACAGTGGGTTTTTATAGACTATTTAATTAATTAATTAACTCTACTTAAATTTTTATTGCATTCTACAACAGTAAGAAGATGGTAGGATAAAGAAATGTACATTGTAGACACTGAAAAAGGCACAGCAATTATATTATCTTATAAGCTCTCTCTTATAAAACAGACAGTGGAGAAAATATAAGAGGGAGCTTATAAGATAATATAATTGCTGTGCCCTTTTATATATAAATATATTTATACTTTTCCTGTTTTTTCATGGAGATGTGTACTTTTTTTCTGAATAAATAACTAATTAGTAGCGAGATTATTATTGACATATGATTATTATTTTACTTTCTAACTATCGTAAAACAAGACTATATTTTCCTCTAATCGATTTTAATTGACTTCTTTAATCGTTAACTACCTTCCCGCCCCTACAGTTCATAAAAAAACAATCTGTAGCCATTAACTTAAAAGTTGTAATACATTTTCGACGATGTTACTGGCCACTGGTGTCGATATATGCAAAATTAATAAAAACAAACGCAATCCATAGAAAATTATATGTCGATGGCAAGCGCATCACCAATATCACTATAGAACCGGCCCGACCGACCGACTGTAGTATGTACAACAGTACGTGACCATAAACAAAACAATCACAATACCAACCCATGTACCAAACAAATGCACACTTGTTCTCTATAAACAAACGAAGTACCGCATCCAAGTTGCAACTACCCTCGGTTAGCAATCTCGCGGGGGAGAGAGAGCGAGGGGCGTCACACACTGCACTGTTGCACAGAAAACAGTCACTCACTTGCAAAACAAAAGAGCACAGTTTCCGTAGTATATTTGTTAACGAACGCAGCACGTGTTCGAAATTTAAACGAACGCACGATTTATTTGCAAGCGTGCGTTGCCGCGGCGCGATGGCATACGACTGCCGCGCGGTTGCCGGCCGGCCTACCTTAGGGCTGTCAGTGTGGAGCCAACTAACTTTATACTGGTGGGTCCGTAAAGTTATAGACAGTCAAATCATAGATATTATACAAAGCGACAAAAAAGTATATCAAATTCAGTTATACATTTAGTGGCAATAGAATTTTTAAATGGAATTATAAGTTGTGCCATTTTGTAGTATAATAATGATTTATCCCGTTTTTAATAATCTTTATGTAAACAGAATTCATAATATTCAGATTCAATACAAAATTTTATAGAAAAAAAAACTATAAAATGTTTAAGCGACCAATATATCAAGATTTAATAAGATATCATACAACTATACGGGCAAATAGTCTAAAACAATAATAATAAACATAATACATATTATTCATATTTGGATAGACCTTTTATATAAAAAAAATACTTTTAAAAAATACTAAAAGTAATTATTTTTTTATATTCTTGCCTCAAAGATATAAAAATTAATGATATAACACTTTGGCGGTAAATTTTGGATCCGTAAAGACGATGCTAAATTTGTAGATATGTAAAAAAATATGACATAGGTAAGTACTTCGCAAAACTTTTAATTTGAATTCTCATTCAACCATAACACATTTTGTATCCAATTATACTACCTGGCAAACCTGCTAGCATCACTCCGCTCCGCTCCTTTGCCGATACCTAAGATTGCTACAAAAAGCCAAATTGCCAGCACAAAACGGGCATATTACATTACATACATGTCGAAGGGTTTATAGTACTGTAGCCCGTGGACATTCAAATCACGAAAAAGGTTACCGTTTGTCTATGTGAAATTGTTATAGATTTCGCCATTTTATATACTAAAAGCGAAGTCTTAAAGATCGTAACCCGCCGTAACCCGAAATAGTGATAAGTCTAAAATCTCCATATATGTTAGTTATTTACATTTCTAGGTTACCGCATTGTTTCGTTATTGTCATGTTGTACATGTTTTTTCAATTACCATACGTAATAGTAAGACTATGGAAAGTTGCCAAACACAAATTTAAGACCAGATGTAGTCCGACCATTTTGATAATAATTTACATTTTTGAGATACCGTTTCAAATTTATACATCTGTTAATAGGCCCTCTGAACAAACCATATACCTATTTTAAGACTGTTTCTGTGGCCGGTTTAGATTTTAAGACACATTTGGTCCATGAAGAAGAAATGCTAAAGTGGTATAAGTTAGGCACTTAGGTACTTTGAACGCACATAGAATGATATTTTATTGAGTTGGCATAGTAGTTGCATTAAATGGTTCCGAAAGTGTAAAGACGTATTTTATAAGACGACGAAATAAAACTAAAAATAGTAATCAATCCATATGTAATTGTATGTTGGTAAACTTTTGTTAAACTCCTAATATTGTTTCATCGCTATCGTTGTCGCTCTTGTCAACCTCATCTTGATCGCTGACGTCGTCATCGTCATCTAGAAGAATACTATTCACCGCCCCTCTCCTCCGGAAAGCTAAAGCTAATGGAAAGCTAATGGCCCTGATGGCATCCCAGCAATAGTTTTAAGAATGTGTGCAGCGGAGTTGTCCCCCGTTTTAACTCGTCTTTACCGTCTCTCGCTTTCTTTAGGTTGTGTGCCGGAATCTTGGAGAGATGCTAATGTGCAACCGGTTCCGAAAAAAGGAGATCGGTCAGATCCGACTAATTACCGCCCAATAGCCGTTACTTCAGTTTTGTGTAAAGTCATGGAGCGGATTCTAAATAAACAGCTTATCCGCTACTTAAAAGAACACCCCTTAATTCACGAACGCTAATACGGGTTTCGGCCGAAACGGTCGACAGGTGATCTTCTAGCGTTCGTTACACATTTCTGGGGTGAGGCTATTGATAAGCGTGGCGAGTCTACGTATATAAAAAAAAAATCTTCGATTTCCTGAACGACATTGTTTTCTGCGAAATATTAAGTTAAAATAAATATTAGGTCCTTACCTATGAAATTGGCGTTTTGTATGAAGATTTTTTATAAAATTTTATTTTTCATACTAACGTTTTTTTAATTTTCATAACATCTATTTGTGTTAACACTATAAAAATTACAATATTAGGAGTTTAACAAAAGTTTACCAACATACAATTACATATGGATTGATTACTATTTTTAGTTTTATTTTGTCGTCTTATAAAATACGTCTTTACACTTTCGGAACCATTTTATGCAACTACTATGCCAACTCAATAAAATATCATTCTATGTGCGTTCAAAGTACCTAAGTGCCTAACTTATACCACTTTAGCATTTCTTCTTCATGGACCAAATGTGTCATAAAATCTAAACCGGCTACAGAAACAGTCTTAAAATAGGTATATGGTTTGTTCAGAGGGCCTATTAACAGATGTAAAAAGGGAATTGTTCATTTTCGGCTTTTCTTGAACAAGTTATTTCTTAAAATGTATTTTTACAGTAAAATATAAATAAATATAAGAAAAATGTCTTTGATACTGTCGTTGCAGGAAAGTAAATATCTAAATTAATTAGTTTTAAAAGTATTTTTTGAAGAGAAGTCACACCATTAATTCCTGTTTTGCTATAACAACAAATATGGAATAAAAATCTTTAATTGCTATTAAGAAAGCTATACTTAATTACCGATTATAAAAATAATTATTCTCCTTAGACTTATACGATCAAGTAACTTTCGCAAATTAATTTAATTATTTACCTTTAAATCAACAAAAACCCGCCAAAACACTATGTTTTACTACAAATTGTTTTTCATGACAATTAGAAAAAATCGATTATTCCTGGATTGATTTTACTTTCTTTTTTTTATATGACAACATCAGCTTGTAAACATTTATGGCATTGATGTGATGATGACGTTTGTAAAAAAAAGTATTCGCTTTGCCTCCGTGTACTGTGAATGTTACTTTTTCGTCTGCTTTTTCTAAACATAAATAAAGTACCATTCCCAAGAATGACATACCGTGAATTAATTTTATTTAGCTGTGGAACATATCAATTGAAGCAATCGAGATCCTATTATGGCGAGCATATCAGGAATGATGGCTGTTATACCATAGAAGTATGTACGGAAAGAGCCAGCAACCTCTTAGAAGGTTTAGAATTATTAAACAATTCCACATTATTAAGAGGCAAAATTCAAAGCAGGCACATTAACCGGAAAATATACTTTGTATATATCTTGTATAATAATAATCTCCAGGGCAGATCTTCTATATTACAATATTATTGTAATTGCCTTGTAGGACGAAGAACAGTCGGTTGCTGTGCTCATGTAATGACAATTATATGGTATTTAAGCTGGGCAAGGCACGAACACAATATTAGACCACCAGCACAGTTTTTAGATCACATCCTAATTACTTACGATGACGATATTCAGAATAAAATTATTAAAACAATACTTTTATTTGTTTTATTTCATATTTTATTCATTTATATTGTAGCATTATAAGTAAGATAATATATTAAACATTATTAAAACAATGGTTAGTCATTTATTTTGTTATCATAATTACATTGTTTCAGCAATAATTACAGCATTTAACAGGAACATTAAACTTGCTTATTTATACACATATTACGTTTTCCTGCTATTATATTGCTATAATTACTTTCTTTTAGATACAAAGAATTAAAAATACCAATTTTTGATAATATTGGTAAATGTTCACTATAAGCCAAAGCGCCCTAGTAAACTGAACAATTCCATTTGAAACGGTAACTCAAAAATGTAAATTATTATCAAAATGGTCGGACTACATCTGGTCTTAAATTTGTGTTTGGCAACTTTCCATAGTCTTACTATTGCGTATGGTAATTGAACAAACATGTACAACATGACAATAACGAAAAAATGCGGTAACCTAGAAATGTAAATAACTAACATATATGGAGATTTTAGACTTATCACTATTTAGGGTTACGGCGGGTTACGATCTTTAAGACTTCGCTTTTAGTATATAAAATGGCGAAATCTATAACAATTTCACAAAGACAAACGGTAACCTTTTTCGTGATTTGAATGTCCACGGGCTACAGGACTATTAAGGCTGTTTTCCACCAAAACTGTGCCAGGTAGCAAATAACACCGTGAACACCGTGGCTCTGAGGGAGGACAGCCTCATGCTGCGCTGCGTCACTGGGTTGTGGTGTACCTCACACCGCATTTCCAGGCCACATGTTGTTAATGTATTTTTATTTTAATATTAATGTATTGTAAACTTTATAAATAATTTAGGATATTTAAATTTACTAACCTAAGTTAAGAATTTAATGCTACTAATACTATATGGGTCATGCCTGAAATAAATGCATTTTATTTTAATTTTATTTAAGCGGTCTTCGAGGAAATATGTACACACGGCGGCAGATCAACCTACCCAAAACTGTCAAATTTCTACAATCAATTTTGAACTTTATTGTTTGGTTATAAGGACCAATATTCATTGGAGAAATTTGACAGATTTGGGTAGGTTGATCTGCCGCCGTGTGTACCAATAACATTACTCCATTTTACACCGCAAGGAAAAGGAAGCAATCCTATTGATGGATTATTTTACTCGCGAACCGCCTGATCCTCAAAATGCCACTTCACATTCACATGATACACTAAGCACGCCCACTCGCATAGGCCCAAGACACCGTACTCGTAGAACAAGAGTACGAAGACCCGGTTCAAACGAGCTTCACATTAAGTACAGAAGTGAGCTTCTACCCACCCCCACGGCTCGGTTCGACCTGAGTCGAAAACTTAGCCTTTAAAGCCCCCACGGGTTGTTCCGCTACCGATCTTGTTAGTACTACTGTATGACATTGTGAAAATTGAAATTAGTACCTGATGTAATTTTTTCAAACTAAGATTTTTTAAATTTTGTTGTTTTTTTTGTGTGTGATGTCCTTTATTTTATTTTTTTGTGTGTTTATTTGTGATGGAAAGTGTCCTTTTATGATAGGGCACTTTCCAATATTTTTGACGCTGTAAGGGAGAAAAGAGCTGGACACTTGCTGAGTTTCTTGCCGGTTCTTCTCAGTACAAGATCTCCCGCCCAGAGTAGACTTAAGAACCGATGGCATAATGACGTTCATAAGAGCTATTTGTAGCCTAAACTGAATAAATGATTTTTGAATTTTGAATTTTGAAAAAAATTTGATCCGATCCGAACCCCTCGGAGAATCTAGTAGAGAACGGGGACACGCTTGTGATGCCATTCCCCTAGAAACTCTCTGACGGCGTTTCGATCACACAGCTCGAGGAACCCTTAAGGTTCTTACCGCCCTCACAAAGTCCGGTGACTCTCGTGAGCTCTGGCAGGCTAAAACGGGCATATTATATGCATATCGAAGGGTTTATCACAACTCGAATGGAGGTAAACAGAGATTAAGCGATTTATCGTTCGACGACCACCGGTGCGCGGTAAACACTTGTATACGTTCGTTCGTAGGTAGTTCGTAGTTATAAAATGTTTATTTTGAAGCGAAGCTATGTTGATCGATGTTAAGCATTTTTACTGTTCGTAGAAATTAAGAAAGCTTTGTGTTTATCACGTGTGCTTAGATTGTTGCATGTTGGAAAATGCAAGATGTTATAAAGTTTTTTATAGACCTTATAAGGACACTACAATTGTAATAAAATAGGTAGCTATTCCTATAAGTCGTGGATTCTCGTCCCACCTTAGGCAAGTGATATAGTTCTGTTTATATTTACGATCAAGTTATAGCAGCGTGTAGGTATGCAAATAAAAAAATTAAAATAAATTGTTATTATTTTAAAAATCTATATATTTTCTACACAAAGACTACTTTATTATTACATCATTACGCCATTAGTAGCAAGTCTAAATAATATAATAATAGGACAACTTCTACTAAGAAGATCTAGCAAAATAAATTAACATGCATAATACTTCTCTTTCTAAACACATACACATTATATCACACACAATCACACAACCAAATACAAACGATAAATGCGGCATCTCGATTTTATCACAAACGGGTGTCAGATAATGATGTCATATCCTCTATCTCCTCAGATACTGAAAACGATTCTCCATTATAACTATGTAATACCTCGTTCTTCAAGCTTTAAAAAACAACACCATAACCTCTGTCTTTGTACTGGAACGTCACAACACTCTCCAATCCATAGCAAATGCAAATAGAGTGACTTTGCAATGGATTAAAGGACACAGCAACTCTTAGGGAAATGACGCAGCTGATGAACTGGCCAAAAGAGGATCGATGGCAACAGTTTATGGACCGGAACCAATGGTGCCCATACCTCAGGCCCAGATAAAAATATGGCTGCGCAAATTAAACGAAGAAAAACATCTAACAAAATGGAGAAACAGTGTAGGTAGCAGGCAAACCAAGAATGCAGTTCCGGTGACATCAAAAAAGCTTGCCCGCAACCTCCTCAGATTAAACAGGGACAGGATCCGTAAAATCATCGGTATCATTACTGGCCATTGTCCCCTAAACAAACACTTATTTACGATAGGTGTGACCGACAGCCCTCTATGCAGAGGATGCATGGAGGCGGAAGAAACGCCACAACACGTGCTTATGGAATGCAGGAGTGTGGCAGATGAACGGGCACGGTTTCTCCAAGCACCCAGGACGCTCGCGGAAGCCTGCAGTAGCCTGAAAAGGCCGCAAGCCTTCTGGGATAGTCTGGGTTGGTTGGAGTAGGCAGAAGGTATACGTACAATGGCTAAGTGCGGACACAGCCCAGTTTAACTAACTAACTAACTAACTATGTAATACTGTTTACATTTGTACGAGATGTTCTGCACTGCATTTCGTGGAGACAAAGCAAGAGTTTTGACGTGTAGGTATTTAAAGACCCCCTGAGCCCCCCCCCCCCCCCCCCCCCGCCCACACGGTATCAGTTTCCACACAACGAGGGAGCTCGTTTTTAAATCTAACCCTACTTGTTTTTATTTCGATGAATAATGTTGACAAATAAATAAGTTGGTTTGTAAGAATAGGGAAAAGGTTACTTTAATATTTAATTCATCTAGAAAAGAAAATTAATGTAAGCAAAACCACTGTAAAAAGAAAAAAATATGGTTTTGATAATCGGCTATTAGTTTATCAGGAAAATTTAACATAAATTATGTAAAATAAATTTATAAAGTACTTACAATATTAAGTAAAAAAATATATCTGAGATTTGAAATTCGAACAAAAAAGTTTCGAAAGCAAGATAGGTTAGTTTTTTTTAATCAAAAGTTTGCAATTATACTGCAGTTCCCACTGCAACTGGCACTCATTTCAATATTTCAGTGTATTTTACCATTTTTATTCAAATATGCTTTTGCCGTTCAAACGACAATAACAACTTAACTCGCCGATGTCGTGAGTTAACTCGCTACTGTAGGTACTTATTGAGGTGTAAATCGGGCTTAACAAGCATACCCGCTTGTTGTACAATAGGAACGCACGTATAGCCGTTGGCCCCGGCTGCATTAGCAGTCGTTAACAACCACCAGGCATTTGATCCGCGTTGTTGTTTATGGTCCGTTCTTCCTAGTGTTTCTATCAAAAAGGAAGGCTCGTGCCCCAGCAGCGGGGACTAAAAATTAACTACCTAGTGATAATGGTGGCACTTTTAATATTTGTTTATAAATATTGAATCTCAAAACACGGTACCGTATTCCTAACATAACTTAACAAATTATTCCCTCCATGCGACATACCTGCACACGCTTGTTGACGTGCGTACGCGCATAGGACAACTGTTCTGCTTCAATTAACGGCATTCTTAGCCTTGCGTTTGTATTTATCAAACATTCAAACGTATAACTCTTTGAGGTTTATTGGTTATAAATGGTTATTGTATACTACAAGTATAACATAACTAATTAATAATACGCATATTTAATATCGGTAATAATCGGTATTATAACAAAGTTTTATAATGACTTTGATTCTTTAATATTTCAGGCTCTTGCACGCACCATTTTCCTTATCGTAGTGATGTGGCTGAACTAAATGATAACAAAAATATAAACAAAATTAATTACTGGAAAAATAATAAAATAGTATATGTACATAGGCATACTATTAAACCCTTTTTTCATAATGGAACTACACATTATAAAAGTACCAAACAATACTAAGAATCCCATTACTAACTACATAAATGTAAATAAGTATACTTTATTAATCACAAACACGATTATATGTCTGTGTACAAAAAATTCTTTCAGCTGGATATAAAACAGTTTTCATTAAAAACTACTTGATGAAGCGACTCCATTTTAATCACGAAAACAGATTATGTCCCCATCCATATTCACACCAATTAGCTTCAGGCAGTGGCTAATAAAAACGTCATACAACTGGAACGGGGCATCGAACTAACCAGCCCATAGTAGATAGAAAGAAACAGAATGTTTAGGTTATACGATTTAGGCTAATCCATTTCATAACAGGCTAGTAGAGTGTTAGAAAGGCTATATTTGTTTATCGATGAGAAGGCAAATGAATACCTGAAGTTAAGCAGCAGCGAAGTCCAGATGGAAAGACAGCTCGTGGGGCAGGAGTCCCCACCTTACCGAGTATTCAAACTCTTCAGATACTATTTGGGACACCATAGTAGACGCAATCATAGACATCATTTTAGTTAAGTATAAACAGATATATAAAAAAAAAACAATAATCAGTCTTTGAATGAGAAACTGCATGGTCGTATTCGTCCTGTATGTTCCAGAATCCGATTGGATGGCGACCGCTACCACGTATTTCTGCCACTATACAGCTTTGTTTGCATTTCTGTGTTCCGGTGTAATGGGATCAAGATTCAAGATCTAGTGAAGTTACAGAGCTACGAGGCATCATCAAGCACCGAAGCTTCATAGTCAGCAACATGCGCGCTATACCCTTGATTTGCCAATGGGCACCGGAGTGCAGGTGATCACTTTCCATATGCAGGGACGTTTGCATGAAAATAAAGCTGGGAGAAGGTTCGTGAAGCACTTTAAGCGGAAGCTATTCCACGATAAAAACGATAGTAAAACCAGGAAAACAGGAAATGCCCACACATTTTGTATGATGCGATGTTAGAACAAAAAGTTTTATCTGAATCGAGTTTCTATACTGTCAGAAGTCACGTCTGGTGAATCAGAAAGTGCTAATCGGGCGTCAGCTCACTGCCCCCGCGGAACATCCGCTGGGAGCTGAGAGTTGGGACCCGCCCAATGGAGTGATTGGGCCCGAAATTTGTTTTGACGTTACCAATCAAATCAATTTTCCGCGCAAGGAAATGGCGTCCAAACGGTCGTCGCCGGTTCGGCTGCCATGGTTACTCTTAATTGAGTAATGGGTCTGGTACCCAATATTCTTAAGCCTTAGGGTGGAAGAAGTCATTTGCAGAATTAACAAGTTAGCGCTTTTTTGCGCCACTCAAATATATAAAAAAAACTTTAAATTTGGGATGTGAAAAATAGATCCTCAATTTGAACACAATTTTTTTCTTATCTATATTACGTGAAGCAAAAACTTTGTACCCCTTTTTACGAAAATTGCGCGAAGGGAGGAGTATGAAATTTCCCACATTTATAGTTTATATAGAGAAGGAGTGCAGAATGCTAATATTTTTTTTTATTATGCATAAAAATACATTAAATTAAATAAACATTGTTTCATACAAAAATTTCAAAAATGGAAGAGGAGCGGCCGAAATCTGCCAATGCCAATCTAAACTCACATTCTATATTTTTTATTTTTCATTGCTTAGAATACAATCCGTGCAGCCTTAATAAAAATATAACTTTAAAGTTGTCGGTTGTCAACTGTTAGCGTACTCAACACAGAGAAAGACTGAATAAAATAGATAGATGATAGAATTTCTGAATTCCGCAGACTTTTCTATTACAACACATCTAGGGTTGGCTGGATCTCCTCTAAAGATAGCTCACCTTTGTATAACCTTTTTTACTATTGTTATCTTTTTTTTTTAAATCCTATGGAACGTTTGTTTTAATGTTATTTATTTGTGCAATAAAAGATTGAAATAGATGGATTGTTTACGGAGTGACATGACGCGGTGTCCGGACGAAGACCATTTTATGGATCCGCGTGACGTCAAACAGTCATAGCCGACCCCAAATAATTGTGATGAAGGCGAGAAAGAAGAGAAGAAGGTCAACGTACTTTGTGGGTATGCAACCTGTTCGGTTCGGTAGCGTTTTACTACTTTATCCGGTACATACATGGTACTGATTTACTTAAATAAATTTTACACCTGAACTCTAATTCAAATTTTGTGTTCGCATCAAATAGGGTTAAGTATATAAGGTGTTTGTATACCTATACTAATGGATTATCCTATTATCCTATTTAGCTACTATATATGCAAAATTTGTACACTGTATTTATATAAATCATTTATTTTTGACTATATTATCAATAATCCATATTCGATAATATAAATCATTAAATGTTGAGTCTCTTATTATTACTCAAAAAGCCTTTCATTTTAGCTAATACGATCCACAATAATTATTTTAATGCGAACAGACGGCTTCAATTAACACCTGCTAGATTTGCTTACACACTTGACTTTCATTCGTCTTTTTGAGCATGCCAAAAACTGACATTTCGATACAAAATTTATTTCGCTCTTAATTAACAAGCAATTTTGTCATCCTAATAGAAGAACACCAACTAAAGAGATCACCTTTCCACCAATGTTGTTAAATATGTTAATAAGCTTTTGTATTTTTTTCGTGCAAATTTTTCACAAGACATTTTGATCAAAATTAAGTAATTTTCTTTCTCTTATTCCACAACGCTCTTGCCATATTTTTATTTTTAAATTAACAATGCTATATTCGTTACAAGATAAAATGTTTGGTCACCCATCTGATGACCGAACACGAGAGAGAGTTGCTTAACCTCAGCAATCGCAGACCGGGCGCGTTAACCACTGCGCCATCGAGCTTTCGATTCTTGGTGCAGCAATGAATAAATGCTTTTTATTATTTTTAATCAACATAGTAGGGGACATAAACTATGAGGCCAATCATCAAGCCACACTTGAACACTTCGCATGCATCCTCAATATCACCCACTCACGTGCAGTGTTGTTACATAGCACATGACAAGCTCAGTAAGGAATTTAGATTATACCACTAATACGAACATGCTGATATTGCAAACTATATTAGCTTGTATCCTAATTAAAGCATCGTCTTCAATTTCCTTCGTTATTTAGAGATTTAATGAACTGTCTCAAACCTCGTGATCCTATGACCTCTCAGTGGTGGGCACATATTGCTGTATTCGGTTACGTGCATAAGCTTGTTTTAAATATCAAGTAAATCTAAGTCATTCGCCATAATAACAATGTCAATAGCATTGTTGTGTTCCGATTTTTAGAAATAAGTAATGAAATCCAGATCCTCAGTAATTGAAAATTCCGGATAAAATACGCTTCCACTATTGGCCTTAAATATGAATAAAACACAACCTTATACTGTGCTAGATTAACGTGATTTCAAACGACTATACTATAACAATAAAAGTTAGCACTCGGTAACAATGCAACATTATACAAGAACCACACAACTCATGACAGATCAAATTGTATACCTTACGGCGGAGACTGACCGAAGCGTATCATCGTAACGTAACATGTTCGACGCGAGCATTCGCATGGTCAGTGAACCGAGCCATTCGCCGCTCGCCGCTCGCCGCTCGCTCCGCCCTGTTATCGGTCAGTCAGCAATGACGTATCAAGCTCGCCAAGAATGGTACGTTACGATGATCGCTCCGGTCTGTTTTTATTTATTGATTAAGGCTCACAAAATAAGTTACAGTCTAAGCATGCACTTCATTTGTATTACTCTTTTACATAGAACTAAACCGTAACTATTAAGATGTAGGCACAATAAGATCCAAATAGGTATACAGGTACTAAAAAAAATAAAAAAATAAGTAAAAAATGAGGGTTTAATACAGTATTATACTCTTCTAGGTTTGTACTAGTTTCTTAAAGAAAAATTTAAAAAATGTTAAAACGTTTAAATTTAATCAAAATGTATTCAAAGATATTCAAACAAGGGGCAGCCTGAACTGCTTTTTTTAAACTTGTATAGGTTCTTATCAAAAACACCATAAGACGTCTACGTCTTATGGTGTTTTTGATCTCTACCATTCGTAGCGTATTCGTAACGTTCTAACGTAGCTACGAATGGTAGAGATTCTAGGTCAATGTGTAGTTTCGATACTGAGCACGCCTTTCAACTATAGACGCAGAGTCTGTCCGTGGATGATAGGAGGTATCCGGCCAGTGGCCTTGACAGCGCGGCGCGAGGAGCCAGCCAGCTACGTCACAGGTACAAAATGGTGTTCGAAAAACTATCGGGACATAATTTTTATTTATTTATATTTATGAGAAACTGGTTATCTTATCTTCAGGTAGGGACTTGACGGTACACAAAAACGCTGCTAACAATGCTGTTTTTTTTTTTGTTTTTTTTAGCTTATTTATTTATTTATGGCAACAATAGCTCTATGCCAGAGGCCGGTCTATACCAAAAAAGTACCAATACAACAGTGATGTTGTTACTCAAGGGATAGTCTCACTCACACCCCTAGACCACAGAGCTTGCATTGCACCAATGATGCTGGCACTCTAACAATGGAAGGTCACATGTCCACAACTATATCTGTCCCTGTCGGACGGTCTATTCTTGACGCCGGACCCTCTGGTAACCTTGGTGTCACGGCAGTTAAGATTGACGTTAGTGTACAGGCGCCTGCACATCGACCTGTCCATAAAAGTCAAATTTCTTCAATACATTTTCAACCATAAATACACAGTAATGAAACATAACATAACTAACTAAATTAAAGAAAAAAAAAAGAAAAAAAAAATAAAGAAAAAAAAAATTAAGATAAAAAAATCAATAAAAAATATCCTCCAGCTGTGGGCTTATGTCACCGGGCTTTTATGGGGGCGGCACGGTACTTAAAGGGTACCTCAAGCCGTGTGAAACGAATCACCTTCGGAGGTTTTCCAGAGGGAACGGCATCACACACTTAAAAGTGCGTGTCCCCGTGCCCTACTAGATTCTCCGAGGGGTTCGGATCGGGTCGGTAGCCAAGCCAATACGTTGGCAGAGGTGGCTCTCACCGGAGGCTTCAATAAGGCACTCAACTCTTTAACAAGCTGCTTGGCTTCCGGCCCCCATGGAACCAATGTCTCCACCGCAAGCGGAACAAGAAAATAATTTGGACCCATTTATTTATTTTTTCAACCATATCATTAAGGCTTAAAGTTCAATGTCTATTGAGGAAATTTGACAGTTTGTGGTATGCTGATGTGCAGGCGTGTGTACATTTGCATGACACGTCGTAAATTGGCATTAGTCGGTGTGTATGAAACTTTAATCGGTGGCGCATATCATCTTGTTGATATAATCGTATATTGTACATAGGACACATATAGAAAACTTCGTAACACATGGCATGAGAGATCTCTTCTATGTAGTGTTAAAAATATCTTTATTCGTGTAGAGCCGTCAACAGCCCGCTTCGCTGTGCGAAAATTGATGAATATATTTTTTATAGCCTATCATTTGCACAATCTCATGTTCCTAACTACATACAAATTTTCATGATCCAATGAATTTCAAATCAGATTGCTTTAGTAGACACAATGATTAAATATTAACTAAACTATTAATTTGTTTAAATACAGCTTTGTATAAGTCCCAAGATCCAAAAAAATCTGAGAATTTCTATATTAATAAGACAACGAGAACGAGCTACGTTAAGTAAAAATAAAGTAGTATACTTTAAGCTTAAGCAATAAGGTCATCACTCTTTAAACACTAATAGGCCTAATAGGGAATTATTTTATAATCCGTTTGTACTATACGAAATACAGTTTTCTGAAAGTCGTCTTTCTTTGTGTGCTCAAGTTATTTACATTTTTATTAATAAATCAAGACTTTATTTATAGAGTGTTGGGATTATCAAGATCCATCAAGTTAGACACCTTAATCAAGTTACTAGAGGAGTCTAGCAAGGGCTCCTGACACAAAATAAGGAGATAGCAGAAGGTATGATTCGTACAAACGCGCTCTAGCCGGAATCGGAATCTCGCAACACCTGCGCTTGGACTGTTCCGAGACCCGTGTCCGTGAAAGAGGTCTATGTGTGCGTTGCCCGAGCGCGGTATGTATTAAACTTACCTCTTCATTTTGTGCTCCTGGTGCGTCCACCAAGGTTACCAAGTGGTCCTTTAACCCTTTACAGGGCTCTGTTCATATATATACATTTTTTCCTACATGATCAGAGCCTGTTTTAGCTAATATTCTCCTTTATTCTAGTTCTATCATTTAATTCCTCTCGTACTTTTATACTACATACTACTCATTCATCCATCACCTTTTAATCCGAGCACTGGGTGATCTGCTTTTATTTATCTATTTTGCTGGCTAGCTATCTTTTTTATTTTTATTTTTATTTATTTTTCGTAGTTCTGTCCATATATTGGACACCATAATTTTAACTTTATTACTTTAACATAAGGTCGAAAACCAATGAAAAACTTCAACATACTCTGCCCATTAAAGGTTTAAGCCGGTTCGAACCTCGACCTCCTGATTCGATTCGAAGTCGGGTATGAACATTAAACAAACTTCGCGTCTGTCGTGGCGATGACGCGCCGCCATATCGCCGATTTATCTATCGCTCTGTCAGCCTTACCACAAAATAAGTAGAATGCAGAAGGCAAGCTTCATACAAACGCGTACGAGTAACGAACACATAGACAACCTCTCACGGACACGGAATCAGGGGGGTGTCACTCCGCAGTTTCGATACGTTCATCCGGCGCGCCTCCCCTACCCTACCGGTCCCGGGCAGGCGTATGGCAGTAGGTTGCCGCTCGGCTCGCACTCGCACGCTCCACGTCGCGCGTAAAACGAACGATCATTTCTGTAATTTTCAATTTCAAAACAATGACTACTAAACGATCGTTTAAAAGATACTGTTGTGTTTACGGGTGTCTAAATAAAAGAAAGAACAATGAATTGAAATTAACATTTTAATACTTAGACATATATTCATGATTGGGAACCCTACGCTCCTGACGTCAAATCGACATCGAGTCAGCGTTGCCTAACGGAATATGAACGCTCGGGTCACACGATAAGTTTCAATGTCGCGTGAAAGTCGTAAGAGTAGGCGATGTTTTATACCTAAACTTGACTTTTGTTAGAGAGTGAGTCTTCTGTATGGTAGTACTATTAGTGATTCTGTGACGGAATCTTGCAACAGCTGCGATCGGACAGCAGCGATATTCTCTAAGCAAAACAGCGTCGAACTCGACATTGAACTCGCTCATAACTTGCAAACGAATTTCAACCTACTTTCTAATAGTAATAAAGTTTACATTCGTTTGCAAGTTATGAGCGAGTTCGATGACGAGGTCGACGCTGTTTTGCTTAGAGAATAGCACTGCTGTTCCGAGACCAGCCGTGTCCATGCGACTGGTCTATGTGTGAGTTGCTAGAGCGCGCTATGTATTAAGCTTACTTTCTGGTACCTCCTTATTTTGTGGCCTCACTATTTACACCAGATAACTGTATTAGCCTGTATACTGTGTAGGTGGAATTTTCCTTAATGGCAACATTGATACGATTACTGCTAAACGGGTATTTTACTTGGAGATCGAAGTGAGAAGCCTCAGTGGATACGTCGGCTAAAGTGTCAAAGCTCGTAACTCCATTTTTTTTTCCAATGAAATTTTGATACTTTTTTATTACTAATTACTAAACGCATTCAATAGTAAATCCTTCAAAAAAGCCGTTTCAGTTTAAAATGTTAAATAGAAAACCACGTAACACCATTTTGTTGAAAGCAAACCACGTATTTCCCCCCCGCTCAGTAGGTACCTACTGCATGATTTGGCGTAGTGACCGCACGTCAACAGGCAGATTTAAGTTTTTTGTGCCTCCTGTAAAATTTGATCTGATGGAGTTACGAGGTCTGACACTTTAGCCGACGTATAACTAATCTACCTACTACTTACTGGGAAGGCAAATATTCGTTTTAGTTACAGACACCTGCATATAAACCTATTCAAAACTGTCAAATTTCTTCAATAAATGTTCGACCATATGCCCTTGGACATAGAGTTCAAAGTCTATAGACAAAATTTATCAGTTTGTGGTAGTCTCATGTGCAGGCGTGTACGTATAGTCGACAATGAAATTGCTTTACCACCTTAGAAGTGAATTTTGTTTGCATATAATAAAACAACAAGTTCTATTTTTGTATAAATTAAAAATTAAAATACCAAGTGACAGATACGTTGTCATTACTGACAATGAGCCTTAGCGAAATTTTATTGTAATGGAAGGTTTTGTCAAAAGTGATAAAACAATTTCATGGTTGACTATACATAGTAGGTAAATTATTGTTCAATGAAAAACTCGTCTTATATCAAGTGTATGGTATTATCATATCAGTTTCAACTTCGATACCGTGAGTGAACGCAAAACTAACAATTCAAAGTAATCAAATTTTTTTTTTTATTTTAGCCGCTGGATGCGATCAGCACAAAACCGGTCGATGTGGAGATCCTTGAGGGAGGCCTTTGTCCAGCAGTGGACGTCTTTGGGCTGAGATGATGATGATGAAATATTTTTGAATACTTTCTTTAAATGTAGAATTATACATTGCTAAATGCTAGTATTATTTGGATTTGCAAAGGTTATTTTTAATATCGTAGCCAGGAAGACATTTTTACCAGTCAATTAACTAACCTTTCTACGCGGATTACTTTACGTTACCTATAATTAACGAAAAGAGAATTTATACTTGTACTGGATGACGTTACCTACATTATCTATTATAGTTTAACTTTTAAGTTTAACTATTATTACTATTACATATATAAAAAAATTCTGTAATTTTTATTTAAATGTACTTAATTGCATGCAGTCTTCACTTATAATTGTATTGACATCATGCTAAAATCTATTTTAATTATGTCTTGTTTACAAAATCAATGATGTTATATATGTTGGTAATTATTTCAATAAATAAATACATAAATAGAGAGCGTTAAGCGTTTGAGATGTGGACTCTACGCAAGATGTTCAAGATACCATGGACTTTCACCTCAAACGCCAAGGTACTAGAGAAGGTCAACTGCAGAAGAGAGCTGATGTCTACAGTCATGACATGAGACTCAAGGTCAAGGACATAAAATAAGCTGATGATGATGAATACAACCTTAAAAACACCAATAGTCAGTATAGCCAGCCACGCCCCGCGGGTGTCCAGAAATCTAATAAGCATTGGGAAAGTCCAATTTTCCTTTCGAGTTATCCGAGCGACCGATGTCGCTCGGGGTCATTAACCCGCATCCTTTTACGGACGAAGCTTTATACGAATACGAATGGAGGAACATTTTAAACACGACGTGCTAGACATGCCGCTGAAAAGCTGCCAATACTTTTTTACGGTTTATTATTATTACTTTGTTACAAATGTTAAATTATAGATAAATAGCCATTTTTGGGGTTCCGTACCCAAAGGGTAAAACGGGACCCTATTACTAAGACTCCGTCCGTCCGTCTTTTGTCCGATTTTTTTGCTCGTTTTTGCTCGATATTGATAACGGCAACAAGTATAGACGCTTGAAATACTCACAGAATATTAAGTTATATATATTCACTTTAAAAATAAATAATTAAATTAATAATTAATGGAAAAGAAATATACGTTTGTTGTATGGGAGGGGTCCCATACAACAAACGTAATTTTTTTTCTCGGTTTTAATAACGATAACAGGTAGAAACTTGAAATATTTTTATATTAATGGTACAGAACCCTTCGTGCGCGAGTCCGACTCGCACTTGATCGGTTTTTATATATTTACTTACTTTTTACTTTTTTTTTTTTACTTTTTATTTTAAAGTAGAATTTTGTAACCAAAAGACGTCCACTACCTGGACAAAGGTTTTCTCCAGGGATATTCACAACGACCAGTTCTATGCTGCTCGTATCCAGCGGCTATCCGCGACCTTCACCAGATCGTCGGTCTACCTTGTTGGAGGCCTGCCTACACTGCGCTTTCCGGTACGCTGCCGCTGTGTCGCCACTCGAGGACTGTTCCGCCCCAGCGGCCATCAGTCCTGCGAGCGATGTGCCCTGCCCACTGCCACTTGAGCTTAGCAACTCTTCGGGCTATTTTTTGTCGGTAACGTTTGTTCTTCTGCGGATCTCCTCATTTGTATGTATTATGTACAAAATATATTATGGTGGTTATGGTAAGTCGGTTATCTCACTGTCGCCTGTCATCAAAACGGCCTAAAGTACACAATACCGTACTACACGCAATCGACTGTCTTTCCATCCACACCATCTTGATGGATGGCGATCTACTACTGTGCGTTTCTCACGTAATTTTTTACCACGGACTACAGTGCTGTGGAACCAGCTCTCAGCGGCGGTATTTCCGGACCAATACGACTTAGGAATCTTCAAGAAACGAACCTATTCCTTCCTTAAAGGCCGGCGACGCATCTGTGATTCCTCTGGTTTTGCGGGTGTCCATGGGCGGCGGTGATTGCTTTCCATCAGGTGACCCGCCAGCTCGTTTGCCTCCTTCTAATATTAAAAAAAAAAAGTGCCATCCTTAATTCAATACAACAAAGGAAACGTTGCATCTTCACCTTCGTCTGCCAATATATCGTAGTGCGACAAAGGCGGTTCATCAACGGTCACCTTGACATGATCGTCGGCAGCCACTCTTGCAATCATCCAATTGAACACCGGACAACACGCGGCGAGAGAGCGTCTTAGAACAAAAGAAGGTAAAGGAGGCAGAAGGTAAGCTTGATAAAAGGTCACATTTTATCAACTGCAAATATTTTAACAAAACATCTAATTATATCTGAGAAATAAGGCCATAGCATTTAAAAAAAATTCAGGCTAGTTTTTTTTTTACTTTTCCTGACACAAAAATTGTAATATTTTTAGAGCGGCCTCTCTGTCGGCTCCTTTGAATGAAACTACGGGCACGTGTAAGCGGTGAAGGCGTTGCGGCCTCTCTGTTTCGACTCTGAATTGAAACTACCGAAAATGCTTTATTTTACCTTTTAATCGAAATGTCGTTTGGCGTTTTACTTGAAATTAAGCGTATAAAAATGTAAGGTTTTTTCATAAAAATAGTTTAAATATGTTGTTGAATTTATCCTTAAAATATTTGCAGTTGATAAAAATGTGACGTTATATACAGCGCTAGAGTAACTCACACAGACCCCTTCCACGAACGCAGATCTCGGAACAGCTCGGAACAGTCCGAGCGCCGCTGTTGCGATATTTCGTGTTTTTTTTGTTTTTTTTTTTGAGAGAGTTTGCTGATTGCCTCGAACGGCATTTTTAGCGTCACCGGGGTTTTTTGGGGGCGGCGTGGTACGTAAAGGGTACCTCAAGCCGTGTTGAAACGAATCACTTTCAGAGGATTTCTAGAAGGAACGGCATCGCACACTTAAAAGTGCGCGTCCTCGTGCCCTAGCAGAGTCTCCGAAGGGTTCGGATCGGATCGAAGAGCGGAACCACCCGAGGGCGCGCACTTTTAAGTGTGCGATGCCGTTCCCTCTAGAAACCCTCTGAAGGTGATTCGTTTCAACACGGCTTGAGGTACCCTTTACATACCTCGCCGCCCCCAAAAAACCCCGGTGACGCTGAAAATACCGTTCGAGGCAATCAGCAATCTCACTCAAAAAAAAAAAACCATTCGTAGGGAAGGCTCGTGCACCAGCTCGGACATAAAATGAGCTTATGATGATGATGATGATGAAGCAACATATTAAACCTCATTTTCCACCAGGGAGGAGGCTCTAATTCAATGCCATATACAAATCGATAGAATGCCAAATGGAACTCACCATTCGATCGATCACGTCAACGAAAACGAAAATTGGTACTAAAGTTGCAAGACATCAAAAAAAGGCTTAGCTGATAGGTATTAGGTACCTAGGTGGGCGGTATTAAAGTACCGAGTAGGTAGGCAGATACTGACTGAAGTAACCTTACCAACATTCACTAATTAAAAAAAAATAGATCCATAATTCATTACCAATTAAAATTTACTTAGTGAATAAGACACATTATTTATTTTTACTAGAATACTTTGTTACTGCTGTGACTAGGCATTAGATTACAAAATTGCTCACTTCTATATTTAATCAGCGACAAGCCGAATAGCTAAATTCGGTATTTCTATTTTCATAATACAAAACCCTGCACATTTTGACAGTCTGTTACTTTAGGTTGTTATACAAATACACTGTGTTTTATTAATAAGAAACGTCCCTCACTACAATTATGAAATAACTGATATGAATTAATTTAATATTTCTCATTTTATTTAATAAAGGTTTTTCAAAGTAAAATTTTAATATACGTAATAAAGATTATTTGATAACTAAATTCCTTAGACGTTATTTGTTACTCGTAGACATTGAATAACTTAATAAATTCAGTAGCATCCAACAGAGCACATATAAAACTCCCAAAGCAAAGAGATAGGTATTTGAACAAAATTGTTAACAAAACCGAAAACAAGTTGAGCACCAAACAAACCTGCGAGATAAGAAAGCATATAACAACAAACACAGGTAGCGCTTAAAACAATCAATATTATATTTTCAACATGGAACAGATAAAGAGAATCAATATGAGACGAGGTTCTCGCGCGGGCGTACCCGCTAGCGCCATCTATTATGCAGTAGCGGAACCCCTTGCTCGTACGTTTAGTTTACTTGGCAACTCGCGGTTCGTATCGGCGCATAAAAGATTCAGCCACACTCCGCCGGCCGCCCGCTACAAGTTGCTAAATAGATAAAATACTATATAGTACCGTCCCACGCAATATGAATGAAATATTACGATCGGTAACTGGTATTCCAACACGTGCTGTAGCTTTACACGAACCAAATATGTTGCAGGTCCATTTTGTAGTGCACATAACAAATGAGCTAGCTGGCAGGTATTAAGATTGTTATCTTAACAACGTAGCCGTCAGCAAGAAACGTGAGGGTCCTCAGGCCAGAGAGAGCAGAACAAATCCAAGGGCGCCTCTAAAGGCTAAGCGTATGCTGAGATGCAGGTGACGCAGCACAGCACAGTGCAGATTTTGCGGGGCAGGGCAGTTGGGGCAGACATACGCCGCGAACGCATGCTGCGACGCAGGTAAGTGACAAAGCACGGACACATGAGTTGTCAATGTCAATGTCAGAGTCTGATAATGTCAGTTGTTACTACTTTACAGGCGTTCTAGTAATGGATAATTTGTACTATCGAGAGAGTTCTGTTAATTGTTCTGTCATTATTACAAAATTATAATAAAATGGTAAAAAAAACATGTGGCGACACGCATGCGTCGCGCAGAAATCTGTGCCGGCACTACGAGGCGCAGGGCAGGGCAGACACATGTCTGCGTCGCACGTGCCTGCGCCGCAGCGTACGTAGCTCTCGGCACAACCATGCATACAAAATCTGCTCTGCTCTGCTCTGCGCTGCGCGGAGCTACGTCGCCTGTGTCTCAGCATACGCTTAGCCTAAAGGCTTGGACCTCGGCTCGCGTTGACCGAGTCGTGTGTTTCTTAACCGCTGAACATTGACGCTCACGCTCTCGCTGACTGAATCCCAACGAGACCCCAGAAAGTATTAAGCTCAATACATAGCGCGTTTGTATGAAGCTTACTTCAGCAGTCTCCTTATTTTGAGTCCGCGGGGAGTTTAACATGATAGCAGAGAGAATAAAACGAAACGGGCAGCGTTCAAAACTTGTTCAATTTCACGCACCACGAGGGGGGTAGTCAGGTCCAACTTTGTTCATACTACCTGTTAGGGAGCAAACAACAATTCGGCATGTAAAATGGTGGATGTTCTCGGCAACAACCGTTAAACAGACATTACCCTCATGCTTTCTAACTATCCTAACTTTCAGCCAGTGCACAGTGGAGATTTGTTATTTTCGTGGTGCTGGTACTTACATATATAAAACTTCAAACTTTAGTTTAGTTAAAAAACGCACTAACCGCTTTGTGGCTATCTTCGTAGAGTTAAGGCGACGCGTCGCTAAACAATAAATCTCATACGTTTTGATACGAGTGTTTGCGCCCCGTACCATAAGAAAAACTGTTTTTTTTTCCTTCAAATTAAAAATAAAAAATATTTAAAAAAAATGAACTACAATTTTAAAGTGTGTGTTAAGACTAATCTACTAAGAAAAAATTTTGATGCTTAAATCGGTCTGGTTAGCCTGTAAAATGTGAATCTATGTTTTAAAAGAGGTTACTTTAATTTTTTTTTCTCTGTTATAAAAGTTGAAAAATCGTGTTTCTGCAACTAACAAAATGAAGTCAATTAAATGAAAAATCATGTCATCAAATATCACTTTCATATGTTTTGTAATTGTTGAGAAAAATCAAGATCCCCGCCACGTAAATTACCAATGCGTCGTCTTAAATACAGATGGTGGTAGTCTGATGTAATACGTAATGATAATAATAACGTAAAAATCTGTTTACTACATATATTCATGTGCATCACCAACATACAGAGTTGCTTATAATTAGCCGTCTTATGTATACATATACAACAAACGTTATGTATGTTATATAACAGCAAATGTATCTAATTCTACAAGTGACAATTTTTTCAGGCTGGTTTTTTGGCTGTGTAAATTCCTTATTAAATAAATAACATTACCGTACATAGTAACGTAAAATATATAAACGTTCAATAGCCAGCGTTTAACTAACATAGTGTTGACTGAAGCAATAAATATTGTATTAAACGTAACTACAGTCTACACGCATCCATGTGAGTGAGTTCTCATTAGATTACGGGATTAACATATCCGGGAAAACTTAGAAGGAAACAAACAAGGAAGCCATATTTGAATCATAAAATATATAGTTACAGCAAGTATTAACCATATGCAATGCAGCTTGCAGTAATAAATGTCAAGAGTTGATTTTGATGTTATGGGCCATTTTGTATTCTGGTGTCCTATACAAACTTCAATTTTCTAATTCTTTCAAGCCCGTTTTAATGGAATTTTATATTGCGTTTGGGTAATACACTAAACTAGGAGGACTATAGATAGAGCATGGATTCTTAAATTGGGGTCCATGGACCCCCTAGGGGACCGTAACAATGGTATCAGGAGCCCGCAGTAGGTCTTATTATATTAGTAGTAAGGGTAATGAACCCCCAATAAAAATGGTTATTAATATACATAAGGCTTGTTTTCTTTTCCTAATATTTTGACAGGGGTCCGCGGGATAGTTTAAACTGTGAAAGTGGTCCGTGGCTGCAAGAAGTTTAAGACACCCTACTATAGAAGGTAAGCTTCATAGCCGCATTCGATCAACTCACACATAAGACCCCTTGCAAGGCCACGGATCTCGAGACAGCTCAGAACAGTCCGAGCGCAGGTGTTGCGAGATTCCGTGCTCGTGAGAGGTAGTCTATATGTGCGTAACCGAGCCACTAGATATTTGTTAAACTGTGGCGGTAGCCAAAGTAACATTAAGAAAACGATAGCGAAGTTCGAAAAGAATAAAATGTATGGGATTGACATAAGATTGACCACGTGATTTAGCGCGGCTTATGCCAATCTCATACATTTTATTCTTTTCGAACTTCGCTATATTATGTTACTTTGACTAAGCCTACTGGAGGGGTTATTAACAGAAACGACGCGACTGTACGGTCTACGTGACGACCTACATTTGATTTGTTTAGTCATCATTTTTATTACATTCGATTCAGTCTACAATCAACTCGCGACTCATCAATTAGCGTAATTAGCGTTACAATTCATTACGCAATAAAAGTTTTTTTTATATATTTTAAATTTTATCATTCATCTCCGTTGGTGTGTGGCCATTCAACCCATACAGCGACGTTACCAACTTCGATATCAGGGGACACCCTCAAACCAAATTAAACTCGCACTATGACATTCGATCCGACCTTAACGAAAAAGAGAATTTTGAGGAGCTCTATGGCGCAGTGGTTAACGCGCTCAGTCTGTGATTAATTGCTGATGTTAAGCAACTATCGCAAAGGCCGGTCATCGGATGGGTGACCAAATCATCTCGAGCTCTTCCGTGCTTCGGATGAGAGGTTGTCTATGTGTGCGTTGTTCGAGCGCGTTAGTCTGAAGCTTAATATCTGCAGTTTCATTATTTTGTGCGCAAGATCACCTGAGTCAGCAACACAACCCGGTCTACATTCTCAACATATCGGCGCCAACAACCGCAGCGTTGATGTCTGGTGTCCGATTACACACTTCTCAGTTGTCACCGGCAAGACACAACAAGCGATGAGGATAACACACGAGCTGAGTAAAGGTATTACGGTGCTTATTAAGAGTTATATTAGCCATTAATCGAACGTTAATGAAAACGAAAACTCGTATGATATTGAAGAAGTACCGCGACTGTGTGACTGCGTGACAAGTGAAGATATATCAGTAAACAATTGCCTTATCTTATAGTGCTCCTACAAAGCGGCTATTTAAAAAAGTAACAACTGGATTTCCATCTTTGAAAGTCATCGCTATAATTGATTGGTATTTGCTAATTCACCACACCACGCTTGCCAAATGTTGGTCAAAACTGGCATATGCATCAAAAAATTTGAATCACTCTTTGCTTGACCTGAGAATCGAACTTTGCACACTCAACGTAAAGACAAGCCGCAGATCTTGACACGAATGAATAACACACTACAACCATCCCAGTAACAAATCTATAAGCGTATAATCGATTGTCTGTCACAGATGAGTACGCGCTCTGCACACGCATTCATCTCATTACACAGTCCGTCGCGTTTGCTCGCGAACGAACGTACACACCACGCACGCCTCGTGATCGTGAATTGGCGGATTGTTCACCCTACAATGTGCCTAATGCGAGTTTCATTCGCCATTCGATCGCGTTAATGAAAACGAGATTTTTTTATGGCACATGGCTAAATACAGTATGGACGACTTTCCTGAAATGTATAAACATCGTATCTAGTAGAACGTAATGCTGGATATCTAAATATTGTTATTTCATGTGTAAAACGATTCAGGAACTTTTCAAATCTCTGCAATTCTGAACAGTCACAGAAACTCCTACTTCCTAAATAGGTTAACAAGCTTCAATTAGACATTTTGCTATAAACTTTAGTTAGGTGTTTGACTTTAAAAACTAGATACAAAAATATATTTTGCTTGGAAAAACTAAATCAACAATGATAAAAATATATTTTCCATATTTTTTTGTAAAACGGAACATCTTAATCATATTTATGGTTTCCTTGTCAAACTAAACATAAAAACAAGTTAACATCTTTTAAATTATTGATTTGTTCACGAATGTTTTAGGAAAATAATAAACAGGTTATTATTATTTAATCAATATTTGAATAATTCAAGCTAGTGAGAAGTTCATATACATTTTGAAGTCAGTTGCTTAGCCATGTCCTTTAACTCACATCGTTTTCCATCGGGATACGTCTACATAGTTTCGTTTTCGTTAAACGTGATCGAATGGCGAATGAAACTCGCACTAGGCAGTAGCTACGTTTTTGACAAAGTAGTTTCGTTCAACGTTAAGGCTGTAGTCGCAGACCTTGACACTGACTGTAGAACACACGACAAGCTCAGTTCAACAACCATCCCAGTTACAAATCCATAAGCGTCTAATTGACTGTCACAGAGATGAGTAACGCACTCGGCACGCGCATTCATCTCATTTCACAGTCCGTCGCGTTCGCGCACGAACGTACACTATAGTGTTGTGTAGTACGCGTACTAAGTACTAATAGGTAACGATACTCGGCACTGTACGAAAAGAAACGTTACCGAACGCAAACTCTTAATCGGACAGTCGGACTATTAGTACACTGTCTCCCGCTAGTCGCTACCATAGACTATGTAGGTCGCTACACTCAACTCAAGTGCTTATGTTGCTTGTCCGAATAACTCCGAATGTCCGAGCGAAGAAACAAAACGTACTGTATTTACGAGAAAGCGATATAGTTGTTGCAATCGCTATCGAATACACACACATTATGCGAGATAGCAAATCATTCGCTTACGCCGACCGTACGTTTTATTGATAGAAAATCTTGCTCAGCTGTATTTAGCGCTAAGATTACTGAAATTGTTCAAAAACCAGCTAGTGTGTAGTGTGAGCGAGTGATCGCGCTTTGTTAAAGCGCCCTGAAGTGATTGAGTATTTGAGTCTGTGCTTAATAACGTCTAATATTTATTGAATAACTTTACCCTGTTCCAACATACACTTAAATAATTTTAAAATGGTTTCGAAAAAAAGTGGCTACTTTTGGCAAACAACAGTTTTAAAGTTTTAACAGTTTATTTAGATGGCTGATAAGATAACAGTGCCAAAATAGATTAAAACAGCAGTGAGTCTATAGAGGATAGCGCACTGGCCTCTATCTATATTATACATTACAGTGTACATTATAGAGGTCAGCGGTATAGATAGGTAACGACTTTATTTACGTGTACTGTTAGTACTATTAGTACTAATAAGGTGTACTAGTACTTTACTCGGACTGTACTAGTACAGTACTAAACCGAAAAGTGTCCGATTAAGCACAAGACTAGTACACTAGTGAATGGGCGGATCGTTCACCCAACACTGATACGTGACGGTGTGACAAGTGACGACATTGCTAGATAGCAAGTAGAGTCAAGTAAGAGTTGATACTCTTTCCTATATACTGTCAAGTCACTTCGCTACAATTTATGGGCATTGGCTTAATAACCATGCTTGCCAAATGCGGGTAATCAAATCCGAATTCCTCTGATTTCATTAGGCGGTATTTTTTATTGTAAACCAAATTAAATTAAATTTGTATAATAATAGGAATACAGTTCGCAATAAACTGTCTGTAGTGACTATTTTAGCGTAGCAGTTTCCTCATTAATACGCCATCCTAGTTTCTACACCACATTATATATAATATACACCACTATTTCATACATAATGTATAATATTACTGTTACTATACGACTTACAAGGTTTGCTCGACACTTTTCATAACGCAACATTGACATCAAACAGGGGAGCTCGAACGCAATACGTACTATTAATAGAATTCTGTTACAGCGAGGAGATGGATCACTAATGGCCGGTTTAATAACTTCCTAATAAGTGTCAGATAGGCTATCTAATAATAAAGGTTAACTTATTTACAGATAATGTAAATGAGAGTAGATGAAGCGAAAAAAGTATGTGAGTGTTGTATCAAGTGGCAAGGAGTGACCTCTGCCTACCCCTATGGAAGACAGGCGTGTCTGTATGTATGCATTCACCAAAAGAACATATGACAGCGAAAAAAGTCATAAGGAAGCGATGCATCAGATGCACGATAGATTATTTTATTTAAGAACCGCTGTTATTTCTACTTGAAATGCATCTTAATGTTAAATATCATTCGCTAACCACAAATGCTAAAAAGACAGTCAACGTGGTGTCGAATATAAAAGTTCACATCAACGGCATTTCAATATTAAAATGAAAGCATGTAAGGACACTAGACTAGACACTGAAAAAATCGATCTACTTACAAAGCCTCTATAAATGAACTGCGTATAATTTTAAAGGGTTGTTTTATAGTAGGTAGCCGTTTTTAAAACTTGTAGGTGTATGTGTGTGTAAGTATATATTAAAAACAATATAAGACATTTTTCTTTAGTTAAATTGTTTTAGTAATTAACCTTTTCACCGCCCAACTATCCTGAACGCGATGTCCCGCTGTACGCCAACGTATAAATGTATTTTAATAAAGTAGGTACAAAGAAGAACTTCTATAGAAGTGCTGGCGTGGACGGCACGAAAATCTCGAACTTCTATAGAAGTTGTTGGCGGTAAAAAGGTTAATGGAATCTGGCCTTTTTTTTTGCGTAAAAAAATTTGAAATTGCAATATTTGTATAATATATTGTTCTAGTTCTTACTAGTTGTTGTTACTAGAGCTGGTACCTATAAACTAGTAGCCCGCACGCGACTTCGTACAGCCCGTCACAGACTTAGCTGAATAATACATAATAAATAATAAAATAATAAATAAATGAATAATGAATAATGCTTAATATATACTGGCCTGCAAAAATAAGTACTACACTTTTAATATTTATTTATTTTCTAAACTATAGAGGTTAGAGATTTTTAAATAAAAAACGTTTTGCAGCAATTTTTATCAGCTTTCTTTAAAACTAAAGTAAATTATACATTAGTAACATTTTCCTTTTTGTTTCGAAAGTATATCTTGTGTACTTAAAAAGTTATTGCAATTTTAAAAGTGTGATACTTAATTTTGCAGGCCAGTGAATATTAATATGATGTGCTATAATATATTATATTATAGCAATCCACCACACACGGTAGCTATACTATAATATATATTTTTGCCCTTATTAAGTCCGCGGTCGTATATACCATACCATAATATTGATATTTCTTGCTGTATCTGTCCACATATTTTGGTGACGTAATAAAAATAAGCTCCGTCTGTGGTTGCTCGAAGATTACTATGGATAATAATCGTAATATGTCTCGCTATAGGTAGAATAGAATAAGAATAAGAAGAAGAAGAACCGGTCATAACCCGCATTTGACAAGCGTGCTGATTAAGCCATATCACCCATCAATTGTAGTTGTACTTGATTTCAATGATGGAAACCTTTGCTCAGCAGTGGGAAGATAATTTTAGGTTATTTACTAACGTATTAAAAATTTCAGACCATCCGATGATAATACTGTAGTATGCTTTAAACCAGCATGTTTATTGCTTAAGTACAAAAAATGTTAAATGATATCAGATATCAGTTTTCGTATGCTTGTAAAGCTTCTCCTATAATATACCTTCCGAACTTTTTTCTCACCTACTTAGGTAATGTTACTTGGTTTGACCGCGAAAGAGGCTAGCGAAGAGCCTCAACTATGAAAATTATCGTTGCGAGTTAAGAGGGCTCATTAATGACCTCGCTCATTTTGCGGTCGAGCCGGGGGGCTTTATTCACGCCAAATAACCGTTCGAAAAATTAAAACAAAAAAAAAGAAGAGCATCGCGCAAAACTCACGAGACCGAATTCCTTTGCCAACATTCGAAGAGGCGTGCGTACCGTGATGACGTCACCGCGGAAGCGACGAGGAGCGTGCTGCCCCGCGCTGATAGGTGACTGACCTGCCTATTGTCATGTGGCCAGCAATGGCCTTAAGGGTGGGCCGACCAAAAAATGCCAAAAATGCAGTTACGGTTAAGTAAATATAATTGAAAATACTATTGTATTAAATGAACAAAATATATATTTAGTATCATAGGGAACGTGTTTACAATTTGTCAGAACCATAAATTCATAACACGCTATAGTTTTTTCTACAATATCATTTAAAGTTGGGCAAAGATCATGAAAACGAGTGGCGGCGTTTAGTAGATTTCTCTATTAACCTCTATTAAAACATAGTTTTGCATTTTACAGACAAACCAGACCGATTTAAGCATCTAAATTTTCTTAGTAGATTAGTCTTAGCACACACTTCACTATGCCAGTTCATATTTTAAAACTTATTTTTAGTTTTGATTGGAAAGAAAAAAAACAGTTTTTCTTATGGTACGGCCGACGGTGGCGGCGCCGGCGGCGCGGCGCGCAAACGCTCCGTATTAGAATAATTGTTTAGCGATGCGTCGCCTTAAGACGCTAGCGTATTGTGATTCGTGAGACTTTATTAAGCGATGAGATTGTAGTGCAATTTTTTTTTTCGAGTCCTAGGTGTCTGGTGTCCGACAGAGAACCAAAGTCGTCGACATAGCCCACAGGATTAGCAAGCTGAAGTGGCAGTGGGCCGGCCATATTAGCCGCAGAACCGATAACCGATGGGGTAAACGAGTTCTTGAGTGGAGACCGCGTATCGGCAAACGTAGTGTAGGACGCCCTCAGACTAGGTGGAACGACGATCTTCGCAAGGTGGCTGGCAAGAGCTGGATGATAGTAGCCGCGGATCGTGCTCAGTGGCGTGCACTTGGAGAGGCCTATGTCCAGCAGTGGACGTGTGTAGGCTGATGATGATGATGATGATGATGATGATGATGATGATGATGATGATGATGATGTGTCTAGTGTGACTTTTGCTTACTATCCGTATTCATTCGATTAGATACGTTGAGGAAAACGAAAATGTGTACATGGCAAAATTTTAACTCATCTCGTATGTCGTCAGGAGGCGCTGCTTCAATACCATACTAGGTAATATACAATATACATACTACCTATGTAAATAATATACATACTAATTTTCGTTTTTGTTTACGTGTTAGAATGTCAAATAAAACTCTCACTGGGCACCCTGTTCGATGACGTTAACAAAATCGATAACTTGTATTGTATGGCATTGAAACAGCGCCTTCTGGTGACAATCGAGGAGAGTTCAAATTCTTTATTTGCAAGCGTCATCTATTGGTCTTAAAATTCATCAAGTGCTTCCTGATTAAAAACCATACAAATTTTTGTGACTCACCTGCGTATTGTCATGTGGCCAGCAATAAGGCTTAAGACGCTAGCGTATTGTGATTTGTGAGACTTTTTGGTAGGTACGTAACAATAAAATTGATTTAACCATTGTTATAGGTTATATACAGTGAATCTGCTACAGATCTTACCTACTGGTGACAAATGAAGAGAGTTCAAAATTTGCAATACAAATTCTCGTGATTAACCTACGCCCGGAATCATCAGTCACTCGAGTAAATAACACTAAATCCCTTTTTGTTTGTCCAGGACATTGGAAGAGCAGCACCAGTGTCATACCGCCAGTCAAGTGACCTTTCCTCAAAAGATTTTGTTGTCATTAATAAACATATTTATTTACATTATTATTAATACTAAATAATAACGTTTCTCAGCGTCTACGACACGACGACGACGCGACTTCGCGAGGAAGACCTTTCAAAAAGCAATGTTATGGTAACATATCTAAAACATTAGTAGTCGAGACAAAAATAAAGTCACAAAACCGCAGGACAGGATCTAAATGTGGTTCTATGATGCCACATTTAGATCCTGCTTGCTTAGGTGCTTAGGCGCTACGCAGACTGGCAGTCGGTTTCAAAAAATAAACAAGTAAATAGGCCAACAATTCTTCCTGTGCTGAGTTTCTTGCCGGTTTTTCTCAGTACAAAGTCTCCCGCCCAGAGTAGACTTACGAACTGATGGCATAGTGACATTCATAATGAGCTATTTGAAGCCTAAACTGTATAAATGATAAAATGTTTTCATAATTTTTAACGCAAATTTTGTTGCGAACAAATTACAAAAAATGTTGAAAAAATTTCCACGAGCAGGATTTGCACCCGCACCCTTCGACGGTAGTTGTTGACATTGAATGGGCGCCTTTGGCTTTCAAAGTAAAAAGTAAATAGTGTTGAATAATTTCGGCGGGCTGGTTAGAACCACGATAATAGCTCAATTGGGAAAGCACCTGACCCGGTATGTCAGAAGGGTGCGGGTTCAAATCCTGCTCGTGGAATTTTTTTCAACATTTGTGTTTTTGAATAAATGATTTCTAATTTTAAATTGAATATTGGAGGTATAGACGCCTGCACGTTACCCACCAAAAACAGTCAAATTTCCTTAATAGACTATGAAAGGACCATGGCTAAGCAACTGCCCTAAACGTATATGAACTTCTCACTAGCTTGAATTATTCAAATATTGATTAAATAATAATAATAAAGTGTTTATTATTTTCCTAAACTTTCGTGAACAAATCAATAATTTAAAAGATGTCACTTTTTTTCATGGTTTCGTTTGACAAGGAAACCATAAATATGATTAAGATGTTCCGTTTTACAAAAAAATATGGAAAATATATTTTTATCATTGTTGATTTACATATTGTTTTCTAAAGTTTACGCGAACACTACACATTGAAATGAAACAACTTTTACGGTTCTACTCGCGTTAATTTTATACATTACTTATTTAATGTTTATCCTGACGTTTCGAACCCTTTGCAGGGTCCGTGGTCACAGGGAGACTGAGGTGTTGGTTGTCTCATAATTAGTTGGTAGCTTGTATACCCTCATTCAAATTTAATCCGGTGCGTTTAGTTTTACGCAGAAAGAGCTTACAGTATCTAATAGTACACTCTTACAGTAATAAGTAATGTGTAAAATAAACGCGAGTAGATTCGTAAAAGTTGTTTCATTTCAATTGTTGATTTAGTTTTTCCAAGCAAAACATATTTTTGTAACTAGTTTTTAAAGTCTGTAAACAAACGCATATCTAAAGCTTATAGCAAAATGTCTAATTGAAGCTTGTTAACCTATTTACGAAGTAGCGAGTTTCTGTGACTTTATTTTTAGAATTGCAAATATTTGAAAAGTCCCTGAATCGTTTCACATATGAAATAACAGTATTTATCTACACTAATGTTGTAACATTCTACTTATGTTTCCAATACTTGACTTATAATTACTACTGTTATAGCGCAGACAACAAAACACTCAATTTAAGCAATTTCACATGATGGTATAATATCCACATCGATATCGTAAAATCTCATTATAACATCAATAAAACGCGACCAATTAACCTGGCGAGCCTTATGTCAAAATCCTCATACAAGTTGTATAAAATTTTGATATTAGGCTGGCTTTTGAAAACAGTTGGGTTATACGTGAAAACTTCGTCGAAACTACTAAACTTACATACACAAAACTCTTTGGTAAGATCTTGTGCCAATTAAATAAAAAAAGAACAGCGCGCGCTCGCTCCTGATTGGCCCTGCGCGCGCAGCTGCGCTCTCATTGGTTAGATTTTAATGGCGGCAAGTTCACTGTGACAATACACGTACGCGTGAATTTAATGTTTCGCAATGTGTTTTGTTTTTAAAATACAAATTAAAAGTTAAAAATGGACAGCGACGATGATATTTGTACGCCTCCGGATATTCTAGAATTGGCAACAAAAGTAACTCACAATCTTTTGCCAGAAAAATCTAGAAAATTATATGAAAAAGAATATAATAACTTTTTGGCATGGAAGATCGAAAAGAAAACTACATCATTTTCTGAAAATGACATTCTTGTGTATCTCAAAGACCTCTCCGACAAATTCAAGCCATCTTCTATGTGGGCTAAATATTCTATGCTCAAGTCCACACTGAGTATCTACAACAATATTGATATCACGAAGTATTCAAAGTCATAGCGTTCCTGAAACGCAGTTCAGAAGGACACAAGGAAAAAAAGTCCTTGACGTTTACATCAGGTCAAATAAAGATGTTCCTGAAAGATTCACCAGATATTTTGTATCTTTTTGAAAAGGTAAGTGTATTTTAGTTCTGTTATTTAATCTACCTAGTACTTACGTACTACCCACGCAAGTTATCTAGACACTCCGTTTAAGCGCTTTGTGTATAAATTAGGTAGTAGGTACCTACATTTTACTACTTCATAAATCATAGTTTTTGCCTTGGCTATGTACCTCAAGCTTATTATATCGTTTATTGTTACTGGTTGCACTAATCTTCGGCATAATGGGGGCATGCCGAAGGCAAGAGCTATACAACATCCAGTTCGATGAAGTCTCTAACATAGACGACAGTACAATCATGGTGAAAGTTTCGAAAACAAAAACGAAAATAGATCGTTCTTTCGTTGTGACGGGCAACTGCTATGCCGTATGTAAAAAATACATGGAACTTCGACCCACCCCCTGTCGAAACCCTGCCTTTTTCTTGAACTATAGATTAATAAATTTGGTGCTCTGGGAAAAACTATCGCAAGTTTTTTGAATCTGCCTAACCCAGCGTTGTACACGGGGCATTGCTTCCGGCGCACCTCGGCGACCCTTCTCATAGATAGCGGTGGTGATTTGACCGCACTGAAACGACACGGGGGGTGGAAGTCTTCTACTGTGGCTGAAAGCTACATTGATGAGTCTTTAATGAATAAAATTCAAGTCTCAAATACGATCTTGAACAGTATAGAAAACAAGACGAATGAAGTAATTATAAATATTCCAACTCCGTCTACGAGCTCTACTGCTTGCCCCGCGACCGCTACAGCTGCTGGATCAATAATTAACATTAACTTTCAAAATTGTACCATCCAAAATTTGAACAATTATTATAAATAAACTATTGTCAGCTTTTACTCTTGTTGTTTGACTAATTGCATTAGTGAAGATAAAGTAGTGTATGCAACTGCATATAACACGGGTATTAAAACACTCGTTACTATTATGAAACTCACACTCGTGTTTTAATACCCTTCATTATATGACAGTTGCATAAACTACTATTAGCTATCCAGCATTACGTTCTACTACATACGATGTTTATACATTTCAGGGCAGTCGTCCATACTGTATTTAGCCATGTCCTTTATGTCTAAGGTATATGGTTGACAATGTATTAAAGAAAGTTGACGGTTTGGATAGGTTAAAAATTAAATAAAATTAAATAAACTTTCCTACACTTACACCAATTATCTAGCCCAAGAGAAGCTTCGATATGAAACTCGTTAAATGGTTACTAGACAACTGATAAATATACTTAAAATACTTAAATACATACTTATTATACATAGAAAACACCCAGACCCGAGACAATTTAGAAAAACAATAATTTCTAAATTGACCCGACCGGGGATCGAACCCGGGACCTCAGAGATGGCGCCACCATGAAAACCGGTATACAAACCACTCGACCAAGGAGGTCGTCTAATGGAGGTTAATGTGCAGGCGTGTGTACAAGATTAGAAAATGAAAATTTTGTCAAACTCTAGTATTCGTTAACTTGATCAAAGGGAACTCGCAATAGGCACCCTATAAGTGGGAGTGCATCTGGCTTTCTCTGATTGCGCAGTGGCAGGTCGCCGTGCAATTTGTGCGATTGAAAGTTGCACGTTGACATAAAATAATGGGACCCAGAAGGTAAACTTCATACATACCGCACTCAAGCAACGCTCACAAAGACCCTAATGCTGCAGCCACACTATCGCGGTATCGCGAACATTTTCCGTTTTCACGACAAGTCGGGCCAAGCAATAATAACATTTTTGACCGTGTTCTGAAATGTGACTATTGCTTATATAGTCACATTTCAGAACACGATTATGATTTGTCGTGAAAACGGAAAATGTTTGCGATACCGCGATAGTGTGGCCGTAGCATAACAGCTTGGAGCAGTCCTTACACAGCTGTTGCGAGATTCTGTATCCGTGAGAGGTTTTGTTAGATGAATTTCGCGAACGCATTATTCAGTAGCAGCTAATTTTAGGGTCGCATTTTTTAACGAATGCTTTATTTATGTTCCTATAATTTATTATTAGATGAATTTCGCGATCTCCTTTTTTAGTTGCAGTCAGAGTAACGCCATTTTATTTCACTTCAATCGGTCAGCATAAGAAATCCTTACTAATGTTAGGTTGAGTTAAATTTTTTTCACGAGCAAAGCGCAGCGTAACGAGTGCCAGTCACGGAAGGGGGGAGCGCTGCAACTAAATAAGGCGTTCGCAAAATAAATCTAACATGAAATATTGATTCGCTAAAAAATGCGATTCTAAAATTAGCTGCAACTGAATAAACCGTCTGCAATCTTCTTATTTTGTGACGTTGACAACTAGTGGTCGGCTCTAGGTTTCATTGATTAATTTCTCTTAGTGCTTGCCGGTTCTTTGTGTTAAGTTACTCGTTAATAATTAATTAGTCTTAAGTACAAGTTCCATTCCTTTCGTCTTGGTAGCATTAACTTGTGTGTAGTGTAGTTATGTTAACATTATTATAATTCAGTTGTTAACTTGTGAAAAACTTTTTTCTATGTAATAATTATTAGTCACTCCTTTATGTTTGGTCTGCGGTCCCCCTCATCAGGAATTAAGGTCTTAGCAGGAATTGTCAGTTTTTGCTGTCTTCCAGGTTTATTTAATCCAAACTGTTCTTAATCACATTTAAATATTCTAGTTAAAATATATAACACATTTAATTATATGGATTAATTAATTTATATGGAGGAGTACCGAATTTTTTTTGTAAAGACTTTAACCCCCTTCCAAATAAACAAAGAATACGGTACGAATAGTTATTCCGTGTTTTGTCTCTTATTCGAAATGACGTTTACATGACAGAAACAAAACACGGAATAACTATTCGGACCTTATTTTGTGTTTATTTGTAAGGCGGTAAGTGTCTAAATGATTTTCTTTACAGAAAAACACAACAAAGCACATACATCTATAACGCCTTCGCTTCATCAAACAGTTCTAATAAACAATCATATATGCCTTCAACACTATATCCGTACGAAGAAACTTGGCACCGCCACACAAAACCCCCGGTGTCAAAAACCACCACTAAATTATGAAACCATATTTACACTCATATCGAATCACGGTTGGTCGCTGCCCGCGGACAAGTGTCATAAAAAGTTTTACGATATTACACGCCGGTTATCTTATCTGGCACATTGCCAATAATTGCGGACGCGTGGTCTGTCACATTTTGATCGAAGCTAATCATGTACTGGATGTGGTTTCGTAAATAGCCTATAACTGTCCCACTGTTGGGCAAAGGCCTCAATCATTGAAATCAAGTTATCACTAAATTGCTGGCTAAGTGCGGGTTGGTGATCTGATCACAAACCCGGGCTATGCATCGAAAAACCGAAACACGTTTCCCGACCTGAGAATCGAACCCGGGACCTTTAGGGGTTTAGGTACTAATCGTCCTATCCACAGAACGTCCCGTTCGTACGTTATGGAACAGATTCTTCTTCCGATCCGCTCCGAACCCATCGGAGAATCTAGAAGGGAACGAAGACACACACGACGCCAATCCCTCTTGAAAACCTCAGACGGTGCTTCGTTTCACGCGGCTTGAGGAACCCTTTAAGTTGCCCCCACTGCTGGAGCATGATCCTTTCCTATAGATGTTTACACCACAGAAAGAACGGGTCATAAACCCCCACGCGGGCCCAGTGGATGGGCGGTGGTTGTTAACGACTGCGACATGCAGCCGGGACCAACGGCTGCGACGCGCCTTCCGAAGCACCGAAGAGCTCAAGGCTCCTTATTTAACGAGCCTAACCTCAAATAAGAGGAATACTTAAATTTATGGACAGCTGACATCACTTTCATTACATTCAGAATTGGTTGGCATAACTGCGCGTTTGTATAATAAAAATCGCGAAAGCTATGCAATTATCATAAAGACGAATAGCCAGATGGGTGATCTGCACGTAGTTAACTAACATAATATCGTCTTATAGTTTATGGTAAAACGGGTTATGTCATGTACAGACGGCAGCAGGTCAGCCTACCACAAAATGTCAAATTTCTTTAATAAATTTTGAACCTTAGCGTTTGGGTATAAAGATCAAAATCGATTAGAGAAATATGGATACGGGCAGCAGTCTCCACAATAATTTTAATATAACTCACTAGCACTTTACTAGCGACTTCATCCGCGTGAATTTGAGAATTTTTTTTTCTTAAAATAAAATATCATAGCCTATGTTACCCCCCGCATGGAATGTAGCATTCTATCAGTGAAAGAATTTTTAGAAAAACCAGTAAATAGTTCTAGAGATTAGCCCTAACATACAAACGAACAAAGTCACAAACGTGACCTCTTTATTAAAAGTATAGATATAATGTAGATAAGTGTACTCGTATTATACAAACCTAAAACAAATTATTGTGAAGAGAAATAAAGCATTTATTATATTATATATTATTATATAGTTCTAGTTCACTCTATGATTCTGACCCTATAATGTGCTCAGTATCTGGGCAATTAAATGATTGATGATATTAGGAATTTGCCAGAAAATTATTATTCATTATTGTAGTGAAAATTTACGCAAATCTTATAGGTGTAAATAATTTATAACTTAACGTAGCCTTAATTAATAGTATACAATGAAACCTTCATATTTATAATATTTAGATTATTACTACGTTTCCCCGTTAATAAATTATATTCTAGTATAGCTACAATGACAGTTCAATAGGTTGAGAGACCTCCTGACTAATTTTGATTTTGAAATATTTGTGGAAGTTCAGGGAAGGTTTAAACTGTGAAAAACATAAATAATAAGTAACGGAAAATACTAAAAACGACAATTTAATTTTCCAATACAAAATGTCCCTAGCTGTGAAACATTAGATGTTATTTAACGATTTGTTTGTTTTGTTGTCATAGAAACTGTCAAAGCGGTACGAAGTCCGCCGGGTCAGCTAGTTACAATTAAACATAGCAATTTTCCTAATCTTGATACTAGTTTCTAGTTCACGACACTCATATTCGTTTACGCAAGCTTCCGTGCGAATGCCTGCGAATGCAACACTTTTTACATAACGGTCGCGGTGGTGGGTCAAGGGTTGTCTCTAATGTGAGCCAAATAAAAAAATAAACACTACAATAAACTTTTAAAAACTAAAATTTTCACAATGTGGAGCACTGGGACAATCAGGCTTCACTACATAGTATAAAACAAAGTCGCTTCCCGCTGTCCCTATGTCTGTATGTATGCTTAGATCTTTAAAACTACGCAACGGAATTTGATGCGGTTTTTTTATTAGATAGTGATTCAAGAGGAAGGTTTATATCATGTATAAATACATACATGATGCATAATATAGTAGAGAAACACTGATGATTTTAGAGGTTTCACATTTTTTTGCGCTTACATTGCAAACGCTGGCTACAAAAAAAAGTCCGCAATGATATATGTCTATCTCTTAGGGATAACCCACAATAATCATTTGTTATCTTTTACTTTTTACGAGAAATAATGGCTTATTTACGAAGCGATTTTAAGCAATACAGCATTAATCCTTATCCAATTAAGTACCTTAAATACATTGTGCATTTAATATAGATCAATATGGCCCTTTACAGCATGTAATTTAAATGAATATGTTCGAAGATATTACAGATTTAAAATGCAGGGACATAGATAGCGGTTGCGTGTATCAGCATAGCACCCGTGCGAAGCAGGGGCGGGTCGCTAGTATTAATATAAGTGGAAAAGTCTCCGGTAATATATAATTGAATCCACACACAAAACATCTACTGTACGGGTCGATAGCAAAACTTTATAAACTATCTGTTTTCATCTCCAAAGTAAGTAAGCAGTAAAGTCTTTAACGTCTATCTATTGGCAGGCAGATACATAGCGTAGTGAGCTAAAAAGGCCCCTAAAACTATGTTACATTGAATTGAAATTCACTTTTACATATCAAATCACGTTTCTTTACTTATAACAATATTCCGTTTTCCTGTGACAACGGAACCTGCGAAGTGTCCAAACGTCCTAAACTAACTAATTAAAAAAAGTCGAGCATCTCCATTAAGATGTTTTCATTTATACGTCCGGATCGTTGACAACCCTATTTATGGGTCGAGATATGCGGTCGCATGCTTTAAGACAGCGTATGCAGTTTCTGTTATTGTACCAATACCTACAATGCAACATATTTTATACAATTGCGGCATATTTTAATATATACTTCCGCTTGATGTCAATTGTATGTAATTTTTACGTTAGCGATTGGCTTGTGGAGACCTAGGAGATGGAGCAGAGGCTTCAGCTTGTAAAAGCGAATTACCAATTTGAATGTAATGCAGGCTAACTCATATCCATTCCTTGATATATAACAATGCGTTTTTAATTAATGTATTTATTTGGGTACATTATCAGATCACATACAAAATACATCACAAAAATTAAGATCCAAATTACTAATAGTCATTAAAGCTTTAAAGACATAGAGAGTGCTGTGTTCTGAGTACTTCACTGCGCACGAGTTTCGATTACGAGTCCACTTACAAGTTGGATTACAATGGGTGTTGACGTCCATCAAAATCAAAATGGCATCCATTATTCTAAAACTCAACACGTTACGTAATCCGCATAATCAGAGCACGCATGCACGCAATCTTATAAAAAGAATTAAAAAAAGTGTTATTTTAATTTAAAACATACATTTTTAAAGAGATTGACGGCACTGTTTAAAGTTGGCATGCGTTTAGGAAGAAAGTAAATATAATACCTATATCTTTAGAGAGACACGCTACATTGACCTCTTATCGCTGACGAATACGTGATTTAAAAAAAAAATCTATTGAGAACAAATTTGTTTAAAACAAAATACTACAGAATACCAACCAACTACCAAAAGCTTTAGAAGATAAAAAACGACACTTAACAACATTAAATACGACCTACATCAGTGTAAGTTTTAACATTAACATCAAAGAGACTTCTAGTAAAGAAAGAGGTAGGTGAAAAAATCTACAATACCGAAAGTAATATGGGATAATAGATCAGTCGAGTTACTCTACCAAATTAAATTACTATAAATACAAACGAGTACGCAAAATTACTTAACAATAACAATGTAGACACTACACCACAGATAATAATTGGTAGGGCTAAACGTTTCGTTTCAATCTTAACCTCCGTGGAGGTCAACATCGATGCACAGCTGTCAGGAAATTGGCAAGCCTAGCTGGTGTAGAAACGAAACACGCCTACGTAATTTATACGCCAGACACACGTTCGCGAGACGCGATCTTGACCGTAGAATAATCAACGGCATACCGATTAATTTTTTTTAACGCATAACATGATTAATTAAAATGATTGGGTCGGTTTAATAGGTTTGGATGAGTTTTAGATTGATCGATCACTCAGTGTTTTTATAAGAAATTTAATTTATACAAAGCAAAGTGTGAGTCAATATGTCTTTTTTGATAATAAGCTATGACGAAATACGAGGCGCGGCGGATAGCGCGTTTGAATTGGATTCTTATAAAGATGGGTAAACATATACCTCCTCAGTGCTTCGGAGGGCATTAAGCCGTAGATCCCAGTTGTCGTAATAAAATGACAATCGCTATAGAACCCCAGCATCAGGCTAGAGTGTGATGAAATATGGCCATCTCACCATGTTTATTTATTCCTTTAGATTGCCAAATGATTCACTCCACCTAATTCTAACTGGAAAGAGTCCAGGCGCGAAAAACTGATACAGCGTGATAATAACACAGCATCAGTCACCCACACCCTGCCGGCCCACATGGTGGCTCTTCACGCCTCATTTGTAGAGCCCAATAACATGGATGAGAAAACGTGTACTGGTAGACCATTCCATGATGTGCTACCGTTCCTGACCCGGGGCCCGACCGCCTAACCGATCGCTTTGACTTCGTGTGTGGTTTATGACGTCATCTTGACACCTCGCACCGTCTATGAAAGCAATATCAAAAGCTAAAGGCTATAGCTCGAAACGACAAGATGACGTAATAAACCACCACGAAACGACAAGATGACGTAATAAACCACACACGAAGTCAAAGCGATCGGTTAGACGGTCGGGGGGCCGGTCTAGCCTGAGTTCAATAGTGAGATGTTTTTAAGCATCTATAAACATCAATAAAAAATTTAATTATAACTGTTCCTCGACCCATCGCCCGAATGCGATAGCACTTCGTATTCGCTTAACGTTTTTTCACTTTTCTTTGCTCGTCATAGCGTGATGTTAAATAGCCTACCAAAAAAAACTATGGACTATCAAATGAGAAAAGAATTTTTCAAATCCGACTGGTGGACAAAAAACACTCTTCAGCTTTATTATATTATAATAGATGAGTACACGTTCTTTAATGTATTGCAAGTAAGATTATCATTCTCCATTTTCCAGTAGCACATTGTCAATGGTCGTCGCAAGTCGTAACGAAACGCGTCTCCGTTTGTAATATATTCTGTAGACGCATGGTCTATGGCCCCGCCTACACGCTTTCAGGGCGCGAACTTGACCGTGGTATGACTCATCCCATCATACCGGTTCCTTTTCTAATACCATTAGGTGCTACATGCTAAGCTGGTTGATTGCTAATCGTTTCGCTAAACGCCGGTTACAAGCCTGTTGAGATTTTCTTGTGACGCTCAGTATAAAATCTTCCGGTTTGATTATTTTATTAAGTGTTAAAAAAAAAATATCAGCGGGCTTCGACTTCTGGCAAGACGTTCTACATACAAGGCTATCATCCTTGCCACCAAACTTTGCAAATTTAGTCTACACTATCTACTTTGCATGCCAAAGTGTGTTTTATTCAAAGTAAAAAACTGCGCTATCGACATCAGATAGATTTTTTAGAAATATTAGAATTACTATACAATTATTAAACCATACTAATTTCAATCTTTATTTTTTTAACTTAAGAACGTACCACCACAGAGTAACTAGGTACCAAAGTCTGTCGCCAATCGCCATTACCGCAATGTTATAATCTATATATCAATACGTGAAGCAAAAACTTTGTACCCTTTTTACGAAAATTGCGCGGACGGAGGAGTATGAAATTTCGCACACTTATAGTTTATATAGAGAAGGAGTACAGAATGCTAATATTTTTTTAATTATGCATAAAAAATACATTAGATTAAATAAACATTGTTTCATACATTTTTCAAAAATGAAAGAGGAGCGACCGAAATCCGTTAATGCATTGGCATTAACAGATTTCGGTCGCTCCTCTTAAAAATTTAAAAAGATAGAATGTTTGGATCGCCAAACTCACATTCTATCTTTTTAAATTTTTCATTGCAAAGGATACAATCCGTGCAGCCTTAATAAAATATTGTTTGTAAACAGCTTTTTATAAAAATTACGGTCGAATTTCGACCACTGGGCGACCACTAGCTAGAATTATTGTATCTATCGGATTGCATCGGTACTAAGAAAGGTTAGTTAATGCAAGATGAAGGCATATCAAATTTGCTTATATACAATATAAATATAAACAGATTATAAACGGTAGAAGACGGATATTATGCTTGAGTTGAAAGCGATACTACCAAGAACCCATACCTATCACAAGCGTATTCACTTAACTCGACACTTCGTCCGCGTGGATTTGAGGTTTTAAAAATAAACTCTATTTAAAAAAAAAATATAGCCTGTGCTACCCGCAAGGAATGTAGCATTCTAGAGATTACCGTCCTCAAAAAACAAACAAACAACGTCACAAACTTTACCTTATTATTAAAAGTATAGAGTTATAGATATAGATTAATTATTAATCGCGCGCGTATCAATAGCGCATTAATAATAACTAGTGGTCGCCCAGTGGTCGAAATGCAACCGTAACTAATTCATAAAGAAACGTAATACAATTTTATTTATAATAAATAACACATAATTACACTGAAGTTTTATCTTTCTGCACTCCTTCTGCACTTAAACATTAACTATGCCAAATCTCACACCTTTACGTGAATGTGCTTAAAAAGGGGTACACAGTTCTTTCTTCCCGTATTAATATTGGCAATCGGCAAGCAACTTATCACTTGCTAGCTGTGCTCGCGACTTCGTCCGCGTGGAATAGTGACTTTCGGCAGCATTTTTAATTTTTTAGGCTCTTCTTCCCGCTTTTGCAACATTTTTCACAGATGCTTCGCTTCTATTGGTCGCAGCGTGATGTTATATAGCCTAAAGCCTTCCTCAATAAATGGACTATCCAACACAAAAAGATTTTTTCAATTCGAACCAGTAATTCCTGAGTTTAGCGCGTTCAAACAACAAACTCTTTAGCTTTATAATATTATAATATAGATCTATTCCACTTTGGAAGCCTACTTTGCTTATGCTAAATATGGCGTCGGGTCACTACTAGCGAGTATACTCAAAATTTGTTATTTCGATGCTCTGTTTATCTTTATTTGAGAGCAGGCCGTGAGAGTATACAGAGTGTCTCATTTAAATCGGTCAGTATGGGAAAGTCTGAAACTATAAGACATACGAAGATCTGTTCTTAGGAACCATGTCATCGATTTTAATAAGAAGAAAAACTGCATTCATACATTTAAAAAACCTGTATTCAGCTCGGGAATCGAACCCAGTTGTTCTAAAAAAAATAAACTTACACTATTTCTATTTAGATATCGATTGTGTAGGTCTTAAGCAGTAAATGGCTCTACGAAACATGATGTCTAAAATGAATAAAATGCATTGTTTTCACATACTTTAATTTATTTTAATATGTGTTCGAAGTGACCACCGCTACATTCAACAAGCTCAGGCATGTAAAATTGTCTCTATGGTTGTTTGTACCTCTTTTCTGGTTTTGTAATTGTAAGATCGTTACCTAAACGTGTTCAATATTGTATTAAAAAAAAACGGTGGTTTAAAAAAAACTTCAGACTTTCCCATACTGACCGATTTAAATGAGACACCCTGTATATGTATTAATATATGAGAAGATATTCATTAAATATTATACCTAATGCAAGCGTGAAATGCCCTACTCGTGTTGTGACATCTGTGTCTGTGTGTGACTGAAACAAACGGCTGAGACGCGGGTCAACGACCTTTTCTATCTTGGGCTGACAATATTCTCAAGGCGAGACCGAGAAATGAAATCATAAAAGTTTTAACTGAACACCCTTTTGCCGTGAAAGATTTCATTACGCTTCAAACTTTGTCTATTTGTACAAAATAATATATAAACTAAACTATAGTGGTTCCTACAATTTGTATCAGCGTCTGACTTCCCCTTAGGGGATACCAAAGGAGTGGTGACTAGTAATATGTGACTATACTCAATATTTTTATTGCACACCATAATGTTACAAAGTTGTTATAATAATAGGTACAGGTTCATTACGGGCCCTGTCGGGCACAGCAATTTGAAGAGGGAAGACCTTTTCCAATTAATCTTAAAGTAAATTAGCTTATATTCTTATTACTATGTAGGTACGTGTACACGTGTACAGACACGAGCATTAACATGTAAACAATGTAACTCTTAATACAATTGAATAAGAGTCAAAAGTGTATGGATATACATCTTAATGGACGTGACTGTACGTGTTTGTAGAAGTTTAATTCATAATTAACAACTAAAGATTGCCCTTTAAACAATCGAATACCGCTACATGAAAAAAATAAAACACATTTTATATAAAACATAAGTACTATAATATAAAATTTAAAAAAAACCTGTGAAGCCAGGGCGAAATAAAAAAGACTTTAAAATTGATCTTTCCTTGATTTTTTTACATTTTAAAGTTGTTTTAATTAATTGTACCTACTTAAATTGTATGTATGTGATTGGTGATCATTTTCCTTATAACTCGTTAATAGGTAACCTAACCTAACCTAACCTAGTAGTGTTTAATAACGGATACACTGTCCAAAAAAAACATTGTTATGTGCCTTATCCCATCATCATCATCAGCCTATACTAGTCCACTGCTGGACATAGGCCAAGTGCACGCCAGCGTACATCGGTAAATTAAAGTAATTGGTTATATACCGTAAATAATAATTCGAGAAAAGGCTAAATTACTCGTAAGCCACCACAATATGTCCACCATTAAGAGATTAAGACAACTTTTCCTACGTTAACACGAATGGTAGCAATTTCATCGGCTATCCAGTATAAATAAGTCAGGATAAATAGGGCCCTTAAGACCTGACTTAATTCCGTTTAACCTCCTCATTCGACCGTTCCATTGGCTGCGGATAAATTATTTAGCTTACAGGATAAACACAAATGCATACGAATTTTATACCTACTTCAATAATTTTCAAACAAATAAGGTACTTAATCCTAATTAAATTTTCTATGTTTATTCATATTATAGAGAAATTAACGAGAAAACAAGACATTTAACAGGGTTTGACGCAAACTAAGTTTTATTTTTAATTTTGGAGGCGGCGAGTAACTTAAAGGTTTCCTCAAGCCGTGTGAAACGAAGCACCTTTGGAGGTTTTCTAGGGGGAATGTCATCACGCATTATTGCGTTCCCCGTGCCCTACTAGATTCTACGAGGGGTTCGGATCTGATCGGGGGCTAATACTCTTCCGTGCGCGCAACATGCTTAAAAAGGGGTACAAATTTCTTCATATATTAATATAAAACGTTTAGAAGCGTATTTGTTTAAACTATATCTTTTAATCATAATACTAAATAAAGTAACGCAAATCGAAAAGCCTACCCCTATGAACAGAGACGTTAACCCCGCCAGGCAAATCTGACTTAAAGTGTGTTAACGACTGGCTCCCAACTAATAGTGCCCGGATCCGACAAACAATTAACTGACGAATTGGTCTAACGGCTGAAGACTTTAGTGACAAATAGAATTTAACAATACAGCACACGAATTCGTCGATAGCAGACGGCTACTTAAATAGCTATTACGAATAGTGAGTAAATAGCCTGTAACCGTCCCACAGCTGGACAAAGGCCTACATCACTTAAATCAAGTCATCACTACAATTGATGGGTAACGGCTTTATCACCACGCTTGACAAATGCGGATTCATCATCATCATCAGCTCTTTTTTATGTCCCCACTGCTGGGGCACGAGCCTTCCCTATGGATGGATAGGGAGAACGGGCCATTAACCACCACGCGGGCCCAGTGCGGATTGGTTGTTGTTTAAGACTGCTAATGCAGCCGGGACCAACGGCTTTACGTGCCTTCCGAAGCACGGAGGAGCTCGAGATGATAAATTTTTGGTCACCCATCCGATGACCGGCCTTTGCGAAAGTAGCTTAACCGCTGCGCCATAGAGCTCCTCGATGCGAATGCGGATTGATGATCGCAAACCCGGGTAATGTATCGGAAAATTTGGAACATACTTTGCCCGATTTGGGTATTGAACCCAGGACTTTCGGGTATTGGCCCGAGCGCCTTGCCACTCGGCCACCGAGGCGTTCTGCGAATTAAGAATAGTGCTTCGTCATAAAAGCTTTTACTACGAATGCTTTTATCATTGTCGATATGGAGCTATGTAAAAATAACTATTCCATAGGTACCTGTTGGTCACCGATGACCTTTACAGTATAACCGTATTTAAAGGGCGCCGAGAAACTTAATGTTATTCAAGGCGTAGTGAGCGAATATCCTCATAGGGTTTCAAAAGGGATGGCATCACACAAGCATGTTCCTGTCCCCTACTCCTATATGAAATAAATAAATATTAGACAACATCACATACATTGCTCTGACTCCAAAGAAAGTAGTTTAAGCACTTGTTTTTTTTTTTTTTGAGAGACATTGCTTATTGCTTCAGACGGCATTTTCAGCGTCACCTGGCTTTTTTGGGGGCGGCGAGGTACGTAAAGGGTACCTCAAGCCGTGTTGAAACGAATCAGAAAAATTCGGAGGTTTTCTAGAGGGAACGGCATCGCACACTTAAAAGTGCGCGTCCCCGTGCCCTACTAGATTCTCCGAAGGGTTCGGATCGGATTAAGCACTTGTGTTATTGAAATCAGGGACAACGACGACGACACCACAACCATCCAGACCCGAGAAAATATAGAAAAAGTTCGTTTTTCTACATCCGAAGACCTACATCATACAACCCGACCGGGAATCGAGGCGTTGGCAACACCAGAAACCGGCATGCGAGCCACTCGACTAGGAGGCCGTCAGAATAATAGATAGAAATCCTAAATGAATTAAATGGATGACCTTGAGATGTTTTTTATACTCTTTATATCTTTTGTCAAGAAAATAAATTAGGTATATATTTTGTCAAAAATTGCTATGTCATTCAAATTAAAAAGGGACAGGTCTCGTAACCCCTTCAGGTGGTTATTGAAGGGGTTTTAAGAATGGGTTTGCTTTCCAAACCCATTGCGCTTTAGAAGCCATTCAATTCTAATCAAACACCTTTAATATAATAATTTTATACAAGTAGTATTTGAGCCAAAACAACGGTATTTGACTTGTTCAATCTAATCATAACAACAACGCTCAAAACTTTCTGGTCACTATCTACGTCTAGGTCTATGACTCAACGGATAAATTAACATTATTTGCAGTATGAAATTGTCACGGAACAAATCATTAGGTACAATTTACGAGTACAATAAATATCAATTTGAATGTATGAACAGCGGCTACTACATATAGCAAAGAGAATAGGCACAACGTATTTCGGGCATGTAAACGTAGAAACAACATACATGTGTATAATACACTATGACTACACATTCTCTATACACTGCATCTATAAGAGTCGTATGAATCAATACTTAAATGTAGAACAACGTAACTAATATACACTGGGGCCCGACCGCCTAACCGATCGCTTTCACTACGCGTATAGTTTATGACGTCATCTTGCCACCTCGCACCGCCTATGAAAGCAATATCAAAAGCTAAAGGCCATAGCTTTCGATATTGCTTTCATAGGCGGCACGAAACGACAAGATGAAGTTATAAACCACACACGAAGTCAAAGCGATCGGTTAGGCGGTCGGGCCCCTGGTAAAGGTCGCGGACTCGCGGGAAGCCGTTGGTTGCGAGCAGCACCGCCTCTGTGGTCTAGTGGCTAAGACCACCGGTTTAGACCCAGAGGTCTCGAGACCAAATGTACGCCTCTTTAAGCACATCTTGCAGAACAGCCCCCCGATTGCCTAACCAATCGCTTCGACTATATAGTTTATGACGTCATCTTGCCACCTCGTACCGCTTATGAAAGCAATATCAAAAGCTAAAGGTTACAGCTTTCGATATTGCTTTCATAGGCGGCACGAAACGTCAAGATGACGCCATGTGGTTTACACACGAAGTCAAAGCGATCGGTTAGGCAGTCGGGCCCCAGGTTGACAGGTGACTTCGCTATTACTAGCACGAAAGTTTACACACGCGACAGAATAAAATAAAATCAGCAGTTAATGCTAAATATAAATAAAAACAGAATTACCTTGCAACAGCAACAAGTTATAAGCATGGCTGGTAGAAGATAAGTTTTCAAAAGTTGAAGATTTCTGATGAGACACGCATCTGTCTTGGCTCCATCATCGCCAACAAAATCGAAAAACATTATCAAAATCGCGTATTTTCTCGTTTAGAAATAAAACATCACCTTTATACGCGACAACTACACGTTGAAATGACACCGTTCATACGCGTTTTTTATAACCATAAAAAAACAGATTCCTATATTTAATAGTTTATTTAATATTTCAATTACTTACAAACGTTCAAAACAATGACAGCCATTTAGAAATGTCTAAAGTAAAGAACACCGAATACAGTAACGACAGAGACGACGTCTGTCGTACCAACTGAAAATTCGGTGCATAATCTTATTATTATGTACCGATATACGACCTTTATTTTAAATATAAACTTAATAATCGATAAATGCAAGGAGGTTCCGTTGCTTATCATTAACCATTACAGTGACATGAAGTCAAAGTTTTTATTCAATTAAAACTTAGAAATGAAGCACTTTTTAATGGTCCAAACTTTTTTTTTTCTTTTAAATTTAATTTAATTTTGTTTTAAATATCTTACAGGTAAGCATAGTGTTTTCATCTCACCTGATGATACGTGATGATAAGGCCGATGGTGGAAGCGCACTTCACCCGGAATCCTCAACTGCTGAGGCACTGGCTATCTATCTCTAGCTGCCGGAACACAACAATGATACAAATACCTACCTCCTTCCTATCAGAAAAGCCATTACAAGTAATATACGTTGACAAAACATAACTATCAAAGCGAGTGGTTATTCAAAAGAGTTATTACCAGAGAATATTTAAATACGAATGCAAAATAGTAATGCAAGCGAATGGCAGTGATTATTTACAAGCATATTAAATTACCTATTAAAAAGACATTTTCTCATTTCCTTGCGAGTGCTGTGCTCAATCGATTTAGAACCTTCTTATTGAGTGGCTAAGTTCAACATTCGTGCTTCGGAAGGCACGTTAGGCCCCAGTTGTCGTTAAAACCTACCATCTTGCATTGGGTAAGCGTGGTGGGATGGCCTGATCACCCGAGATGTTTCAATTAATTTAGCAAATAATAGGTTGGCATTGGCAACCTTAAAAGTCTTCTTTTTGTATTTTTCTAATAACTTCAACTAAATAAATTCAAATAAATAAATTAATTACTTTAATTAAATACCTGCTAACGTAGTTTATTGTTTTGACAAATTCAACTGGAAAATTGGAGGAGACAATAAGAAGTTGAACGAAATTAATTTGACATTTTATAATAAATCTGGTTTGCCGGACACTACCGAGTAACCCTAACGGTGTTCAGGCTGGACATTGGGATCTGCATAATTTTATTGGGGCTTCGGGTAAACGTGAAAGGAGTTACGTAGTAGCAGTTTGAATAGAGCTACAGTAGTGAAAATCATTGTGTTCCAATCAATAACAATTTTCTTATTATTTGAAAAGTATTGAAAATATTTCCGCAAGCGGGACTCCAACCCGCACCCCACAAATTGTTGTTTGTTCGCAACAAAATTTGTGTAAAATTATTATTATTATCTCGGTAAATATGTATTTTACAAATTATTATTACAATCTTTTTTTTTTTTTTAGTTTTCTAATACACCTTATTACATGATTTTATCTCAAGATATAGTGGTGGGTGCACCAGTGCCACACCAGTAGGTCAATTCTATTAAAAAACTGCAACTGCACGTTTACGCCTGTCATTTGTCGCGTGTAGGAGCAGTGCCGTGAAAATAGACGTATTCTATTAAAATTTTCTGCACCACAACTACACTACAACTGCGCGACTACTACACTACAGCTGCACGAATCCTGCAATAAAACTAAAGTTACGATACGCTAAATACGTAAAATGCTTATAATACGCTGTGCGAAAGTTGCTCACGATCTACTTCAATAAACCTGCACAAAAACTGCACCAATACTGCTGTCATTACTACACAAATGTCAAAATATTTTAATGGAATACGATTATTTTGCAGTAAACGTGCAGGTGTAGTGCAGTTTTGTTAGTGGAATACCTATTTGCGTTACTTCTTCGTCCATGCAACACTACGGCAGCAGCGCTGCATAACAGAATACCGAAACGTCAAAATTTGCTCATTTTGACACACGCGACGCTGCAGTGTAGTTGCAGTTATCTAGTAGAATCGGCCTACAGGAACCAGTAGTACACCATTTCTAACTTCATATCAAAATATTAACCTTCTGTCTAATTTCCCGCCACTTTTTTTACGTTTGGTAGCACTGCCGTACTTCTATCAGTCTTTCATTCAAAAATAAAAGCGATAAACAGCCATCTATATCAGTAAAAACGCATAATTCAAAACGACAATCGTTTACTTCGTTCCGGGCGGCCATATTAGTAAGCGACACGTGTCGGACGGTAAGTTTTTGAATCTTTTTAAATCTTTGTTTATATCAATTGTTGTAACTTATTTTCTAGTTAACTGCGTAATGTGATGTGTAAAGCAATAATATTACGTCTTATTTCATCAGAAAATGCTAATTTAAATCAATAGTTGTCATTGGTAAACTAATGGAACACAAATTCAATGATTTTCCAGTAATATTCCATTTGGTCTACAACTGGTGATTTAGCTTTTTGATAATTTGTTAATTTTTTCTTTTACATTTATATTTACTTAATATACTGCAATCAATTATTATAAAAATCTCTTAAAATATCCACAATGTTCCTGTTGTAGACCAGTGGTTTATTACTGGTAGTATCTATACTACGAGTTTGTTCCAGTAATTGACCACCTACATTTTTTTACAGATGAAAGATGCGATAGAAAAGAAGATTGCAGTTCCAACTTCGTCGAGTCGAGGTTTTTAAAGAGTTCCTGAAATTGATAAATTTATGGCAAAAATTTTTTTTTTTTTTAAAAGTACTTATATTGTGTTCTTTTTATTTTGATTTGTGTTATATTTTTTAATTCATGTTAATTCATAAATATTTTATTGCAAGTTATTAAATAAAATTAGATTATATTAATAAAATTAGTTAAACAACAATAAGTTTGTATTGATTGTAGACTGATGAAAAGTTGTGATGATTGTTAAGTACAAAACTTGTTAGTATTAATAATAAAAAAAAATCTTCAATAAAAGCAATCGTTTTATTTACTGGTTCACTATTGGCACAATGTCTGGTCTATTACTGGTACAATCTGGTCAACCTTAGGCACACTGCGACTTTTCACATTTATTTTTAAATATAAAAAAGCCCAATAGCTATTAAGAAAATCGGAATAAGCTACATGATTCTATGGTAGACAAGGAGTACGTTAATTTTTTTTTGCCATTATTGTTGTAATAATTGAGTCACAACTTCAAAATTACTTTCAAAGTGTCGCTTAATCGGTTTGTTACTGGTACACCCACCCTACTTCAGTTAATAGAATTAATTTATATCCTGAGATAACAAAAACATAATTCTATATAAACCTTATTCATAAATTATCATATGCCATACGGGTAAGCAATCTTTAAATATATTTTTGTATGGTCTACAATAAAGTGTAATTTCAGTTTACTTGGTCTTCAAGGTGGAATCACGTGGAATCCTAACTACCAAAAAAACTGGCTATCTTATTTCACTTTTCTTGTGTACTCATATTTAGGTTCTTGTTTAGCACTTTACAAAGTTATCCGAGACCCGCGCGGGGCGCCCGGCGAGACTTGTCCACTCTCACGATACGCGCCTTATAAGGATCCTGCTTGCTTGAGAAACAACTGCTGTCGATCCCATACAACTAGGCTTGCTAACTCCAAAAAATGCATTCCCGGGATTACCCAGCTCGACATCCGGGACTTGGGCATATTACGCGGGATACAACACACCACGTATAAAATGGTTAGAAAAAAACTGCATAGGTATATTTTTTTATCATTTAATAAAAAATCGCGATGCGACGCGAAATACGCAATGCATAGGTACCTATTAAGAAATTTTAATAATGCGTTACAAATTACTCGGGCCAACTGCCTAACCCAGGGTAGTTGGTACGAGATAAATACTTATATCATATTATCACTGATTTCCGGGACAAAAAGCGTCCCACAGAGGGTCACGGCGGCGGGACGGCCCAAAATTGACCCAGAAGCGGGACGTCCTGGAAAATACGGGACGGTTGGCAAGCCTACATACAACCTTGCCATGTGGCACAGCACAAAAGTTTTTAAAACAATTGCTGTACTAAAAATACTTACGAGCCAACCTTGCTATGTGGGGCAGACATGTATTTTTAAACAGTCAGAAAACTACCAATATTAGTAAAATATTTCATTAAAATCAGTTCAGTAGCAGGTAACATATATCATCATCATCTCAGCCAAAAGACGTCCACTGCTGGACAAAGGCCTCCCCCAAGGATCTCCACAACGACCGGTTTTGTGCTGCTCTAACTGCAACATATACGATTATGATAGTAACCCCTATGAGTAAGATAGCAAATCAATACAAATTAATTAGGAAGATAGTAAAGTGCTAGAAGATTCTAGGTGAAGTGCGCTTGTGTGATGAAGGCATGGCACTTTGTGAACTTCAAAGATTAATAATATGACAAGTTTATCTTTATTAATATTGGAAAGAGGCAAAACATTATTTGTTTGTCTTATATATGTTACCGGGCCGTAGTTTGCCCATCCCTGGCTAGTCAAAACTAATTGATACTAAAATTTTTTAGCACGCCTTAATTAATTAATATTTAAACACGCCTGCACATCAAACTACCACAAACTATCTAATTTCCTTAATAGACTTTGAACTTTATGTCTATGGCATACGGTTGAACACATACCCCCTTACAAATAAACAAAGAATAAGCTCCGAATAGTTATTCCGTGTTTTGTTACTGTCATGTAAACGTCATTTCAAATTAGAGTAAAAGAGTCAAAACACGGAATAACTATTCGGACCTTATTCTTTGTTTATTTGTAAGACCTTTAGTGGATAAATTACTTTATATAATCTAATGTGCAAGCGCCTGTACATTCAGACATACCGCTTTAGCTAATTAAGCAACTCTTTTAATTGAAACTAATAAACGAAAAGGGAGTACCAAACTATTACGCTACGCTCTCATCAGTGCGTGCAAACGATTATACAACTAAACTCTATTTAATGACTTCATTAAGAACTATTAAAATAGTACATTCACATTAGAATTTTACAATTAAAACGTTGTTATGTCATTCATTATAGTTGACTATAAAGTTGTGTTTTCATAACAGTGAAGGGTTCATAGCGATTTGTAAATCAATATTGTTAGTGCAATAGAAGACGAGTTTCGAAAAATATTAGACGAATATTAACGTCGAGATCATCTCTCCAAATAAATGCTTTCTAGGATTAGTGTTTAGGTAATAAAAAAAGAGGAAACATTTCGTATTTACTAATACTTCGTCAGAAAGCTTTATCCTGCGATTGAAAAATCAGCCTTAATAAAAATAACAATCCGATATATCGTCGTAACATTGCATGTATCACGTCCCAGTCCATTGAGTCCATGCATACAAATCTCAAAAATACTTCTATAAAATACTGGTATATAAGTTTTGATAAAATAATCCTACTATATATAATATTATAAATGCGAAAGTGTGTGTATATATGTTTGTATATTTGTTGCTTCTTCACGCTGCAACGGATGGATGGATTTGGATGGAATACGGCATACAGATAGTTTATAACCTGGAATAAAACATAGGATACTTTTTATCCAGATATTCCCACGGGAACGGGAACCACGTGGGTGAAACCGCGAGCGGCCGCTAGTTAATAATAAATGAACATAGTCATAATGACACTACACCAAAATACACGTTGTTCGTAATGCGGTTACAACCTTGAACCTAAATTTCCCTAAGGATATGATAACCAACGCTACAAAAAACAATGCGCGATCCAACTACTTGTATATTCATTATTTGTAACTAGGTCATTCCAAAATATGGTGTAAAGCAAGGCTGATCAAACCCAGGCCCGCAGGCCACAGAGTGCCTACCAACACTTGAATTTGCCCGGCATCAGTACAGCCGCAACGCGATTGGTCGTAGACACGTGGAAAGAAATGTGAAAAAAATACCGTACTTAGCTCAAAAACCTCTTCGTAGGTGTCATTGATGGCTTGTGTGTATTTTAGTAAGTGTAATGTAATTATTAATTGCACATTCCATTGTATGCTGTACTGTAATAGCTGACTTTGTAACAAACTATATTCATGCAAATAAATGATTAATGTTTCGATTGTAATTATATTCTTGAAACAAATTTTTATAAAACTCAAAAGGAGTGTTCCTATAAATACCTTAATATGTTGATTGAGGATCTTTTTTTTTTTTTAATTAAACTATTAAATACAATCGAAACATATCAATTTATAACATTTAACGCTTTGTTTAATTTAGATATCTATCATACATAACTGTAGGCAACTCTATAATCCACTAGGTGGCCCGCCCGGTGGCACATCTCTTTTATAAAGTCCCCGTAATTAGACGTATATTAGATAGATAGATAATACTTTTATTGCAACACTATAAAACATAAACATGAACAAAAAAAACAAAAATTCCAAAGTTACAATTTGGCGGTCTTATCGCTTTCAAGCGATTTCTTCCAGACAACCAGTCGGATGGAGAGAGCTAATAAACTTTAAGATCAGAGGTGAAACTATGAAAACATACTAGAATAATGTGTATTTTATAAATGAAGCAAAATAATAATAATATTTTTTTATAAAGTAACGAGTTCATGCTATTAGACACTATTACAAATTGTCAAATTGATTCGTACAAACGACAATACCTTTTTCGTTGTACCTGTAAATGCTATAAAAGGCCAACAGCAAGTTCCAAAACGAACCATGAACTGATAGAAATATATATAATAGAAGTTTTGATCATTTAATAGTTCAGTTATTATTAAAAAAACTGCGGTTCACAGAAATGACTAGCGAGAAAGTAAAGTTCAATTAAGTTTAAAAGTAGGTAGTACCTAGTTGGTAATGCTACCGATTTTCTATTTGCGGAAGAAAACTCCACATGTAAAGTACAGGGTGTCAATTATCGAATCAATAGTATCTTTAATAGGGGTTCGAATGCACGTTCCATTTCGCAGAATAGCCGTTTCAGTGAATATTTTACTGCGCGCAGTGGTTGTAAACTTTTTACTGAGTTTTTGTTGCTTCCTTTAAACAGGAGTGTGGGACCCAAATTTTACGTGTCTCCACACAGATATGGCAAACAGTTGCATTCTTTTAAAATAACGGTAAGAACAAAGTGTTCAACGGTGTATAACAGCTCAAGCTACCGACGGTATACTTTTTATACCTGCAGGCTTACCGATCCTTAAGTGACAGTCGCAAACGCAAAAAAAAAAAATTATCGCTTCCAAAAGACGTATTTCGTATTACGGAGCTTAAAACGCTACGATAGCGCCACTAACGAGCGATTGATGAACTAAAAGTGCATGACGGTGTGGCGCGGGGCTCTAAAATAAACCAACCGATTGTAGCAACCGCAACTAGAGATGTAAAGAACTCGAGTCCTTTAGTTTTAATTCGATAGACTCGGCTCAATTTCACAAGACTCAGTGAACTAACTAAAGTCGCGAGTCTTAAGTCGAACCGAGCTTCAGTCCTTTCACGAAGACTCGAGTGCCAAAATATAACTCGAGTCTAAAAAAGAGCTGAGTCTTAAATAGAGCTCGAGTTTTAAAAAGAGCTTGAGTTTTACAATGAGCTCGAGTCTTAAAAGAGCATCTTCTTCAAACTTAAATAATCACTTCAATCAAAAATAATTTTTCATGATGAAATGTTTTTCTCTGTTAATAAACGCTTTTATTTTTTTTAAATACTATTCTGGTTACAAATATATCCCACAAAATTAACATTTTACGGCCTGCTTTAAAAAGGAAGACTCCAAACGGAAAATAACATGAGCGCGACTCGCCGCGTAAAAACGACTCGAGCGTTAAAAAAGACTCGAGCTTCATGTTGCGATCAAGAGCTCAATACAGACTTGAGTTCTCTAGTCTTGCGAGTCTTGTTGTAATGAGTCGAGTCGTGTAATTTGTGAGCCGAGCTCCAGATTTAGGACTCAAAGACTCGAGTTCTTTACAACTCTAACCGCAACTAGTAGCAGTCGCATTGCCGTTGTGGAATTAGCAACTGCCCCCCGACCGCCTAACCGATCGTTTTGACTTCGTGTGTGGTTTATGACGTCATCTTGTCGTTTCGTGCCGCCTATGAAAGCAATATCGATAGCTATAGTCTTTAGCTTTTGATATTGCTTTCATGGGCGGTGCGAGGTGGCAAGATGACGTCATAAACTATACGCGTAGTCAAGGTTGCTTTTTTTCGGTAATAATAAGCCTGCCGACGTTTTAACAGGTTGCACCGTGCGTGGTCACGGGCTGGCTTTGTAGACCCGCTGTATCCTATGCAAGCCTTTTCAACTCGGTCAAATGTCGGCTATAAAAAGACATGGCATAGAACACCTAAATTGACTTGTAACATTTATGTTTGTATTATGTATTTTACATGTGCTGAATAAACGACCATTATTTTCTATTTTAATATTGTCATAAAATAAAACCGAATATAACTATTTGTAAATTAAAACTTTTCATTAACATATTTTTGTTACAGATTCGTAGGTACAACAGTTTCCTGCAAAATGTATCAAAAGCAACTGACACATCCAATTTAATAATAAAGCTTTTAGCGTGTTTGTAAGTTAGCAAAGACCGATAAATATCGTATTTCCGCTGCTGCCGTCAAACCAGCTTATTTCTCTTGTGGAGCAAACACATAGTACCTACATCTTTTAATTACCTACTCTAAAACTAGCGTATTAAATATAATCTTTTATATATAAAATAAAGCGAAATATTTTTAATTAACTACCTGTACTTTAAATATACGCCACTGATTTAATCGGACGCTGTATTTGTAATTGAACTCCTTCTAAACGGCTGGACCGATTTTGATGAAATTTTTTGTGTGTGTTCTAGTGGATTCGAGAATGGTTTAGATTAACAATTGGACCCGGTAGGTGGCGCTGCAATAGGGGTCCATCGTGGGATACGGGTGTTCTTAAGCGGACGAAGTCGCGACCGTATCAACCTATCCAAAACTGAAAAATTTCTTCAATAATTGTTAACCAAATGCCATATAGACATAAAGTTCAATATCTATTGTGGTAGTCTGATACATGTGCAGGCGTACTACTACACTTGCTAGTCACAACGAATCGGTAGAAGTAGGAACTCGATACTAGAGCGATGCTTTTACCAACAACCTGTAGCCGTTAACTAGGTACAATAGATAGGTATAAGGTGCATTAAATATAACTAGATTGTCTAAGCTAAGCATGGCTTGATAACGTCACCATATTCACATTACCCGCCCGATCCTCTAAATAACAGCACACATTTACATAAATTTACAGAATACACACAGGGTACGAAGAACCGGTTTAGACGCGCTCTACACCAGGTACAGACATGTACCTGGGCGCTTCTCTCCTCCTCCACGGCCCGGTCTACCCAAGCCGAGGTCCGTGCCTTTAGAGGCGCCCTCGGGTAGTTCCGCTCCCCGATCCGATCCGAACCCTTCGGAGACTCTGGGAGGGCACGGGGACGCGCACTTTTAAGTGTGCGATGCCGTACCCTCTAGAAATCCTCCGAAGGTGATTCGTTTCAACACGGCTTGAGGTACCCTTTACGTACCTCGCCGCCCCAAAAAAGCCCGGTGAAGCTGAAAATGCCCCCCGTGGCAACCAGCAGTCCCTCTCCAAAAAAAATAAAAAATATTTACATTATAAATATCGTTAAATAACGTTATCCTATAAAGTTAAACTGGTAGCAGTAACGCAGGCTACGTTATCTAGTTCGAGTACAAGCATTTACTATTACTTACTATTTTCTCTATCTATTTTATATGTTACTATTTTCGTTGCCTAATGCGCTTTAGCCAATCCGCGTAGAATGTTTGGTTACTTTACCGGGAATTGCCACCCAGGTAACGATACCAAACCATAACCACAAAGTCTTTGTGCCATAACGGTACCTTTGCTGTTAACGTTATCGTCCTACAGCCCAGAGATCGGCAAACCGCGGAACGCGACTCTTTCAATTTCGCAATAAAACTATATTTCTTTTCTATATTGAAGAGACACAGCCTGCGCGCAGACTAAAACCAAGGAAGACTTATTATAAAAAACCAATTAGACATAACGAAAAGTTGTGGCTCTTCAATAATTATTATTGAGCTGAAAAGTTTGCCGACCCCTGCCCTAGTCTATGGTCCTCCCTAGATGTACACACGCGTGCGTACATTATACGTTATACGTAGCGCTTGTGACCGCAGAATCTAAAAAAAACATTTTTATAAAATTACTGGTTTTAGTTACTAACATTGATGTATTTGAGTGATTTCAAAACATATAGATTAAGTAATTTCATTGTAATTATAGCATTAATGATTTTTTAGAGGAGTTTTCGTAAAGAATTACGATCGAGCCAAAATAGCAAAATCGTGTTTTTGAGCAAGGGTTTTTAAAGACAAAGTCATGAAGTTAGCTATTATTAAAATTTCAGATTCGTTGGTCTTGTCATACTCCTACAACTTTCGATGAAAGTTGATGTATATTTTCAAGAGGCGCCTTACGTCATATGGTTGAACATTTTATTGAAGAAATTTGACAGTTTTGGGTAGGTAGATGCGCAGGCGTATGTATATACAAGCTTTTTCGTTGGTTACTTTTTCCGTGGTTTAATGCGCTTTAGCCGATCCGCGTAGAATGCTCGGTTATTTTAACCAGGTAACGATACCAAGTATAACGGTACCTTTGCTTTTAACGTTATCACCGTGGTCTAAGGTCTTCCTTAGATATACATTGCTCTAAGCATACATTACAGTTTCTATGTACAATTTTAATATTCGGTATATTTCGGTGGTTAAGGACAGTTGCCCACGCGGCATTCCCAGTCCCGCTTTAAAATTAGATCATGCATTATGACGTAGCGCCTAAGCGTACTAGAAAGTGCATGTTACCGCTTTTTTTTTTTAAAGCATTGCTATATTTTCCGTCATGAAACATGGGAATAATCCAGTGAGTCAACAATATATTTATTGACAAAACTTTGTACCTACTTACTTCCATAGTAATTGGATGTAAATAACAAACGAAAGGTACCATCATTTAGGTTATTATCAATCACCAGCTCATTTATGTCCCCACTGCTGGGACACGAGTCTTCCCTATGAATGGATAGGGAGTACGGGCCATAAACCACCACACAGGCCCAGTGCGGATTAGTGGTTGTCTGCTAATGGAGCCGGAATCAACGGCTTTGCGTGCCTTCCGAAGCAAGGAGGAGCTCAAGATGATACATTTGTGGTCACCCATCCGATGACGGGCCTTTGCGAAAATGCCCGTCATCGGATGGTTAACCTTAGCAATCGCAGACCGGGCGCGTTAACCACTGCGCCATCGAGGTCCTCTATTATCAATGCCACTACAATAACGTAGGTCCTACTAGCCTAGGTCCAAGACATCCTACCTACTGCCGCGTTGGGCTGTAGTAGGCTGCAACGGCAGTACCCACGATTCCGCCCTGGTTATTGGAGCGTCTCAGGGGGTTATAAGGGTATGCCTGACGTCTTAGTCGCTTTTCGAAGCAAATAGAGACAGATGGGTCCGATGAGTCCAGTGGACTACGGCCTTTTGCCCAGTGGTCACTACATAAAGATTCACTAGTGGTTGAAAAAAAACTCCAAGCCAAGGACTAGTCTTCAGAGAGTGCGAGGGGGGCACTCGAGATCCTAGTTCTTGATATTTGACCGCTTCTTTTTTTCTTTTTGGAAAGGGATACCTGTTGGACTCTGATGGCTTTTACAGCTTGACCACACACAGCACAAGCACTCCGGAAAAATTTGTAAGGAGGATGCGCTAAATACCCTATGGGCTTTCATCCTATACCTATACACAAACTTGTTTGTAGTCAAAGAAGCTAATACCAACTACTTACGTAAAAAGAGATCTATTTTTTTTTAACTTGACATGAAGAACTTTACTAAAGAAAATATTTATATTGCTCTATCGCATCATCATGTATTCTACAATCTTTATTTTTACAATGTGAAATGATAATAGTGCTTGTTTTTACCAATAAACTTATTTCTGTTGCCAAACTGATATATCATGTATTGCCATGAAATTTAGGTATAAAGGGTAATGGGAACCAGTAATAATTCTGGGCATAGAAGTACAATAACATAAACCTTTATTTTGCTTATTTAATTTAGTTAGACCAAAGTCTCGGGGTCAAGTGTACGTTCTGCAGTATTTGCTAACCATCAGTTGGAAAATGAATGTTAGCAGGGTAAGATACATAGCAGCTATTTTCAAATACATTCATACTATAATAATAAGTTTTTCTTTGACTGAGTCAGCAATTTTTCTAGTAATGTTGTTATTAAATTCAATCAAACATTTGAAAACCACTTCAATTGTGGCATTAATAAAATTTGATTGTACAAGTATTCATTTAACACTATATTGTTAGTGTTTCAAACTAATATTAGTTTTACTGACAAATTATAAATTATTTACTTGCCCAATAATCTAATGCATTATTGTAAATGAACATACAAATTATATACCTATTATAGAACACACTGTTAAATTGGTAGTTTACCTTTTGACAATTTACCTTTTAACTGTTTTCAGAAGTAAAATTATCTATAATAATAATAGGAGGCATTGTTTATGACTCTGTACTTATTTAGAATAACAATGTAGATAGAACAGAAGTTTGACAGTTGCCAAATATAATATTCTTATAATAGGTTGACCTGTATAGAAGCTAATAAAATATGTTTACAAAGGAGAAAGGGTACAACTTCATTGATTTATGCATGAGGAGCTGAATGCTTCAGCATAAACATCACCCTATAGAGTAACTTTGTGTATGTATTATGAAACTGGTGCTTTGATACTTGAACTTTACAATATACCTGAAGCACTTGATATTGTAATTAGCTTCTAGTTCTTACATACATATTGATTGTTTTTTAATTTAAGATATTCCTCTACGTAACAGTATAATTTTTTAACATATTTAGCAACACAAACATAAGGATAACATACAAATATGACTCACAAAACATATAAAGGCACTAAGCATAGAGCATAATTAGATTCCCCTGTCATTAAAAATATCATTAAAAAATAAAAAAATAAAAATATAACCAATGTCCTAAGCTTCTGTTATGAAAAAATACACAATGGAAACTTTTTTTTAATTGCATCAAACCAAATAGAAATTTTAAAATTTATTTCAAAAAGTTATTTGAATCAATATCAATGTTTGTTTCGTCCAATCTATAGGTTTATATTGAATAAAGTAACTATTGAGTTACCTATGCATAATTTCATTGCTATAGGTGTGTTGGTGTGCCACCCATGTTTTATTTTAACTGATGACACACTCATCAGTCCTTAGATCTGTTTTACAATAATAAACCTTTTCCATAACCATCAATCATAATATTGTGATTTTAATGTGAATGCAAAACATACTTATTCTTTATGATCCTTTTTGAAAGATATTTTGGGATATATTTATACCAACTATATCATCATCACAATCAGCCCACATCAGTCCACTGCCGGACATAGGCTTCTCTAAATGCATGCCCTTGAACCCGATAAACAAATATATATTTTTTCCATATCCAGTATATTTTCAGAGAATACTTAATTTAATTTGATATAATTTGAAAGTATGCAATGAAGTTGTGTTCTATGTTTATCGTTACAAAACTAAACTTTACAATGCTGAGCTAAAGAGAAACATTTTTGTAATAGTTTTTAATTAACACTAAATTAAATTCATTAAACTTTTAAAACATTCATATTGTTATCACTTACCTTCCTTGATTGTTGATTCAAAATATTCAATATGTATTCAGCTACAAAGAAATCAAACATAAAGATTGTAATAGAAGATCAGTTACTAATTTTGGTCATACAATAAAAGTTTCTCAGCCTTATTCAGCGTACCATGACAATACTTTCTAGGCACAAATTTTAATCTAGGCTATTCTTGCTGACTTGCTTAATTTCTTAAATTTAAGAGTGGTGAAGGTCTGTAACTAGTTGATAAAATGGTAATTTTATACACTAAACCATCAATTTTGTGTCAATTTAGACTTCTGTTTTGACTGACTAATAGCAAGAGTTATTGAATAAATTGACTGTATGCTCAACATTTTGAATCGACAATAAATGCAAAGGTTAGATTCTCTTCAACTCAACAGTGGACAGGGGAATCCTAAGGAGCATTGAGGACTTACCGAATAAACTTGTCTCTCCCGCGTCGGCGCTGCCGTGGTCGTAGTCACCGCTGGGGTGGGCGCCGGGGTCGTCACATGGTCCGCCGGCAAGGACTCCGGCACAGTCTGAAGAGTGGGCCGCATAGTCGTCGACATTATCACAAGTACACCAGTTCAAACACTTAACAAATCGCTAGCCCACCGTCACCGCTCGCATCCTCCGCGGCGGCCGCACGCTCCCCTCACCCGACCGGTCCTGGATTTCACCAGGACGCCGACACACCACCACGGAACGACCAACAACGCCCATCTAACCGCATTTTTCACCAGAAAAATACATTGCGATGCCCTACGAACACGGCTGAGCGATGTTATTTGTACTGCTAACACTTTCACGATATACTAACGATCGTCGAGATGGAAAACGGAAATAGACACGCAAAAAACTATTAGAAAGCTTACGGTGTCTTCTCCTGTCACATAAACACTATGAAGGAATTCGGCGTTTCAGCCCTGTATTGACGCGCAACACGATTTCTATATCGCTACCGGCTAGTATATACTGTTAGAAATCGTGTGCCGTTAAAATGTTCATCCATTTAATAGTAAAATTACTAAAGATATTCACTTAACTCCGCTAAAAGTCCTCACATTCTTGAATTCACTCTCTCAAGATGGCGGATTTTACCTACTCCTCGTAAATGGGCACAAGGCTGACACGAAAACATCAACCGGCTCTCTATCAATCCCTTTCCTTTTGTATAACATAAAACGAGATAGTGATATATGAACAAGTTCAACGAAGTTTTGTGATACGTTGAGGATACGTCACTGTAAAAAAACTGCCAGTGGACATGCGCAAAAATATAGAATTATGTGAACGCATCTATAGTGCGTTTTATTACTGCAAGTTACCACAATGTACTAATTAAATAAACAAAAGAAAGTCATATTTTATCATCAGGATTTTTTTTGATAAATTAATTCACAAAGTATACAAATAAAAAGATAACACAGATAAAGTCACAAAGAAATAATAATCTTAATTGTAAATGACCTAAGGCTAAGCTTTTTGCTATTTCTGCCTGTGCCCCACTAAACCTAACGAAACTTTTAAATGGACCCAATCCAAAAAAAATAGAATGCGTAATAATACCTACACGATTACAACAAACCAAACTTAATTGTTTTAAAATTACCTTTGTATTAATCTATAAAAATCTTATTTGTCCTAATAGGGTTAAAAAAGTTACGAGACTAAATAATCAAAGTTAAAATCATTAAAATTTACAGAAAAATGTACGATCATCGTTCGCCATTATCATTGTTCTACACCACCAACAAAATAAATTATTTCTTCATTATATGTACCGCCCTCGTGCGTATTTTCCACTTTTCTTTCGCTTCACATTATTCAAATATATTTTTGTATGGCAAGGACGCTTTGCTGTGTCGCCATCTTATTAAAATGGCTGCCTTGTTGTTGGCGACTGTTGGGTTGTTTAGAAATTAAATGTTTATTTCTTGTGTTATTATGAGTTGAATCGATAGTGAGTACAGGATATCAGTGATTTAATACACGCTTAATTTGATTGGTGAGTAGTTTATGAGTGTTATGAACGTAGAACATGTAATTTTACACAAACGTAATTTCTGCCAGCTCAGGGCAACGTGATCTTTTCTTAGTGCTAAATAGTAGGGTGTTTATAAAGCAATTGTTTCAGATAACTCTGGTATTCATAATTCTGCTTCCCAGCTATTTTCTGTGATTTGTAATATGCAAGTCACTTATTTACATAAGTAGTGACCTTACAATCGTCATTTCAAATAACAAAAGCTTTCCACAATGAATCTATTGTTGCGATGAGTTCTCGATGATGTTTTTTACTAAGTATTTTTGTACCTTCATGTTATTTCTTCGTATTGTCGAAGACCACTGTGTCAATGAGTAAAAATAATGGCAACAATAAAAAGTAGGTTGAATGACCCATAAATAAAAATACTCGAATAACATCTTTCTAGGAATCCCATCGGTAACTAGCGCTTTTTGTTTTATACTCACGGAACTGTATGCTAAAATATCCTACTTTCTGATTATAATAATTGTTAAAATCAAAATATATCTGCTCTACATACCCATTGTTATAATGAATAAAGGAAGATGATTATCAGCTGTTTTTGTAGAACAGTATAATCTGTACTTGTTATCAATAGAAATAGTATTGTTGTTGACATTGTTAACTCTTAGCCATTATATTATAACAGAAAATAGATTAAATTATTGTTTTAGTGTATTTGTTTGCTCAAATTTAGTTAGTGTTGGTATGATAGGATAATTTAATCAGCCATTACTTTCCTACTGCAGGCCAAACGCCTTATAACCTCCACTGTTGAAGGACAGGCCACCGGTCGCTAACAATTGATATAACCATTGTTATACATTATTGACAGTGGAACTCATAATAAGTTATGATAGATAATAAATAATTAGGTATAACTATTATTGTCATATTTTTTTTATATAAATTGTTTGTTGCTAATAAAAACAAAACATTACCTAAATATATTTTTTGTAATAACTTTAACTTGCATTATCCATTATATAAAACTATAAACATATTGTAAATGATGTAAAATAAATAAAATACTAATAGATTACCTTTTAACCCTTTACCACCTACCACCTATTTCAACCCTTAATTAAACCACCTAAGTGCAGTCATGGAAACCGCTGATAGTTAATAGCTTTTTATTTAAAATCTAAAGTAATAATGAAACAACAGACTAAATCAATGTGGAATGCTCTTCCGGCGACTGTGCTTCAGAGTAAATGGGCACCTTATGGGTAAGCGCGGTCCATCTTAGACCACATCTACACTTTCCATCAGGTGAGATTGTGGTCAAGTGCAAACCTATTGGATTTTAAAAAAAAATCAAGTACTTGTTTACACCATAAGAATAAACAATAACAATAAACACTAAGCCAGTCGTTCTGTCATGGCTGGAGTCATAGCTCACGCGTTTGCCTGTTTGTGCGTTCCGTACGATTTTGGAAACCAATTACAATGGGGCCAAGTTTTTGAGGTGTGTTTGTTTGTACAAATGATTCAAAAACGATGCCACACTTAAGTTTTTTTAGTTTGCAAAGATTGTATGTATTGTATGTATGTATTTTATTTTATATTTGTAGATAAGTAAGTAATACTTACTTAAATTCATTTGGTACTTACTATAACTTATCATTAATAAGTATCTATGCAGGTAGGTACGTAACATAATAATAATTTTATAATCTTATATTTTATAAAACTAGAATAAAATAATGATTTCAATTCAAAATAAAGAAAAACTTATATTTTAGCAATATTATTTTTAGACGTAAGCAATATTCAACAGTAAGCAACCCTGGGCAAATATAATAAAAGCTTTTCTTTTAGAAATCTACATGGAACATGCTTTGCAAACTTCAAGTTCTTCTACATCATTAGTAGCGGTGGCAAATCTTCTTTGATCTTTCAACTCGAATTTATAACATTTTCTATCCAGTAAATCATCCTCACCCGAGACATCTTGGTGCTGTCATCTTTGAATGTTATCGTCGTTTGTATTCATTTTGACAACAATAAAACGAAACAAATAAATAAAAAAAGTCACACAACCACCTACATGTGGTCATGGAGACCGCTAACTTAATGTTTTTACTTACCAAGACCAAACGCGCGCTTGTATGAACTTGACGATAGCAAACACGATACTAATTGACTCTTAAAAAAGGTACCTAGACGCAAATTCCCACACGATACTCACACATAGAAAAAAAGTTATTCAAAAATTTGTTGTGGTCGCAGCGACCGCAAAGATTAACCCCTAACCACCTATGGTTAAGGGTTAATCTTTGTATTGATTTAAAAAAAACGACAATTTTGCAATTGAAACTGAAAAATGCAGCACTAATTAAACAGTCTTTTTAAAATCATAGAGTTATTATAACCCAGTATCATTAGAATTGAATATCCTATTATCATAGAATTAAAAAAAGCACAACATACTAGTTTTCTAGCTTTTTAAATTTATAATAATACAAATTAATAATAAATATGGGGGAGGCCTTTGTCCAGCAGTGGACGTCTTTTGTCTGAGATGATGTTCATGATGATGATGATGTGTCCAAAAACATTGAAATTATTAACCTCTTATTAAACCAAAACTTTAGACTTAATGTTTGACTCTTTATAATAGATAATCTAGAATTTGGATCAGTCTACTATCAATCTAAACATGCTTTATGTTTCTTAATGCGGTTTTATTTAGCTTGCCCTGTTTATTTATTTGTTTGGGTCAAATCTAGTAATTGAAATTTGACCCCCTTCCTGTTGACGGATTAGACTGAAATTTTGCATACATGTGTAAATCGGATGACAATGCAAAATTATTATGATATGGAGCTGATCTGATGATGGAAGCGGAAGGTGGTCATAGGAACTTGGTAGTTAAACAACACAACCCCATCGAGTTTGGACTCGTTTGATCCGTCTTGACGAGTACTTTGGTGCTAGACTAGATGGTAACCAGGGTCTGATGATGGAGCTGAAAGATGGCCATAGGAACTCGGGAAAATAAGTTCGTTCGTTCCGTTTGCTATATGAATGTGGATTTTGTCTTTGATTAGATGGATGACCCAATGCCAAGGTGAGCACGTGCCGAGGGCTGAATGGTATGAAGGTGGATAAACATGTCACACATCACTACTTCCTCAATATGGGTATCAAATGAAAGGGCTTGATTAGTAGAATAGTTCTTCATGAAAATAAAATAAAAAATCTTGAAAATAAAAAAATGAGTATAAAAATTTTCAAGTTAAACGGTTTTATTGAAAATTGTATTAAAAGCTAAAAAATAAAATCGTTGGGCTTGTGAAATTTTTATCAAGTCAACCGATAATATAAATGATAACAAAAAATGCTATTTACATAATATTTACGCAGGGTACGTGCGCCCAACTATTTTATTTTTTACCTGTACCTGTTCTTAGGACCTACCAAATTATTTTTTAGCTTTTAGTACAAATTTTCAATAACCGTTTAACTTAAAAAAAAATTATACTATGCAACAGCTAAGAAGTGGTACTTGTTGCCTGTTGATGTATTCCCTGAACGCTATACTTGGGCTTCTTCAAGGCTAGAGTAAATGGGTGGATTCTAGGTGACCATGTTCTACCGTAGACCACATCTGCTTAACATCAAGTGAGATGGTGGTCAGATGTTTACCTATTTGATAATTTAGGCGCGACGCCCACATGAGAGTCGAGTCGAGGCGCGGGCGCGGCGCGTCTAGGTTTCCTTATGAAATAAATGGCAGACCCACACGAACACGAGAGTAAGTTGAGGCGCGGGCGCGGCGCGTTTATTTCATAAGGAAACCTAGACGCGCCGCGCCTCAACTCTACTCACATGTGGGCGTCGCGCCTTAAAAAAAAACATATAACTTAGTGACGTACCTATCTGAACACATATTAAGAAATATTAAGATCGGATGTTGACTTTCCCCCTTACAAATAAACACTATTTAAGCATTTACTTAGTTAATCATTGTTTTGTCAACGTCACACAAACGTCGTTCTCAATTTGAGAAAAAGAGACAAAACAATGATTAACTAAATAAATGCTTAAATAGTGTTTATTTGTAAGGGGGGTAGTTGTCAACATTGAATAGGACTCCTTTTGCTTACAAAGTAAGAAGTACCTAGATAGTGTTGATTAATTTCGGCGAGTTGGATTGGTAGTGCACCTGACCCGGCATATCATGGAGTGCGGGTTCAAATACCGCTCGTGGAATTTTTGCAACACTTAGTCTTTTTTTAAATTGGAATTTGAAGACTTTTATTATTGGTAAAAAGTACCAGATGGACACAAAAAACTTTTGAGTCATAGTTTTTTTGGAAAGAGATTGCGTTTGGCCGCCGTTTTATGTTATGGCCTTGACATCGTAACTGATTTTAAACCGCCTCTGTGGTCTAGTAGTTAAGACCAACAACGGTCTCAGACCCAGAGGTTCCGTGTTCGATTCCCAGCGGGGTACTTTTTTGTGTACTCGTTTGGTTGGTGGTAGGGCTTGTTGGTCCGCCTGGCTAACTGCCACCATATTATCTAAATATGTCGCCATTACATCAATGTTACTAGCATTGCTGTGTTCTGACAGCTAGGAGCTTACCAGTGCCTCAGTGTTTGAGGATTCCTAGCGAAGTGCGCTTCCATCTGCGCCCTTATCGCGGCGTTGTGTTTAATGAATGCTTTTTATGGGCCTAAAAGGATTAACGTGCTAGCCAAAAGCTCTTTGTTATTCAATATTCCGATTACAAAGCAAAAGGCAATGTTTTAAGCTACTTAAATATTTTAATGGTTTTTGTTAGTACAAAATAATACAATGTAAACGATTAAATTTTTAAAATTTTGTAAAACATTTCGGCCGCCATTTATATTCATACTTCTTGTATTGTCCTCTGTATGCCTTTGTATGGTGTAAAATCTTTTCTAGTAGGTCTAATAAATTGATATTTGCATATATATATTGATTAATTTGATATTCAAGTTAGAAGAGTGGTATATTATTATATTTTTAAAGACATATTCAATAAAACGTACGTGTCATATTCGTAATCTTAATAATTAAGGAATATATATTTTTAACTAGCACTTCACTTGCAACTTTTTCCGCATGGATTTAAGATTTTAAAAAGAAACTCTTTTATTAAACGAAATAAAGCCTATGTTACTCGCAGGGAATGTGACATTCTTTCTAGCAGTGATAGAACTTTTGGAATTGGACTAAGTAGTTCCAGAGATAACCCTTCTCAAACAAACAATGAAACAAACAAAGTCACAAATGTTACCTCTTTATTAATAGTATAGATAGATAGATATAGATATATTGCTTTGAATTTCGTTAATTCAACAGAACATTTATGTTATTGCGCCTTATATTCTATTAATACTTTATTAACATTAGTTCAATATCTTTATTGCATGTCAAATGGAGGTATAAGTAAACAATTTAGTGCTCAAGTACATGTAGCATCCAGCCTAGGCATTGCAATAATTCTAATACCTATGTATAATATATATCGTATACGCCGACCGCGGCACGTTCTGCTGTTTAGTAGGTATAAAAGGTACCTATCGAATATTATTTATATTTGAAATTAAGATATTGGTTACATAATATTAAATATACCTATTCAGAGACGATACAGTACCTATTTTTAACAAAAAGGAGGAGGTTTTTTAAGATCATGCTTCTAATAGTCGTGAATTCTATATGATGTTAGTTGGAGTTGGAATGAGATAATAACATTGCATTTGAGATGAAACAGTACCAAATATGTGTTTATTTTTATACTTTTGATGAGAATTTTCATGACATGTGGTATTTTTCCTTGATACAATTTCGATATACTTATTTATCTCGTTTTATATAAGTTAAGTCATATTCATATTTAGATCATTATCGGTGTATAGGCTATTAATAACAAAAGTACCTTTTTATATATACTTGAATCTCATTGCTACGAATGTTTTAATGTCTCAGTAAATGACTTTCTTATTAATTAGTTTGACAATTCATTAATACCCATAATAATAATATCATTAACTGTACCTGACTAGGTTATGTATTACCTATAATATTATAATTGTTAGATAAATTACTTAAAATATTAATTTAAAAATACGTCATTCACTAATAACTACATATTTTGTAATAAGTAAAATGGTTTTTTTAACCATCGCTGTCTTTTCTTTAATGATGACCAAGGTGCATAAATACTTTTACAAAAAATATTCTTTTATCAGTTTGTTCTAACGCATCTTAGGGGAAGCATCTCTTGTTATTGAGAGACATCAAAAATATTTATTTATTGTAAAATATTGTGCTCTTCGTTTGTAAAGTGTTGAAAGTGAAGTTCTGTGTTACTGTAGTTTTTAAAACATAATAAATTTATTACTATACTCACATCTTTTAGTTCAATTGAATGTATATGGTGAGTAAATATGCTAAGTATTTAGTCATTAATGTACAATATTGGATATATTATATTATTGTATATTTATTGGAAGCACTGAATAAATAATTACTTACTTACTTACTTATTAATAAAAGTTACTATGTTTGTGCTCTAACCAAGTGTCTAGTCTGCCACCAGTGGCTATTTGGTAAATAGAAATATCAAGCCGAAAATAATCTCAAAATCTCAAATATCTAGTGGTAAAATAACAAAAAAAAATTCTGCCGCTAGTAATTAGGTATTATCGCTCAGGACGACTTCGTCATTTTCTTAAACTTGACACTTTCCTAACTTGTCTCTTTTTTAACTCGGCTCTTTCTTAGTTGGTCTCTTTCTTAAACTTGACACTTTCCCAACTCGTCACATTCTTAACTCGGCTCTTTTTTAGTTGGTCTCTTTTGTAATATTGACACTTTCATAACTCGTCTCATTTTTAACTCGGCTCTTTCTCAGTCGCTGTTTTTCCTCTCTCCTTAGCCGTGGTCCACCGGATCAGTTCACCTAGGTAAACTACGGGCAATTTTTTTTCTCGTGGTTTACCTAGGTTCAACTGTTAAGGTTCAACTAACAAGATCGCCGGTTACGCATTATAAAAATTCGAAAAAATTAATAAATATAATACTTCATACTAAAGAACTTGTTTTTCTTCTTTCCCCTTATGTGATTGTATAATGATAGTATATTAAAAAAAAAGAGCCGAGTTAAAAATGAGACCAGTTAGGAAAGTGTCAAGTTTAATAAAATGACGAAGTCGTCCGGAGGGGAGACGAGTTGGGAAAGTGTCAAGTTTAAGAAAGAGACCAACTAAGAAAGAGCCGAGTTAAAAAAGAGACAAGTTAAGAAAGTGTCAAGTTTAATAAAATGACGGAAGTCGTCCTGAGCGATTACAATTTGTTCCATATTGCAAACTATTAAAGTTTAATTTTAAATACACATCAAAGTAGCGTCACAGTGTTAAAAACTTACAGTGGTCCAACGCCTTTGAAGTTGCGCGAAATGCCGCCATCGTCTAGACCTTCGTCATTGTCTCAGGGTTGTCACATAATTTTTTTAGTCTATTTCATATTTTGCTTATTGGTAGGTAGGTTCAGCTTCAGTGCAGCAATTAGCACTTAAAAAATAAAAAAGAGTAAAAAAAAGATAAAAAAAAAATAAAAAAAAAATACTAGTATAAGAATGTGTAGTAAGAAAACGTTTTTGTGTTAAATCTAGGACTACATTACTTAAAATATTAACGTTTGGGCTGGTTTGTATTTTAATTAAACGTGTGGCTTTAACAGGTAAAAGTAGCACAATAATTGCTGTTTTCTTCAATTTCTTCTTGCCATATATGTCAAATATTTTCTTCAAAATGTAGGCTACAAATATAGTTGTTCTTTAGGCTATGAGAAGTTTTCCCTATTAATCAGGTCTTCCACATGCCTCAATCCAAACCTTGCATCTGAAATTGGTAAATAAAAATATATATTATACTACTAATAAGTCTTTACTATTAAATTAATATGATTTTATTTAAAACTCTCGTCCGCCATCTTGGATCTCGAAATAGATGTTGTATTCGAAATTGGCACCCCCGAAAACCATGGAAATGATACCCATATTGATTTTACATAAAAAAGTCACGTCCGCCATCTTTGATCTTGAAATAGATGTTGTATTAGAAATCGTCACCCCCGAAAACCATGGGAGTGGTACCCATATGGATTTTACATAAAAAAGTCACGTCCGCCATCTTGGATTTCGAAATAGATGTTGTATTTGAAATCGGCACCTCCAAAATCCATAAAACTAATATCCATATTGATTTTATATCAAAATTTTGCGTCCACCATTTTTGATCTCGTTTTTAATAGCTAATAAACTCTTGTCTAAATATTAGCGAATTCTTAAATAGCGTTCCATAAAAAAAACATATTGAAAAAGACATTACGCATATTATATGCAAAGATCAGAAACTCAAGCACATTCTAGAAACAACAAAATAAAATATTAATGTATTAAACTTACCTTTTTTTCTGTGTTTCTAATGTTCGGTGACGCCGAAAATGCCGTCCGAGAGAATGCGGAAAAGTCGAACGCACGCCTAACCAAACCAACCCAAGTCTTCTTTGACGCGCCGTCATAAACTTCACAGCTTAGAAAGAAAACTTCAATTTTACATTTCTATTGTTCCAGAATCAGGTGGTGAAACCCAACAGTTGCCCTTAAGGAGAACCAATAGATGCTACACCACCTGTGAAGTCAAGCAGTCATCATGTGGCCGGCTTCCCAGTACTCCCACTCCAACAGCAACCATGCGGCCGTCAAGCAGAATGAGCACCAGAACCAGCAGAATCTTAAGACTCTGGGCATGACCTCAGCCATATCTATGGCTGGTTAGTGATTTACTTTCATTATTTGGCTTCTGGCTTTGATCTCGCCTAATGATGATTGACAGTAAGGGAGGACTCTTCACTCAGATTCCTTGGCTGACTTTGTTACTCCTTATTGCCGGAAAACTACAATGCTACCAAAATTAAAACAAGCCTTACTATTGTTACCAACCAAACAGAATAAAATTGCAAGTTTCTAAGCTGTTGAAAATTCAGGGTGAAGTGTGATTTCACCTTCGCTCGGCCCTATCGTCACTTACTATCAGATTAAAAAAATAGAGCACTTAAGCTTGACTTGTAAATTACTATTACAAGTTAAAAATAATTTTTGTTTGAATTTTATTTTAATTTTGATTTAATTTGATGTAATTTAACATTCACATACTCTGCGTTTGGCAACAGACGTTCAAAATTACCACCAGCTAAAATGTACTTTGTTTTGTGTGAATAAATAATCATTTCATTTAATAATTTAAATTTATTTAATTTCAACAATGTTTCTTTTTCTTGTGGAGATAAGTACTTGGCCCTCATCTAAACTGATGGTTACTGATAATAAGGCCTAAGGTGAAAGCGTACTTAACCCTGCATCCTCAACCACTGAGGAACAGGCTATCTTATCTTATCTCTAACTGTCTGAACTAAATTTTAGTTTTCGTAGTCACAGTGGTCTCACTGTGACTACGAAGTACTCAGTAGCTTTTGCGTAAACTTTAAAAAACAATATAATAACAACATTGTTATTATAGCGACATATTAAGAAATGTGTTGATGTTCCATTATCCCCTACCAGGTCCGAAACCGATCGACATCGAGAAGACGAACGAGCTGAAGGAGTGTCTCGTGCCGTTCGGTGTGTTCGAGTCTGAAGCGGAGATGCACCACCGTATGGAGGTGCTCGGCTCGCTGCATCGCCTGGTTCGACAATGGATACGCGACGAGTCGGTGCGCAAGAACATGCCGCCGAGCGTCGCGGAGACGGTCGGCGGGAACATCTATACCTTCGGCTCGTACCGGCTTGGGGTAAGTTAGCTTTACATTTAAACTATCCTTCTATTCTTCTAAACGAGCTTAAGGAGTGCCTCGTGCCGTTCGGCGTGCTAGTTAATACGTGACGAGTCGGTGCGTAAGAACATGCCGCCGGGTGTCGCGGAGACGGTATACCTTCGGCTCGTACCGGCTGGGGGTAAGTCTACCGAATATTTAAATATCCTTTACGGTTCTTCTCTTTTAGAGACGGGTAGGTACCTCATTTACATCGATAGAAAACTGTATTTGACTCGTATTCATCATCATCATCATCATGAGCTTATTTTATCCCCACTGCTTAGGTACGAGCCTTCCCTATAGTTGGAAACATCACGGAGAATGGGCTATAATCTACGACGCGGGCTCAGTTTGTATTTATGGTTGCTGGTCTGCTAATTTAGCCAGGACCAGCTAATCGCACCGGTGTCGCTGCTGCCCGACACCGATCTATGCACTGTAGCTACATTAGTTTGTAATGATTATCCCGCCATCGATCGGTCGCCAGAGCCTCATCTGTTGGCCAGCAGGTGCACCACACGCAGGAGAGATTGGCTAGGGCCTCGAATGGTGTAGGTTCAGACCCCTTACACATTACGTATTTGTAACATTCATAATTTATTAAGTAATCGATTTTATTACGCTGTACTTAAGAGACTACTTTCCTTCAACAGGTTCACCACAGAGGTGCCGATATTGATGCGCTGTGCGTGGCCCCGCGTCACATAGATAGATCGGACTACTTCGCTTCCTTCTACGACCTGCTAAAACTACAGCCGCAGGTTTGTATTATCACTAAAAAATGTGTGTATTTCTTCTATGATCAGAATGAAGTGTTGTACTATACAACCTTATTTTTAGTTTATACGAAAACTGAAACACCGGTTAAATATTTTCATTTAAGGAATCAGTACAAAAAAAAATATCTTGAAAACTCACAAAGTTACAAGCTTTTTGTGCTGTCCCGTTGTGTGTTTTTAATAGGGTATACTATAATTGAGATTTTGTAAATATTATTTGGTCAAAATGTAACATGGTATAAAAAATATTGAAATCGATTCTATTACTGATTCTGAACAGTTTTCAGGTTTCGTATAAACTAAAAATAACATTGTATACTATATACGACAGGGACCCGATCTCGCACTTTCTGGCATTGATCTAATGTGGAAGCCAAGTGAAGTGCTATTAGTATATGGCAGTTGTATTGTATCTACTTCGTGCAAGTTTTCTCTAAAAGCTTACGCTGATGGCGTTCCTTTGAAAATAGTGACGGTGACCGCTAACTAACCAACAAGAGGACCTTACGATTATTATTACAAATGCGGGAAACCATGGCACTCGTTGCTGTTGTTTCGTCCGGTTAATGAAAGCCGGAGGCCCATCTCTCACCCCTTTCTCTCCCATTTCCTACTCCCTCCTCAAGATCCAGCTCCTTCCTCAAGGCCGGCAACGAATCTGCGATTACTCTGGTTTTGCGGGTGTCCATGGGCGGCGGTGACTACTTTCCATCAGGTGACCCGCCTGCTCGTTTGCCCCCTTTTAACAAAAAAAACAACAAAAAAAAAAGATTAGCCTTTATTACCAGCCCATATATGTACTGCAGTGCTCAACAGGGCGAGCATTCCAATATTGCAATCCAGTCATTACTATATTTGATAGATACGCTTATCACCGCGCTTGTAAATGCGGGTTAGGGGATCACAATTTAACGAAAAGTTTTAATCCCTACACAACCTCAGAATTGAAACAAGTATCTCCAGAATTCAGGCCAAGCACTCCTGCTACTCTGCCATGAGGACGTCAAATTATAATAAATGTATTTAATTAAATACATACAGGGTCTAACAAAATCAATAAGCGAACGTTTAAGGTCGGTATCTATACATCATTCTGAATACAATGACAAAAAATGGGCTCCAGTTTTATAGTTATTTTTCAAAGTTATGTTTTCTAACAAACTAAATCAATTAAAATAATGCACATCATGCAACATGCGGTATCTTTACTAACACGCACACAAGCGTCAATAAAAAGATAGTGTACAGATACACGCACACAATTGAAAAACCATTGTATGACATTCATACACATACGGCTATCTTTGTGTGCGTGTAGTACAGCTGTACGGGTTTGGAAAGGGTGTACCTTTTGGTGAATAATAATAATGTTTTGTTGATTATTTCGGTAACGAGCCTGTAGTTTTAGACCAAATTTGATGAGCATGCTCAGTGTGATGTATAGATGCTCCCCTTAAACGTTCGCTTATTGATATTGTTAGACCCTATATAACATACATAAACATAACATGTTCTGAGTGTGTACCCAGGTGAAAGACCTTCGGGCGGTGGAGGACGCTTTCGTGCCGGTGATCAAGATGAACTTTGACGGCATCGAGATCGACTTGCTGTTCGCCCGACTCGCGCTCAAGGAAATACCTGGTGAGTCTCGCATGTGTTCATACCGCAGCCTGTTGTCACTTAAGAAATCTTGTCAGTTGGTAAAAATAATGAAATCGTCTAGGTAGTTGATGAGAGATGTGCTTAGAATACATCGTAGACTATCATTCTGCGGGTATATAAATATATATGGTGATAGTTTAGAACCAATTTCCATACATGCAAATGAGAACTTGAATATTTTTAATTTTTTTTCGTGTTTTAGCGTATGTTTCTTTATATATTGTGGATGGTAAAAGTCTTTACTTTCATCTAAATGTAAAGCAAGTAGTGTAAATGCGTTTTCTTTTGTGGACTGATGATAAAATGGCACATAGTTACTGTTATATTCGGATTGCGTATATCGTCGTTATTAAGGACAGGGCTTTTAATTGGCTAATACTATTTTACAGTTACTGCATTATATTTTAATTTACCTAATAATATAATAATAATTGTATTTATTTAGATAACACAGATCCATGGGTTAGAAGTTATTACTTATGAATATGTTAGTAAATTACAATATTTGGTTTGCAATTGACTCATCCTCTGATCAAAACAGATCAAACGCTCTGTTTGATCAAAAGGTGAACAAAATGCTAATAATGTCATTATTTCTTTGAAGCCAATATAACATCGTTGACAGACTCGTTCGACCTCCGCGACGACACTTTACTGAAGAATCTGGACCAGAAGTGCGTCCGCTCGCTGAACGGTTGCCGCGTCACCGACGAGATTTTGCGCCTGGTGCCCGATATCAACAACTTCCGCCTGACACTGCGAGCTATCAAACTGTGGGCTAAACGTGAGTCTTATGCGATAGGTGATAAGGTCTAAATTAGATAAGACACTTTTAGTAGTATAACCCTTGTGCTAATCGTACATAAGAGTGAGCTAGCACAACCAAGATATTTACTTAGCGAGATTGTAATAGCTGGTTTTTAGGGTCCCTAAATTATAAGACCAAAGCGGCCGTCGGATTTCTATCTTCCTTACAACTTTTCATCGTTGATATTATTAGTTATTATCAATATTTTTGTTGCGAACTAATTACAATTTGGAAATGTGTTCAAAATTTATTTACTGGCGGGATTCGAACTTTTAGTTTTTTTATCTTGAGGCTTCACTTTTGGCTTATTTTGCAGAAATTGTGGTAACAGGAAGACTTCTAGTAACCATGGCCATAATAATTAACAAGTAAACCCATATAAAATGTACTAGTTTAATATTTTATATAACAACTTGAAGGAATTTAGTTAGTTCATTTGAGGTTTCTGATCAAATTTGAAATAATAAGTTGTATACAAAAAATCATTGGTGAAGTAAAGAAATAAATAAGTAAAGTAATAAAACAAAACAAACTTAAAACAAACTTTCCTACACTTACACCAATTATCTAGCCCAAGAGAAACTTCGTTATGAAACTCGTTAAATGGTTACTAGACAACAGATAGACATACTTAGTATACTTAAATACATACTTATTATACATAGAAAACACCCAGACCCGAGACAATTTAGAAAAACAATTTCTAAATTGACCCGACCGGGGATCGAACCCGGGACCTCAGAGATGGCGACACCATGAAAACCGGTGTACAAACCACTCGACCAAGGAGGTCGTCAAATCATTTCTTTCCTTCAGTTCATTTGAGGTTTCTGATCAAATTTAAAAGAATAAGTTGTAGAAAGAAGAAATAAATAAGTAAAGTAATGCATGCTGGACTATACTCATTATAAGTGAACTATGTTGTTATGAGTTAGGAATAAAGTTCCCTATTTAGTGTTTCTCGTAAATTTGAGAAAATACAATCCTCCCTTATTTCCAGGGCACGGCATTTATTCCAACACCCTAGGTTACCTGGGCGGTGTATCGTGGGCCATGCTGGTGGCCCGCACCTGCCAGCTGTACCCCAACGCGCTGCCCGCCACGCTGGTGCACAAGTTCTTCCTGGTATTCAGCCAGTGGAAGTGGCCGCAGCCGGTTCTGCTGAAGCAGCCAGATGCGCACAACTTGGGCTTTCCAGTCTGGGATCCAAGGGTGAGTTCTTGACGAGTTTCTAGGATTTTTGTCATCAGTTCACAGCTGAACATATACATCTAGGCCCGGGTGGTGAAGAAAAGGGGCCCCCCAAAAAATAACTAATTTATTTTCACGAAATGCCAAAAAACATAGCTAACGAAAAGAAATTTAATTTTTTTTTTTAATTTTTTGTATGGAGCTAATAAAATTACATCGAAATTCAAGACAAAATCGCTACGCTGTGCTTCGCGATTGTGTTAAAATGTCGAACCTATCACGTGACCTACAGCAAAAAGTGAAATTTTTTACAAGTCCTAGCTCCATATAAAACATGTTCGAAAAATCGGCTATGTTCGGACCCCCTAACCTACATCTAGGCATGTCTCTTCTTATCCAACTGCTGCTAGCCACTCTAACTTCGTAGGATCCAAGGATAAGTTTAAAAATTGTGAAGTCTAGGAGTATTCTATTCATCATAATCATTTCATCTGGAATTTTTAAAGTGAGTTTTTTGAATTCTATCAGTTTTGTCATCAGAACAATTCTGAATATATGTCACTTAGCTTGATCTTCGGCTCTTCTAATCCAATTGCTGCCAGCTAGTCTTCTTCGTAGAAGAGCGTACTACGTTAGCAGAGTCGCGGTGTTCACACACTTTATTTATGTTACACAAATAGGACGCTACTAAAGCAATCTGATACGTACTACTTAGTCTTCCCAGTCTGGGATCTGAATGTGAGTTTTTGATATGTAATTTGTTGGAGTTTTGTCATATTTAGCCTGTATCAGTTAACTGCTGGGCCTGCCTCTATGCCTCTAATGCATGTCACTGAGCTCGATCTTAGGCTCTTCTCGTCCAACTGCTGCCAGCCACTTCTATCAGTTTGCAGCGTAGCGGTCTCCACTCCAGAATAGAATAAATGGGGAGTTGGGTGATGGAGTAGACTTAATGCTTAAAATTTCAGATATGATCTAACATGGAGCTGATATAGCCACCTTTCTTTAAACAAAATTGGGTAAATTCCGGGTAAACTTCTTTTTCGAAATCCTTTGATGTAATCTGGTGTAATCACCGATACATTTTCAAAAGGCGCTTGTATCACCTCTTTATATGATCCCATTTAAAACTTAACACGCAAAAATGCACTTCCTATTCCTATGACTGGTCATCATAACCTACTATTGGCTCAATCTCCTCCGCTGTTAATCTAATAAGTACTCTATAACATCTCTACTAACGGTACTTTTTGTTTGCAGGTGAACGTCTCCGACCGGTTCCACCTGATGCCGATCATAACTCCAGCGTACCCGCAGCAAAACTCCACCTTCAACGTGTCAGCTTCCACCCGGAGCGTCATTATGGAGGAGTTTAGACTTGGTAAGTAACCTATAGCTGTTAGTTGCAGCTAGGGTTGCCAACCATACTTTAAAATAATGTATGCTACGTTATTTTCCATCCCCATACTTTATTCTTTTTAATAAAAATAAAGTATGGAAAATACTTTATTTCCGACTAATGCGTGCGTTTGAACGGAATATTCCTGTTGACTTAATTTCTGAACTACTGAATGATACTCGTCTGAGTATCATTCAGTAGTTCAGAAATTAAGTTTAATTAAGTTTCGTTTCACTTCACCTGAGTCTTCAGATGAAGTGAAACGAAACGCAGCGCTCAAATAAATAAATTTGGAAAATACTTTATTTTTTCTTCGAATCCTTTTTTTTATACTAGTTAGTGATAGATTTACTTTAATTTCCTAAAAAATAGTTGGCAACCCTAGTGGCAGCATAGATGTCACTTTAGTTATTAACAAAAATAATTTTTCCCAGAACATAAACGTTTCAATGAAATTGTGTAACAGCTCTTTAAAAAATTAACCTATTTTTAGTTTGACCTAAGCATGAATATCTGTAACCTAAACAGTAATTAATAAACACTCAACTGATGAAACGAAATAGTGACGTCATAGTTTACCATTCCCATACTTTTGCTATTAAAAATAATTGAATTGGTAATTGCTAAAAAGTTTCTCTATTGACTAGCCAGCCACCTACCAAATTGCAATACGATTGAAAACCAATGGAAACATATATTACAAGTCAGAGGATTTAATACTAGGACAATAATATTGTGATATAATAATTGTGATAATAAAATAGATGTTGTTGTAGCCCGGATGACAACCAAGTCCCCCTCGCTTGGTTTATCTTCTCCGTGCCTCTTCTTAATCATAACTACGTTCTAAACGCAGAACGCGGCTGCCAGTAGGCTCGCCCAACCAAGAAGTCCAATACTACTAATAACTACTACAATACTATTGATTGACACTTTCAAAGGATTCCCGCGAATTTTGTTGCAATCAAATTGCAATTTGGAAAGTATTGAATTTTTATTCCACTATCGAAATCGAAATCATTGATTTTCGACCTTATGTTTAGGGGATAAAGTTAAAATTATGGTGTTCAATTTTTTGCCAGAGCCCTTTAATTTTTTGTCACTATAATTATTATATTATTTCGTGTCTCCAACAGGACTAGCGATCACCGACGAGATAATGCTCGGCAAGTGCGGCTGGGAGCGTCTATTCGAAGCACCTAACTTCTTCTCGCGCTACAAACACTTCATAGTGTTACTGGCGGCGGCCGCGCGCACCGACGATCAGCTGCAGTGGTGCGGGCTTATCGAGTCTCGGATCCGGCATCTCATCAGTGAGTATACGGGTTATATGATGGTGGATGCTATAGTTATTTTTACTTTTTATTTTCAAGTGCTAATTGCTGCACTGAAGCTAAATTAAATATTTATAAAATACAGTGAATAAATTAAACGATCCAGCCAGGAATCGAACCTGGGTCTTCCGCAATCCGGGCGGCTGCACTGACCGCTATGCTACCGGGAAGGCTGACGTAAGCGCTGAATTTTAGGCGTTTAATTTTTTTAACTGTATTTTATAAATTTTATAAATATTTGCTATAGTTATGTTTAGACAAGTGTATGTAGCGATACTTCAAAGCGTTAAACTACTCTAGCTGCAAGCACTTCAGCACGACCAACTGCAGTGGAGCGGCAGCATCTCATCAGTGAGCATACTGTGTATATTATAGTAGACGGCTACAGTGTCTTTACTTAGACAAACGTGTGTAGAGCTAACGCTCTACACACGTAAGAAAATTGGCGCTTCCAAGTAACCTTGGAAGCGCCAATTTTCTTCTCTCGCTATATAGCATTTAAAACAGACAATTTTCTTATTGCCGACCGACAATCGGCTGCAGTGGTGCGGCCTTATCGAGTCTCGGATTCGGCATCTCATATGTGAGCATACTGTATATATCATATTTCATCGTAGATGTTCAGACAAGTGTGTATAGAACATTACTACCTCTTCTCTCGCTACAGGGGTGTAAAGAGGTTTTTTTCAGGTCGGCAACACAAAAGCAACATCTCTGATGTTGCTGATGTCCATGGGCGGCGGTGACCGCTCACCATCAGGCGGCCCGCCTGATCGTTTGCAGACAGTTAATATAAAAATAAAAAAAAAACAAGCACTTCTGGACGATCAACTACAGTGGTTCGGCCTCATCGAGTCCTGGATTCGACATCTTGGTAGTGAGCGTACGATTATATGGTAGAAGATGCTACAGTCATGTTAAGACTAGTCTGTAAAGAGCGTTCCTTTCAAGCACCCACCTATGTTCCTCTCGCTACATGCACTTCATAGTGTTACTAGCGACAACTACCACCTGTAGTTGTGCGAATTTATTGACTCTAGGATCAGGCAACTCATCACAGCATACTTTTAACTACCTATACCTGACCGTAATTTTATATGGACAACAAAATTCAATATACAAAAAAAGACTGAAAAAGTGTTAAAAAAAATTTTCGATAAGTCTCAAAAAGCTCAAGTAGAAATCAGTATTACAAAATTTGTAGGTTCGATTGTTTATAGTAAAATTTAATCTTATTTTTTTGTTTTTATTTCCCTTTGAAAATCTGCACTCTGTCACTACCGCTAATCGAGTTCAAAACCATCGTTAAAGCACGCAGCTGTAACTTGTCGGTGTTGTTGCAGCCACACTGGAGCGGAACCAGCACATAACCATCGCTCACGTGAACCCGGAATGCTACAACTCCATCCCGCTGCAGACCAACGACGGCCATCCGCTGGCCTTGCCGCCTGGACAATGTGAGTAAATACATATACCATTAATGGTGTACATCATCATCACAACACCAGCTCATCAACGTCCCCACTGCTGGGCCTTACTTATGGATGAATAGGGAGAACGGCCATAAACCACCACACAGGCCCAGTGCGGTGCGATGGTTTCTAACGACTACTAATGCAGCCGGGACCAACGGCTTTACGTGCTTTCAGGAGCACGGAGGAGCGAGAGATGATAAATTTTTGGTCACCCATCCGATGACCGGCCTTTGCGGAAGTTGCTTAACCTAAGCAATCGCAGTCCGGGCGCGGTAACCACTGCGCCGTCGAGCTCCTCACACCACTTTATTCGGTGTTAGTTTAGATAATAATACTAATCATATTAGACGCAAATCTATTATACTAATATTACAAAGAGGAAAGCTTTGTATTTTGTTTGTAACGAGTCCACCCGTGCGAAGCCGAGACGGGCCGCTAGTGATAAATAAATAGAAATATGATTTGTTTGTTTTGTTTGCAAAGCGGTACGAACGGCCCGCCGGGTCAGCTAGTAAATAAATAAATCTGTTATGATGACCAACATAATATATTAAATGAGTTTTGTTAAACAGCTGATAGAATTTTTAGTTCGGATTATTTTGGTATAATAAAATTACAAATTTTCGACAAAATCGGATTTATACCCTTTTCACTAGAGTCACAGGTAAATTATACCTTATTTTAAACTTTATGTGATTGAGATAAGGTTGAAAACCCCCCAATTAAATATTAAATATAAAAAGTTAGCTCCAACAAGATTACGATACTATCCCAACTAGCAAAGTACCCTTACAAACAAGCTTGTAAGAGCTATGGTCTCATATAAGAATTAGATGTGTTATAATTAAGAGAGAAACCCTTATAAAAGCATGCTGTAAGTCTATTTAAGCTATAAGAGCATTAGTACTTGTATGATGTTTTTAGAGGCGTATGTAAGAAAATCTTATACAATATTAACCAGAGCAGTGGTGTTATAAGCGCACTTTATAAGTCCTATTACACTTGATTCTTAATTAACACTTCTAAATGCATTTGTAAGTCCATTCGGTCTTAGAAGGGACTTTACTAAGTGTTTTGCTAGACTGCGACTCTTATATTACTCTTACAGTATTTAAAGTGTGATTTAGGACCGAATAAAGAGCAGTAGCACGTTAACAGTCTTACAAGCGAGTTGGCAATATGGCAATATGGCCTCGTAGAAGAGTTTAATTGACTTATCGAGTGCTATATAAGCTTAAATAAGAATACTGGACTTATACTACTCTGATAAATGATTTATAAGTCATAGTTGACGGTAATGGTGACATTTTGATATATTTCACAAACAATTAAATTTATTTAAAATTTGAAGACGTACTTTTGAAAAGGCCCGTAAAGATATTGTTATTAAAATTTCAAAACAATCGAGAAAAACTACTTCGCAAACAATAACCGTATATAGTGTGTGACAAATACGACAACGACAGGATTAAGAAAATATACACACTAGTGTGTATATTTTCTTAATCCTGTCGTTTGTTATTATCCACAATTAATACATAATACTTACGTTTTTGGTGAGTCTTTGTATTATTTTTATAAAACGTTCATAGCATTTTTATTTATAGGTTATTTGCCCTCAAATCACAATATTGTAAGTCACTTGTCAGTTTTTTTGGTCTTATAAAAGTATCAATAAGGGTTTTGTAAGATTGAAAATATACTTCTCAAGACCGATCCACAAATCCACACTTACATCAGCTTTTAAGTATGATATAAGAGTGTAAAAAATATGGTTTTGGAATATTTGTAAGATTAAATTTTGCTAGTTGGGTATGTTATGTTCTTCAAGTATATGACGTTATATTCTTTTAAGTTAATAAAAATCGTTCGTAAAAGATACTTACATATATTAAAATACATACATTACAATATTATTTCTTTAACTTTTCGCAGGCTCACCAGTACCCACCGATCCAGACTCAGATGTGAAAAGAAATGATAAGGTAAGCAACAAAATTACTACTAAACTTAAATCCTTGTACACACGCCTGCACATCAACCTACCACAAACTGTCAAAGTTCAAAAATCGTTGAACATACGAAAATGGGGGGTAGGTAGGCCCATCTCCTAACCATTCAGGCATTTAAAAAAATCCTGGTCATAAAAATCTTTTTATAGGATTTTTTATTCGCCACTGTCGTACCTCTAAACCCCTATAACTTTTTCTTTTTTATAGCTAGACCCAATTTTTTTTCTTTATTGGAATCTTAGGGGATGGTAGGTCCTAAAAAAATTGGTATTTATTACAGGTTATTGCTAAAAACAAAGTTGTGGTTTCCCAAACCTAAAATAAAAGTTGCAATAAAATTTAACACTCAACTTTGAGTTGCATTTAAAAAAAAAGTAAAGGTGATAGAAGGCTTTTAAATAGTATGTTATTTGTTTGGATATCATTGTCGTAACCGGAGTAATTTTTTTTTATGTAATTAGACGATTTCGACGAAATTCTACTTAAGCGGAAAGTTATATTGGTTGCAATTTTTTTTTATTTATTGATTCCAATAAAGAAAAAAAATTGGGTCTAGCTACAAAAAAGAAAAAGTTATAGGGGTTTAGAGGTACGACAGTGGCAAAATTTCAAAAAATCAAATAAAAAATCCTATAAAAAGATATTTATGACCAGGATTTTTTTTAATGCCAGAACGGTTAGGAGATTACCCTACTTACCCCCCATTTTCGTATGTTCAACGATCTGCCGAACACCCTGTATAATAAACACTTAAAACTTTAATTAGAGCCCAAATATAAAAAAAAGCTTGATGAAAAAAACAAGATTTCAAGTTTTTAAATATTTTTTAAATTATGTTAGGGCCTTTTTATATTTTTTTATTTTTGGAAACATCATCTCAGAAGGCAGATCTATCAGAAAAGCATCACTTCAAAACTGTAATGAAATAAAAAAAAAACTAACTAGAATGGCGCAACGATTCAAAGTGAGTCTTTGCCTCCGATAATAAGAGTCGCCATCTGGGTCTGTCTTGCGCCACCTGGTCAAATAAGGGCCCAAAAACGAACATCTCCTTTGTCAAAGTATTTTGTACGTCAATTAATGGGTTCTTGCAGTAAGCCGACGATTTATCTATAAATATAAAATTCACAGTCACATGATAGTTGCCATACTCCTCCGAAACGGCTCGATCGATTTTTATGAAATTTTATATGTATATTCGGTAGGTCTGACAATCTGTCGTAATCTATTTTTTATACCCCAAAGTGATAAGGGTGGTCCACCCTAAAACATTTTTTTTTCCAATACAAAATGTTCCACGATTTGTTTGTTTTGTTGTCATAGAAACGATTTGATTGTATTGTTGACATAGAAATTGTCAAAGCGATACGAAGTCCGCTGGGTCAGCTAGTTAGTTGTATTATATGTATATATAATTATTCTGACATTGTATAATAATTAATCCAATTTCGATATTTGTATTCGCATGATAAATGTTATTGTTGTATGTTGTTTTTATCACAATAAATTAATATATTACTTTATACATAATAATGACTTGCCCTGACTGACTGATTCATCATCGCCGAGCTGAAACCTAAGCTAATAAGATGAAATTTGGACTGTACATTAATTGAGTGACGTAACCAGCTACTAAGAAATGATTTTTCGGAAGTCATACCCTAAAGGGTCAAATAGGAGGTGTAAGTTTGTATGAAAGTCCGTCAGTTTTGAAGTAAAATACATAAAAAAATGTATTTGGCTTTTAAAAAAGAAATAAAGGATGACATGTCTTAGGAATTTTGTTTTATTTCTTTTGAAGAAGCAAAAAAGGAAAGTTCAAGTTCAAGTTCAAGTTCAAAGTATTTATTGCTGTTCATGAATGTGATACAAAGGTAGAGTCATCAATAGTATTCCAGTACAACATGATACCCATTTGGGCTTAGCAAATAAATGAATGAATGGACGTGCAACGGAATTAATTATTTTTAAAATATATTTCTAAATTGTAATGAAAATAAAATTATTTATTTAATACACAAGACATATTACTATTTTACAACAATTAATAAATAATTTATATCAAATAGAATTCATTGTCATTATAATATTCATTTAAATTATAGTAGCATTTTTTAAAGAAGATTTTTTTGGCGAAATTTTTATTTTTAAAGTAAGAACTATAAAAATGAGTAATTTAATAAAAATAAAGAATGAGAAAGAGAGGTGAAATAGGGATGGAAAGTTGGTATGGAAATCTGTAATTTTAAAAGTTGAATTCTTAGTATTTGGCCTGGTTAGAAGTTATGAAGTGTTTCAGGATTATCCTTACTTATCTTAAATAAGTTTGGCTTTTATTAAAAACTATTACAAGTCGTGTAGCCCATGTGAGCAAAGCCGCGAGCATAAGCTAGTAATATATAAAATATTACTCCGTTAGTTTGTAACTAAAACATAAACATTTTCGCTACCAAATCACGTCACTCCATTAACCCTCTAATCCCTCCAGGGCGAGGTGATCCCAAACTTCTGTTCGATGTGGTTCATCGGGCTGGTGTTCGAGAAGACGAACGTGACGGTGGACCTCACGCACGACATCTCCTCGTTCACGAAGGCGGTGCACTACCAGGCGGACAACACCAGCATGCTGCGCGAGGGCATGACCATTGAGGTGAGTAGTAGTATACAGTAGACTATTATTTTAGACGGCACACAAATCAAAGACTATGTATAATATTAGGTATAGATGCGCCTCTTGTGAGAAAAAATATTGAAAGCTATGTTCCATTCATAATAGATGGCGTTAGTAGACGGTTCGTGTGCAGGTTTATGCTTTTTCCCGATAGATGGCGCTTAAACTATATATAATATTGATACAAAAAACTAGGTAACTTTTTTGTGTATAACTGTAAGAAAATTGAAATAAATATATTAAAAACTTATAAAACTTAGAAATTAGAAAAAAGCTAAGTGAGTTCTATTATTGCTACAAGTGCTAAGTGGAGTACACAATTTTAAATTTTTATTTTCGGTTCTACATAAGTTTGTACTAACTGTGTGCTCTAATAAATATATTCATTTTCATTTTATATGCAAACTAGCTGTTCTCCGACCCACCGCATCACATCCCGTCGCCCGAATGGGCTAGTTCTTCGTATTCGCTTAGCGTTATTTCTGACAAATTTTTTTGCCCAGCTCTTAAGGGTCATAGCATAGCGTGATGTTAAATAGCCTATAATAGCCTTCCACTAAAATTGGGCTTTCAAATGCAAAAAGATTTTTTCTAATCCGTCTGGTAGTTCTGGAGATTAGCGCGTTCAAACAAAAAAACAAACTTCAGCTTTATTATATTCGGATTTTAACCGCCTCTGTGGTCTAGTGGTTAGACCACCAATCTCAGACCCAAAAGTCCCGGGTTCGATATCCAGCGGGTGGAACATGTTTGTGTACTTGGTTTGGTTGGTGGTAGGTCTTGTTTGTCCGCCTGGCTAGCTAAATATGGCGGCATATTATATAAAAATGGCGCCATAACATCAATGTTAGCAGCATTGTTGTGTTCCGACAGCTAGAGATAAGATGGTCAGTGCCTAAGTAGTTCATGATTCCGGATGAAGTGCGCTTCCATCTTTGGCCTTATCATCACTTAATATCAGCCCCCCGACCGCCTAACTGATCGTTTTGACTGCGTGTGTGGTTTATGACGTCATCTTGTCGTATCGTGCCGCATGAAAGCAATATCGAAAGCTATGGCCTATAGCTTTTGATATTGCTTTCTTATGCGGTACGAGGTGGCAAGATGACGTCATAAACTATACGCGTAGTCAAAGCGATCGGTTATGCCTTGATCACACGTACCGAGCAAACGGGCGAGACAGTGCTCTCGGCCGAGTAAGTAGAACGGGAGCCGAGCTACTGTCTCGCCGTTTCTCGCGTTTCGTTCGGCTGAGCACTAGGCGCTATGTTTATACGTACCGAGTACTTGGCCGAGAGCACTGTCTCGGTCGTTCGCTCGGTACGTGTGATCAAGGCATTAGGCGGTCGGGGGGCTGGTGAGATGAAGGTTAAGTGCTTGATCGTAAGATATATAAAAAAATAAAAAGATAGTGTTCATTAATTTCGGCGAGTTGGTCTACCAACTGCTATCGTGACTCTCCACGATAGCATAGTCGGTAGTGCACCTGACCCGGCATATCATGGGGAGCGGATTCGAATCCCGCTTGTGGATATTTCCAACATTTATTTTTTTATATTAGTAGGTATAGATTTAAACCTTTCCAAATCCCCCCCTAGGCGCGTCACGTCCGCCGCAAGCAACTGCACCAGTACCTGTCGCCGTCGCTGCTGAAGCGCGAGCGCACCACGTCGGGCGCCAAGCGACGCGTGGAGCAGCCGCCCGCGCCCCCCGCACCCACCAAGAAGACCAAGCGCCTGTCCGAGAGCAGCGTGAGTACACATCTCCGCCAAAAGACGTCCATTGTCCATATTTTTATGCATGTTTTCAAGGGCAGTGGGGACATAAATGAGCTAATGATGATCATGTAAGTTTGGCGACGTTTAGCTATGTAGATAAAGAGAGAAGTCTTGATTGAATGAAGAACCATCAAATTAAGCCGCTGCATCTGCAACTGCAAGTTTTGTCTTAACTACTCGCTACTCGCTCATCGCCGGCGGTGGGACACTAGCAGCCGACGGCGCGTAGCCGGCAGGCAGGCGAGCAATCGTAACCGGCACGAGGTTGGTGGCCGGTAGACGCACTTTGCTGGAGTACGGACTTGGAACACCAGCGCGTGTACTCACGCTGCTCTCGGAGCAGCGTGAGTACTCATCTCAGCCAAAAGACGTCCATTGCTAGACAAAGGCCTCCCCAAGGATCTCCTCAACGACCGGTTTTGTGGTGAAACTTCTGAAAAAACTTCGGAAAACTGAAAGGCTTTTATTAGCCATAGTTAAATGTATTTTAATTGATAATTTATATTACTTAAATTAACTATTTTATAACCGTTCCCAGCGCATCGTGTCTTTGGACACAAAGGCCTCCTCCTCCAACATGGGCCTACAATATTTTTAAGGTCATCTTTACGTCTTTTAGTTTGTCTGCCCCTTTTTTTTTGTTGGGGAGTCCAGTTCGACATCTCTTTTGTCCATTGTGGTACGCCGATTTGGGGCACAAGCCTGCTCCACTAGCTGTGGAGTATCTAGACTTTGCTTCTATTTAACATCAAGTATTTTAAAGTCATTCGTAAAGTCTACTATTTAAAGAAACGTGTACCTACAGGCCATGTGGCATGGCGATCTTCTCCTTCCCATGACTCAGTTATCCCGGGTCGAGGTTCAAGCCTTTAAGAGGCGCCTTATGTCAGATTTACGTCAATGCGTTACGAAACTGGAACACTTAAAACTTACGTATTGTATTATTCATATGAAGATATGAATCCATTTAACGTTACTCATTCTATTCCAGACGGACGAAGTCAGCATCCTATCATACAACGAAGACTCCAACTCATCCAACATGTACGAGGTGAACATCCAAAATGGCACAGTGCCTGAGGCAGCGGTGAAGCCAGCAGAGAAGCCCGAACACACCCCGTCTACGTCCAGCTCGATCGCATGCACGTAGCATTACGAGGAGTGGCGGCAACGGTTCATATACGGAACCAACAACGTCAAACTAAACCGAGTCAAACGGCTCTAAGTGACAGTGATTGTGATTATAGTGCTAAGGATGTGATAACGGTTAACGGTGCACTTTGTTGTTTCTCGGTGTTGTCCAAAATGGGAATGCGAAGTCTTTTTTGATATGGTAAGTAGCGTTGGATTGATTATGTGTTTTTTTGTTGTAATGAAATGGTAAGCGAAGCGGAACTGAAAACGACTGTGACTTGATTGTTGCCGGAATTAATTAAGAACTTATGAATTGATGTTACGAGAGTTTGCCTAATGGTGGCAAGAGAATGAGCTACCTTTAATATGAATTGTGTCAGTGCGATAGAATGTTTAAGTGATTATAAAGGTTTATGGGAAAATTCAAATATGCTATAGAATTGAGTTCATAATCACATTCTATCGCATGCAAATATTGGTGGACTATGCAAGCAGTTGTAACATGTAATCGGTTTCTACACAGGGGCTAGAGATATAGGTTGCTCGAATTTTGTTTGTTAGACTTATTCAAGAACAGTAGCAATTTATGGGAAGACCCCATTCTCAATAAGACATGTCTAGTGTCTAAATAGGACCCGAACTAACAACGTAAGGCAGATACAAAGGATACATACACCTTTTAAACGTTAAGCTCTTCGATTTATCTAAGTAGTTGACTTAAAATTATTGCAACAGTTTTCAAGCATTTTAGCAGATATAGGATTTATCCTGTAAAAATCCATTATAGCTAAAAGTGGGGTAAACTTTAAACCTTACAATATTTATCTGTGTAAGAAATGTCTGATGCGGTTAAGATATAAGGTTTTTATATTAAAATTATTTTTTATTTAAACTCGTATTCTCCTTAGATGTCTCGCGACAACTCGCAACGACGCGGTGATTGCGTAAGTTTTTCAATATACTAGAGGCAGTAAAATGCATTTTGTGTAAAAAAAAAAATTAGGAGTAAAATTGTTTTTTATTTGATAATTTGACTAGCGAGGGTCCGTTATTCTTTACGTTTGTCAATGTGTTTGTTTACAGATCGTCGACGCACAGACTACGTCGGTCGTTGGCAGGTAAGTTTCAGTTTACAAACAATATAATATACTGATATTTGCAAGGAAACTAATTACATTTAAAATACACTGCACTGTTGCTTTATTATGTAATGACACCAGTACTAATATGTTGTTTTGTTTACCATTATGTCTTCCAGAGCGATGTAGCATATATATATTTACTTAAATCATTATTTCCCACCAACTTCATTATATAGTTATTTTTGTATAACATATTATTGAAATTTATATATACAAAAGTATCCTTGCAAACTTTCAGATAGTACAAAGTGAAAGAAATCCATATTTTTATTGTAAAAAGAAACACCTCTTGCATGTGCCGATGTTAGTACTTATCACTAGATAACATATTGTTGGTGGCACTATTGCAGATTTATCACTAGATATAATTTGTAAGTGATTGTATAGATAAATGTATAAATTTATTTTCACTTCACGCCAACCGGTCGTTTTATTGGCATGTCGTCCGTTGTGAAAGGTGTTTTTTATAGTCGTTAATCTCAAAATCGGTACTTCATTTTGGAAACTTCTTGCTTAGACTCGACAACATTAGGCAAGAATTTTGTTATTGACTGAAGATGTTTTATAATAATTGTGTGCGTCAATGGTAAACTGTTGAAGACTAAATTTGATTTGAGAAGTCTTAAGTTATTGCTGTCTCTCTTGCTCTTTATAAAAGTCGAAAAGGATATAATATAAGACACTTCAAATTAAATTCAAATTCATATGTCGCACCGACGAAGTTTTGATACGCGTACGTTTCAATAGTTTACTCATAATGGTGTTTTGAAATTAACGAATGTGATTATGTTATATAAACGCAAAATACCTACAATGTCCGCCTATATGCAAGTTGTCGAGTAATAATATCCTGGATTTATGTTTTAAGAATTGCATATTATTTTTCGTAAACAAAAACATTTCTTCTACTTTTAATGTAAAATTTTGGTGATTATTATTTAAGCCAACTGAAGTATTTTGGTTTTGATTCCTGTAAAATTTCCTGGACTTATGACAGGACAGTTATTCGCACTTTTACTTAGATAATAAATGAAATAATTCCACCTAGTTATAAGACTCAATGTAGTTGTTGATAAGGACCTTCTCGATTTGTTTGTAAGTTGTATATACATCGATAGCCAATTGATTATATATGAGGATATATATCTAAAAAAAATTATAAAAATTCTAAAAAAAGCGAAATAAATGTATATACAAAAATTATTGTTTTATTCGTTCATCACAAGTTAATTTACCTTTATATTTGTACACCTTACTAAAATAACTTCCAAAAGCAAATATTGCCCTTTTAATATTTTTTTTTGTTTTCTTGGGTATGCAAAGGACACAAGGTCAGATTACGCTTTCATCAGATTAAAATATAGTAAAATATAATATATGATTTTTTTTTCGTGAAAGAAAATTTCTGTACACCTACCTATTTCAAATAGGTTTAGTTCAATTTTATTTTCTTGCTTTTTAGTTCATGGGTGTTTTTGAAGTCGGTTTTTTTTATTTAAAATATTTTTTTTTTTTCATAATTACTATAAAAGAAATACCCAAATCGCTTCATCTATGCCTATGAAATTTGAGGAGTTCCCTCGATTTCTCCGGGATCCCATCATCAGATCCTGTGACCACCTGTGAAATATACCATTTCAAACAAAAAAAAGAATTATCCAAATCGGTCCAGGCATCTTCGAGAAATCGGAAAACATACATAAAAAATAAAAACCTTCTCCTTTTTTCGAAGTTGGTTAAAAAGAACATTAATTTCGTTTATAGGAATATTTTTGGTTTAAAGATAAAATAAGTATCTGTTATAAGATCAGCACCCTTTTTATTAAAATATTTTATTTTACAGACCACTCCAGTTTTAGACCAGTTGCTACTTAGACCAGTTTTAGACCAACTGATACTAACACATAATTTGTACCAACATTTTATTGTCTAGTTATTTCATTTTAAAGATAGTGTTAATTATCAACATTCAAACATTTGTATATAAGTGATTGATTTGACACTAGCGTTAAGTTAGCAGCCTCACCACGGAATTAAATGGTATAAACTACGTCAAAAAATTGTGTATAATAGTGACGTATAGCATATAAATAGTTATACTACGGTTCAAAAAATATTTGAGTATCTTGGTGAGGCTGCTAACTTGACGTCAAACTAGCAGGACCCCTAAGAAATACAGTTCGTATCGATGTGATTTATATGTCAAAAAACTGTGCATAAATAGTGAATCGTATACGCAAAATTTCAATAATAGAACTTCAATACAAGCCGAGATATTACGGTACGGGCTGCTAACTTGACGTTTCTTGCAATGGCGATTCCAGAGAAACGGGTACAAGTTTTAAACAAATAAATACGTGAAAAAATTGTGCGTGAAATTGTGAATCTTACGATATAAATAAGAAAGAATTGTTCTTTGCTATTTTCCAAAAATCTAATGTAAACTTCTACATAATACTCTTAATATATAGGCTGTCGATCAATGTTGAACTTTTCTCCACAGTCATAAGGTTTAAACTTTATTTTAATCATGAGGTGGGTACAATCGAGCTAATTTATATGCTATACGTCACTATTTATCACTATTTATACACAATTTTTTGACATAGTCAAAACCATCTAATTCCGTGGTGAGGCTGCAAACTTGACGCTAGTGATTTGACAAAATAATTTAATTAATGATTTTATATTACAACTTACAAAATTTTCTAACTAAGCTATTCACCAAATAGTACCTGAAATAGAAAAATATATAAATTTTAGACAAATATCATTACAAACAAAAACCAATTCGGAAGTGTTAAAAATATCACACACAAAATATTACACTTTAAAACATCAAAACTTCCGCTTCTACAAAATTTAAACATTTGGCAAGCGTGGTAATTAAGCCAACACCCATCAACTATAGCGATGACTCGATTTCAATGATGGAGGCCTTTGCCCAGCAGTGGGACAGTGATAGGCTATTTACTACACTTACTACGTCGTCCGCGGCGTCTTGCCTGGCCGCTTGCAGTTCTAGTATGTCGCTCTGTATGGCCACGCTCAACTCCTGAATGGGCACCGGCTCAGTGTGCCAGAACACGTCTTGGTGGCGGACGGCGCGGGTCCGACGCTTGTGCGTCTTCAGGTGTACCTTTAAAAAAAAAAAAAAAAATTAATATATTCATGAATTTATTATATTATTATGTGTTGTAAAGATGTGTCTGTAAATAAAGATTATTTGTACGTATTTCTATTTATTACATAAATTAATTATATGCAATTATATATTTAAAGTATAACCAATAATATTAATAAAGAACATTATTTGGTAGAAAAAAATCACCATAAGAGGTTAGGGAAAAGATATAGATGAAACAAAGACTGCGATCTTTCAACCAGGGGCCCGACCGACTAACCGATCGCTTTGACTTTGTGTGTGGTTTATGACGTCATCTTGTCGTTTCGTGCCGCCTATGAAAGCAATATCGAAAGCTATAGCCTTTAGCTTTTGATATTGCTTTCATAGGCGGTGCGAGGTGGCAAGATGACGTCATAAACTATACGCGTAGTGAAAGCGATGGGTTAGGCGGTCGGGGGGCAGACCTAAAGGCAACGCCCTTGCTGAGTTTCTTGCCGGTTCTTAACTAAACTAAATAAGTGATTTTGAACTTTGAGACATGCCATTGCCATAAATTTTAGAAGGTTAGCGTCATGTATGGCGCGGCCGCTTTTTGATATTCATCTTAACTTGGTCGGTTTATCACTGTATTTCGCTTCATTTACCATTTTTACTTTAAATCTTTAAATAATGCATGCATTGGGCTGAAAATTATCAAATAGCTAGTTGAATGAAGGCACTAATTGTTTGCTTAATAAGTGATTTGCTGGTCCATACCAAACTCGTGTAAGCGACGACCAAAATAACCTCACGGGCCAGTGACATTTAAAGTGCCATAACTCATTAACGACTTAGAGTAAGATTTTAATAGACGTTGTAGGGGATTATTATAAGGTACGAATCACCATCAGAAATTAGTCTCTAAGGTTAGTATTTAAGGAGCTAGGACCGATTATCCTTTTTCTTCAAAATAAATATATCTTCAGAACGGTGCATTTTTTTCAAATTCTGCTTTTGCTCAAATTACGCACAAATTCATTACATTGTGTAAAAAAAAATCATTTTCATTCAATCAATTCCGCTGGGGTAACGTTACCCCAGCGGAATCAATTTTTCGCGAATATCTCAAAAACTACTGGACGCACAAATTTAAGATTTCGCTCACAATTACACGAGATGGAGCACTAATTATTCTATATCTCGAATCCAAGAAATTCGACAACATTCCGCTGGGGTAACGCACGCGATTTGCTGAGCAAAATTACTTTTAAAATACCTACGCGAGCACCCCGAAACAATTTATATAAACCATTTAGCATCCCCTCCACTCACACCAACTATAGACAGAGTAGTTTTCTCGTAAGAGCTTGTATGTGTATTAATAATACTAATGCTAATATAGATATATTTTTCGACAGCATCAATAGCATAAAAAAGGCGCTTACCGTTGTTGACGCAAGTCGTCGGACGGTTTAAAACTAATTTTATTATGTAAAATTTAGTTTTACTATTACTGTAAGTAGATATCTTAGATGTGGTAGCTTTTCAATAGCTTATAGTTATAATTTTTGTTGTTATTTTTTTACAATTGCAAGCTGTTAGCTATCCTAAAATAAATAAATAAATAAATTATCAGTATAATAAAAGATAAGACCAAAGATGTATAGCAGAATACAGGCACTTATCAGTTGTTTCAACTGCCTGCCTGATAATAATAATATTAATCTCGTTCTCACAAGACTACGATTAGGGCTGTCTGATCTATAAATTAATATGTGAAGCAAAAACTTTGTTTGTTTTACGAAAATTGCGCGGACGGAGGAGTATGAAATTTAGCACACTAGAAAGAGAAAAAGTGCAGAATGCTAATATTTTTTTTTAAATTATACGTTAAAAATACATTAAATTAAATAAACATTGTTTCATACATTTTTCAAAAATTTCAAAAATGGAAGAGGCGTGCCGATATCTGTCAATGCCAATCTAAACTCACATTCTATCTTTTTTAATTTTTCATTGTTTAGGTTACAATCCGTGCAGCCTTAATAACTTTTATACAACTTGTTTAGTAAACAGCTTTTTATAAAAAGTACGGTCGATTTTCGACCACTGGGTGACCACTAGTTATTAAAAAATGTGTTGGTGGTTACCTTCTTGATGTGCGAGTTGACCATAGAGCGCATGTGGAAGAGCGCGGGGCACAGCGGGCAGCGGCGCGAGGGCGCCGTGTGCGCGCACAGCGAGTGCTGGTTGCAGCGGTTCAGCGAGACGAACCCGCGCCCGCACACCTACGGGTTGTAAATGTTTATTAATCTAACTTGTTGTTGCTGTTTATATTGGAATATTCCCATCTAACACCCGGTTTTTTCCACCAGGGTGACGGATGGATTTTTTTTTTTAAACATTTTGTTGCTTATTAATCTATCACTATTATTAGCCTTTATTGCCATCTTTTTTAATATATAAGTACAATTTCTACATGCTAGCTAATTACAATGTCTGCGTGTTTTACGACACTAAGGCCTCCTCCAGCTTTTTCCAGTCTTCTCCTATTTTTGCCATTCTCTGCCATAGTGGTCCTGCAATTTTTTTTATGTCATCAGACCAACGTTTTCTTTGTCTTTCTCTATTTATTTTCGTCTGGAATCGAGGTGTCCATTTATTTTTATTTTCTCTGAGCATGTGGCCTACCTATCTCCATTTAATTTCCATTAAGCCCTTATTCTCTCTTTTTGTAAGGTCCAACATGCTTCTTTCCATAGCTCTTTGACATTTAATTAGTTTTTACTGTTGTTTTTGTGTTTGCCAATCTATTACTTAATCTATAATTAACAAAATAAACGAGAACCTAATACCTTGCAAGTGAACGGCCTCTCGTTAGTATGCAACCGGCTATGCCACAGCAGCGCCCTCTGTCCGAGAAAGCTTCGTCCGCACAACTCGCAGGTGAACTCCTTAGCCTGTTTCTGACAACGCGGCTTGTCGACGGCCGCCCGCTTGTCGCCTTGCTTCCTGTATGTTTATTTTTAATGTTATTAATTATAATTAATATTTTTTATGTATTTCTTATTATGTATACTCACTTTATCTCATTCAACTTCATATACATCTCGTGTTTCTGTATGTGATTGTTAAAACCAATCTCTTTTTTGTACATGCGTCCACAGTAATAGCATGTGTAGTCTTTTAGATTGTGCTCCTCAATGTGCGAGTTTAAACTATCCTCATCTTTCAATATTTTGCCGCAATCCTTACAAACATAATTTAAATGAGTGTCCTTCATTTTGTCGTGCGATGCCAAGTGCGATATTATAGTTTCACGTTTTTTGAATACAATATCACATATGTCACATTGATATTCATTGGTGTGCAAGTTCATGTGAAATCGGAACTCATCCTCACCTTCAATAAGCGCTTGACATATCTAAAAATTAGAAAGATTTATTTGTAGTAAGGTAGTTAGCTAGATAATCATTGCATCTAATCTATCAAAATATGTATGAATAATACCAATGAGCTTGCCACAATTACAGAAATAAAATTAAATGCTAATTGTTTCTATTCAATAATTGACAATTTAAAACAAGAACAGGTTTTAAAAAAAGCATGGTTTCCTTGGTCTCATAATGTAAAAACTAAATTTGGTCCGAGTATGGCTGAATATCAAACTCAATGCATGCTGCATTGAAAGAGGCCTATGTATGCAGTAGACTGACATTGGCTGATTATGATTATAATGAGACCATAGATTAATAAGATGACTTGACTCACTTTGCATGTGTTCAACATAACTTTGTGGGTAAGCCACATGTGCTCCTTCATTTTGGCCACAAATCTATACACAACAGAACACCTACTGCATTTTTTCCATGTCATAGGCTCTCTTTTCCTCTTCATTGTTCTCCGAGGCAGCTCCTCTGTTATTACTTTGTAGGCTTTACGGCATCTATCGTCGTATTCATATTCAAGTAACTGGCCATTGGCTTGCATTTTAAAAAACGACGGCTCTCCTCTTTCATTCATGATAATAACAAGATCTTCCTCATCCTCTTGTTCTTTTTTTACCTCTTTTGTTCCTACATCAACTTTTAGAGATTTTTCTTGCTTTATCTGAACTTCTTGAAAAACTTCGATTGGTTTATTAGCAATCAACTTTTTTTTATCAAAATCAATAACAGGAATATCTGGTGATAATATAGGCAAAGAAAAAAATAATGATTCATTATTCAGATTCTCTGGCATGTTTATAGAATCTAAATTATACAGCAAATTATCTGTATATGAGTTCAGAATCTCTTCGGTCCGTCTTGTTATTGAATAAAACTTGAATGCATTTGATGCTGCCACAAAGCACTCGGAGCAAACATTATAATGATCATTTTCTAAAAACTGAAAGAAAATCTCATTTAATTATTATCATTTAAACTTGTTACATGTATTTTTTTAGATTTACCCTTTTCTTTCTCTCAGACTTTCTTCGCTTTGAACCAATGTTTGCTGTCTATTGTGGTTATATTATTTTCGATATGGATGAATTTATTTTTTTAGTCTACAATACTTTGATGAAGTTCTGTCCTAATTATTGAATTACCTTAGTAAATTGCAATGTATTTTACTAAGGTTAAGGTTTAAATACATTGCAATTGCAGAATAATGGCTCAAGAGAAAAATCTAATTTTTAGTTTAATATTTAAGTTAGTAACGAGTATAAGTTTATCATGTAAGTGAATTTACTAATTCTGTATAGTAATAAAGATTCTTAAACCTGAAACATAATTTCAAAAAAAATATGTCGACTGCCTGACCTTCACATCACATAGCTCCTGTAGAATATTGGCAATGCAAAACTCTTCATTTTCTTTACAGACTTTGGTAAATATATTTTCATACAGTTCACCAAGAGGCAACAAGCATATTCGACATAAGTTTTCGCCAAGCGTGCCATTTGCTATATGTTTTACCACAAGTTTTGGGTCCAATTGCTTGGTCATAATCACTTTTATCTAAAAGTTCTGCTGAAAAAACCATTTTTATAAAACAAGAAAGAGCAGTTTACAGACGTAAACACAACAAACGAAATTCAGATTTTACCTCTCAATTATTAAAGATGCGTTTAGTGAAATAAAAGCGTTCAACATGGAAGAAGCGAGCCATCCATTCATAGTCATCGCCATTTTTTGACATCATTTTTATACATGGCAAGTATACTTAAACTGACGGAACCATAGACTGTCGGAATTGTAATTGTATCTAATTAAATCACTGATATTACGTGACTGTAACGACCGTTTTAGGGGAACCACAAAATAAAAAGCTGCCAGTGAAATCTCTAAAAATAAACTTAAACTTTTGTTTTATCATTTTCACCTAGATGGCGTTGCAACCTATCCTAGTAGGCTGCATGGATTTAATCCCTTTGGCTTTCCTAAATGTAACAATACGAGACTATTCAAAAAGAATAAAAAAGTCATATTAAATTTAGAGCTGTTTTTTTAAATTAAATAAATTTAATTTTAATGTGTATTGACGCAACAGTGAAAAACTACAGTTTATATACACACTGTAATCATTACATAGCTATTGTATTTTTTTAATTTATTATGAGTGAAATATCTCAATTGAAAATGTCTAATTACTGCAAAATTTTATTTTAATAAAATTCCTAATGGCTGGAAGATTTTGTTAGCCTTTTAACACTTTCTAGAGCATTTTTTTAGTAAGAAACTCAGAATATCTAGAGTGCTCCACCTGATTAGCTACAAACAGATCTCTAATAGTACCTAAGTATCTTGTAAGAATGATTTTTTATGTAAACCTTTTGTTTGTTTTCAGTTCAAATGTTAGTAACCATATTTTTGTTATTATATTAGGCAAATGTCTGATCAAGGCGCCACAATGGAAGGAACGGAGTTTAATAACCCATCACAAACATCAAAAGATTTACATAAGCAAGAAACCGAAATTGCACTAACTGAGAACAAGTTTCCAGATGTCATGGTGCAAATTAAGAATGAAAATATCACAGAAGAAATGCATTTAAGTGAAGGCACTAATGAGCTAGGTCAAGTTTTGGATGTTAAAGAAGAAATGCAGATCGATTTTGATCGAGATATAACGTCAGATCATACAGAAGAACTTGTTTCTAATTTAACATTAGAAATGTCAGAGATAGAAAGTAATGCAAATAATGAAAATTTCAATATAATACCTAAGGAAGAGTCTGATCACCTCACTACGAACGCTGAAGTAAAAGATGAAATGTCCATGGGTGATGAAGCATTAATATCATATGATTATCCTAATTTTGATGACACTGGGAGTGTTGATAGCAATGATATTGCAGTTTTAGGCAATGTGGAAATATGTCTACATGAAGATTACAGTATCAAGTCAGAAACACAAACAGATTTTGAGGTAAGATTATTTAATCCAATATCCACATCCACACCTTACAAATAAAAACAATATAAATTAACTAGTATCAGTAGTGGACATCACTTTGCTGAAAGGAAGGAAGGAAGGAAAGAGTTACGAATAGCAGGAAACAGGCACTCATCAGTTGTTGCAACTACCTAATTTTTAATAAGGTTCTAAATTCCAAGGGGAGCCGCTGAATTTGGGGAGGGGAGGAGGGGGGTATACCCCTAACCCTCCCCCAAAGCTCGGAGACACATACTTATTTTAAAATCGAATTTTCAATTTTGTTAAAAATAAATGTTTTTAACGTCTCTGACGGCGGCGCTGCGGGAAGTGCAGCCCCTCCACCCTTGCGTAAAAAAACGCAGGCATTCCATGCTTGCCTCTGCAGTTTCATCTGCGGGCTCATAAAACTCTCTAGCATATACAGATTAGTACCACGTGGTGTCGGGGGTAGGGAATGCAATCTCGCGAGATTTTGGACCCAGCCGAGATCTCGCGAGACCAGAAAGTCAGTCTCGCGAGATCTCGTAATCTGCGACTTTCTGGTCTTTGGAAGATTTAGTAATTTCACTAAAAGTTCATGTAAGTAATTTTTTTTTCTGCTGTTTTGATGGGACTTTAGTAGATTTTGACTATGTCAGCTCCATAGTTACTTCTTTATTAGATTAGGTACATCAAAAATGAGTTCCATAGTTTGTTCTTCAGATTCAGGGCATCAGTTATTCCTAAAAGCAACTGAGAGCCTGAAAAACCTAACCACTTCTCTGAATTGCTCTGAGTTTGGAGCTGTTAATGCCTCATAAATTTTTAAAAAGCAAGTTTAATCGATCTGTTCTCAATGTTCTTTGTAATCTTTTCTGATTTTTAGTAATTAACTTTACTGATTATTAAAATTCAAGACAGAAATAAAATATGTATTTAATGTAGCATCAAATTTTGTAGTATTACTTATCTTACGAGTATACTAAGTTGGTAGTAAGTAAAATAATAATTGAAATTATGAAAATGAAATTAAACTTTTTAACAAAACATTATTCAAATTAGGTAACTAACATTTAAACAAGTATTTATTGAGTAATCAAAATTAAGTAGGTAGTTACTTTAAGTTTGTCAGTCAGTCAGATGAATCTCTTGACTCTTGACGCATACATAAGGAAAGAGTTATTTTTGAAAATAGCTTCTCAAAAAACACAGCATATCAAGGGTTTCATCTGATAGACGGCTCCTAATTTTGCAGGCCAAGTAGCCTGCGGCCGAAAATGCCCGCTCTGCTTCTACACTCGTAGGTACCACAGATAATAGGCAGTTATGGGCAAACAGAAGGAGTTCACCTTTAGAACCAGCTTCATACCCGAAACATGTGCGTTATGCTGCCGCTCAATCTCGTAATCTCGCGAGATCTCGTGCGAAATTTGTACGAGATTCAATCTCGCAAAATACGGACGAGATTGCATTCCCTAGTCGGGGGTAGACTAATTTCGATCATGTGACTAATTTTTACTTAATCTTACCTCACAGTGAATGAAACATTATGAGAAATGTACACACAAAATGGCAGCTGATTAGATTTTGAAACATTTATTTCATAGCACTGGATTTTAGCTTTTTTGTCAATTTAGTAGTGCTGCCAACTTAACATGGTTGCTTTCAAAGCGTTTCTATGTTGAAAAGTTGGCAACAGACCTGTCATTGGGTCGAGTATAGAATCCAAGCGCAGGCTTTTCATATGTATGAGGGTTGGATTATGTAGGGGTTGGTGTAAATTCTCCAAAAACATTTTTTTTTCCAGCGGAGACGCGTGGTTTTGTTTTAAATTTCATTTTAAAAAAACATGCATCTTAGGTCAAAATTAGTGACAGAATCGAATTAGTCAACCTCGACTCCACGTGGTACTAGTCTGCCCTACCCCTAGAGTGTTTATAAAGGCCCGGAGGCGCGGAGGGAGTGCAGCCCGTGCCCGCTATAGCAAACCGCAGGCACCATGTGAGCGAAGCGGCTGAGGCAAAAAGCCGAAGCTGCGTAGGCGAGCATGGAGTGCCTGCGGGTTGTTACGCAAGGGCGGAGAGGCTGCACTTCCCGCAGCGCCGGAGACGTTCGGAAGTCTTTAGTTTGCTATTCATCTAGGTGCATTAGATATTTTGACCCAAAAAACCTAATTTCACCCTAAAAGTACATAAATATACTTAATTTTTTGTTCATTCCTAACCTCAAATTTTAATCTTGAATACTCTGAAAGTATGCGTTTGGTTCGGTGGTGAGCGGGTTCGGGTGGTGCGGGGGGGGGCTCCCCCTCCCCCCTTCCCCCAAAAAACCCCCTAAAGTCGTGGGTTTTTAGTTTACATTTTACCAATTTTTAAATTAAAATTTCTCAGTGACTATGCACCTCCGGTAGGGGGGAGTAGGGGGAATAGGTAGTGCTTCCCCCTCCCCCTCTCAAAGCCTGCGCTTGGATTCTATACAAACCCCCTGTCCTTTACTATCAGAATAAATTGTTGACCTAAAAATTAATAAGTTTCTATTATCTATTGTGAGTCCTAATTGATTCCTAGCGATAAAAATTCATGTAGGTATTTGTTCCTAATTAGGAGTTCTTTACGCAAAAAAAATACCTCAAAATTCGGCGGCTCCCCTTGGAATACTGAGCCCTGCACTGGATGTGAAAATGGTTTGGGCCGGTATTTGGATCGGTGGAAGAACCAATCTCATTTAGATCAGGGGCAAACTCAATGCTCAAATCTACGCAGAGAGGATTGTTTCAGGTGTGATCATACCCTTGCGAGGCCGATTGGGTGGTTCGTTTTGACTAATGCATGACAATGCACGTCCACTTACGGCTAGAGTCGTAACACGCACACTTGCCGATTCTCATATCAACGTCCTACTACTATGGCCTGAACAAACACCTGACCTCAACCCAATTGAGCATGCATGGGACATGTTTCAAAGAAGAGCTCTGCGAGTATGGAGTATGGATGCCGTGCACACACACCCCATGCACAACAACTTTTTGACTTGTTAGAAAGAACGTGATTAGAAAGAAAGTGATTTGGATAAACTGATTTTAAGCATGCCAAATCGCCGTGCTTGTGTGATTCGTGTAAATGGTTGAAATTTTTTACACAAATTTTAAAAAATCAACCTTGTTCTTGCTTTTTTTGCCATCTAGGACCTTAACGTAAAAATAGAGCAAGAAGCCAGTCTGGAAAACCAGATTAGGTAAATATTATTAGAATTATTTTTTAAAACTAATAATGTACTTGACCCCTAGACATTTTTGATGTGTGTATTTAAAAGAGACAAGATTGAATGACATGTGAAAGGAAAGATATAAGAACTCCAAATTCATTAATTTGGATGAATGGATTAAGTATGGAATGTTTGGAAATTCAACGCTCAGAGCGATGCTATGCAATTCACATAGTTAAATGATTAAAATTGGAGTGATGGAGTGGATTGCCCGTGAATGGGGGCCAATAAACAAAAGCAGCGGCGAGACAGGCCTGGTTGTTATATACTGCCCGCGACCGCAGACCGCCTCTGTTTGGGCAAGGCTTAAGTCATCTACTATCCTAGGCGACTGCCAAGCAATATTTAGTAACTTCAAGGAAATTTTATTATTTCACAGAATCACCAACACAGACAAGAATATAGCAAACATGGCATCAAAGAAGAGGCAGAAATAGTAACAGAAACTCATCTGATTTCAAACAAACTTATCAACACCACATCAACCATTACCAACCCACATGATGGTGCAATTGAATCTCAAACCACAAAGACCTTGGTTATGGAGATCTTACCCATCCCACATAGCTCAATGCCTCTATCAAAAATTGGCAACCCTGAAGAGATACTTCCTACATCTTACAATCACGAAATGGAGTATGAAGATATGTTCCAATTGAATTCAATAACTGGCAATGTACTATCATTGGAGCAAGAAGCGTACGGATTGCTTAAAGCAAAGAAAAACATAGTGCAGACATCTAAAAGTTATCAATGTCCCAAGTGTTCTAAAGAGTGCAAAAATGCAGCTGCCCTGAGGAAGCATATGGCTGTTCACAAAACTATTGAACGACGAGTGATGGGTGTCATAAAAGGCCAGAAGACGAGAAAGGAGAATCTCAAGAAACGTTATGAGAAGGAGAAAGTCGCTGCATGCGAATCAAAAGTCCAGAGTGTTAAGACAGAAAAGTTTGAAGAAGATATCAAACCAATTATAAAGAAGGAGGGGTATGAATGCACGTGCGGCCAAGTTTTCCAACGGCGAAGCAGAATGGAGACGTGTTTGCGGACGCACGAGTTTTATTCAGATACGAAATCCAAGCCCTGGCACCAGTGCGTCACATGCTTGAAACAGTTCAAAGACAAAAGCGAACTCTTCGCCCATCGGAGGAGGTCACATCGAAAGAAATTTCAGTGCAAATTTTGCCCAACCGATTACAGTACGCGTAAAGAGCTATTCAAACATCTACAAATACATCAGAAGGTGCAACTAATGGAGTACAAGGTGATATCGGAAGTGGTGCAAGGAAAACAGAAGCTGCAATGTTTCATGTGCGCCAAGAGTTATTCTGAACTGTCGGAATTGAAGTCGCACGTCATGGAGGACCACAAAAGCCCTTACATATGCCCCAATTGCAAGAAAATGTTCCCAAAAATCATAGAGTTCGGTAACCATGTGAAAACTTATCACCCAGAAGTGGGTGGGCAGTCAGTTTTAGATGTCCTCGAAGCTTTCTCGATGCTAGTGAAAGCTTGGAAGTGCGAAGAGTGTGGTTTACAGTTTCACGAGGCGGATAAACTGGCGTTACATCAAATTGAGCAACACAGTCCTGCCTTCAAGGTGGATCCTCAATTCCAGTGCACAGATTGCCGTAGAGTATTCATAAGTCAGAAAGGTTTGACTTCGCATAGACGGGTCCACCATAGTGACAATGTTGAAGTGACTGAGCCAGCAGAGAAAGGTATAATGTGCTTGGAATGCCGGAAGATATGTAAGGATATGGACTCTTTGACATCACACATGAGATTGCATTCCCCTGACAGGAAATATCCTTGTAAGTTCTGCGACTTTCGATTTGCCACGCCAGAGAAGAGGAAAGCGCACGCGGAGTTGCATACGGGCGATATGAAATACGTTTGTTTTATATGCGAGTACCAGTGTAGTTCGGAGAACCGTTTGGCGCAACACAAAATGTCTTTGAAACATATAAATATGAAAGAGTTTTTGCTTACTGGCAGGCCATTGATTGAAGAGGAACAGTCTACATCAAAACCCAAAGCTAAAAAGAAAAAAGAGGAGAGAAAGAAAAAAGAGGATATGGATAGTGGCGGTGGGGAAAATGTACCTTGTGACATTTGTGGAGACAGTTTTGCGAGTGAAGAGTTAATGCTGGAACACAAACAGACTCACCCGTTTATTGAGTTTCCGAATGATGATAAACCCAGTAGAATATTTTTTAAGTGAACCACTCTTGCCTAAGTTGTTTAAGTAAATAGCATTTATTGTATACAGTGATTTAACAATATTTATCATTCTTTGTTATGAATGTTTTAAGCAGAAACGGAAAAGGTTGTAAGTTTTTTATTTTATTTACAGGACTTTATTTTAGTGTTGATTGTTTATGTATACCAATTCAACCTACCTTCGAATAGATTGAATTTGGGTACGCGCATTCCGGATAAGCTAAATTTGTTTTGTATGGTGATCTCTCTCTCACAAAATGTTCTAGTTCATATTGTATAGATATAAGGGTTGTTTTAAATAAGAATCCTACCGTCAGTCACATTTTTTTTCGGTGCCTATGTGTTATGAATGAATGAATTATTACAGAACCCTTTATTTTTATTTATTTAGTTTCACTTACACGAATATAATTGAAAAAAAATATTGCGCGTTCTCATATTTTCTTCTTACTCTTTTAAAGATGAATAGACCTTTATACTTTTGATTTTTTTAAGGAATATTTATTTTATATATTTTATTTTGATTGCGGTTCGTGTTTTAAATTAATATGGAAGTCCTATTTAATTTGTTTATTCTAGTCTCAAAAGTTAAAGTTTTTTTTATAAAATACTAGATCATAACGTTTTGTCACTCGTTCGTCATATTGTTTTTTTAGTATTTTTTTTTAAATGTTATTGAGCAAACACAAACGGGTTTGCATCGGAAATATACTATGTTTTTCATCGTTATTATATCATCAACATACTGGTTTTTTCAAAGTAGTATTTTTTAACAAGGCTTGAATTACGTAAAAACTGAAATTAAACTTTGTTACTGCATCCTGAAAAATTTATAGAATTATTTATTGTATCTGTTATACTATATATACACTTTTGTTAACATTTTATTTATTTATTCATTTGATAAGCCAACAGAGGTAGACTATATTTAATTTCACCAATATTATATGACTGTATTCATGTCACAGTCTGTTATTGCGCCTTTGTAATACCATTTTTAAGAAACATCAATCGCAAAGTTATTTTCTAACAATATCTGTAAATTTTGTTTTAGTACTCCTTTACATTGCCCTAAGACATTTCGGTGTAAAAAAGAAAAAGAAAGAAAAAAAAAGAAAAAAAAAATTAAAGAAAAAAAAAAAATATAAATATATATATATATATATATTTTATTAAAGATGTGTCTGATTCAAGTACAAAAAAATAGAGATTCACATCCGTAGTAGATATAGTTTTGACCAATAGTTAACATTTTCTAAAATACCTACGTATATTTTGATTGCTTTACTTGACTCATGTATATTGTGATTTAGTATCCTTTTTTATTATTTTATTGTGGGCAGATTCACAATACTCTTAGTTTTTTATCGTATTTATTGCCAGTAGATAGGGTTCAATTTGTGTCATGTTATATTCTGCTGCCTTATAAAGGTTTAAAATGGAGCAAGGATCATTTTCATTTCATAAGACAAGACAGTATAAGTAAAATAATTTGTTAGTACATTTTGCCGTGCGTTATGTACGCAAAGCCTAGTTGTTGATTACTAGAATTGATTGTTAATAGAAATGTTGACTCCATTCACCTCATATTTCTACTAAAATAGTAGTTTTTTGTAACGTTTATTGCATTTTATAAATATTTAGATATAAACGACGAATGTACAAAGAAATGGAAGTGTTATAATAACGTCGCTTCATTGGTGAAAAATTGTGATTTGAACGTCGCAAGGGTTACAAAAATAAAACGAGTGACTATTATTTGACCTTTTTATTTATCACGAATGATAAAACACCCTTTACGCTCCACCCGCCATTTCTAAACGTTTAGAAATCAAAGTTATTTATTACCTAGTTTGATAAAGGATAAAATTATTCTTGTTCAAGGAAAGGTTCTATTACTTTGACATTGAATTATTTAAAAATAATTGCTTGATATGACAAATATCTAAGTTTAAAAAAAATCAATACTTTAGATTTGATAATACTAATTAAAATCTTTATTGAGTTATGTACTTTTGACATTAGTTGAGTATACTCATAAGTTCAAACACTGATTCTACATTTTAATATTGATCACAGAGTTGACATTATTTTAGGTTACGCATATTCAAATGTAGACTAAGTCTTTGTACAAAAGTTGTATAATGCAAGTGATTAATTATTTATTCTGTTAGTTTAGTATTAAAACCTTATATTACTGACTGATACTGAAACTAACTGGGCTATAATGCGTTTGGTCCGCGTACAACTATCCAAATAGACATATTATACTATATTTTATAGTAATTTTGATAGAACAAACCCATTTATATAATAATTATTCTAAACAAATTAAACATGTTTTCACATAACAATATTAACTTTAAACACAATAATAAAATAAACATTACTAAAGATAAAAAAATCGAAAAATCTTATTGCGTTTACACAAAGACTGATTTTGATATGTTTATTGAATTTAACACAGTAAAAGAAAAAAAAAATACCATTACAAAATCAATCCCTGTGTCATATTATGCGTAATAACTTTAAATACATTAGATTTGCATATCAATTACTAGTTATTTAGTATGCCAAAACGCACTGGTCATAATATTATAACATCACCAATATAATAATAATATGATTACCGATCAATCCCATCACTTAGGTGACCTTTAACACATTTTAGGTGAAGTTTTGTCACCTAATACATCTTAGGTGTCACCTAAAACAGGTATCAGTTCTGTATAATCCATTCTCTACTACAAAACCAAAGCCAGAAGTCATGTATAGGCCCCAGGCACTGCATTCTTCTAGGCTTAGAATATTTAATTTTTATTTTGAATCATTATTAAATATAGGTAGCTATTTGGAAAATTGTAGGATTTTTTTTTTCTGGTCCATAGGCACTTGCCTTTTTGATCTTCAGGTTAATCCGGTACTAAACCAAACGCATTAACTCCACATCTAATAGCTAAAGGTGATCTTCCACGGCTGTGCCATGTTTGCGGCTGGTTTCCTCACTACCAAGACATCGTTGCCCTTATGCAGCGTCATCTGCAACGCTGTTGACCGGTCACCCTGTTGCAGTTTGGCTGCTTTGGGGGGTGCCTTAATACCGGCGATCACAACGCGCTCCACCCAAGAGCGGGTTGGGTACGACGATTTGTCGTTGACGAACCTGTGGGTGTAGAGAATTGGTTAAAATTATAAAGTTAATATATCAACGGAATAGAGCAACAAAGGGCTGAGCGAGCGAGATGTCACCAGCAGCAACACTGTGTGATAAAAAGAGATGCGTGATGCGATTTAACAGAACTGTTTTTGGCAACTGTTTGACAGTTCTTCAGCACTTAGCCACACGCTGAGAATTTGAGCTCTGTGAACTTTTCTGATTTTACGTGAAATCGTCGATATTTTTGAGAAATAGTGCTTCAGAAACATGGTGACTTGTTTAGTGATTGATTGTTGTACAACACAGCGAAATAACCCGAAAAATGTTCAATTTCACAGGTAAATTATTCCAAATCGACACATCCTGACCTAGGATTTATTTTTGCCAATGCGCTTCGAATTTTAAGCACTAAGTGTTATAATTCTCTTCTATAAATATTTATTTATGTAAGAAGCAAAGATAGAATACACATAATGCAGAATTTATGAATATTTTGTGTAAAGAAATAATTTTCGTTTTACACTAGGGCTTCAAGTTAACGATATTTCGTGTCCACTGTATATCACGCGGAAAACGAATATGTATTACTGTTGTTAAGGTTCCTATAATGACGTTTAGGATATGAATCACCTGGAAATGTAATTCCATTTAAGATACTTAGCCGATCCATGGGTATCAGTTTTTGACTGTTAGAATAGGTACTATCATTATAATTAAAGAAAGTTGTTATGACGATTCTAGATATCATTCGTCATATTGATTTGAGTAAAAATTTTGAATATTTATGCGCGAATTTAACAGTAAGAGGAGGGGCTCAGGGAAGGGCTACCATTAGGTAGTACTGCCACACTGAGGAAGTACATAGTTTTAATTTAAGGTACTATGTTATTTAAAAGAATTTGATGCTTACGAATGACTGTTTCGGTTGGTATCATAAAATACAGGATGTTTTTTTTTCACATTTCATTAGTTCGATTCTCGGCTGAAGCAGGTGATTTTTCAAAAATCTTTAAATGCAGTTTTGATTATTTTTGAAAATAAAGGAATGTTTCCTTTCAGTAAAATTTGTCATCATCAATATTAAAGGTCAATCAATATTAAATCAATATTAAATACAACAATAAGATTTGGCTGATTTATTTTTTGCTGTGTTCGTAATTATCAGGACGTTTGTATAAAGAAAAAAATTATACGGGTGTTCACTGGAGCGGACGAAGTCGCGAGCGGGTGATTAGTATAAAATGAATTCCAATTGAGCATGATACTCACGTGTGAGGAGCTCTATGGCGCAGTAGTTAACGCGCCCGGTCTGCTATTACTGTCGTTAAGCAAACTTCGCAAAGGCCGGTCATAGGATGGGTGACCAAAAATTTATCATCTCGAGCTCCCCGTGCTTCGGAAGGCTCGTAAAGCCGTTGGTCCCGGCTGCAATAGCAGTCGTTAACACCCACCTTCCGCACTGGGGCCGCGTGGTGGTTTATGGCCCGTGCTCGTGCCCCAGCAGTGGGGACATAAAATGAGCTGATGATAATACTCACGTGTAAGTCAACTCGTCGGTGGTGTACGAAAGCTTGGCGTATATGTATTTGTTGTTCCTGTAGTCGAATGTCTCGCCGTCGTCAATGTATAGAGAGCCTTGAGCGGTGTTCTGTGGAACAAGAGACAGTTCGATTAGGTTGAGTTGAGAATAAATAAGCAAATTTTATTAGACACTAAAATTTTAAAATCCTTTTATTTGCTCTCACGATTGTTTACAAATACTAGCATCAGCAAAAAATATTTTTTACCAAAATTGCATGCAATCAACAGATATGCACTGTATGTACGTATAATTGTCTTTCCCGTGATAACACATTTTTGCATATATTTTTTGTCATACTTTCATACATACTTACACTGGTTGTCTGGAAGAAATCGCTTTAAAGCGGTAAGACCGCCAAATTGTAACTTTGTAAATTATTTATATTTTTTGCTCATGTTTATGTTTCATAGTGTTGCAATAAAAGTATTATCTATCTATCTACATACAATACAAATATGTGTGTTCCAAGACTTTTTCATTTATTTTATTTCAATTTATATGGTCCACAGATGGAAGTAAAGATGTTTTTCAATATTTTTCTGTCTGTTTGTCTGTTTGAACTCGAATCTCGAATGTTTTGAAGAATTTGAACACACATAACACAATAACAATATTTAGTAAACAATGTATTTAACAGAAATGTTGTATTGTACAGCAACGTGTAGCAAGAAATTTCAGTGGGGATATAAATGGCTGATATATTTTAACTTACATTGGCATCGAGTGCTATCACCAGCGTGTATGGATCGTCGGCCATAAGCTGGGTAGAGCGGCGCACGCGTTCCTTGCGCGGGATTATACTACCACCGCGCTGGAACACCGGGATCTAGGAAGAAATTGATTCACTATAGTTATGATTATAGTTTATGTAAAAATATTTAACCCAAATTTAGTTGCGAACAAATTACAATTAGAAAAAGTGTTAATTTTTTAAAATTTTTTATTTAAGTAAAAAAAAAGAATTAGAGGCTGGGAGAGAGGCTCAATCTTACAATTAATATTAAACACAAAAAAATTAAAACTAGTTTTTTGTTAATATTATACGAGTATATACTTTTAGCGCCATCTATCGGGAAGAAGTGTAAACGCGCACGCAAACGTCTACTACCGCCATCTATTGTACAGGGAACCTAGTTTCCCATCTTTTTTTCTATGAGAGGCACATCTATACCCCATTTTATAATGTCCGTGACTCCAGCGGGATAACCCCTTCAGATCGGCTTCAAATTTCGCCATGATTTAGTTGATAATTTGTTTAAATTTGTTAGCAAATATCAAAATTTGTTGACCAATAGTTATCGAGATATCCCATGTTAAAGGGTATCCCGCTGGGGTCACGCTCGTCAAAACTATTTGACCTAAAACGAGCAGGAACGAGACACGCTACTGATATAGTTTTTGTGCTAAGATTTTGTTGATTCGATTATGAATCCATCAGTGAAAATTCCAGGATTCTACCTTCTGTAGTTACCGAGTAATCAAATACCTACTTTTCGTCAAAATTCCTCCGAAAAGTAAGTTCTAGTTGAGGTGTAAGACAAAAGGCTACATTCATGAAATCCAGGGAAGATTTTGTTGACTCTGAGAGAAAATTTGTTAGACAAAACCGAAAAGTCTAGCTACAGTACATCCTGAGATATAACACTAATATGGTTATCCCGCTGGGGTCACGATGTTGATACCTAAACATGGTTTTTCCACAGGAATGGAGCAAGTAGCGAGTTTATGACTATAGCCAAGATTTTGTGGGTGTAAAAATCTAACCAGTTCCTACTTTTCAGTTTCCTAGGTACAGTATTTTAGGAGAAATTAAAGTTTATAACTTTTTCATACTAAAAGTACGCGTATAAGCCGACCAAATTAAGTTGGTTCCTTAAAAGGCCAAGATGGCGGCCAATTTTTTTGTTTAAGGGCCGATTCCGATGAAACTAAAATTGGCCACCATTTTGGTCTTTTTAAAGAACCAACTTAATTATGATAGATAGATAAGATATTTGCTAACAAATTTAAACATAATATCAACTAAATCATGGCGAAATTTGAAGCCGATCTGAAGGGGTTATCCCGCTGGAGTCACGGACATCATTTTATACATAGTCTTGAGCCCCAATCATTGAAATCTAATACATACTATAATAACAAAAATATTGTTAAGTAAACTCCATCTCACCTTAGCAATATTAACGTCCAGACTGAAGTAGCCGTTGGCGGCGCGTGCCTGGTACGAGTCCACGTCGTACCACACCGTCTGGGATTCGGCTCCCGGCAGGTACACCTTCACGCTGGTAACACCCGCTGACACCACCGGACGCACTAGGAGCTTGTCACCTGATTTTAACAAAATCAAAAAGGCAATTAATACTAATAATAATGATAAAATAATTTATTTATCTTTGAAGATAATAAGTACAAGCTTAATATAATATGAGACCAGGATCTATGACTCGAGAGCTGTTATTTATGTCCGTCCACAGCACCTGCTGTTCTGTGACAGCCTTTACTAAATACAAATTCAATTAAGGCGCTGCGCTGAACAACACTATAAAATGCCCTTCACTTAAGCATGTTTTATATAAAATGTATATGTCGCAGGATGATTAAATAAATCGGATGTTTGCAAAAATCCTAGAACAATTGCAAAAAACCGGATTATTATAATAGAACAATACATTTCGTAATCTTCCGTGCTATTTTCAGGATTATTTGCAAAAATCTGATTTAACGAAATTCATGTCTTACCGAGTAAGTACTGGTCGTCGATGGTAAAGGTGGCTTCCTCCTTAGGAAACTCTTGGAACAATGGCCTCATGACAGGCAAACCGTCCTGGGAGTGCTCGTAGAAGAGTGTGTACCTGTTGGTAAACGTAATCATATAATAAAGAACTATTAAGAAGGAAGGTTTATATCGATACTGTCCGATAGGTTGGAACGTTACAACACTATTAACAGAGATAATTTAGATTGATAGTATCGATATTATCGATACTACTATACGACAAAAAATCATATACAATGTGCGGGCGATCTATAGAAAACAGCCTAACTAACGAGAGACAACAGTAAATTACGAATGCTTTCTTCCATAATCAATACCAGTATATGGACATTAAAAATCCTCGAGTGGTAAATAGCGAAATAAAGAAATTGTAAAAAATGCAAAAACTATTATAATTTTTTGCCTTCCATATATTACCTACTGAATATATCATATATTGATACTGAAAATCTCCTTAAATGGCATACATAAATAAAAGGTCTATAAAACAATAAATACCACTCACTCAACACACACACTCACACACACGCACACACACACACCCCACACACGCACACACGCACACACACACACACACCTACACACCCCACACACAGAAATAATTTAAAAAAAACTTTTTTTTTCTTTTTGCCATTCCAATTATTTCTTTTTTTTCTCTTCTTTTTTTTATTTTTTTTCTCTTCTTTTTTTTATTTTTTTTTTCTTCTTTTATAAGTACTTTGTTTAAGTAAATATTCATAAACCTGTAGTTGCACTTACATAACTATGTGTAAAATTCTATATCTAAGTTAAAACTGTCGAGGAATCACTGACACTGAAAAAACAGTTTTTTACTAGTTTCGATGTCAGGGACTCGTCCCTTTAGATTCAAAGTAAATAAACCTAGACCTATAAGAATATTACGATGTAAACACTTTTGTAATCACATCATTTTTGGGTTATGAACAAATGAATTATTATTATTATTGATGGTCCCTGACAACTTGGTACTTGGGCTGTCTGATTCTAGTTACATTGAATTGAGGAGATATCCATGAGCACTGACCAGAGGTCTGTAAAGACGCCGGTATTAATGTAAAAGTAAAAAGAAACAAGTATGTATGGATCGTAGCAAGTGGAAAAAAGTGGTATCTGCCTACCCCTACGGGAAAGAGGCGTGATTATATATATGTATGTATTAATGTATGTATTAATGTATGTATTAATGTATGTATTGTATGTATTTTATTCTTTATCCCCGTGTGGTGCCGGGGATAAAGAATTGTACCACCCCATCTCTTCCCGTGGGTGTCGTAAAAGCCGACTAAGGGAATATTCCAGAGGATGGGCAGCAGCATCTCTCTGAGGTTACCCTCAACCTACTGCGATCGCCAACCCGCCTGCCAAGCGTGGCGATTACGGCAAATACCCCTCATATCCTTGGGGGAGGCCTTTGTCCAGCAGTGGACGTCTTTTGGCTGAGATGATGATGTATTAATGTGCACTGACCAGAAGTCGATGAGCGCGTATCGGCGTCGGTTGGCGTCGCGTATGAGCGAGGTGGTGGCCGCGTCGTACAGCCACGGCTCGCGGCGCTTGGTCTCGATGTGCGAGTGCGCGCGGAAGAACGGCTGGTAGGCACCCGCCTGTTAATTAATGGATTATATATGAAAAAAAGTGGTCTTAAAAGTCTAAAAGATGTCGACACACCGTATATTATGTGAAAACGTGTCGAGTTGAATTACGTGTACAGTCACCTAATATTGTGAAGTTAACGTCACCTGATATTGTGTAGAGTTGCATTGTGTTTAACGTCACCTAAAACTGTGTAGTTAACGTCACCTAATATTATGTATAAAGTCACCGGATATTGTGTAGGTTTGATTGTGTATAAAGTCACCTGATATTGTGTAGTTTTGAATGTGTATAACGTCACTTAATTTTGTGTACCTCATGCCACCTGATGTGTAGTGTAGTGTTTATATTGTGTTGTATCATATAGTCAAGCTCACCTGATACCATATCGTCGTCAGCTCAGCTAGTATTCAATTACGTATAAAACCACCTAATATTGTACAGTTAACGTCACCTAATACTGTGTAGAGAGTACACGTCACCTAATATTATGTATAAAGTCACCTGATATTGTGTAGTTTAGATTGTGTATAATGTCACTTAGTTTTTTGTACTTCATGCCACCTAATGTGTAGTGTAGTGTGTATATTGTGTTGTATCGTGTAATTAACCTCACCTGATACCACCTCGTCATCAGCTCAGCTTCGGGGTACTTGAAGAACCCGCCTACGTCGGAGCCGCAGAAGCTGATACCAGATATTGCCAGCGAGAGACACATCGGTACCGATACCGCTAGGAAGCCCCACTCTGCTGTGTTATCACCAGTCCAAACTGCTGCGTATCTAGTAGATTAAAAATAAAGTAAAGGAAATAGCCTATAACTGTCCCACTGGCTTCTTGGCGGGAAAGTGAAGACTCATGTCTACGGTTTTGGTTTATTTTCTAAAATTTGTGTTATTTTGAATATTAATGTGAAATAATGGTGGATTATTAACCGTTAAGTGTTCGTGAGTGTGCATGAGTGTTGGCAAATGAAACAAAACAGTGCAACGTCACTTTTCAAATTCTCTCAAGAACTCCGCGTGAGGACTAGTAAATCCTCACATCTTTACTGAGATACTCTAGGGGTTGGGGGGTATATCATTTCTCACTTCTCATTTCTATTATCATTCATCATCATTACTGGAAAAAGAAGGAAATACTATTTTATTATGTATTACTTGTAAGAAAAATTACTTTGACACTGGCAAAATGTGCTAGTCGCACGAAGTGATCAACTAAAGAAAAAAAAACTGTCCCACTGCTGGGCAAAGGCCTCCATCATTGAGATCTAGTCATTGCTACAATTGATGGGTAATAGCTTAATCACGCTTGCCAAATGCGGGTTGGTGATCACTGTTCACAAACCTGGGCTATGCATTGAAAATTCCGAAACACACTTAGCCCAACCTGGGTATTGAACCCGGGAACCCTTTGGGTATCAGGCCGAACGCTCTGCCACTCGGCCACCGAGGCGTTCGGTTAAATATTTAAATAAAAAAATTTATTGAGGAGCTCGATGGCGCTGTGGTTAACGCCCAATCTGTGAGTGCTGAGGTTAAGCAACTTTCGCATGGACCGGTCATGGGATGAGTGACCAAAATTCATCACGCACTCCTGCATGCTATGGAAGGCACGTGAAGCCGTTGGTCCCGGTTGCATTTATTTGTATGGGATAGAAGCTTAAAGTCTATGGCATGATTATATTTGAAAATGTATTGAAGAAGTTTATCAGTTTTGGATAGTCTGATGTGCAGATTGCACAAAAGATCCCGACGGGTCGAAGTGCTACTGCGAGAGGGAAACTTGCAGGCCCCCACTAAGATAAGATAAAATGTGCAGACGTCGGTACACACGGCTGCACATCAACCTGCCTCGAACTGTAAAATTCCCTCAATAGACATTAAACGGGTGCCCTTCGGTTCGCCTAAAAATTTTAGTCCTAATATTACATGGCCAAACCGTATTGGCCTAAACTTAAAACGAACAATTATTGTTTCGCCTAACAATTGTTTTGCCACCATTATAATTTGGTCTAAGAATTGAAAGCCCTAATTTTAGTATCTACAATGTGAAATACCCTAAAATATATTGGCATAACGTTATTTGGCATTACGACGATTTCGCTTAATATATAAAAGCTCGAATTTTAGCATATCTAATATTAATTATTATTGTTCAGTTTCAAAAATACTAGCTGCCCTACTCCTGTAGGTCACGTGATAGGTTAGAAAGTTTCGAGTTATTTTGATGTTAGTTTCGAGGTTATTTTTTTTATTAGACTACAGAAATCTAGCGCCATACAAAAATATTTTTTTTATAGCTCTTAAACTTTGTGATTTTTAATTTTGTGTGAATTAATATTTAGTAATTGCAAACTTTAGGGATTACGAATTGTTCCGCCAAATGTCGCATTTGGTAAATAACAATATGGCGATAAAAAGTTAGGCGAAGTGAAATTAGACCAAACACGATTATGAAGAGTGAAATTATGCGAAAAAAGTTTAGGCTAACCGTTTGTGTACCATTGCCAATTAGAAGTACAAAAAAATAGGCGACCCGATATATACCCACTTTGAACTTTATCGCTAGGACATAAATAGTTAAAAATGTATTGAAAAAAAAAAATTAATACCGTTGCACGTCCATTAATTAATTAATTTGCTAAGCCCAAATGGGTATCATGTTGTACTGGAATACTATTGATGACTCTACTTTTGTATCACATTCATGAACAGCAATAAATACTTTGAACATTGAACTTTGAACTTTGAAGAGATTCGACAGTTTTTAATAGGTTGATATGCAGTGTAGACGTCTGTGTATTTACACAAATCTTCTCATCACGATGATGTGACACAATAACAAAAAAAATAAAAGCTATTACATGACAAGTTTACATAATTGAATGAAACACTCACCTCTGAGTGCCGGCGAAGGCAGACCGCGTGAGTATGAACGGCCTGTACTTGCTGTCAGCGCGGTCCAACATGCCGTCGAAGGTCGCGCGGATGTTCAGTAGACCGTACTCGTTGTGGATGTGCCTTTGGGAAACATTAATAGATTAAGTACCATTACAAATAATTAAAATAATAGCATAGCTTTTAAGTTATTTACTAACAAAAATTGTATTATAATATAATATGTATGTTAATATTTGAGGTATATATTGTATGGACCATAGTTGCCTGAAATAAAAGTATTCTATTCTAATACGGGTTACTGGCTAGCTACTGCCATCTTATATGTCGCCATAACATCAATGTTAAACATATATTGTATAACGTTAATGTTAAAGTCAAATCGTTTATTCAATATAAGCCTTCACAGCCTTTGACGTCAAAACTATAAAATCCAAATAATAATAAAAAACTATAAAATGTGTTTAAACTAAAGACTAAAGTTTAGTTACTTCCTTGTGTCGTTGTTACCTTTAATATTATTCAATGGTGTATTAATCAGTACAGATTAATACACTATTTGTTTATTTCTTTGTTTAGTTCATTGAATTGAATAGTTATTCCGTGTTTTGTCTTTTACTCTAATTTTAAATGACGTTTACATGACAGGAATGAAACATGGAATAACTAATCGGCGCTTATTCTTTGTTTATTTGTAAGGCACTATGGGGCTTATTAATAAACAAAAATGTAAGCTTGGAGTAGTTACTCCGTGTTTTGTCTCTTTTACTGTAATATGAAATGAAGTTTACATGACGGGAACAAAACACGGAGTAACTACTCCAAGCTTACACTTTGTTTATTAATACGGGGGAGTTTGTTTAGCTTTTATATTAATGTCTATTTAAAATGCAATTAATAATAATTGGATTTCTAATAGTTCAAAAAGCGCCATCAGGTACTGTATAATCTTAGATGGCGCTTTCGATATTGATGTAAGCCTACAAGTTTGTATGTAAAATAAAGAAGTAAGTAAGTAAACAGCCTATAATTGTCCCACTGCTGGGCAAAGGCCTCCATCATTGAAATCAAGTCATCGCTACAATTGATGGGTAATGGCTTAATCACCACGCTTGCCAAATGCGGGTTGGCGATCACAAACCCGGGCTATGCATCGAAAATCCGAAATACATTTTTTGCCCGACCTGGGAATTGAACCCGGGACCTTCGGGTATCGAGCCGAGCGCTCTGCCACTCGGCCACCGAGGCGTTAAATAAATAAATAAATTGTAAAAATAATGTAAAAAAAGAGAAAAAGTAAGAAATTTTGCTTATGTTATGCTTATAGTCAAAAATATGTCAGTAATAAAATAAATGTATTTTATAGTGTATCCAGACCTGTGTTCCCAGTATGAGGCAATTCCTTCCACTCCCTCTTGAGGTTCCTTCCAGTGGCGGCAGTCTTTAGGCATAGTGATCTCAGGGCCGTTGAATACCTGTACAACAGTACATTACAGAACTTCAGATATATATATATATGTATACAACCTTATTTTTAGTTTATACGAAAACCGAAACACGGGTCAAATATTTTCATTTAACCTTTTCACCGCCCGAATATCCTGCACGCGATGTCCCGCTGTACGCCAACGTATAAATGTATTTTAATAAAGTAGGTACAAAGAAGAACTTCTATAGAAGTGCTGGCGTGGACGGCACGAAAATCTCGAACTTCTATAAAAGTTGTTGGCGGTGAAAAGGTTAAAGAATCCGTACAAAAAAAAATTAAATAATATCTTGAAAACTCACGAAGTTACAAGCTTTTTGTGCTGCCCCATTGTGTGTTTTTAGTAGGGAATAATTTATTTGAGATTTTGTAAATATTATTTAGTTAAAATGTAACATGGTATAAAAAATATTGAAATCGATTCTATTACTGATTCTGAACAAACAGTTTTCAGGTTTCATATAAACTAAAAATAACATTGTATATATATATAAACTAGATCACTGCTAGAAATTATAATTGGCTTTATACACCTACATAACTTTCTGGCTTTCTTTATTAAATTACATTTATAACGTGTTTTACGTTACAAGTAGACACCTCTTATGTACCACATGTGTAAGCAATAAAGAATTATTATTATTAAATTTGAAAAAGTTACAAAATCACAGAACCATACACTAAATTCTGTTCAAAAAAATCAGTTTCAATAAAAACTACACGTTTGTAAAAAAAGTCATTCGTTATACCAAATTCTCAAATAGGACCAACAATCGGAACCACAAATCAATGTACCGATTTTAGTTTAGACCGATTTTGTAGGACGTCTGCGTTGCAATAGGAATCCATACGTCTCATTTTCACCGACTAAAGTAATCGGTTACCGATTATCGGACGTGAGCGGGCACTCTAAGGCTTGTTTTACACGTACCAAAACCACACCACACCGTCTCGCGACAAAAGGTGGTCAAGCTGTGGTTACGTGTGAATAGTGTCGCAGCGGCTTCTTGCGGTTGCGTTGTGTTATCTACAAAATGTGGATATAATTGCGTTATCACTAGTGATCGATGTGGTTGCGTATAGCGTAGACAGACAGTTCGACTCCGGCTAGTTCGCGGTATCGCCGGTGGTTGCGTTGTAGTTGCAACGTGGCTGCGATGTAGTCGGTATCACACACGTATCGGTCAATAATCAAAAAATCTAAAATATTTATTTACGTTCTAATATCATTTTACAACAGCAGCCAGAGACTCTCAGAGATACTTGTTTCAGAAGGCTCTGCTCTTCATATAACATAATTTGTGATATTTGACTGTGAATTTATCATAAATAAATGTATTAAGGGTGCGCCGACAAAAAAAATGCCAAAAATGCAGTTACGGTTAAGTAAATATAATTGAAAATACTATCGTATTAAATGAACAAAATATATATTTAGTATCATAGGGAACGTGTTTACAATTTGTCAGAACCATAAATTCATAACACGCTATAGTTTTTTCTACAATATCATTTAAAGTTGGGCAAAAATCATGAAAACGAGTGGCGGCGTTTAGTAGATTTCTTATAGTTTATCTAAATTATTGTACCTCTGATTTTGTCTAAACAATCATCAATGGATAAACTACAAATTGCTAGACTACATTTTCGATTCATCAAGTGGTTATTTAAATAATTATTTTTTATTAAGCACCTTAAATTCCCCATACAAAATTAGTATGGCCGCGCGGCATCAAATAAATATGGACGACGACATTTCAAATAAAACATATGACACTTGTCACTTATGGACGGCGCACCCTTAAACTTTACAAATATAACATTTACTATGTTAACATAAGTTGTTATAAAGATTAACAAAAAATAATGACGCCAAAATGTGGCCCGTGTGACTTTAATTATTAATTTTCATACAAATTAGCGCTCCCCTACGTGTTGTGGTTTTAGTACGTGTGAAACAAGTCTTTTTTAAAAAAAATCTTTATTATAAAGGACTTTGGTCTCTAATGTGACCATGTCAGTCCTGGTTAATCTTAGAAACTAAGATAACAACAAATATAAAAATAAAATAAAATAGGTACATTAAACACAACTTTCTCTTAAATCTAGACAATGGCACACTTAATTTAATACAGCCCTTGCTACACTTGTTGAAGCTTCGGCAAGAATGCTTTGAAAAATACCAACATCAATCATATTCCACTCTATTAATGATGCCAATTGCCGTCTCTCAGATTGGTACCGGACACATTCCGACAAAAAATGGACTAGATCTTACACATTCCGACTAAAAATGGACTAAATCTTACACATTCCGACTAAAAATGGACTAAATCTTACACATTCCGACAAAAAATGGACTAAATCTTCCACAGTGCCACACACTGTGCAATCTGGAGACTCGATTTTTTTCATTAAAAATGAGAAATTGTTTAGCGGCAAGTTTCCCGTCCGCAATCTATGAGCCGTAATTAAGAGACCTGTTGAACCTCAAGACTTCAGGTGTACTCACACTGGGCTCGTTCATGTCGTTCCATATGTGCACGTCCTTGCTGGTGCCGGGGAAGTTCTCGAAGCGGTATCGCTCCGAGTAGTACTTGCTCACCACCGGGTCGAAGAAGTCAGGGTACGAGGACGCGCCGGGCCAGCACCAACCTGGCCGGATAGAGATAAGATAAGATAAAAAAAATATTTAAAAAAATATATATTAGACAACATCAAATACATTGTTTTGATCCCAAGGTAAGTAGCTAAAGCACTCGTTTCATGGAAATCAGAAACATCGACGGTACCACAACCACTCAGACCCGACACAATATTAAACATTCTACATCGTCATAGTTATTTACGTCCTCGTCCTTGAGTCGACCTTTTGTACGACAAACCGATATATTAACCAGTAAAAAGATAGTTTTATCAGCTCCATATATACCATATAAGATCCTATACTGTAAATATATAAGACCCAATAATTTTACATAGTACATCCTACAAGCACCCACCTTCATAGTCCTTCCCGTCCTTGTCCTTGACGTAGTACCCGTTGTCGGTGGCGTCTTCGTGTAGGAAGTATCCCGCCTCCCGCTTGATGTGAGGGTCGATGATGGTGACCAGCTTGCGGCCTTTGGCTGTGAGATTGGCAACCATTTCGGCAGGGTGGGGGAACTTCTCCGCGTCCCATGTGAAGTACCTACAGGTTTTGTGTGGCTCTATTATATACATGCATACATATGCTCACGTCTTTGTCCCGAAAAGGGGTGGTAGACAGTGCATTGAAATCGCCAATTTTGAGTCTATTACATTGAAATTGAACACTTTAAGAGATAAGGGTTTCATTTTGATATACGTGTAGTGTTCGCGTACTTTAGAGAACAATTAAACAGGATTTATTTACTAACAAAACATGTTAGAATCACTCTAAATGAATTATTATTATTATTAATTATTTAAAAGTATGTTGTTTTTTTTAATATTATTATAATCAGCAGTGCTCTTTTGTCACATGACATGATTAAGTATTATTAATGGAACAAATTTACGCAGAAAAGGAGAAAAAAAAATTGGATGAAGTATATCGAGAGAGCATTTCTTGGAAGGGGGGGAGGAGATTATTTAGAAGGGGGAAAAGTCTTAGAAAAGGAGATATAAGGGCGGACAATATTTAAGTATAGAACATAACAGTTTTTAGTGTTATATAAAATGCTATAACTGAGGCGGGGTCCTGATTGACAATAATTGTCTTGTGTATTTTTTTTTATTTGTTTGTCAATAAATGTTTCCCTCTCATTGCCTCAAACGGCATTTTCAGTTTTTGGGGGCGGCGAGGTACGTAAAGGGTACCTCGAGCTGTGTTGAAAGGAATCAACTTCGAAGGATTTCTAGAGGGAACGGCATCGCACACTTAAAAGTGCGCGTCCCCGTGCCCTACTAGTCTCCGAAGGGTTCGGATCGGATCGGGCCCTCTCTCTATATAGCTCGCTACGGTATACTGACTTCTTCCTATCTGTGTACTCGATGTCCAGCCATATGACGTCGGCGGGTATGTCGTGGACGTCGAAGTTGTCGTCGACGCCGCGCACGTCCGCCTCGTCCACGTAGTTCCAGCGGCACTGGTGGTAGCCCAGGGAGAATTTCTATGGGCAGAAGATAATATTAAACAGAGGGATCCATACGGTAGTTAAGGGTGGGCCGACCAAAAAATGCCAAAAATGCAGTTACGGTTAAGTAAATATAATTGAAAATACTATCGTATTAAATGAACAAAATATATATTTAGTATCATAGGGAACGTGTTTACAATTTGTCAGAACCATAAATTCATAACACGCTATAGTTTTTTCTACAATATCATTTAAAGTTGGGCAAAAATCATGAAAACGAGTGGCGGCGTTTAGTAGATTTCTTATAGTTTATCTAAATTATTGTACCTCTGATTTTGTCTAAACAATCATCAATGGATAAACTACAAATTGCTAGACTACATTTTCGATTCATCAAGTGGTTATTTAAATAATTATTTTATATTAAGCACCTTAAATTCCCCATACAAAATTAGTATGGCCGCGCGGCATCAAATAAATATGGACGACGACATTTCAAATAAAACATATGACACTTGTCACTTATGGACGGCGCACCCTTAAGTAAAGGTGGATAGCCTATAACTGTGCCATTGTTGGGCAAAGGCCTAGATCAATTAAATCAAGTCATTACTACAAAATTGGTAAAGGCACAAAATCACAAAATCACCACGCTTGCCAAATGGGGGTTGGTGATCGCAATTTTTTAATAATATACCCTCGGACATTAAAAATGTTGACTCGTTCAACGTATTCAAAAAGCGACTAGCACAGCACATAATCACAAAAATACCTACTTGAGTGCGTTGGACGATTTACGTTTTAAATTTTTTAATTTTTATTTTCTGTTTACTGTTTTCCAATGGAGTTAATCAATGGGAAAAATCCTGTTGATTAATTCCTACATACCAGTCTTTTGTTTTTTATTTTGTTGTTTTGTTTTTGATTGTTTTTGTTTGGGAATGTGATTGTTTAGTCTTGTTTTAATGTTATTTTTATTTTTACTGTTTCGTCTGAATTGTATGTCAACGAACGTTTTGTTTTTGTAATTGTTTGTATTTAATTTATGTTCTCATGTAAGTGGCATAATGTCTTTATGAGAATAAATGTCTTTAAACCTTTAAACCCGGGCTATGCATCGAAATATTTGAAACACACCTTGCCCGAATTGGGAATCGAACCCGGCACCTGTGTCTGAACCTGAATCTGAATCAGTAAAGTAAAAAGGCGATCAATGTTTTAAACATACGTGTAAATAAGAAGAGTTTATATTTACCGGTGGTACGGGCGCGGTGCCCGTCAGCTCGGTGTACTGCCTGAACACGTCTGAAGGCCGGTCACCCATCAGCACGAACACATCGATCAGGCCCGCTTCACTCAAGAATCTGAACAGACGGAAAAAAAATAGACAATTTAATTTACCTAGATATTTACGGCTCCGCCTACGACCGACTTTTAGTAGGATCGATTTTTTTTCGCCGAGGTTTTAGTACCGATTTTGTGTCCGACTCTTTGTAGCACATGCGTATTACATAGAATTCCATAAGTTTAATTTTTACCGACTAAAAAATCGGTCACCGATTGTCAGACGTGCACGTGGGTGAGGGTTCTTAACATGATTTAAGCACATAATATAAATGGTGAAAACAGACCTTCTGACGAAGCCGAGAGCCACGTATTCTTTACGATGATTTTTCTGTAATGACCCATACCTGGGAACTGTCTTATTCTGGAGATATTTAATGACAAACTCACATTATTTCTCAATTTTTTTCGCAAAAACATTATTAAAAAAGATTACTAACTTTCTTCCCATACAAACGTTACCACACTTCTCTCGATATTTCTAAGACAATTAAGCTTTGAGTTTCCATAGCACAATGACTATCAAACGCAGACAGACATTTCCAGCCAGTCGCACTCATGTTCCGTTTCACACACACGCATGCACAGTCTGTAGCGCGCATTACATTGCGGGCTACAGAATACAGCTGTTATTTCTGCTTAAGGCGACGCATTTGAAATTTACGTGGCGGGGATCTTGATTTTTCCCAACATTTACAAAACATATGAAAGTGATATTTGATGACATGATTTTTCATTTAATTGACTTCATTTTGGTAGTTGCAGAAACACGATTTGTTACTTTGATATATATTTTTTTAAAACAGATTTGCATTTTACAGGCAAACCAGACCGATTTAAGCATCTAAATTTTCTTAGTAGATTAGTCTTAACACACTTCAATATGGTAGTTCATTTTTTAAAATTGATTTGTAGTTTTAATTGGAAAAAAAAAACAGAATTTCTTATGGTACGGGGAGCAAACGTTCCGTATTAGATTAATTGTTTAGCGATGCATCGCCTTAATGTTACTTGGTGAGATGTACAGACGCCCGCACATAAACCTATCCGAAACTGTTAACTTTCTTCAATACATTTTCAACCATATGTCTTAAGCATAAAGTTCATAGTCTATTGAGGAAATTTGTCAGATTGTGGCAGGTTGATGTGCACGCGTGTGTGCTTTATACATACATACATACATACATTTCGGCTTCGTTAAGAGTTCTTTTTACATCCATTCTCAACTTCACTCCCCGTGTTTCAGAAAGCCGTTGGTCCCTGTTGCATTACAATTGAGGCCGTCAGCGCAAAAGCGGCCTACACCTGAGATAAATGGTATGAAGATAATGGCGATTGTATGTTCATGAATTTTAAATCAATTTATATTTTTATATTAATAGTTTGTTTTGGTATTAATAAGCATTTTTAGAAAATTTTTGTGGCTTAGGCCCCTTTTGAATATAAACTTCAATAATATTTTATTACTATTAATAAGGTTAGGCCATTACTAAAACGAATATTTATTCAAATTATTGATATTGAATCTGACAGGCCTTATAAATAAACAAAGAATAAGGTTCGAATAGTTATTCCGCGTTTTGTCTCTTTTACTCTAATTTGAAATGACGTTTACATGAGAGGAACAAAACACGGAATACTATTATACTAATATAATAACTATTCGGACCTTATTCTATGTTTATTTGTAAGGGGCTAGATGTTTTCGGTACGGTATTGTTCATTCGATATTGTACAGTCGCTGAGTGCGGCGTGACTGGTGTGAGTGAGGCGCGCGGCGGAGCTGAAGGGGGTGAGACGGGGAGGCCGGCCATTCTATGCAGAGGCGCGCGTTTGCGCGTAGTAAAAAATCTGTACCGAAACGACTCGGGTCTGAAAACTCTCATGTGTAGTAGGCTTAGCCAAAGTAACATTAAAAAAACGATAGCGATTTTCGAAAAGAATAAAATGTATGGGATTGACATAAGCCGCGCTAAATCACGTTGTCAATCTTATGTCAATCCCATACATTTTATTATTTTCGAACTTCGATATCGTTTTCTTAATGTTACTTTGGCTACCGCCACAGATTCGGTGCAGAGGCGGTACCGAAACGAAAACGCACCGATCCGGTGAGGAAGAGGCCTTAACGTTAAAAATCGTCGCAACGCACGGGCCCGCGTAGTAACTAATTGCCCGTTCTCCCTGTGATGTTTCCTTAAATAAGAAAGCTCGTGCCCCAGCAATAGAGACTTAAAATTTGATGGTGATGATGGTGATGCTTACCTGGTATCCACGCGCCGCTTGTGCCCGCCTGTGACCAGGTTCACGAGCGACGAGACGACCGTGCCGTCGGCGATGTTCACCACATCCACCCACGTTTCGGCGGAGTTGTGCCAGAACACGCCCACTGTGCGTTTCACTCTGGTACATACAGAATACACATAAATAGTTTCATACCCTTTTTTTCTATTTGTAATTTGTTCGCAACAAAATTTGCGTAAAATTATATATCATCTTCATCATTTAGTGCCATCTTCATACTGAAGTTTGGGAGATCGGTATACAAAATTATCTGCGATCCCATATAGCTTGTTTTAAATGTCGATAAGTCCAGTCCACTTTAAAAATTATATATATAATATATATTAGAGATGGGCCGACTAGTCGCCGACTAGTCGGGAAAGCCGATTATTTAGCGTTTTTGGTAGTCGGCGACTAGTCACCTTTTACCGATTATAATCGGCACGATATAAAAGAAATAAAACAAAAAAAAATTACGCATGCTTTATAATTTACTTTAAGAATATCTTAAGTTTCTTTCATGTGACATTTTCAAAGTAACAATAAGGTAGCATTATAGAAACTAAGTTTTGTCAAAAAAATTTGGCACATATCAAAATGACAAAAGCATGATATTAACCTTAAATCTTATTAAAACTATCATAGAGACATATAACATTATCTTCAAACATAAATTATTTATCCTTAATTTATTTTTATTGATTAGTTTAAAGTAGAAACATTTTATTCGTTCAAAGTAACATAATAGGAACTTTGGAATCAGGCAGTAGTCCAGTAAAAAATTTGGAACATATCAAAATGGCAAAGGAATAAATTATAATAACTTCATACTTAAATTTTTGTCCTTAAGCATTTTTTTATATATTCAAAGGAAGATACAAAAAAATCAAAATAATTTGCAATGACAAAGCCGAGTGACGAAAGAGCCCGAAGAGCTCCGAAAGACGAGTATGAAAATGATCGGCATTGCCGAGTAGTCGGCAATTTGAAAACTGATTAGTCGGCAAATACCATAGTCGGCCCACCCCTAATATATATATATATATATATATATAATGTTATTTTTAGTTTATACGAAACCTGAAAACTGTTTGTTCAGAATCAGTAATAGAATCGATTTCAATATTTTTTATACCATGTTATATTTTTACCAAATAATATTTACAAAATCTCAAATAAAGTATTATACCCTACTAAAAACACACAACGGGACAGCACAAAAAGCTTGTAACTTCGTGAGATTTCAAGATATTATTTTAATTTTTTTTGTATTGATTCTTCAAATGAAAATATTTGACACGTGTTTCGATTTTTGTATTAACTAAAAATAAGGTTGTATATATAATATACATAGGTAATCATAAATATAGCTTGCCTAATTCTTAACTGATAAAGTTTAACATTTGTAATAATATTAGGATCGGGTGTTGATGACGTAGTTGTCGACATTGAATAAGGCTACTTTGGCTTACAAAGTAAGAGTAGATAGTGTTGATAAATTTTGGCGGGTTGGACAGAACCATAATAGTATAAAAGGTAGTGCATCTGACCCGGTTTGTCATGGGGGGTGCGAGTCCCACTCGTGGATTTTTTAAAAATATCTAATTACCACTTAAATAATTAACAAACACGCACACTGTGCGTTTAACCCTGTTACAATAGTTATCTATATATTAATACGTGATGCGAAAACTTCTTGCCCCTTTTAAAGCATATTGTGCGTGCCGAGGAGTTGTGACTTGGCATACTTAAAATTCATATGAAGAATGCAATCTGCATAAAGATAACATTTATGTATAATAAGGGCCGATTTTTCAATCCTCAGTTAGTGAACTTTATCTGTAGAATAAAGTTTATTCGAAGGTTAACAAGCTTTTTAATTTGTCAATGGTCAGATAGACGTTATCTGTCGAATAAAGCCGCTAAATGAGGAATAAAGTTATCTGCTTCTTGAGGGGCTGGATAAGATTTATCTATGCGTTTTCTATGACATTTTGAGGTTATGTGGTGTGTCATTTGAGAGTTAGTAGGTATTTTGTCCGTACACAATTCAATTTACAATTTTCTTTATTGTATATCTCACACGCACACACATTCTAATGGATATTTTTGATCAAATCGACGACGCAACAATTAAGGAGGAAAGGCAGATACTCAACTATAAAAACGCTGAGCAAGATTGCTGAGCTGATTCTATTCTATTCTAAGCTAAGATCGAGTTGTAAAAGAGAGATCTAATCATTTTAGTACATGGGATGAAAGGGAGTTATTTTTCATATAACGTCAATGTCAATTTGTCAAACATCAACATCTGTCTTGTTTCATTCCAACATTGCATTGATTGTATATGTGCATCTCGCTTGTACATAATTAGTGTGAAGTTAGCGACATAACTCTATAGGCAACAGATAGATAGCTATTCCTTGGTTAAAAGACGATTGAAAAATTTAAAATATTTATTCGCTTGATAAACAGCCAGTTAATTTTGTACTTCAGTTAGTTATCTAGGGACTTATCTTAAGTATTGAAAAATCGGCCCTAAGTGTTTTCTGAAATAAATACTTATTATTATCTCTTTATTTCTTTTTTTTCTTAGCCTAGGTTTGTTATAATATTAATATAAAAGTAAAATACAAAAGCACATACAAAACATAAAAATATTATAAAAAACCTAGCCTAGGGTACCGCCGGCAACGGGGCAGGGCTCATGCTGCTTGTGGTTAGGGCTGCATTATTATTATGGGTACAAAACCTTCAACCGAAATGGATAAAATTTAAATTAAAAACCACCATTTCGACCACTGGGCGATCACTAGTTATTGTAGGATATGTATGCTACTGACAATTACTTTCAGTGCGATAGAGACCGAGTTACACGGGGGAATAGGGACAAAGACTTATCATTATAATTATTTAAAAGAAATTGCACGTTTTGTGGGAGGCGAGAAACCTAAAAAGGGTTCAGTGTTTCTAGCTCTTAGAGGGTTTCTAGAAGGCATGCCATGTCCCCGTACCGTACTAGATTCCCCAAAGCCTTAGGATCACCCGATCCGATCCGAACCCTTCGGAGAATCTAGTAGGGCACGGGGACACGAACTTAAGTGCGTGATGCTGTTCCCTCTAGAAAACCTCCGAAGGTGATTCGTTTCACACGGCTTGAGGAACCCTTTTAGTTTCTCGTCGCCCCCAAACAAGGCCGGTGAAGCTGAAATGCCGTTTGAGGAAATCAGCAATCTTTCTCCAAAAAAAAACCTTAGGATCAGAACGAGAGAGAGATACGAAGAGTAGACTCACCCGTGCGCGTACAGCACTGGCACCGCCCCGTAGATGGCCATGCGGCTGTCCAGCTCATACTCGAACACGTCCAGATTGTAGAGACGGTACGGATCGCCAGATGTCGTTGTTGTCAGAGCTAGCTTGTCTGTGTGCTCGGGGATGCCTAAAAGGAAGGTAAAAAGTCAAGTATATTAGTATCCCAATCGTCCACTAATACACAAAGGCTTCCGCCAAGGGTCTCCACAACGACCGGTTCTGCGCTGCTCGCATCCAGCGGCTACCGGCGACCTTCACTAGTACGTCAGTCCTTATATTAGTATGCTTTATAATAAAAACGTGAGATATAATGAGTGTTTACAATTTTATAATTAAAATAGAACGAAATACTGGAAACTGATTTCTCTGGTATTTATTTTTAATTCAATTCAATTATTTATTGCTCTCCATATATTTACATGAGTTGTTACAATATTAGTTAGATGAACGTTATGGACCCGGATTGGGCACGACAATATTTTAAGAGGAAATAAATATCTAATCTTATTCTACTGCTTAGATAATTCAAAATATGTATTAATTTATTTACTTTTTATATTACAATAATTAGGAACTGATGCTACGTTTGTTTCCACGCTGCACCAGTTATCTTCGCGTCTGGACTCCATTTCCACTTAACATCAGGTGGGATGGAGTCATTTGCCGAGCTAACTATAAAAAAAATATTATACTGTTAATTAATTACATTGTTTTACTTTATGATTGCATTTGTTAATGCAATTTTTGAACCCATACCACCTGACCCTGAAATACCTGGAATATCAAAGTGGTGCGGGTTCAAATCCCGTCCGTGAAAACATTTTTCAACACTTTCTGAAATTGTAACTTTTTGTTATTTGCAAAAACAAGTAAGTGACGATTAAACGATATCGAAGCAAGCTATTAAGAATAACACTAAAATCACATTTAATTGGTTAACCATAATTATAGCCATTGTTAGTTTACAGATTAGCTATCAAATTGGCAGCGCAAAAAGTCACCAGCAAACTTATTTCTATGTTCAACACTGACATATATTGATAAGCAATCACGAAATACCAACATTCTTTACGCAATCAACTACAAGTTTTTTAAAGTTATTTTTTAATAACACATACAAACTCGATAGCCATATTTTTGACCTTATGTGATTGGGATAAGATTGAAAACCTAAAATATTCAAACATGTTCTGTCTTTAAGAGCTAATCGTAAGCCATCTGGTCCCATCACATAGCCAGACAGTATAGGTTCAAAGCTTGTTCGCAATAAAATAGCTAACTTTATATATATTACTTTTTTTTTGTTCTATGCAAATAAAGATTTATTATTATTATTATCTCTTTATTTCTTTTTTTTCTTAGCCTAGGTTTGTTATAATATTAATTTATAAGTAAAATACAAAAGCACATACAAAACATAAAAATATTATAAAAAACCTAGCCTAGGGTACCGCCGGCAACAGGGCAGGGCTCATGCTGCCGGTGGTTAGGGCTGCAGAGACAGGAACCTTCGGACTATTCGCGCCGTGTCCAAGAGTACCACCTTCTGTATCTGACCCTTGATCCAACCATTGAGCGAGAGTTTCTTAAGGTGTTGGTCGAGACTCTTCGCTACCAGACCGTTCGCAGACACTTATTATTATTATACTCTATAGAGTTTTAAGAAAGAAAATAAATATATTTATTTTCTTTCTTAAAACTAGATTTTTACAATATTTTAATATAAAAACAATAAAACATTATAAAAATCTAATCATAGAGTACCGCCAGCAGCGAGGCAGGGCCCAAGCTACCGGTGGTCAGGGCTGCAGAGTGAGGAACCTCCTGACAATACGTGCCGTGTCAAGGAGTACTGCCTTTTGCATCTGACCCATTACCTATATTATTAATATTAATAGATGGATTTTACCATTTGAATTGCAGTATCGAAGTTTCCTTGTACAGTCACAAGCAACTTGTAATAATGTAACTCTTAATACAATGGGAATAAGAGTCAAAACTTGTCAAAAGTATATACATATTAATGCTCATTACTGTACTATAAAAACATACTGTAATAAGATTTATTGGCTTAAGAAATATGGACATCATCATCATCATCATCATCTCAGCCAAAGGACGTCCACAGCAGGACAAAGACCTCCCCCAAGGATCTCCACAACGACCGGTTTGTGCTGCTCGCATCCAGCGGCTTCCCGCGACCTTTACTAGATCGTCGGTCCGCCTTGTTGGAGGCCTGCCCACACTGCGCTTTCCGGTACGCGAAATATAAACATAATAGGTTGGGGAAAAAAATTCTTCGCATTTTTTGAGAAAATTCTAAACATTTTTTAATATAGTTTATTTACATTTAACTAAAGTATGTAGGTGCCATTTTGTTCGATAACTTTTTGCCATCTTTTAGGTAGGGACATGATTCCATTGCTATTTTGGGGCTTCTGATCAAAATACAAAAATATATACAGACATAAAATATAGATAGAACAGCTGGTGTCCGAACCGAATATTATCAAGGAAATAAAAGCTGCCCGGCTTCGCTGGCTGGGGCACGTAGAGAGAATGGGTGAAGATCGAGCTGCCAGAAGAGCGTATCTTGGTCAACCATCTGGACGACGGACGCCCAGTTGGTCGTCCAAGATACCGCTGGAAAGATGAACTTGTCAAAGACCTGAAAGAGCTGGAAGTGCCCGACTGGTCTCATATGGCACAAAACAGGAAGGAATGGCGCACTCTAATGTTGGAGGCCAAGATCCACTTCGGGTCGCTGAGCCGGCGTAGTAAGTAAGTAAGTGATCAAAATACCGCGGCAAGTGGTATTTATTGGCAGTCCTCTCGTGATGTTAACCTGACACTGCCTAAAAAGTTCTGAAGAGACCGAAACAGGTGGAAATCTGAAAGTGCAAGGTCAGGACTATACGGCGGATGCATTAACACCTCCCAGCCAAACTTTCTTAATTTTTGCTGAGTGGCTAAAGATGTGTGAGGTCTAGCGTTATCATGATGAAAAAACACACCCTTTCTGTTGATTAATTCCGGCCGCTTTCTCTCAACTTCTTGCTTTAATCTCATCAGCTGTTCGCAGTAGAGTTCAGAATCGATGCCTGCCTGGTGGTAACAGCTCATAATGAATAATGCCCTTCCAATCCCACCACACACACACACAGCATCACCTTGTTGCGAGTTAACCCGGGTTTCGCCACAGTCTGTGAAGCCTAACCGGCCTTTGACCTTTTTCGCACGTTCTTGTCGTACGTAATCCACTTTTCATCACCCACCAGTTATCAGCTTCTTCAAAAATGGTTAGGTTTCATTACGTCGTCGTAATAAAGAATCACAAATGAGTGCACGGTTCATTAGGTTTCTTTCAGTGAGCTCGTGAGGTCCCCAAATATCGAGCTTTTTAACGGACTTCAAAAAAAGGAGGAGGTTATCAATTCGACTGTTTTTTTTAATTTTTGTTACCTCAGAACTTACGACTGGGTGAACCGATTTTTATGATTCTTTCTTTATTTGAAAGCTGGTGCTTCCCGTGTGGTCCCATTTTAATTTGGTACAGTTCTGATGATGGAATCTTCAAGGAATTGAGGGAACTCCTCAAATATTGTAGGCATACCTATTGCCGTTGCGGTACCGCACTGGCAGGGCCCCAGTTCCTGTTGCGCGCTGCGACGCCGACTACGCCGATGTACCTGACGCGCCTGCATCACACCATCACAGAGCAGGATGTGATAGAGTACATCAAAACGAAGACAAATTTCCTTGTGAGGGTGGAGCCGCTGGAGTCGCGACACAATGTCAGTTTTAAGGCGTTTGTGGCGCGAGTCCCGACAACCAAGCTGGTCGACACCTTTATGAGGGAAGACTTCTGGCCGAAGGGCGTGGTGTACCGGCGTTTCCGCGGACGATTACCCATCCACACCACCGGAGCAGCACAAGCTAGTGCTTAATATACCAACATAGTTATAAGTTATAGAACTAACAAAAATTGTTCAAAAAAAAAATCAAAATCAAAATCATTTATTCACACGAAACATGGTAAACAGATGGTCAGTAATAAAAGCAGTACATACATGTTTCGCCAAAATTGGCATGCGAATGGTATTGAATATAAATGTGATTCGATAGAATAAAATAAATTAAATAAAAATGTCACAATAACCTAACTATTACATAATTATAATTATAGCATTAAATCAATTAAATATGAAATGAATGTCATTTATATTGATCAAAACATTCATTCAAATTATAAAAACAGTGATTGATTAATAGCAGACGTAATTTCGATTTAAATACTGGCATAGATGGACATTCTGTTATGATCTTAGGTAACCTATTATAAAGTTTTATACACATTGCGACACAGCTTTTGTTGTACATTGAAGTTTTTGGAATGTGTGACAAAACCAGCCTATCGGCATTTCTGACAGATCGCGGATACATTTTCTTTGCCTTTTTAAAAAGATGTAAGTGCTGTTTTACAAATGTACACGATTCATAAATATAAAGGCATGGAAGAGGCATTATTTTAAAGCTTTTAAAATATGGTCTACATGAGTCCCACGGAGCAATCCCAGCTATAGCCCTAACACATCTTTTTTGCGATAGAAAAGCTCTATTAACATCGGTTGAGTTACCCCAAAGAAGCAATCCATATTTCAAAACTGATGCAATATATGCGTGATATGCAACTAGTGCTGTTTTTTCTGACGCTATTTGTCTTAATCGTTTGAGGACATACACAAAACTATTTATTTTATTATTTACTTTCTTAATTTGTTCTTTCCAATTTATATGTTTATCTAATTTGATTCCCAGAAAAGCCGCACATTCTGTTTCAAGAATTGTTTCGTTACCGTAGATTATATTTATTATTTTTTTGCTTTTGTTGTAATTATTTTGAAAAAGTATGTAATTAGTCTTCATTGCATTCATCATTAGGTTATTTTGTTTGAGCCACTTATCCACCCGCTCTATCGTGTCATTTATTTCTGATTCCAATTCTACATTACCTTTCTTATTTGCTGTTACAACTACGGAAATATCATCAGCAAAAAGTACAGTTTTATGAGATGTTACTTGTGGAATATCATTAATGTAAAATAAAAACAGAAGTGGATCCATAACACTCCCCTGCGGAACTCCAAATTTATTGCATTCGTAATTGGACTCATGGGTAATTAAAGTATCCTTATCATCCACGACAGTAATTTGGACACATTGCATTCTGTTATCGAGGTAGGATTTTATCCAATCCAAAGCTGGACCTCGTATACCATTTGCTTCAAGCTTTTTTAATAATATGGAATGTGAAACAAAATCAAAAGCCTTTGTCATATCAAACAATAGCACACAAGTATCATTTGCAGCATCTACATTTGTTACTATGCCGTTAATTAGATTAAACATCGCTAAAGTGGTAGATTTATTTTTTCTAAAGCCATTCTGTTCATCTTTTATTATATTGTATTTATCACTATATTCAGTTATTCGTTTATGCATACATTTTTCATAAATCTTTGAGAACACAGAAATTAACGTTACCGGCCTATAGTTACCGAGTTCCTTTCTATCTCCTTTTTTATGTAAAGGCTTAACGATTGCTTTTTTGAGGTTTTTTGGAAAAATACCTTCTTCAAATGATATATTAATTAAGTACGTTAAAATAGGTGAAATTTCATTTGCACATGCTTTCAAAATTTTTGTTGAAATGTCATCCGGTCCTTCCGCGTTAGTGTTATTTAAATGCCTTATTATTTTTCTCACTTCGTCGTCAGTAGTAGGCCTTAAAAAGAAAGAATGTCCTAGTTTATTGCAATTGCTTTTATCGTAATTAATGTCCATTTCGTTATTATTAATCAATTTATTAGTCATTTGAATAAAATAATTATTAAACATAGATGCTATATCTTGTGGATTTGTGATTAATATACCACCGTCCTTTATTGCTTCGATATATTTAGTAATACCGTCCGCATTATTATTTTCTTTTATTACTTGCCATGACGCTCTACAAATATTTTTACTGTTAGCTACAAAATTATAATTTGATAATTTTTGAGCCTTAATGATACATGATTTTAATATTTTAGTATAAGAATTGTACTTATTCTTATTTTCTACAGTTTTGTTTTTGTAATATTTAAATCTCAATTGCTTTTTATTTGCACAGCTGATTTTAATACCTTTCGTTATCCATTTCAGTTTTTTACTTTTAGTTTGAATTTTAATTTTATTAATTGGGAAACTCATTTTATAAATAGTACAAAATAATTCATGGAAAATTTAAAACTTTTTATTGGGGTCCTCTTGTAAGTAAACTTCACCATAGGGCAATTGCCGTAATAATTCTATAAATTTTTGTATATTCACCTCACTATAATCTCTTTTATACGTAGTTATTTCCTTGGGAGTATCCTTGTGCTGTGTAACAGGAAAAGTCAACATTTGGGCTGTTTCGTGATCAGACAGACCAAGAGGGATTACTGTACCAATTGCTGTGCTTATGTTGCTAAGTATGTGGTCTATGCATTTCGATTGTCTTGTTGGTTCTTTTATGTGTACAATAAGATTGAAGTTTTTTGCTAGCTGACATAAGTCTTCAGTGACCCTATTTGCCTGTAAGGTATTTATATTAAAATCTCCAGCAATAATTATTTTATTTTTTGATTTTTTGGTGAGTTCATAAAGACACAATTCTAGTTTTTTAATGAATTGAGAAACATCTGAATCTGGTGTTCGGTACAAACATATTATGGTTAAACGGTGATTAGGTATTTCTATGCCGCAACATTCGAACGATTTAGATACTGCAAATTTGTTTAACCATTTTAATTCATTAAACATTACATTTCCTTTAGTTAAGATACATACGCCTCCCCTTCGTTGGTCTCTAGAAAAATATGCTGCTAATTCGTAGGCATCGATTTTTATATTTCGTTCGTTACCTGCCTTAATAAACGTTTCTGTTAAGCAGATTATGTTTGGGTCTGTTTTACTACCATTTAGGTCTGCGATTGCTATTTCTAAAAACTCTTTTTTTGCCAGTATACTTGCTATGTTCTGGTGTAAAATCCGAAAATGCGGTGTGTAGTGATTTTTTTTGTTATTAGCGAAAGGAGTGCTGACTTTCTTGAGTTAATTTTTTTGTTGAAAGGTTTTTAGGAACGTTTTTGAAATAAAATGGTATTGTCCCCTTTTTAGCATTTCGATTTATGGTATCTGTAGTATCTTGTTTTGGTTTGATACTAAAATAATAAGGAATAGTACCTTTTTTAAATATCGGTTGCTGGATTTTAATTTTCCTTTTGGTATTATCATTGTTATTACATATTTTTCTGGTTTTGGTATATTTAGTTTTAGAGCCATACCTACTATTATTAGTCGATTCAATATGAACTTTATAATCATTTTTATTTAATCTATTATGCATATTTATTTTTTGTATATCTCCAAAACTATTAAGACTATTTTTTAATTGAACCTTATTTTCTACAAGGTGACACATTGTAAAATTTTGAGAAATTAATTTTAATTGATAATTTAACAAGTTCATGTTATAATGTCGATTATTTTTAGATTTAATTAAAAAAATATGATTCTTGCTATATTTTTTTATCAGACTGTGCAACTCAATAATAACATTATAGGGATTGTCATCATTTTCTCCAATGTTTATAACAATAATATCATTATTGCCAATACTACAATTTTCACAGCTTTTCAGTATCTCTTCTGTAGATGCATTTGGTTTGGTAAACGATGTAATCTTGCATTTCATAAGTGAACTTTGCTTCCTTCCTTGTAATAATGTTGAGGCCAGGCCTACACAGTATTGTCCTCCAGAGATCCATATCGATTGTTTTTGATGTTTTCCTTCTTTTGCTATCCCTCTCTGCTTGGTAATTGTCGGGTCCTCAAATTTTTCCGTGTAATTCAGAGTTTCTGTAGCTTTTTCTCGATTTTCGGTTAGTTTGAACTGGTCGTTTTGTTTTATTTCAGTGGACTCAATAATATTACGCGTTAAGCTTTTCCTGATTCCTTTCTTCATTGTTTTTGGTGTATTCTTTTTCAGAGTTGTCATAGGACTTCTGCATAGCTCTTTTAAAGTGGTAAGTTGTTGAGTAAGATTAGTAATCTGTTTTCTCAAACCTCCATTTTCAAGCATGACATTGTCCAGCTCACATTCAGTGCTCTGGAGCTGCAGTTTCAATTTCTTGATTTCCTCCTTTAGGTCCTCAGTTTGGCTAGGATTCAAATGTGTAGATAGGTCAAGGCTTTTTGTTTCGAATTCTGAGTCTGAAGTTAGTGTAGATGAATTTAATGATTCTGTAGATTTGGAAACAAATAACCTTCTTTGGTTTACATTAACGTTCATATCATCCATTTTAATTATTTATTTCAATCCGGAATGTTGTACACAAATATAAGCAGTGACTCGCAAAGTCGGGACTTCCGGAGTGGTTTTATGTTGATAATAGCGTTCGATTCGGAACGGCGACCCAAACCACTGCTATCCCCAGCTAGATGGCGTTACTGTGCAGTGAGATGATGATGACAATGATTAAAAAATAGTGCATGTAAAGAAACGTAATATTAAACTACTCCTCACTTAGATGTCACTGACGTACTGCTTTACCAACCGCGTGCCGTCAAATTTGATAGCTCCGTACAAAGTGATTGATATGTTTCCGTGTTTTCGCTATTCCCCGCCAGGCGCAGTCTATCGTTGACTTCTGTTTTGCCGACCGTGTCACAGAATATTACTCAGCTGATTTTTGTTCATAACAGTATCACAAGATTTGTATCTGTAACAGACTCCAGCTAGTGTTTTTAGAGAAGATTTTGCCGTTTTAACCGTTTTGTTTCTCAAGCTCTCCGTTCACACTGGGTTTATGTCCATTTTGATTGAAAATCACTGCTATATTTCCAAACCGACTTCACTTGCACTTTATCCCGGTACTTTCCTGTTGAATTCTGACTTTGTGTTATTATACTGTTAATGTCACAATGTTTTTCCTTCAAACGATACAGTTCACTATTTATACATGCTTCTATCAAATTCTTCACAAATTACTTCACTTATCGTATTTAAACTATTTTTGTAAACACAAAATTACGGAGCCTAATGTTAATCGTGATGGGCAGCGCCATCTATTGTTTTATATTGTATGTATGTTAGTCTGTAAGGTATTTATTATATGGGCCCCTTTGTGTTTTTACCACCTTGTATATTGTGTGTTGCCTGAAATAAATGATTTATTATTATTATTATTATAGCTTGCTCCACTTTTTCAAAAATGGCAACCATTTTATCCGTAACAGGACGACCAGAGCGACGTGCATCTTTGACATCAAAATTTCCGGATTGAAAACGCTTAAACCAAATTTGTGCTACTCTCACAGACACTGCACTAGGTCCATAAACATCGCAATTTTTTTTCGCGGCTTGCGTTGCATTTTTACCTTTTTTGTAGTAAAATTTTAAAATGTATCGAATTTCTTCATTAGATTCACTCATCTTGACAGTAAGAAAAACAAATGAAAATCACACATTATCCTAATTTGAATTTGAAATTATCTTCTTTAAAATTTAAACTATTAATGATACCAAAACCATCCAGATACAAATAGTACCTATAGTCAAAGTGATTTTATTACAAGTTCATACATACCTATATGCGAAAAGACTTTTTCCCCAACCTAATATAAACTCTATGAAATAGTTTTATTTTCTCTTTCCTTAAACATTGAAAGTTTTAAAACATACTTTGTGAACAAGCTACTTATTACTATTTAAACTATCATGGTCACTTGCAATAGAGTAATTATTAACGGGATTCTTACCATGTTTATTATTTATGAGTGAGAGAGAGGAATTACTCCGTGATCATGGCGCATGCAACTGCGCCGAAATATCGGATACTCATAAATAATAAACATGGTAATAATCCCGTTAATAATTACTCTAAGCTACTTATTGTTCCTTTAGTTTCAACAAAATTGTATATCTTTTTACATTAAGTTAATGATGAACCTATTAAAAAAAAACTAATTATTACAAATTTTAACGGTCTGGGAGAAGTTATGTTTCTACAAACTAACTACTTTAATACTACACACAGCTGCCCTGGACTGCTAGAAAACCATATAGTTATTTTTTAGTTTAGTTTGGTTTAGTTTTAATACTACACACAGCTGCCCTGGACTGCTAGAAAACCATATAGTTATTTTTTTGTTTAGTTTGGTTTAGTTTTAATACTACACACAGCTGCCCTGGACTGCTAGAAAACCATATAGTTATTTTTTAGTTTAGTTTGGTTTAGTTTTAATACTACACACAGCTGCCCTGGACTGCTAGAAAACCATATAGTTATTTTTTTGTTTAGTTTGGTTTAGTTTTAATACTACACACAGCTGCCCTGGACTGCTAGAAAACCATATAGTTATTTTTTAGTTTAGTTTGGTTTAGTTAACTCAATTATTTATAGGTACAATAAAATACTATGACTACTACTTAAGCATAACAAATCATTTAGCTTTTAGATTACCTGTAGTTTTTTCCAATGTTCAAAGAAAACAAACAAATAATAAGATTTCTGATATCTAAGAATAATTTCTGAATCATATTATAAAAAAAAACAGTCAGAAATATGTAGTGAAAATCTATTAGAGATGCATATAAATAAGAAACAAACAAATTGTTGCCAGTTGGGTAAACGTAAAATGTAGAAACAGCTGCATAGTTAAAACAAACATTTAGCGCTAATTAACAACTAAATGACAGTTAGTAAGTTATTATCAGTAAGAAAGCCTCGGTGGCCGAGTGGCTGAGCGCCCGGCTCAATAACTGAAGGTCCTGGGTTCCAATTCTACGTCGGGCAAAGCGTATTCCCGATTGTCCGTTGCATAGCCCGGGTTTGTGGTCAGCGTGGTGGTGATTAAGCCAATATCCATCAATAGGGATGATGACAACGACAATAATTAATTTCAGAACATTCCGTATAAACGATATTACGTAACAGCTCTTTAATATCATAATAACCAATTTTTTATTTGACCGAATTAATTTCTGAACCTAAAAAGTTATTAAGAGCGTTTACGCCGCACACTAGCGCCACTAACGAAAAAAAATCATATCTAGTAATTAGAGATAGAAAATCAAATTATGCTCAACAAACTATTTGAATGAAGTACGTACGTTACGGCCACTTTTAACTATAACGCCATATTTAACTAAACCATAACATGTCAGGTGTTCATTAGGTGACGTAAAAATGCTAAATTACTTCATTCAAATAGTTTGTTGAGCATAATTTGATTTTCTATCTCTAATTACTAGATATGTTTTTTTTTCATTAGTGGCGCTAGTGTGCGGCGTAAACGCTCTTAATAATCACTCCTATTTGAGTGACGTCATAGTTTCCTTTCCCATACAATTTCTATTGTTAATGGTGATCGTTGTGGAGATTGTCTTTTGGCTGAAATGGTGATTTTGAGCTCGCTGAAGCTCGATGGTGTCCGGTCTGCAATTGCTAAGGTAAAGGTAAAGTAGCTTATACATTCGCAAAGGCCGGTCATCAGATGGGTGACCAAAAATGTCTTATCTCGATCCCCTCCGTGCTTCGGAAAGCACGTAACGCCGTGGGTCCCGGCTGCATTAGCAGTCGTTAACAACCACCAATCCGCACTGGGCCCGCGTGGTGGTTTATGGCCCGTTCTCCCTATCCATCCATAGGGAAGGCTCGTGCCCCAGCAGGACTCAAAATGAACTGACGATAATAAAGATAGCTTACCATAGACATGATCCGCGTCCGGGAAGCCGATGTCAAGCGAGACGGCCTCGTTGCCGCGCTGCTTGCTGTCGTGGTGCGACTTGAAGTTCTCGCCCCAGGTGCCTTCCTCATCCTGGGAACAACCGGTGTTACAGTTGAGAATATTGTTCACCTCACTTTTCACGTCCCCACTGCTAGGGCGCGAGCCTTCCCTATGGATGGGATCACCACATAGAACGGGTCATAAACATTCTTATTTTTATGTCAACTCACACTTGACCAAAAAATTTGCTATGCCAAAATTATCAATAATTATAAAATTGACCATAAACACTAGTTTTTATAAAGCTCTATGATAAGAAGCCTAACCTAACCCTTTGACACTAACAATGTAAGCAGGGGTTTGTTTGGTTGACCACAATAGCGACTGGTAACATCCATCAGTCATATTGTAGTCTGGGATCACTTCAACACATATCAAAGTCGGAATGCGGTCTGCATATTTTACATACGGATCTCAACTGGTAGCCTAGCCTAAAAGAAAAACAGGAACGTGATGCCCAACTGTAAACTTTAACCTTTTCACCGCCCAACTATCCTGCACGCGATGTCCCGCTATACGCCAACGTATAAATGTATAACAGATTCTATAGTACGAAAGCAAGTATGTATTTTAATAAAGTAGGTACAAAGAAGAACTTCTATAGAAGTGCTGGCGTGGACGGCACGAAAATCTCGAACTTCTATAAAAGTTGTTGGCGGTGAAAAGGTTAATGAAAAGCACACACCCGTTTAGCCTAACAAAGTTCTTGTGTGTTGTTGTAAATTAACCTCTAAAATTATTACATTAGTTACATCTATAAATACTTTTAGGGGTGTTATAACACCCTGTCCGGCCAAGTGGGCTAACTATTGTATGTAGCATAAGAGCATGATTAATATATGTCCTATAATGTTTTCTAAAGTTTACGCTAACACTACACATTGAAATGAAACAACTTTTACGGGTCTACCCGCGTTTAATTTACACATTACTTTAATTGATGTTTATACAACCTTATTTTTAGTTTATACGAAAACCGAAACACGGGTCAAATATTTTCATTTAAAGAATCAGTACAAAAAGAAAAAATAGAATGAAAACTCACGAAGTTACAAGCTTTTTGTGCTGTCCCGTTGTGTGTTTTTAGTAGGGTATACTATAATTGAGATTTTGTAAATATTATTTGGTCAAAATGTAACATGGTATAAAAAATATTGAAATCGATTCTATTACTGATTCTGAACAAACAGTTTTCAGGTTTCGTATAAACTAAAAATAACATTGTATATAAGAAAGGTGTCACTGACAAGATTGGACATATCTTAGAGCGAGCTTCAATCAACACTTACTTCAAGCCGCCGAAGATCAACCAATTCTTACGACCTGTCAAATGCAACATACCCCTTCAAGATGCAGGCGTTTACAAACTGGACTGCAACTGTGGGCTCTCTTGCATCGGGCAAACAAAGAGAAGTGTAAGAACCCGCGTTAAAGAACATATAGCAGACATCAAGCATAGGCGCGAAAATAAGTCTGCAGTATGCGAACATTCCCTAGAGGGGCCCAACCATTACATCAGATTTGATAAACCACAAATACTCGCTAGAGAACAACGATTCATCCCTAGGATGATACGCGGGGCTGTTGAAATTAAAAAACATCCTAATTTCAATAGAGAAGATGGTTGGAATCTACCACCTGCCTGGGATCCCATCATACAAAATATTAAATCCCAGCCCCATCACCATACTGCCAGACCAAAAGATACTGTAAGCTCTTTCTGCGTAAAACGGAACGCATCTGATTATATTTAAATGAGGGTATACAAGCTACTAACTAATTATGAGATGACGAACACCTCAGTCTCCCTGTCACCACGGACCCTGCAAAGGGTTTGAAACGTCAGGATAAACATTAATTAAAGTAAAGTGTAAATTAAACGCGAGTAGATCCGTAAAAGTTGTTTCATTTCAATAATATGTCCTGCCCCCTGACTATGAGCTCGTATAGTAGTATTATTGCAGTTGTGGAAAAGAGACGCGTGTATATTCGCCGCTACACGCGTCTCGTTTTCACAACTGCAATATTACTGCTATAAGAGCTCGTGGTTACCCCTCTGTTGTATTAGTAATATTACTACGTGAGGTCATATAGGATTGTAGTTCAAATCAATATTAGTTTGAACTACATATCCATTGACCTCACGTAGGCTATTAAATTAAAATTAAGATAAGGTTAGCTAGGAGACGCGCATGTTTAGAACATCACATTTTTATATTAACTAGTACCGTTTCAGTACCTAGTCGATACTACAAACCAATCATAATGTATGTAGTTAAAAGCAACGTTATTGGATATGCTTCATGTATTTCGATTATCGAATAACAATCGATTTCTATAAGCTATCTAGCTTTTGGACATTTATTTATATTTATCTTACTGTATTATGATTTAGACACATTATACATTTACTATTATTATACATAACATATTTGTTACATATTCTATTTTGATATTGAAACATTGGATTACGATAAGGGAGATAAAAAGCACATGACTTGACAGACAAATTCGCATGAACGGGATGATTGCGTGCGTCACTGATCCCTTGAGACCAATCTGTAAAACAGAGATGCTCTTCTTGCTCTTGATAAAAGATCAAAGTATTGACACTGAAGATGCATCAAGTGCGATGCGATAAAGTACAGAATATACAATACTGTATTATATGATAGGAGTACCTACCTACAGATATAGTTATCTATATCTATCTATATCTATCTATATATATACAGATATAGTTATCTATATCTGTATACAAAAACCGGCCAAGTGCGAGTCGTACTCGCGCACGAAGGGTTCCGTACCATTATCTATAAAAACGGCAAAATAATCATGTTTGTTGTATGAGAGCCCCACTTAAATATTATTTTATTTTATGGTTTTTTTAAGTTTACGCGAACACTACACATTGCAGTGAAACAACTTTTACGGATCTACTCGCGTTTATTTTACACATTACTTATTTAATGTTTATCCTGACGTTTCGAACTCTTTGCAGGGTCCGTGGGCTCTTTGCAGTAAAACACCCCGGAGGGGTCAAAGTAATGTGTAAAATAAACGCGAGTAGATCCGTAAAAGTTGTTTCATTTCAATTTTATTTCAATTTGTTGCCGTTATCAATATCTAGCAAAAACAAACAAAAAAAAATCACGTTTGTTGTATGGCCCCCTCTTAAATATTTGTTTTATTTTAATTTAATTATTTATTTTTAAAGTGAATATATGTATAAGGTCACATTTTATCAACTGCAAATATTTTGAGGATAAATTGTTGAATTTAAAACAGTACTTGTTTATATAATCATTTTTTTTAAAAACCTTAAATTTTTATACGCTAGTTTTCAAGAAAAACGCCAAAAGACATTTTGATTAAAAAGTAAAATAAAGCACTTTCGGTAGTTTCAATTCAAAGAAGCCGAAACAGAGGTTGCAATGCCTTTATCGCTTACACGTGCTTGTGCGTCATTCAAAGAAGCCTTTTTTTTAAATGCTAGAACCATATTTCTCTGATTTGTCAAAATATTTGCAGTTGATAAAATGTGTCCTTATATAACTAAATATTCTACGAATATTTCAAGCGTCAACCTGTTGCCGTGATCAATATCGAGCAAAAATGAACAAAAAAAAATCACGTTTGTTGTATGGGAGCCCTCTTAAATATTTATTTTATTCTATTTTTTTAGTATTTGTTGTTATAGCGGCAACAGAAATACATTATCTGTAAAAATTTCAACTGTCTAACTATCACGGTTCATGAGATACAGCCTGGTGACAGTTGGACAGACAGGCAGACAGACGGACAGCGGAGTCTTAGTAACAGAGTCCCATTTTACCCTTGGGGTATGGAAACCTAAAAATGAATATTTCCTTGTTTGTTCCGTTTATATGTTTCTATATATTTCAGTGGTAGCAATAATAGTAGTAGTAGTTTTTTTTATGTTTTCTGATTGCCTCAACCATACATGATAAGGGAGATAAATAACACATGACTTAACAGACAAGTTTGCATGAACGGCATGACTGCGTGCGTCACTGATCTCTTGAGACCAATCTGTAAGACAGATGCTCTATTGATAAAACCTACTGAAGATGCATCAAGTGCGATAATCCGATAAAGTACTGAAGATCGAAAAAAATACATAATATTACATTCATATAACATAGAAAATTTGCACATAGACAGACTAAGACGCGCAATAGTAAATAGGATACTTTTATCTAGGTTTATGTGTAGTGTGATGTGATAGTGTAGTACTCGCGAACGAGACTACACTATCCCACAGAACTGGTTGAGCCTGTAGGCTAAGCCAGTTGTCTCAAGTGTCTCAAACTGATAGGCTGTTTAATAATAATAATTTGTGGTCACTCAGTGGTGGTCACTCATAATAAGTAAATGTGACACTTTCTGTTTTAATCATTAAATCGCCGGTCTATGAGCGGTTGGCAACAAGCGCGTTTCGCCTACAGGCGCGTTTCGCCAACTTGAACTATTCGCCAATAATGGCGCGATTCTCTTACTGTTGCTTGCACTTGCTGTGTTTGGCACCCTGTCTATTACCTGTCAATTGAATATAAAAGTGAAAACACGGAACCTTAGAAAAATTTAATTAAATTGAATAGCTTAAAAACTAAATTCAAAGAATTTTAACTTGGAGTTCGAAAAAAAAAACCGAAACTTGCCGAAAACGAAAATTTACAATATTCTAAGATTTTACAATACTACAATAATTTGCAATAAATAAATAATTATCAAAACACGATATGAAATGACAAAAACTCTTATAAGTATGTAGTTTATTTTCCTCTAACACGCAAAAAGATTTCATATTACTTTATGACTTTGGGTGTATGTACATCGTGACAGTAAACGAATCGCGCCATTGGCGAATAGCTGAAGTTGGCGAAACGCGCCTGTAGGCGAAACGCGCTTGTTGGCAACCGCTCATAGACGAAATCGCCACCAGTCACCAGTCAGTAGGTAATATATTATCTAGTACAAAATTATTATTATTATTGTTTTTATTTATCTTAAATATATAATAATCTTTTTATATAATTTTTTACCTAACCTAATATGGTTATATAAAACGTAAATTAAAACAAAATAAATATACAAAAATACAACTTTTATAAAAACCTTTTAAAAAAAATAAAGCAGGACTTAAGCTACCAGCGATTAAGGCTGCAGAGAAAGAAACTTCCTGACAATGCATGCTGTGTCCAGGAGTGTTGCCTTCTGTATCTGACCCTTGATCCAGCCATCCAGCAAGATCCTCTTGAGATATTATTATTATTATTATTACTTAATTGTAATAACTTTATAAGTTCTGTTTTGTCTTGTGCATAACGAACATTGCGAAAATAAAAATAAAGGTATTACAGCACAGCTGCAAGTGCCGTGATCACTGTTGTAGTGATATACTGTTAGGTACCAATATTTGCAACACACTTACAACTAAAAAAACATGTTAATAATTTGTTAATAATAATTATAGTAAGTGTCCATGATAGATTTTTTTAAATATTCTAAAGAGTAGTTTACTTACTTGAATAAGATCTCCATTCTCATCGGTCCTATCCTGTTTAGACACCAACGGTTCGACAAGAAGCTGCGAGTTCTCATTCAACACAACCGCCACCTCTCCATCCTTGTCCAAGAACTCAATCTTGAGGGGATCCACTGTAATTGCTACTTGAAGCCCCTTGCTGTTTGCCACAACTAATTTGCCATCCTTCCTGGAAATTTCTTTCAGGCTGGAAAGATAAAAGATGGTTAGGAATAATCATTCTAATACCAGTTTTTATAATGCTTTTGACTTTTGTTGATGTTCAGAAATTATAATGTTTGATAGGGTTTCATGTAAGAAATACCCTTTCTATCTGTACCAAATAAAATGATCTGTCACATTACTATGGAATGCAAGTTCAGTCTAAAAGTAATTAAATCAGAAAATATGATATAAAATAAAATAAATATATATATCATAAAATATAATATATCTACCTACTTGTTTTTTGCAATAACTAAACCTCAAAGCAACATTACATTTATTTTTAAACACATCTAGTATTTATTGTCTTTAAATTATGTCAATTAATTATTTATTAATTTATCTTTATAGCACATTTATTGTTATACTTACGCATCAGCCTTAGGGGTCTTTTGCAAAGCCAATAACGTAACGTATCGCGGGTACAACGGGTTGGCTTCCTCCATCTCCACCCTGAATGTGCTATCAGCGAGGGCCGACACCTTGAGCACATAGCGGACCTGTAAAAACATACTTATGGTCAAACTAGTCACAATTTACATATGAAAATATGAATGAATGAATGAAGATGGCTTTGGCGTTGAAATATATATAGCAGTCGTGGCCAACAAGTTGATCGCGATCAACCAGTCGATCTTTGGAGACAGCATAGTCGATCGCGAGAGACAACAAAACGTGCTTCTCGCGTGGTAGCAAAGCAAGTAGTAAGTGGCAACAGAAAGGTGTGGGTACAGCCTGATTTGATTTTGCATACGGATGTAAGGTGGTTAAGTCAAAGCAAGTTTTTACAAAGATTCCACAACTTGTTGAATAAAATAATTCAATTTTTCCAGCTAAGAGGAGACGATTATCAATATTGCTGGATCCAAATTGGCTCTGCAACTTGGCATTTTTAACTGATTTCACGAATGCACTTAGTTTGCTGAATTTATAATTACAAGGAAGAAATAAAACGATTGCTGATGCTGATATGATTAGTAGCATTTCTACATTTCAAGCAATGGCAAATGATTCAAGATCTCAAAAATAAATCGTCATGACAGATTCCCAAACATCACGAATTTTCTACAAACAAATCCTACACACTCAATCAAGATTATTATATTATATTATTTATTGAATCAAGTCAATCAAGAAAAGTATGCAACGACTGGGTGGTGGGAGGTTGTTATAAATTAGGTACAACGGAGTTTATACACTTTTGCGTGTGCGGTCCGGCTAACAAGCATTGGCAGACGTCTAAAATGAAACCGCTTTAAGGCAATCTCAATAGCCCAGAAAATTTTAAAGTATCGCATCCATATACTAGTTGGCCCCCCTGATAGTATAGAGAACAAAATTGTTGACGCATGACTATATTTATGTACATAAATGAATTATAAATAAACTTTCAAGCTATTATCAAAAAGACTTAACATAATCACATAGGCTGTACCGACTATTTACAAATATGTCATAAAGCAGGTAAATACACCTCTCCAAGAGTCATTACGTCATAATTTCTTGGACGGTATCCAAAGCCACTCATGATAAAATTTATCAATTAAAGTATAGATAAAATCATGTCTTTATAACCTGTATTGTTCTTCTTTCGGATTCTAGGTCCACTGTGTTAACATCCAGGAATAGCACGTTCTCATGCAGCATCAAAGTGTTTAAATCGGCCACATACTGTGATCTTTCTGGTTTAAATGATCGAAGGCGCTTACAAAATCCCGACTGATCGCAATTTTTAAAAATGTTTTTGTCCACGCCGAAACTGCCGCTGATCGCTAGCAAGGCAACCAGTAGAAGGCCTAAGGACTTCATCCTGTAAATCAAAGATATTTTTATACTCATGTCCAAGAACAAAATGAACATTGATGTGGACAAAGACCGGTATCACTGGCTAACCACTGTAACTAAATATTTTGGAACTTGCCTGGTCTCAATCAAGGATTTTGACTGAAAATTGTTAAACTTCACTCTTAATGTATTTTAACAAGTTTCCATCGCCAGTGGACTAATGTTTATAGCTAAATTTTAAAGAATTTTGCGAATTTATACGCACGGCCGCTTCCCGTGGCTATTAATTTGACACTTACCCATAGACTACAACTATGTCTTCTGTCTTGTTGATAAAGACTCCCACCTGAGACGGCTATTAATTGTCACAATAAACTATAATAAAACCGGAACCTAATAGCCCAGTACGATTAAAATGACGCCTTTAGAAGCTCTATGACGTGGAGATATTTGGTTAGATATGGAAAGGACTTCTTGGCGGGAAAGTGAAGCGTCATGTTTGCGGTTTTGCTTTATTTTCCAAAATTTGTGTTATGTCGAATATTAATGTGAAATAATGGTGGATTATTAACCGTTAAGTGTTCGTGAGTGTGCATAAGTGTTGGCAAATGAAACAAAACAGTGCAACTTCACTTTTCAAATTCTCTCAAGAAGCTCGCGTGAGGACTTAGTAAAGCCCCACATCTTTACTGAGATACTCGAGGTGTTGGGGGGTATATCATTTCTCACTTCCCAATTCTAATATCATTCATCATCATCATCATATATGAAAATATTGTTTATTTATGTATTACTTAAACTAATGACATGGCAGCATGGTCTATGACCTTAGCCGGTTCCTCAAGGAACAAACTAAACTTAAAAAAAATTAGATATGGAAAGTAGGTACCTACATAGTGAAGCGACGTGTGAATATATCGATTAGCACTTCATTACACTATTGTTATTTTGATTATCATTTTGTGTCTTTTAGATAATACCTACTTATTTAATTTTTATTTTATTTAAATTGATCACCAAAACAGTGTACCATTTAAAATTAAATTATTCTTAGTTTAAAAAAAGAACCAAATGCCACTTTATTTAAAGGTGTAGAAAGCATGCACGAAATACAAAACAAAACAAACGAAACGAGTAACATTACATTATTAAAAAATGGAAATTAACTTAACTACTTGAAATGAATCATACATCCCATCTCAAGCACGTTGTAACATTTTTGATGTGTAACATCTTTCCGCTTGCCTATATATATTGTCTATATATACAATTTGTTGGAGTGATTTCGTGAAATGTGACGAAAGTTGGACGTAACAGTGTGACAGGAAGTCGGGGAAGCGTGCAAGCGCGCGCCATTTTGTAAATTTAAAATCGATATTATGAACAAGACATATAATTGACATATTACAATAAACAAACAGACATTTGACAAATGACACAATTGTCATTTGTCAAATGTCTTCAAATGAGAACTTACTGCATTGTCTTTATGATTTGTAAAAAAATATACGTAATTGTTAATTCTATATTCTATTTTCTATTGTAATATTGATTACAACTATTTCGTGTGTAATAGACTTTTAAACTATATTAATAAATATTTACTGATGTTAATAAGTCTAAATAAATTACAATCATTTATAAAAAATCCAAGTACTTAAGTAATAATGAATAATTATTCGAATAAAATATTTTAGTATAGTATTAAGCTTTTTAAATTTTGAGGGTAATTTCTGTCACTGCTTAATGGAAAAGTTTCCGTATTTTATGTTACATATCATATGCGACTACTGTTTCATTCGCTCGAAACAGGCTCGCTCGTTTTCTTTTTTTAAACCACTTTAAAATACATGTGACATTTAAAATCCAGACAATTCAATTAATGTTTTCAAGCCCCAGACTCCACGTCGAATACATAATAAGGATTTTCTTAGCAAATAACTTTAGAGCGATAAACAACTAATTAAAAATTTGGCGAATGTTAGGAACTTTCTGATAAAACTAATTTATCAATTAGAAAAAGAGACTCGTGAATTAGTGACATTATAAACATTTTTAATGAATCAACAAACTGTTGCTAAGAACAAGGAATGACATAAGATAAAAGGTTTTCATAAATTAAAGAGGTTTAACTATAAACAGTCCTTAACATCCTCCCTTTATGGCAACCCTTAACGGACCATACCAATTGTCTTTGCTATGGATTCAATCCGTGGCTTATGCAATGCCTTGGTAAGAAAATCCGCCAGTTGGAACTCGCTGGGAACGTATTCTACGCATATTTCACCATCAGCGACGAGTTCTTTTACATAAAAATGTCTAATAGCAATATGCTTGGTTCTTCTGTGGAGTTCTGGGTTATGTGAGATCTTTATAGCTGCATCATTATCGACCTTTAGTTTAGGTATCTCTTTCAACTCAGTTATTTCACCGAAGAGTCTTTTGATCCAGATAATCTCTCTGGCTGCTTCACTTGCAGCTACCAGTTCGGCTTCGGTACTGGATATGGCAACACATGTTTGTCGTCGACTCGCCCAAGATATGGCTCCTCCAGAGTATAAGCATAAAATACCAGACGTCGAGCGTCCGGTGTTTCGATCACCTCCATGATCGGAATCACTGTAACAATCCAGGATTCCAGCATTGCATCTCATTTTAAAAATTATTCCCTAATCTGCAGTTCCCTTAATGTATCTTAGGATTCGTTTCAGCTTCTGGATGTCCTCTTTAGAAGGATTTTCTAGCGATCGAGATACTACGCTTACCGCATATGCTAAATCAGGTCTGGTTCCAACAGTTAAGTATGCAAGTGCTCCGACAGCTTCTCTATACGGAAATGAAGTAGGCTCTACCACCTCTTCATTTATATCTGGCACTCCATCTTTCTGTATAGGAGTTGTGACAGGTTTGCAGTTGCTCATACCGAAGTGATCTAACACTTTCAGAGCGTAGTGCTTCTGTGACACTTTTATGCCATCATGCTGGTGCTTTATTTCTAATCCTAGAAAATACGATGCATCTTTTATAGTGATTTTGAATCTTCTTTTCAATTCTCTCATAAATTTTTCGGAATCTTCCTGATTAGTTGCCGCAACCAAACCGTCATCTACATAGAGAGCAAGAATGATTTTTCTACACTCACGGTTTTGTATAAATAGGCAGGGGTCAGTATTACTTTGTTTAAATCCAATAGTCTTCAAATGATCCACCATGCATTTATTCCAGCACCGAGGTGCTTGCTTGAGGCCATATAGACTCCTCTTGAGTCTACACACCTTCTTTGATCCATCGGAGTAACCATCAGGTTGACTCATATAGATTTCTTCGTTCAGGGAACCATACAAGAAGGCGGTTGATACATCAAATTGGGTGAGTTTCAAACCTTCATTTGCAGCAATGCTTAAGACCGATCTAATTGTCGTCATCTTAGCAACTGGGCTGAAAGTCTCTTCATAGTCTATGCCCTTTTTCTGTGTATACCCTCTAGCAACTAGTCTGGCCTTGAATTTATCTAGCGAGCCATCTGCATTGGTCTTGATATTGTATACCCATTTACAAGATATAGGTTTTCTGTCTTTTGGAAGATCAACCATTATCCAGGTTTTGTTCTCCTTTAAAGATTTCACCTCATTTTCCATTGCTTTGACCCACTGATCTTTATGCGGGCTAGAGATTGCTTCCTTGTAGGTTTTTGGTTCATTGATCTCATTAACCACGCTCTGCTACCATGATAAAACTAATTTATCAATTAGAAAAAGAGACTCGTGAATTAGTGACATTATAAACATTTTTAATGAATCAACAAACTGTTGCTAAGAACAAGGAATGACATAAGATAAAAGGTTTTCATAAATTAAAGAGGTTTAACTATAAACAGTCCTTAACACTTTCAACAGTGGGACCATATACTTCGAGCTTTTAGTTTTTAATCCCTTTGCTGTTGCCCTTATATCGTGCAACCAAAACAAAACAAATGGAATCTTAATCTCGTCATTAATCAGCGTATTTTAATTATTAAACGTCGGTGGCGTGCACTTGGAGAGGCCTATGTCCAGCAGTGGACTAGTATAGGCTGATGAGGGTTAAAACATTTTACATTAAGGCTGGCATATATTTTTTCTAAGAAGAAATGTTTTTAATATGAAAAAAAAAAACTTGAATGAAACAATTTTTTTGAGATATCAACAACCAAATAGTTTGCATATCGATATAAAATAAAAGGAAACAACCCTAAAAATTATACAAAAATGTCACAAAGACATCTTTTTCGTGGGCAAAGGGATTATGATTATGACATATGATGATTATGACAAAATACATGCCTTTTTCATATTATGACGGTAAAGAGCTCGATGGAGCGCAGTGGTCAACGCGCCCGGTCTGGGATTGCTAAGGTTAAGCAACTTATATTCCTCTCCAAAAATTGTTACTGTATACTGTACACTGTGACAGGCACATCACATCACAGTAAAAATTAGTTTTCCTGTTTGTTCTAGATCCCTTTGCATTACTTAAATAAGAGAGAGAAGACAAAAGAAGTACTGATATAAGAGATGCGCATTAAACCAACACGAGATGGGTAAATTTGATACTAGGTGCACCTGCTCCTAGTATTATCTAATACTCGATCCAGATACCTATTCTACCTAGTGCACCTAGTATTAGTAGTTTCACGTAGTAACTGGTTAGAATAGACGTCGACTATTGCTGACTTATTCCATGTAGTTAGTACCACCTATGGCAGGATGACAAAACACAAGAATAGTAATAATAATTTTGTCATTCGGAACCTTATGTTTATACAAATAGGACCTAAATTAAATTGGTTTCACACTCCATAGAATCACGCAATACTACCTACTATATAAGTATACTTCAAGCACCTATTCTTCAAGGATCTAGTCTTGTACTTACCTACCTATGGAATCTTATTCCGTGGTGTTAAAGTCAAAAACCGTGAAATGGAAAGAAATACTTGGTGTGCACAATACGCGAATACGTGTACATGAGAATATTACCTCTAATATTTTAGTGTAAGGTCGAAATCGTGTAATTTACAAAAATACTAGGTGGATCACGTATATTTTATAAAAGTATAATATAGGTGCCGCTTACCCGCCTAGTATTGAAAAATACCTAGTGCGTGGATCTGTTCTAGTAAATACGATACGTCACGTCTCACTACTGAAATAAAATGATTTTGCCGGTTGATCGTAAAATTGTATTTCGTTTTTCTTGCTATTCCCAACAAATACGCTCATATTCTTTGCTAAAAATGACAACTCAATCGAAATGGAAAATAGAGAAAAATAAAATTATGAATATGCCTTTAGAAGAAAAAAGGAAGCTCTATAGATCTAGTGATTTTATAATAGTGGATAAAGTAGACCCCTGGTGCAAATTTGTGATAAAGCACAAAGACATAGAAAGTCATAAGCATACGCTGGATGACTTGACTCAGTTTAAGAAGATCAAATTGGATTCTTCCAAAGATAAGGAGCTTGCTGAGAAAGTTTCCATTTTCCAAGGAGATATCACCAAACTGGAGGTACCTACCCTATTTTAATTAATGTCAATCAATTGAAAATTAATACTCAAATAGTCAGTCTTATGTTTAAAACTTTAAACAAACACGACACGACACACTGACCCTCAGCTGGATAGAACGATTTCTTCCATGAGATTTTTTTTTAAATAAAAGTCACTTGTTATATTAATGAGAAAGGGAGGTCCGCAAAGAGTATTATAATATATTGAGGTCCGGGTGTAGAAAAGGGGGACCCAAAAAATAACTCTTTTTTTTTTTTTTCACGAAATGCCAAAAAACTGCTAACAATAAGAGATTAAATTTTTTTGACTTTGAATTTTTTTTGTATGGAGCTAGATTTTTGTTGTCTAATAAAAAAAAAATTATCTCGAAATTCAAGACAACCGCAAGTTCTAGCTCCATACAAAACATGATCGAAAATCGGGTATGTCTCGGACCCCCTTTGCTACACCCTAACCGAAAGGGACTTGATCAATTTCAAACACCTTCAGAATTCTGTTTTGGCACAAATATATAGTCATAAACTAGTTGTGCAATTCCAGATAGACTCCATAGTGAATGCGGCAAACTCCAGATTGGTAGCTGGTGGTGGTGTTGATGGGGCCATACATAGAGCTGCTGGCTCTCTACTACAGGCAAGTTAAACTCTAGAGCAGGGTTTCCTAACCTTTTTTTCATCGAGCCTCCCCAGATTATAAATAATATTTTCATGCCCCCCCTTTAATTTTTTCATTACAAAAACAAACACTTTTTTTTATGCTATTTGCGATCGGTCGCCAAACCATAAGCGAATTGGTTGAAGGAAAAATGATGTGTATAGTGAGTCATTACTGCTCCTCCTAATTAAGTATGTGGCCTCTTTTCAACCTCTTCACCACCGTCGATGGGTCTAACAACTCAGTTATGAGAGGGTTGTAGTGACTGTTTAAACGCTTGATATGTCTCTTTCGATAATTTTCAATCTCAGCTGTTACCGTTGGCATGTTTAAGTATGCATGAATCTCGTCGTTTTTCGTGAACCAGGGAGCATTTTCTATTGCCCTCTGTCTTTAGCAAGTACAGAATGCCATTCTGTACTTGCTAAAGACAGAGGATATTTGATTTGCTGGCCACACCCCACAACTGGATACTGTGTCCAAATAGGTTTCAGAACTGTATTATTATATTAATAATTTATTGTCAACGGACAGCACCGAGTTTCTTCCCATAAGCCAGTACAAGCTGCGATGTTTAAGATTAATTGCGTTTCTTTCGGTCTTTTTTAAATAAAGATCAAAAGAAATTAAATTGTAAATAAATAAATAAATTTATATGGGACTTCCAAGTAAGGTGTCCGTCAAGGTAGAAGCCGAGGTATTTAACATTGTCAGTTTGTGGTAGGACATCATTACCAAGCTTGACTGGGGCACAGTTCCCTTTTCTCTACGCAAATGTAATCACTCAGCATTTGTTGCAGTGAGTTAATCACTACAACCTGTGGAGACCTCAGTTGTATGAATTGTTAAGAAATCTTGCTGATAAGAGATGTGTTTTAGAAATCAATATAAATAAATAAACTGTAGTAAAATAGCAGTCTTATTCATTCATTAAATGGTAGAAAGAGAAACCAATTTCATCATCATCATCAATATCATCTCAGCCAAAAGACGTCCACTTCTGGACAAAGACCTCCCCGTAGGATCTTAACAACAGCCCATTTTGCGCTGCTCCAATCCAGTGGTAACCTGCGACAAACCTACCCAAACTAATTTAAAAGCAAAAGTATTTATGTGATTTTAATAACAGCCAAGACAGCAACCCTTTTTTTTCCCCTCTTTCATCATCATCATCATCATCATCATCTCAGCCAAAAGACGTCCACTGCTGGACAAAGGCCTCCCCCAAGGATATGATATTTACCGTAATCGCCACGCTTGGCAGGCGGGTTGGCGATCGCTGTAGGTTGAGGGTAACCTCAGAGAGATGCTGCTGCCCATCCTCTGGAATGGTCCCTTAGTCGCCTTTTACGACACCCATGGGAAGAGATGGGTTGGTGCAATTCTTTATCCCCGGCACCACACAGGAAAGTGTGATGCCGGGGGGGTTTCCTTCTTTGAGTTTCTTTATTTTCTATTTGTGTGTGCCCTTATCAAAGGCCTCCTCCAACCATTTTCATTATTCCTCATCTCAGACCAGTCTTATCCAGGTTTTCCTAGCTATTTTCACTACTCGTCTTCTTGTCTATTGAGTGGTTTTCCTTTCTATGTCTTTCCTCTTTTGGGCAGCCCTTTAAATGTTTTTAAATTTGATTTACAGGAAGAATGCAACTCTCTGCAAGGCTGTCCCACAGGAGATGCGAAGGTCACTGGTGGCTACAATTTACCAGCTAAATGTAAGCTATATGCCTACTCTACATTAATTTACTTCTACAGAGCAGTATTGACAAACGATGACGGATGTTGTTGCGGTGTGCGTTGATGCGATTTTAACATCGCAAGGAGTTGTATGAAGCCTCACGCAGACAAGCGTGACACCAGGGCTTTGAATAAAAATTGTTATCGATACTTCTGTCAACCGACAATACCGGTAAAAAGTAACAGTATGCTTGGTATCGTTACCTGTGTGGCATTTTTACCGGTAAATTAAATAACCGCTCTACGCGGATTGGCTAAAGCGCAATATTTAACGATAAACTTTTCTATATAACATTACCTGCGCCAACGGTACCAAATACCTTTATAGAAATAAAGTTACTTACCGTTACTTAAAGTGGGAATTTGGTAACGGTATCAAGCCCTGCGTGCGTGACACATTGACGCGCAGCAATGCAGCAAGCAGAAATTAGTTTGTCAGTATCAGTACTGCTTCGTCTCATGGTATGGCACACGGGAGTCGCAGTGACGTGTTGAATTAATTTTGTGAGATAAGGACGTTGGGACTACAGCTCTAGTCGACAGGCAGTGATAATGCCGTATTACTTAACGTCTCGTCTCAGACTGGCGCACGTAACTACGGCAGCCGCTTTTACCCGATCCGATCTGAACCCCGATAATCTAATCTAGTTCGTGATGCCATTCCCTCTCGAAAACCTATGTTGGTGCTTTGTTTCACACGGCTTGTGGAACCCTTTAAATTTGACCATTAAAAACCATTTAAATTTACGCTGTTAAGGCAATCGGCAAACTCCAAAAAAGGACGCTTTGACGTATTTTTGTGAGAATCGCCTTATTATTATACAACATGTTACAGAATAAGGGTCAATTAACAACGAAGTTTCAGCGGTCGGGGGCGCAGCGGCCGGCAGTTCACTGTCGAACCATTTTAAGCTTTATTTATAACTATTATAACGCATAGTATCGATTGAAAGAGTCGAGTTGGACGCATCCAAACGATTGGCGGGCGACTGCTTTTAAGCAATACTATGCGTTATCTAATATATCCTACTAATATTATAAACGCGAAAGTTTGTAAGTATGGATGGATGTTTGTTACTCGTTCACGTAAAAACTACTGAATAGATTTGGATGAAATTCGGCATACAGATAGATAACCGGGAATAACACATATGATACTTTTTATCTGATATTCTCACGGGAACCACGCGGGTGAAACCGCGAGCGGCCGCTAGTAATTATATAAAGCTTAAACTGGTTTGACAGTGAAACTGCTAGCCGCTGCGCCCGCCCCCGCCCCCGCCCCCGCGCCGCGCCGCCGACTGCTATGACCGCTGCCAGTTTGGTGTGAATTTATTGACTAAGAGCAGAACCTGAAAGACAGTATTTTGTCAAAAATCGGCTATTTAATAGATTTCAGTCACTTCTATGTACCTAAATTTTTTCTAATAAATTAAAAATGTTAATAAATTACAATCATTAAACAGTCGAAACATACCAAATTAAACTTATGTGTTTGTCAGTATTTATTTTAAAAAGGCGTTATTGCCATTGTTATTAACTTTCGTTTTGATTTTGTTTGTTTCGAGTGTTAAAGTGTTAATCAAAAAAGGTAGTCATTAAATTAATTTTTATTAGAAAAAAAACCTATTTAAAAACGGCTGAAATACATTCATTAGACTCTTTTTAACCAACTATTTGCAGGGTGTGATGTGATGTGTAAAGATAACTTCGCCACATTGTGTATTTATTGTTAACTACTTTCAATTACAACATTATCATTAAAAATCGTACCATATAAAATACCTAAGTGGAGAGATGATTATATCAAAAATCTTGTTCTAGATGTGATCCACACGGTCGGACCTCAAGATGGTTCAGAGAAAGTCCTGCAGACGTGTTATGAGAAGAGTTTGTCATACCACCAAGAATACCGTATTCGGTCAATCGCTTTTCCATGCATTGGCACAGGCATCTATGGCTTTCCCAACCGTCTCGCTGCCCACATCGCCCTAAGAACAGCTAGGAAGTTCCTAGAAGCCAATGAAGATATGGAGAGAATTATATTCTGCACTTTTTTGCCTATTGATGTCGATATTTATAAGACTCTTTTGCAAATGTATTTTCCGGTACATGCTTGGAATTATAATGACGGTGCCTCTGTCTCTGAATAAAATACACAATTTTATCTATGGTTGAAATTGCGCGAAAACATTGCAAACTTTTTGGATGATCTGGTTTTGCATGCAATCTCTTTTTCCTAAGTAGGTACCTATTTTTTTACAGTGGATTGAATATTTCTTTTACTTTTTTTTTATCGAAATAATAAAGACATGATAAGACTTTGGCACTATTAGTGTATAAAATATACATAGTTAATGTAAACTGATATTTATATACAGAATTGTTGGATTTTCTATAAATAATTTGTTAAGTTAGTAATAAAAGCTTGTAAGAAAAAGTATTATTTTATTCATTTAATATTACCTTTAACCAAAATCTCAAAAACTTGTGTTCTTAGTAAACATAGAAATATAATAGAATAGGTATTTATTTGACTAACACTGTACAGTCAACATTCATAAACAAAAGATTACAAAAAGAAAATAAAATGTTTAAAAAATTATAAAATCGAAATAAAACAGAAGGTACATACTCTAGTTATTATGCATATGCATATGTTGCTGCATGCACAGTGTCGCCAAACGGTCTGCACTCAGCATGAGCTACGGATTATCCGTCGCGCTGATTTTCAGTACAACCCTTGCATGACGTGGGAGTAGGTAACTGACACTGAAACACTATAAAATCGTAAAATAGTAAGATAAGTTATTTTTCTAATAAGTTATAATTAAAATTTAAAAAAATGTATCAGGACTAAAATACATAAATAACTACTGTGTACACAAAATACATAATATCTAATACAAATTAAAAAAAAATAGAATACAATTAATAGAGTGGGGCCCAATAAGACACAATGCGTATGCTATCGGCGAAAACGTTTTACACATCCGACTTCTGTATATCCAGTAAATGCTTCTTAAACCCTATCTTAAATAAATAAACACTAGGTGAGTTCCGAAGTGGGAGGCAAGTCATTTCAACACTTTGTTGCACTGAATCGAAAACTCCCACGAAATGCGACAGTCCGGTGCTGTGGAATACTCATCAAATATGATGATGCCCGTGTTTCGTATTTGCTATAATGGCGAGCCCATTTAAACCTAGAATACAAGTATTCTGGTTTACCGGATTTAATCACTCCGAACATTAAAGTTTGCCAAATGTAATTGGCGACGGTATTTCATTTTTAAAACATCATTGGTCAGTAAAAATGCTGTAATGTGACTGCGAGGAGGAATTTCAAAGCAAAAACGTGCGCATGCATTTTGCACTCTTTGTATTAGGCGGGACGTTTTATTTAATAATCGGGGTCCATAAATAGCATCACCGTAATTAAATTTGGAGAGTATCAATGAATCCCTAAGCAGAATGCGAACATCCGTACTTAAGTATTTTCGCACTCTGTACAGAACCTTAAGTCTGTAGAAACAATTTGCAACCAAATCATTCACATGACGTTCAAACCGCAAATGTTCATCTATTACCAAACCCAAATTTCTGGCCTCATGTACCTGCTCAATGGCCTCGTTCCTAATGGTTACAGCTGTATTTAACAATTCAATCTTATGAATCTGGTGTTAGTACCAAATATTATGTACCTACTTTGTTTTTTTGGCGTTTAACATCAGAGAATTACGTTCTGCCTAAGAGTGCACCCTTTCTAAATCATCATTGATCTTAGCAATCGCTGCACGCGTATCCTCAGGTTTAAAAGCCAAATACAATTGTGTGTCATCCGCATAGATATGATACTTACTTACAATTTAAAATATTTTTTATTACGAGTATGTCAGCGTTATACAAAATAAATAAAATAGGTCCCAGGATCGATCCCTGCGGAACACCCCTTGTCAACTCACAATAGTCCGAAGCTAAAATGCTACCGTCGAACTTAGGTATTTGTACTTGTTGGGTTCTGTTGCTCAAGTATGAATTAAACCACTGAATAGCGCTATTCTATTCTGCTAAATAATGTTTCATTGTTGTCTTTACTATTTAAACGAAGCTAATGCTGGGTACAGACGACAGACGGATACTGATATTTGATACATGTGCATTAAAATGCGACCATACATGCTCATTGTGAATTGTTTTTTTTTTACTTTTTTTATTTATTTTATTTGCTAAGAATATGGTTAGTATTACAAGAAGTTGGTCATATTATTGTGCATATAAGTACCCGATCTTGTAAAGGAGTGAAGAAAGTTTCGTCAGTCCACAGCACTTGAAATCCGGCCACTGTCTTGATCTTGATCTCGGTACCTACCATTGACAAAAAGCAACGGCGGCAAAAGTTACGGCGGGGCATGAGGTCCGCAGGAGTGAGTTCTTCCATCATCATCATCATTATATGTCCTCACTGCTGGAGCACGAGCCCTCCTATGGATGGATAGGGAGAACGGGCCGTAACACGGGCTCAGTGCGGATTGGTCGTTGTTAACGACTGCTAATGCAGCCGGGACCAACAGCTTTACGTGCCTTCTTCCGAAGCACGGACGAGCTCGAGATGACCGGCCTTTGCGAAAGTTGCTTAACCTCTGCAATCGCAGACCGGGCGCGCCAACGACTGCGCCGTCGAGCTCCTCAAGTATTGAGTTCTTCCGTACGGCGCCGGTTGATATAGGTGTTAGTTTGCTTTGGTTATCATCACGTAGAACAACACGCTTGCATTTGGTCCGTTCGCTGCATCGAGCACTGCTGCTGGCTGCTGCTGCTTGGGCTCGATGTCAGCTGGGTGATCCTCGGATTAATTTCAAAATGTCTTATCGAAGTCGGCTCTACCCGGATTCGGACCCCACATACCCCAACCTACCATGTATTAATTTTCCTTTATGTTAACATGGTTATTTGAAAAACTTAAAACATTGGATCATTTTATATTATCATAAGAGCGAGCGTCTTCCAAAAGAAGTGTACCATGCCTTGAATTTGTTTATATTTTAAACTAGCGGCCGCTCGCGATTTCACCCGCGTGGTTCCACCGTTCCCGTGGGAATATCGGGATAAAAGTCCTATCCTATGTGTTAATCCAGGTTATAAACGATCTGTATGCCGAATTTCATCCAAATCCATCCGTTGCAGCATGAAGAAGTCACAAATATACCTGCACACAAACTTTCGCATTTATAATATTAGTGTGATATCACATTTTAATGATTTTTTTATTTAGATATTATGATATACATGATAGTTTATGAAAATATATTTAATTGCTTGCAGATTATTCTATTTTACTAGAAATCATCAAATTAAACTGGGACTGTGGAAAAAAATACAGTTTTGCGACCGACTTCAAAGCTAATTATTTACTAACTACGAAGAAAGACGCAAAATATTTTAATTGTGTTAAGTATAAAGATTTATCTTAAGTATTATTTTAAAAATAAAAGAATTAGTCACAGATTCAATTCATACTATTTTACGCTAGTTTTAAGTACGGTTTCGTCACAGTGACGCCAAAGTAACTGTTAGGTACTTTTCCGTTATAGTAATGAAATGTAGATTAATTGGCAAAGTAATTATTGTATTTGGGAACATTAAACCCACTTTTATTACAGCATTCACATTATTTGTACCTTTTCATATTAAAAATTGGTAAAAACTTAAAATTTCCTTGTCGCAAAATGGGAGACAGTTGCAAAACCGACCGACGAATTTTTCTAAGGGTGGGTATATACATAAGAGAAAACCCAAAAATGTTCATGGTTAAAATTAAACCAAGAATTATACAAATACTTATTTTTGGAGTGATAAATAAAGAAGAAGAGAGAATGTATCTTGTCGGAGATTGGAGCTGATGGTGTTCGTGGTTTGAAAATAAAGAAGTGGTGTTGGAGATTTGAGCTGATGGTGTTGAAGTAGGTAATGAATAATGAAGGTAATGGAGATGTTGGAGTTGGAAATTGGTGAGATGTTGAATTTATATTCATTGTTGTTGGAGTAGTGTCTTTATTAAGATGTTGGATACTTATTTATATTAATTGGTGATGGAATTATTGGATTGAGAAGATAACAGAGGTTAAATAGAGAAAGAGTTTTAAGATTGGGTAATTTGATGGAGATATAATGGAGATGAAGTTTTTAAAAAATGAAAAAGTTATTGGTGATGTAGATTATTTGTTGGATTGGTAAAGTTGGTCAAGTTGAGATTTGAGGTTAGTTGATTAGTATTATAAAGATTAGTTTAATTGGGTTTTAATAATTGTAATAAAGATAAAATTTAGAGGGGATGTTGGAATCTTAGATGAATGATAGGTCTCGCTGCACGCGAGACCTATCATATTTTCTTTATGCCTATCATTCATCTAAGGTTGGAATATTGATTTGGTAGAATTTTCTGTGTGGCGTGAGACGTCACGTCATCGCTTTTTTCGTCTAATCAAAATCAATGCATTGCTCTTCATCAATCAATCAATATTGCAATGCTCTTCTTTATTTTTAAATACTGTATCTTCTCTAATCTCCCCTCTCAATATAATATTTTCTTCAACAAATCTCGTAATCTATTATTTTGCACTCCCAAACCGGGCAGCATCACATTGCTGGGCCCAATAACCTGTTGTAGGTAATTTTCTAACAGACTCTTGACTGTAAACTCTAAACTCGTCTTTAAATTTTCCTTGTAAGTAGATCATTTAAATCACAATGCATTGATTTTGTTTACCTACACCTAACCTTTTTTTATTATTATTATTATAATTTTTTGAACCCAGAGGAACTTGTTACGAGTTACTGACCTTGAGGAGGCCTGGCGGTTATGTGGGTCTCGCCCGTCCGTCTTTCCACAACCCACCGACTATCCGGATACGCCATTGTCGGCTGTCAAGGGAGAAGCCCAAGACCGGGAAGGGCGAGACAGAAGGGGATACCCACTAAAACTCTAGGGGACCAAACTCCGATACGGTAAGGACCGCGGGGCCTATCCCGAGGGAATTAAACCGCGGGGTTCCCCTGACGCCCGTGTGATCACCCGCGTCGGCTCACTCGCACGTTGGTAGTTGGCGTCGCTTAGAACCGGCGCACGCAATCACATGGGCGTTACGCGTACGCGACGACAAGTACCACACACAACACCACCGATATAGGGTGTGGTGTGGTTTTACTTCATAAGAGGAACCGAGTCCGCGAGGACATCGTATCCTCCAACTAATATACATATGTACAATTTTATAAAACACAAACAAAGACTATACACAACAAAACTTTATACACAACACACTTGTTAAGCCCAGGACCAGAGCCCAGCACCGGACACCTCTATTTTGGGAGGATCGGGACTACGGAGGATTGAGGTCCGCATCTCACCGTCTCCTCCTTCTCCTCCTCCATCTTCTTGCAGGCGTGGCGTCGATCGCGTCCTCGCGTGCCCACTCTGCCTCCTCTTTGAGGCCCACGGTGCTGAAACATGCCATCGCACTCCAGTTACCCTCGCTTTCCAACATTGCTGCCACAACGTTCGGAAGCGCGAGGGTTCCCCTACCTCCGATCTCCATCTCCATAGTGCGTCGCTGCGAGGCGAAGGCACTACACACCTGGAGAGTGTGCTGCGCCGGTCAAAATCCGGTCAAAGTGGCCATAACTGACGCGAGTCTAACCGCATGCCGATAGTCACCGCCACGCGCTAACTGCGCGTGGCGGTGACTATCGGCACTATCCGCATAGCAGATGACACCCTTCCCGGGGAGAGTTGTTCCCCTCAGGACCCAGTTGTATCCGACGTTCCACAAGAGGGGTCCGAGGACCGACCCCTGCGGAACATCGCACACCATACGGCGAGCACTAATGCGCTCCGCGCCCTTTTCCAGGAAAAGGATCTTCCTATCTTGGAGGTAGTCCATCAGGAAACTTATGTACCAGGGCACCCTGTGATAAAGGAGGGCCTGGTTAATGCAGCTGAAGGGGAGGGTGTTAAACGCGTTCGCTATATCAAGCGAGACCGCCAACACCCTTTCCCCTCTTGCGACTGCCGCATCGGTAGCCTACGTCGAAGGGCAAGTATCGCGTCCACCGTGGACCTGCCCCAACGGAAGTGGTACTGAGATGACTCAATGTTGGGTCCGCCGGCATCCAAGTGCTCGACGATGCGGGCAGCTACCCGCCAACCCCTCGAGTACCTCAGTAAATATGTAGGGCTATACTAAGTCCTCACGCAGACTTCTTGACGGAATTTGAAAAGTGCCGTTGCACTGTTTTGTTTCATTTGCCAACACTCATACACACTCACGAACACTTAACGGTTAATAATCCACCATTATTTCACATTAATATTCGACATAACACAAACTTTAGAAAATAAAACAAAACCGCAGACATGTCTCTTCACTTTTCCGCCATGAAGTCATCGGTGAATGTAAACGTCGATGTTGCCATTTCAAATACTAAAATAGTCTTCGTAAATTTTTAAATAGCAGTTTTAGGCGTGACAAAACCTCAGAACAATTTAAAACCGACATGTCCGGTCGATAGGTACCACTTTTACGATATTTTTGGAAATCAAACTACATTTAAATGAACTTATGACTTAATTTATTAACTACCGGTGAGGTTACGAAAGACAACTCAAAGTATTTTCAAACGACACCAAAAACTCATGCTACTGTAGTACAAAAGTATTTTAAAAAAAGAGACAAAACAATGATTAGGTAACTAAATAATGCTTAAATAGTTTTTATTAATAAGGGGGTAAAATATTAGCCAGATATAAATTTTACTTGTTATTAGACTTCAAACGCCCAAAAGTGGGGGGATTAACATTATTATAGGTATATAAGTATTTAATAAAATAAAAAGAAATGGCAGTTGAGGATGAATTGGTCAATTTGATGCCTTTGCCCTCAAAAATTTAATGTAATAAAAAAGGAAGACATCCAAAAAAACTTCGCAAAATTATTCAAAACCCCACAAAAACAATGTTATTACGATATCAAAATTATGTAGTACTAATTAGCTATATTTCCCGACGTCACAAGTCCAGTACCACACGAATTCTACTCACAGAAAACTTATTAGCGGCCACTTACAGACCAGAAGTTGTTGAAAAAGACAAGTACGTTAGCTGGGAAAAGAAAGGGTTGTTCAGAGCAGAGATCCCTAGCAAAAAACCTCCGTTCAGCATGGTACTACCGCCTCCTAACGTTACCGGAAAACTGCATTTAGGTAATGTTTGTTTGAGGTTAAGTCTTACTAGCTATTTTAAAAAAATATTAATAGACCTATATTTCAGCCGGTTAAAAGGCTTTACGGGGTTGCTTTAGTAATCGGCGGCAGTCGTAGAGGGTACGGGAGGGGGGAGGGGGGTAGGGATGTGAAAAACCACGCATCTCCGCGAGGTGGGGGGGGGGGTGTCAATTGAAAGGGGTAACTGACCGTGTGGCTCAATTCTGAGATTTATCCACTAACTCCCACTAATTATCCACTAATTATTGGTGTAATCAGATCTTCGCTACGACCCGTGGTTTCAGAGATACAAGGTGGCCGTGGCAAAATGAGCCTCATTTTGGCATGCCCACCTTGTATCCCTTATAACTTTTGAACCAAGGCCCCACTAATTCTGAGATTTATTCACTAATTCCCACTAATTGTCCACTAATTATCTGTAAACTCAGATTTCGGGTTGGTGATGGTGGCCGTGCCAAAATGAACCACACTAACCAACCCCAATAAAAACCAACCCTTATCAATTCCTAATTTCTGCCGCCGATTACTAAAGCCAACCCGGCTATATACATGTACTTGCTAATATAATGTCTGTATTTCCTCTAAGCATTGATAGTTTCATTTAAATTGGCTTATTGTTTTGAAGCAATTAGAACTTGGAAGCTTTTATGGGATACCACAGTTTAGGTAGCTTTTAAGATTATTTTATTAGAAACTAGCGGCCCGCTCGCGACTTCGTCCACTTCAGTGAACACCCGTATCCTGAAAACATTTTTTTGATACAAACATTGTCCTGACAATAAAGAACCCAACAAAAAATAAATTAACCAAATCGGTCGAGCCATTCTCAAGTGATGCTATGACATGCATGTAGCAATTAATTTTTATTACTATAGATCCTACTCTTTTTACAGGACATGCTTTGGCTTGCACAATTCAAGATGTAATAGTAAGAAGGAAGAGGTCATTGGGTTACAATGTTCTATGGCAACCTGGAACTGATCATGCTGGGATTGCGACTCAGGTTTCTAACTTTCAATCATTTTATCTACTTCATGACAGTAAGTTCATGAATGTAATGTAAGTTTCCAACTTGGTAATTTTTTTATATATTTTTTATGTAAGTCATCATCATAGTCATCAGTTTAGCAAACAACTATTACTATTTGTATTTACTTATACAACTACAGTGCCGCTAAAGTAATTTATATATAAGTACTAAGTACCTAGGTACCTACTGTTTAAAATTTGAATATTGTTTAATATGTCATCTGCTGTGTAAACTTACAGACTCAATAGGTAGCGCATTAATAATAATCTTAAAATCTTAAACATAAACCTACTTTATATAATACAACAAATAATATAACAAATACAAATACAGCCATATCATACTAGCCCCTTCGAACCATACTCGGCCCAAAGGTTCCCATCACTCTTGCAGCGTTATCCTGGTGTATGGCTAAGGAAACTCCTTGTACCAGGTACGCTCCAGAGCAGGGGTTGTAGCCCTTGTCCATGCAACGCCGACCCAACTCCGAAATAAATAATTTAGCCTTGGTGCCCCATGTACCTCTTGTTTCCACAGCAAATACCCTTGTACCAGGTACGCTCCAGAGCAGGGGTTGTAGCCCTTGTCCATGCAACGCCGACCCAACTCCGAAATAAATAATTTGGCCTTGGTGCCCCATGTACCTCTTGTTTCCACAGCAAATACCCTTGTACCAGGTACGCTCCAGAGCAGGGGTTGTAGCCCTTGTCCATGCAACGCCGACCCAACTCCGAAATAAATAATTTGGCCTTGGTGCCCCATGTACCTCTTGTTTCCACAGCAAATACCGGCACAAAAACTTATTTATAAAATTCACAAAATACAGTGAAAAAATTAAACGCCTACCTGACCCAGCCAGGAATCGAACCTGGGTCTTCCGCAATCCGGGCGGCTGCACTGACCGCTATGCTACCGGGAAGGCTGACGTAGACGCTGAATTTTGTCACTGCTTTTGTAATTTTTTAGAGTGCTAATAGCGGCACAGCGCGCCATCTATCCAACTGTCATTGCAACCGTTGGCTATGCAGATTCATCTTTGCAGATGAAATACTACAAATTTGATAACACAACGCTATAGTAAATTTTTACTTTTTTATTTTTATTTTCAAGTGCTAATTGCTGCACTGAAGCTAAATTAAATATTTATAAAATTCACAAAATACAGTGAAAAAATTAAACGCCTACCCGACCCAGCCAGGAATCGAACCTGGGTCTTCCGCAATCCGGGCGGCTGCACTGACCGCTATGCTACCGGGAAGGCCTTCCCGGTACGAAAAAAAAAAAGTAAAAATTTACTATAGCGTTGTGTTATCAAATTTGTAGTATTTCATCTGCAAAGATGAATCTGCATAGCCAACGGTTGCAATGACAGTTGGATAGATGGCGCGCTGTGCCGCTATTAGCACTCTAAAAAATTACAAAAGCAGTGACAAAATTCAGCGTCTACGTCAGCCTTCCCGGTAGCATAGCGGTCAGTGCAGCCGCCCGGATTGCGGAAGACCCAGGTTCGATTCCTGGCTGGGTCGGGTAGGCGTTTAATTTTTTCACTGTATTTTGTGAATTTTATAAATATTTAATTTAGCTTTAGTGCAGCAATTAGCACTTGAAAAAAAAAAAAAAAAAATTTAAAAAATTTACAAATACTTATGTGTGGCATTTTATATATTTGTGCTTCGTATTCCTTGCTGTGGTTTCAGCAGCATAACCGGATGCTCGAATACTTCCATCTAAATTCTGCAAAGGTACTAACATAAGAGACACTGACCTCTTTGCCATGGGACCAACGTTATGCCATCCGGTCTTTTACCATCTGTTCAGCTTAGACCAGGATAGAATTTTAATTGTTTGGGGCACTGATCAGTGCTTGCCGTATATGAGCAGCTATTAAATAGTTATTTATCAATCTGTCTGTCTAGTTCCTACTTCTGCAGATGAAAGGCACTTTAAGTTATTGGTCCCAGTTGTTATTGTAAGATGGTAGGTAGTTCATACCCCCCAAACTGAACTAGAGTGGTACATTATAGCCCAATCTCTCAATAGGGTTAGGACTTAGGACGGTGATGAGCAAGATCAAAATCGTTTTAAGGCAATGTTACCTTAATAAACATAAGCCTCATCATCATCATCAGCCTTTACTAGTCCACTGCTAGCCACAAGCCTTAATTTATAATAATTTTCTTCAACATTTGTGCTTTTGTAATTTGTTCGCAACAAAATTTGCATTAAAAATTATACAAACATTTTATTTTAATACTCATTTCAAAAAAATTGTTATTGATTGAACATTTTTATATCTGTTTCCACAGAGTGCTGTGGAGAAATATTTAAAGAGCAAAAGTGATACTGACCGCACCCAACTAGGCCGTAAGAAATTCATTGATGAAGTCTGGAAGTGGAAGGAGAAGCACGGAGACTCTATTAGCGATCAACTGAAAATCCTCGGCTGTTCGTTGGATTGGTCACGGCAAATGTTCACTATGGACTCTAAACACACGCATGCGGTCAACACAGCGTTCATGCAATTGTTTCAAAAAGGTCTTATATACAGGAAGAAGGCATTAGTCAATTGGTGTAACCAACTAAAATCGTCAGTCTCTGATATTGAAGTTGAAAATGTGATTATAAAAGGTCCCACTGAGAAAAATGTGTTTGGATATGATAGACCTATTCGGTTCGGTCTGCTATACAGTTTTGCCTACAAAATAAAGGATAGTGACCAAGAGATTGTTGTCTCTACGACTATGCCTGAAACTATGCTGGGGGACACTGGGATAGCCGTACACCCTTTAGATCAGAGGTAAGAATAAGTTTTTAATAAAATAAAATAGCCTTAATTTTTGGTTACATTAAGAGCCACATTTACAATTTCAAGATCTATTAGACTGTGCTAGGATGTTATGGCAAAAATATATTCTTTGTATTGAGAAGTATGACACTATACCCACTAGCTAGACCGTTCCATCACCGACCTGTGTCGCGTGCCATGCACGGAGCGTATCGGCATCGGCGAAATATACTTTCCAGCTATTGTTGACAGTTGTCATAAAACCCGTTATGCACGAGCATGATACGCTGTTGTAGACATAGTAGTCCATGTCGTGTTATTTTCCGTGCCTGATATGTTCCTAGCATGGTCATGGTATGACACAGAAACTAAATTATACTCACATAACTCGGTGACTCGTGTACCTTTCGAACTCTTTAGACTTCCACAATTGGGGTTAGACGCATTTGGCTGTCGTTGGACGCTACTCTTGCACATTAAACCGTTGGAAACTAAACTAAAAACCATATTGACCAGCATGATCTGATCAAAGACCTTAACTTGGGCTTAAACAATTTTTTTTTATATTTTACGGGTAAGCACAGTGCCTTGTTCTCACCTGATGTTAAGTGATGATAAGGCCAATTGGCGGAAGCGCACGTTACCCGGAATCCTCAACTACTTAGGTACTGGCTATCTTTTCTCTAGCTGCCGGAACACAACAATGCTACAAACATTGGTGGTAGTTAGCCAGGCGGACAAACAAGTCCTACGACCAACCAAACCGAGTAGACAAACATATTATACTGGGAATCGAACTCGGGACCTCTGGGTCTAAACCGGTGGTCTTAACCACTAGACCACAGAGGCGGTTAAACACTTGACAATTTATATATTTTTTTTGTAATTTTAAGTCATAACTTTTCAGGTACAAACATCTCGTAGGTAAGCAAGCGATACACCCTTTTAGAAAAACAACTATACCCATTATAGCAGATGATTTCGTCGACATGAAATTTGGTACAGGCGCAGTGAAAATAACGCCAGCCCACAGCAAAGTCGACTACACCATAGCGAAACAACACAAGCTACCATTATTGCAAGTGATAGGTGAAAACGGACTAATACAAAACACGCAAAATTATGACAATCTAAAGAAATACCATTGTCGAGAAATAATAGTGTGTGCGTTAGAGAATTCGGGTCTCCTCAAAAATGTTGAGCCGCATGAAATGACTTTGCCGGTGTGTAGTCGAACTGGGGACGTCATAGAGTATTTACCAAAAGAACAGTGGTTCTTATCCTGCACTAAAATGAACGAGAGAGCAAAAGAACTCGTGAAATCTGGCAGACTGAAGCTAGAACCAGAAAAGTTCGTGAAGAATTGGGAAAACTGGATGGGCGACGACAGAGACTGGTGCATATCGCGCCAATTGTGGTGGGGTCACCAGATCCCAGCGTATAAGTGCACCGCCGGCAAGAATCTCGTATGGGTCGCTGCTACAGACGAAAGGCTGGCGAAGATCCAGGCTGCAAAGCACTTACGCGTGCTCCCCGCTGGAATCAAGGCAGAGAGGGACACAGATGTTTTAGATACTTGGTTCTCGTCGGGGATATATCCTTTTGCAGCTTTAGGGTGGCCTGACCATTACTTTAAGCAAGAGTACAAAGAATTTTATCCTTTGGACTTGATGGCAACAGGACATGATATACTCGGTTTCTGGGTCCACAGAATGGTGATTCTTGGAACAGAGTTAACTGGAAAAATCCCCTTTTACAAAGTGTTACTACATGGTGTAATTTGCGATAACAAAGGCAAGAAAATGTCTAAAAGTAAAGGCAATGTCATCGATCCTGTCGATGTTATTAAAGGGATATCGATGGACAACCTCAAAGATAAGACTGAAGACTTGCACAAAGATGGTGTTCTGAGCCAAGATGAAATGAAGAAAGCATTGACGTACCACAAATCGAACTTCGCCAACACGAAGGGTATACCGCAATGCGGCGTCGACGCTTTAAGATTCACTCTTCTCTCTCAAGACATAAAGTCGCATTTCGTCAATTTCGATGTCGACCTGTGTCACGCTAACAAACTTTTCTGCAATAAAATCTGGCAAAGCATAAAGTACACTCAACTGTCTTATGCTAAGCTGAAACCTATTGAGGATGAAATAACCTTAGATGATCTCACATATTTCGACAGATGGATATTGAGTAGATTAGCTGAAATGGTTGAGAAAGTCAACCAAGCTATGGACTCTCACAATTTCCATTTGGCTACGAAAGCACTCAGAAATCTTATTTACAATGAATTCTGTGACATATATTTAGAAGCGACTAAACCTGACTTCGATAATGTCAATAGTAAATTGCGATACGCTCACGCGCATACACTATCAGCGGTGCTTAATACATCTCTGCGATGCCTATCTCCTTTTATGATATATTTAACCGACGAGGTCATACCGAAGATTCCTGCGTTCGAAAACAACATCATAATAAACTTTAATGATGCCAAGAAACCATATTTTGACTTTCCGAAAACTGGTGATATCGAATTGTGGAGAAATAAAGATTTGGAAGGGAAAGTTGGGAAAATGTTGAACGCTATTAATCTAGTTAGGGAACTTAAAGGTCTTTACGGTATATCTAACAAATTCAGGCCGTTCCTACAGGTGACGACGAATGACGAGAGCCTCATGACCGATTTGAAATATAATGAAAATGTAGTTTTAAATTTAACAAGGTGTGGATTGTTGATATTTGATAGTAACGCTATTAGGAACTGTGTAACTGGTCTACTAGATAAGGATACAAGAGTGAGTGTGGAAATTGTAGGAAGAGATATGGAGAATATGATAACTGATGCCAAAGAGAAAATACAGAAGAAAATAAAAAAAATGGAAGATTATATAACGCAAACGGAAGTGAAGTTTGCTAGTACACATTACGTCAATAGTACAACGGAGGGGACAAGGGGATCAGACAATGAGAAACTGTTGACGAAAAAGAGAGAATTGGATAGATTAAAAAGACTGATTTAAAATATAAGTGTTAAATGTTAATATTTGTTGATATATTTGATGTTCCCAAAAAATAGCAATATTTTAAAAAGTGTGTATGTATTGTAGACAGGGCATAAATTATTATTAAAATGTCTTTGTTGAAATGAAATTAAACATACACGAAAATATACTGATCTTTTATTTCCAAAAAAAAATCAATAAAACATCGATAAATTTACAACAAACATATTATTTAGAACTCTATTAATTGACTAACAACAATAGTGGCCCTTTTAAATAAAAACAAAATAATCAGTTTTATTTAAAAGTATAAAAGTGGGCGTAATACTTAAAGTGATAATCAAGTTGCCACTGCACACACCGGACTATATTTTTTTACTTAAAATATCAAAACAATAAAAACTTAAAAAGTTTTTGATTTCCCTTACATTCATAAAAACATCTAAGTATTATAATTTTTATTAAAGATTTATCTATCAGGCTTGCAGTTGAAGCTACTGATAAATTCCTGTATTCTACTATAAAACTATTAAAACTTTGTTATGAAGATTTTATCATCAAAAAGTATTTTTTTATAATTAAATGATGATTGAAATGAAAGGAGGTCGAGATTTTTATGAATATGAGCATAACAAGTTAACATAAGCATATCTCAATCTTCATAGAATCTAAAACTATATAAATGTAATTAACTGTGCCCTTAATTAGTGTTTAATTATTGCCAAATAATTTCATACTGAACGAACAATATCCTTATGGGTAGGGTAAGTAATACATCAATGAATTTGTCTAGTTAGAACACTATTTTCATATTTCTAGATGAATACCTATAAAAATCTATACAATAACACATTTTAAATTGGGAATATTTGTGCTTTTAAGTATAATGTATTCATTTACAACATTTATTGGGAAAATAAAATGCTCACCCCAAAGCATTGAACAAATAATTGCAATAAACATAAAATTTCAATGGCAAATAAATTCTCGTTTACGTGATCAAATAACAAATAATACTTGCACTAGGTAGACGAACTAACATAAATTTAATGACTGGTAAATATTTACAAATCCTTTTGTTTGTAACAGCTACATATTTTAATTAATTTTCAATGGGATTAGGGCCACAAACAATTATACATAAAATAATACATGGAACAATGTATTATTTGATGTCTTTATATAAAACGCAATAACTAAAACAATCTAACCATCAATATTATATCTAACATGCTTTGATATGAACGATCACACCTTTTATCTATAAAAATTAAAGAAAGAAATATTAATACGAATAGTTTTATATAACAAGAAATAATCGTTTGTCTATCACAAAATGTGCTTTGGAATTTTTATATATCTTTTATGATTTTGAAATGTAATTCAAAATCAGACTTTAATACTACACCATAGAATGGTATTTCAATCTTTTTGTACACAATATGTAATAATTTAGATAACATATTTTGTATTGGAACCTCCTAAAACAAATTATTAAGTATATTTTTGCATAAACCAAAACCTTGTAACTCAGTTTTAGGTGAATTTTAAGTAAGATTAGGACTGTTACAATTTTGAGTTACAATATTTTCCCTTTACAAGTTAGGTACTTAGATACAAGATTTCACAAATCATACATCGTTTTGTTGACACAGAACATTTGGAGAGTTATTTAAAGGAGATGTTCGTTTATGGGCCCATATTTTATTACAGTTTTGAAGTGATGCTTTTCTGATAGATCTGCCTTCTGAGATGATGTTTCCAAAAAGATAAAAAATATAAAACACCCCAACATAATTTAAAAAATATTTAAAAACTTGAAATCTGGTTTTCTTCATCAAGCTTTTCTTATTATTTTTGGGTTCTAATGAAAGTTTTAAGTGTTTATTATATATTGCTAAACTTATTTATACATACTAAAAGGTATTTTAAGGTTTCAATGCAATTTCCTGAAAATAAAACCAAGCGGTTGATGGCTGTAATGGATAGTACCTTTGCATTACTAATTTAAAAAATAAGTTATATTTTTTAAATACATACATTTACATTAGAAAAGCGAAGTTGCCAAGGTAGAAAAAGTTTAGGGTTGCTATTTTATAAATTTTTATTATTGACCTTTTTTAATAAATAATACAATGTTTGAGTATGTTTAAAAAATATATTAAGAGCGTTTACGCCGCACACTAGCGCCGCCAATGAAAAAAAAAACATAATATCTAGTAATTAGATATAGAAAATCAAATTATGCTCAACAAACTATCTGAATAAAGTAATTTAGCATTTTTACGTCACCTAATGAACACCTGCCCCGCGAGCACGGATCTTTTATCGACTGATAAAGTGACATTAGACGATAAAATTTGACAGCTCAAGTCGACAAATTAACATCGGCAGCATGGGACTTGCTTTATCGACCCGTAGATATAATCGGTAAATTTTATCTATTTAGTTTAAAAGCTAGCATGGGACTCGAAAATGCCATTTCTAGTGGATAAATTATATCTATATGTAGATAAATTTATCGGCATCTAAAAGTCGGTAGATAAAGTTATCGACGCTTTGACGCCATTGGAAAGTTACTAAATATTACTTTTCTTGGGCGGTGGTGAAAAAAAGGAATTCGGGCACCTTTTGCTGGTTGCAAAAGAGACGCAATAGCGACGTCGCGAAGAAACTAACATTGTCCGGCGCCATCTGAGGCAGAGAAACAACCCCATGGATTTAGCAGATTCTGATTCATGAGGTTGTTTCGCATATCCCGAGAATTAGCCTTTGTGGTTATCGAAAGCATTTGGGGCGCCATCCGTCCGACGGATTAGATCAAAGGGATTGCCCGTCCATGTTGTTTTTTTTTATGTTAAAAGGAGGCAAACGAGCAGGCGGGTCACCTGATGGAAAGTAATCACCGCCGCCCATAGACACCCGCAAAACCAAAGTAATCACAGATGCGTTGCCGGTCTTGAAAAAAGGAGTTGGATCTTGAGGAGGGAGTAGGAGTTGTAAGTAGCAGGAATTTAGTTTTTTCTTTTCCTATTTCATATATTTATTCTAACCTCAATAATCTACTTTTTGCCGGTCCTCACTAGCAGCATTAGGCAAGAATATAACTTGGCGTTGGGACAATGCACACTTAGCAAACTTGTGAAGGAGGTCTCTGAAGCTATTGTGCGTCGTCTTTTGCCCGTCTACATTCGATTTCCCAGCACCGCTACTGAAAGGGCTCTAATTGCTGACGGGTTTTTACAAACTTGTCACTGGGCATTTTCAGCTTCACCGGGCTTGAAGGTACCGCAAGCATGGAGCAAATAATCTACTAAAAGTAATCCACTAACAACTAAGTAAATATTAGGTACGATGTTTTTTAAACGACTTAGAAAATGTGATACTTAGGTACTTTGATGGTTCCGACATATTAAAATAATATTAAATAAATAAATGGATAATATTAAAATTCCTTTAAAAACCCTACACGATAAGAAACAGAACACAAAACAAAGAGAATTTAATCACTAACAATTAAAAATATAAGATTCGAATGAATGATGAACGAACGGGACAATAAAATTGCCGTGTTGCCATTTTTAAATATCGCTAAAATAGAACACGACAAAACTTACCGATCCGAGTCCCGTGCGCTTGTAGATAAAATTCGATAGATAAACGGTTTTGTCTACCGATAAATTTATCGATCGGTAAGATCCGTGCTCGCACCACTGACATGTTATGGTTTAGTTAAATACGGCTTTATAGTTTCAAATAGTTTGTTGAGCATAATTTGATTTTCTATCTCTAATTACTAGATATGTTTTTTTTTCATTAGTGGCGCTAGTGTGCGGCGTAAACGCTCTTAATACATGGAAAAATTCCTTATTTTTTGCTCTTTTCATAAAATATATTTCATCACTGTAAGAATTAGGGGGCCCAGCCTCCATACAAAAATGGAACATCTCCTTTCTTACAAATACGTTTTCTTGTTTTATTTCCTTGCTATCTTTCTCAGAACAATGTGCAAATTGAGGTCACCACCCCTTGAATTAGCAGCTTTAATTTTCTGTTGTAAAATATTTAACTACATAATTATTATGATAACAAAGCATTCACACAGAAACATAAATTAGGATATAGGGCGAGATCTTCTTCGAAGTACAGTCGAGCCCAATAATATCTCAACAGTATAGGACACTGTCTGCTTTACCACTACTTTATAACGATAGCTAGTTAGAAAATGCTTAAAACAGATTCTGTCACTTTTTAGACCAGAGATGAGCAAACTTTTTTATTCGCGTGGCAATATTTACTAACAAAATCTATGGCGGGCCAGACTATTGAATCTTTTGCTATATTTTTTAAATTTTTTTTTTGTGAAATAAAAATATTGATAGGTATGCATTTTTTGAAACAGACACGCACTTGAATTTTTGTTTGTTGGTCGCGGGCCGGACTTCCATCATTCACGGGCCGTTGATGGCCCGCGGGCCGTATTTTGCCGATCCCTGTTTTGTTGTTTAGCTTTAAACAATGTTTTGTAGTAAAAGGGTGTCGCTCCAATATTACTATATTATCGGTATCAATTAATAATGGTATCAATAGTTGCAACATAGAATATAAAGTAACAGAAGTTACTTTGATATGGTACCCAATTGCTTACATATAATATTATTGGATTCTACTGTATAATAGGTCCTTACCTATGAACTTGGAGTTTTTTTCTCACTTATTAATAGGTGTATTACTTCTAAAAGTCAATACCGGTTGTTAATATTATTACACCTTTAATTAGGACTATGTTACTTAGGCTTCAGTAATAACAATGATTATTAATTTTGTGTCTTTATCGCCCAATTTTTATTATTGACTAACATTTTTGTTCGCAGAATTGTCCTTTTGTTTCATTGTAGCTTTGAAGGGACTTGCTTTTTTTTTCTTTTTAATGTCTGTTATATTTAGCTAATGAAACAAACACTCTACACTCTACAATTTTTATAGTGTTAAAATAAATAGATGCTTAGAAAATATAAAATGTTATAAAAATCTCTATACAAATCTCCAATTTCATAGGTAAAGACCTATTATTAAAACAATTGGGCTAAATCTTGTTTAAACCGTTTTATCCGCCAACTAGCTGATCTTTGGGAAGGCCTTATCCTATTTTCAGCAGTTTATGTCTGAAAACAGAGCTGATAATACTAGCCTTGGACGAATGTACAAGTAAGCTTAAACTATGATTTAGACTTCTTTAACAATGTAGATACTTTCCTCTTTTTTTCAGTTTTCTTTGTTGATGCTGTAGAGGTTTTGGATGAAACGGTTCGCTTAACCGGGTGTAGACAGATCAATTTGCGTACAACTTTCTTTGAATTATCTGAAAACAGATAAGAATAAATAGGAATAAGAGTTCGATGGCGCAGTGGTTAAAGCGCCCGGTCTGCGACCAGTGCTGCCAGTTCAGCATTTTTATGGCTAATTTTAGCATTTTTCTAAGTGATTTGGCATGAATAAATTCAATTTAGCATATAGCAAATTTTTTAGCATTTTAACCATTTACCCTGAAGTGAGTTCGTAGTTTATTTAAACCTGAGTTTTCGAATCTCCGAATGCAAAACATACACCCTGGAAAACTCTGCGATGTTTCTGAACGCGACCGTAGGCGGTGATGTTTATCATAGAGTACCTATTGTTTATTGAATTGGTTAAAACTAAACTTAGGAACACATTATCATCTTTATCTTTAAATGTAATTTTATACATAAGATTCGGTCTAAGAAGAGTTAACAAAAATGCTGTCACTCCTACAAGGTCCCTGACCCAATTTTGCGAAAAATAGGGACAAATAAGGCTTATGCATCTACTTCGTTCTCTGCTCCATATCTACTGGCTGCATCTATTGAAGAGGATACGCAAAAAAAATAAAAAATATATAAAAATATTTACAATCGTGTCAAACTTAACAATATTTAAAATGTTTTTGTTTTGTTTATATAATTTTTAAAGCAAATTTTGTTGCGAACAAATTACAAAAAGCAGGTTCAAATCCTGCTTGTGGAAGTTTTTTCAACATTTGTGTTTTGTAATGACAATATTTTTTAATAATATACTGTTTATTTCTGAGTTGACATTTTTTTTAGCATTCTCCGAAATAAATAGCATGTTTTTGGCATTTTTTGAATGTAGATTTCGCAGAAATTATTTTATAAAATTTTATTAAGTTGCTTAAATCAATCGCAGACAGCTGCGATTGATTTAAGCAACTTGCATGACAATTAAAATAATAAAATTTATAAATTAATTAATATGTTACATCATATGATAAGTCGTCAACATAGTACCTAGTGACTAAGTTATTTTATTTGATAGCAATTTATTTATTAAAAACTTTTACCTGAAAGATAACATTTGGTTTATTTCCTTTCCTAGGAATGAATTATGAAATAAAATGACAATAATCAGATGCAAAACTTTTTATGTTCAAAAACCAAATGCACAGCATTAAGTAGATGATGTTTTGTCATGCATATATTTTTTTATGTCGTTTTGTAAGTCAAGCTGACTGGGCACTTTTCAGTAAAACAGATTGGAACAAAATCTACACAAATTCCTTTTTGCTTGAATGAAAAATGTTAAGTGTTTGTCGAGGACATACTTTGATCGGTTTAGTCTAGGAATGACTGATTCGCAGAATGACTACGTAGTCTATTATTGACCGATTCGTGGAATGTACAACTCTATAAATGACTGATTCTAGTAATGACCGATTCTACAAATGACTGATTTTAGAGTTTATGAACAATAGAGATTTGATAAGGATTTTGGTAAATAAAATGCAATGTAAGGAATAACGAATCATTTAGACCAGACGTTTCAAACATTTTTCACCATAATCAATGACGCTAACCTGCTAACAATTTTTATAAAGAAAAAATAGTTCTTGTATTCAGTTCAATGCACCGGTTTGGAAATTATAGCCAATGGCCAGCGCCATCGCACCACCAACATAGTAGAATGCTATCATCACAGATCATCACAAATGTATTGATTCCGAAAAGACTAAGTCTCTTCTTATTCTTATTCAAAAGTTGAGGCAAGAAGCCAAACACTATGATTTAAAAATTAGAGATTCTCTTTTCCAGGTTCCACGAAAAATCGCCGAAATCGCGATATTGTATTTGACAAAAAATACAAAAAAGTGTTAAGAGCAATATAAAACGGTAAAATATCAGTAGTCTTTTTTTTTAAAATGACCTATATTCAACTACGTATTCCTAAGTGATTTTTTTGTTTATTTATTTTTTGACCAAATCTGAATACATCTTTGATTATGTGCTACAAAATGAAGTATGAGATATTGTAATACAAGAACTATTTTTTCTTTATAAAAATTGTTAGCGTCATTGATTATGGTGAAAAATGTTTGAAATTAATGATTCGTTATTCCTTACATTGCATTTTATTTACCAAATTCCTTATCAAATCTCTATTGTTCATAAACTCTAAAATCAGTCATTTGTAGAATCGGTCTTTTGTAGAATCAGTCATTTGTAGAATCAGTCATTTATAGAATTGTACATTCCACGAATCGGTCAATAATAGACTACGTAGTCATTCTGCGAATCAGTCATTCCTAGACTAAACCCTTTGATCAAATAACAGTAAGGTTTGTTTTTCTTAAATGCTAAGATATATCTATGACAATATTGCCTTTCTTTATGAGTTACTAGCGGCCGCTCGCGGTTACACCCGCGTGGTTCCCGTTCCCGTGGGAATATCTGGATAAAAAGCATTCTATTTGTTATAACAGGTTATAAACTATCTGTATACCGAATTTCATCCAAATCCATCCATCCATTGCAGCGTGAAGAAGCAACAAATATACGAACATACATACACACAAACTTTCGCATTTATAATATTAGTAGGATGTACTCCAATATACCGGTTTTTGGGTGGACATATCCGCCCAAAAACAATAATAATATTATTATTATACTTTTTTATATATATTTTTTTTGTAAGTATTTGTAATGTTTGTTTTATATTTTGTATGTTTATTATTTGTAAAAATATGGAACATGTGTCTGCAATAAAGATACATTATTATTATTATTATTACTATGGTTAGCATAATAATATTTAATGTCTGATCAATTTGATCTAGACCATATCTAGTCTAAAGAACTAAAAAGATACTTCTTTTAACTGGTTGATTGAATGAATGACTTTTTCTAAGTTCTAAGTTTTATCTTCAATATTATTTTTTTGGTGTTTTAATTAGAATATTACATCTAATTCTTTCTTACTCCATTGGCGCAGGGACCCAAAGTGAGTCTTGGCCTCCGAAACGAGAACTAATATCAGAGTAAAAATTAAAAAACCATTAATTAAAAAAATTTATTTATTAATCAAAGAAATCTTCCATATTTCCCATTTCTGCTACCGCTGTTGCTATTCTGAAAAATAAAACACCATATTTGTGACAACAACACAATATAATGAGGCGTTATCAAATCAGCAAGTTTCCTTTCAATCTTAATGCCAAATAATTGAATGTTCGTATTTTTTTATGATAATGCGTAAAAACTAGTGGTTACCATGAAATATATTAAAGTATCCATAATAATATACAATAAATAATAAAATAAACTAAACTACCTATATTAAGTTATTATTGTCAAAAACAAATTATACTCTTACAACATGAAAATAAGGTAAGTTTTTCTTAAATGCTCTCTCTTTGTTTTACTTTAATCCATTTTGTTGCCAAATGAATTGAATTGAATTGACTGCACTTTAGGTAACATAATTTCAAATCTCAAAAATATTTAAGTATAAAAAATTGTGCTATGCAATAAGATTGAATTGGAATATTCACGAAAGTAAACTTGCATTTTTTTCAGACCATTTTTACCTTGCTAATACTTTTACTTTTTTTCTTTTGTAGCATGTTTTTAAATCTAATGATGCCCTCCTTACATTAAGCAGTTCCTGCTCTAATGTAGCTGCAAAAAAAAACTTTCATGGTTCATAAAAATGTTAAATAGCTTTCCCTTATACTGTGTTCCAAATCCTAAATTAAGAATGTTCTTAAAACTGTATAAGTTTTAAAACCATTCATAGATCAACCAAAATAAAGGATAACAGCAGACCATATTATGGTAATAAATTATGTTTATTTAAGGGCAAAACGCAAGCATCATCCTCTAATTTGGCAGATCTATTTAAAACTATAAAGTTTTAAATACAATAATGTAGGAAAAAAATAAGTAGTCATAAATCAAACTTACCATATTAAAAAAGGACACAATAAAATATTACCACAATATGGCTGTCAATCACATTTTCGTTTTATAGACTTGAAGAAAACTTTCTTTTTGGTTCAAAAATTGTTGCATTTTAGTTGTTTATTATTATTAAAAAAGCAATTTTAAATATATTTTTTGGACAATCATCTTTTAGTGCCATCTTCATACTGAAGTTTGGAGATCAGTATGCAAAAAAATATATTTTTTTGGAAATTGTACAGGAATAAACATTTTAAACTAAACATAGATTAACTTATTGTTCATACATAAATTAAAATAAGTTTCTTCTTGTCAGTATAATACTCACTGAGCTGTGATAAATCTGTTTCTATTTGTTTCTTTTGTTCCTTTTCATGCCATCGCACATGTTTTACAAGACAGAACAAATGCTTGAAACTCCGCGAACATTTCGCACATGCATACATCATTTCCCCACTGTCATTCTCCGTTTCATTTTCTTCATTTGGATATATTGAACTTAGATCTTCATCACATTTATCTGAATGTTTGATCACCCCACCGGGCAGAATTTCTAGTGTGGGCCAACTGTCTGGTGATGACTTAGTTTCTGTCTTAGGAATATGTTCCAATTTCTGAAATTTATTAAAATTTTATTGTTTAAATTGCAATTACTTTAAAATATAAGGCAATGCTGAGTGATAGATTCAATGACCATATTGTGTTAAATCTATCTATGCTAAAGATTACGATCATTTTTAATACAGATCAGATCGTAGATTCGTAGATTAGTAGGCAGTCTTCTTGTAATCAAAAATTCTATATGAGGATGATGATGAAAAAAAAAATCTATATAGGCTTTTATTGGCAGCATAAAAAAAATATGCAAACAAACTTCTTCAAAGATACTTACTATGTATTCAGGGGTAGGTGCAGGTTGAACTTCAGGCACAATCAGTGCATTATTATCGTCACACTCCACATCTTCTGAATGAATAGAGACCATACTTCCGATATTCGAGTCGTCATCGTCTACTACGCACTCGTTCTCGTAGTCGAGGTGATCGACAATATAAGACTCTGTTGGCTCATTTTTTACTTCCTGTGTACTTAGCACATCACAAACTCTAGTTCTTGCTGGCTGGACATCCTCCATACGAACCAGGGGACCAGTATCAATGTCCTCGTTTTCCAACGTAGATGTCATTTTTACGTGAACATTAGCCAACCGTTTACCACTAAGTAGATGCTTCAGTATAACATACTGTGCTTTACACTAATAATTAGTGTTAATAAACAGCGCACATTTGTTTTATGCGAAATGGTGATAAAATAAATATATTTATTTGTTTAGAAAAGTGGCACAGAGAATGAAAAATGACATAATAAATGCCAATTTGCCAAAAAGTATTCTCTAAATATCCCATTTCATTAGAACCAAAGGCGTATACATACAGCCTACTCTTTGCTTGTATAGTTTTCGTACCTATAGAGTTTCTTTCTTAATCGTAACGTGATATGAATTAATCTTATTAAATGATGGCATTTAATAAGTAATCTTATCTAATTCACACTATAGCGACAAGAAAATGATTGTTCCAAGGGCTGCGTGCCTAAGCTGCGTGCAGTGTGTGTGAGGCTGACTGAGACCTCATTAGCTTGATGCTTTGAATCCATTTGCTTCTTTCGTCCAGTGTGTGTGCTGTCAAAGTCATCAAAATGTCATAAAGTCATTGACCTTCACGATTTTTCTCCAAAGTTGTTTACATTCTCCGAACGAAGTGATCACTAAATAAAAATTGTCATTCATTGGCAAAATACATCTCAACCACAAGAGATGTGAACGCCACTTTATTTAAAAAATATTTATTCTATTCCATTAAAATTTTCTTTCCTTTCTTTTCAAAAAGAATTGCATTGGAATTACTTGCTAAATAGGAAACTTTATCTATGATATTAAATAATATTAATTTTATCCAAGTGCTGTTAAATTTAGTACTCATTCAATATAACCAAATGTGATAAGTTTCTAAGAGCTCAACAAAGTTTATCTCAAAGACTTACTTTATCTACAAACTAAAATCATTATCTACCCCCAAATCATTTAAGTTCCGGCTCCCTTGACCACTTGATGAAATCAAAGTCGAATTCGGGCAATATGTCGGTGATAAAGTATATTAATCCGTTTCGAATTTTTCGTAATTATGTGCGTACTCCCATAGAATTTTTCGTCGCCAGACAATATTTGGGGTACAAAAAGAAGACTGACGAAGGCATTAACAGTGCTAGAGAGTTGCTGTTTAGAGCTGGGGTTATATCAGTGTTTCTCACTGCTATATTGTGGATATCTGTGTTTATGTATGTTGTCTTTTATTATACATACATGCCGAATGTAACACACGTCAGGCCGGTTTATCTTCAGTTTAAGTGAGTAAAAAACCATTAATAATGTCTCATGCTTGTGTTAACAACACAACAACAACTACTACTTTGTGCCATAAATAAATAAGAATAAGCTCCAAATAGTTATTCCGTGTTTTGTTCCTGTCACGTAAGAGTCATTTCAAATTAGAGTTAACTCTCTTTTAAAAGACAAAAACTGGAATACTATTCGAAGCTTATTCTCTATTTATTTGTAAGAGCCTAAAAGTTTCATGTTTTTATGTAATTTTTATTTGGCACTATTCACTTATACAGTTTACAGACTACAACTGTATTGCAGACTTATTAGATTAGTCTAGCTAACATAAACATGCTATCAATAATTGTACTAAAGTGGAGCACTACAGGTAACCTAATATAAATACAAATACTTGAACTTGTACAGTACTTGAATCACCTCATTATATTATATTATTATCTTTAGTATGATGATTTAGTCATCTTCATACAAATAAAGTAAAAGTGAAAAACATTTGTTCAAATTACTTTATGAAGTATTTTGAAACAGTTTTGATGCTTCATTCTTTGTGTATTAAAATAATATTATCTAAAAAAAATTGCAACTTCAAAATATTGAAATCTTGAATGCAACATATCTTATTTGTGATTTTTTTTTGCATTTCAGATCATGTGAAGAAAACATGGGGGTGTGTTCATTCCCCTCAGCCCATGTACAGCTCACTAAGCGGAGCCACATGTTGATGTCGGCTCAGCCTTATCGGATCAAACTCATATTAGAAATGCCAGAATCGGAGATAAACAAGGATTTAGGTATTTGGAAAAATTTATAAAAACTTATTTTTAACATTAATTAGAATTTAAAAAACTATTTCTTTGCTTTAGACATCGTCATCATCATCAGCTCATTTTATGTCCCCACTGCTGGGGCACAAGCCTTCCCTATGAATGGATAGGGAGAACGGGCCATAAACCACCACGCGGGCCCAGTGCGGATTGGTAGTTATTAACTGCTTATGCAGCCGGGACCAACAGCTTAACGTGCCTTCCAAAGCAAGGAGAAGCTCGAGATGATAAATTTTTGGTTACCCATCCGATGACCGGCCTTTGCGAAAATTGCTTAACCTCAGCACACGCAGACCGGGCGCGATAACAACTGCGCCATCGAGCTTCTTCTATCCTCCAACGAGCTTGCTTTAGTAAATTATTTAAATTATTTATTATCCATCATACATGCCACATGGACAATAGTATGTCAAGAGATCTGTTTGTAACCATCACCTTCCTCCGTTGCTCTATTGTTGATAGGTAATTACTAATTATGCTGTTATCTTAGAATCTTAATCTAAGGCTGTTATATCTTTACTTACTTTTTCATTATTTTAAGAAAATTGTAACAAAAAAGTATCATTTACTATTTTTATTTAATTTTTCTGTTAACAAATAATGTAAATATTATCAGCATATTGTTGCATATAGTATCCCACTTACGGGCTGGTAGGGACCTTTTGTGTAAGCGCAAGTCTGTGCAATACTAAATTCGATAAAAGTTAAAAAAGGTTGCTGTATCTCAAATAGCAGGTAATAAATTACTCACAATGTACCGAGTGCGCGTCCTTGGTGACTTTCTCTTTGTGACTCATTTGTTTTTATCGACAAAGGGGTTGCGTCTGCGCCGCATTTGCCCAACACTAAATAACTAGGAGATCTCTTTCCTCGAAATATCGCTGCACCGCTCTCTCGTATGATTTGCAACCAAGTTTGCAAAAAAATCCTATTATAGCTGGGCTTATAGGTATGTGGGATGGTAGGTGTTAACATCTACCAACTTAAGACAACAGCTATGTCCATAACATGTGCATGAGTTTATAAGTAAGTTTCTGTATTAGATTGATATTTACAAGAAATCTGAATAAAGCACTTATGTTAAGTTATCAACTGTGTTGTGTGCTAAAGCTGTGTGTAAGTATGAGTTATTTTACTTTGAATTATTGATATTTCAGGAATGTTTATGGTGTGCGCTCAAATGAGGGCAAAAGGCGGCGTTCTAGTATCTTCATCTTGCAGATCTGCAATGCTCAGACACAGGTATGATTGCAATTATTGGGAGCTTGGTGTGTGCATATTTATTTTTTTAAATACAATAATAACAGGGAATAGTTGCGTCATGGTTTTTACGTGGAGTGTCAGTCATTACACTTAACGCGTTACAGCAAGCAGTAGTTAACAGCGTTACATTTAACGCTGAGTCGCTGACGCATAATTAATTATTATTTGCAGTGTTGCAAAAGTCAAAAATTAAAAATCGGTAAATTTTCCAGGCAAATATCGGGAGAAATCGGGAGATTTAAAAAAATGTATTTTACGCTAATGACATTATTAAAAAATTAAGATACATATATTTTAGTTTCAGTGATTACTTAATAACTTATTATTCATGCTCATACCATTTCTTGGTAGCTATTTTTTCAAACATTTTATGGTCTATATTAAAATTATAACAGGTTTGGTTATTTTCTGCTATACATATTTTTTGTGTAGAAGACCTATAATAGATTTAGTGGAGAGTTTGTTACGCTGAACATTTATTTTTTTAGGGAATTTCCCCCATAAACTCACCAAACAATAATAAACCTTATTTTAAAGTCATTTCGATATCCCATTGCATTGTTTTAGTGTTTCCAGGTTAATTTTAGTGTTGTCGTCTTAAGAATTGTTTGCCACCTTAGTAGTAAAAAAAACAAAATAGAAATTCGGGAGATTAGGTCGTGAAATCGGGATATCGGGAAAGAAGAGCCGAAATCTGTAGATCTCCCGATAAATCGGGAACTTTTGCATCACTGATTGTATGTACATGCAATACTACACGCACGCACTGTATTTCGAATATGCGCGCGGATACGGACTACTGTACTATTTATTCTGTGATATATAACTCTACTCTTTGATTCTGTGCTACGGTGACCATGCACAGTTGATTTATCGTCTTATGATTTCACCATATTGCGTGATACAATACAATTTCATTCGAATTCTTAACTACATATGTAAATACTTTTGCTATATAAATCTGTAGGCTGTCTGTACATGCAATTTTCCTGACACCAATTCTACGATTTTTAAATTTTTTGTGTCTATCTGTATGTCCTTCCCTAACCTGGACGGGGCCGGGGCTAGGGGCTAGTATAATATAAATAAACACAATGAAAAGGTCACGAAAAATATCATCTTTTACTTACCTATCATTATCAATAAAAATTTGACTGTATGGATTAGATCACCTTGTCCTCTGATGGTAAAAATGTTATAAATAAAAATAATTCAAAAAAAGTTTTGTTGATTATTTGAATGGAGGGTAGCCGTTGCCGTTAATTTTTCTTTTCAACTTTTTAAAGTGAAAAGTGTTATTCTGTTTTGGAGTTGGTTAAATAGTTTTGACCTGTTTGAGTGTTCTAATGAAAGTAAGTATTAAAACTAATCGACAGAAATACAAAAATCAATGATTTTGAAAAATAAAATACAAAAAAGTTTATTCTTTCAGATGACTGCTGCTACGATAAAACTTTCTCACGAACAATTAGAAATTTTACTGACTTTCGTTGAAGAAAACAGACATTTGGCTTTTGGTCGCGCATCACAAAATATTGAAACTCAACACGCGCACTATTGCCAATGGAAAGATTTGGGGCGAGATATCAATTCTCTGGACATTGAACATCCTAAAGCGGGCATAGAATACAAAGAAGTGTGTATCACAGATTTTTAGTATTTATTTATTTATGGAAACATATTAATTACTAGGTATTTTAGGTACATGAATACTATTGTAGATAATAGATAAATTCTTAAAACTACTTATAACATGATACATTGTAAACACGTAATTAACAGTTATACAGGTAAACATAGTCAGCTAAAAATTAGTAAAAATTATTTGCTTAAAACTTAAACAAAATAAAAATTCAATTGTTCTATGGCACTATAGTTACATTGGACGTCCAAGTATTACATAGTTTTATCCATTGTAACAGTATTATGTCAAAATTAAGTTAGCTAGTGAATCTGTGTTAACCATGCAGTATTTACAGTGCTACTCGTATTATATGTATTGGTTATGTATACTATTTTTAACAACAGGTAGTTGACCTAAATTGTCAATTGCCACAATGCCTCTTCATCTGGCCTGAAAGTTTTGAGTCAAGTCTGATGTTCGTATTAATAAACCAAAGAAACAATGAAATTTCTTAGTAGTTTAAAATAAATATATTTTTGACTCTTTAATTGGTTATCTTATCTTTAATTACTCTACTTTTATTTCAGTATTGGAAAGAGTTGAAATCAAAAGTGTATGCCAAGATATATAGAGCCCGGTATCGTGCTAAGATGACGAAACAACCAGTTAAGATAATGCTTCAGCAGTTTGAATGGAGAGTTTACAAGTGCATGCATGGACATTCTATGGACAAATATCTGATTTTTGAAATAGTGAAGCAAACAGAAAAAGGAGGTACTGACTACCTATTGTAGATAATTCTGTTATGTATAATTATTAATTATAAAAAAATTTCTTCTAATGCTTATAATACCTATTATAGTCTTATGACGTGAAGTTTTTGTTGTAATTTTTTTTATTAATTAATACTAGCGGCCGCTCGCGTTTTCAACCGCCTTGTTCCCATTCCCGTGGGAATATCTGGATAAAAAGTATCCTATGTGTTATTCCAGGTTATAAACTATCTGTATGTCAAATTTTATCCAAATCCATCCATCAGTTGCAGCGTGAAGAAGCAACAATTATATGAACATAGATACACACAAACTTTCGCATTTATAATATTAGTAGGATTTTATAGTTGACAAGAGCTGGATGAGTAATAGCTGCAAATCGTGTTCAGTAGCATGCACTTGGACAAGCCTATGTCTAGCAGTGGACTAATATAGGCTGATGAAGATGATGCTGCAATCACACTAATATTATAAATGCGAAAGTTTGTGTGTATGTATGTTCGTATATTTGTTGCTTCTTCACGCTGCAACGGATGGATGGATTTGGATGAAATTCGGCATACAGATAGTTTATAACCTGAATTAACACATAGAATAGTTTTTACCCCGATATTCCCACGGGAATCACACTTTAAATATACTAAAAACTACAATTTTATTTTCCAATAACAAATGAATTGTTTGTTTTGTTGTCATGGAAACCAAAGAGAATTTAATCACTTGATGGAAACTGTCAAAGCGGTTCGAAGTCCGCCGGGTCCCCTAGTATTTTATAAAGAAAGATTATTTCAAGTATATCACTGCTGCACTTTAAAATTGAAAACTATAATATTATATTAACCAGTATTTTAAAAATGATTCCTGATTGCAATTTGATCTGTGTCACTAAATTCTTCTTTATGACAAATCTACTTACCCTGTCTGAATAATAATTATATTCTTCACCAAACAGTATTACAAAAACATCTTTTAATGCACTACAAGACAATTGTTTCACCATAATTTTAAATCTATAACTCTGTTCTATTCTAGATGACTCTACTGCAACTACATCTAACAACACCAGTTTGTTTGAAAAGGACCAAGAGGAAGATGTAAATGAGAAAATAAAAAGTGAAGTTCTGCAAAGTATTGAGAACCTTGTAAAAACCATGCACAATCTTGCCAAAACTCAGGCAGGATTAGCTCACTCTCAAATAAGCATAATAAGAAGCCTCAAAGAGCTGGCTGAATTAATTAAAAACATTTAAAAGATAAAAGCAATTATAATTGCAGTTTCGTGTCCACTACATTGTTTAGATGCTTTAAGAGAATAATCTGTTTTAAATTTGTTTTTTTTTTTAAAGATTTTATTTATAGTTTTTTTTAATATTGTGGTCATATAGTGGTCATACTGTGGTCAGAGAGAGATAGACTGAACAACTCCCTCCAGGCCACTCTAGAAAGAGATAAAGTAGCCAATATTATCTACCTCTTTCTATTAACTTCCAATACAATAAAATTTCGCTTATGCTCATAGTCAATGGTGACAACATATACAAGCAAAAATAGACTTTGTTGTGTAATAATATACAAACAAAATTCACTGTTAGGGTGGTGAAGCAGTGTGGGCCAATCAGGTTTCATAAAAGAGACTGCTACTGGCTGCACTGTGCTTCATATCTCTCTTAGCTTTTCGCATGTATTTACTTCAAAGCTGGATAGAAAGGGCTTGTCTACCTCTTTTTGTCTGTGATTGAGATTTATTTGATTGATATTTGGTCTGTTTTTTGCTAAAAGGTTTTAATAAAACTATTATTAGCTCATAAGTTTTTAAATGGATATACATTATCATGTTTCTATGAAACCCATAGATAGTTTTAATTTTTGATATTGTGTTAACTTATCAAAAACATTATAATATATAAATATTATAATGTTGAAGGTTATTTTACAAAATTACATATATTTTTTACTAAGCCTTTAGTAGCAGAGTCTATGTTAATTGTCGGTTTGTTACTTATAATAATAATAATAATTTAATAACTTTGTTACTGATAATATTAATGGGAGTTTAATTATTTGATAATGTTTTTAACTGACTGAGAGAACATTTGCATGTTGATTATGTGATATTACAATAAAAAGTATTTAATTACATCTTATTTTGTTTTCTTCCAACTGTTATCCAACCAAACAGTGACACTTAATGACAGACATACTTGTTCAGTAGTTCCGGGCGAAGTGCTTTCATCTTTGGCCGTATCGTCCCTTACTATGAAGGTGCCTTGCTCGAGTCTATCACCTTTTTTTGAGGAGTTCGATTGGCCCAGTGGTAAACGCACTCGGTCTATGATTTCTGAAGTTAGATACTTTCGAAAAGGCCGAGCATTGGATGGGTAAACAAAAATGCATAATCTCGAGCTCTTGCTTCGGAAGGCATGTAAAGGCATTGGTCACGCTGTATCAGCAGCTGTTAACAACCATCAGTCTATTCATATGAGAATTAAGGCTCGTGCCCCAGCAGTGGGTAGCTGGGGACATTTAAATTTTGTGGTGATAATAATTCTTTTTCAGATCTAAACTTCATAACGTGATGCGAACGTTCGCTTACTCCCCGTTCCTCCTGGCGGGCGTCAACGAGGAAAAGCAGCAGCTGCAGGTGGAACTGTTCAGCGACTTTGAAGACGATCAGGTAGGTTCATCATACAAGAGACATATCAGAGAGCTAGCTCTAGCTTTATATAATTTTAAGCTGATCCGCGGAAAAGCTCCCAAACCAGAATTGCTAAGTTTTGTTAGGTTATGTGTTCCTCCTTCCATCAGGTAGTGGACGGCATTGGTGCTTATCACTGCTGTCCTGCTGTCCGATCCCAAGAGTAAATCGCAGGGCTACCCTGAGCCACACACGCACTTAACTCATTCTTACATACATGCACTCCACATTTGCGCATTGCGCCGCCCAATAATTAATTAATTTATTATTTGTTATTGTCAGAATCATACTGTGTTGTTATAGTTTGTGACGAATAGCTACATTGTTACCCTGCTAACCCTAGAGAATTGAGCGAGCCAGGCCTAGCTTAGTGTGGGAGGCATTGTACACTTCTGTAAAACGGCTTAACTACTATTATTTTTGGTAAATAAACATTTTTATTTTTTATTTATTTATTTAAACTTTAGCAACATAAATATTACATGGCGGACTTAATGCCTGAGGCATTCTCTACCAGTCAACCATAGGGTAGTGCTGAGATAACATTGGTAGGTGCAATCAAGATATATTATAAATAATTTAAATGTAAGTATATATTACATGCATACATATTATTACATATAATACATAAACATATATGTGTATTGTAAATACGTAAACTACAATAAATAAACATACATAAAATACATAATTCTAATAGGATGTTATTGAGATGATTCTGCCATGATTCTATCAAACAAGAGCTTGCGGACTTTCTTTTTAAAAGCGTCCCGACTCGTAGCCATCCTGATTTTGAGAGGCAGCGCGTTCCACAGGAGAATGGATTGATTATGAAAGGAAGAATGAACAAAACCAGATGTATGGGAGGGACAGAGAAGGAGAAGATTATTTGAGGACCGGAGAGTTTTACTATGAGAGGAGCAAAGGTACTGAAAATAGGGAGCAAGATATGAAGGAGCATTTAAAGAATTTAGAAGCGAAAACAGTGTGGTTAGGGCCCGTAAACGTCTTCGCTGGCGAATACGCAACCATTTCAGCTCCGACCTGCCCCCTGACTATGAGCTCTTATAGCATTATTATTGCAGTTGTGGAAAAGAGACACGAGTATATTCGCCGCTACACGCGTCTCGTTTTCACAACTGCAATAATACTGCTATAAGAGCTCGTGGTTACCCCCCTGAACTGCGAGATGTGGTCATATTTCTTCAGATTGTAAATGAATCGGATACTGTCGTTGAGTAATCTGTCAAGCTTATCAAGCAAGTCAGCATTAAGATCATAATAACACACGTCACCATAGTCGATCAACGGAAATATTAAGGTTTGCACAAGCATTATCTTCGTCTTGAGTGACATTTTCATTTCATATGTAAGAAGGGACTAAAAGGAAGCTCCAGCTTTGATATGCGAATGAATGTGAATTGATATTTCCCCCCAACCCTTTGAGTATCTCAGTAAAGATGATGAAAATGGCAGGAGATCAAAGGCTCTATACTAACACCTCACGCGGACTTCTTGAGTGAATTCGAAAAGTGACGTTGCACTATTTTGTTTCATTTGCCAACACTCAAGCACTCACGAACATTTAAGGCCGTTTGTCCACCGCCACCGTCACGACGACGGGCGTGCGGTGGACACACGGCCATACTAAATGTATGTAGGTATCGTTAAATCGGCGCCGTCATCTTTTTGTCGGTGACGTCGTCGTGACGGTGGCGGTGGACAAACGGCCTAACGGTTAATAACCGTTTTCACATTATTATTTGACATAACACAAATTTAGAAAATAAAACAAAACCGCAGACATGACTTTTCACTTTCCGACCAAGAACTCCGATTACGTACTTCTTAAACAAATAATGCATTTTTTTCATTGTCCTCAGAGCTTACCCGTAACGGACGCGTACGTAGAAGTACAATCGCGTCACGCGCAGGTTTACTCGTGCGAACTTCACATACAAGCGCACTTCACGGGGCTGCGCTACCTCATGTACCACTGGCCCAAGCTCTCCGCGCTCGTCGGTGAGTGGCACTCTACTGCAAGGGAATAGAGCTCATATTGCCTTGACAGTTATCTACACTTCCAGCTCCATAAACCTTTGTATAAAACGTTACAGCCATCCATCTCGCTTTCATAGGTACGCTATTGGCCAAGTTTGCCCGCATCGGGAAGTAGTACTCTACTGCAAGGGAATAAAGCTCATATTGGCTTGGCTGTTATCTAGACTCCCAGCTCTATATACATTTTGTATAAAACGTTACAGCCATCCATCTTGGTCTGATAGGTACGCCACTGGCCTAAGTTGGCGCGCATCGGGAAGTAGCACTCTACCGCAAGGGAACAAAGCTCATATTCCCCTGGGCAGTTATTTTGACTCTCAGCTCCATGAACACTCATAAAAGTTTACTGCTACCTATCTCGCTCTGATAGGTTCGCCATTGGCTCAAGTTTGCGCGCATCGGGGTGTAGCACTTTACTGCAAGGGAATAGAGCTCATATGCCTTGAACATACCTGCAGTCGGTTTTTTTATCAATATACACGGACATAATTAATATACTAGACACTTAAAGCGAAAATAAGAAACTCTACGCTACGGTTTAAGGTTCGTATTGCCATGGCAGTCGTTAACGTTAACTCACTCGCGCGAACTTTACATACAAGCGCACTTTACAGGCCTTGGCAGTTGTAAATGTTGCCGGCACATCTCGTTCGGATAGGTACAAAAAATAAAACAGTAAAATAAAATAACTGGCGATTGCGTAAACATATTTCATTGGTATACAGTATGGGTGCGTTCCGAGGCACGATAATATCGATTACAGCGCTACGAAAACGCTCACAGCCGTTCCGAGTCGGATATCGCGCTAAAACCGACAAATGACAATGTTAAGAGCGTTTACGCCGCACACTAGCCGCCAATGAAAAAAAAAAAACATGTCTAGTAATTAGAGATAGAAAATCAAATTATGCTCAACAAACTATCTGAATGAAGTAATTTAACATTTTTACGTCACCTAATGAACACCTGACATGATAAGGTTTAGTTAAATATGGCGTTATAGTTAAAATTGGCCGTAACGTTTTATTTAACTAAACCATAACATGTGAGGTGGTCATTAGGTGCCGTAAAAATGCTAAATTACTTCATTCAAATAGTTTGTTGAGCATAATTTGATTTTCTATCTCTAATTACTAGATATGTTTATTTTTTCATTAGTGGCGCTAGTGTGTGGCGTAAACGCTCATAATTCAGAACGCTCGCTCGTTACCGAGCTTAAGTTTTTTTCATCACTACATAATAGATAATAGTACTTATTATTAATCTTAACCTCGAACTTTGTTTATTTTTTTTCTTTTTCTTCGTGCCTCATTAAGGCTGACAAAATCCATGTTTATTAACTTAAAAGTTAAAATACACAGACGGCGGCGGCTGCTTTTGACATTAACAGCTAGCTAACTGACAGGACTAGAGATGTAAAATGACTGAATCTGACCAGTCACGATTGTCAAAAACCGTATTTGACCGGTCATTTATTGTCAAATTCAATCAAATTGACTTAAACATATTAATATTTCTAACTGTTAAAGTGACTAAATATAACTAGTGACAACTATTAAATACGATCAATAGAATGTGTAGCACTTATAATGATTTGGTTAACGAGCCTAGGTTTGCGAACATAGACATAATTTTCGGATAGTTATTTAACACTTAAACGCAAGCTTTTAAGACCTAAACACTTTTTAATTTTATTTTATTTTATATAATATATATTTTTTTGGTATTAAAATTTTATATTTTTATTGTTATTTGTAAAATTTCATTGTATACGAAACTGGTTTATGTTTTATTTTTAGAACGTTATTGGAATTTGTTTGTTTTTGTTTTTAGCTTCATATGTTTTTTGTAAACGCTGGGTATGCCTGTCATAAATGTCATACATATCTTATTACTACAAACATCTAATTTTAATCAAAACTGTGTGAACATTGTTGGTGTACCTTTCAAAATAAAAAAATTAATAAATTTTCATTACTGCCAATTCCGCCAACATCGCGACACGATTTCAGTTTATTTAAAAAAACAAAATTGTTATTCTGTGTTCATGGAGGAGTACGTTTCTATGATGTTTATGTCACGTTTCCAAAAAAAGTAGTATATTTAAGTATTTATTAGCTAAAGAAAATTCAATTTACTCTTTGTTTACTCATACTGCGGTGGTGCAAGTCGTGACAAGTATCAACTGCGCGTGACGCGGCGCTATAAAAAGAATTTGAAACCTAAATCTAGCTAAACGCTTTTTTTACATTTTTATTCAAAATAAATATTAAAAAACACTAAAGATCATATTGACCATATATGACCCTTTTTGACAATAAATGACCGTTTTTGACCAATTTGACCGTAATTGACAGTCAGTCAAATTCAGTCACTTTGGTCATTTTCATCTCTAGACAGGACGCTCAGTCGCTCACAGTAATTTCGCTCCGAGGCATGGTCGCTGTGAGCGCAAGATGGCGCAGACAATGAAGTCATGAGTGACGTCACGCTAGATTTCGTGCACGCTTACGGCGATTCGGACTGTTATCGCGTTAATTCGATATAATCGTGACTCGGAACGCACCCTATGTGTGTGCCACCTCCGTGCTTCGGAAGGCAGATAAAGGCTGTTGGTCCCGGTTGCATTAGCAGTCTATTATAACCGCTAATCCGAACTGGGCCCGCGCGGTGGGTTATGGTCCGTTCTCCCTTTCCTTCCATGGGGAAGGCTCGTGCCCCAGTAGTGGGGCTGGGGCACGAGCCTGAAATTTAACTGGTGATGTGATGATGTGCCGCCATTGCACCGGTTCGCTTGTGACTCAGCGCAGACTTTGTGCTGTTGCAGGTATCAGTACGAACCTGTTCTTCGTGTCGCTGATCTTCATACTCAGCTGGTACCACCTGCAAGACGGACTGCCGGACTTTGTCAAGGTGAGTCTACGGACAATACAGAGGCTTTGTCTCCACAAGGCCTCTGTGGTCTAGTGGTTAAAACCACCGGTCCCAGGTAGGGTTGCCAACCATAAAAATAACGTATCCTACGTTATTTTCCATCCCCATACTTTATTCTTTTAAATAAAAATAAAATATGGAGAAAATAAGAGTACAAAAAAAATATGTTTTTAAACATTTAAATAAATAAATTTAGAAAATACTTTATTTTTCTTCAAATCCTCTTTTTTATACTAGTTAGTGATAGATATACTTTAATTTTCTGAAAAATAGTTGGCAACCCTCCCAGACCTAGACTCTGAGGTACCGGGGTATATGATTGTGCTCGGGTTGGTTGGTGTTAGGGCGTGTTTGCTTCCTTGTGGAGCGCAATGGCGCAGTGGTTAACGCGCCCAGTCTGCGATTGCTAAGGTTAAGCAACTTTCGCAAGGGCCGGTAATCGGATGGGTGACCAAAAAGTTTATCGTCTCGAGCTTTCTTCGGAAGGCACGTAAAGCCATTGGTCCCGGCTGCATTAGCAGGCGGTAACAACCACCGCACCGCACAGCCCGCGTGGTGGTTTACGGCGCGTTCTCCCAGTGGTGTATCCATCCATAGGGAAGGCTCGTGCCCCAGCAGGCGGGCATGGTGATGATGGTGATGATGATGGCTTGTTTTAAGACTGCTTGGCTAGCTACTAGCTACTTTTTCTAAATATGTCGCCATCAGTGTTAATATCATAGTCGTGTGCCGACAATCTATACTAATATTATAAAGAGGAAAGATTTGTATGTATGTATGTGTATGTATGTTTGCAACGAATAAACTCAAAAACTACTGGACCGATTTAAAAAATTCTTTCACCATTAGAATGCTACATAAGCGCTGAGTAACATAGGCTATATAAAAAAAAAGCACACCCGTGCGAAGCCGGGGCGGGCCGCTAGTTAGAAATAAGATAGCTAGTTCTTCAGTAGTTGGGGATTTCGGGTAAAGTGCGCTTCGACCTTCGACCTTATCGTCACTTAACATCAGTTGAGATGAAGGGCAAGTGCTTACCCTTAAAAAGTAATGACAAAAAAAGAAAGTCCGCGTTTATATAACAGTGGTTTGCTAATGTAATAACTGTTATAATATTTGCAGAGCAAATTCGGTGCTGCTGTGAAATCTGAAGATGATGATGCTGCCAAACAGCTCTTGGGAAAAGTGAAGCTGGAGAGAGAAGGTGGGTGTAACTAACTAACGAGAGTTAAAATTTTGCACTACATACCATGAAACCTTGCGCCTAGATTCTGCTATTTTTAAGCATCCATGCAAAATCCAAAAAATCGGAAAATATTCATGTTTTTTAACAAACCGGTTATCAATGTAAGATTTGCTTATTTTTTGATTTTAAAAAATGTGGTCTGATTTAAGTTTTGAATTCTGGCAACACCGATTTGCTGTTACAACACTCATTTGAAAATTTAATGTTAAGGGGATTCCACGCCCGAAATACCAACATTTAAGAAATTATTTATTATTATACCTAATTATATTTTTGTAAATAAAAATATAAATCAGTATCTTTTTCCCATGAAAACATAAAAACTTTAAATCTCCGAAAAAAAAACGAAATAATTATTTTTAAATCATAATTCTGGTTTTAAATTTCTTATGATTTTGCATGCATAATATTTAATATCGTGTCAGCTGTCATTCGAATTATACAGAACGAATGGCTGAACGAAAGTGCATTGAATGAATGATCATTAAATCATTTTATTTTTCTCATTCAGATTCCTCAATGTTCTTAGACGACGAGAGCCTTATAGAGGAACTCCAGAAATTGGATGAGCCGAAGAAAGCCTAGCCAAAGACATCAATGTTAAATTGCTATGTTAACACCTCCGATCAATAATGTACAGACGACAGCACGTCAACCTACCACAAAATGTCAAATTTCGTCAATGAATTTTGAACTGTATTGCTTGGGTTTAAGGATCAATATGGATTAGAGAAATTTTACAGTTTTGGGTAGGTTGACCTGCTGGCGTGTGTGACCCGATGAGGGCTTGAAAAACGGTACGCGACTTTGGGGCCGCGGAGCTACAATGATGTTTGTGGCGATGACAGTAAATATTAAGTACGAATACTTTGCAACCTTAATTTAATCTTTATTTTTATGACTAAGAAGGTTCATAGTAAGCTGAAGTTGTTGATGCAATATAATGTTTTTTCAGATTTTCTTAATTCGAAATTTAAATGTATAGGTATGAGCTAACAGGACCATTGTCGACGTGCATTTCTGTTCCGGATCCTTTATCTATTACATTATTGATCAAAGGTTAACACCGAATATAATTGTTAAGTTGTTATGTTAAAATTTCTAATGTTAGAGGCTGATGTAACACGTGATATGAACTTTAGTTGTGTTAGTAATGCAGGTGTATACAACGTGTTAATGAAATAGCGCATAACCTCAGACACCACAGCTTATTTTTACTATAAAAGAATTATATAAATTATTAAATACAATTTTCGCAGATTATTTAAGAAGATATTTAGTACTTTTTGTTTTCTTGCATTTCTTGCAAATTAGAAACTCTATGGTAAAGATGACGCTTTCAAACTGTGAGAGCAACGTTGCCGCTTGGCGCCGTCCGATCGTCGACTGAACTGAACAAACAACTATTCTATTTTAGATACCTTTAAAAATGAGATTCAAATGTTTCATCACACTTTTTCCAGGCTTTGGACTGGCAACTTATAACAAAGTTTATTATTATCGCGAGCAAAATATCACGTAGGTAGCTGGTATTTCAGCATTCCTTGAATTCCTTTTGTTTTGTAAATAAATACATAACATAACTAATAATAAAGGCTGAAGTATGTTTGTTTTTTGTCCTTTATACCAAAACGTGCCAATAGGTTTGAAAACCAATACTAATAATATATTTGGACTTTTTCAAACATCTTGTTTCCGTAGGCACTATGTAGTTAAATTAAAATAATTGTTAACTAACTTTTTTGCAGTCGTCAACAATTGATAGTAATTTGGATGTGGGATGAAAGCGGAAAGAATTATGGGTTAAAAAAAGGATTTAAAAATTAGTGGGTTGAAAAAGGAATAGATTTTGGGTTGAAAGCGGAATTATATTGAAGTGGGATGAAAAAGTGGGATGAAAACGGAAACATTCGCAACAGATCGACGTGATTTCTGCATTGATAGCGACTTTACTTCGTTAGTAGATGACTTTAGGTGACGAAGTTTTGAAATAATGTTAAAAACGTTTTTTACCTTTAAACTCTTCGTTAATTTATTTTCTATTCAAGAAAATGGTTATAAACTATTTCTTTAAAAATATCAATGAATAATATCTCGATTTTTATTGCATTTGATAAACTATGTTCCTATGTTTACATGAACAAATATGATAATACAAATCAATTATTAATATTTATTTGCCATATATGTGATACATGTGATACATAGCCTAAGTAGTCTATTGAATGTGTTAGCTCATATTCATTTCGCATTTAATAGCATTCTAAATATTAGCATAAGGGTTAGTAACTGAACGGTGAATCTTGAAACTTAAAATTACAAAATATTTACTATGATATAATAATTATTTATGTAAATTTTGCGTTAATAGATACTTTTATATAGCAACGTTGCGTCGCTCTCTTTGGTACTACGTTTTAAGCATATCAATCGTAGCTTTCACTAGCTAAATTGTTTAAATATATATATAATATTTTTTATACTTACTCACTTTTGTGCCTTTCAATGATTATAGTAACTACGCTCTGTGCTTCCACATTCCATGGCAATATTTATATCTTTTCGCAGTTACTTTTTATTATTGTTATCGTTTACTGTTATAAAAATTAAAAAGTTTGGTAAATATATTTATTATTGTTTTTTTTTTCAAATATTAATAAGTAAGCTAGAGTAGCAGTAGAATGGTATAATTTAGAATTAATTTAGTACAAATTTAATGTGATTAATGTGCTGATTTAGTTGTTTTATAAATATGACTTTTTTATAGAAGGGCTATTAAAAATCACTTACACTGTACTTATGTCTATTCGAATGTTTTAGTGTTTTAACGAGGGAAATATAAATAAATCAATATATAGCTGTTCTTTTTATTTCCACAAGAATTATTCCCCAGATATACACTTTCGGCTTGAACACCTAAATAGAAATGTTTTTTAGATGAAAACAAACTAAAAATAGTAGATTGTACAACAAGAGCATAAACCGAGCCATTTTACCCGAGTCGTGCATATAGCCACCCGAGCCGGTACGGCGAGGGTGGATAGTCACGTCGAGGGTAAAATGGGTTTTATACTCGAGTTTTACACTCTGCTTTTCACTTCGATTGCAAGGAAATAAAACAAACCGCAACACAACAAAAGCTACCTAGTTTCTAGTTTTGTTTGACGAATAATAAAATTAGCTTCACGCTCTGAATAAGGAATCATATGGAAATGCTACAACAACATATAGATACTTAGCTATGCTATAGTTTAGAAGACGAAATAATATACATGATGGCGTCTTTGTCTAATGTATGCAATAAAAACAAGCCAACTCTATAAACAACAATTTCGCTATAATGGCAACCTTTGTCGTGACGTCAGGCCTGTGCCGTGTCCGCCATATTGTGACGCGATGTACTTACGACTTCGTTGTTGACAAAATTAAGTTTTATAGATATTTCTAAGATTGTGCTGTGATTGTGGTGAAATAAAGAGAAAAAACAATACTGCGTAATGCCTAATAAATGCAGCATAATAAATTGTGGTGCAATAATAAGCCGAAATCGGCCAAAAACATTTCACCGGTAAGCTATATAACCTGTTGATAAACCTTGTTAATTCTGTAGATAGTGGTAAAAAAACAGTTAAAATTATTCTACGTAAAGACCAGTATAGTATTCTGTCTAACTTATAGGAAAGTAGAAGAAATTAGCAAAGAATTTGGCATTTTGGTTTTGTTTACATTCTATTTGTTTGGACTAGTAGTGATGTTCTTGTTCTATCGCACATTTATCGATTTGTTGCAGACTTCAGTATATCATTAGATCATTGGTTTCAAATCTATCAATTCAATATCAGAAACGCGCGAACTTCTGTTCGATTTATCCACATTAAATTCAGATACTCTTCAAAACAAGCAATAACGAGAGTGCGAGAGTCGGTTCGATATTGGAAGTTTGAAGTTGATTATTTATTATAAGTTTTTTTTTGTTTTCAGACTGCCACAAAGCAAACTTAAAAAGGAATTTGGTTAGAGGTCATTGGCAAGGAAAATATAAGATCTGATTTAAAAAACATTGACATGTTCATGATAATGTTCCTCTCATTTTCATGAAAGCTCATTTAACAGAACACTGGATGTTATTATAAACTATAAGATGATGCAGTACTATCTCTGTTTTTACAGGTGAGAATAATATTACATCACATTTTTTTTTGTTTAACCCTTAAACAGGCAGAATATATACATTTCTTTTAATATTTCAGTGATTATCAGTGATTGGAGTAGGTAGATTGATTTTTGTTACTTGTATTATAAATTCTCATAGAACGAGAAACAATTGGAAATTTGAAGAAGTACATACTTAAAGTAAAGTTATAGAGAATTTTACAAAAATAAATTTCTCTAAAAGTTTATTTACATAAAGTTAAATTAAGATAAATTTTTTAGTCTTTATTTTTAAAGTTCCGTTTAGAAATTTTGTTAGCATACCTCGTGTTCGAATTCACTCTTACAAGTTTTCTGCAAAAAGCATAAGCTCTCTGTATTATACAGGGTGTTTGGAAGGTGAGTGCAAAGCCTTAAGGGGATGTTACTATGGACCATCTAGAACATTTTGAGCCACACTTGTCTTAGACCAAGTCTGTTATTATTATTTTTTTTGTTGACCTGCGATTTTAGTGCCAAAAATCCAAAATTTGCTAATTAATTGCTAACAACATTCAGTTTAAGTTAAAATGTCTGTTTTTTACAATTTATTTTATTAGTGTAATGTGTCTCTAATCATATCGAAGTATTTTTGAAGCACCATTGTTACCAAAAAATAAAGTTACAGGCCATTCAAAACTGATAGAAAATTTGGAAAAATAAATTTTCGACTTTAAATGTCAATTTAAAAAATAAAGAAAATAGCTGCAGATGTTCAAACACATTTAAAAACATGCTAAATTATTGCCCTTTCTTTTGAGATATCACTTACGCAGATATCTTATCATTTCTTGAAACTATGGTGATTAAACCAGTTAAGAGTGATAATATTGATTTTTAAGGAGATTAAAAAAACATAATTTTTGGTGATCTTACTTTAATTTTCATGATCAAAATGACGTCCACCATTACGAATACATGCTCGAGCACGTTTTCTTACTTCAGTCATGCTGATTTTTAGCATCATTTCTTGTTTCATCCGTTCAAACGCAGAATGGATCCTCTCCAACAATTCCTGCTTCGTAGAAATTTCTGTCATGTAGACAAGTTCCTTTGCCCGTCCCCATACAAAAAATCTACCGGGGTTAAGTCAGGCGATCTTGCGGGCCAAGGAATTGGCCCGTCTCTGCCGATCCAGCTCTCTGGAAAACAATTATTGAGGTCTCGTACAGTTAAGGTCCAATGCGCTGGTCATTCATCTTGTTGGAACATGATTCTCCTGTCAGTATTCAGTATTGGTATTTCCGCTTCATAAAGGAGGGTTGACCAACCCTCCTTTATGAAGCGCATTGGACCTTAACTGTACGAGAACACCTCAATAATTATTTTCCAGAGAGCTGCATCGGCAGAGACGAATCGGCCAATTCCTTGGCCCGCAAGATCGCCTGACTTAACTCCTGTAGATTTTTTGTATGGGGACGGGCAAAGGAACCTGTCTACACGACGGAACGAACGGATGAAACAAGAAATGATGCTAAAAAATTGCACGACTAGAGTAAGAAAACGTCCTCGAGCATGTATTCGTAATGGTGGACGACATTTTGAACATGAAAATTAAAGTTAGATCACCAAAAATGATGTTTTTTTAATCTCCTTAAAAATCAATTTTATCACTCTTAACTGGTTTAAGCACCATAACTTCAAGAAATGATAAGATATCTGCGTAAATGATATCTCAAAAGAAAGGGCAATAATTTAGCATGTTTTTAAATGTATTTGAACATCTGCAGCTATTTTCTTTTTTTTTTTAAATTAACATTTAAAGTCGAAAATTTATTTTTCCAAATTTTCTATCACTTTTGAATGGCCTGTAACTTTATTTTTTGGTAACAATGGTGCTTCAAAAATGCTTCGATACGATTAAAGACACATTACACTAATAAAATAAATTGTAAAAAATAGACATTTTAACTTAAACTGGATGTTGTTAGCAATTAATTAGCAAATTTTGGATTTTTGGCACTAAAATCGCAGGTCAACAAAAAATAATAATAATAACAGACTTGGTCTAAGACAAGTGTGGCTCAAAATGTTCTAGATGGTCCATAGTAACATCCCCTTAAGGCTTTGCACCCACCTTCCAAACACTCTGTATATTTAAATGTTCAATTTAGCAATGAAAATGTGCTCATTAGTCCTGCCTATTACAATAACAGTTAAAACGTATTTTCTTTACAGGATCAAGCGCTTAAGGAATTGAATCGATTACAAGAGAAAGTTTTTAATCAGAAGAAAAACGTTTATATAATTTTTAGAAGAAAAACATAAAATGCATGAATGAAACTATCCGTCGGCAAAAAATTAAAATGGCAAAGTTTTAAGAAGTTATTAAGGAGCTAAAAGAAAAAAATCTGATGACTCACGAAAACTGGATACTTCTAGAACAGTGCGCTCGGCCAAAACACTTAATATTAAGACAAATTAGTCAAAGCCAAAGGCTTGTATTTTATAATTAACCAAAATGACATGTACCTACCTCAATTATCAATTTAATTAATAGTTTTCTATGACATAATTAATTGCTTAACACACAGTTTCATTACTTTGCCTAACGGGGACGGACGGACGGGGAAAAGTGACTAGTTATGCATTTTATTTACATTGCCCAGTTGCTATGGAGCTTATGTACACGGGCCGGCCTTTATTCATAGTGACTAGATTTCATAAGTTGCCCGTAACAATATTGAAAAGCGAATTAACATAAATAAATAAATACGAATTTTATTTTTATTTTTGCAGTACCTATTCCAAACGATATCCTTCTCAATATCTCCATTGCACGGGTACCGGTGTACCATACTATATAATTATATACAGGATGGCAAAAAATGATGATCCCTGGAGGGAAATTACCTTAAAATCCTTTAGCTAGAACAGCTAGATCATTTTACTCAACGGAAACATTATTTTATTTTAAAAAGATACAGAACTGCAATCAAAGATTTTCTAAAATTTTCTTTTATGTTTTCATGTACTTCGTATGGAATTGAAGATTAAAGAAATATTGTTTTCTAAAGTTTACGCGAACACTACACATTGAAATGAAACAACTTTTACGGATCTACTCGCGTTTATTTTACACATTACTTATTTAATGTTTATCCTGACGTTTCGAACCCTTTGCAGGGTTCGTGGTCACAGGGAGACTGAGGTGTTGGTCATCTCATAATTAGTTGGTAGCTTGTATACCCTCATTTAGCTTGTATACCCTATTTTAGGGGCAGGGCTGCTCCAATCTATGGGTAATTGAACTCGAGATTGTGGTACCCCTATTCTCGGCATCTGTCCAGTGCCGCGTCTGGCGAATGGTCATGGGGGAGAGCGCAAGTCGTGTAGATCCCCAAGGCAAGGCTAGAGCGTTATCCTTCACGTGGTTGCCGCCTGTTATTGGTCTGATTCCCTAAGAAACAGACGTCACTGAAACCTCTAGTCGCAAACTCTACCCCCATCCAGAACCCTACCCCTCCTATCCAACACACCCTTCCCCCCATCCTCAGACATAGTCTTCCATCTCTCCCCTGTCCTATCCCACCCACCACATTATATCCCATCCCAGCACCCGGCAGCCCCGGAAAAAAAATTAAATGAGCGCGGAACAAGAGAAGTTATTACCCCAGGAGGGTACCGGTGGAACCGGAGAATCCCTCCCTGGGCCATCTAGTGGCCCAGGCTGCCCCTCGTATTCAGGGGGGGGGCAATTCAGCGCGATCTTCAGAGCACACAAGTGCTAAAAAGAACCCTTGCGGACAGGTGCGTCCCGAAAGGTCTCTCTCGGAGACCCTCGGGGACGACCTGACACAGATGTGCATAGGGGAGAGTGGCAAAAAAGGCGATGGCGAGTGGATCCCTCGATCTCGGTGGAGGAGAGCCAAAGCTCGAAAGCGCAAAGAGGAGCTAGCTGCGAACCAGACCCGACCCGAAGGCGCCGCAACCAGTGTGGCGAAAAAACCAGAGGGAAGGGCAGGTCCGAGGGCTCAAAAGATGAAGAGACAGGCAACTGATCCAGAAGAACGGACGCAGCAGCGTCCACCGAAGCGCCATAGGCAGGGCCTGGACACCCGCAACGAACTGGGAAGCTGGAAGCTGGCTACCGACCAGAATCCTGACTTCGCAGTCGTCGTCGAGCGGGAGGACGGGGCGGCGGTGGACGAGGCTACGGCCGCTGAGATCAGGAGGAGACTGACTAGAAAGATAGGGGAAGCCATGGAAGCCATCAAGGGCGGCGTACGGGGACGCAGCCTGGCCTTCGACGCCTCGGGTCTAGTTGCTGAAGGATACTTCCTTGTCACAGCAACTACCGAGGAGGCGATGACCTGGTTGCTGAACTGTGGCCTTGGCGACCGGGAGGGCATCCCCTTGAAGGTCAGGAGGTTAGAGAAGTACCGCATGTCAGTCTGGCTACCGGGCAGTACAGAGGACCTGTTGGTGGACCCTCTGGAGTTTATTAAGGTCCAAAACGAGTATAGGGAGAAGCTACGGATGCCCGAGTGGACTCTCATCCGCAGGGAGGTCCTACCCCTAGGGGTAAGACTCGTAGTAGGAGTCCCTCAGGAAGTGGCCGCAGAGGGCGGAGTAGCACTCCACTATCAAGCCACCAGAGTATACGCCCGCACCATAGGGAGAAGCCAGACACAGAATGAGGGGAAGTGCACATGCCACGGCTGCCCCGTACACAGCAACAAGACACGGGGGGAGGAGCCTGCCGAGAACCGGTCTACCAACCAGCCTGGAGCCTTCAAGGGAAGCCAGGCGGAAGGAAGCAAGACGGTGCAGGGAGGCTCGAACCCCAACAGTACACAACAGGCGCAAAACACAGACACCGTGAGGGAGCGGCCCATAGGCGGGGGAGGCGAGAAACAGCCTGGTGCCCCGAAGGTGGGTGCCGCTGATAATCGGAGGCCCTGCCTATTGGGCTCGCCCCCACAACATCCCACACCACACCCACTCCCTTCAACGACGAAGCCAAAGGACCGGACACCCCCGCCGAGCGTTGCACAACTGCAGCCGGTCGAACCCAGAAGCGGAGTCAAAGTAGGGAGGGACAGGGACACAGACACACATACAAACACACACACACACTGACGTATGTACACACACAGAGACACACCACAAAAACAAACACAAAAAATAAAGATAGTTCAATTGAATCTTCACCATTGTATTGAAGCCATGACTGAGCTTCGCAGATACGTGGTGGAAGAGACAATAGACATAGCACTGCTGCAAGAGCCATACGTCCTAAATGGATGTGTGACAGGGCTCGGCTCTATGGGGAAAGACATCATATACCATGAGGATGGTGAGTCAACCCCAAGAGCATGCATATACGCCAGCAGCAGAGTAAGAACACTAGGACTAATAAAAGCAGATTGTTACAGAGACCTTGCAAGTGTTGTTGTGACAATACAGACAGGTGCAGGAAAAGAAGAAAGGGTGCTCCTAGTCTCCGCATACCTACCCAGCGAGGGGGACTTTGAGCCGCCATCCCGAGAAATGGAAGAAATCGTAAGAAAATACCAAGGTAAGAATACTCCTATTATTCTAGGGTGCGATGCCAACGCACATCATGTGGTATGGGGTAGCACTAACTGTAATAAAAAAGGTGACTTACTTTTAGAATTTATAAGCGAGGCAGGCCTGGAGATACTGAATACAGGCAACACGCCCACATTCGTAACCAAGGCTAGACGAGAAGTGTTGGACATAACTATTGCTACAGATAGGATTAGCCGACACATAAGGGACTGGAAAACAGACGAAAGTGACTCTATGTCAGATCATAGACGCATCACCTTTAGTCTGGAGGCCAAGACTGAAAAGATTCTGATAAGAAATGCGAGGAAAACCAACTGGGACACGTACCAGCACCATCTGGAGAAGTGGGTCCCAGGACGAGGAACACCGCTAGTTGATGCACAAGAAATTGAAGGGGAAGCGAATAGACTGGACGAAGCTCTAAGGGAAGCCTATCATAAGGCATGCCCCTTGAGAGAGATAAGACCAGACCGAGGACAACCCTGGTGGACAAAGGCACTGGGGAAACAGAGTAAAAAGATACGGCGAGCTCTCAACAAGGCCCTAAAGAGGAACGATGATGAGAGCTGGCAAACATACAGAGAAGAAAGGAACCTATACAAGAAAGAATGCAGAAGGGAGAACAAGAATAGCTGGAAGGCGTTCTGCGCAGAGGTCGAAAGATACCCTGAGGCTGCGCGACTGGTAAAAAAGTTCTCCAAAGCCAACACGCGTAGGCTAGAGAGTATTAAGAACGGAGAAGAACTAATAACTAATCCGGAAAAGATACTGGAAGTTATGATGAAAACACACTTCCCGGACAGTGAGAAATGCACAGTTGATGACGTACCAATCGTCCCAGGTCCCACGGTGGACCGGGAGCCAAAGTTAATCATCACTGAAGAACATTTACTGTGGAGCGTCCGATCCTTTCAGCCATACAAGGCAGGGGGACCAGATGAAATCTTCCCGAAAATGTTACAGATAGCTATAAAGTATATAAGCAAGGATCTGCTAGCCCTGTACAATGGCAGCATCAGAACTAAGTATATACCAAGAAAATGGAGGGAAGTGAAGGCAGTATTCATCCCAAAACCGGGCAGGGCATCCTACCAGGAAGCCAAAGCCTTCAGATGCATTAGCCTCTCCTCATTCCTAAAGACACTGGAGAAAATCCTAGACAGAATAATTAGAGAACAAATAGAGAAAAGCGGATCTCCACTACACCAAAATCAACACGCATACATGGAGGGCAAATCCACCGAAACGGCCCTCCACAACTTGGTGATAAGAGTGCAAAGATCAATCAGCAATACAGAATACGCAATGGGATGCTTCTTTGACGTGGAGGGCGCTTTTGATAGAGCGACCCCCGAGTCAATAGAGGATACCCTTAGCCGCGAAGGAATAGATAAAGATGTATCAATATGGGTGAAAACCATGCTAAGACACCGACTGATACGCACAGAGATAGCAGGAACAACACGTACAGTGGTGGCGAAAAGAGGGTTCCCCCAGGGGGGATGTCTGTCACCATTACTGTGGTGCCTGCTAATAGATGAATTAGTTAACAAGATAAACAGGATGCACATTTACACACAAGTGTACTCCAATGATGGTGTGCTCCTGGTGACAGGCAAAGTTCTCAGCGTCATGTGTGAAATCATGAACAGAGGTCTAAAAGAAGCTTTAGGGTGGTGCAGGAGCAAAGGTTTGAACCTAAACCCTGAAAAAACCAAATTAGTTCTATTTACGAAGAAAAGAAAGATAGGGCGAGCTGAACCAGTGATACTGGACAACCAGGAGCTGGAGACGGTCAAGGAAGTCAAGTATCTAGGAGTGACACTGGATAGTAAGCTTACCTTCAGGGCCCATATTAGTAACACATGCTCCAAGGCAAAGATGGCGATGATGCAGTGTAAAAGCGTAATAGGCAGAACCTGGGGCATGAAACCAACGATGGCACTATGGATATACAGGGCAATAATAATGCCAAGAATCCTACATGGAGCTATCGTATGGTGGCACAGAGCCGCAGTGGGGAGAAACAAGGCAGAGTTAGACAAAGTCCAAAGGCTAGCGGCCCTAGTGACTACGGGCGCGATGAGAACCACACCTACAGCCGCGCTCGAGATCCTGCTGGGGCTGAATCCCCTGGACTTAGAAATAAAGAGAAGAGCAGCGGAACAATGGTTCAAGCTAAGAAGCACTGGCATATGGACCGGGAACTTCACGGATAAGGGTCACGCCAGTATAGGTAAACAATATGAAGATAGGTTGTCAATGATCCTTTCCAACAACGACTTAATACGAAAGGAAAGGATTTTTGACAAAAAATATAGAATACATATAGGTTCAAGAGAGGACTGGAGCGTAGAAACTGATGGCATCATTTGCTATACAGACGGCTCCAGAAAGGAGTCGACAAAGCTCTCTGGATCTGGCGTGCACATTAAATGTGCAGACGGGACGGAGATAGACAAGTCGATACCGTTAGGAAGATTCGCTAGTGTCTTCCAGGCGGAAATATACGCAATAATGGCATGCGTTGAGATAGCTGAACACCTCACTATTACAGGAAAGATGGCTATCTACAGCGACAGCCAAGCGGCGCTGAAGGCACTAGGCAAAGAAGAGACGACATCAGCAATTGTCAGAGAATGCAAGGAATTATTAAAAAGGCTGGCTGAGAGAACGGACCTGACGATAGCGTGGATTCCCGGACACGAGGGAAACACGGGAAACGAACAGGCTGACGAACTAGCCAGAAAGGGAGCAGAGGAAAACTTGGTGGGGCCGGAACCTCGGCTGCCAATAGCGCACAACATCACCAAGGGAGTAATCAGTCACAGTATTACATCAGAAACCAACAGAAGATGGAGGTCCTCGAATGGTATGAGACAATCGAAGATCTTCATCAAGGGAATGGATAAGAAAAAGACTAGCAAACTAATGGGACTCTCCAGAGAGAACATGAGGCTAGTCATTGAAGTCATAACAGGACACTGTCGACTGAACAGACATGTGACAGTGATAGGAGTGAAAACCGACCCCATATGCCCAGAGTGCATGGAAAGCGAGGAGACCAGCCTCCACCTACTAGCCGAGTGCCCTATGTATTCGCTGGCAAGATGGGAGCTCTGGGGGTCGGATAGACTACACATGGAGGACCTAAAGGATCTGAAGGTGGAACAGATAGCAAGATTCACTAAAGAGACCAAAAGATTCGACGGGGCGCCGTGAAAGCTGGATGAACCTTAACTCCCTTAAAAGGGAGAACGGGGAAAAGGATGAAGTGGCCCGCAACAACGCGGGTGGATCGTCCGTTCGGCTGGCGACGTCCCCATAAGAAATAATAATAATACCCTCATTTATTTAATTAGGTGCGTTCAGTTTTACGCAGAAAGAGCTTACAGTATCTTTTGGTCTGGCAGTATGGTGTCGGGGCTGGGATTTAATATTTTGTATGATGGGATCCCAGGCTGGTGGTAGATTCCAACCATCTTCTCTATTAAAATTAGGATGTTTTTTAATTTCAATAGCCTCGCGTATCATCCTAGGGATGAATCGTTGTTCTTTAACGAGTATTTGTGGTTTATCAAATCTGATGTAATGGTTGGGCCCCTCTAGGGAATGTTCGCATACTGCAGACTTATTTTCGCGCCTATGCTTGACGTCGGCTATATGTTCTTTAACACGGGTTCCTATACTTCTCTTTGTTTGCCCGATGTAAGAGAGCCCACAGTCGCAGTCTAGTTTGTACACGCCTGCATCTTGAAGGGGTATGTTGCACTTGACAGGTCGTAAAAATTGGTTGATCTTCTTCGACGGCTTGAAGTAAGTGTTGATTGAAGCTCGCTTTAAGATATGTCCAATCTTGTCAGTGACACCTTTCATATATGGAAGTACAGCAGGTTGGCGCTCGACTGTGGTTGGTTTATTGCGTTTTCTGTGACAAAGCCGTGGTACTTTCAGTTTATTATCCTGTAGTACGTGCTTGACATGCTGAAGCTCAGCAGCCAGGTGTTGGGTGTCACAGATGCCGCGTGCTCTCTGAAACAAAGATTTCCCTACAGTAGCCAACTGTCTAGGATGGTGGTGAGAATCACCATTGAGATACCTATCTGTATGGGTTACTTTACGATACACAGTGTGACTCAAACTATGATCCGGATTCCTGATAATTAAAATATCCAAGAAAGCTAGCTTACTATCTGCCTCTAACTCCATTGTAAATTGTATTTTTGGATGTATGGAGTTAAGATGATCTAGAAAAGCAGATACTTTATCAGTTGGTAGGATAGTGAAAGTGTCATCTACGTACCGCTTGTAGAACCTAGGGGTTACCGATGCTGTGCTCAGGGCCCTCTTCTCGAAGTCTTCCATAAAGATATCGGCGACGACGGGCGAAACAGGGGAACCCATGGCAACACCCTCTACTTGCAGGTAGTAAATGTCATTCCACAAAAGGTAGCCAGATGTTAGACAATGCTCTAATAGTACTGCATATTCATCAGGCATATCTTGTTCCGCTAGACGTTTTTTGGTAATTTCAATGCAATCCTGAACTGGTAGGCATGTAAATAAGGACTGCACATCAAAACTAACCATAGTTTCATTGTCAGCGAGATGTAGATCTTTGATATCGTTGACAAATTGGTAGGAATCCTTCACATAAGCTGTTGTGTTACCTCTAAGTGGTGAAAGAATCTTAGCTATATGCCGGGCCAGTCGGTAAGTTGGTGAATCAATCTGGCTTACAATAGGGCGTAGCGGAGCCTCGGGTTTGTGAATTTTCGGTAACCCATACAGTTTTGGTGGTTTAGGGCAGGAAGGAATTAAATAGTTAGCATCTAGATTTAACGTTTCGGAGTGTTGTTTGACAAGATCACTAGTTTTCTTAAGTATTTTGTTGGTTTGGTCGCATTTAACGCGTTTGTACGGATCGGATGACAAGACGTTCAGTTCAGGATTGCATTGAAATTACCAAAAAACGTCTAGCGGAACAAGATATGTCTGATGAATATGCAGTACTATTAGAGCATTGTCTAACATCTGGCTACCTTTTGTGGAATGACATTTACTACCTGCAAGTAGAGGGTGTTGCCATGGGTTCCCCTGTTTCGCCCGTCGTCGCCGATATCTTTATGGAAGACTTCGAGAAGAGGGCCCTGAGCACAGCACCGGTAACCCCTAGGTTCTACAAGCGGTACGTAGATGACACTTTCACTATCCTACCAACTGATAAAGTATCTGCTTTTCTAGATCATCTTAACTCCATACATCCAAAAATACAATTTACAATGGAGTTAGAGGCAGATAGTAAGCTAGCTTTCTTGGATATTTTAATTATCAGGAATCCGGATCATAGTTTGAGTCACACTGTGTATCGTAAAGTAACCCATAAAGATAGGTATCTCAATGGTGATTCTCACCACCATCCTAGACAGTTGGCTACTGTAGGGAAATCTTTGTTTCAGAGAGCACGCGGCATCTGTGACACCCAACACCTGGCTGCTGAGCTTCAGCATGTCAAGCACGTACTACAGGATAATAAACTGAAAGTACCACGGCTTTGTCACAGAAAACGCAATAAACCAACCACAGTCGAGCGCCAACCTGCTGTACTTCCATATATGAAAGGTGTCACTGACAAGATTGGACATATCTTAAAGCGAGCTTCAATCAACACTTACTTCAAGCCGCCGAAGAAGACCAACCAATTTTTACGACCTGTCAAGTGCAACATACCCCTTCAAGATGCAGGCGTGTACAAACTGGACTGCGACTGTGGGCTCTCTTACGTCGGGCAAACAAAGAGAAGTATAGGAACCCGTGTTAAAGAACATATAGCCGACGTCAAGCATAGGCGCGAAAATAAGTCTGCAGTATGCGAACATTCCCTAGAGGGGCCCAACCATTACATCAGATTTGATAAACCACAAATACTCGTTAAAGAACAACGATTCATCCCTATGATGATACGCGAGGCTATTGAAATTAAAAAACATCCTAATTTTAATAGAGAAGATGGTTGGAATCTACCACCAGCCTGGGATCCCATCATACAAAATATTAAATCCCAGCCCCGACACCATACTGCCAGACCAAAAGATACTGTAAGCTCTTTCTGCGTAAAACGGAACGCACCTGATTAAATTTAAATGAGGGTATACAAGCTACCAACTAATTATGAGATGACCAACACCTCAGTCTCCCTGTGACCACGAACCCTGCAAAGGGTTCGAAACGTCAGGATAAACATTAAATAAGTAATGTGTAAAATAAACGCGAGTAGATCCGTAAAAGTTGTTTCATTTCAATGATTAAAGAAATGTTAGCTTTCACGTTTCTTTTATTTCAAGGACTAAATATTTATTAGAGAAATATTATCCTAAATGCTATCGATTAGTACAATAAATAGAGAGTTATTATTTATTTTTATTTTTAGCCGGTTTGATTCCCGGGCGAAGTAAATCAAGTAAATTAAAAAATCTTGAAAAGCACTTTTGTTTCTTGTTAAAAATAAAAAAATGTTTCCTTTAAGTAAATTAAACTTACTAAAGGATTTAAGGTAGTTTTCCTCCAGGGCCCATCATTTCTTTCCACCATGTATATATCTCCACTAATACTGAGATAAAATATTAAAACATATAAAACCCACTATGACTTAGGTAATGTCAAAATAGCCTTCAGTACGGAATCAACAAGCTTCATCGATAGTTTTATCGACAGATAAATGATGAAATCGTAAGTGTACAACACTAAGCCGCCATGTTTAGCTGCGGTAATACCTAATAGGTATACACGTTTTTTTCGTAGGTATGGCACTTCCATAGGATTCCTTATTCAGAGGCTTCACGCCACACATTTTTTTTAAAATTTTTAACTATGTGACGTTTGACTATGGTCTGTCTGAGCCGTAATGCCAAGTTCTTATAAATATTTGCGTTATATTTTTTTACGTAAACGCAAGCCCGTATTAATCGTATATTTGTATTTAGATAGTAATACATAATTATGTCGTAATTAAATTAAGATAAATAATAATAAAATAAAAATTTATTTATTTTTCCTCCAAAACATTACAAGTTTGGGACGAACAAACAGGAGAGAAGCAAGAACAAAACAGTGTGGGATACAAACTTAAAATATATGGGAGGACTGGAGCCTAAGCTATAACCCTGAATTTCAGGACTCCAGTGTCCCCGCCCTGACCATGCCGTTAGGTTTACAAAAATATAGTAATATTACAAATAAAACTTAAGGAAAAACTAAAACATGAAAAAATTAAAGCAAAAAGGAGTAAGTAACAGAAAAATAGCAAAAGCAATAACCAGCTGTGATACAAAAATGGGAATAAAATAAAACAAGGTCACAAAACTTTGCGTGTGTGTGTGTGTGTGTGTGCGTGTGCGTGCGTGCGATCGTGGGTATGTGTGCGTATGTAAGTGTGTGAACTATAGGCGTAAGTGATTTCATGTTAGTAAAGATTCTGTCTTTTGATAGTTGAGTTCCACTAGATAGCTTTTAAGGGTAGTTCTACATTCATATATTATTTTTGAATAGATATTTAAAGCCGAGTGCAATTTATTGTATAAGTGTTTGGAAAGAAAGATTGTTTGGCGTCGAAAGAAAGTGGTGTTGTGTTTCTCAATTTCACATATTTTGTGCAGCCTGCGACTGTAGGACTGCTGAGTTGATGGGTTGTAGCTTAATTGTTTATGCTGTCGTAATACCACTTGCATGACAAATAGCTGTCTCACTGTCATAACTTCCGCATCCCTGTAAAGGTCTTGTGTGGGATATAGGAAGGGTTTCCTGAACATTACCTTAAGCAGTGATCTCTGAGCACGTTCCAATCTTAGGAATTTTGTCTTACATGCCCCACCCCATACTGGAATGCAGTAGCTTAGGACGGATTGGGCAAGAGCATAGTATACAGTTTTTAGTAATGAAGGTTTAAGTATATTACGAAGTTTTCTGAATAACCAAATTAGCTTCCTTATACGCGTGGACAAAAGATCAACTTGGGTATTCCACGACAGGTTTTCGTCAAGTTGAACACCAAGATATCTAATATCATTAACTTTTTGAAGTGGAGTGCATTGACATGATGATAAGTTTGGGCTGGAACAAGTGTGTAGTTTTAGGTTAATTTGATTTGTTTTAGGTTGAGTAGATTTATTGATGGAAAAGGTGACATATTTTGATTTATTTACATTAACAGTAAGAAGGTTTTTCTTTAGCCAGGAAGAGGTTTGCAGAAGTCCTTGTTCAGTGCACGAGCGTGCCTCAGCCCAAGTCCTTCCCCGAAATATCAGAGCTGTGTCGTCGGCGTATGAGATAATTTTGCCATTAAGTGGTTTGTATTGACAGAGCTCATTAATGTAAATCAGGAAAAGACTTGGGCCCAGAACACTTCCCTGTGGGACGCCACAAGTAACAGGAAGGGGATGACTAATATGCTTACCCACTTTAATAGTTTGCAGTCTATCAGTAAGAAAGCTCTCAAAAAGAAAAGAAAGCAGCTTCAGGGGTAGTCCACGGATTCCAATATGTTCCAGCTTCTTCACAAGTAAGTTAACAGAGACGGTGTCGAATGCCTTAGCCAAATCCAGGAAAACACCTATACATCTACGGCCCTTGTCTAAATTATCTACGATGTCATTTGTGAGTTCAGCTATTGCATCTTCTGTAGATTTTTTTGGCTGGAAACCGTATTGCGAGTCAGAAATAATCAAGTGTCATCAAGCGTTTGTTAATAAGTCTTTCTAGGAGCTTGGACATGACAGTTAAGACAGAGATTGGGCGGTAGCACTCAACACAGTCCCTATTTCCACCCTTGTGAATAGGGTGTATTATGGATCGCTTGAAACTGTCTGGAAAGATTCCATTATTTATAGACAAGTTAAATATGTGCGTCAAAATTGGGCATATGGTATCTTTGACAAGTTTCAGGAAAGCCACTGGAATTCCATCCCAACCGGAAGCTGAATAATTTTTTAGACCAACAATCAGAGACTCGACTTCGTGTTCGTCCGTTTCCAGCATAACAAAAGATTTCACACAGGTTGTACTAGTGATTTCGCAATCTAATTGTGTTTGTTCACGCTTTTTTACATCATCAGCTAATTTTTGGCCAATACTGACGAAGTATTCGTTTATTTGATTGACAGATGCTAGCGGACCATTTTGGTTGAGTTTTAGTAATTCTTCGGCAGGATTTTTTGTTGCTGTTGTGTTAGTGAATTTCCTTATCATTTTCCATGTGTCTTTAGGGTTACTACACTTATTTATTGCCGAGCTTTCATATTCCTCTTTTACCCTTTTTATTTGGTCATTGCAAAAATTACGGTATCTGCGATAAGTGGTCGAGAGAATTTCGTTGGTTGGTGATGCTTTTGCTTGTTTATGGAGGGCGTCTCGATGTGTGATACACTTATTCAGGGGTCGGCAACCGGCGGCCCGTAGACTATCTCGGTGCGGCCCGCAAGCCTGAGGTCCGTAAGAAAAAAATACCGAAGCAAAAGGCCATATAAATTCACTAGAATTTATACGGCCATGCTGCTGGGCCATGAGAGTATTCTTGAAAGCTCGCTCCCACGCGGGGTGATAAAAATGTACCTCTATTTCATTTCTTAAGAACTGTTTATCAAGACTGTGATGTTATGTATTGTTTCTACCGAAAATAAATATTTGCTGTACTTATTCAATTCTTGGCAATTTCTTTTGCGTTTATCCGCCGCACGTGCGGCGGCGGGCGGCTCCTTTGAGACAATAGGCGGGGCGGCAGTCTTTGATTAGACGCAGGTGTGCGGCGGCGAAAAAATTCAAAGCGACCGGTTTTAGTTAAAATCACAGCCGCGCGCAGCTCTCGCCACATTCGGTTGTGGAAATTCGCCGGAAACTCACGTCTCATCTGGTTGCTAGCTACGCGTTTCGTTTCACCTTTCTTCCCTTCGCTGATAGCTTCTCACGCACGACGTATGAGGTAAGTTGTATGCACTCGCGAGCATTTTGTTTTATTTTATTTACTGCTTGTTAATGTGAACCTTCAGATTGATGGGTAAATGTTATAAGGACGGGGATAGTAGTTACATGACATGAAGTTAGTTACGAGTGTGTCATGTTTTAATTATTATTTGAATGTGGAGTTGAATTTGTAGGTGCTAACTGGAACATATAATTTTACAACGAATTTAATTTTTTTCATTATTGTTACAGAATAATTATATAAACATGGCTTCAAGAAAAAGGAAGATAGAAGAAGAAAAAAGAGTTTTTAACGAATTATGGACAGAATTATACTTTTTTATCGAGTTTAAAGGAAAACCGTTATGCTTGATTTGTCAAAAGAGTATTTCTGTAGTAAAGAAATATAACCTGAAGCGACATTACGACACTGAGCACAAAGCTAAATTTGACTGTCTTGAAGGAGAAATACGGAAAAGGAAAATTTCCACTTTGAAATCGTCATTACAAAATCAACAAAACATATTTAAGGTTGTGGCAGACAACAGCGAATCTCAACTACCGCAAAAATAAGAATTGTTCGCGGTTAACGGATGAACATTTAGACGCGATACTGCGCGTCTCTACTACTAAAATGAAAGCAGACGTTAAAAAACTTGCAAGTCAAATGCAGCCTCAAAAATCTCACTAGTTCTTACTTTTATGTTAGTATAGTAGTTCAATTAAAAAAGACATAATTGTATGAATATATATGCGTTTTATTTCAAATATTAAAAATACATGCCCGAACATATAAATATAAGTGCGGCCCGCACTGATACTCTGGCAACATATGTGGCCCGGCTATAGCATAAGGTTGCCGACCCCTGACTTATGTAATCCCTTTGTAAGTCAAGGTTTTAAAAGATACTTTCTGTTAGGGATCTTCCGAATTGTTGTATTTGAAGTAATCACTTGTTGCATCATGTTAATTAGTGTGTCAGTAGCTGTATTTGGATCATTGATCACAAGGACATTTTTTTTTTTTTTTTGAGAGAGACTGCTTGTTGCCGAGGGCATTTCCAGCTTCACCGTGCTTGTTTTAGGGGCGGCGAGGTACGTAAAGGGTACCTCAAGCCGTGTTGAAACGAAACACCTTCAGAGGATTTCTAGAGGGGTACGGCATCGCACACTTAAAAGTGCGCGTCCCCGTGACAAGGAAATGTCCTTTATTAATGCTAATCCGAGCAATGGCTCGGATTAGCATTAATAAAGTCCAAAGCAGCGTTGTCCCAATTAGTTACCTTTTTAAAAACTTGTCTCTTTTTTTTGTGCGTGCTAAGTTTAGTAAAACGGGGAAGTGATCAGTTATGTATGTTTTAATGACAAAGACTTTGGCTTTACAATCGGTTTTGAGATTAACGTGATCCAAACAATTTAGTTCTCGTGTAGGTAGGACGTGTGCCGGCAGAAGGCCATTTTCCGCTAGTAGATTTAGGTAGGGTTGACTTTTGGGATCGTTATTCATATGCTTTATGTCAATATTGATATCTCCAACAACCACGATGGTTTTAAATGTTCTGATGGATTTTAAATTTTTTCCAGTGAATTAAGAAAACCATCAATCTGTCTCTGGGAGGGGGATCTATATATACCAAGAATGGCTGTGTCAGATGTTTTAAGAAGTAAGCAATTAGCGTCACAGAAGGCTGGTTCCTCAACTGTGTGTCTTATGTTCTTGTGTACATACATAACAACTCCGTCATTTTGGTTGAAGCTTATGGAGGTGTAATACAAAGTTTTTACTAATTAGTATGCGTTAATCCCCGTTTAAATTTGTTTGACTATGGAACGCGAAAGTTTAAAGTGTATGTGTTAAAATATGTTCATCACCAGCTCATTATATCCCCACTGCTGGGGCACGAGCCTTCCCTATGGACGGAAACACCATAGGAACGGGCCATAGGCCACCACGCGGGCCCAGCGCAGTGCGGAGGTTGTTAACGACTGCTAATGCAGCCGGGACCAACGGCTTTACATGCCTTCCGAAGCACAGATAAGCTTTTGATCACCCATCTGATGACCGGCCTCTGCGAAAGTTGCTTAACTTTAGCAATCGTTGACCGAGCGCGTTAACCACTGCGCCATCGAGCTCCTCACAACACCAAATATTTTATGTAATTCTAATTAAGTTCGATGTAAATAGGAATCTTTGGCTTCCACATTATTATGATGATGATGATGATGAAACAGTTATAAGCTTATTACGCTATGGTCTAATGCTTAAGATCATCGGTCTTAGACACAGAGGTCACGGGTTCGATTCCCAGCGGAGGTACATGTTTGTGTACTCTGTTTGGTTGGTGGTATGGTATGTTTGTCCGCCTGGTAGCCTGGTTTCTGAAACCTGTTCCACAAGAATTATTCCCCAGATATACACTTTCGGCTTGAACACCTAAATAGAAATGTTTTTTAGATGAAAACAAACTAAAAATAGTAGATTGTACAACAAGAGCATAAACCGAGCCATTTTACCCGAGTCGTGCATATAGCCACCCGAGCCGGTACGGCGAGGGTGGATAGTCACGTCGAGGGTAAAATGGGTTTTATACTCGAGTTTTACACTCTGCTTTTCACTTCGATTGCAAGGAAATAAAACAAACCGCAACACAACAAAAGCTACCTAGTTTCTAGTTTTGTTTGACGAATAATAAAATTAGCTTCACGCCACACATTTTTTTTTAAATTTTTAACTATGTGACGTTTGACTATGGTCTGTCTGAGCCGTAGTGCCAAGTTCTTATAAATATTTGCGTTATATTTTTTTACGTAAACGCACGCCCGTATTAATCGTATATTTGTATTTAGATAGTAATACATAATTGTCGTAATTAAATTAAGATATAACCTAAATCTCATAAAATATATCAATTAAATGAAGGTGTATTTAATTGTGTATGTGGCTGTAAGGCCTAATTGCCTTAGTCTTAAAAGAAGAAATTACTATATGCACAAGAGCTTAAAAACACATTTTATGCCGCTTTCTCTCGACATAAAGAACAACTTTACGAGCATGAGAAGTGAAAATAATATTCTTAGTGCACTAGATTTAATATTTCCAACATAAAGTTGGTACCAGACTACCATAACTATGCAGGTCCGGTACTTTATGTTGGAAATATTAAATCTAGTGCAACATGTATATGTAAAAGATTGTTTGTGCCTGTGGTTCATACATTCAAATTATTTATCTTCAGCAATTATTTTATACACAACAGTACCTAAAAGTGTATCTAAGAGGACAAATTGGTAGGGTTTAAAAAAAAGTTTATCTTACAGGAATAAAAGCGCAGTTTTATTAAAAGTGTCTCTACGGGGAAAGTGTATCTCTGGGGAATAATAACAATATGTCGCCATAACATCAATGTTAGTAGCATTGTTTTGCTCCGACAGCTAGAGATAAGATAGCCAGTACCTCAGTAGTTGAGGACTCCGGGTGAAGTGCGCTTCCACCTTCGGCCTTATCATCACAACATCAGGTGAGATGAAGTCGCTTACATTTAAATTATCTAAAATATATCTTGCTTGTACTTACCAATGTTATCTCAGCATTACCCTATGGTTGACTGGTAGAGAATGCCTCAGGCATTAAGTCCGCCATGTAATATTTATGTTGCAAAAGATCAAATAAATAAATAAATAAAAATGAAGGCCTAGTGCTTAAGCTTAAGTACTAAATAAAAAAAGACCTCGGTATTTTAATCATGGTCCTTCGAGCCGGAATATTTGGTAGGAGGTAGTTTTGTAATGTTGTAGAATGATTTTCTAAATTATTCCTTACGGCTAAGGACACCGCCATAATTTTACCTGATTAAGGCTTAAAAGTGAAGAGTGTCGGCTTAACCACTAAAGAGAAATAGACAAAAGTAAAAAAAGTAACACTGATTTTTCATGTTTTATTATTATGTATGATAGTATTGTTACATTAAGATTCTTATGTATGAGCAATATTCTATATAAAGACAACCTTTTATTTAACCTGCCCTAAGATAAAACAATATACATAAAATTAGATCATAAAAAAATAACACAGTAAAAAGAATTTTCTTTTTAAATCAACAGAGCTTGATTATCAAATATTCAGAATAAAATTTTAAGTTTATAAATTTTTCATTTATTTTTCATAGAACACTGCGTTTAGTGGTATCTAATATTACAATAATAATATAGTTACCTGCATTTTCCATATCACTCTAAAAAAATAGGAGTACCAAACTAAATGATATGTACATTATAATATTTAAAAAGATTTGAAACAAGTTCCCTCTTATAGAGTTTCGTTCAACCTTTTAAAGCTAAATTGATTACATATCTTTTTTAAATTATTATTTTACACCAAATAATATCAACATAAAGATTATTCATCTAAACTGATACATCCCTGTTATAAACAAGTACTTATAAATATATTACATTAATTTTAACGTTCATGCATTTAATCTACATGAACAATAATATTATTTTATATATATGTGGTATACTGACAGTCGTAGGCCTATTTTATTTTGGCATAATATAGATAAATAGAAATGTGACTATTTTTAATCACATTTTAAAGGCCTACTCTATAAACCGAATATTAGATCATAGATTGTAGTTTTAGTTGTATGTTATCGCAGCGGTTGAAACTTCTAAAACGGTAGAAAAAAGACCTTCATATTTAGGTAAAGCAAGTCGTTAAGGGTCAATTCACACAGAAGTGGCAGCGGTCGGCAGTTTCACTGTCAAACAATTTTTTAGCTTTATTTTTAATGGATAACGCATAGTATTGCTTGAAAGCAGTCGCCTACCATCGCTTTGATCGACCGCTTGTCGGCTCGAAGCGCCGCGGCTAGCCGTGCGCTGAGCGCAAAATATAATAATAACTAAAGCTGTATAAGGAAGGTTAAAATAAAAAACGTGCAAGTATGTTTAGTTCCGTTCTATCTTTTTTGAAGTGAAAACTTCTTTAGCGGCGTTGTACACTTTTTTTGTAATGGGTAAAAAATTTTAAATTCGCGTCAGGACACGTGGCCTGATCGAAAATTCGTAAGACGGATGACAGCCGGCGCGGCGTAGGAGAGGAAGTATCCCCCTCTCTTTCTACGGCGCGGCGAAAATGTATGCCTGCTGTTTCGTTTAGGCGGCGCAGGGCGCTTGCGGGAATGTTCGAGTGCTTTTTAATGTAATATAAATAGTCATGTTTGTGTACGATAGCGCAATAAATAAATATTGTATTCTCATAAATGATAGTACTTTTATACCAATAATTGAAGCAATTCGTGCAAAATTATTCCCTAACCATTCCAAAATATCAAAAATGCACAACGTTAATATTCAAGTTTTCACTTCTGCCGGCACTCCCGGATTGCAACCCGTCGTTTTTTTATTATTGTGGCACGCCAAAATGGCCTTACCCTGCCTGATGAAAAGCAGCCAGTGAAGCCCAAGAAGTGAAAGCGTTCATCACAGCGAGCGCTACCACGCTATACCGAACGCTCACACTATGGCGGCCTGACACTTTCAAGAGATACTATGCGTTAAGTAATTGATATAAAATGATTTGACAATAAAACAGCCGACCGCTTGCTTTACTTGTTTCCCACGAATAGCCTTTTGGCGCTTAAGCAGTTTCCCCTTCCAAATACGAACTATATAATTATATTGTTGACAGTTATCGATGATAGACAATTCGATTTACGGAGTAGAGATATCGTACGATGTAAGTTACATGTCTAGTAAGTCAAAGTTGTAACTAAGGTCATGTTTAATATGGATATATTGGCTAAATCGATTCGAGTTCTTTTTTTTTATGTTAAAAGGAGGCAAACGAGCAGGCGGGTCACCTGATGGAAAGTAATCACCGCCGCCCATAGACACCCGCAAAACCAAAGTTATCGCAGATGCGTTGCCAACCCTGAGGAAGGAGTTGGATCTTGAGGAGGGAGTAGGAATTGGGAGAGGGGAGGGGTGAGAGATGGGCCTCCGGTACTTTCACTCACCGGACGAAACACAACAGCAACGCCGTTGTTTCACGCCGATATTAGAGAGTGAAGTGTATTAGCGTGGAGTACATTAAAAAATGCTCTTTTTGAATGTCTTTAAGTATAAATAAAAACACTAGTTCAGCTAGAATGTAGTTATTGTTTTTTTTGCATTTGTTAATTAAGAGGTTAAACTAGTAAAATATTAATATATAAAATCAAATGTGTGACAATACGCCATCGATATAGATATAGTATTTTTATAGCAAATATAACAACCCAAGTTTGACCAAAAAAACCTGTAATTGGAATTAGATGTTTTTAACATTTCTAATGGGAAAAACATTTTAATGTAGTAAAATGTTATTCTTTAAAAAAGCGTATCGCTTGTTTGCACAATTTCAAAAAGTATTATAATACAATTCATGTCAGTTTATCCGCTCAGTACGATATTAAAGTAATAAAAATACAACTATCACTTGCAAACTTTGGCATGTAGGTACTCGAATGTGCGCTTATTACAATATTATGCATAGAAAGGCAAGTCCATACAAGTGCTTCTAGAAAGGTTATGATCTACAGGCATATATATACAGGTTACAAGGTAAAATTGTAAAGTGACAACCCTAGGTCCAGTTGACACATTCGTTTTTGGTCATCGACCATCCAACCAACCAACATGCGAGAGCAATTTTCTCCTGTCACAAGTGTTCTCACACTCCATAGGAGAGAATCAACCACTGTAATTGTTAAAACTGATTTGTTGTTGATAAATATTTTTTTTTCAAAATATTTTCAATTTTCAATTTTCATTTTTTTCAACATGCAGGGTTGAATAAAAATAATTTAATAAAAATATTTTGAGTTTTTATATCACGATGTTCTTTTTACTTATTTGCATGGCTGTTTCGGGATTATACACCTGTTACCACCTGTATAACGCCATACATTATAACAGGATTATTTTATAAAATTATAGTTGATCAAATGGGGATTTTTTATTAATTTTCTAATAATGTGTCACTGCATCAGGTGCTGAATGCGATTGTTAAAAATACTTGGGATGTAGGAATTAAAACTATAGGTTTATTGCACTAGAAAAATAGCCAATCTAAAAGCACCTTTAGCAACACAACACGGAAGAGTTTTAAAATCGATTTTATTTATTTTCCACTTAAAAGAAATACGAAGTTTACTAACATAGGTATTATGTACGTTGCCATCATATGAACCCGCCTTTTCAATTAAGTCCTTTACAGACTGAGAGTAGAAAAATATATATAGTAGATATATTTACATGTAACTAATTTCTACGATAAACGGACAGGTAAGAGGAAAAAAACACAACGGCTGTCAAATTATATGAAAATAAATAAATTAGGCAATAGGGCGGAGCAAGTATACCTATTAAAATATTTGATTAATTATATTTTTTATTTATATATTTTTACTTTCAAATTTAAACGAAAAATTTATATTAGGTTATTTTTTCTTTACTTTATAGAGGTTTATACATTTAGGTATCGCATTCAAACTAAAAAAAGTCAAATATTTTTCAAACAATATTAATTATAATGACACTTTCTATGAAAGCTTAAAGAAATACGGAGATCTAATTAATTAGTAAATAATATTTTGAAAATACGTATATTATAACTTCGATTAATAATAGTACTAGATTCCCGACACACTTTTTAAAAACAGTCCGAGAAATTAAATCACAAATACATTAGGAAAATCAATCGAGTATAAATATTTGACAATTTTGATTGACTTTTAAACGAATTTTATACGAAATTTTTAAGGTTTATAATAACTTGTTGACGCTATTTATATAGCGTAAAGTTTATACTTTATTTCATAATGTAATAGATATTTAGATGTATAAGTGAGCAAACGCGGCCATTTTCGTTTCACATTTATGTTCAGGATCTTTAATTTAGTACTATTATTGATTGAAAATATTAAACGAAATTTAGATGATGTAAAAGTCTGGCTGGCTTGGCTTGCACAAAAACTCACTTAATGCGTTTAGCGCTAAACACGTTTAAAATGTCATTCCATAACTGTCATTTGTTGGAAGTTGAAAGAGACAGAATTATACTTTAAACATGTTTAGCGCTAAACGTATTTAGTGAGTTTTTGTGCAAGCCTGCTTAAGTATAAAAAATAGCATAAATTTAGAAAGATTTTTTTTTAAATATTCTCTACTAACTCTTTAAATCTCTGTATTTTACACACAAGGATTTGTATAAATAAGAATATTATAATACCAATAAAAATATAAATTAACCTGTCTTTTCGTCGCGTTAACATTTCTTCGGTAGTATTCCTTCCTTTTAAGTAATTACATAGCACCCAATCCCACACCTCAATCCAATTCAAGGTGAATATGATTCGTCCGACATTTATATTTAAGAAAATTGCTTAAGGTGAGTCCAGACTATATGAAATAACATGTTATATAGCATAGTTATGTAGCATGTTATATTAGCATGGACGATAAGTGTCCATAAAACAACCTTATACTTATAAAGTTTTGTAACATGTTATACGTTACAAAAAGTAACATGTTATATAACATGTTACTTTATGTGGACTCACCTTTACAAGTAGTAACTAGGTTTTTGGTCTTATACATCGAATATTTCTAATTTCACCCAGTCATAATACATTGCAATAAAATAAAAAATCATTTAATATCGGACTATCACAAATATGGCTGATTAAATTATTTTGGAACCATAAAGTGCATTAGAAAACTGTTTGAAAAAAAATAATTTGTATTAAAAAAATATATGTAATTTTCAGCTTGTGAGTGCTTTGAAATTATAACAAACTTTATGCTGTGAGCAATTAAGATCAGTTTGGCATTTTCTCTTTAAAGATTTTTCAAACCCTTGTAACACTCGTTTGTGTGCAATAAAGAAAGATTGTTTCATTTTTAATATCTTTTCAGCGCAAATTATATGTTTAATTAAAAGAAAACTATAAATATGTTTTTTTAAACAAACTCCAAAAACAAATTTTATACTCAGTTAGTTACATTTCTTAAACATTTCAAAGCATTTCGACTACCTACATTGGAGTTTAATTTATTTTATCAATTAAAAAAGTACCTACTTATTATAAACATAAGTAGGATGTTTCTATGCATGTTTCGTCACAAAATCTTTTAATTACGCTATTGTAAAATTTTACAGTACTGTATAACTTTTTTTTAGTTATAATAAAAAATCACTTTGTTTTAATCTATGTATGTTGAAACTGAAAATTACATCTGACGAAAGCATGCCTGGCTTCTCAGTTGCTAGAGTCGTCGCAAGAGTCCCGTAAGGTCTTGGGTTAAAGTCCTGCCCTTTTTACAAGTGCTTTTTACGTTTTGATAAAAATACTTTCTATGGAGACATTTTTGATTTAATGAAATGCTCAATTCGTACTATTTATAGGTAAGAACTAACTTAGTCACAGTTATTTTTCACTTTTTTTATATAATTTTTCAAAATAAATTTAATTTAACTTAGCCTGAAAAGTGTACAAATTCACATTAATAACATTATCGTTATGCTGTATCATATACTTAATAAAATTTTGAAGCACTTGCGAATTGTTTTTAAAAACGGTTTTACCTTACCAGGTCTAAAAATTTGTCTCCCCGTCACTTCAGCAATTAGTTCAACTGGCAGTGGAAGCGTAGCGGGACAGCTCAGGCAACACCATGCCAACGGCCTGGAAGAATTGCGCGATCTAACGTTAGCGTGTTCACAACACCGTCCGATGAGCGAAACATGCAGGAAGGAAGGTAAGGTAAAGTAAAGGGATGGGTGTTAGTGATGAGGGTGTTAGAGTAAAGAGGGCGTTGGTTGACGAGTAAGTGTGACGAGTGTTAGAGTGATGAGAGTGATGAGAGTGATAAGAGCGATGAGGGTGTTAGAGTGTTAGAGTGATGAGAGTATAAGTATGACGAGAACGATAGACTGATGAGGGCGATAGTTGACGAGAGAGTTAGAGTGGCGAGTGTTAGAGTTATGAGAGTGGAAGAATGACGACAGTATTAGAGTGACGAGAGTAGTCGAGAAAAGAGTATGGATTTTTAACTTTTTATTCGAGATATGAATCTAAGTGTTAGTAGAACGCGAACGTGAACTTAATAAATTCGACAGAGAAACTATGTCCCGCACGTTTATCGCAGTGATCGGAATCGAATCGAGGATCTAAATAGTGACCTATATCTAACTATGGCAACTAGGCACTAAGGCAGTTCTTTTAAGAATATTTTTTTACTTGGTCTTTTGATTTCAGTGTGAATGCATGTGTCGTTATTCTAGCCTTGTACTTTGTAATTGATTTTGATAATATAATTCATTAAGACTAACCAGTCCGTATTATTAGCCGATTCGTAACAACAATAATAAGTAAATTGAGGTTGAAGAAAAGAGAGAATGAGCATGGGCGTAGCTACACCTCTCATATAAAGGTCAAAAAATGCAAAAATATAATTACTTTCTGCGCGTGACTAAAGCAGAAAAATGTTGTATTTGTTTTGTTTCGATTTTTTTCTCGGTACTTTAAGGATGAGTGGGGGGGGGGGGGGTCAGACCGCCAAACCCCTACCTTATATACGCCCATGAAGGAGAAAGAGAGAGATACAGATAGACACACAATTTCGTGATGTTTTTTCTATATTTAATCGCATAAATTGGTCTTATTTGGTCAACATATTGTATTCTAAAGTTTACGCGAACACTACACATTGAAATGAAACAACTTTTACGGATCTACTCGCGTTTGTTTTACACATTACTTATTTAATGTTTATCCTGACGTTTCGAACCCTTTGCAGGGTCCGTGGTCACAGGGAGACACTCCCCGGGTACCAGGGATAAACAATAAGTAATGTGTAAAATAAACGCGAGTAGAAAGTTGTTTCATTATATTTGGTCAAATTGTGTACACACGCCTGCACATCAACCTACCACAAATTGTCAAATTTCCTCAATAGACTTTGAACTGTATGCCTTGGTAATATGGTTGAAAATGTATTGAAGAAATTTGACAGTTTTGGATAGGTTGATGTGCAGGCGTCTGTACCAATGTACACAATTTGACCAAATATAATGAAACAACTTTCTACTTTTGGGTTGCATCAGTTCAATATCTATGTTTATTTAAGTGATTTACTTTGGATTGGATGTGACCTGTTAATGTACACACGCGTGCACATCAACCTACCCACAAACTGTCAAATTTCCTCAATAGACTTTGAACTTTACGTATACGGCATATGGTTGAACATTGATATTCTAATAATTTATTTCCATATAACTGAGATCCTTATTTTGTTAGTACTCGTACAATAATTACCAAAGGAGATCATTCGGACTCCATACATTTTTGGGCCTTTTCTGAAAGTGCCGGCCAACAAAAAAAAATAGTACGTATTGTTAGAACTAGCCATTTGGAGTAATAGTTAATGTTGCACAAAAGTTGTAGGATTGCTCTGAGCCAAGTTATACAAGTTCGATGATTCATCATTTTCATAAATTTTTTTTTCGTATCAACTTCAAAGGGGTCGCTTGACGCTTCACAATGACAATTGCTTCGGATCATTAGTTCTAACAATATCTATCATTATTTTATGTTTTCCAGCACTTACAGGAGACAATAAGTATAAGAAAATGATGAATCTTCGATCTTGTATAACTTGGCTCAGAGCAATCCTACAACTTTTGTGCTATATTAACTATTACTCCAAATGGCTAGTTCTAATAATACGTACCATTTTTTTATGTTGGCCGGCACTTTCAGAAAAGGCCCAAAAAAAATGATGTCCTTTAATAATAAATTTAAAATATCATTATACAGAAACCATAATTACATAAAATTATACTTCAATTTGATTAATTCTTATTATGTCCTTAATTAACCTTAAAAAATACATTTGCCTGAGGATTTAACAGGGCGGATACCCAGTGCCTCTGTAAGAGACTGTCTGTCTCTGTGTCTGTTGTCTTTATTTAAGAAATTTGACAGTACTGGATATGTTGACGAGCAGACCTTAGTAAATATATAAAGAATGTGTTACCTCGTTTTCTGCGCGCTCCTCGTCGCTCTGGTACTGCACGTCTAGTTCGGAGCTGTTGACGCTGTTCTCCCAGTCCTCAGACGACTCCACCGAAGACGCATCCAGCTCCATCTCAGCTGTGGTGCGAATATGGCTAATTAATACAATACAATTCTATAGTACTATAGCCTGAAGGCCATTAAAAAACTCATGAGATCCACAGCAAATATTTAATCAGATAACATTTATAATTAAGCAGAAAATCCTGTTTACAGATACAGGTTTTTCACAAATAAAACAATTTTATCATACTGAAGAATTTTGAAAGACTGATCATATCAAAAATACAATAAAATTCCATGACAATGACATGACATTCAAAGTATTCTTTTTCAGAACCGTGCATTTAGATTTGACAGATAGTGTATAAACTACCAAGGAGACTATAAGATGCATAGCATAAAAAACATAACGTTGTTGTTGAGTAAATTGCAACGACAACGTTACAGACTTACAGTACAGTCAACAGCAAAGATAACTGATGATTGGTCAAGTTTCAAAATATGAAATCAGTGTGAAAATCAAAACTTTTTAAACGCATATCAAAAAACCTTGCTCGTGGAAATTTTTTCAACATTTGTGTGTTTTTGTAAACATCATTTATTTTTACTGTTGACTGTACTGTGGTGATCGGGACATCAGACTGCCACAAATTGTCAAATTTAAACTTTATGTATTACTAGTTGTCGCCCGCGACTTCGTTCGCGAAGACTACACTATCTCACAGGAACCTGTTACCTACCGGGATAAAAAGTATCCTATATCCTTGTCCGGGTCATGGTCTGTCCATGTGCAAAGTTTCATCCAAATCAGTTTAGCCATTTTCACGTGATGCGCGGTCAAATAAACAGATAAACAGAAAAACAGACAAATTTTCTAAAAACTGTTGAAACGTGTTCTGTTAACGATTCTAAGTATCCCCAGCCATTTTCTTTTCGAATATCTTACATGTACAGACTTTTGACCTTCTTTAGCTTTATTATATGTATAGATGGCATAATGGTTCAACATAATTATATTGAAGTTGGCAGTTTTGGATCGGTTGACGTATAGACGACAATGAAATTGCTTTACCACCTTAGAAGTGAATTTTGTTTGCTTATATAAAGCAACAAGTTCTATTTTAGTTTAATAGACCAAGTGACAGATACGTTGTCATTATTGACAATGAGCCTTAGCGAAATTTTATTGTAATGCTACGGCCACACTTGACGGCGAAGATTCGTGTTCGCGTTGTCGCGATAAAACTTCATGTTCGAGCTACGACGAAGTGCTTGGCCACATCAAAAAAACTTTGCTACGTCGCAACGCAATAATCTAGCTAGAACGTCGCGATAATTCATTTTGCGGAAAAAAATGGAAGAGGTGGTTGCGCTATATTATACAATACAATACAAAATACATTTTTTTTTATACCTATACCTTGTGATTAGAAATAAATAAATTTTGATTTCTTCCACAGTAGACATAAAAGACAATGGTTGTATAAGTAGGCACATACACTTGGCGGCAAATTGAAAATCCTCTTCGTCTGAAGAGAAAAAAAGATAGTCTATAAATTCACCCAACACATCTGTTGCGGTAGCCAAAGTAACATTAAGAAAACGATAGCGAAGTTCGAAAAGAATAAAATGTATGTGATTGACATAAGATAGACCACATGATTTAGCGCGGCTTATGTCAACCCCATACATTTTATTCTTTTCAAACTTCGCTATCGTTTTCTTAATGTTACTCTGGCTAAGCCTACTGGTACCGTTGACGCCATGATTTCAACTGAGATCTTACAAAACGATACGTCTACTCGACGATTCGTTTGTAGAACAATACGCTTACGATACGACTACGCTTACGACTCGTGGTGCGAAGAGCCGCAGATCTCGTACGCGTTGCGTCGTAACGATACGATTACGCTTACGACTCGTGGTGCGAAGAGCCGCAGGTCTCGTACGCGTTGCGTCGTAACGATACGACTACGCTTACGACTCAAGTGCGAAGAGCCGCAGGTCTCGTACGCGTTGCGTCGTAACGATACGACTACGCTTACGACTCAAGTGCGAAGAGCCGCAGGTCTCGTACGCGTTGCGTCGTAACGATACGACTACGCTTACGACTCAAGTGCGAAGAGCCGCAGGTCTCGTACGCGTTGCGTCGTAACGATACGACTACGCTTACGACTCAAGTGCGAAGAGCCGCAGGTCTCGTACGCGTTGCGTCGTAACGATACGACTACGCTTACGACTCGTGTGCGAAGGGCCTTAGTCGGCTCTTACGACACGCACGGGAAGTAAGGTAGCTGATACATTCGTTTCACGTCCCAGACCAGCAAGGTTAATATTTAACAAAATTAACTAAAACTACATTTAATAGAACATAATTTAGATATAAGATATCACATCACCATCACCATCTCATTTCATGTCTCCACATCTGGCGCACGAGCCTTCCTTTAGGATAGGATAGGGAGAACGGGTCATAAACCCCCACGCGGGCCCCGGGCGGTGTGGTGGTCGTTAACTACTAACTATTAGTTATTCTGTGCTACTAGTAGGTAGATTTTAAGTACTTATTTATTTAAGAAAATAAATAGAAATGTAACATGTAACAGAAAGGTATGGTAAAAATGAAAAAATCCAAAGTCTTATTGTATCCGATTCGGATCTAGATTTTGCATGCAGAGTTACGAAGACATAATTATTATTAACTTCAATTTGATATGCAATTTTTAATGAAATATTTCTATTGTGACGTCACATTAAAAATAAACAAGTCACAGCCTTAGTGGTTTAGTACCTAACCTCTCTATAATAAAAATGTTCCATAAAGTCTAATTATTAATTCACTGGAGTAAACTGACAGATGCTAATGTCACATTGTAAAATTATGTTGCCATATTTATTGAACAGTCGGCGGCAGATCAACCTACCCAAATCTGTCAAATTTCTCCAATCAATATTGATCCTTATTACCAAACGATAAAGTTCAAAATTGATTGTAGAAATTTGACAGTTTTGGGTAGGTTGATCTGCCGCCGTGTGTACTAGTGATGCGTTTCGTTCATTGTCATTCAGATCACTCACACAAAGTCAGTAAGAACGTTTATTATAAAAAAGGTACTTAATTAATTATATTATAGGTAGGTGTAAGAATGTCTCTTTTTGTAACGAGAAATTTCACCTGACAGTTTAGTTGTCAGTGTTTGTTTTGCTTTGGGAGCTGTTATTATTCGAAAATTTTGGAAGTAATGAGAATGAATGAGTGCGTAATTGATGTCAATGTTCTTGTCAGAACACTATTTTCTGTTCATCAGAAACTGGTAACACCGTAAACGTCAGATTACTCTAGTGAATTAATAATTAGACTTTAGATTAAAACCGATCTCCGAGCACCTCGGCTCTTAGCCGGGCTGTTGCTCCTGCCTACGACTGTCCACGACTGTGTCAAACCGTTGCAATCGTTTTTAATTACATATTCGATGATTCAAATACTCATCCAGACTAAAGAGGCTTACATACAAATAAATTAAACTAACTTTTATTATGAGCTGCATATAACCTCCTTACAGTACTTACATTTATGATCACTGGTGCTCGCTTATGCGCACCTTATATAAATCGCCTCTGTAGTTTAGTGGTTAAGACCACCGGTCTCAGACCCATAGGTCCCGGGTTCGATTCCCAGCGGGAGGGGACCCCACTGGGAATCGAACCCGGGACCTCATGTTTGTGTATTCGGTTAGGTTGGTGGTAGGGCTTGTTTGTCCGCCTGCTGTATCATATCATCATTGTGTTCCGGCAGCTAGAGATAAGATAGCCAGTGCCTCAGTAGTTGAGGATCAGGGCGAAGTGCGTTTCAACCAATTGGCCTTATCATCACTTAACTCAGGTGAGATCAAGGCAATGCGCTTACCCGTAAGATATAAAAATAAAATAAAATAAATAAACTTTCCTACACTCACACCAATTATCTAGCCCAAGAGAAGCTTCGTTATGAAACTCGTTAAAAGGTTACTAGACAACGGATAAACATACTTAAAATACTTAAATACATAGTTATTATACATAGAAAACACCCAGACCCGAGACAATTTAGAAAAACAACAATTTGTAAATTGACCCGACCGGGGATCGAACCCGGGACCTCAGAGATGGCGACACCATGAAAACCGGTGTACAAACCACTCGACCAAGAAGGTCGTCAAAAATAAAAATGTATAATTTAATATACAAATGCAGGACACAATTAAAGTTAATAATTATGTCTTAGTAACAACACATACAAGATATTGATCGGATACAATTTGGATTTTTTCATTTTTACCACACCTTTCTGTTACACGTTGTATGCTATGTTACTACAGACGCGTGCACATCAACCTATTCAAAACTGACAAATTTCTTCAATAAATGTTCAAGCATATGCATATGTTTACAGTCTATTGAGGAAAGGAGATGTTCATTTTTGGGCTCTGATTTTATTACAGTTTTGAAGTGATGCTTTTCTGATAGATCTGCCTTCTGAGATGTTTCCAAAAAAGAAAAAATATATAAAAAGGCCCCAACATAATTTAAAAAATATTTAAAAACTTGAAATCTTGTTTTCTTCATCAAGCTTTTCTTATTATTTTTGGGTTCTAATGAAAGTTTTAAGTGTTTATTATATATTGCTGAACTTATTTATACATTATAAAAGATATGCAACTGCAACTGGGTCGCTGGCTTCCTACATGAGCGTAGAATCCGAGTACTCACAGACGGATGTGCTTCGCGGTTCATGTCAGTGAACGCTGGTGTCCCTCAGGGGTCCGTTCTATCCCCCACGCTGTTCCTTCTGCATATCAATGATATGCTTCCACTTGGAAATATTCATTGCTATGCAGATGATAGTACGGTGCACGGTGGGTATAACGGTCACCCAGCGACTGGGCAGGTCGAGACTGAAGTGAAGCGAGTAAATCTTGTCATTGAGCTCAATCGGGTATTGGACCTCATATCTAAATGGGGCTCCAATAACCTTGTTGAGTTCAATGCCAAGAAAACACAGGTATGCGCGTTCACGGCAAAAAAGTCGCCATTCCTACCCCTTCCCTCTCTTCAAGGCACATCACTCGGCCTGCAGAGCAGTATAAACATGCTTGGTATGGAGATTCGCTGCGATCTGAACCAGAGGGACTATATTGAAACCGTGATAAAAACTGCGTCACGTAAACTCGGTGTCCTGAACAGGGTGCGGCGATTCTTCACGCCGGATCAGTTGTGCCTTTTGTACAAGACACAGGTGCGATCTTGCGTGGAATATTGCTCGCACCTCTGGGACGGTTCCGCAAAGTACCTTCTCGATGCCTTGGACAGATTGCAGCGGCGCGCTATACGCATTATCGGCAGTGCAGAGGTCACTAATGCTCTCGAGCCCCTGCAATTGCGTAGAGATATAGCGTCACTCAGCGTCTTCTACCGCTTATACCACGGCGAGTGCTCTGAAGAGCTTTTTGACCTCATCCCACCTTCTCCCTTTCTCCATAGGAGTACTCGTGCTGCTCTCCGGAGTCACCGCTGTACTGTCTCGAACATTCCATCGCGCACAAAGAAATTTGGTGACTCGTTTTTCTGTCGCACTTCCAAAAGATGGAATAGTCTACCAGCGCACGTTTTCCCTCCTTCCTATGACATGGGGTCCTTCAAACGAGGCATGAAGAGGCACCTTGTGGGCCGGCAGGGTGAGGGTGACTGATGCTGCGTTGTTTTCTCGCTGCACCAGTTGTCCTTACGTCTGGACTCCATTTCCACTTAACATCAGGTGGAGTGGAGTCATTTGCTGAGCTATGTATATTAAAAAAAAAAAAATATATATATTTTAAGGTTTCAATGCAATTTTCTGAAAATAAAACCATGCGGTTGCTGGTGGTAATGGATAGTAACATTGCATTGCTAATTTAAAAAATAAGATTTGACATCTGACAATGACAGTTCACTTCACGAAGTTGTCAAGACATTAGAAAAGCGAAGTTGCCAAGGTAGAAAAAGTTTAGGGTTGCTATTTTATGATTTTTTATTATCTGACCTTTTTATTATAATAATATAATACAATGTTTGGGTATGTAAAAAAAAATATTAATACATGGAAAGGTTTCTTATTTTGTGCTCTATTCATAAAATATGATTTCATCACTGTAAGAATTAGGGGGCCCAGCCTCCATACAAAATAGAACATCTCCTGTGACAGTTTGTGGTGGTTTGATGTGCTGGCGTGTGTACCTATTCTAAGACTGGTTATAATGAAAGGGTGCACATACCGATGGCGAAGGGGTCTTGCCTTGGGGGAGGGCCCGGTGGTATGCGCACGCGCGCCACATCCAACGTCAGCTCGTTGCCGGCTGCCGCGGGGAGGGGTAACACAAGGAACCGTTAAGGTCCCCATTCGCGCCACTCCATCACTCCAAATACGAGATGGATTTTGGAATGTTTGGAAAACCAGCGCTCGGAACGACGCCACGCAATCCAAGTAGTTGCATGATTAAATTTGAAGCGTCAGAGTGAAGCGAGGTGGTGGAGTGCCCGTGAACAGGGGCCATTCGACAGGCCGCACTTTGGATGCGTTCTCTTACGAATTTCACGTCGTCAATATCGTATGTTTACGTACAAGTAAAATCCGTTTGTAAACGCATCTAAAGTGAGACCGGCCTTACGTTTATCAGAAGGCAGTTAGTAAGATCGCTATTACGCGATTACGGTTACCAGAGATAACTAATGAAAGGAACATGTCACATTAGAAGTATATACAGAAGTAGGTACACACTACAATCACTATTACATATACAGTGATATACAGTGAGACCTCTATTAACCGGACTAATTAATGCCATAGATCATTTGGTTTTTCGAAAATACGGATAATATGGTGTACAAAAAAATAATAACAAACAAAATGTAAGATATTCCTGTGGCTGTAATAAGTTCTCAATAATTGCGTCATCTGACATGATCTGAAAACCTACATTTATTTTATTTATATCCTGACGAAACTAAAAAAATATTATTTATTTTATTATGATAATAAGAAAAGCTTACGTATAGCCAGTGGGTCTGGGTGCCTCGCCGCTGGCACTGCCGGTAGCCGAAGCGCCGTCGCGTTAACAGCGAGCGCCTGCGCACCACGGTGACTGCTACTGGAGGCCTGCGGGGACAGCTCGGCCTCCGTGGTCGGGAGCTCCTCGGCGTAGCGGACTAGGGGGTGCTCCTGAGTGGCAGTTTCAATTCATTTATTTATATATAGTATAGAATACAAAACGAGGCTGGTAAACCATCCAAATGAGCGCTAGCTACGTACAGCTAACCCTACGCGTTGGGGTAAATCGCCTCAAGAAACGCAACATTATGTAGCTGGACAACTCGGCATAAGCTGTTAGTCCATTATGGGTTGACTCTTAATGTAGATTCCGACTATTCATGCACAAACACCAGCACATCTACTCATAATCTAAAAGACTGATTGCTTGATCTTCTATCTATCTATACATATAATAAAGCAGAAGAGGGTCGAAAGTCTGTACATGGAAGATATTCGAAAAAAAGGTGATTGGGGGATACTTAGAATAGATAAGAGAACACGTTCCGACAGTTTTTAGAATTTTTGTATGTTTGTCTGTTTATTTGACCGCGCATCACGTGAAAATGGCTGAACGGATTTGAATGAAACTTTGCACATAGACAGACCATGACCCGGACTAGGATATAGAATACTTTATATCCCGGTAACAGATTCTGTGGTAACAGGTTCCTGTGGGATAGTATAGTGTAGTCTTCGCGAACGAAGTCGCGGGCGACAACTAGTAATAAATAAATAAAAAGTGTATATAACATAGTAAATAACCTGTAACTGTCCCACTGCTGGGCAAAGGTCACCATTATTGAAATCAAGTCATCACTACAATTGATAGGTAATGGCTTAATCATCACGCTTGCCAAATGCAGGTTGGTGATCACAATCCCAGGCTATGCATCGAAAAATCCAAAACACACTCAGATTTGAACCCAGGACCTTCAGAAATCGAGCAGAGCGCTTTGCCATTCGGCCACCGAGGCGTTAGATTATTATAGAATAGAATCAATGATATTATAAACTATAGATATGTTACATTCATCGTAATTTGCGTTTTAAATCTGTTCCGAGCAGTCATAAACTGCACACATTGACAAGTTTCACTGATAAGTAAAATAAAAGATTCGAAATAGCGCGCAAAAAATGAAAGAGATAGCTATAATTTTAATGATTGCACTTCACATGTTCTTCAAATGTTCTTTTTAAAAATGTTTTGCGGGTAAGCACAGCGCCTTGATCTCAACTAATGTTAAGTGATCATAAGGCCAATGATGGAAGCACACTTCACTCGGGATCCTCAACTAGTGAGGCACTGGCTATCTTATCTCTAGCTGCCGGAACACAACAATGCTACAAACATTGATGTTATGGCGACATATTTCGATAAGATGGTAGTGGCTAGCCAGGCAGACAAACAAGCCTTTCCACCAACCAAACTGAGTACACAAACATGACCCCCCGCTGGGAATCGAACCCAGGACCTCTGGGTCTCGACCGGTGGTATTAACCACTAGATCACATGTGACATGTGACTTTGAAATAGTATGCTTTTTTTTCAATTACTATTAAAAGTATAAGAAAAATTAATATAATATAAAAACTTACCATATGGGACAGTTCACAAATGGGGTTTAACCGCAAGTCAATCATTTCTAGTGCTGTCAAGAAACTGGTGTCAAAGTCTTTCGGTAAACAAGATATCTGGAAATTAAAGTAAGATTGAAATAGGAAAAATAATGTATATTATTCAGAATCCTAGATTCTACTGAGAAATTGGATGATTGAAATATTAGCCTTTACTCTTTTACTGATGGTGGCGATACAAATGCTACCATAATTTTAACCTTTATATAGGATTGAAAACCAATTGAAGTGCCCTATAAGGGGCTCCTGGGTGTCACCGTCAAAAGGTTAAATACTAAAAATTCTGTACTTAATTATATCAGGTATCATCTGAGCTCTTTGGATAGTCAGAGTACAACTGAAACACAAGTAATGCTATGCACTTTTGTAAATATACCATTTTACCAGAAATAAATATTATTTTATATGTTTACTATTTGTTTAGCTCTATGTACAAACTTTTATACCTGATTGTTATTAAGTTGCAGAAACATTAGCTCCGTACATCGGAGGAACGACTTCGGAAACTCTTGAATCCTGTTGTTCCGCAGATTGCAGTGAACCAAAGCTTCCATGCCCTCGATAGTGGCTGGCAGTGTTTCTATTTGATTGTTTTCTAGAGTCAGCCATCTAAAAACAACATTGATGGGTTAATAATGTAGCTACAACAAAACATTTTCCATTTATTTAACTTGAAATTGGTATATTCATTACCATTCATTACCATTTATAAGTAAAATTTTATTTTATACTTGAATAGCTCACTGCTCAAAGCTCACAGCTGATATAAAATCAGCCACGTGCAAGTGGTACTGGTATTAAATGGTGTCAAAAACCATCTAGATCTAATATAAAGCTAAATAAATAATAAATACATTATTTACCTTAATTTTGATAGTTTGGTCATTTCATTTGGAATGGTTTTAAGCTCGTTCCCTCTTGCTCCAAAAGTGTCAAGCTTCTCTAACTTGCCGATCTCCTTAGGTATCTCTTGCAGCCCTATCCTGTTACACCAGAAGGCCTCCAAGTTCTCCAACTCACCTATTTCCGGTATCAACACTTTTAGAGGATTGTAGCTGATGTTTAGGTTAACTAGGTTTTTCAAGTTACCTATCTCAGCTGGTAGCGAACTAATGTTATTATAGTCTAGGGTTAGCGTAGTAAGGTTCACTAGTTGTGTTATTTGCACTGGTACATTGTTAATTTTGTTTCTATGTAAATACAGATGTTCAACTTCCAGGCAGGTGTACAGAAGGTTAGGTATTTCAGTGATTTCGTACGCGTTCAGACTCAAACGCGACTTCTTCTTGGCAATGGTCTGTTCTATAAGTGCTAATATATGGTTTTCACGGATAAATTTTAATATTGCACTCATTTTGATTCTATTTTTGGTTACATTGCAAAAAAACTATTGCGTTTTGAGTTGATGCAAAAACATGACAGCCAGTCGGATTGTCATTGCCAGATGGGTGGGAGGTTATAGTATAGGGGGGTGGCTATGACCTTAGAGCTATGAATGTATGGATATGACAGCTCTATGGAATGTTGCCAAAGTAGGTATATCGATTACTTTCACCAAATAGGTACGTAATATATATTTTTATTAAATTGAATAACGCATTATAATTAAGGAGCTTAACGCGTCCGGTCTGCGAGTGCTTAGATTAAGCAACTTTCGCAAAGGCCGGTCATCTGATGCGTGACCAAAAATGTATCATCTCGAGCTTCTCCGTGCTTCGGAAGGCACATTAAGCCGTTGGTCCCGGCTGCATTAGCAGTCGTTATCAACCACCAATCCGCACTGGGTCCACGTGGTGGTTTATGGCCCGTTCTTCCTATCCATCCATAGGGAAAGCTCGTGCCCAAGCAGTGGGGATATAAAATGAGCTGATGATGATGATGATTATTATAATAGTGTACACTCTCTAATAAGCTACATAAGATTCGTTAAAAACTTACTTCTGAAATTCATAAACTCAGCTTTTCACTTAACATTTATGCTTGAAACGGAACGCATTTGTTCTATCGATTTTCCGCGGAAAACTAAGTGCGACTGACTATGAAAATCTCGACATATTGTGAATAAAATAAACAAATCTTTCTTCGTAACATTTTCGATTGACAAAATGTGAAATAGTTAACGTTGAAATTGAAAACCAAACATCATTAGGGAAGTGCTACTGTAAGGATAGAAAATGTGCAATGTTTTTAAAGTAATATTTTCCGTACTTCTATTAGGGCAGACACATTTGATCATCGAGTGCAGTGGTAAGAATAAACGTTTATATATTTTTTAATAGCTGAATTATATTTTACACGGTACTACTCCATAAATAGTCTCGTTTACAGGATACCAGCAAAACAGAAGCTCTCATCATGCACGCAGAGCGAACGTCGACGATTTCTTTAAGAACAAGATACTGTCCTCGTACCGTTCCTACCAGCCTGCCTCAGTGAAATATCACAAGGCCACATACCCACGGGCAGACGACAGGCCCGACTATGATATAACTTCATACGACTCTGAGTACGGTGGTGTGGTGTCAAACTTTACGTCTTCCATATACGATGACAACCCACCATTGTATCCGAACCCGGAATCTGTTGCGCGAACTAACCAAAGTAAGTTTTTTTTTGTTATGGCTGATATCTTCAGATGTTTTTTGTATCCCATAAATTAGTAAGGTACATAAGGTAAGTTACACTGCTTTTATCGTGCTAGAGTAAATTATGTTAGTAGGCTATAGTTTGATCCTTGTCCACAAGCTTTGTTTTTTATCGATGTGTATAATATTTTAAAGGGGAAAATCATCATTATGTGATGGCAATTGTAATCCAAAGACTGTTGATTTAGATTTCGTTAACCTGTTGATTTATTTACGATGACTCGATCAAAAAATTTGCGGCATCATTATCGTCGTGTATTGGATTGCGGTACAAGGAATTCCGGATTCGACGCGCTACAGGTGTTTTCATCAATTGTTTTTATGAAACAAATATTTTCTCTGTTATGTTTTGTGTTAATTTGTGAGGATGATGTTCGAGCCAGATATCTTACCTGCATCGCTCGCCTACATAATTGGCCCTTCGAGCCGGACATAAACCAGTTATCTGTTATTTTTAACCTGCATTGTGGACTTACTTTACTGGTCCTTCGAGTTGGATCTTAACTAGCTAGCAATACCTTTTACCTACATCGCCTACAACTGTTACTACCATAATTTAAATAAATAAATCTTTTATTTTTTTAGTAGTCAGAAAAACCGAGATTAAGCAGTCAGATGTAGAAGTGGATTTGCCGGACGACTCGTTGGCCGACGCCGATCTCAAAGAGCGCAATATTATCGACAGCGTTACCTATTTGTACGGTTTCAATAGCTGCCATGGGATGAGGAACGAATGGATGATACTGGTAAGTTTTGTTACAAAACAGCTACATTTTCAGCTTACTGACTACTTATTAGGACATGTCCATTGTAATACTAACTATTTGGTTAAAAACATAGTAGCATTTAAAAAAAAATGTACCAATACATAGACTTCTAAATCTACTAACGGTGCCGGCCGGTGGTGTTTCCACGGGCGAAATATGTAAGAGCGCGGTCCCATTCCGTTCATACGTACGATAAACTGATTGGATCCGCAAGTTTAGAAAGAAATGGCATAGATTACATGGAAATTTAGCAGCTACTTGTGACCCGAAACTAGTAATGTAGTTAATAGTAAACTAGTTACTAATAAACAGACTCTTTACTAGTTTCGAGTCACATTATTAGCTGGGATTCTCAATGGGATTGCGTTCTTAGACAACGTTTTACCTAGTAAAAACATTACCACAGTAAACCTATAAAATGTCCACCAGATATTCATAACCAGCGGCATCGCAGTCGTGATGCTGCTGTCAGCGGTGATGTGGCTGATGTGGAGCGAGTACGCGGCGGAGTTCCGGCGCAGCAGCAAGCTGTACCCGATCAACATCAACCTCTGCTGCTGCCTCATAGCGTGCACGCTCATCTACATACAGGCCGTTGTGGTAAGTACACACACACTAAAAGCAAGTCAGAAGTAGCGCAGGGCAGAAACAGCGAAGGACTTGGTACACTGCGGGTGTCCTACCTGCAGTGTACCAAGTCCTTCGCTGTTTCTGGAGGAGGTAGCTTCAAAGCAGGCCCGCGTTACAACTGTGCCCAGTGTGCCGTATCAATGTAGAGCCAATCAACATTGCATCTATTGAAAGTACCTATACAAAGTCAGCACGCATATAACATTATGTATATACTTGTGCAGTATTGTTTCAAAACGAATAGCAAAATAAATTCTTAGAAAGTAAACACGATTTGTGCCATTGGGCTAGGGGGTGTGAGTCATAGTTCGATCTTACTATGTTCTATGTATGTGCATGTGGGAAGGCCAGGGCCTTTGATTGAGTCTTTATCTTCCCCTAGCGTCCTATCACCTGCCCTTCAGTTATACTCAGCTAGCTAGCCAAGTCACTTGTTTTTAGTTATCGTGCGAGTTGTTGGGCGACAATATTGTAGGGACACATTGTAACATTTGCGCTGAATTACGAAATGCGTACAGTCAGTTATTCCCCGTCGCTCCAACAGTCTAACACTCGCATCAAATCCAGTCGTTCCGAGACGCGCATTAGAGACAGTCGTTCCGAGACGAGCATAAGGAACAGCCGTTCCGAGACGCGCATTAGAGACAGTCGTTCCAAGAGACACTTGGGAATAGTCAAATCATACTTAGCCGATAAGCTCGCGTCTAGTTATACATACGTACATGTACATATTTTATTGTGTAACAGAAATAAAAGACATTTATTTGGACAAGTCGTACTTTATTATCAACCTTCTGATAGTCTAGTGAGTTACAGTAGCATCTATAGCACAGTGATATAGCAATACCTTCACAATATTATTGTTTTCTGCAGTTTACGGACCCTGCGCTCAGTAAATAAAACGTTGCTGAGGCAAGGCCAATTAATCGTTTTCTACCACACCATTTACAAATAGGCTGATAAAGCTAAAAACAAATTAACCTTTTCACCGCTCAACTATCCTGCACGCGACGTCCCGCTGTACGCCAACGTATAAATGTATTTTAATAAAGTAGGTACAAAGAAGAACTTCTATAGAAGTGCTGGCGTGGACGGCACGAAAACCTCGAACTTCTATAGAAGTTGTTGGCGGTAAAAAGGTTAAGGAATAAGTTTCTTCAACTGAATCTTTTCCTTTTACTTTAGGGGGTATCATCACCGTCACAGTGCGAGCGCATCGCCCTCTTACTCCACTACACGCATGTATCCTGCGCTATGTGGATCGTGGCGCTGGCGGCTGCAGTGGCGGAGTACTGCGCCTGTGATACACTGCTGCCGCTGAAGTATAACTACTTGTTGGCGTACGGTGTACCGGCTTTGGTGGTCATGGTAAGTACCTACTTTATGAAAATGTTTTATTAGTTTTTATATTTTTGTGTTTTTCTTACGCGTAAGCACTTGGCCTGACATTGAACTGATGTTAAGTGATGACAAGGCCGAAGGTGAAGGCGCACTCTAACCGGAATCCTCAACTACCTACTGATTTTTTTTGGAGAGAATTTGCTGATTGCCACAGGCGGCATTTTAAGCGTCACCGCACTTTTTTGGTGGCGGCGAGAAGTTCAAAGGGTTCCTGGGCGTGGCGAAAAACATAAAGGGTTCCTCAAGCCGTGTGACCCGAAACACCGTCAAAGGTTTCATAAGGGAATGGAATTATATCCATCAGTTTTAGTAAGGACTTCATTTCAATGAGGGACGGGCTTTCGCCCAGTTATAGGACTATTACTGTATTTTTTTCACTGTATTTTATCAATTTTATAAATATTTAATTTAGCTTCAGTGCAGCAATTAGCACTTGAAAATAAAAAAAAATAAAAAAATAAAAAAAGAAAAAATTTACTATAGTAGGCTAATTAAAACTACTAGAGGTGTACCTTAGAGGTAATGTTGACATCTTACCCATTTGTTTCCAGTTTAACTACGCATTATCGATGGAACACTACGAGATAAAACATTACTGTTGGATGTCTATCGAAAAAGGGATGGTGATGGGTTTCATGGTACCCGCTATGGTTTTGATCATCATCAACACTGCTATCATTATTCTTGGTTTGCAAAGCGTAAACAAGAAACAGGCTGAGATGTTGACGGCAAAAATTCAGGAGTTAGTCGACCACCATATTGCTAATTGGCCTAAGAATGAGCCCATGGAAACCATGATTGATAACAAGGGTAGCATAGATACTCTTGATATTTATACTCCGGGTAGTAGCAGGAAGAATACGGATAGTTCTGACACCTTGGATAAGGAGTACAATTTCAGTGAGGACGATTGCCAAAACGGAGACGGAATGGAGGTAAGTTTTTTTTAAATGTTGGATGCCGTTTTTTAAATGCCAATAGGTAAAAAAATTTTCTGTGTTACCAAGCCTATAAGCAAACAAAAATGTAGCATTTTTTTAAATAAAATAAAAAATATATTTAAATAATTTGATATAAATGAAATTAAACGATGGCAACACTTTGTAGTAAATGTCATTTTTGACAAACACTCCAGTATTGCCAATATTTAATTTAATGAATTATATTCTTTTCTTGCCAGTTTATAGACCTTGTTTATTGTTTTGTTAATTTCTTTATTAGTACCAGGGTTGCCAATTGTACGAGGTTCCTCGGTACCTACTTATTTACATGAGCTTTGTAGAAACATGTCTTCACGTTTATATCATCATTTGTAGATTTCACACGCAAAAACCATTCAGGACAAGAGCATCCTCAACATGCTCTACATGGATAACCTATCTTGGAAGTGGAGCTGGAACACCGAAGGCAACGAGCTGAAGACCTACCTGAACCTGTGCTTGGTACTGGAACCATTCTTCGCGATCAACTGGGTTATGGGCGTGGTGGCGATTGAGAACGCGGCGCATTGGTCCACACCGACTATATACTTGATACTCGTGGTAGCGATGGTAAGTAAAACGAAAAACCATTTTGTCAACCTTTCAGCGTGGTTGCTTAGAGTTGGAGTTTTCAGTAAGACTATTACCCATGGTCCTATAGGATCTATCCATATACTCGATTAAAAGAACTATTGCTTTAGATTTCTTAATCCACTTAAGATACCTGAGGCACTTGTTTCTTAGTTAAACGATCTTTACTATATTGGTAAAAAAAATAACATGAATAGACTTAATAGTATTAGCATACGATACACGACTCTTACTCGCGGGCTTGAGAAAGCTTATCTGCGGGATATATTATATGGGACTCGTTAGTCCCCCTTTCCCTCTCGGTTAGCACTGACTTTAGGCGAATCCTCCCTACAAAACTCCCCGTAAACCTACTGAATACCTTGACTGGTTTGCCAGAAGATGCGGATTAGAGTTTTGTTATGGTAGTAATTTTCAACACATTTTTTATATTAGTTATTCTGTGGTTATTCTAATATCAGTGACTATAGCAAATTTTCTTTATGTGGCAATCTTAGAGCATTAAACCAATGCTCTAAGGTGGCAATGAATAAATCCTTTTATGATTATTACAAACAATAATTCTTGTATATATGTATATACAGGGTATGAAAAGACCCTTACTGAAGCCGTAATATACGCATAGTGTACATCAAACTAAGAAACATTAAGTAAAAATAAATGCTGGGAAACGACTTTTATTTTTGGGTATCAAAAACAGGTGTTATTTATTACACGCAATGGAACGCGTGCAACTTAGTGTGCATATAGCGTACGATACGAGGCGGCCGGCCGCGAGCCGCCGCATCATTGTGCATTCGACATTCATTGCGGTTTGTAACTTAAAACGTCTCTTTTTAATTGAAAATGGAAGAAAAATACTAATGTTCCTTTAAAAGAAAATTTACTAATAACCTTTTTAAACAGATTCCGCAAAAACCGTAAAAAAAAAAGTTTTGACTTTGTTCCTCAATAACTCCTTAACTATCAGGTTCCCAGGTATGGCTCCATACAAGAAAGTAATAGTAATGATGGGAACAATCTGTATTTTTCGTTTTCGTTAAGCTTCTTTTCATACCCTGTATATAATCTGAATCTAGGAAACGGCTCCAACGATTTTCAAGTATGCAGGGAGTTTCGGAGGCGATAAATCGATCTAGCTAGGTTCCATCTTCGGCTCGGTCATCCAGGTAGGTACCTACTTACTATTTTAACTGTGATACAAAAACGTCTCATTAACATCATTATCAGCAGCATCAAGTAATTATACTATTATTATTATCATTATCAGCTTACGTCCTTCCACTGCAGGGCATATGCCTCATCCATTTCTTGCCCGTCACTTAGGCCACCTAACCACCGAATTGGAGGTCACCAAGCAGTCAACGACCATTTCTTGGCCACCACTATGTTTTTTTTTTTTTTTTTTTTTTATACTTAGCTCGGCAAATGACTCCATCCCACCTGATGTTAAGTGGAAATGAACTCCAGACGCGAAGACAACTGGTGCAGCGTAGAAACAAACGTAGCATCAGTTAACTTCACTCTGCCGGCCCACAAGGTGCTTCTTCACGCCTCTCTTGAAGGACCCCATATCATAGGAAGGAGGGAAAACGTGTGCTGGAAGACTATTCCATCTTTTGGAGGTGCGACAAAGAAACGAGTCACTAAATTTCTTTGTGCGTGATGGGATACTTGAGACAGTGAAACGGTGACTCCGAAGAGCAGCACGTGTACTCCTATGAAGAAAGGGAGAAGGTGGGATGAGGTCAAAGAGCTCTTCAGAGCACTCGCCATGGTATAAGCGGTAAAACACGCTGAGTGACGCAACGTCTCTACGCAATTGCAGAGATTCGAGAGTATTTACCACTTCTGCATTGCCGATAATGCGTTCAGCGCGACGCTGCAATCTGTCCAAGGCATCGAGAAGGTACTTAGCGGAACCGTCCCAGATGTGCGAGCAATACTCCACGCAAGACCGTACCTGTGTCTTGTACAAAAGGCACAACTGGTCCGGCGTAAAGAATCGCCGCACTCTGTTCAGAATTCCGAGTTTTCGTGAGGCTGTTTTGATCACGGCTTCGATGTAGTCCCTTTGGTTCAGATCGCAGCGTATCGTTATACCGAGCATGTTGATACTGCTCTGCAGGCGTAGAGATGTACCCTGAAGAGATGGAAGGGGAAGGAATGGTGACTTTTTTGCCGTGAACGCGCAAGCAGCGACCGGGTCCATCTGATAGTTTAAAAAGTTATATTGTTTCAGTACATTTACCTCACGGCCACTATATGCACGACTCTGCCGATCGTCCGCAACAAGAACACGCCAGTGCCATGCTGCGAGGAAATCGTCACCGAACCGACGCTCACGAGGACAAGGTAGGGATTTAACACTTTTTAAATATACTCTTTAAACATGGGATATCTCGATAACTATTGGTCAATACATTTTGATATTTGCTAACAAATTTAAACATAATATCAACTTAATCACAGCGAAATTTGAAGCCGATCTGAAGGTGTTATCCCGCTGGGATCACGGACATGTCATCCTAACAGAAATAATAAGAACCTGCAGAAAAACAATATTTATCAAAACAATTTTATAAAAATAAGTTAGCAATTTAGTTAAAATAGGTATACGTGTTATTTAAATTACGCAAAACCTCTTAGGTGAACAACTTTTCTTCTAAGACATAAAGAAAATCGCAAATATTTTTTTTATCTTTCCATAGATACACTGGACAGCAAAAATAACGGGTCATTTAGAAAAACCGCGATATCTCCCAAAGTTATTTACATAGATCTTTCGTATAAATAATATGTTATAGGCAGATTTGTGACGCTTATTATACATATCAAAAGAGCATTGCATTTGAACAAGTTACAGCTTCAAAAAAAGAAATTCCGATTTTTGAAAAATATCAAAATTCTAATTTTTGGAATAGAAAATTTTCTTGCTTTTGTTTCAAACCGAGCTGTCATCATAAACAGTTTTTTTGGCTGGTCACAGTATTTTGTGCATCAACCATGCACCAACATGCCGTTATCTACTGAAGAATGTACACGAATTATCACCATGTTACAAGAAGGAAGGAGTCAGCGGAGTACTGCTAGAACAGTAGGTGTATCTTTATCCACGGTCTAAAGAGTACTCCAGCGATTTCAAGAGACCGGTATGAACATCAGGAGACCAGGGAATGGCAGGCCAAGGTGTACAACTACACGAGAAGACCGATTCGTCGTGAGCACTATGTTAAGAAATCGACATCTCACGGCTGTTCAGGTCCGAAATAGCCTTCAAGAAATTCACCACAACAATGTAAGCTCTGACACGATCCGGCGGCGACTTCGGGAAGCTGATATAAAGCCTTATAAGCCAGCAAATGGCCCTAAATTGCTCAGAGAACATCGAGTTGCCAGGTTGCGGTTTGCTCGAGAACACGTCCGATGGACAGATGAAGATTGGTCCAGGGTTATGTTTTCCGATGAGTCAAGATTTTGTTTATTCGCACACGATGGGAGACGAAGAGTATATAGGCGACCAAATGAACGTTATCTTCAAGCGTGTTTTGAGGAAAAGGTGCCATTCGGTGGAGGATCAATAATGGTTTGGGCTGGGATATCTTCAGAGGATCGTACGGAGTTAGTAATTATAGAAAACGGTTCTCTGACAGCTCCCAGATATGTAGAGGAGATTTTAAATGAGCATGCTGGTCCTTTCTTGGTGAATATGGGCGCAAATTCCATTTTTATGGACGATAATGCGCGACCACAATACAGCACATTTGGTCAACGCGTATATTCAAGACGTCGGTATCACCCGCATGGAGTGGCCAGCTCGCAGCTCAGACATAAATCCCATAAAGCATTTATGGGACGAGCTCGGGAGATGCGTTAAACAACGCTCTCCAGCTGCAGCTAACTTACGTGAGTTAAGAAGTGCGCTAGTAGAAGAATGGTCAAACATAGACCAAAACCGTATTAGAAATTTGATTTACAGCATGCCACATCGTCTTAATGAAGCGATACGGGCTCGTGGAGGAAATACTAGATATTAAATTTCCAGAAAAGCTTTCATTTTGCAGATTAACTGTGTTGTATATTTTTGTAGTCAAAAGTTTGAAGTGTTTTTTTTGTATTTTTTAGTACTTAAATAAAATTATACAGTTTACAAACGTGTTATGTATTTTCTTTTATGTATAAGTCAGTCATCTATAACATACTACAGTTTCACTAGTTTGTGTTGTGTAATTAAGAAACTATCACACTTTTTATAAACGACCCGGAATTTTTGCGGCCCAGTGTAGATCAAAACTGTCTTACTTTTTTGTGAATATTTATACTAAAACGTGACCTTTTTCCAGGACAACCGACAGCATTCCTCTATTGGACCCCGCGATTCAGCAACCGAACGTGACCTCAGCCCCAGCCGACACTATCAGCACCATTAGTATCTAAAATATTGATAACCGCGTGTTAAAACTATACTCTTTTTGAACAATCCTTTCGGTACTATACGAACAACGGATTTAATGACCGTTGATACGTTAAAAGTTATTGGAAGGTACAATATTCGCTCGATACGCTGGCAACATTCATAAATGAAAAGGCGGGTAGAGACGGTTCGTTTGATTGAGCGCGTCAACGAGCTTGAGCGTGTCACTGATTTGAGGGTAGTTTGAGTTTTGACGTTGACTGACTACTCATGGTGCCCAATAACACAAAACAAGGAGACGGCAAAAGATAAGCTTTATACATACGGAGCGTGTTTGTTTGCACGCAGCTTACATTTTGCCTTATTTTGTGCCAATAGGCTTGTTGTTTGTGTGCAGCGTTCAGTGTCTCTAGCACGTTATACACATTACGTTTACATTTGACTAACTTGTGCATTGTATTTATTATGAACAAAGCGGCAATGCATCTATTGTTGCAAGTACAGTGGTCTACAACAAGCTTTCCACTTCCGATCATGTAACCTCGCTTTATGGCAAATAATGCACTAGAAGGCCGCGAGAGAAATGGAGTAGCTTGATATGTAGCCGATTGTACATGATACGCAATGCATTTATGATGATCTGTCAGGATGTAAGTTTGTAAGCGATTACGTGGACAAGTTGCACTGTCCGGCTTCATTGTGGGATTGGATTGAACATCTACGCTAATCTAGCGAGGTTTGGAACACCCGAATGGTGATTTTTAAACTTTAACTTTGAACGGGCGCCTTCTAAAATTATGAGTGTTATGTATGACTCATACAAAGTAGTCAAGTCTTAAAGATTTTATTATAGAAGTAAGTTTCGCTATATAAGCCAAAGGAGTATTCTTTGTGAAACTGCCTGATATGAAGAGATTTTCTATTATTATTATAAATGTACAGTCAACGGCCAAACCGAAGGCCTAAAATATATATTACCATTTTTTAATCCGCAAAATAATTAAAATACAGCATCGATAAACACGAACAGAAAACAAACACACTTTCACATTATTATTGTAGATTTGGAATTGATTAATTAATTTATTAACATAATAAATTTTAAGTACTTGTTTTATCATGAAGCGATAACTAAATATTAAATTGAATCGTCATAAAATATAAATACTTCAAATTTAAAATAAATCTATCTTAACTTTTTAAAAGAAATAGCTGATATATTGGTAATTTTACTAAACAATTTTATGTAGGTAATCAGTGCAATCAAGAAAAAAGTATTTAAAAGCAAATTGCACTCTATGAAATACAAGGTGTTCTGATTTAATTTCAAAAATATTTACAAAATTAATTGGCAACAAAATTGCACGCACGTATATAATCTAAACATCAACACCTAAATGTAGTTCCAATCCAAGACAATATTCGTTGCCGTCGCCGACGAATACGAAAACCTCTACGACACGGTCAATCCGATTGAAAGTAAGTCTTTTTACACACCCTCAGACTTAAAAAATCCTGTAAAATATAATAACGTATCATGCTTGAATGATATCAACCCCTAAATAACCTACGGGGTTGACCGGCCAATATATGGTCTGTGGAACACCTAGTTTCTCAACGCTCATTAACATGGTAGCTTTGTAAAAAGTTAACAGTGCAATTCCTTTAAAACAACCACAAAAGGCTTAAAGGAACCACCAAGATTACACTCTTAAGGCCATAGGCGACCGTTAATAATTTATTTTCCAACAACTTTGCACCGTTCATAAGAAATGGATACACAAAGCGCATTTCATTTAAATTAATTAATCATGCCACTTGAAATTAAAATAAAACACCTTGTATAAATTATGTTTAGATAAAAAAAAACACCGAAGTATAATCGGCAAACAACTATTTACACATATCTTCCACAATAATAAATAAAAAGTTTTACTACTCTTCAATGTGATTTTAATAATAAGAATAAAAATGAAAAATATAATAATAGCCATAAATAAAATAGTGAGTAGGTGAAAATTTTAAAGATTTTTCTCTTGAACTCTACGTCATAGACTTAGGTTTAAAAAAAACAAAAAGCTTTTACGATAAAGAGGTTGGCGTTTTATGAAAAAAAAACTGCACAAATTTTTCAGACCTTTCCAGTTTTCTATACAAAAATGAAGAGACATATAATAGCGAAATGATTTTCGTACGATATTTCGACACTTTTAATTATTGGCTTTTTTTGGCCTGGCTTTTGTGTCACTTTATCTCTCTGATAATTATATGAACATACATACAATAATACACATTGGCATATTTTAGAATTACTTACCAATTTATTACATATATTTTGTATTAAACTTTGTTAGACATTTATTCAGCAATAGATTAACTTTGAAACTAAAACTATATCTTTGAGACGAATACCTTATACTTACAATCTATTTTCAGAGCAAATATTAAATGAGTAAAGGTATTAATGTAGTGCATGCTGCAATTTATAAAATACTACTAAATATTGCATAATTATACTATATTTTTTGCATTTTCTCTATTTATACAGTAATTATACTAAATGTACCACCACTGGGTTTAAAACCTAATAACCTTTAGGGGCTGACTCCGACAATGCGGTGCGTGGGGTTATTAAAAGTAAAAAAAATAAGAGTCCCCTAAAAAGGCATTGTATACCAACTCCAGTTCTCACCATTTTGGTTGAGATTGAGACAAGATGAGTGTAAAGATGTGTCTTGCATGCGCCCATAAAGGTCAAATTAAAGAAATAATTTAATGATTTTTATGTTAAAACTTTTGTAAATAATATTGTTTTGTTTAAGTATAACACAAAAATATTTTTACTGCTTGCAATGTGTACATTTTTGGTGAAAAATTAACCGATTTTTAAATAGTATTCATTTTATTATTTTATGTAATGGAATATAACCAACAGGTGGAGAAAAGGTATAAAACTAAGCTTATTTAGTTATTTGACACATTTTCACTTTCTCCTTTGATTTGAAATACGTGCTTTCTTCTTCCAAATCGATGCATAGGACAGTGACAGATAGAACAAAACTTTTAGAACATGATATCTGTCGATCATCTATATTTTGCTGTTACTAATACAATACCTATTTTATGCTAAGACCACACAGGCTAAGCCCATGTGTTTAATACTTATATTGCCTAAGAAAATTCACTAGTCTTCAGTGAAAATGCTTGTAACAAGATATGAATTTACGTTTTCTATTTACAGATGTAAACTCCATACAATATTGCTTAGAATAAAAAAACTGCTTCTTTCTTGAGTAGTTGTTCTTTGTGATGTTCATAAATCAATAACTCATAGTGTGATAGAAATATTGTTAAGAAGTTTTAATAAATGTTTTAAATGGAATGTTGCATTTTATTTTTCCATGATTTTCAGGTCGTCGTTGGATGTACTACGCACGTCTGCACATCAGATATTACAACAAACTATCAATCAATCTGATAGTCTAGTGAGTTACAGTAGCATCTATAGCACAGTGATATAGCAATACCTTCTATAATGTTCCTACTAGGTTGCAGGTAATAAAACACGGACACACGGTTCAGACGTATATTACGGACTGCCAACACCGCGATCGGCGCCTGACACCCTCTTACCAATATTATACAGATACCTACATTACATCCCTCCACCACTAATTATCAACCTAACAAATAACTTTATAACATACAATTTAACAAACATAACTAAAAATAAAGGTACCAAACACAATAATAACAACATCTCTAATTACAACAAGGTCAACTACTTATTCTTAATCTTAATGATACTCGATTACAACTGTCAATACATGATACTGAACTAAACCATTTTAGTACTTAACTAGTCACTTAGTATCTAAAACTTATATCTAACATCTTTTTTTAGCCTACATTGTCTAATGGGGCGAGACTGGGGCGGTACAGGCATGGACGGTGGTGTCGAGAACTCTTCAGTTCCTAGGTCCCGGTCGGACTGATTGTTTGTCCGAGTCGGTGGCGACCCCCGCTCCCGCGCCGGTGACGACGACGCCCCCGAGACCTTCGGCCGCTCCGACCGGCCTTCCAGGGACGATGGTGATAGTGCATCAGGAGCTGAAGGCTCCGGCGAACGTGACATCTCTGTGGGGATTACCAGCGAACTCCTCGTCCTACGCCTAAGCTGATCGATATGTCTATGCACCTGTTTACCGTTACTGTCTAGTACTTTATAGTTGCTTGGCCCTGACGAGTTAACCACAGTACCGGTCAACCATTTCTCTCCCTTTAGATATTGCCTATACCAAATGTCCTCTCCTATTTTCACCTTCCTTTCCGTCCCTCCCGCACTTTGAACCTGTCCTTGTTGCGCTTTTTGTACCCTAACCTCCATATCCGGTTTTAGCACATCTAACTTGGTCCGCAACCGTCTCCCTATAAGTGCAACTGACGGGCATACTCCTGTAGTGCAATGTTCCGTGTTTCTATAGTATAACAAAAACGTGTTTAAAGCCAGTTCCACATTTTTATTATCTAAATACGCTTTTTTAATGACCCTTTTTAAAGTCCTAACAGCATTTTCCGCGGCTCCATTGGACGACGGATGATATGGCGCTGTGAATATATGTTGGATACCGTCAGTTTGTACGAATTCAGCGAACTCACTACTAGTGAATGGCGGTCCATTATCGGTGACTATTTGCTTGGGGACACCCCACCTACTCCATAGCTCGCGCAACCTAGCTATCGTATGACTCGCTGCCGTACTGGCAACCTGAAATACCTCAAGCCACTTGGAAGTCGCGTCCACTACCACTAAATAAGTTTTCCCGCATATGGGCCCCATAAAGTCCAGATGCAGCCGGGACCACGGCCTGGCGGGCCACGGCCACGGGCGGGGGGCGGCGCGCGGGGGGTCGTCCGCGAACGCGGCGCACACGGAGCACGCGCGGCACTCGCGCTCCACCGCCTCGTCGATGCCCGCCCACCATACGTAGCTGCGCGCCAACGCCTTGGACTTTACGATGCCCATATGTGGTTCATGAATTATTTTCAAGGTCCTATCCTGACATTTTTCCGGTATCACTACCCGGTGACCCCACATGACACAGCCTAACTCCTCGTACAGTTCCGATTTCCTATTAAAGTAAGGTTGTAAGTTCACGATTTCACATTTATCAGGCCAACCATCTCGTAGGTAGTTTAAAATTCTACTTAATAGAGGATCCCTTTCCGTCTGTTTCTTAATTGCATTATAATCAAGTAACAACCCATCTTGTGCAAAGTGCAGGTACGTTTGCTCCGGAATAGATTCCTCTCTAACACTCTTAATACTACTGTTGTCTGGCAGACGTGATAAGCCGTCAGCGCAATTTTCATTAGTACGGATATATTCAATGTCGTAATTGTATGCCGATAATATCACTGCCCATCGTTGCATTCTACTGGCTGTCATTGTCGGTATTCCCGTTTGTGGGCCTAACATCGAAACTAAGGGTTTGTGATCCGTGCGCAAAATGAACTTTCTCCCGTAAATATACTGATGAAATTTCCGTATACAGAATATAATTGCAAGTGCTTCGCGATGTATTTGCGAGTAGTTTTTCTCCGCGGTGGTGAGCGAGCGTGACGCATACGCTATCGGGCGCTCGCCGCTCGGGCCCGGCTGCGCCAACACGCCCCCCACGCCCCGCGCGCTTGCGTCGCACGTCACGATTAGAGGTTTGTTGGGATCGTAGTGCGCTAATACTTCAGCACTCATTAAAACTTGTTTTATCAGCGTAAACGCCCCTACGCATTTCCCATCCCAGTTCCAGTCTACACCTTTTTGCAATAACCTGTATAAGGGCCCCAACATAGTACTAAAATTCCTGATAAACTTAGAAAAAAAATTTACCATACCTATAAAGGAACGCAATTCACTAATATTACTAGGAGCTGCTAATTTACTTATAGCTTTAATCTTGGACTTGTCCGCTTTAACCCCTTCCTTTGAAACCACATAGCCTAAATAAGTAACTTCATCAGCCAAGAAAACACATTTTTCTTTCTTTAGCTTTAACCCACTTCCAGATAGCCGTTGTAGAACTTGCTCGAGTGCAATTAAATGCTCGTTTTTATTTTTCCCGCCTATAATGACGTCATCAATGAACACTTGCACGTTCGGTATATTTCCTAATAAATTAGTCATTATGCGTTGGAAAATACCTACGCTTGAAGCCAATCCGTAAACTAACCTATTATACTGAAATAGTCCTCGATGCGTGTTAATAACGGTGTATTTTTTTGAACTATCCAGTTCAACCTGGTTATACGCCCGGGAAAGGTCGATTTTACTAAAAAACTGTGCCCCGTTGAGGCCTACTAGGACATCTTCAATCTTAGGCAGCGGGTATCGATCGATCAGCAAAGCGGGATTCAGAGTCGCCTTATAATCTGCACAAATACGCAACGTACCATCTGCTTTAGTGACCGGCACTAGAGGTGAGGCCCAGGCGGAGCAGTCGATGGGCTCGATGACGCCGTCGCGCAGCATGGCGTCGAGCTCCGCGTCGATGCGCTCGCGCAGCGCGTAAGGCACGGGCCGTGCGCGCTGGAACACCGGCGTCGCCCCCGGCCGCATGTGCAGCGTAGCCTTGCCGCCATTGTACCGACCCAGTCCGCCGCTGAATAAGTCTTTATGTCTGTTGAGAAGATTTATAATTCCTTCATTAATTTGCACACAATTCATATTACTGATACTGTTACATTTAAGTATAGGTATTTTTACATGTAGCTCTGCTAGCCATTGCCTACCTATTAAGGACGTAGTACCGTTTTTTATTACAAACAATTCCAGCTGTTTTTCCAGCCCCTGGAATCGAACCCGTGGGCGAATTATACCTAAAGGTTTTACTTTGGTACCGTCATAAAACTTTAAAATAGTGTCCTCTTTTTCTAAACACATATGTGAAAAATAACATTCGTACGTGCAATTGTTTATACAAGAAATTGCAGTTCCTGTATCTATTTCCATATCTAATACGGTATCCTCTACAACAATAGGTAAACTTACTGGCTTATAGTTATTGAGTCCGATAAGGTTCAAACTTTCCTCGATGTCTTCTACGTCAGTCTCGCTATTGGCCTCCACGGAATACATGTTTTCGTTCCGCTGATTACGACGATATGAAGATATTCCTCGCGACAACTGTTCATTATACGCCGGACACACTCGACGTAAATGCCCCGAATGGTGACATTTGCTGCACACGAACTCCCTGTAGCGATAGCTTGCCACACTATGGTTAGTGGCCCCGCAAGCTGTGCAGTTGTGGCTGCGTCCCGATACTCCCGATGAAAACGTTGTGTTGGTCGCGCGCGGTGCGCGGCTCACGGCTACCCCGCCGCCCGCGCCGCCGCCGCAGCTCGCGCCGCCGCCGCTTGGCCCGCGGCGGCGCCCGCGTGGCCGCATGCTGCCGCCGCTCCCGTTGCGACTCGCACCGCTGCTGTACCCCATATTCAATGTAACCGAATGCAATGCCTCCGCCTTTGAACTGAATGAAGACGCTCCATCCACTACTGCCGCGTCCCTTTCTGCCGCCTCCAAAGAGTTTGCTAATTTCATTGCTTGTGAAAATGTTATTGCGTCATCCTCCGCAAACAGTCGTTGCCTGATGACGTCACTCTTGAGTCCGCATATAAATTGGTCACGCAAGTTCTCGTTTAAATTTGCTGCAAATTTACAGTGACGAGCTAATCTTTTTAACTCCGTAACGTAAGTAGCTATGTCCTCGTCTGCTCCTTGTCTTTTCTTACGAAAACAATATCTTTCCGCTAGCGAAGATGGCGTCGGTTGAAGATGCTGACGCATTATACCTACAACTTCGTTGTACTGTAACTCCGAGGGTTTCTTTGGACTCGATAAGTTAACGAGTAACTCGTACGCTTCATCCCCGATTGTAGCAATTAAAGTCGGCAACTTAAATTCATCCGCCACTTTATTCACAACAAAGTACATGTCCAACCTATCCACGTAGGACGACCACTGTCCCGTTTTCATGTCGAATTCACTTAACTTCCCAATCGACATCTTGATTATTACACACGCGATATCTTAAAATCAATCCTCGTCGCCACTATAATGTTCCTACTAGGTTGCAGGTAATAAAACACGGACACACGGTTCAGACGTATATTACGGACTGCCAACACCGCGATCGGCGCCTGACACCCTCTTACCAATATTATACAGATACCTACATTACACCTTCACAATATTATTGTTTTCTGCAGTTTACGGACCCTGCGCTCAGTAAATAAAACGTTGCTGAGGCAAGGCCAATTAATCGTTTTCTACCACACCATTTACAAATAGGCTGATAAAGCTAAAAACAAATTAACCTTTTCACCGCTCAACTATCCTGCACGCGATGTCCCGCTGTACGCCAACGTATAAATGTATTTTAATAAAGTAGGTACCAATGAAGACCTATAGAAGTTCTGGCATGGACGGCATGAAAATCTCGAACTTCTATAGAAGTTGTTGGCGGTGAAAAGGTTAATAGACTTTGAACTTTATGTATATGGTATACGGTTGAACATTAATTGAAGAAATTTGACAGTTTTGGATAGGTATTTTATGCTGAGTTTCATTCCCGTGGGAATATCGGGATAAAAGCTATCCTATGTATTAATCCAGGTTATAAACTATCTGTATGCCTAATTTCATCCAAATCCATCCATCCGTTGCAGCTTGAGGAAGCAACAATATATACACACATACACACACACAAACTTTCGCATTTATAATATTAGTGTGATGGTCTGGCTGACATTTAGAAACAAACCTATGTGTACTTATAATCTCTACTCGAACGTAATGAAGGTACCTATGTAAAGTAAAAGAAAATACAATAGTTATGGCGGTGATTTGAAGTTAGACCAAAAATATGCCTTAAAAATCGCTTTATTGCTGTAGTACCATTGGATAGTACCATCAATGGTACTAGTGACACACTTCTATATCGCTTGTACCTTTAAAAACATACATATTCAAATGTCCAAGGTTTGCTCGCCAAATAAATGTCATTGGCATTGGTATTAAGATTCAATATTTCCAACATAAAGTACCAGGCTACCATAACTATGTAGGAGATTGCTTATTAATATAAAATAATATTTTATAATCTTTGCTATCATCATAAGCTATGTAAGATATATTTATTAGTGTATTTACAAGACTATTATTCTTTTATATTAATAAGCAATCTCCTGCATAGTTATGGTAGCCTGGTACTTTATGTTGGAAATATTAAATCTATATATTATTATATCTCCGAGGGAATTTAAAGCAAAGATGTTTCAACTCTAATCGACGATTCTAAAAGTTAGACCATTATGCAGTTTTGAAGAGTACGCAGAAAATAATAAGAACTTGACGAGTAGACAGTAAAAATAAGAGTTTGGCATCGCTTGACCAATATGCAGTTTTGACGAGTGTGTCGTAGATCAACAAAATCAAGTTCATCTTATTATTGTTAATATTATCGGACAATGGTACTAAAAACAACATGTGTCTCTAGTACCATCGATGGAACTAGCGATGTAGAAGTGTGTCACTAGTACCATTGATGGTACTATCCAATGGTACTACAGCAATAAAGGGTAAAAAATAGGTAATTTCTTTCTGAATGCCAGCTAAAGAGCGCACAAAACGGAAAGGTACACACAAACAATTATAATATAAATAAAAACAACCATGTTACTTATACAGAGTGTATTTCAGAATATTGGGTATAAAATACTTATTCAACGTATGCCATCGCGTGGTACAAAGCTTACAACGTTAGCAAGTTGAAGTCTCAAACGAAAAACTAGGCGACTGTATAAAACCGTACATTTATATTACAATCTAAATAGTATAAAAAGCCGACCGGCGTTCGCTACCTGTATTTATAAAAGAACGATGCCGCGACGCGTTCGCGGCGCTGCGTTTAAATTTAGTTTGAGCTTAACTTACTCTTTAGTTATTTCATAGGAAAAAAATATAGATATAATTAGTATAATTTAAATTATTATTATATAAGAATCCCTTAATTGCTATGCCGTGTCGCCTGGATACAGTCTACATCTGTACAGGGTCCCGACGACCGTTGTTGACTGAAGCTAAGGATTAAATGATACAATGTAAGAACCTATGTGAATGTGCAGCGCGCCCGGCTGACGCTGGAATCGTAGACTTCACATCACTAGCGCGGCTAGACCGACACAGCCGCGAAGAGCCACCACGGACAAAATGCGAGATTACTTTTAAATGTGTTACAATTTAGTATTACTTGAAAGAAAAAGAGTAAAAACTCCTTTAGCCGAATGGAAAGAACAGAGTATAAAATATACTATTTGCTTCCTAATAAAAACAAAGGAATGACTCCTTACTTGACTTATTTTCAAAAAAGGAACAAAGAACTCCTCGACTGTACATCGATTTTAATAGAACGAGAAGCCATCGATAAATGCTGACCAATCCGTGTAAGCGGTCTATTCACGGTACTCATTACAGTTATTAGAAATAACGATTTCCATTAGAGATAAGGCAGAGGGATCTAACCCCTACAGCCTTAGCATGAATAAATATTTATTATTTTCTAAAGCTGTGTCTGTCTATTCACGTTATGGGCCACTGCGGCAGCTCGGCGCGCGTCGGTACGTAAATGCAGTTTACTGGCGGTCGGTGGCTCGCAGCTTCTCCTCGACGGCCTCCTGCGAGGCTTCCGAGAGGTCAGTCGCCTGGATATACTTCTGTACGCCGACCAGAGACTTCTTCAGCGCGTCGAATGAGCTGCAATGAGAGACACAAGATTTAAAATGCTATAATGTTCATTGGACTGATGATCTGGTGAAGGTCGAGGGTAGCAGCTGGATGCGAGTAGTACAGAACCAGTCAAAGTCAAAGTCAAATATTCTTTATTCAAATAAACTTTAGGAAAGTGCTTTTGAATCGTCCATAATTTTTTTACCTACTACCCATTCAGGACGTCTATTTTTTAGCTGTGGAGAAGAATGGGCGCAAGAAACTCCACAGCTTTAATTCAATATGTAACGACATTTACAAAATTATATGCCGTTACGTTACCAAGTTATACAAGTTTAAAAAACCTTAACAATATTTTGGATTAGAAATAGATTGGAGCATTTTAAACCCATGCTGTTTTGTCTTCAATGTAATCAGACACTTTATAATAAGCTTTTTTATAAAGCTTTTCTTTAATAGCGATTTTAAATTTATTAATATCTAGTTTTTGGATATTACTTGGAACTTTATTGTAAAAACGTACACACAGGCCTCTAAATGAATTATTTACTTTGTGGAGCCTAGTATTAGGTACTGCTAGTTTGTTTTTATTTCTAGTGTTTACATTGTGAATATCACTGTTTTTAGAAAAAGTTTCAATATTTTTATATACATACATTAGGTTCTCGTAAATATATTGTGATGCAACTGTCATTATATTAATATCTTTAAATCTCTCCCTAAGAGAATTACCAGCTTTTAGATTATAAATTGCTCGAATAGCCCGCTTCTGCAGCACAAAGATAGTTTGAATATCGGCAGCATTGCCCGTCGGCAGTCGTTATGACAATCCTCGAGGAAGGCCTTTATCTAGCGTTGGACGGCTATCGGCTGAGAAGATGATGATGATACATTAAACTTATCATTCTATAAATGGTGATTATCGGCCAAGAGATGCTCAGAAGCAGCCAATGTGGGTATAATAAAAAAAACAATGTTTTAGTTCATTGCAACCTTGATTATAAAGTAATGTTGTATTGACTATCCTGTTAAGTATAATTTTAACTGTACAGACACAAGCATCGACATGTAAACAATGTAACTCATATTACAATGGAATAAGAGTCAAAACTAGTTAAGTGTATAATGTTAATGCTTGTGACTGTACAAGGAAGTAAATCCTTTTTCAGCTCGTGTTTGCTAGGTGAATGCAAGTATCTAACTAATTAAATAGATTCCAGTTTTGCAAATAGCATTCATCAAGCAGCAATAATTAGAAACAAATTTGGCCAACAATTATTTTCAAAAAATGTATAAGATAACATTAAATAGTACCTCCTAGTTAAGAGTTTAAAAACAAAATTTGATGCAAGGTGCAACCAAACTAAAATAAACATGACGTCAAATAGAAAAGTGGATTATCGAGCGACACTCCAATCAATACACAGATAAGACAAATGCTATTTACCTATAGATAGCACATAGTGATATCATAAAAATAATCTGAATATTTTTCAACTTACAAATATGGATACTTAGTACTTACATATAATTTATTACACTGTAGTGTATGGTATAAGTGTAATTTGGCTATTCTGAAATATTTTTTCATATTTGCAGAAACGTCATGATTGGATGTTGACGACATAGTTTTTGACATTGAATAAGGCACCATCGGCAGTGAAAAATAGTGTTGATAAATATGCAAAGCCACGTTAGCCTAACTGACTTAGCACCTGACCCATTATGTCAGAGGGTGCGGGGGTTCGAATGAATTCTTGCTTGTGGAATTTTTTCAACACTGTTCCGAATTATAATTTTTTAAATTCCTCGAGCAGCATGGTATACGTATATTGAGGACGATCGTACTGTGGTACTATTGTATAAATGTAGTGGTCTTTGTCAGGGTTCACCAATGTTGCGGTAATAATAAATCTAAATGCACAAAAGGCACTGGTTGTGAACAGGTTCAATACAAAGTTATAACTGTGATGACTACTTTAGTTTAGTGATCAATGTGACTGTGTTTGTCTACCTTTCAAATGTTCACTACTGACCTAGAGAACAACATCTTCGTCGTAAGTATCAAATGTTCATACTGACATAGAGAACAACATCTTCATCTACGTTTCAAATGTTCTACTGACCTAGAGAACAACATCTTCATCTACGTTTAAAATGTTCACTACTCCCCTAGTGAACAAACAACATGTTCGTCTACGTTTCAAATCTTCACTACTGACCTTGAGAACAACATGTTCATCTACGTTTCAAATGTTAACTACTCACCTAGAGTACAACATCTTCTTCTTGACCTTGGCGGTGTCTGGGCACCACGACATTAAGAACAGTTTCTGTTTCTTGCTAGCCTCCGACGTGCCCTGGCACTGGTGCGTGTACTCAAAGTCGAAGAGGCCATATCTGGAAACCAAATGGCGTTACGTTAGCTCATGAATATTAAATAGTTAATATGTTTCAGATTACACTTTCTTTCTCCTTTCAAGGGCAGCTATGTTGCCACCAAATTTTTTACTTTATGCACATGTGATAAGATTCAAAATCAATATCAAAAATTGCGAAAGTATTGGCCGTGAAAGGGCCAAAAAAAAGGGTGAAGGTAAAATTTTACTAGAGCTACCGAGAACCCAGTGGTCAGAGCATTGGATCGGCAATCCAAGGGTCGTAGGTTTGATTCCCACTCGAGCTTCTTGAGACAGGTAGATATTTTCTAGTAAAATTTTATCTCGTAACTACATAACCCATTGTGAATGCAAAAATTTAAATAATAAAAATATTCCTCTTTTTATTTTATAGGAGAGTTGGCGTCAGTGTGGCGAAAAAGGTTAATAAAAAAAGAACCGAGTCAGAAACTCTCTTAGTGATGATAGCCTTGGCGTCGCAAGCTTCTATGGGTCACTTTTCATTAGGCGAGCGGTTAGGTTTATTGGTATCCATCATGTTCGCCCACCTACTGCGCCCCTGCAACTGTACATGGTAATGGGTACGTTCCGCGCCGTGTCTGTTTTTATGCAAGAGCGTGCTTTGCGTCTCCATTGGAGCAGTTGCAGTCCAACACCTGTATGCTTGTTTCCGCTAGGCTACTTTCATTCAAAATATAACTTTTCCTGCACTCCCCGGAGTCCCTGGTGCTGCTTTTCTGCAGATCTTCTAAGAATTGGTCACAATCGGCATTGCACTCTCGCTGGTGTCTTGAAATACCTCTTCATTGTTTCAGGTATGGTAAAAATGTCAAGTAGTCGAGTTACCTGCACTCCCCGGTGCCGCCTTTCTGCAGATCCTCCAGGAACTGGTCGTACTCGGCGTTGCGCTCGCCTACTGTCTCCACGTCGATCTGCTTCTCGTCCCGGATGTAAAACACCACATAGCGGTGTTTCTTGTCCTTCTTGATCTCCTCGTACGTGGTTTTGCATGCGTCCGAGACTGTCACACCAGACGCCTGGAACAGATCAGATTTTGAGGTGAATAACATTTTAAAATTATGCATTTTTTTTTATTTCACATGAATTGCAATTATTTTGTTGAAAATGTAATAATGTTATTACAACTTTTTATGTATTTTGGTATAAAATTGAATTGAATTTTAATGTTATCGTTTTTATTTTTAGATATTTAAGTTATATTTTAAACATCTTCACAGTTTCTATAATTAATCTTATTGTTATGCATTTATCGCATATTTCCTAATGGTATTTCAGTTTCATTATAATTGGCTTCCGCACTTTGAAGTTATTATGTGATGCCTAAATGTACCTATTATAGCAATTACCCTTGCTTCTCTCAGGTTCGCTTTCCTTCGCGCACCGCACAGCCAGCTCGCATAGTGCTGCCTTCTAGGTGCTTAGTGCGTATATTTGCAATTCGTTCACGCTAACGAAAACTTGAAGAAGTATGGCATTTTTTACTGGCTCGTTTGCGTGACCGAATGATAAATAAAAACATACACAGACGCACCATTAAAAACGTAAACGCATTTAGTCGCATAAGGCCTAATTCGCAAAATGGCACCAGAGTCTCGAAAGGGCTAATTCGCGAACAGACTAATTCTCAAAGGAACTTATTCGCGAAAAAGCCATTTCTCAAAAGGGCCAAATAGTAAAATGCCTAAACCTTTTCACCGCCCAACTATCCTGCACGCGATGTCCCGCTGTACGCCAACGTATAAATGTATTTTAATAAAGTAGGTACAAAGAAGAACTTCTATAGAAGTGCTGGCGTGGACAGCACGAAAATCTCGAACTTCTATAGAAGTTGTTGGCGGTAAAAAGGTTAGTTTTACCCCCTTATACACCAAAAATAATTAAAGCATTATTTAGTTAATCACTGTTTTGTCTCTTTTTCTCAAATTTAAAATGACGTTTGTGTGACGTTGACAAAACAATATTTAATCTTTTTACCGCCAACAACTTCTATAGAAGTTCGAGATTTTCGTGCCGTCCACGCCAGCACTTCTATAGAAGTTCTTCTTTGTACCTACTTTATTAAAATACATTTATACGTTGGCGTACAGCGGGACATCGCGTGCAGGATAGTTGGGCGGTGAAAAGGTTAACTTAATGCTCAAATAGTTTTTTATGAATAAGAAGGGTTACTTTTTTATTTTTTAAGTGCTAATTAGAGTTGGACTAATTTTTGAAGGATTGGTCCCAGAAAGCTACAGACCGTGAATATTGGAAAAAGGGAAGGAAGGCCTTTGCCCTACAGTAAGACGATATAGGTTGAAAATAAATAATAATATTAAGTGCTAATTGGTGCACTGAAGCTGAATTAAATATTTATAAAATACAGTGAAACATAGCCGCTAAAAAGCAGTCAAAAATAAATAAAAAAGCAGTGAAAAAATCAGTGCTTACGTCAGCCTTCCCGGTAGTATAATGGTCAGTGCAGCCGCCCGGATTGCGAAGACCTAGGTTCGATTCAGGCTGGGTCGGGTAAGGTAAATATTTTTACTATATTTAGTCCTTCTCTTGAATTGGCCTTCTGAGACTCGGGTGTCATTTTGCAAATTAGGCATTATGCGACTAACCGAGGTAAACGCACCCACGGCCGGCGGCGGCCACCACTTACACATTACACAATCTGTGGTCGCTTTAAAAATAACATAGTGCAGTCCATAAAAGGATTAGACGCTTGCTTGTCGTTGGAAGCGATTAAATGAGTTTAGAAAAAGGGCATAGTCAACAGTAGGTACTTATGTTGTTTATTATAGAGTTGTTATTTAATGACTTACAAGCTAAATAGCACTCACATTGAATGGCTGATTTATCAATGAAATCTCAGGAACTGTAATTATATTAATTTTAAAAAGCATAAATTAAATTGAATAAACTTAGGTAGTTTGTTATTTATTTGTAACACTCCATATTTCACAGAAATATTGCAGTATTGCCTTCCAAGACCACTTGAAACGGATTCCTAGTTTTGACAATCTATACTAATAATATAAAGCTGAAGAGTTCGTTAGTTTGTTTTGAACGCGCTAATCTTAAGAACTACTGGTTCGAATTGAAAAAATATTTTTGTGTTGAATAGTCCATTTATTGAGGAAGGCTATAGGCTATATTACATCATGCTATGACTAATAGAACGCGGGTGAAACCGCGGGTCACAGCTAGTAATATGTCACGAGTCACATGTAAACAATGTAAGTCTTAATGCAATGGAATAAGAGTCAAAACTAGTCAATAGTGTATCATGTTTATGCTCGTGACTGTACATAATCCAATTATAAAGATGTTCCATTTGGCACGATGCGCTTCGCTGTTTTATAATGTTTGTACACTTAAGATCTGTTGCAGACTCCGCGAAACGCATAACAATTTCTGTCACATTTGCCAAACAGCGCGGCATCATCCGGTGAAATTATTCGCAGCGGTAGGGTAACCAAAACTTTTTCTGATGATTAAAAAGAACTAAAAAAAAAGTACATTTAAAAAATAAAATGCCTAAAATATAAAGTACTAACTGCTGCACTCATAGACGACAATTACCATTGATGATTAGTACTTAGCACCTAAAATTGTCTAATGTAAAACAGTCTTAACAGTGACGTTATACCTAAGCACATTTTCGACTGAACAGTTAGGTGCTAAGTAATCATTATTGATAATTGACGTCTATGAGTGCGGCAGTTAGATAGTATTTTACACTAGAGCGGCCCGCTTGCGGTTTCACCCGCGTGGTTCCCGTTCCCGTGGGAATATCAGGATAAAAAGTTTTATACCAGGTTATAAACTATCTGTATGCCGAATTTCATCCAAATCCATCCATCCGTGGCAGCGTGAAGAAGCAACAAATATACATACACACAAACTTTCGCATTCATAATAATAGTGTGATAAAGAGGGATTTGTTGAATATAAATTTTATTACAAAAACATATTGAGCCAGCTATCTAAAAATACGTATATACGTTTTGCGTACTATAGGAATTTATTCAATGACAAGGTGAATTTTTCAAGTATGCGTGGAAAGCAAAATCCAAAATTATACGAAAATCAACACTTTACATTAATTTATTATTCCCCAGATCTTGAATTAGCGTATTTGTTTTCAACAAATTAACAAGCGATTCCCGTCTAGAAAAAACAGCCCTGTGACTTCTTTTTACACTTGTACAGTACTGGAGTACTAAAAACTAGTAACGTATGGTAACCCTACGAAGCAGTGCGCAAACGCGAGCGCACGGTGGATGGAACGCTAAAATACGTCGCAAGCAGCTGGCGAGGTATTTCAATTTCGTGCTATTTTGGATGACTCCATGGCCAGTGGCTCTAAAAGAAGACAACGCTTCGAGATCATAGGCACAGTTGGTAATCGCAACGGACAATCGCGACCGACATCTTCATTCGTGTTCTTTATTTACACAATTATATTGTAGCAAAACATATAGTGTGATGTTTATAGGTGTTTATAGGCTGATGAAAAGAAAATGTATGTTAGCGGAAAAGTTTAACAGGCCAGAGGCTCGCGTGCACTTTTAGTTACACCAAATCTTTTTAAAAAGAAAACAGCAATGACACTGCTTCATCATCAGCGTATATTAGTCCACAGCTGGACATAGGCCTCTCCAAGTGCACACCACAGAACACGATCCGCGGCTACTCTCATCCAGCTCTCGCCAGCCACCTTGCGAAGATCGTCGCTCCACCTAGTCTGAGGGCGTCCTACACATACATTTGCCGATACGCCGTCTCCACGCGAGAACTCGTTTACCCCAACGGTTGTCGGTTCTGCGACTAATATGGCCGGCCCATAATATGATAAATATTAAAAAGAAGTTAATTTGTTTTGAATCAATATTCCCTTTCATTAAAAAAAAATCACTAATAGAAAGCTACACTATCTCTGAGTTATTAAGACACAAAAAACCCTGACTGAAAAGTAAAACTAAAAACAAAAGAAAATCAAGAGTGCAAAATAATATCAACTGCACGGAACTCCTCAGAGCTGTTCGAGATAAATCTTATCAAGCCACTGTCATTTTCAGGGTGAATGCCACCGCTCTATTCAATAGAAATGCCAAGATATCTGTTATCTCGGGACGCTGCGATGCTGGCGAGACGTCTCGTCTACAACTATACATTTACAACGAAACAGTCAATGTTTACATACAGAACTGTGATTGGATGTTTATTATACGGGAGCAGATTGTTTGAACAGGTGAGGTGGTGCAAGCAAGTGATGGATGACTTTCAATTGAAGAGGTTTAGTGACTCATGCTACTGAGTGGCAACTTGCGCGATTGTTTTTTTTTTTAAGTTTGCACGGCAAACCACTCCTCTCCACCTGATGTTAAATGGAAATGAGAGTCCCAACGCGAAGACAACACTGGTACAGCGTGAAAACAACGCATGTTGACCGTCTCTGGGTGGCTTAGTACAGCTAGCTCAAAATGTATTGTTCTCGGAATTTTAAAACTCCATACAGTATGTACTATAAATTGACATCGGGAAATCTGATGTTTTACAGGGTCACTGAAAAACGTCTTGCGGTGTTACCAGCGTTTGTGTTTCCACTTCCCGTTTAACGACGTCAATCAGTAGACCCATTTCTTTCCTAATAGCATCTTGAATATTTTTCTTCTCATCCTGTAACTGTTTTTTCTTTTCTTCCCCTCTTGCCGCCCAAGACTTGAAGTTTAGTCAGTACGCAATATGCAAGAAACACTCCTCGGATCCAAGCGTGTAAGGAACTGTTTCCAGACTTGTACAAATAAATATCTTCACTAAATACACGAAAAGGTCATCTTTATCAACACTATTTCCTTAGAAAATGAAAAAAAAATTGTACTGCGATAGTTCCGAGATCCTTCGGGATAATGTCGTGATATTTTGTGGTGTTCTTTATACAGATATCTTACGTATTATGTTAACCATATAAAATGCTAATACACTCAGGGGCACATCTAACCGCCCACCCCGTTATTTTCATACAAACATGGTCACTTTGCGACTCTATACATAAAAATGTCGATACATTTCTGCAAAGATCTGTATGCTTATGTTTAGGTTAAGCGTTCGACTGTACAATTAGCACTTTGAACAGTTTTCAAAATTCCTTCCCGTTTACAAACCTTCGTTTAAGCAAAGCATATTAGAGATATAATGCATTTCTATGGTTTCTATGGAATTTTCTCGAGTTTTTAAATATTTTCTTAGTTTAGAAGATATTTTAAAACTCGAGAAAATTGAACAAACCTATGGTTTCTTCATGAAAGTTTTACTTCTTAATACGTCATAATCCATCAAATGAGAATATAAACTGACATGTCCGGAACCAAGTCAAAATCTCACACTGTGCGCAGGCACTTCAAGCTCGTTTGGTGCCCGTGGTTGGGGGCTGCCCTCCCTCCGTGCCTCCGGCTTTTTATATACACTCTAGGGGTAGGGCAGTGCAGTCGGGGTTGACAAATTCGGTTCTGTCACCATAAAATAATAATCAGTGTCCAGAAAATGTAGCAAAGTCGTAGAAAATAAACAAAAAGAAACAGCAGGGCACATTCAAATAAACTCTAAAGCTACGGAATGACGCAATTTGACGCTGTCAAAAATGTCAAACTACGTTCAAAATGGCGGATTGGTGTTTCGTTTCACGCGTTATAATACTTCAAAAGTTTCAAAAATATAGCTTAGACTAAAAAGCTATCGAAATTAAGTTTCGTTTCACGCAGTCACAGTACCTACATTTCATACGAATTTTAAAAATTAATTTAAAATATTCATTAACGTAACTCTGGCAGCCGAAATTGTTTTAGGGGATCTTAGATGAGCTTTCCTGAGCCCCCTACACATTGTTTCCTCAGATTCTGGCGACTTATTTCTAAGTCCAACCCCTGTTTAGTGACAGGTTTTATTCCCCATTCCCATTCCCCATCCAGGGTTTAAACGGCAGCGGTGGTTGGTGGTGGTACGGGTGGTTCTAAAAGGCATCATGAGCGCCATACCACATTGGTTTTACGAAGGCAAAAAGCTGTAGATATTGATTTTTGAATAACCAATAAAAAAAAACAATATAAGGCAAAGGACGCCAACAAACTGTTAATTCTATTAATTGAATGGGACTGCTAATTATACCTATGTAATGTACGATTGATGTTATTTTATTACAAACAGCATATTAATGTCATTACGAAAAAATATTCCACACGGAACCCTAACAAACAAATGGCTTTTTACCAAAATATAATTACCTTTTCAGAAGCGCGGCATGCCACAATTTGAGTTCAAAACTTTAAGTTTGATAACTAGCGCTGGTTTGCGTCATACATGCCATTATTAGCTATTGCGTGACACGGCACAAATGTAAATGATTCACGATAGTTTTTTTTATACAATAATAAGATTCACAAAGCAGGTTACAGATATTTGTCATTCCATATCGGGTCAGAGCTTGGCTTTCATCGCATATGATGATAAGTGAGTGACGATGGGGCCGAAGGGGCTCATCCAACAACAATAGAGGGGACCACCTATCATATCTCTAACTAAACACAGCAATATTATTAACATTGTCTTGTCTATAAGGAAAAGATAAGGCTAGGTAAAGTAGCCAATCAGGCGGTCTTAAACAAAGGCCTACCACCTACCAAACCTAGTACTACGTAGTACCCCCTACTGGGAATTTAAAAATGTTATATACGAAAGCTTTTTCATTCATTTGATCTTTCACTTAGCTAAAAGAACATGTATTTAACACGATTAACTGTATTTTTCTACAAATTGCGGCAAACTCATTAGGATATACCGCTAGCTTTAGCAAGTATAATGCGATGTTCAGATAATGTTAGAAATAACTTTCACTAATAATGTGAAATTCGATCGGAAACTTGGTTTTAACTAAAAAACAAAATAACAAGGAACTTAATTCATGTATTCTGATAGACTTAAGAATCGATAGCGGCATTTCACAGAGCATCTACAATTCCGAAAGAAAGTGAAGCTTTCGTTTATTGAAACCAAATTAATTTACAAAACATGCCAAAGCTATAAAAACACATTAATTTGTTAATTAGCTTCGAATTAGCTTCTTTTGTTTCCCAAAACGTTACATCGAATAGTTTATTTTTTTAAACAAAACATGACATTATGTTTTACAAAAAGGTACAGCATAAACTAATTTAAGTTTTCCGAATACCTTGATTCATAATAAACATTATTGTGCCTTGCAATTATTCAAATACAATGACAATAAAACTTTGAAGTGTGTAAGGTACTAATACAATAAAATTTTCTTATGGTGTCACGAACATTACCAATAAACCTATTATCCCTTAAGCGTAACGTCTGCCGGTGACGGATCAACAAAAAGTATCCCCTGTAGGTTATAAAAATAGATAGGACCATCCGAGACATTGGCCGTTGCACTGAAATAGAACGCACATGAACCCGACGCAACACGTGCTCTCATCACTGTACCTAAGGGTTAGGATACTATACTATACTATTACTACTACTATTTCTTGCACCTGTTCTTCTCCACAGCTAAAAAATAGACGTCCTGAATTGGTAGCTGGTAAAACATGTATGGACGATTCATAAGCACTTTTCGTAAGTTTATTTGAATAAAGAAAATTGACTTTGACTTTATTGATCTTTACGTATGGAATACGGTTTTGTTACCTAGATCTAGATTATTAACTTGGCAATTGACAATGCTAGATTTCCTAGAGAATACTACGAAACAAGACGAGGGGAGCTTCACCAGAGTTCTTTCCGTAATAACGCGTGTAGTGAGACTCCATTTTAATTTCTATCTACCGTACAAATTGTACCTTTACTACTTATAAAAAAAAAACACTTAATAATGGCTAAATGATAAACGCGAAGCCATTAATTAAGATAATTATTAACAACAACAACGAGAATTTTGAGATTTATAATCTCTGAAGCATGAATAGTAGAGATCCAACAAACAGAGTACTATGAGTGAGTCGCTATTTTTTATATATTATACAGTGGCAATCGCGCTACAAAAGTCAAATAAGAATAGGATATAAAGATACAGTAGATATCAATCAATATTTTGTTGATTGACAACATGATAAGACATTTTATAAGTTTCATGGCGGATTACTCAGATACAGGATCTTAAATTTGAAAATTTGATTAAAAAAAAATGCTTATTTCTAAATATTTCTCTAAAAAAAATTGCCGATTCTTTTATTTCCGTTTGTCTGACTCTGGAACGGCACTTGAATTCGTTTGCTGGACAAAGGAAACTGACGCTATTTAGGTAACCAAGTCGTGAATTGTAATATCCTCATTATCCGAATTTGAGGCATACGATCCATACGAATTCCGCAAGATCTGAGCGCATTTCTAAAGAAATCTTAGTTTGAGTCATCATCAAGTTTATTTATATCACGCTCGATTGTAATAGACCGAAGAGAACTATTTCTGATAAGCTCTCGAGATCATTTTGGCACTAAACCGAATTGATGGTGCATAAAAAATTACATTCATCTTTTACGCACAAACGTCGGGAATACAAGTTGATTGATGATTTTACGTCGGTCGTCTAAATCGTGATTTTCTAAAAATGAAGACGACTTTATTAATAACGTCATCTTGATTTTTTAAACCCACAGAATTTAAAGACGATTTTAATAATAACGTCATTTTTTTTAATCCGACAGAATTCTATGTAATGTCTTTGCGATACACTATTAAAACAACAATAAAAAAAAAACATGAGCACAGAGAGGCATATCCTAGACCCAGTAGGAGGGTCAGGAAGGGCTGAGACTGCTGTTGATGATGATGATGATGATTCGAAAACAAAAGTTATGCAAACATCCCATTTCTGCAAGTTTCTTGCACAAGAAAACAGATTTAATGAAAATGTCTGAATAGACTTACATGTTTACACCAACGCAGATTCTAAATAAATAAAGTACCTACCTACCCACCGCAAAACAAGAAGGTTTTCATTTTGATTAACGAGCAAAACCGTTTACGTTATTATCAAAAATAAAGCTGAGAACAATGTGGTACACGTATTTTAAGACTTATAACATTCAGAGCGAGTTGTGGAACTGACGCGATCGATATTTCGATGCAATGGAATTGCAAGAAACATGCACATTAAAATTTTAATGGTTGGACTTGGACAAGCTTTTAGGCGCTTCGCAGACAGAGCAACTGTAGTTGTAGAAACTACCAACATGGATGAAACACTATCAACTGTTTAAAAGTTTTTTTTTAAAGGTTGCCTGTTGCAATAAAAGGCAACTGACTCAATTCTTTCACATCTTCAACAGCCAGTTAGGGAAACCAGCAATTTGACACAACTAGTACTTTTATAGTTTCGGCCATTTAATACTGATTCAATCATCGATTGCGGCAACTGAAAACTGTTGTCGATCATCGAACTTACAACTAGAGTTGTCGCAATAAGAAATCAAAGTTACTCGCTTTAGGGATTATTATAAAAGCATGTTGGACATCAGAATCTATTATTACCACGTTTCCATGTTATTTTGATATAATATTGGCTGATGTGCGCATATTAAACTGAGGATATAAGGAGCAAAGTCCTCTAACGTGCCACCAGTTGCAGTAACAATGTTTATGTAACAGGAAACCATTCGTATTTCCAGTTCCACAGATAAGCAAGGTTACAGACTACAATATGAAAGATATTGTCAACATTTCTGAGGCTATCAATTGTGCACTGAACGCTTACCTCACATATCTATTGGGTGTAATCGGAAATTAGACAATGTACAAGTTATTGTGACTCATCTGGACGGATCTACATCCGTGTAGCAGGAAAATGTTGTCATGCGGCTATATAATGAAATGAATCAAAATTCATTGGGCTATGGAGGTATGCCACTAGGCAAAAGAGGGTTAAGTTAATACAAAGGTAAAATAAACTTCTAAAAGTCAATACCAGTTGTTAATATTATTAAACACCTTTAATTAGGACTATGTTACTTACCCCTCAAATCCTTGGGGGAGGCTTTTGTCCAGCAGTGGACGTCTTTTGGCTGAGATGATGATGTTACTTAGGCTTCAGTAATAACAATGATTATTAAAATTTTGTCTTTATCGCCAAATTTAAAAAAAAATTGACTAACTTTTTTGTTCGCGGAATAGTCTTTTTTTTTCTTTTTAATGCCTGCTATATTTAGCTAGTGAAACAAACACACTACTGTACAATTTTTATAGTGTTAAAATAAATAGATGCTAAGAAAATTTAAAAAAACGTTAGTATGAAAAATAAAATTTTATAAAAAATCTTCATACAAAACGCCAATTTCATAGGTAAGGACCTAATACCTACTTAATTTAAGACGAAAATTACTAAGACAGACAAAGACATCAAACTTAAGACACGTTAACTTTAGTCCACTTAAACTCGAATGAAAGGACAGGCACTCGCATTTAAAGCAAATTGAAAAAAAAAGAGTGACAGATAAAAAACAAACTTAATTACAAATAAGGGGGTTCCGTTAGTAGTTAGGGTACTGTAGTCTGTGTCGGTCGGTGTCTCATTAACGGCCAAACATTTGCGAGATACCGGGGGATGAGGGGTGAATGACCTCACGGGTAAGCGTCACTCAAACTGAGTCAGGTATGGAGTCTCGGTGACGAATGGAGCTCTTAGAAGCATTGTAAAGTAGGTAGTTACAAAGGTATTGAGCCGATGGTAATGGCTAATGTAATTTACCATTAACAATTTTAATTATCGATGAATCAAGTACCTAAGGCGTGCTAATACCGTATAAGGACAAATAACGCTACACATTTTAATAGAAGTTGGCATAAAAATAATGAACAAAATAAACGCGAGCTGGTAGATAGGTACCTACCTACTACGTCAAAGTTACTCATAGCTATATGAATGACCTTTATTTTTTCAATTTTGTCTCGCTACACTGGCTAAAGGCCTCCCCCAAACCCATTTACTTTTCTCGATCTCTGGCGACCTATTTAGGTACCTATCTACCTATCAATATAAAAACAAAAACTGAAATCAAGAATAAGAAAGGCCATTGATCAACAGTAATTAAGTTTAATTACTACTAGGTATGTATACCTATGTATAGGTAGGTATACCTTCTTAAGAAATACAAAAAAATAATTAATAATTATTTTGAATTGTTAGGATTTCACTAATTATTAAATGTAGGTAGGAAGATAAATTATCTTCAGTCTAGAAGACCTCAAAGAATTACACACATAATGGTTTTAACTCTAAAATATACTCCTAATATACCTTACTCAAAAATCAAAACAATAATGAAAAAGTACATCGATTTCCCCCAGGTTAACTCATAAATAAAGCGCAAAACTCGAGAACGGCTCGACCAATTCGGGAAGTTTTTTTTCGTATGTTCCTTATACCTATGGGCTATGCACATTGCACATGGAAAGTTATAATAAGAGAAAAAATATAATAGTTAAAAAAAAACTTATTTTGTAGGTAATAGTCGTTTATGGTTGAGACATAAATAACGTGATCACTCGGAAATACGTTATATTTAAATATTTACTTTTTACTATTAACTTTTGACAGAACGCGAAGTCTGTCCGGGCAGCTAGTAATAAATACAAAAATATTGACACACAAAAACGTAAAGGTAGGTAGGTATATGATATTATTGTAGGCTTGAATGCGCGAGTCGAGGATTCCGAGGGTACCAACGATTATCCACTACTAGACAAGGTATTATATACATATTTAGGGTTTTTGTAAACACACCATAAAAGTATATACCTACCTACCTGGCAGTGACTAACACATATAAGTATATTTAGTATACTAACACATATAAGTATATTTAGTATACTAACACCCTTGTGGTTGTGGTGTGGTTATTAGACCACTGATCTGACTTGGAGGTCTTGGTATTTTGAGCTGTACTCAGGTATGGTTAGATTGGTTAGTAGGGCTAGAGCTCATTGTAAGTCTGCTTGGCTAGCTAACACCTCTTATCTAAGTTTCCTCATAACAACAGCAATGTGTTCTTGCTCAGTGAAATGCAGCTGGTTTTTGAGCTCTAGTCACAATCAACGATATTGTGGGTAGCTACTAGCTAGTGTAAAGGCACAGAATAGATAAAAGTACTACCTATCAAGATAAGTGATCAAGAATAATAGTTTCAAGTTGGTAGCTCGGCTGGCATGTGGATAGGCTTGCCAACTCCAAAAAAGGCATTCCCGGGATTACGTGAGAAATGCACAGTAGTAGATCGCCATCCATCAAGATGGTGTGGATGGAAAGACAGTCGATTGCGTGTAGTGCGGTGAAGGAAATCAGCGGCAGGGATCAAACCGAACAATTCCTCAGAGTACTCCCCATGATAAAGGCGATAAAATAATACAGAGAGACGCAAAGTCTCTCCGAAGGGCCAGTGGATAGAGCCGACCAGAGGTTACCACGTCGTCGACAATTCGAGCAGCTCTGCGTTGAATGCGGTCAAATGGGAGGAGTTGGTACTGGGGCGCTCCAGCCCAAAGATGGGAACAGTATTCCATATGAGGCCTTACCTGTGCTTTGTAAAGCTGTAAGCGATGGGTCGGCGTGAAATACTGTCCCGCTCTATTGAGCACACCCAGCTTTTTCGAAGCTAATTTAGCTTCACCTTACAAATGACCGCGAAACTGACGTCACTCGAAATATCGACACCAAGGATTCCAATGGTCGGTTTGGTATCAAGGGGAGCTCCTTCAAAGTTTAGAGATACGACGAAGGGATGTTTCTTAGCGGTAAACACGCAAACTTGTGTTTTGGAAGGGTTAAAATGGACTAGATTAAGTCGGCCCCAATTCGAGATATGACTTAACATGTTCTCAGAGTCAGTCACAAGTTTATTCCGGTTCTCGATGACGCTTTCCAGAGAAATAGTAGTACGTCCGGTGTAAAGTGTATCCCCAGAACTGTCGTCAGCATAGCAATGAATGCTGTTGTAATGCAACATGTCATTGATATGCAGAAGAAACAGAGTAGGCGACAGCACACACCCCCCTGCGGGACTCCAGCATTCACGGGCTTCAGGTCAGAGCGAGATCCGTCAACTACGACTTTGATGCTACGCCCAGAAAGAAAGCTGGCGACCCACACACACAATTTCTCAGGGAGCCCGTATGATGGAAGTTTCGAGAGGAGAGCCCTGTGCCATACCCTGTCGAAGGCTTTCGCTATGTCCAAGCTAACTGCCAGTGCCTCCCCCTTCTTCTCGACTGCTTCCGCCCATCGGTGAGTGAGATACACTAAAAGATCACCGCGGCGAAAACCGTACTGGCGATCGCTTAGTAGCTGATTCTCTTCTAGGTACCTCAAGAGCTGGCAGTTTGTAATGGACTCCTTTATTACTTTGGAGAGCAGAGGTGATGGCTATAGGCCTGTAGTTGGACGGATCCAAGCGATCGCCTTTTTTGGGAATCGGGTGGACAAGGGCTGTCTTCCAAGAACTCGGGACAACGCCAGTAGTGTAAGAGAGCCGAAAGAGGCGCGTTAGAACCGGCGCCAACTCAGGAGCACACGTCCGAAGCACAATGGGAGGGACTGCATCAGGCCCACTCGACTTATGGATGTCAAGGGAAAAAGAGCCTTACGAACTGACCTTTGCAGGAACCGAACGTTTGGCATAGAACTAGCGCAATGCGGTATGGTTGGTGGCGAGTTTTCCCCATCGTCCAAGGTCGAGTTTGATGCGAAAAGAGTACCCAAGAGATCGGCTTTCTCTTTTGCAGTATGGGCAAGACAATCATGGGTCTTGTGCAGTGGTGGAAGTGACGGTCGACAGAAATTCCCCAAGACAGCCTTGGCGAGAGACCAGAATGCACGCGTACCCAAAGGAAGACGCACTAGCCCTCTCCCCAATTCTACCTATAAATGATGTCTTTGCCTTGGCAATGTCCTTCTTAACCTTTAGGACCTGGCAGCAAAGTTGTACTTCTTTTTGAGCACACTGGTGTTTGGATCCTTTGATGACACCGCATTGACCCAGGCTTGGTAATGCTCGCGCTTCTGGCGAGACGCTATTTTGCAACATCGACCAAACCATGGTTGTGATCTGTCGCCAACGGGAACTATAGTTTGGAATGAAGAGTTCCATTCCCTGCAGTATCACATCAACGACAGAATCGGCGGCGATATCAGGATCATCCAGCGAGAAGCAAACTCGCCACCATGGGTACGACGCAAAGAAACTTCGCATCCCATCCCAGTCCGCTGACCTATAATGCCAGACCCGACGGCTGACCGCACGTTGCGATTAAGTTTCCGTGAGAGGCACTGTGCTCCGAATCAGGCAATGATCTGATGAGCCTAGTGGTGCATCAACGAACACTTGATAGCCGTCTGGGTGCGAAGTCAACAAGAACGTCAACGTGATGGGACATTACCGTTTACGCGTCGATAGGACACGTCAGGGTGGTAGGATAGGGTATAATGGCCAAATCTCCCATGTGCGTTGTTACTGATTAAGAAAGCAGTTCGGCAATTGTTGTAATTTTTCCAAAATAAAAGTCTGTTCTAATAATGAGGTATTAATAATAATACCAGTTAATATCAGATACCTTAGTATTATAAATTGTAAAACAAATTGGAATGTGAAGAAAAATGTATAAGTGTTGATGTGAGTGTTAACATTGAATAATTACCTTGGCTTACAAAGCAACAATAGATCTAAATAATCTATAGGTACATAATATAATAAAGCTAAAGAGCGTCGAAAGTCTGTACATGGGAGATATTCGGCTAGGTCATCAGCTGATACTTGGGGAGTTGGTGACTCTTAGTTTTTAGACCATGCGTTTGTGTGTTGTTGTGAATGAATCGGATAATCGGATGCATATTTACCTAAAGTTAATTTTTGGCTAGGAAATTGAGGAAGCGGCTTCTTAAAATATGAATCCCAGGATTCCAGAAAATTCGGGAATACAAAACTATTCTGTAACTAACTTTCAACTTAGTTATTTAATACAATATTGTCAGAGTTTGTTGGTGATGCTGTTTTACGTTAATAATCATGAATTTGTTTTTCTTTGTAATTTCTTATTTATTATTCATTTGAGATATGTTTTGAAACTTAAAGAAGTAGTTGAAGAAATGAAAAATTATAAGGAAGTTATTATTTCTAGAGATTTTTTCGTTAAAAAGTACATTCCATATTAGCCAACACCTCAACATTAGGTAAATATGCATCCGATTATCCGATCACTAGACACTGTTGGGCCAAGTTAGTTAGGATGGTATTTTTTACTGTGAATAAGCTCAACACTGCTTTGTGCAGGCATGGTAGCCATCTAGATAATTAATATAATAAATAAGTGGAAGGCATAGGGTACACACAATATCCTATGCTCAGTAAGTTATTTCTTTCAAAGAATTTTCTCAAGGCTTTTACAGAGTAACCTGGTTTGTTGGTGGTAGGAATAAAACTTGGAGGTAACCAAACTTGGCACAGAGGCAACCAAATTCATTGAATAACATTTTCCAATTAGATACAAATTAAAATGTAAAGCAGGAAAAGCAACGGTCTGTGTGTAGAAAAAGGGCAATTTAATTTTTTTCACAAATTGCAATTTAAAAGAAATAATCTCAAAGCGCAGCGTAGCGATTGTCTTAAATTTCTAACTCATCCATCACATGACCTATAGCAAAAAGTGAAAAATTTTACAAGTCCTAGCTAGGACTACTATCTGTTTTCGATCATGTTTTGTATGGAGCTCTATACAAAACATGATCGAAAACAAAAGCAACTGTTCATAGGAATTTAGGAAGGTATTCTTTTTACCAAAAAGTAAACATGGATCTTATACTATTGAAAGAGATACGTAAATGCATGCGTGGGATTCCTTTTACAAATTGAATAATATATGGGTTTACTTTTAATTATTAACCGACTTCTTTACTAAGTTTTTATCCTGATGATGTTTGACCTCTTTGCAGGGTATGTATGAGGTCTCAGGGAGTGTTGGTCATCCATACATAACTTACTGAATGGGTATACAACTTAGCTGCTCTTTACACCCAAACAACTAATATTACCAAATGTAGTGTTGTTTAGTTGTTACTCAGTTATGTTTATGTAGGTATGACTGAACTGAACTATGCAATTTTTTTGCCTTGAGTGACATTAACCAACTTTATTATAACCTATTGTATGTTTGAAGCTATTAGAAGATTTTATTAGGTGTAAATTCATCACCGTTGCAAGACTGGAACATATTTTGCTGACTTATAGCTGATTCATACTGCTCTTATGGTAGGTAGGTAAGTAGAAACATGACTCATAATAACAAACCATAATAGTATTAATTCAACATTGCGAATTCTATATTGTAGGGCTGAGTTATCAATGTTACAGCGATTAAAAAGATAATTTTCAGATAAGAATTATTATAGGGTGTGCCAATAGAAACAGAGCCTTGTGTCCGCTGAATAAGGACTATGTTAACATTTAAACAAATGTGATTGGACACAGTAAGTAACTACAGGTGTTAGTTCTTTGACATCAAACGTTGACCTTGACATTACGGTTGGGAGCAATACCCGAAATTGCCTCATTAGGCCCGTTTTCATGATGAAGGCGCGCCCAAAACCAGTAGCGCCTCTATGCACCCCAAAATAGAATCGAAATGTAAGTGACAGTCGGCCGCGCGATCGCTATACCTTATATGGTCAAACAGAAATGCGATTGCGCGTTGCATAGGCTAAGTTCGATGCCCTCCCTGTCCTCGGTCACTGATAATAGTCAAAAATACCTAATGACGCGCCATCCAGCCGACGCATAGCGTACTTTACGGCGTTCGAGCTCGGGGTTTTGTCAAAAAAGGCGTTGCAGGAATAACCTTTCCAACATACGTGAAATCCAACACCGCTATTACTGACCCTGTTTCATTTACATTCACTAAGCACGTCATTGCAGATAAACCTTTTTAGGGGTCACGCTTAGAGCACAACACGTGGCATAAAATCACTGAACGGTGACAACTATTTTTTTAAACGAAAAGGCGTGCGAACTCTGCGGAGGGTTGTGCGAAATATGGCGGCACCGGTCGCAGAAAGAACAAATCCATTGTAATTGCGGATTTTTCAATAATTTTGCACCAACACTAAAATTGAAAACCACATCACGTCAATGAAACACTGCAATTTATTATCTTCACTTACCATTTTTTGATGTTACACACGTAAAAATTCCAACACTAAACTTCACCAACACACGACAACGGCGACCGGAACGACACTGTTCGGAATGTTGGCGACGCGTATTTTCTGACGACCAATCAGCGCATGTATCAAAGTTGCAAGTATGAGTCAATGCACTATTTTTTAATAATTTTAAAGAGAAACTTTGACTATAGGAAATTGTTTTTATATAATTTTCTTCGCTTGATTTACAATTTCAATTATTTTAATATAAAATACTATGGATTGATATTTTTTTATTAGAAACAATAAGATGGTCACTTGACAGTTTCCACTTAAACACTACAGTGTTGACAACTTTTAGAAAATAAAACTGGCAGCTTCGTTGCTTACGCGATAATAATGCAAAGGAGAATATTATTCGAGTTTTAGGAGCTACTCTTATACCCTTGTTAGATAAGATAAGAAAAATACTATCACTCCTTTCAACGTAGTAGATAAGACTACGTTTTAACAACAGCTCTACTCGAAAAGTGACTCACAGCTGTAATGACTGAATGTAGCAGCCAATCGTATTTCATTATTCAGTAAATGCCCATAAATGGAGTGTCGGAAACTGGCTGATAACTGTCAGTCAGTAGTCATTATGAATTTTCGCGCCCTTTACTACTTTTTCATGACATTTCGACTGTACTTTCCAGTACTTTCGTGCTGTTTTAAATGACAAAGTTTTTATAAATTTTTGATTTCTATTATCTTTATTCAAGTAAGTACTTAGTAAGACTATACAATACCCATTGTGCTATGTTATGTATGATGTATGACACAAGCACAAAAAGAACCACACAGGTATAGGATTTAGGTTTAATAGTAGGGTGGTCGCTATGCTGTTAGATTAGAGTACCTATTCGACATAACATTTATAAATTAATCTTAATAAAAAATTATTTCTCAATCGACAAAAAAAAATTAAAGGCATTAAGCTTTGGAGAACTACTTTCAAAGTGTAACTCAATGTAGGCCTCCGTCTATAAATCAGCGTCATTATGAGAAATAGCGTTGGTAATGCCATCATAACACATGTTGAGGCAGTGACTTGCAGATGATCACTACTCACATTATCTGGGCGCTTAGCGCGAGTTTTATTAACCATTCGATCACATTAAAGGAAAAGATAATTTGGATGGCATTGAAGCAGCGCCCCCTGGTGGCAAACGGGGAGAGTTAAAATGTTGCCAATACTAATTCTCGTTTTGTGATCGAATAGCATTATACAACTCGCACTAGGCCCCTATATACTTTAATGCAAAATAAATAATTTCTTTATATTTATTTGCAGTATTCACTCCATGAGTGACCTTGAGCCTTTTTATAAGGCCCATAGTGAGCGACCACGTTTCAGTCCCGTATGTCATCACTGGCAACACACACTGGTCAAAGACTTTTGTCTTGAGACACTGCGGTATATCGGACGAAAAGATATTTCATAGCTTACCGACTTAGTTGTTCTTAAACCAGACACAATAGAAATTCAATTGTTCTATGGCACTGTGGTTACATTGGGCGTCCAAGTATATACCGAACGCTGCCCAGCCTGATTGGATTCGACGATTGACCTCTTTGCTGAAGTTGGACCTACCTAGCTGGACCGTTTGTCCCAGATAAACATAATCGTCAAGCTCATAGTCACTCAAAGAGCAATGGAGAGGGCTATGCTCGGGGTTTCTCTGCGTGATCGAATCAGAAATGAGGAGATCCGTAGAAGAACAAAGGTTACCGAAACAGCCCGAAGAGTCGCTAAGCTCAAGTGGCAGTGGGCAGGGCACATTGCTCGCAGGACTGATGGCCGCTGGGGCGGAATAGTCCTTGAGTGGCGACCGCGTACCGGAAAGCGCTGTGTGGGCAGCCCTCCAACAAGGTGGACCAACTATCTGGTGAAGGTCGCGCTAAGCCGCTGTATGCGAGCAGCACAAAACAGTTCGTTGTGGAGATCCTTGGGGGAGGCCTTTGTCCAGCAGTGGACGTCTTTTGGCTGAGATGATGATGATGATTCACACCATTCTTAATTTATTGCCAAAGCCAGCAGTAACGATTTAATTAAAACAAGTTTTAATTCTGTAAACATAATTATATTTATTTCAATTACAACCACTACCCTAGTGGCATCAGTGTATGTGTGGAAACAGCGATCGACTTTTTTTTTAAATTAAAATTAAAATTAGAGTTTGTAAAAAGACAAAGTATTGAAAAACATCCACGAGCGGGATTCGAACCCGCACCCCATGACATGCCGGGTAAGGTGCACTGTCAACAATGCTATCGTTGTATGCTAAAACTAGAGGTCAGCAGCAGATTTTTCACTTCAGACCAACTAGTAAAATTTCAATGAAATTCCACATTATTTTTTGGCGATATAAACTCTGCCGCACAATTTATGAACGCAGTAAGTACCACTTACTGTGTTTATGATTGTGATATTTGAGGTGCTGACATTACGATCTATTTTCTCAAAACTGTTCACATGTTCTTTGCTGCGTTCTTAAATTGCGCGGAAGAACTGGTGTCTCACTGTTGCCACAACTATAAAACAATTCTCAAGCGTTACCAACATATTTATGGTATCTTTTATACATAGTATACATATTTGTCATGGTCATTTGACCGGCAGACCCTGCTAAGGACCTACGTAAGAATGCCATCGCGTGCGAAGTGTCGCCAGCTTGTATCAGCAATGCTGTGGAGTTCTCCAAGTGTTGTCTGACATTTCTGGGGGGTACTGACTGTTCTAAGGACGAGCATATGTCGCCTACCGAGTATGCTGCTATATGGGACACGTGGGATTTCCTCTTGCAGATAGCTTGTGTTAATCTGGAATAGAAAATATTTTTTATTTTTTTATTTTTTATTTATCATCTCAGCCAAAAGACGTCCACTGCTGGACAAAGGCCTCCCCCAAGGATATGAGGGGTATTTGCCGTAATCGCCACGCTTGGCAGGCGGGTTGGCGATCGCAGTAGGTTGAGGGTAACCTCAGAGAGATGCTGCTGCCCATCCTCTGGAATGCTCCCTTGGTCGGCTTTTACGACACCCACGGGAAGAGATGGGGTGGTACAATTCTTTAACCCCGGCACCACACAGGAGTATATAGTAAACGTTATTTATTTTCACTTATTGTTTGATAGGTCCCGGGTTCAATTCCCAGGTCGGGCAAAATATGTTACGGATTTTTCGGTGCATAACTTGGGTTTGTGATCCAACCGACATTTGGCAAGCGTGGTAATTAAGGCGACGCATTGGAAATTTACGTGGCGGGGATCTTGATTTTTCCCAACAATTACAAAACATTATGAAAGTGATATTTGTTGACATGATTTTTCATATAATTGACTTCATTTTGCTAGTTACTAGCAACTAGTTACTAGAAACACGATTTGTCAACTTTTATAACAGAGAAAAAGTAACCTCTTTTAAAACATAGATTTGCATTTTACAGGCAAACCAGACCGATTTAAGCATCTAAATTTTCTTAATAGATTAGTTCATTTTTTTTAAAATAATTTGTAGTTTTAATTTGAAGGAAAAAAAAAACAGTTTTTCTTATGGTACGGGGCGCAAACGCTTCATATTAGATTAATAATTGTTTAGCGGTGCGTCGCCTTAAGCCATTACCCAACAATTATAGTGATGACTTGATTACAATGATGAGGTCTTTGCTCAGCAGTGGGACAGATAAAGGCTACTTACTCACTTTATTGTTTGTAAGTAAAATAAATTAATAAATACTGTTTTTTTCTTGGAATGGATCAGCCTCTCAGTCACTCACAGCCTCTCACTCACCTTTGCACAGAAAAGTTGCCTCAATTACCTAAGTAAGACATTTTATTTTAATTTATATTATTTTGGAAACAAACAATATAAAAGTGTTGGTGATTAGATTTAGAAAAGTATGTATTCGGGATTAACTGCATCCATACTATTACAATTTTCCACACGGAAACTTTGTTTATTCCTTTTAAAATATTTACATGTGCCCGTGAAAAAAAATAGTTATCACAACCAAACATAATAAATAAATTTAGAAATTTGAAAAAATTAATCTATTGGCCTTACTTTTCAATAGAATGCGCCATGTCTCCTAACGTGTCTGCGACTTGTTGCTTCTGTTGCGCTTGCGACGACGACGATCTACCGCATAAGCAGAGTATCAACGATCTGTAGCACTGCATGTAGCATGGCCATCTGAAAATTATTGTGAAATGGGTAATGTTAGTAATTTATTTAATGTGGTACACTCACCAGCATATCGACTACAAACTGTCAATTTCCTCAATAGATCTTGAACTTTATGTATATATGGCATAAGATTGAACATTGAAGATTGAAAATTTATTGAAAAAAAATTGGGTTAGTTTGAACGTGAATTAATTTAATTAGTCTTTGCCTCTGTGGTGTGATAGTTTGACCACCCGGTCTGAGACCTAGACATCCCGGGTTAGATTTCCAACGGAACGAGCATCGGACAGTCGTTATTACCTACTTATATCAAGTTTAGGTACCGAAAAATCACCACTATGGCTTGTTACTTTAAAATACATTGATCGTACTAACTAGAACACATCGAGAGTAACTAAAAATTATTTCTTTTTAATTTTTCTGTAGATATTTACATTTTTTTTATTATTTCTTATACAAGGTACTTGCTATCAGAGTTTATATTATAGATATTTTTGCATGATAAAATATATATTTAAAATTTTTTTTTCATACCTGTCTTCGAGTAACTCTTCCCTCGACACCAGTAAACTGTTCAAAACAGCTACACAGCTTTGGAATAACTTGGAGAATGACTGCCAGGATATTTCGCACCTTGTGCTGATTGAGTTACGGCCCATAATGAAGTGTACCGAATGCTGTACTTCAAATATACTGTCTAGGAATTTGTAATCTAAGTTCATCTGGAATTGTAATAAAATTGTTAGATATCAAGACTATAAACAATCTTCTCAACTAGAGTATACAGAAATGTTCTAAATTATAATTTAAGAATAAGAATAACTTATTTTCTGTGTATAACTTAAGTCTAAATACATCAAACTTACAAAAAAAACATTTGTATAAACAATAGTGCATTTTCAGTGTACCGCTTATTTGTGATTTTAAAACTAAAAGGTTAGTAGGCAATAAATAAATAAATAATAAAATCAGCAAAGTTATATCTAAACTAAGTAAAATATTCTTAAGTAATAAACAAAACACGGAATAACACTATTCGGAACTTATTTTTTGTTTATTTGTAAGGCACTATGTGTGGATAAGACGCTGTGGCCGGCCAGCATAGTAATAAATCATAATTACCCTTTTAGCTGCCAAAATAGCTTCAGACAACGTCTCCATATAAATTTGTATCATCTCACATATTGTGTCATCCACTTTCACAACTTTAATTTCCATATTATCAACATTGTCCTTGTGGAATTCGACAGACAACTTTTTCTTTTTACTTTTAATCACAACACTGGTATCTTCAAATTCATAGTTGTCATGTATGTAACTTTTGAGATTTCTACTATTTTGGTACATTAATTTTGATAGGGCAACACATTTTGGGCCGACAACATTTGCCTTCAGGATTTGTACCCACAAATATTTGGCGACTCTGTGTGATATGAGCAGGGAATGTGATTGGGTTGCGTCCTCCAAAGCTTTCGAAGGAGCCTGAAAAGAAATAACAAGCATTTAATAATATATCAAAGTAAAAGTAAAGAAATACTGCCTGCGTCGCGAATGTCGCGATTGCAATCACTGACACTTGTAAATTAGTTTTAAGTTCTTTATAGCTTTCAAATGTCAAATTGAAAGATATTTCGAAAGTTATTAGAGTTAGACAACAACGGGGCTGGTTTTATAGACCTGTCGATGATAAATAGGTATATGTTTGTGGTCTTAAGCAACTTTCGCAAAGGCCAGTCTTCGGATAGATGATCAAATATAATCTCGAGCTTCGGAAGGCACGTAACGCCGTTGGTTCCGTCCGGCTGCATGTCGCAGTCGTTAACAACCACCGCATTGACCCGCGTGGTGGTTTACGGCCCGTCCTCCTTGTGGTGTTTCCCATAGGAAAGGCTCGTGCCCCAGGAGTGGGAACATAAAATGAGCACGTGATTAATTTTAAGATGGTAGTCACCCCAACTTACCTTTAAAGGCGCCAAAGTATTTAAATCACCCACAAAATGGGTAACAAAGCCCTCAACAGATACCCATTCGGATATAAACTTGATAGTAACCGCTGCATCTTCTAGAATAGAACTACCCCACATATAACTCGATTTTGCATCCTCATCAGGTACTATAGACAATACTGCTTTAAGACCACTCCATATTTGGAGGAACAGTTTGTCTTTGGTCTGAAAGGTTCCGTGGATATCGAGCCTCTTTAAGTAGCGCAACACAAAGTTTAGAAACTCTATTGCAGATACTACGTTTTCATAATTTGCGGAGATAAATCCACGATTTTGTATTGACTGCACCTGGAAAATGTGAATGAATACTTTAAAAAATATTGAAAACAATTACTTATTGTCTTCAAAACATAATTAGTGTACTATTACATATTTATAAAAAGTTAAAAAGATTTCATCGTCATTTAAGGTACAATAAGTGAATAATCAGTTAAAAAGTTTGATGTTTTAGAAAGGCTGCTATAACTTATAATATTATTATATACACAGATGTAAATTTACTTGCAATGGAATTGGCCCTTCGATCCAAATAATTTTTTATCCGGCTCGAAGGAAAGATTGAAGAAGGGCACAATAACAAATATACTTTTTGTTAACAAATTACTATTTTTCAACAAATACTAATTACTTACAGCGTTTTGTACAAAGAATTCCAAGCCAGGCCATAAAACATCCAGATTCTTAATATCACCAGCATCGTTCGACTCGCAGTACTTTGACAATGTTATTGAATACGCGTTCAATGCTGCCATTGTACTTTTTGATACCGTCAGATCAGTGTTGCCCTCTCCATCGACAATTTTGCTACTAATCTCTTTAAAATTTATTTTCTTGAAGCATTTTAATAAAGACGCCTGTAGTTTCTCTTGTAATTCCGCCAAAATTGTCCTGGGCGCACTCAAAGTTATGACTTTCTTTTGCTTGACTATCAGTGGTAGTATAATGCAAATCATTTGAAAAGATGGATCACTGAAGAATTCTAGGCCGGTAGAGTTGACTTTTGATAGTTGGGTCAATAATAGTTCAACAATATTAATTACTATATCTTTCTCCATTTTCACTCTTTTCACGGCAGATTCAATTAAACATTTTATGACAAGAGCCGTGTTGGATGTTTCTATCTCTAATGTAAGTAAACCTATCAAAACGCAATCTTTGAATGTAAACATGAATTTCACAGGAAAGATTTTGTACAAATCTGGCGGTAGCACAATACTGCGAAATATACTTTCCAATGTATAATCTATGGTTTCTCGTAGTCTTTTCTGAGCGGATTTTTTTGTTGCTAGCAACACAAAAATGGCGAGCAAACGGTAAGTATCGCCTAAGTGATAGATTTGCAACGCTCTTAAAACATTTACACATATTTGTCTGTTATCTTTATTACTTTCTGAATAGCGTAACTGGCCGAATAATTCTGACATATCCGTTTCTTTTGCGAAAGATAAAAAGTCAAATTCAGATTTATTTATAGCCTTAATCAAAGGTTCTGAGTTTTCAAAACATTTGAGCAAGTTTTTAACAGTTTCCAATACTAACGCTTCTATTAACAATTTGTTTGTAGAAATCTCGTCATTTTTAATAAAATGGTTGTTTTCATTAGGGTCTATAGTTAAGCAATGCTTGACTATGGATTTAGCTACTTGCTTGCGTTGGTTTTTTTCGAGGTTGTTAAACAGAATCTGAGTTATGTAGTTATCTGGTTGAAGCATTTGAGTCGCACTCAACTGCTTGATGAGATAATTCTTGGTTTGTGATATTGATTCGTCATTATCATTTTCTGAGTTTCTGAATGTAGCAGCTTGTATTGCCAATGTCTTGACTAGTAGGATTTCATTCTGAAATGGTAAAACTAAGAATAAACGATAGGAAATCGCTGTCCTAACAACCCATAAATATATTGTTATTTTTTACCAGTGTCATGATTTTGCTATTTTAAAACGTCCTAAATTGTGTCTCAGCGGCTTAATTTTAACATTTGGAAAATTGGAAAGATGTCAGAATAAAATCAGTTTTATTTTATACTAGCTGTGCTCGCGACTTCGTCCGCGTGGAATAGTGACTTTCGGCAGCATTTTTAATTTTTAGGCTCTTGTTCCCGTTTTTGGAACATTTTTCATTGCTGCTCCACTCCTATTAGTCGTAGCGTGATGTAATATAGCCTATAGCCTGCCTCAATAAATGGACTATTCGCGCGCTCAAACAAACAAACTCTTCAGCTTTATATTATTAATAATATAGATTATATTACTTATTTATTATATTTTTTATTCCTTGCTAATTAGCCTTCATCTCATCTGATGTTAAGTGATGATAAGGCGAAGGTCTAAGCGCACTTCATTCGGAATCCTCAACTGCTGAGGATCTGGCTATCTTATCTCTAACTACCGGAACTTAATCATGCTACTAACATTGATGGTATGGCGACATATCTAGATAATATGGTGGTAGCTAGCCAAGAATAAAATCTACACTACCACCAACCACATCGAATACATTATAACAATAACTTACCAATACCAACGCAGCCCCATCATCTGTTATTTTCGATGCAAGCTCTGTCCATTGCTTGTTCGACAAGCAAGGCAACAGAAACGATACATCAAATACTTCCGATGAACTGTTTTCATAAGGTATGTCCAGTTTGATGTTACTGTATTTTATGTTGAGAACTTTAAGGTGGGAAATGCTTAAGCAAAGCTTTAAGAAAGGCAACACTAACTGCGAATCCTGAAAGGGGACAATAAACAACAGTATTATACATTACTTCGAACATCATCGATACCTGTACATCGAGGTTATAATTACGTTCGAAGTATGTACTGATTGACCATGCGAGGTAAAGACCCATCGATTAAAGCAGTTAATCTCCGAGTTTATAACTTTACATCGAACGATCATCATTACGATCGTACAATGTAAAATTATAAACGTTATTTGACTACTTCTGAAAATGTCTTGTTATTTGACTTGTCTGTTCATGGGGTATAAACATAGCCATTTTGTATACTGATCTCCAAACTTCAGTATGAAGATGGCACTAAATGATGATGATGATAAAAGATAATTATATTATTATATCATCATCATCAACATCATCTCATTATTATTATATATTAAGTATCAAAGTCTTATAAGGTTTGTTAAGCTGTAATTTAATAATAAACTACTTACACAATCCAAGTTTAAGATGCACTTTCCGAATTTCTTTAAACACTTCCTTTCAAAATCCTTAAATGTCAGCCAGAATTCTTCTGCAATCGGTACTGGCACGGTATGGTCCGCCATCTTGCAATGTTTGAAGAAGGAAGACAAAATGGCCGACATGAGTTCCGTAAGAATTATAATAGACGGACCTGAAAAAAAGTTATGCCAGTGTTAAGGAAATAGATCATTATAAAACTTTGCATTTAAATAAAAAAGAACTTGGTATTGGTGTAATCTCGACAGTACTCTTTTTATTTAGTTACTTGTGTTTTTCTTAAATACTTACTGAGATTTTCTACACTAAGATTTCTTAATATAAGCTCTTCAAAGTTGTTTTGTAAAGATAAAAGCACATCTTTACTTTGCCTGAACATCAATTCAGAAGTCAATTTCCCATACAAATCTAAACTCTCCTCAGGAAGAATGTCACTTGCTGTGATCACTTTATTTTTAATCTTCTCACAATCTTCACCACCAACTATGGTTTCTTCAAGTTTTTCTTTCAAATCTCTTTGCTTAGTGTTGCTAGCTTCTAAACAAGTTTTAAGAAATGGTAGAATTTCATTAAGAAATATTGTACCTCTGCTTAATTTAAAAACAGTTTCTAAAACAGAATTTATCATTTGCGTGTACTTTTCCATCACGCTTGCGCTTTTCTTTGCAGACAACAAGTACGGTAGGATTTCATTCATTTTTGGTTCAATCAAACTTGGATCCAGTTTCAGCGCAGTTTTTATTATTTCAAAAGTTGTTTGATCCGGTTTCCCTTCGATTTTTAACTGTCCCTTCAACAAAGCCTCAAGAAACATTAAAAAGGTCTTCTTTGTCTCAACTTTCGGTATCTTAACACCTAATGTGTCACTTAATTTTACATTAACATCTACTTCATTGCTTAAAATAACATTTAGCATTTTTAAAAAGAGGTTTCTTTTAAACTTTTTACTATTTGCATGGATACTTATCGTATTCATATTCATAGCAGGTGTTAGATAGTCTTGTTCCATTTCCAGACAATTTGCTATCATAATGTAAAAAGCAAATATCAGTTGGCTCTCACTACAATAACAAGTGACGAATACATCAATAAAATCATATAAAAAAGTGTTTTCAATGCAAGATCTTCCTTTTGGGAAAGCAAAGAAGGTGTCCATGGTATTCAATACCGATTGTATGTTGTTACCTTTTTGAGTGATCAAATCATCTATGTTATCTTTTCTCACTAGAGTTAGGAGGTAACTGGCAAATAACTGTTTCTTGTTCATGGGAAACAGTACAGTCTGGCACACATTTAAAACTGCACTGCGATCTACGTCTAAGTAACTAAATATTGTTTCTAAGTTTTCTTCATCAATGAGCTTTGTGATGAATTCCAGTTTCCTTTTTGAATCCCTATAAAATTTTATTATGTTTTTGAATACTCTTTGACTTAGCTGGAGATTTGATTGTTTGCCTTCTGATTTCAAAAATTGCAGTAGTGTCACCGATATGTACAAACATTCTTCAATATGAATACTTAGTTGTACGGAAAGTTTTGCATTTTCCAGAAATGAAAGTATGCTTTGCAGATCTTCATTTTGCAATGGATTCCTTTTCAAATATTGCGAAACGATCTGTAATGAGAGTCATATATTTTTAATTAATTATTAACACAAGTCAGATAACAAAATAGTTTTGTTGAAAATATCTTTTAAAACTAGTATGTATAATAAACAATTTATTATTATTTCAAAACCCTTTTAAGTTATTTGTGTAGTATAGCAATAAAACAGATATGTTTTAGATTTAGAAACAGATTTATTATGATTGCATTATTTAAATACAAAAATAGATGAACAATTGACATAGGTCATTTTATATTTTACACACATTGCATAGGAAAATAACATACATACTATGTTTATGGTCTTAAAAGAGCAGCAGGGTTCAATTGTAGCATATAATAAAAAGCCCTGAAAATTACCTGAATAATTTTACTCTTCAATTCATTTGTCAAATTGTCAGTTACATTGAGCCATCCCATAACACTTCTAAAGTCATCACCGGACAGTTTGTTTTTCTTCGTAAGAGCTTGGAGCCAGGCAGCTACCACTCTTTCTTTAGATGCAGATGGAAAATGGTGGGACTGAATCACATTCTTGGCCAAGCACAGGCGCTTTTGTAGTGGGACATCTTGATTGTCTAATTTACGCTTTAATTCTGTAAACAAATGAGTTATTTCTAAAGCAATTTGAATAGATGGAATATAGATGGATTAGGTCATGTGATCTATAAGAAGAGGGATGCAGATGGCAGGGTACGATTCTGGCTAGAAAAAGAATGGGACTTCTGGGAGCACCTTATCTGAAGCCGGAGGGCTTTAGGCTCTTCACACTTAAAGACGTTGCCAAACCCATGGCATCTATTTTATAAATAAATATAATACGGAAAGACAAAAGTAGGGAGTTGGAAGAGAGATTTAAAAACAAACTTTTTAGGAATATAGTTTTGCATTTTTATTTTAATATTATGCATGATGATATAGAAATACCATTACATGGCTATGATATCTAGTCATTTATCACTAAATGCAATCACAGAGATTGCTTTAAATTACGTCAAATACATAAATAATTAAATATATTACGATGTTTAGTGTGTTTGGAGGTTAGGTTGTAGAACTGGTAAATCTGAATTATATATGACACTTACCATTTAATGGATTTGAAGACATTATAAGATTATTTCCTATAATTAAATATGAAAACTATTACATAGATTGAATGGGAAAATAAGTAAATAAATACTGAGTAAGTAAGAATTGCATGCACACACACACTTTGACACATGGTATTTGTTATGACAGTTGACATGGCAGCAATTTACCTCGCCCGTTGTTTGTAAAGCAAAGAGATATAGCCCATACAGCTTAGTTTTCAGATTTTTTTGTGATAGATGTAGAATGATGAGTGGTGATTGATGCATGATAAATGATGAGCGGTTAATGTAAGATGATATTCCCCCCAAATACCTTTGAGTTTCACCAATGCCTATTTTTATTATTAATTAATTAATTGTCAATCCTACCTAATGTATAATTAGTAATAATAAATATATAATATTCGATTATTACTAGGGTAACTGTTTGGACTAACAATTACAATTTGCCCCAGTAATTATACAATGTAACAGTGCAATAAAATGTTCTATTCCATTCTATTAATACCTTTGAGTTTTAACAAAGTTATTATAACTGAGAATTTACGCAGACGTGTTTAAAAATGACGTTACACTGCTTGTTTCATTTGTACTGTTTTGTTTCACTTAACAGTCATACGCATTTACGGCCAACGTGCGTAGCAAGCACGAAGGTGTATGTGGTGTAGTGTAAGACTCACATCACAAGCCTGTATGTGCTGCGGTGGCTATTTTCGATCAGTGAAAGCGAGCCGTAACCGTAAAAGCACCTTTACCGATTCTACCATAGACTATGTATATTCTACTCTTTTAGCTCCATCTATTGACGAGTAGAAAATATATCACAGGAAAATGTAGAGAATCTTTTAAATGATTATTGTTATAAGAGCTAGCTAAGTTTATAAAGGTAAAGTTACCAATTGCTCTTCTTCTTCTTCTTAACCTTATTGACATGTTTATCTTCGACATTTTAAATTAACATGCTGTTTTATAATCCCGTCCCGCGCTATAGGTTTAAACGTCCGACGACCTTCTGCACTACCGGTAGTGCATATGGCGCGCGAGGGATATTTTATACCAACTGTAAATTACCATGTTTTTTGGCAAATAAATGATTATCTTATCTTATCTTCTTTCAAAAACACAAATGTTGAAAAAATTTCCACGAGCAGGGTTTGAACCTGCACCCTTCTGACATACCGGGTCAGGTGCTCTTCCAATTGAGCTATCGTGGTTCTAACCAGCCCGCCGAAATAGCTTGCCTACTTCTTAACTGATCTTTAGTATTTGTAAAAATATTATGATCGGATGTTAATGACGGTAGTTGTTAACATTGAATGGGCGCCTTTGGCTTTCAAAGTAAAAAGTAAATAGTGTTGAATAATTTCGGCGGGCTGGTTAGAACCACGATAGCTCAATTGGAAGAGCACCTGACCCGGTATGTCAGAAGGGTGCAGGTTCAAACTCTGCTCGTGGAAATTTTTTCAACATTTGTGTTTTTGTAATTTGTTCGCAACAAAATTTGCGTTAAAAATTATATAAACATTTATAAATAGCTTGCCTACTTCTTAACTGATCTTTAGTATTTGTAAAAATATTATGATCGGATGTTAATGACAGTAGTTGTTAACATTGAATGGGCGCCTTTGGCTTTCAAAGTAAAAAGTAAATAGTGTTGAATAATTTCGGCGGGCTGGTTAGAACCACGATAGCTCAATTGGAAGAGCACCTGACCCGGTATGTCAGAAGGGTGGGTGCAGGTTCAAACCCTGCTCGTAGAAATTTTTTCAACATTTGTGTTTTTGTAATTTGTTCGCAACAAAATTTGCGTTAAAAATTATATAAACATTTATCTTCTTTCCTTCATCATCAACACGACCATAACATGACAATCACTTCATTCTATCCCTTTTCCCCTTTCAACATTTTCTTCAATAATGTTTTTTTTAATAATCTGTCGTTTCGTATCAATATCCTATTATCTTTACTGTTGTTACATGACATAATTTTTTTTCTACACTAAGGCCGGCAGGTCTTTAGGGTGCTTCGTGCGAGTTTAATTCGCCATTCGTTCAGGATGGTTCAAGATAGACGCCCAGGGGTCGCTGCTACAATGCCATACAAATACTCGTTTTTTACGCCGCACACTAGCGCCACTAATGAAAAAAAACATATCTAGTAATTAAGACGTTACGGCCACTTTTAACTATAACGCCATATTCAACTAAACTATAACATGTCAGGTGTTCATTAGGTGACGTAAAAATGCTAAATTACTTCATTCAAATAGTTTGTTGAGCATAATTTGATTTTCTATCTCTAATTACTAGATATGTTTTTTTTTCATTAGTGGAGCTAGTGAGCGGCGTAAACGCCCTTAAATGGCATATTATGTCATTAAAAAAAATCTCGTTTTCGTTAACGTGTTATTGAATGGTGAATTAAACTCGCATTAAGAATAAGAATAAGAATAAGAATAAGAATAAGAATAAGAATAAGAATAAGAATAAGAATAAGAATAAGAATAAGAATAAGAATAAGAATAAGAATAAGAATAAGAATAAGAATAAGAATAAGAATAAGAATAAGAATAAGAATAAGAATAAGAATAAGAATAAGAATAAGAATAAGAATAAGAATAAGAATAAGAATAAGAATAAGAATAAGAATAAGAATAAGAATAAGAATAAGAATAAGAATAAGAATAAGAATAAGAATAAGAATAAGAATAAGAATAAGAATAAGAATAAGAATAAGAATAAGAATAAGAATAAGAATAAGAATAAGAATAAGAATAAGAATAAGAATAAGAATAAGAATAAGAATAAGAATAAGAATAAGAATAAGAATAAGAATAAGAATAAGAATAAGAATAAGAATAAGAATAAGAAACATTTATTGACCTGCACAAAAACAACAATGCATTAGGTACCTAATCTCTATTCTTTTATAGTTTTTATTTGCGTATGTGTTTCTTTTGTTCAAATAACTAACTAACTAACTGGGGTGGCGCAGGAACCCAAATGGGTTTTGGCCTCCGATAATAACTGCCGCCACTTCTCTCGATCCCGCGCCACTTCCCGCCAGTTCTCAACGCGGAGCTCGCGCAGGTCCTTAGCGACCTCGTCCTCCCAGCGATACCTGTGGCGATAGCCAAAGTAACATCAAGAAAACGATAGCGAAGTTCGAAAAGAATAAAATGTATGGGATTTACATAAGATTGACCACATGATTTAGCTCTGCTTATGTCAATCCCATACATTTTATTATTTTCGAACTTCGCTATCGTTTTCTAAATGTTAGGTACTTTGGCTAAGCCACCTGGGACGGCCAACCGGGCGTCGCCCACTCGGCCATCCCACGTATGCACGTTTTTATTCAAATAGGGTGCTTTAAGCAAGTTAGTAAGTATGTAAGTCAGCCAGCTGTGGCTTCTGGGTCCCTAAAAGCTAAAAGTGCGAGTTTTATTTGCCATTGGACTAAACTCTCCCCGTTTAGTAACCAGGGAGCGCTGTTACAATGACGTATAATCTCGTTTTCGCATTCTATGCACCCTGATAGAGTGCACAGTTCGAGTTCTATCCACCGCTCGACCACAAAGTAAATAACGAGACCCGTAGGTAAGCTCAATACATACCGCGTTTGAGTAACACATCTCGCGGAAGAGTCCACTCGCTAGCTAGATTTGGTCTGTGGTAGCTGGCGTAGCTGTCGCAAAATTCCGGTGCGTCTTGATACTTGATAAACCAACATTTGATTAAAACTTTAATAACGTTCATTTTACATAATAATCATTTATTATACCAACACTTAATATAATTTTATTTAGAATTCATCAGTGTCGTAAAAGCAATTTTTAACTAGGATTCTAAAAACGATCCGCTTATACTTTACAAATAGAAGATTTTGAATCGGCTGCGGTAGTAAATTGTATAATTGAATGCACATACTGTAACTATTCCAGCAGGTTGTAGCGGAAGGTGGACTGGTACAGTTAGTTTAGATGGATATCTTGTTCGGAACTTGCATTTTTTTCTTTTTTTTGTTAAAGATCCGTATCTTTCTTCGCGAATACTTCGAATAATAATAATAATATAGTGATGGTAAAGCAAGAACGTTTAACTTTTTAAAGAGTGGTCTACACGATTCTAACTACCCTACACGGCTTATAGACCTTATAATTTTTTTTTGTAAAATGAAGGCACGATTGATGTTGGTTGAATTTCCCCACATGACCAGCCCAGGATAGAACCTACGTATCTATGATGATATGCCATTAAAGCTGTCTATCGGTTAGCTAAATGTGTTAGGCGATAAAGAGCAAAAACGAACCTATTTAGCTTCTGGCATACCATGTCAACGTGTTGTTGCTATTTAGCTTAGCGTCTATTTCAATACCGAGAAAAGTTGCTAATATAGTTTCCGTAATAGGTTCATTTCGATGACGTATGGATATATGTAGAGGTTCACCATTTATATTGTAAAATTGAATATATTTTGTCTTTGCTATATTTATATTTAAATTATTATTTTCTAACCAATTTGTTATTTTTTCTATCTTATTATTAATTTCATTTTCGTAGTCAATATTAATTTGTATATGAAAAGCACATAAATGTCATCAGCAAAGAGAGTTAAGAGCATTTGACCTAATATACTGCCCTGAGGAACACCCTGATGTATTTATCCTAGCTTCTGATCGGTTTACCGTACTTTGAATCTCTCATGACACAAAATCAAAGGCCTTACTCACATCGTACAAAACAGATGATACGGGAACTTTCTTGTCCATAAAATTTTACACATTCCTGATAAGGGAGAAACATGCAAGTGTTGTTGACTTTCCCTTCTGGAACCCGTACTGTTCATCTCTCAGTATATTATTTCTTGCGAGAAATGAAGCCAATCTTGAAAGCGCGCAAGCAAGCTTTGACCTTTTCAAATACCCAAAGGTATATAATCATATGTCAAAACATAACTGGGATGAGTGCAATTGGTCTATAGTTGTTTAACTCGTACATATCTCCACGTTTGAACAATGGTTTGAGAATGGAAATTTTTAGAGTGCTTGGAAATTTACCTTCCACAAAACAACCATTAACAATATATGTCAACAATGAAGCCAACTCACCAGCACAAATCTTCATGACTTATTTATTTATTTAAACGAGCACCAGCATAATATATACACCAATACAATCTATATAAATAAAAATGAATCACTGAAATGTATGTACCTACGCGCATAACTTCCGATCGACTGCACAAAATTGGATAATTCTTTTTTTATTGAGTTTGTTATTGTCAGGACAAGGTTTGTACAGAAGAAAATTAAAAGAAAAAAAGACATTTTTAGTAAAATATGATTTTTTTAAATATCATGAGAAAAGTGAGCAAGTGAATGTGATAGAATGACGTACAGATCATTTGACAACTTCAAATGGATAATACGTCATTCATTACCGATATTTTTTTGCAAAAGAGTTTCGTGTGTTTGAAGGTTTATCGTAGTGTTATATAATGTTATTGATTTAAAAAGAATGCCACCTATGAGGCGTCAAAATATCGGTCGGCGTACGCGTAATGCAAGTCAATTCACAACACGGTCCATGAATCATGTTCTTATTCACTATTTCATACAATTCTAGATTTACTTCGGGAATTTCTGCGCTAATTATTGAATCAATTTAATCTGGTCTTATTTTTTCGACCATCCACAGAAGAATATGCGCATGAGGCAGTCCTCTCTTCTGCCACTCTACAGAGTACATCCAACATCGTACATGATATTTTACAATGAAGTTCATAAGCGCTTTGAGTTTCTGCTTGAACACTCGTGCTGTTATGTCATGACGATCGCTGGATGATTGACCGGATAATAACAGATTAGTGATTTCTATCCATTTTGGGTTGCACGTTAAAGTAATATACATATAGACCCCCAACATTTTTTGGATTTTTTTTTATTCTTTCGGTTTAAAATATGTGGCACCAAAAAATACATTCTACTCTAAATTTTCACCCTTCTATCACCAACCCTTATTTTTTAGAGCCATATTAATCGCTTGATCAGGTGTCTCCGCCAGGCGTCTACCGGTGTCACTTCTCACCCAGTAAACAGCACGGAGTAGGAATGACTCTCAAGAAGTCCCAAGGCCAAACGATATCTGTTTGTGGCTTAGATTTGAGCATACCAGATTTTTCACATGGAAAATTATACACGGCAAGCGCTCGAGTGGGCAAACCATCCAGTTTGTTTGTGTTAGCTAAGGTGTTAGCTAAGATGGGCTAACAAAAATATTGTAAACACTGTAGCATTTATGGATTGATATTGTTTGTTAGTGTTATTGTCGTAATTAAAGACATATATAGGAATAAATTATAATCATCATCAGCTCATTTTATGTCCCCACTGCTGGGGCACGAGCCTTCCCTATGGATGGATAGGGAGAACGAGCTTTTAAACCACCACGCGGGCCCAGTGCGGATTGGTGGTTGTTAACGACTGCTAATGCAACCGGTACCAACGGCTTTACGTGCCTTCCGAAGCACGGAGGAGCTCGAGACGACACACTTTTGGTCACCCATCCGATGACCGGCCTTTGCGAATGTTGCTTAACCTCAGCACTCGCAGACCGGGCGCGTTAACCACTGCGCCACCGAGCTCCTCAAATTATAATAAAGTATTTTTTTTTTTTTTTTTTTTATATTAGAAGGAGGCAAACGAGCAGCCGGGTCACCTGATGGAAAGCAATCACCGCCGCCCATGGACACCCGCAAAACTAGAGGAATCACAGATGCGTTGCCGGCCTTTAAAGTAAAAAAATAAATGTTCAGTGTTTTGTTATTTTTATATTCCGTCATCGTTCACAGCGCTCCATGCCTCTTTCACTCATATATCAACTTCACACACAATTACAATAAGTTAGCTTTATTTTTTTCTACCCTACAAATTCCCTAGAAATATTTGGCAAAACAACGTTTGCCGGGTCAGCTAGTTTTAAATAAAATACACACATAGAACGACACAAATCAAATGACACTACAATTATAGGTGTGGACAGCATATGCAATAAAAAAAAATAGGGAGTAACAGAACAAAACACAAAATTATACAAAATTGAGACTAAACAATAACAATTAACTAGTAGAAGCCACCCGGGACCCCAGAGCTAGCAGCTACTTGGGCCAGCGTATAAGCATAGCTATCCAACGTGGCAATGCTGCTAGCTTACTGGGCACTCTGCCTGATGGGGATGATTTGGGGCAAATTTTTTATTTATAGTTAATAGTAGATATAGTTTATAGTTGTTTGTAAGTTTAATTTTAAGTCGTTTTATTATTATCTTGTTTCAAATAAATACATCTTAAAATTTAAAAAAAATAAATAAATAATCGATTTATAAATAAATTAAAATCAAATAAAAAATAAATTAAATACAATAAGTACCAAAATTTATATTAAAATCAATATCGGGCACAAAGTTAAAATAAAAAACAAATTTAAGATTGAAATTAAGTGAAATCTAGATCAAGAAGCATTTTAATACAATTTATCATCAATGAAACACGCTTTGAGCTTCATGGCATTGTCAGCAAATACCTACGTCTGTCGTTTCCGTTTTAGAGAGAGCATTGTACTGCCTTGCCTAACGTGTGTAGATAAAGGTGCGTGGTATCCTAGAGACGATTTGGACCCCTCCAGTTTAAATAGAATAAACCTAGTTGCCCTTGGTAGTCTGGAAGGCGCTCAAATGGATACCAATGCCAAAAGATTCGGAGCATCAAGAATACCTTTCATTGATAAAAGAATGTCATGTCGAGCATTCGTCTACCTACGATCCGAGAGGAAAAACATTTTGAAGTGTAGAAGCCTGTCTTTGTAACTCAGCAACACCCTGCCCAAATGGCAGGAATATGTGAGGTGCCTTATGAAGCGTCGTTGGACACTTTTTTTTTGTGAATATCATAAAAAGGGTTTACTTAAATTTTTTCTCCAAAAAAATTTACTCTCCAAATTCTCTTGTAAGTACGTAGTGACGTAAAAGAGAATTGAAGAGTAGAATTTTGGTCTTATTTGACTTTAGTAGGTGTATAGTATCATAATCCGTAGAATTTGTATTATTTAAAGATTTTATAATTTTGGTTATTTTATATTCATCAGAGGGTTCTAAAACAGACGCGGGACCGCGGGAGTACTTTTTATAAAAATAAGATACCTTGAATCCTGTTGATCACTAGTTTTACCAGAATTTATGAAGTGACTATTAAATATACCTATGTCTGAGGGTTTATTTACTTCTTAGGTGGGACTTTTACAATAAAAAAGTGGAGATAATGGAACAACTATAAAAGTTTAAATGAAACAAAATTGTCCCCCAGCCGACCACCAACCACCCGACTTCAATAGAATTTTTTTTAAACTGATATGCGTATCTAGGTAATTATTAATATGATTTCAATATAATTTCTTGCTTTTTAGAGCTGTTTTTACTTTTTTTAATTTCCTGTTTTTTGAAGTCGGTTAAAAAAAGACGATAATTGGTTCTTGTCGAACACTGGGTGCCTCTACCTACCTACTCTGCTTATAAGTGAGTAAACGACTTCAAACATCATGCATGGCTCATCTGGTTAGTTACAATAATTACCTTAGCCTATGTTAGTAAAATTAACAAATTAAATAAGTATAATAAATTAATAAATAGTTAAAGCATGCACCCGGTTCTACCCGGTTCAAAAAACGGTTTTATCCGGTTCTTGGCGAGTCTAAAAGAACCTGTCCCTAAACCCGGTATTTCGATTCTTATTTATTTTATGTAATAAAGTACTTTCTTTTTGATGAGAATAATATTCTGTAACTGACACTTTAGTTTAAACCGCATTTGACAGTACATTATGTACTTTAAAATGCGCGCCGTTCGATGTGAATCGCACTTTACACTAATCGCGTTGATTGCTAATCTGTTATCTATAAAAGTATGTGTGACGAGATTCAACTCTTAATACATAAAACTAAAATAGGTGTGATGAATTTCGACTCATTTTTAGGTGTGACGAGATTCTACTATGACGAATGTGGAACAACTCTACCTACTAGAGTAGGTTTACCTCTCTAGATAAATGTGGTGACTTAAGAATTGATTGATTAAAAACCTTTGATGTGTTCTTAGGATGTTACTTACTTAGTATTCACTATGACTACACCTACACACAAAATAATTAGTTTGTGACCTACACGTTGTGGGTTCTATTCTCGCGTGTTACTAGCGACCGACAGAACCATTTGTCTGATTAACGATTTTAAAATGTAGGCATTTTAATCTTACTATAAGCGTTCAGTGAAAAAATAAGGAGCCAGTGTGTGTGTTCAGATCGAATACTATCCTAAGATGTAGAAATATGTAAAAAAGCAATTTAAATATAAATTTATTAAAAAGGTCACAACACAAACACAAAATGAATGAGCAATAGCTTTCATTCATAAAAAATGTCTGCCATCTTGAGTTTGAGAAGGGTATAAAACGAAATTCGTCCAGTCACGGTCAGCGTACGAAATGGGCCAAGGAGAAAATTGGCGCATGCGCCAGGCGATTGATTTTACCCGCATGACGTCACAACATGGCCGCCGCACCAGACGCGCCGTAAACGCAAAATAAGGCACTCTCGGCTTATCCCTAAGGCTAGATGTTAATTTCAGACTAAAACTGTGACTGACACACCAATAGTTCATTGGTTAATGGTTTAGATATTGATTACGCGTGTTTGACGACAGTGTGACTGCAATTTAGTAGAAAAATGCTGAAACACGTATTAGAATATTTGCAAGCAACGTTCAAGACCACAAGTGGGGTGATGAGACTCCTATGTTTATGTAAGTATCCTTTTTACATTTGTTCTCTGTTAAAATAATTATTTCAATACGAGATCTTTTTTACTTTTATGTAAAACCGACAATAATATGTGCTATTACATGGAGCCTCTGATATTTAGAATACAAAGACTGACAAGACAAGATAAGGCCAGAAGATTAACTGTCAATTTACGCCAGTTTTAAATAAGTAATAAAATTTTTATTAGCATCGTTTTAATTGTCTATGGTTGTTAAGCGTTCGCGTTATCTTTAGAAAGAAAAAATGCGGAATAAAAATCAAAAACAAAATGTTTTTTCAGATTTTTGACGTCGATATTTTTAAATAGTTGACTTACCTACCTACCTACTCTGATTTTGAGAGAATCAATCCATAATTTTCTTATTTTTCGTGGATACGGTTTTGAATAGGTAGGTACTACAACAGTTTTTTTTTGTAAACCTTTGTAATTCTTTGCGAGCGAAGGAAACGATTTCTCAATTATAGTTCATGAACACATATTAAACATTAGTTCAATAGACGATAAAAGGAAAAGTATTTGCGAAAATAACAGTACCAATATTATCTAACGAGAAGCCTCTTTGTTTCTACAGGGCAATTCCTGCTACAAATATTCAAGGACAGTTTTTATCCTTCACTCAAAAACGTTTATTAACGAAATTAAGCAACAAATTGAATACAAATATGGTGTGATATATAAATTTATATTTATAATTTTCTACTTTGACCTCGCAATTACTTTTCGTTGAATTATGAGCTTTTTTTTAATTATTTAATAATAATAATAATAATAAAATAATAATAATAATAAAATCTAGTTTTAAGGAAAAAAATGAATAAAGAGTATAATAATAATAATAATATTTAGTGTACTAACGGCCACTGATCATTTTTAGGTGCATGTTGAACAATCTTTTGAACATAACCATCTCATTTATTTATTTTAAATGGTGTATATCACCAATGTCCGTACAAAAAATACAATCCTTGTCATCTCTCCTTAACATTCTTGCATTTGCGGATTTTATTAATACATATATGTACTTACAAGGATTCACTGTTTTCATTACTTATAGAAATTACAACATATAATATAAGAGTAAGAACATAATAAGATTCAACGTCGCAGTGAACTTAGTGTTTCGGAAAGGCATTAGAGTTGGGGTCTCTAGTCTCTACCTACTCTGGGGACGTGTTAAATTCTTCACTACTAAATACATACTTACCGTATTATTACAATACGTGGACTAAAGATAGTACTAGGTTTAGTACCATTTTTAAGCCTTCGACTAACGACAAGTTCTTACAAAACCAAGTTTATTTCTAGTCCGTGGACTATCTATGGTACTAAAATTAACCGACGCGTGACTATTATTTATGGTACTGACAGAAACTTCTAATTTTGAGTGCGAGTTTTGAAAGATGAAAGATTCTTAACATGTTAGATTACAATTAGAACGCTAGCTAGCTAATAGCGCTCCTCAATCGTTATCAGCGTCACTAGCTTATTTTCATGTCCCCACTGCTGGGGCACAAGCCTTCAGGATGGAATTCCACAAGGAGAACGGATCATAAACCACGGACCACGTGGGCACAGCGCGGATTGGCGGTTGTTAACCACTCCTCAGCCGGGACCATCGGCTTAAGGTGACGCATCGCTAAACAATAAATTTCATACGTTTTGACACGAGGGTTTGCGCCCCGTACCATAAGAAAAACTGTTTCTTTTTTTCCTTCAAATTAAAACTACAGATTAATTTAAAAAAATGAACTACAATTTTGAATGTGTGTTAAGACTAATCTACTAAGAAAATTTTGATGCTTAAATCGGTCTGGTTAGCCTGTAAAATGTGAATCTATGTTTTAAAAGAGGTTACTTTGATATTTTTTTCTCTGTTATAAAAGTTGAAAAATCGTGTTTCTGCAACTAACAAAATGAAGTCAATTAAATGAAAAATCATGTCATCAAATATCACTTTCATATGTTTCGTAATTGTTGAGAAAAATCAAGATCCCCGCCACGTAAATTACCAATGCGTCGTCTTAACGTGCCTCCGGATCACGAAAAAGCTTGTAACGATACATTTTTGGTCACCCATCCAATATCGGTTTTTACGACAGTTGATTAACTTCAGCAATCACTAAGGGCTTTTTCCACTGTGCCATCGATCTCCTCAACGTACCGTTATTTTTTCTGTCGTATCTATAGCAGCTTAGTCTCTGTAAGAAATGCGGCGTTGTTTCTAATAAAGGTTTTCATACGACGCAATTTATCTTATTCTTCGCTTGATAGTATAGTTACATAGATACAGAACATAATACGCTTTGGATAATATATTAGCTTTTCTTATGAATATGTTGTTTGTTTCGTATACCGTATTATGTATTCTATTGCTTGTTTTGTCTTTCTGAGTTAGGTAGGTACTGTATTTTTCTTTAAACATTTAAAAAAAATATATTTTACGGGTAAGCACAATGCCTTCATCTCACGGCCAATATTGGAAGCGCACTTCACCCGGAATCCTCATTTTAGTGAGGCACTGGCTATCTTATCTATAGCTGCCGGAACAAAACAATGCTGCAAACATTGATGTTATGGCGACATATTTAGATAAGACGGTGGTAGCTAGCCAGGCGGACCAACAAGCCCTACCACTAACCAAACCGAGAACACAAACATTTACCCCCCGCTGGGAATCGAACCGAGACTTCTGGGTCTAAACCGGTGGCCTAACCACTAGACCACAGAGGCGGTGAAATAATAGAAACTACAGTGGTATAGAATAATGGCACAGAATCACACTAATATTATAAATGCGAAAGTTTGTGTGTATGTATGTGTGTATATTTGTTGCTTCTTCACGCTGCAACGGATGGATGGATTTGGATGAAATTCGGCATACAGATAGTTATTACCTGGATTAACACATAGGATACTTTTTATCCCGATATCCCACGCGGGTGAAATCGCGAGCGGCCGCTAGTACGTAATAATGGTACACCAGTGTTTGGCAGGAACCTGTGAATATGGTTTTTTTTTACTTTTAATCATTTAGAATCGCCTTGGTGGCCGAGTGGCAAAGCGCTCGGCCCGATACCCGAAGGTCTTAAGTTCAATTCCCACACGGGTAAAAACGATTTCTCTGGTCAAGAAATGTGATTTTCTTAGTAATATTAGCTAAATTCGAGCATATTTGCATCATATCAAAAATCTGAATATTTTGAAACAAAAACCCATATTTTCTTGTTTGATTTTCTAAATTTAAAACCAATATATTTAATTTGAGTTGCTTGTTTATTTGATTGAAGTGTGATCGAGTTTTTTAAACCAAAACCAGAAATTTCGTCAAAATAAAGAATACTTTTTAAAACCAAGAAATAAGTTACTTGCATTCAGAACTATTATACTGAAGTCAAATAAAAATATTTAATTCAATCTGATAAACTCTTTTCTTGAATCTAAATAGCAATTTTATTGGATCAACTAAATATTGCTTTCGCTCAAGCTTTCTGGACTGCAAGAATATATTTTTTTGCCTCAAGTAAAGACAATATCTTAATCCACAAAAATGGTTTTGTTGAATCGAATTAACCTGTTATTTCAATTCAACATCTTATTTGTGATTACAAAAAGATCAGACTATTGCAATTAACATATATTTATTTAAACCTAGAGGATATCAATTCGATTTGATACAATAGAAATCTTAAATTAATATAACATATGTCTCTTGATATAATAAAGCATGTTTTTGACTTAAATTATACAATACTAAAACGAAATAACATTAGCCTGTAGTTAAGATTAAAATGCTTTGAACTGGTTCCGCGAGTCGCTATTCACTGTCTTGAGCTTTCTGGGTTTGGTTGGTCACTGATGCGCTGTTAGTTTTTACCTTTACTTATTTATTATTGTTATGAGGCTTTTACATTCAGTCCGGCCGCTTTTCGACGCGCGCGCTGTGCGCATGCACTCACCGAGTGTAAAGTGTGTGTCAGTCAGTACTACATTGGTAGTTTGTACCTTACCTACCTAAGGACGTTAGAATGAACGAACTTACGGAGCTGCTACGATCGTGAGTCGTGACTAGTTCCCGATGAAATTGTTAAAACTTTCATAGGTAAGTACCTACCTAATTTATTTTCCAAAACTTAGTATTTAAAACAAAAATATTTATTGATATTTCAGTTCGTATCCATCCATCAGATTACGCGCTGTTTATATGCCTTTGTTGTTGTGTGTTGTACCTATGCCAAGGTTTAAGCCAATGTTAGTGCTGTTTTTTAATGTTGGAAGTAATCTAAACTAATTTTATTAAGTAATGCAAAAGACTGTTTAAATTAATGTCCTTCAGTCATTTAAAGTATTGTAAAGGATGTAATTTTAAATTAATATAGATGTAAGACAACATCAAATACATTGCTCTGATCTAAAGTAAGTAGCTAAAGCGTTTGTGCTATCAAAATTAGAATCAACAAGGCACCACATCCACCCCGACTTGAAACAAATGCATGTTTAAATAAAAGACATGTTTTTTTCCGATGCAGGAATAGAACCCGTCACCCTTGCGGAAAAGTCGGATTCGTAGCTGGTGCTGCGCCTATCTATTTTTATACTCTTTATTTTTTATAATAAAAATATCTATTTTGTAGAAAGCAATCAAGCAGTTATGGTTGCAAAACAATACAGAGCCATGGGAGGAAGTGGAAAAAAATGGAGAGCTTTGTTTTAAGAACGAAGACTGACTATGACAGTCTTTACAATGTCCTGGGAGAATCGAATATTCTTTGACCAAAGAAGTGACGTTTGTAAGTATATTTTATTATTCTCATAGCATAGCATAAAATCAAACGATCCTATTGGTGGATATCATGTAAACATGCCTCGCTTCACAGCTAGCTTAGCAAATCTTTGGTTTATTATTTTTTATAAAATCAACTCTTTAATAATATTGCCGTAGTTAATTTGGTATAAATGAAGGTCATCTTTTTATTTCAGCAAATGATCCTCACAAATGTATTGGAAGTTGGGACATCAAGTACCTGGAAGGCTCACGAAGAAAGTTAAATTCTCGACAAAAAAGCTATCGATAGCATATTTTGTCAGTGCTAAACTGCTAAGGTGTGTATTGTATTATTTTATTTTACATTATTACAATTATCTACTGAGTTCATAGGCAAAACTAGTGCGTGCTAATATAATCAAATTAGCTAGTGAATAATAAACATAATTATTTACAGATTGCTGGTGACGTTGACAACATGATTGCCATACCTGTAGGTAGTTGTTAATTGTAATGTGTGGAGGTAGGAAATGAAAGGTGAATAAACAGTCTGCATCTAACGCTGGTGTTTGAGTGACCTTCCCATAAGTACACAACATGGCGCAGCCGGTATCGAACTAAATAATTCGTGGTTTTAGTTTTTGTGTTCATATCATAATAACGAGTTAGACAAAAGTTTACAAAGTGTACACGAATACACTACTGAACAATGGAATCTGTTTTGCCACCCCCGCCGCCATTTGCCTATGTGAATAATTTAGAAAACGTAACATCGGGAAGTGTTTGTCAAGATTGGATAAAATGGAAAAGTTCATTCCTTATTTATTATGAAGCATGTGAATTATCAGAGAAGACTGATAAAGTGCAAATAAATATATTTTTGCATATCATCGGTCAGCAGTGTCGTGAGGTATATGATCAATTTAACGAAAAAATTTTAAATTTGAAGACGTTAATTCAAAAATTTGATAATTTTTTTTTATTGAAGAAAAATATTACGGTAATACGTCATCAATTTTTTATTCGTGATCAACGCAATGGAGAATAGCAACGCATAGAACAGTACGCTTTTGAGTTAAAGAAAATAGCGGCAAATTGCGAGTTTAAGGAACTTTGCGACGATTTGATACGAGACAGATTAATATGCGGTATTCAAGAAAATGCGCTGCGGGAACGTTTGCTACGTGAATCAGATTTGTCATTAAAGAAGTCTTTAGACATATGTAATCTCGCTCAAATGTCTAAAATGCAGGCAGGAACACTGAAAAGGGAATATGCTGAACACTCCGCTTATGCTGTAAAGGAGCAATCCAATGACGAAATTGGAGAATACAGCACATACTGGGTGGCACGCTGAGGGGACCGGGCTGGCTCGGCCGGCCGCGGAGCTGCGCGAGCGCGCCCCTTCCACCGCCGCCCTGCGATACCGATGACGTCATCGTCCCGAGCGCCACACGGTTATTGTTCAATGCCAGCAGTGAAACAACATATTAAAAATAAGCCAAGTAAATGGCAACGAGATGATGTGAAAAATAATGCGCGCTCGACCTGTTTTAAATGTGGAATGACTCATAATTTTAACGAATGCCCAGCGTATGGTAAAAGGTGTTTACGATGCAATAATTGGAATCACTTCTCACGAGTTTGTAATGTGTACGAGATGCAGACGGACGAGGGCGCCGGCGCCGGTCAGGTAATTCATTATCTTAATCAACCTTATAATAATTGGTGTGTAAAACTTTACATAAACAACAGTGAAATGTCATTTAAAATAGATACAGGTGCAGATACGAATGTCATTCCCCGTAGGTATTTGAGTCAGATTGGGGTAAATGTGATCCTAAGGATCTAAACAAAGCTATAAAACGAGAACATTTCCATTTACCAACAATAAGTGAAATAACCGCTAGCCTGGCAGGCTCAAAGTACTTTAGTACCCTTGACGCAAAAAATGGATTTTGGCAACAGAAATTGCATAGGGATAGTACAGATCTGTGTACTTTCAACACAGCATTTGGGCGATATAAGTTTTTGCGTTTACCATATGGTATAACGTCAGCTTCGAAAGTTTTTCACAAAAAAATGTACGAACACTTTGATGATTTGGAAGGAGTCAATCTATTTGTTGATGATTTGTTAGTACATGGTAAAACGGAGAAAGAACATGACTATCGATTAAGAAAGGTATTAGACAGATGTAGGGAAATAAACTTAAAATTGAATAAAGAAAAGTGTAAATTTTCTCTTAGTGAAATAAAATACTTGGGTCATAAAATCACACAAAGCGGCATTTGTCCTGACGAGTCGCATACATCTGCAATAAGAAATATGAAAGTACCTGAAAGTAAAAAAGATCTAGAAAGATTCTTAGGCCTCGTAAATTATATAGGTAGCTTTGTCCCGAATTTGGCAGAAAAAACACATACGCTTAGACAGTTGCTTAAAAAAGAAATAGAATGGCATTGGTCGGCAGAACATAAAAAATCATTTGATAATTTAAAAAGCTGTATAACGAGTGTACCTGTGTTACAATATTATGTTGTAGACAGACCCGTAGTGCTATCAGTAGATGCTAGTAAGAATGGATTAGGCGCGTGTTTGCTGCAAAATAACTTACCCGTTAGCTATGCGTCCAGGTCATTATCAAGTGCTGAACAGAACTACGCACAGATAGAAAAAGAGCTCCTAGCGTGTGTATTTGCATGTGAAAAGTTTTATTCATATATATATGGCAAATCAGATGTAACAATAGAAACCGACCATAAGCCCCTTATACATATTATTAGCAAACCTATTGCGTGTGCCCCAGCTAGGTTACAGCGCATGTTACTAAGATTACAGTTATACTCTTTTAAGTTAGTTTACAAACCGGGCAGGTATTTGTTTATTGCTGATACGTTGTCTAGGGCTGTAGAACCGGTTTGCTGCCGCGAGTCCGAAACGCGCGACCATTTCGATGCGCAAGCGCAGGTGTGTGCTGTCACGGTGTGTAATCCGCTCACCGACACGCACTTTTTACGTTTACAGCAGTATACACAAAATGATAAAGAACTACAAAATGTGCTTCAATATATAGATAATGGTTGGCCTGATCATAAACAACAGTTGCCTAGGGAAGTGAGTGCTTATTGGTGCTATAGGGACGAATTAACAAAATCGTACGGGCTTGTATGGAAGGGTAATCGAGTAGTAATACCTAAAGATTTACGTAGTGAGATGTTAAAGAAGGTACATGTGGGCCATTTAGGTATAGAAAAATGCAAGTTAAGGCTAAGAGAAACTATGTTTTGGCCAAACGTTAACAGCCAATTAGAAGACTACATTAGTAAATGTCAAGCATGTATGAAAAATGAAAATAGAAAAGAAACCATGATTCCTCATGATATACCTAACAGGGCATGGTCTAAAGTAGGCACAGACATTTTCCATTTCAATGCAGAACATTATTTAATAATAATTGATTACTATAGTAAATATGTAGAAGTAATAAAATTAAATTCTTTAAAAAGCGATGAAGTTATAGATCATATAAAATGGGTTTTTACAAGACATGGTATTCCTGACATTGTCATGTCGGATAATGGCCCAGAATACAGTTCAATAAGTTTTCAAACTTTTCGCGAGAATGGAACTTTACACATGTTACGTCATCACCACGCTATCCTCAGTCAAACGGACAAGTAGAAAGGGCCATACAAACTATAAAAAATATAATGAGAAAGACAAAGTTTGACGGAACAGACTATAGGTTTGGGTTACTTGAGTACCTAAACACTCCAATAAGTTATAATTTACCATCTCCTTCTGAGTTACTAAATAATAGAAAACAACGAACCAGTATTCCGTGCGCTCCACAAAACTTAAGGCCAAAAATAAACAGAAATATAAAAAGTAAAATAAATATGCGCCAACAGTTACAGAAACGGTATTATGACAAAGGTGCAAGAAACATGTCACAGCTTAAAGTAGGACAAAAGGTCAGAGTAAGAATCAACAGACAGTGGGTAAAAGGATTAATTATCGCGTTAGTAGGCATTCGGTCATACCAAATTAAACTGAACGATGGCGGTTCCCTTGTTAGAAATCGAAGGCATCTCATTATTGATACGGGGCCCAGTGATGCACCTCCGAACGAAATGTTGCGGTGCGATTACGATGATATCACTGCCAACAACTTAGTTTTGAATGACGGGGCTGGGGAATTGTTGTCTAATAATAATACTAATAAGATTACTCGTTATGGCAGGAGAGTGAATGAACCTGACCGGTGGTGCTATCCAGTTGTTTGAAGATACACACTCTCGTACACATATTTATTTACATGTTGTCAAAGATATTTTATTTTTATTGTATACTTAATTGAGGTAATGTAAAATAAACTACAATATATTATAATAAATGTGCAATTTGGGTTATTTAATGAATGTAGCATGTGTAAAATAAACAAGTAAAATATTTAAAAATAGTAAGTTTGAAAGTGTATTCATTTGTTACCAGTTTATTTTTATATTTGAAACAAATGTTAAAACTAAATGGATTTGTTATTATGTCATAATTTATATTTCTAAATATCTATTGTTATGATTTTTTATTGTATGAACATGTGTTCATATGTGTTTATATGTATAAATACTATGTTAAAATTACAGGTATGTAGTCAAATAAATTAATAGAAGTAATAAAAAATAATAAGTTGCAATAGTTATTAGTAATAGTAATGTAGAATTTTAATTAAAATCAATCAAATCACAATTGTATCGATATCATCTACTTATATCAATATAAGCTTGATGTACCTATAGATAGTATAATGAATCTGATTGTAAATAAATAATAATAATTGTTCCTTTAAATATCACTGTTAAGAAAAGGAAAGCTCTTATAAATATATATATACTTACAATACTAAAATAAACATTTATAAAAAATAAAAAAAAATAAAAAAGGAGTTGTAGGTAGTTGTTAATTGTAATGTGTGGAGGTAGGAAATGAAAGGTGAATAAACAGTCTGCATCTAACGCTGATGTTTGAGTGACCTTCCCATAAGTACACAACATAATACAGAAAGAAAAGGCTTCATTGAAAAGTTTGAAAAAACCAGCAGATAATGTTCCCGGAGATATCAATAGATATTTTTTATTAATTACATGACATGAAAAGTTCAAAACGCAATTAATTAAGTATAAGTAAAATTATAAATAAACAGTAAATTTGTAATAAAGACTTTCAATTATTCTATGTATTTGTAAGTGTTCCATTTAAAACGTTTTATAGCTTTGTATAAAGAGGTTTTTATCGATTTTTATCAAATTTGTAAGTAACACATTTTCAGTCTTTCAGTCTTTTTAATATACCATGGGTAGTATGACATTACTTGCCAGTGCCATAGCAATGCAATCTTAAACAGTGTTTAAGAATCTTATACTATGATACTGATAATGTCACCCTAGCCATGCTATGTAAAAAAGAATAGAAGGTGCGGGAACATTCTAAACTTCCAAAAATAAAACGTTTTGAATGAACAACATCTCTCTATTTGACCGAAGAATTTATCATGTTATTTCAAAACATTAACGTCTTCAGAGAAAACAGTTGTATTATCTTAAAACAAGAAATAGAGTTGATTTGATATAAATTACAACAGTTATTGAGAGAAGGCGTTATTGTAGTTAAAAGAAAAACACATTTTCTTTAATAAAAAAACAACATTCATTTAGTTTGAGAATTTATAGAATTAAATAAAGAAAAACCATTTTTTCATTCCAAGAAAATATTTACTTATTCCAAATTATTATTAACTTATTATAAATTGCATCTAATCTTGGAATAATACTTCCACCTATTGTGTCAACAAAGGCAAGGATTCAATTAAAGAAAGTAAATATGTGGATTCAAGAAAATAATAATTTGAATAGAGAATAAAATATTTAATCGAAACAAACAAAACTAAACTCATTCTAAAATAATATAACCAAGATTATGTTAAATTTATATTTGAGAAAATATTATTTTCAGTATATATGAGTGAATCATTTTGTTGAATTTAATAAACTTGCTTTCACTGGAATAAATTTGTCTTATTTTAAATAATCTGTTTTTACCGTGCAGGTCGGCTAAAGTGTGTTTTCGATTTTTCGGTGCATAGCCGCCACGTAAATTTTCCAATACCCATCAATTGTTAGCGATGACTTGATTTCAATCATGGAGGCATTTGCCCAGCAGTGGGACTAGGGTTGCCAGCCCTACTCTATAATACAGTGTCCTACTATTTTAGGTGCCTAACTACTATTATTTTAAAAATATATTATAGTAGGCGAAACTATATTTTATCGGCAAAGTCGCTAAAATCAGTCTCTATTATCTAAAACGGATTACACAAAATATTAATTTAAAAAATAAAATAAATATTTTATAATATTGGTACTATATTTTTTTTATTAATTCCCTATCTAGGTACTATATTTTTATGGGTACTGAATCCAAAAATACTATATTTGGTCTTTTTTTTTTTTTTTATTGTGACACGCCATAATGGCTTCACCCTGCCTGATGAAAAGCAGCCAGTGAAGCCCAAGAAGTGAAAGCGTTCATCACAGCGCTACCACGCTATGCCGAACGCTCACACTATGGCGGCCTGCATAAATGCTTTTTCACGCCCCGCTTAAATAACCCGGGAGAGAAAGAGGAGGGAAACACGTGTGCGGGAAGCGCATTCCACATACGGGCAGTTCGGCAAAGGAACGATTGTCCAAACTTTTAGGTACGTGTCTTGATGGTCAGCACGGTATGAGGGTGGCTTCGCAGACCTGCACGCGTCGATCTGGAAAGGAATGGAGAGGGAGGAATGAGGTTAAAGAGCTCCTCAGAGCATTCACCGTGGTAAAGGCGGTAGAAAGCACTAAGGGAAGCAATGTCCCTACGTAGCTGTAACGGCTCCAGACTGGTTGTAACGTCATCGTTACCGATAATACGGACAGCACGTCTCTGCAACCTGTCAAGAGCTTCGAGCAAGTACTTGGCGGATCCGTCCCAAAGATGAGAGCAATACTCCACGCAGGAGCGCACTTGAGTCTTATACAAAAGACAACGTTGCTCAGGCGTGAAGAACCGCTTCACTTTGTTCAGGATTCCGAGTTTACGTGAGGCTGTGGTTATGATGCTCTCAATATAGCTCTTCGGGTTGAGGTCGCTGTGTATGTCCATACCTAAGAGACTGAGACCTGTCTGGATGGGTAATAGGTTGCTTTGGAAGGAGGGCTGGGGGAGAAATGCGGACTTTTTGGCAGTGACAGCGCAGACCTGTGTCTTTTTGGCATTGAACTGGACGAGGTTATCAGAGCCCCATTTATAAATGCGGTCTAATTCCTCGTCCAGCTCAATGACAATTTTACGTCTTGACTCCACTATATCGGCTTGCTTTGCCGCAGGGTGACCCAAATAACGCCGATGAACTGTACTGTCGTCTGCATAGCAATGAATGTTACCCAAGGATAACATGTCATTGATATGCAGAAGGAACAGCGTGGGCGATAATATAGAACCCTGCGGCACTCCGGCGTTCACCTGCAGAAACTGTGAGGCACTGCTTTCGCAGAGTACGCGAATGCTGCGCTCATGCAGGAACCCGGCGACCCAATCGCGTAGGCGAGGTGGCAAGCCGTATGCCGAAAGCTTGCAGAGAAGCGAACGATGCCAAACTCGATCGAAAGCCTTGGAGATGTCCAGGCTAACAGCCAGTGCTTCTCCGTGCTTGTCCATTGCTTCACCCCACAGGTGTGTTATGAACGCTAGGAGATCACCCGTTGATCGTTTCGGTCTGAACCCGTAAAAAGTAGTCAACCCTAAGTGGGACAGCTATAGGCTTACTTACTTACTAATTATTTATAATGTAACATCAGATGGGATAAAGGCACTGGGTTACCCGTAATTAAAAAATTACCCCTTTGTAGAAAAAAAATAATTTGTTTGTATTTTTACTCGTCACTGATTACTTAATGGATGTAAAAGACGTCTATCAACCACTAAATGACCCGACAAAAGATTATGTCAGAGAACGTGAGAGGGTTCGGGTTCGAATTAGTATATTAGAATAGAAAAGAATAAAACAGAATACAAAATACATAGTTACATGTAGGTGTACCATCCACGAGAGCTGCTGCCGACAAACTGCTTCGCAGTTCGGCAGACTTTGTAATACGAAATGAACCTGTATCTTAATATATAAAAAAAATAAAAAAATAAGCTAAAATGTAAATATTTTCAATCAGATGCATGCAACACGATCCTTTTATAGTCGCTGTTCCCTTGAAATAAGAAATAAAAAACCCATTTTCATTTTAAATATCACTTTCAGTTCGTGCCTCTGGTAGGTACTTACTCGAATTTATTTCATCATTATAATCATCATCTTAGCCAAAAGACGTCCACTGCTGCACAAAGGCCTCCCCCAAGGATCTCCACAACAGTCCCAAGAATGTTGGCAACATTACCTCTTTGGATAGCCAAGCTACGTTACGAAGCTAAGTTGGCCGAGGAAGCTGCCAGCCTTCTTGTCACCGGAAGCTTCAACAAGGCGAGCACTCAACTCTTTAACAAGCTGCTTGGCCTCCGGCCACCATGGACCCGATGTCTCCACCGCAAATTATTTATAAGACTTATAACGAAAACATGTTAATACAATCCGACTCGCAAGTCCCGGAGAATCGAGTAATCGAGTACCTATAGTGGGATTTTGGTAAGGCAACATTTTAACTCTCCTCGCTTGCCACCAAGTGCCAGGAGAAAAACTTAATAAATAGCAGTTCGTCAAACAAGATCATAGTACCATATAATGGTACACCCTGCTACACACTACTTTAAAGTTTATACAGACACCCCCCACCAACCTCACGGTTATAAAGTTAGGTGTCAGACATCCTTACGCAAGCACAAGGGACCATCTACGTCAGGTCATAACGCCAGATCAAAACACGCCGGTTACGCATCCTTCATCCGGTACTTTTAAGACTAGCGTCTCAAGCTAGTTGCCCCGTGGACACGTATAGTCCACTACCTAATATCCAGATAGGTTACCGGAGCTGTAAGCTCGCTCACTTCTCGTTGCACTAAGAGCACAACTCGCAGTGTACCACTTGCTCGGGTCAACTCTAAAGTCAACTACCAAATATCCTCTTTGGTGGCGGAGTTGTAAGCACACTCACTTCTCGGTACTGATCCAGGCACCTGATCAATTCCAAAGTCCTACGCGGCTGATTCAACCGGAGGCTTTTGCATCTAGCGGGCGCCTCTACTAGTTCTCCAGACTAGAGCCGGAGATGTTGGAGTAACTGCTCAATGAAAACCACCGAACAGCACAACCAACTAAGGGCAACTCACGTGTCCACGGGTCTTTTCGCTTCAGGCCCCCTCCGGACCGCTACTAAGACCCGCTCGCTGTGCACGAAATGGAAGCCTGGCCAGACCTCAACCAGGCAGACGAACATTCCCACTTCTACAGCTAACCACATGCCACCACGAGTCTAACCCATGTCCGGGGCCTGCCAGAGACGCCCGCGAAGGCATAACCGGCCTAGGTCCGGAACTCCCGTGGTACCCTTAAAAAGAAAGCCGGACCCGTAGTTCCAGCTGCCATGCCCTACCTATCAGGGTCAGTAGATAGGGACCATATAATGGTACAACAGTCAAGAACAGAAGTCTACAAGTTCACTCACCATCACCACCCAAGGTGGTTGGTTCGCGATATGTGAAGTAAACGTGATTACGCGACTATACATATACTTATAAGCATTTCATTACTTTCATAAGAATGTGTGGCGCGCAAACTATAGAAAACAATGAATATATAATTTTAAAGCAAACTTTCATAGCACAAACAGCTCATTATATTTTTAAAGGCATTCTTTTCTTGACTAGAGTGTAGCACGCCCTGCCCTTATGAAGTCAGCTTTTACTACGAATAGCGACTGTTACACAAACCATTTCGCTATTCTACGAAAAACGTAACATAACAATTTGATTTAATTAAAAATACAGATAAGGTAAAGGTACCAAAGAGCACGCACTACTAAAGAGTGCGTAGACTAATTTATTATTTATTGTTTTCTAAAGTCCCTGTGACCACGGACCCTGCAAAGGGTTCGAAACGTCAGGATAAACATTAAATAAGTAATGTGTAAAATAAACGGGAGTAGATCCGTAAAAGTTGTTTCATTTTAATTTATTATTGATGATAGGTATTATATCTTATTATATTATGAATTTTTCTTTGGTGCTGTCGCTTCGAATTCATAATATTTATTGGAAAAAAAAATATTAAAAAAAATGACGATTGTAATTGTTAGAGCAACACTTGCCTTAGTCAGTTGCACGTGACTTATTTTTTATTTTATTTCCGGCAAAAAGTTGTACAGAATCGTACAATAACGCCCATACAAATATACTATTTATCACGTAGGACTTGGACCCACCAGAACATTACACCTCTAGTCAATAGTCCTCTTTCATTAATGATTGCGTCGACTTATCAACCCTTTCGAAGGCATTGATTAGCAAGTATCTTGCAAATAAATATTGAACTCTATGCATTTGAAATAATAAGATTTAAGAGCAATCAAAATATAGAACTGTCTTGTCAACTAAAGGATGTGTGTTGGGCACCTTTGCACCTGGAATGGCGTGGGGAGGGTTATTTGATTGAGCAGTGGTTGTTTTTATTTATTTTTGTTTAATAAGTATATTAAGTATGTAATATTTTCTTTACTGTTTTCCTGATAATATTTTGTATAATTGTATTTTAGATATTATGCTTTTATTAAAGGATTAATTTCATGAATGCTTCCAACCAATCCTGTTCGTACTCTTTGGTAGTGGGCATTCTTTGATGGCTTTACCCTACTGAACCTATTTTAACATTTTGACTCAAAGGTGTTTTATAATAAATTTGTAATGATACTTTGGACGCCTCGGTGGCATAGTGGCCAAGCACTCTGCCCGATACCTCATGGTCCCGGGTTCAATTCCCAGGTCATTTTTAGATGCATAGCCCGGGTTTGTGATCACCAACCCGCATTTGGCAAGCGTGGTGATTAAGGCAATACCCATCAATTGTAGTGATGACTTGATTTCAATGATGGAGGCCTTTGCCCAGCAGTGGGAAAGTTATAGGCTATTTACTTCACTTTTCTTTTTACTATGGCATGGCATGTATTAAAGGAGCTCCAAAACATCTTTAACGCCGTTCTTTTCGATGGAAGAACTCCGGAGGCGTGGAGTAGGAGTGTCGTCGTACTGTTCTTCAAAAAAGGAGACAAGACCCTACTGAAGGACTACCGACCCATTTCGCGCCTAAGCCACGTCTATAAGCTGTTTTCAAGAGTCATCACAAACCGCCTTGCGCGCCGACTCGACGAATTTCAACCGCCAGAGCAGGCCGGGTTCCGAGGAGGATACGGAACCATAGACCACATCTTCACAGTGCGGCAGATTATACAGAGGACCGAAGAGTATAATCAGCCCCTGTGCTTAGCATTTGTGGACTATGAGAAGGCATTCGACTCTATCGAAACCTGGGCTGTTCTAGAATCCCTGCAACGATGCCAAGTCGATTGGCGATATATCCAAGTGTTGAGGTGTCTGTACAATGTTGCCACCATGGCCGTCCAATTACAGAACCAGCAGACTAAGCATATCCCCTTGCATCGAGGTGTTAGACAAGGGGATGTGATGTCCCTCAAATTGTTCACAAATGCATTGGAGGATGTGTTTATAACGCTGGACTGGAAAGGACGTGGCATTAACATCAACGGCGAACACATGGATTTACGGTTCATGCTGACGGCCTAGCTGATTCTTCTCAACGCATCGGTCTCCGGATGAACTTGGACAAAACCAAGGTTATGTTCAACGAACATGCCATTCGTCGTTCGCGGTCATGACATACGGAGCTGAAACGTGGACACTCACGGTTGGGCTGGTTCACAAATTTAAAGTCGCTCATCGAGGCTATGCTCGGAGTTTCTCTGAAGGACCGACTTCGGAATGAGGTGATCCGACAGAGAACGAAAGTAATCGACATAGCCCATCGGATCAGCAAGCTGAAACGGCAGTGGGCCGGTTATATTAGCCGCAGAACCGACAACCGTTGGGGTAAACGAGTTCTCGAATGCGTATCGGCAAACGTAGTGTAGGACGCCCTCAGACTAGGTGGAGCGACGATCTTCGCAAGGTGGCTGGCAAGAGCTGGATGAGAGTAGCCGCGGATCGTGCTCGGTGGCGTGCACTTGGAGAAGCCTATGTCCAGCAGTGGACTAGTATAGGCTGATGATGATGATGATGATGATGGCATGGCAAATTGCAGACCTAAAACATACCTATTGCACTAGTGCTGCCTCTATCGGTGTAACCACAAAGCTCAGAATATAACCTTGCAGGATTATCTCTTATAGCGCAGCCCCTATGTTACAATACAGCTGTCTCACTTGGGCGAGTTTTTAATTTCTCGGTCCACAAACTATTCACAACTACCCACTCAGTTTTTAATAAAAGTTGGAAGATGGGCAGTGGTGCCATCTGAACCGTGTTTTACTGATCTATGCGTTTTTTTAATTGAAGAGTAAGAAAATGACTCCCTTCTACCTGATGTTAGGCAGAAGTGGAGTCCAGATGCGAAGACAACTATTGAGCATAACGGTGTTTACGCGGACATCTTGAGTGAAGTTTAATATGTCATTTAAACATTTTAAATATTTTAAACATTTTAAATATTTAATGCTTAACACATTGACTGCTTCAAAATTGTGTTTATCTATATATTAATACGTGATGCAAAAACTTTGTACCCCTTTTTTATGAAAATTGCGCGGACGGAGGAGTATGAAATTTCGCATACTTATAGTTTATATAGCGAAGGTTATCCTAATGTTAATATATTTTTTTAAATTATGCATAAAAATACATTTAATCAATAAAACAAACATTACACACACTACCATGTATTTGACACACACGCATATTATACTCTTTTCAAAAATTACAAAAATGCAAGAGGAGCTGCCGAAATCTGTCAATGCCAATCCAAAGTCACATTCTATCTTTTTTAATTTTTCATTGCTTAGGATTAGGATACAATCCGTGCAGCCATAATAAAATTACGGACGAATTTCGACCACTGGGCGACCACTAGTAGCAATAATTATAAATGTCCCAATCTTAGGCATAGGCCTTGCCGCACTTTATCCTCCACCGGTCCCTCGGTATACCCTGCAAAGATCTTACACTAAGTAAATGAGAAAAGGTATCGCAATGATTTTTATTCTTACTTTTTTATTTTACATATTATTATATAAACTTAACGCCTGGTCGTCGAACGGCAGAGTTCTCGGCCCGATACCTGAAGGCTCTGGGTCAATTCCCATGTTGGGCAAAGTATGTTTCGGATTTTTCGATGAATAGCCCGGGTTTGTGATTACCAACCCGCATTTGGCAAGCGTGGTGATAAGTCAATATTTAGCGTTTGTAGTGATAACTTGATTTCAATGACGGAGGCCTTTGCCCAGCTGTGGGATAGTGTATAGGCTATTTACGACTACTATTTAAACATTAATTATTATATCAGATTAAGTCCATTAGTTTATTAAAAGAGTAATAAATAACGAACACTTAAAAAATACCGATTGTTAAAAAGGTTTCTTTAATGTGGGTTACATTCAACAAAATACAGTTTGAGCACAAAATAACCTATTTGTTTCGTAGTATAAGGAAAAAAATTGAATAAAATGAACTTTTCAGCGTTCCACAGTCGGAGGCGTTTATAAATACCTTCAGGCGACTGTAATCACAACCAAATGCCAGACGTTGATCTTTAATAAAAGGTTATAGTAATTTGTGTAATTATGCCCGCCCACTAGAGTTAAATACAACATTCTAACTTTTCATGCTTTGTAGACAAATATACAGATAATAGTGCGAGATTCATTCACCCATTATGGCAGACATTTTACCTACCTACCTCGTTTGTTACATAAACTGTAGGTCAATTCTATTAAAAAACTGCAACTGCACGTTTACGCCTGTCATTTGTCGCGTGTAGGAGCAGTGCCGTGGAAATAGACGTATTCTATTTAAATTCTCTGCACCACAACTACACTACAACTGCGCGACTACTACACTACAGCTGCACGAATCCTGTAAAAACCCTGCAATTTAGAACTAAAAGGACTAATGTTACCTTATAATAATAAAAATGAGTAAAAAATATTTTTAAGTTAAACGGTTTTATTGAAAATTTTAATAAAAGCTAAAAAATAATACGGTTGGTTCTAGGTACTTATAGGTACAGGTAAAACATAAAATCGTTGGGCGCACGTAACCTACGTACTTAAATATGTAAATAGCATTTTTTCTAGCTTTTAGTACAATTTTCAATTAAACCGTTTACCTTAAAAAAAATACTTTAACTTTTCAAAATGCTTATAATACGTTGAGCAGAAGTTGCTCACGATCTACTTCAATAAACCTGCACAAAAACTGCACCAATATTGCTGTCATTCCTACACAAATGTCAAAATATTTTATTGGAATACGATTATTTTGCAGTAAACGTGCAGGTGTAGAGCGGTTTTGTTAGTGGAATACCTATTTGAGTTACTTCTCAGTCCCTGCAACATTACGGCAGCAGCGCTGCTTAACAAATACCGAAACTTCAAAATTTGCTCATTTTGACACACGCGACGCTGCAGTGTAGTTGCAGTTATTTAGTAGAATCGGCCTACTGGTGATTTAGTTTTAATTTTAATTTTAAGCGTTCAGTTTTCGACAGTCAGGAGCCAGTGTCGACATTTTTTTCCTTTATTTATTAAAAATAGAAGTCAGTAGCTGATTTTAGTCTTTAGCAACAATCAAATACAGACCACCTGGTTCCTAGCTGTAAAAAAATTAAATTAAAATCTATCTATCTATATATTAATACGTGAACCAAAAACTTCGTACCCCTTTTTACGAAATTTGCGCGGACGGAGGAGTATGAAATTTCTCACACTTATAGTTTATATAGAGAAGAAGCGTAGAATGCTAATTTTTTTTTAAATTATGCATAAAAAATACATTAAATTAAATAAAATTGTTTCATACATTTTTCAAAAAATTCAAAAATGGAAGAGGAGCGGCCGAAATCTGTCAATGCCAATCCAAACACACATTCTATCTTTTTAATTTTTCATTGCTTATGATACAATCCGTGCAGCCTTATTAAAATATTGTTTACTAAACAGCTTTTTATTAAAATTAAGGTCGACCACTGGGCAACCACTAGTATTATTAAATCCATGTTATTATTTGGCGACGAAAACTGTGTCGAAAACTGGTGCCATTACTCTACTTCACTTTCTATTTGCTTACATAAACATTGCTTTTATTAGCTGCCAAACGTTTTAATCAAGACCTAAAATATCACCAAGTATTACAAATTCTGTTTATATGCAAACTCCTGGCAATTACGCCAAAGCATGATTGGCATACACCACCAAGCCACAGCTCAAGTGGCTACAAGCACTTCAGCAGTATATTAATGAAAGTGGGGGGAAGAGGGAGGGGGTTTACTCCTTTGAGGCACAAGCGAATGGCATTTCCAAGAATCTTGTCTTGAGTTGAATATCACTTGTATTATCAATATAAAAATACACACATAAATGCAATAAATAGGAGTAAATAAAACAGTGCAGTGCATAAAATGCCAGGGTTAAACACTGATTTCAGCAATATACCTACGCCAATGCAAAGTCTGCTACGTTATTATAAGTTACGATCTTTTGGTGCATTTATTTATTGATACCAACAGTGGACAAGAGTAGCAAAGGCAAGAAAGAAATGGAAAGAGCTGGATGATGCCTATGCGTCCCAAAGACGTGTTGGTTATTAGAATTGAAATCGAAGTGTATCAGTTTAAGTTTTATTTTATTTTCTTTAATGTATATTCTATTTATTTAGTAAATAATGGCATATCATCATCGGCCTATATTAGTCCACTGCTGGACATAGGCCTCCCCTAATGAGCGCCATAGCGCCCTGTCCTCGGCTTGACGCATCCAGCATCTGCCTGCAGTCTTTCGTAGGTCACCATCCCACCTGGCCGGAGGGCGCCCTACACTACGTTTACCGAGTCGTGGTCTCCACTCAAGAACACGTTTACCCCAGCGGTTGTCGGTTCTTCGCCAGATATGGCCGGCCCACTGCCACTTCAACTAAAATGGCATAATAATTGTTATTAATTGATTATTATTGTGTACTATATGGAAACAAATGGCAAAGTAGATTGTCATCAAAAATTAAGTATATAATATTACACCTACATTCTGGATGCGGGTTTCATTCGCAATTCGACCACGTTAACGAAAACGAGAATTTGTATGGCAAATTTTTAACTCTTCCCGTATGTTGCCACAAGGCGCTACTTCGATACCATACTAATTTTCGTTTTTGAAAATGTAATCGAATGAATACGGATAGTAAACAAAAGTCACACTAGGCACCCTGAGCATTATAAAAATATTTTTATTGTAATAAAGAACCAAAGTGTCGACTGGTGTCATTACCCTATTCGTAAATAAATTATCCTCCATATCTTTTTATTTATGGTAACCTATTTTTTTTTTCGATAATGTTTCTTAAAATTAATTTGGAATAAAACAATTTTTTTTCTATAGATAGGTTTTATATTTAATTTATAGCATGCCAAAACTATTTTACAATACAAAAGAAGTTTCGATAGCTAAACGATAAATCTCTCGGATCTTTTCGCAAAACTAAAGTTGGGGATCCAAAATAAAAAGTTTTTCGCTGAGCACCGGCGGCGGGCGCGGTCTGATCTAGATCCAATGGTTTCAACTGGATTGAATGTAGTTTATTTATTCTAGTTCTGTTATTGTTACGAGTTAGTTTTATCTCTAGCAAACGAATGCGAATTGTTTATTTTGTTCTGTGTGCCAAGTGCGAATTTCATTCGCCATTCGATCACGTTAAAGAAAACGTGAATTGGTATAGCAAAATGTTAACTCTTCTCGTATGTCGCCAGGAGGCGATGCTTGCCATACTAATTTTCGTTTTCGTAAACGTAATTGAATGAATACAGGCTGCCCAGGGTGAGGTTCTTGCGCCCATTCTTCTCCACAGCTAAAAAATAGACGTCCTGAATGGGTAGTGGGTAAAAACATTTTTGGACGATTCAAAAGCTCTTTTCTAAAGTTTATTTAAATAAAAATATTTTTGACTTTGACTTTTGTTTACTATCCTTATTCATTCGATTACGTTTACGAAAACGAAAATTAGTATGGCATTTTAGCAGCGGCAGCGCCTCCTGGCGACAGACGAGAAGAGTTAAAATTTGGCCATACCACTTCTCGTTTTCGCTAACGTGATCGATTGTCAAAAATAACTTACACTAGGCCTTTGGATAGGAAACAAAACTCAAACTGGGAACCCTGAATGAAACGCTTTGATTATCTTGCGAGGTTGTACTTAGCCTTTGTCTCATCTGATGATCCTGATGATGATAAGTCTTGATCCTAGAATCCTTCCTTCTCGATGCTTCTTCCTTCTCCAATAATCTTGTTGAGTTCAATGCCAAGAAAACACAGGTATGCGCGTTCACGACAAAAAAGTCGCCATTTCTACCCCATCCCTCTTTTCAAGGCACACGGCCTGCAGAGCAGTATATAACATGCTCGGTATGAAGATTCGCTGCGATCTGAACCAGAGGGACTATATCGCAGTTGTGATAAAAACAGCGTCACGTCAACTCGGTGTCCTGAACAGGGTGCGGCGATTCTTCACGCCAGTTCAGTTGTGCCTTTTGTACAAGACAGACAAGGTGCGGTCTTACGTGGAGTATTGCTCGCACCTTTGGGACGGTTCCACAAAGTATCTTCTCGATGCCTTGGACAGATTGCAGCGGCGCGCTATACGCATTATCGGCAATGCAGAGGTCACTAATGCTCTCGAGCCCCTGCAATTGCGTAGAGATATAGCGTCACTCAGCGTCTTCTACCGCTTATACCAGGGCGAGTGCTCTGAAGAACTCTTTGACCTTATCCCATCTTCTCCCTTTCTCCATAGGAGTAGGCGTGCTGCTCTCCGGAGTCACCGCTGTACTGTCTCGAACATTCCATCGCGCACAAAGAAATTTGGTAACTCGTTTCTTTGTCGCACTTCCAAAAGATGGAATAGTCTACCAGCACACGTTTTCCTTCCTTCCTATGATATGGGGTCCTTCAAACGAGGCGTGAAGAGGCACCTTGTGGTCCGGCAGGGTGAGAGTGACTGATGCTGCGTTATTTTCACGCTGCACTTGTTGTCCTCGGACTCCGTTCGTTTCCACTTAACGTCAGTTGGAATGGAGTCATTTGCCGAGCTATGAATAAAATAAAATAAAAGAATCCACTACCACTGAGCAACTGGCTGCCTTACCTCTAACTGTCGGTGCACAACAACGCTACTAACATTAATGTAATGATGATTGATGACGAATTAGATAAGACGAAGGTAGCCAGGCGGCCACAAATCAAGCCCTATTACCAACCAAACCGAGTACCTCTACTGGGAATCTAACCTATTTATTATTTGTTTATTTAATTCAAATATGCCTTAAAAGTTAACAGATGTCTCCATCCAAAGCGTTTAATAAGATAAGGTACGAGCAAGAAACAGTGCAATAAAAGATTCAGATCAAATAAAAATAGAACATTAATAAAATCATAAATTGAAAAAACTACACAATAAAAATTATTTCCATAAATACAATAACAAAAATATTCTAGCTAAGTCAGATAACATACAAACAGTACAATAACAATAAAATAGCATACATTTGAGTCAAATGCCATTACCATACTGTTCGCTGCATTTATTTCTGTGGTATCACATCGTGTCGTGTGCAACCAGTGCAAAATAAAACTCTGGACCGTAAAGACGTCTATTAATTTGCTTCTTACCAAGTCAATCAATATTGAACCTTATCTACGTAAACACATACCATTATTATCATTTTTTATTTATAGGTAATATTTTGTCTTTAGTTATCTTAATTTTTTTTTTCTATATTTTTTCTTTAATGTAGGTAGTTAGTTATGAGTTTCATTACTGTGTATTAATACTATTCAAATACATTAAAAAAACATTGTTTAGCGAAGTAAATGTTTCTAATGCATACCATAAAGTCTAAACTCCGGTGGTTTTGACCTGCTCTGCATGTGGTCTAGTGACTATACCACCTTCGGTCTTAGACCCAGAGGTTCGGTCCCTAGCGAAGGTAATTGTGCATGGTTTAGTTGGTGGTAGAGCTTGTGTTAAGTCCGCCTGGTTAGCTACCATCATCATATCTAAATATGTCGACATAACTTCAATTCATAGGCTCAGCCCGACTTTGTAGATCATCAACCCACATCAATAGCGATCGCTTGATTTTTAATGATGGAGGCTTTTGCCCAGCAGTGTACAGAATCAGAAAATACACTAATGAATGACTCACTATTAATGAAATTGCTTTACAAAGCTATTTCAATTGCAGACAGACTTGCATGATTTATTCAACCACTTACCTGACGCTAGACTATTCCAAGTACTCATTACACTTAATAAATACTTTATTGGTCGATGCCCTCCATCCACTGCTAGCGTGGGTAGTTTGCATGTCTGAATGACGTCATCTCGACGTGACGTCACAACACGAGCTCTGTATCAAGCCGGATTAAAATGTCGCGTGCTATATCCGTACCGAATGAATGACCTCTCATTCATGATAGGTTTAGTTGTGAAATTCGTTAACTCATTGTATAAATATATAACCGTTTTATGTAAGGAATTTTGTCGTGCAAAATAAACAGCGCTTAGTTATATAAACGTTAAAGTTGTTTTTAGTAAAACCCTAATGGACCTTTTTGTGAATAGAGATTGTTTTAACCTTCTCTGTTCTAATGGAAGGATACAGAAATATTGGGTGTGTATACCTCCATCTTATCTAAATATGTCACCATAACATCATTTTTTTTTTTGAGAGAGATTGCTGATTGCCTCAGACGGCATTTTCAGCGTCACCGGGCTTTTTTGGGGGCGGCGAGGTACATAAAGGGTACCTCAAGCCGTGTTGAAACGAATCACCTTCGGAGGATTTCTAGAGGGAACAGCATCGCACACTTAAAAGTGCGCGTCCCCGTGCCCTACTAGATTCTCCGAAGGGTTCGGATCGGGGACCATAACATTATGTTGTTAGCATTGTTGTGTTCCGGCAGCTAGTGATATGATAGCCAGTGCCTTGTAGTTGATGATTCCGGGTGAAGTGCGCTTCCACCATCCACCTTATCATCACTTAACATCAGGTGAGATGAAAGCCTATTGCTTACCCGTTAGTAATAAAAAAAAAAGAACGAACCTTACAGTAGTCGCATATGATGTGTAACATTTGACATCTCACCTTAGTAATAAGCAATTTTAACATTATATTCTGAAAATTATTTCTGAAAATCAATGATCTGCACTTTATTGAGACATATAATCAGTAAATATTTATTAATACAGTTTAAAAAAGTCTATTACTGTGGTTGAAATCTATATTACAGTATGAAATAGAATACAGAATTAACAATGACGTATATTTTTATACAATAGAATAAATATTATTAACGGGATTATTACCATGTTTATTGTCGTGTTTGAGTATCCGATATTTAACAACCGCTTTTTATGCCGTATATGAAAGGAGTGACAGATAAGGTCGCAAATATATTCAATAAATACTCAATTAAGACCATCTTCACTCCTTTTAAAAAAGTAGCTCAATGTCTACGTTCACCAAAAGACAGCTTTCCCCTAGAAAAGCCCGGTGTGTATAAGATCGATTGCAGCAGCGGTAGCTCCTACATTGGCCAAACAAAACGTACAGTAGCCTGCCGAATTAAGGAGCATATAAAAGCTGTAAAGAATAACGATACGCAAAAATCGGCCATTGCTGAACATTTGATCCAATCGGGTCATAATCACTGGATTGAGTTTTATAACCCCCAGATAATTTCAACAGAACGTCACTACATACCAAGATTGGTAAGAGAAGCGATTGAAATTACAAAATACAAAAATTTCAATCGCGAAGATGGGTTTAAACTGTCGCGTATCTGGAATCCAGTGATTAGCCTATGTAAAGACCGCAAAAAGAACAAAAGTGCCGTTTCGCGATCTGATACGGTCAGTGTAGTGTGTCGAGAACAAGTTCGAGTGAATAGCGACTTAGGAGCCAGTGGTACGAATATTGAGCGCAAAAAACGACTAAGGAAGAGGGTAGATCGTTTTGTCTGCTCATAATCACTCCACCCGCAATAACTTCAGTACATCCGTGATCATGGCGCATGCAACTGTGCCGAAATATCGGATACTCAAACACGACAATAAACATGGTAATAATCCCGTTAATAATATTTATTCTAATGTAAGTGACCATGATAGTTTAAAAAGTTATATTTTTATACAAATTTTAAAGAGAATGCAAAATGCATGCAGTAAATACTCATTAGAAGATATGTCACACTGTTATCCTATCCTGCCGCGCAACTTTCGAGAAAATAGATCGTAATGTCAGTACCTCAAATATCACAATCACAAACATAATAAGTTGTACTTACTGCGTTCATAATTGTGCGGCAGTATCACACTGTTTTGTTTGATCACATTTCTACGAAATCACTCCTACAAATTATTGTTGTGCATTGTTACGGATCACACTGTTACGACCCTACATCCGTCCCTTTTCTACGAAATCACTCCCACAAATTGTATATATAGAAGGCGAGCGGAAAGATGTTACACATCAAAAAAACCACCACCTTAAGGGTTAGTTGTGATTTTTCCCGTTCTAATTTTCTCTGTAATATAATAAAACCAAAAAAATGCAAATTCTTCCTTCTAATTTACCCCCAAAGTCATAAAAAAATATTTATTTATTTAATTTATGGCATACACAACAGGTAACAATCGTAGCTTATGCTAAATAGTAGCCTATACAATTATCTAATCTAGACTTAGATCGAAACCCAAAAGCGTGTTCACACAGCATGACTAAGCATTAGCATGTAAATAAATATTATTACAATTGAAACAGGTGACAGACATGACTGGACATCTCAGTTCAAGATTTCTTTTACCTTATATAATTACATATATGGGAGATATGTAATATAGATACCATTACTACGCAAATACAATTCTCTACCATTTAACATTGTAACTATAAATTGGGGGAAAACGACAGCAGCAGAAGTAGGTATAGTTAGTTGAACCAAGTAGGTATATGTTTATAGTGATAGTAATATCGAATTATCCCCTTTCTCATTAATTATGGAAGCTTTAAAAATATTTTCTCAATACAAAAAAAATAGAAAAAAAGAAAGCCAAAAGAGTTTTGAAACAGGAATATTGTTATAATATGTCAAAGCCAACAATTGCGGCCTATAAAAAAGGCCCCATAAATATTTTATAGGCAATTGACAAAGTTAGAACGGTCAATCCCTAACGGCTTATCTCAAAGTTAATGCTGACAAACTCTAAAAATGTCCGACTTTTACGATAGTTCCTTATCTTGTTAGACGAAAATGGCGTCGACTCTAGCCTGTGCCTGACACTGTACGAAACAATTAATAAAATTATGTAATCGCCCCCAGTGGTCAAAATTTTACCGTAATTCATAAAATATACAATATGTGTCGATACAATGTTAGGCGTCATCATCATTTCAGCCCGTGAGCTGCTGGGTATCATCAGCTCATTTTAGGTTCCCACTGCTGGAGCACGAGCCTCCGCCATGGATTTTTTTCTCTTTTATTTTTAAGGACTACTAGCAGTCCCAATAAAACTCTTCCCTATAGAGATAGAGAGAACGGGCCATAAACCACCACGCGGGCCCAGTGCGAATTAGTGGTGGTTAACGACTGCTTATGCAGCCGGGACCAACGGCTTTACGTGCCTTCCGAAGCACGTAGGAGCTCGAGATTAAATATTTTTGGTTACCCATCCAATGACCGTACCACGGCCACGGTCGTAAGAGACGCGCTGGACATAAACCAATGAAGGCAGATCATCCGCTCCAGATGCAACCATGATACTGACCACGATCCTCAGACCCCAGGGGCTGTCCCCAGAGAGAGATCCAATGACCGGCCTTTGCGAAAGTTTCTTAACCTCAGCACTCGCAGACCGGGCGCGTTCCACTGCGTCATTGAGCTCGTCTGTTGGGTATAGGCTTCCCCTTTAAAACACCACCTATAGCCGGTCTCGTGCAAGCCTCATCCACACCACAGCTCTCCTGGCAAGCTTCGGTCTCCTTGCGTGCCTCGAGGCCGCTTCCCAAAGGACCTCGCTGGACCAAGGGTGATGGGAACATCACCCTTGGTCCACGGTCGTCGTTCCGGCAAGATCGTCCGAAATTTTTCGGAATGACAGCTTGGGAGCGAGGAGCTCGATAGCGTAGTGGTTAACGCGCCCGGTCTGCGATTGCTAAGGTTAAGCAATTTTCGCATAGACCGCTCATCGGATGGGTGACGAAAAATGTATCATCTCAAGCTCCTCTGTGCTTCTGAAGGCACGTAAAGCTGTTGGTCCCGGCTGCATTAGCAGTCGGTAACAACTTATACGACTCGACTAATGTAGTTTCTTATCTCATCCGATTAGCAGCGATTCGATTAAGAAATTGAACAGATTCTTTAAATTTGTGTAAGTCAGTTACTTAGTTTTTTTTTGTCTACTCTGATTCTTCTACATCCAGTTAGAACAGTCAGGCTTATTGCCTAATTTCAACACCTATCGTTATTATTATAGATGCTTAGAATAATAAGATAGATGTTACGCGTACACGATACCTTTGAAAGGTATTCCTTTCAAAGATATCGTGATCGCGAATGCGATCGATAGAATTGTGTTACTTGTATAGTCACAGAATACCTATTAGTAGGTACCTTCAAGTGTATAGTCGCAATTGTTAACGGAATAAATGTTGTACAGAATGATAATAAATATATAGACAATTCATTGCGTTGTGTTGCTCCTATATCTTTAAATAATCGTTACGATTTCTTGTTATTGTATTTACATAAATAATTTACATTTGACGGATCAAATGATGATGTATAGTCATGTTTATTAGAAAAAGTTTAAAAATGTGTAATATTTCTAATTACAAATTTTTAAACTTTATTTTTATTCTTATTCTATAAATACTTTTAACATTATTAATTACATTCTGTTAATCGTTTACACTTCCCAATAGCTTTCAAAGATATTTGCGTTTGTTAATTTGCATAGATGAATGATTTCAATTTTTTTTTTTTATTATCTTAAGCTAGTTAGTTCATTTCTTAGCTTTAGCTTCTCGCGTCGCTTTCCTCTCTGCTGCTTTCGCAAGCTGTTTGGCAGGTTTAAGGTTACCCTTCTTGCAAAACCTCTGGTTCCTCAGGAATTTAGGGTCCATACCAAGAGTAGATTCGTGTCTGAACTTCTTGGGTTTTGTGATACCATTCCTGTGTGCCTTGCGGTTTTGGTTATGATTTGTGTGATTCTTTGACTTCGCCATTTCGTCGAAATATCTGAGCTAAATTCACAGAAGAAAATTTCCAGAAGACAGACGATGATGATGATGAATGTCAAAACGAAGTCGTTCTTTCAATGTCTTTCAGAAAACGTCGCGAATCGCGATCATGAAGCTGTTCGCGATCATTGTCACTTGTCAAATAGTTGTGTGAAGTTCGTGAATAACATTCAAATGTGAAATTGGAAGGTAGGTAGGTATTAAGATAGGTAACACTTGGTTCAATAAGTCCTGAGACTAAATACTAAAACGAAGTTTTTTTTGATAAAATTAACTTTTATTTATTAACATAGTCTCCTTCAACTGCAATACAGTCTCCCCAACGCTTTTCCAACTTTTCTATTCCATGAGCGTAGAAAGATTTATCTTTGGCTTTAAAATAAGCCTGCGTTGCTGCTATTACTTCACTATTTGAGTGAAATTTCTTGCCCTGGAGATTTTTTTTAAGTCTGCAAACAGCCATTAATCACTGGGTCCAGATCTGGAAAATACGGTGGATTAGGAAGTAATTCGAAGCCCAATTCGTTTAGTTTGGCCATTGTTATCATGGACTTGTGACATGCACATGCGCATTGTCCCGGTGAAACATCACTTTTTTTTCTTTATTTGAGGCCGTTTTTCCGCGATTTCGTACCTACTTTAATCGCTCCATAATCCCATGTTATGTTCGCTATTTATGTTTTCCTCTATCAAGGTATTCGATGAAGAGTATTCCAAGCACATCCCAAAATACAGAGGCCATAACCTTCCCGGCAGATTGTTGTGTCTTTGGGCGGCTTTGACCGGCCGCTTTCAACTCTGCTGACTGCCGTTTGGATTCCGGAGTGAAATTGTGAATCCATGTTTCATCCATTGTCACATACCGACGTAAATATCTTTTTTATTGCTATTAAACAGTGCCACACAGCGCTCTGAATCATTAATACGTTGTTGCTTTTGATCAATTGTTAGCAGACGCGGCACCCATTTGGAGAAAAGCTTATTCATGGCCAAATTTTTATGTAATATAGTGAAAACACTACCAGTTGAATCTTCACTATGTCAGCTATCTCGCGCACTTTTACCTTTCGATCTTCCTTCACGATTTTCAGGACTTGGTTGATGTTTTGTTGAGTCACTGCTTCATTTGGACGACCAGAGCGTTCACCGTCTTTTGTGTCCATGCGACCGCGTTTGAAATCAGCATACCACCGACAAATGGTTGGTTTAGATGGAGCAGATTCCGGATAACACTTTATAAGCCATTGATGTGCTTGAACGGTGTTTTTTCCCATTAAAAAACAATGTTTTATCAACACACGAAAATCGTTATTTTTCCATTGTTTTCGGAATTAAAAAAGGCACTTAAGACGACACCTCGATTTGTGAACAATCAAAAAGGCTGATCCTTACTGACGCTGCAGCTGGCATAAAGTCGATAATACGTAGCGCCTGCGACAATATTTATGTAATCTTACACCCGTTCCCTATATTCTATCTGTCTGTTGTTTTGCTTAATGGAGTTAGAAATTTGACATAATTTGTATGGAGCTTATGTCAAATTTGTATCTATAGTAGGCAAAACAACAGATAGATAGATTATTGGGAACGGGCGTTAAACTATTCGACGAAAGTTGCTGCATTTTTTCAGTGTGTCGCCTTAAGGGTGCGCCGTCCGTAAGTGACAAGTGTCATATGTTTTATTTGAAATGTCGTCCATATTTATTTGATGCCGCGCGGCCATACTAATTTTGAATTTAAGGTGCTTAATAAAAAAATATTATTTAAATAACCACTTGATGAATCAAAAATGTAGTCTAGCAATTTGTAGTTTATCCATTGATGATTGTTTAGACAAAATCAGAGGTACAATAATTTAGATAAACTATAAGAAATCTACTAAACGCCGCCACTCGTTTTCATGATCTTTGCCCAACTTTAAATGATATTGTAGAAAAAATTATAGCGTGTTATGAATTTATGGTTCTGACAAATTGTAAACACGTTCCCTATGATACTAAATATATATTTTGTTCATTTAATACGATAGTATTTTCAATTATATTTACTTAACCGTAACTGCATTTTTGCCATTTTTTGGTCGGCCCACCCTTAAGTATCTGTAAATTAATATTTAAATTGTTCGATTTTCAAAAAAAATTAAAATCAATCATTTGATGGCCAGTACCTACTTTCTAAAAATCAAAAGAGCTTTTAATAAGTATATGCGCCATTTACAAGTACCTAAGTCTCGGGACTTATTGAACGATCTAGTAGGTACCTATTAGAATTAGACAATAAGCCACTTTATTTCCATAAAATTATATACAATCGATATTTATTAATATTTAAGCCACTGAATCTGACTAAGTCCCAAAACGAATATAGCCGGTAAACCAATTAAGCTTGTAGACTAGGTCAACATTTTTAACTTTGTTAGTCAATTAAATTTATTTTATTTAAAAGTCAAGCTGGGCTAGAGGGCTTGATGGCGTTCTGCGCTTGCATTGAATAAGCTTCATGGTCTGGGGGCTCCTATCAGGGAACTGTTTGGATTGGATCTGCCATAGCCATAACCATAACTCTACGCCATACACACATACATAGTACATTGTGTCTATTGTCAATGGTTTTTAACATAATCATTTTAGACAAAAGACGTCCACTGATGGACAAAGGCCTCCCCCAAGGTTCTCCACAACGACCAGTTTAAACGGTTTTTTACTATATTGCAAAATAATTGCTGTATATAGTAAGTTTGATTGAGGATCTTGAAAAGGTTGATTCAATCTTCAAAAAGATTTTCGGTTATGTATGTTTTTTTTATTTATTTAAACTTTATCAATCACACAACACCTACACTCCCATCATAGATCACAGAGATCATCATCATCATCATCATCATCATCATAGAGATAAAAACAATTGCAGTAGCATGCAATAGTTTCATTTACAGACTTCAATAATTTGTTTATGACGTTTGCTTTATAAATGAAGGGAATTTAACCCAGGACTTCCAGATATTGGGCCGAGCGCTTTGCTATGCGGCCAATATAGAAAATTATATTATTACTTTCAAATATTTTTTTTTTAATAAATGCGTCCAATTCAATAGCATTTCCGGTCAAGTTCTCTACCATTAGGCTATATTCTGATTGTATTCGACTTTCCAATTCAAGTTGCCTACAAATTGAATTTTTCCAACACAAAAAGTACACAAAGTTCTGGGCTTAGATGCTAAATTGAAAGACAAGACGTTTAGACGTCGCTTATACTGTACAAATGTAGACTTATTCCATTAGGGGTACGGTTCAAATTCAAACGAATGGGATTTAACTTGAATTGACTGCACGACGGAATGTGCGCTCCACAATTTTCCATTCATAACGAACGAAGGGATGTGACGGCAGCCGAGTCTGATATCGATAAAGTTAAAAGAGACAGACATTTTTGTGTGTTTTGGAGGAGATGAAATCTGTGCGTTTTTGCATCGTCTATATAGCCAACAGAGATATTATATAGTCTTTACATTTAAGTATACAACGTGTAACAGAATGGTGTGGTCAAAATTAAAAGATCTAAAGTGTATCCGTTCTAGATCTTGTATGCAGAGTTATTAAGGTATATTATTAACTTTAACTTGTAATGCTATTTGAAATTAAATAGTTCTATTGTAACGTAACATCAATATAAATAAGTTACAGCCCCAGTGGTTTAGTAACCTCTGTGTTCTTACATTTATGATCACTGCTGCTTGCTTAAGCGCGCCTGATGCGCATGAGCTTCACTAATATACATATTTAATTTAAAATTGCATGACAAATTAAAGTACATACAAGATCTGGATCGGATACATTTTGTACCTTTTCATTTTGACCACACCTTTCTGTTACGCGTTGTATACAGTGGTGGACTTATACCTAATTTGAAACACTTTAATACTCATATACATTAAAAAACAAAACTATCTAAACTTCAATCATAAAAAGAGTTTAAAGCATACATAGCCTATTTTCTGTTACTGGCCGCTTGGACGCCTAATTAGAAACACTTTAGAAAAGCATGCACGGCACATTCCATTTTTCAAATTGAAAAAATAAAACTTCTTTCTTAGCTATTTCTATCGTTTTTGCGGCAATTGAACATCAAATTGAAATTTAGTTTACGATTTTTGTTCAAAATGTGCAAAAATAAAAGTTGTGACGCGTCAACTAGGCAAATAATTGTTAATTTGCACATCGACCAAAAATAGCTGATCATTTAAAATGTTCCGTAAAAAAAGTTTTTAATGCTATTGACCATTATAAAAGACACGGAACTATTGAAAATATTCTTAGAAAGGTTCGACTGAGGAAATTTTCGACGAGAGAAGATAATATGCCAATCGTACGTATTGCTAAACAAGACCCAACCAAATTAAAAATGAAGTTTTTTCGCCTGATGACCCTAGAAACGTCTCGTCAAGACTGGTACGCCGTAGATTAGTGGAAGCAAAATTGTTTGGGAGGGTTTCTCGAAAGGTACCGCTTCTTACCAAGCAACATCGAGAGAAGCGATTATTATTCGCTAAAAAGTATATCAATTAGACGGTGCGAATTTGAAAAAAAGTCTTATTCTCAGATGAAACTAAAATAAACATGGTAAATTCAGACGGCAAGCGCTACGTTAGACGTCCAACAAACCATGTTTTTAATTATAAATACACTAGAAGCATAGTCAAGCACGGGGGCGGCAATATCAAGGTATGTCTTTCCGGATGTGTTTTCTGGATCTTTCACCATAATAATGTGTAAAATTTTTTTTTAGGGAACAGCGTATTTCCGTCTTAGACTGGCCTGCAAATAGCCCTTATTTAAATCCCATAGAAAATCTGTGGCATGTCATAAAAAAGAAAGTCTCAAACAAGCGTAACTCCAGTCACAACGAACTCTACGAAGCTTTTGTCGAAGCATGGAATTCAATCCCAATAGATAAATGTATGAAATTGCTTGAATCAATGCCACGTCGTTGTAGAGCTGTGATTGATAATAAAGGATACGCAACAAAATATTAATTTTAAGTTTTAGTAGCCTATACACAGTATCTATTACCTAAATTATCTAATGCTCAATAATTAATACTATAAATTATTTATCTTTTAATTTTCTTGTATTGTTTCTAATTAGTTGTCCATTATTGCTGGTACTTTAAAACTCATTAAGTTATTTGTATGAAATTTATATTGAATCGGTACTTGTTTAGTTGATATTGTGTTGTTTTTTCTAATAAATGATAAGTTATTGAACATATTTTATGCTATTTGTTGTTTCATTTCCAAATAGTGTTACATACAATAAATATTATATCCATTTAAGATGAGAAGCTGGAAGCTATGCCACAGATTAAATAATAGTTACTGCTGATTAAACGTTATACTATGATAGTATATAGCGTGTTTTGGATAAAGCCCAAATTGTTTAAGTTACAACTAATGTGGGAAGGCCTTAGCCCAGCAGTGGGACGCTTATAGATTGATGATGATATGTGTAAGGCTCTTACTCCTCTTTCAAATACAAGAGTAAATATCGATACACGAATTCATCGATAAAAACCATTTCTGTAACATCCATAAAGGAATCAGTCGTTTCATTGTATGCATGCTAGCTCGTTTTTGTCTGTTGATTTGATCAAACGCGACATATATTTTATTTGCGACTGCAGTTACTGAGTTCACTGAACAATAAAATCATTTGGACTTTAAATTTTAACCAAAGAGTTTTATTAACAAGTTTAATTCGTCTTAGTTTTTGATTGGCCACATCACTATTCATAGCTATCGACCCGATGTCTAAAAGCGGTCGTCTGCTCACATTTAACTTTATCGATAATCGATTATTGTTTCTAAATAGTTCGGTACGTTTGTGAATGACTGGTGAATGTCGATGCTTAGTACCTATGTTGTTTGTTATAGTGGTGGTGATAAGCTCAGTGGAATGCCTTCAGCTAGACAGTCAGGCATCTACGCGAAGGCCGAGGGTGACCAAATACAGTAAGACGACAATAGCGCCAGGCGGATCCACGGTAAGCGATTTACTATATATTTTTGAAGAAAAGTTAAAAAAAAATATCTTTTTATTATTTGAATTTTTGCATTCACTATATAGGGAATTGGCCCAGTGTTGGACAGGAACCAGTGAAATCGACATGTTTTTTCCTTATATTATTAAAAATATGGGTCAGCAACTGGCTTTAATTTGCAACAACAATTGACTGCTTCCTAGTTTTTTTTTTCCTTTAATTGATGGCTTCGTGCGATTAGCACATTTAGCCAGTGTCAAAGTAATTTTTCTTACAAGTAATACATAAAAACAATATATTTTTCCTTCCTAATGATGATGAATGATAATAGAAATGAGAAGTGAGAAATGATATACCTCCAACCCCTCGAGTATCTCAGTAAAGATGGGGCTTTACTAAGTCCTCACGCAGACTTCTTGAGAGAATTTGAAAAGTGCCTGTTGCACTGTTTTGTTTCATCACACTACGAACACTTAATGGTTAATAATCCACCATTATTTCACATTAATATTCGACATAACACACTTTCCCGCCAAGAAGTCTACTTCCTAGTTGTCATACCGTATTTTTTATATTTTTTTAAATTTTTATTATTGCTTAATAACATGATTACTTACGCCTTAAAATTAGTACAGCATTTAAAACCACTGAGGTTTGTGTTAATGCCGTTTTATCTACATCGATAATACAATAATTGACATAGGTACATGTCACCTGTGAGGCGTCAAAATATCGGTCGGCGTACGACCGATATTTCGACTTACATTACATTGTAAAATATATATAAGTAAGTAAAGTAAATATAAAATCACAATACAAGTATGTACCTACCTAGTTATATATACACTTTTACACTTTCGCGTTTCATCCTACTAATATTATAAACGCGAAAGTTTGTAAGTATGGATGGATATTTGTTACTCTTTCACGTAAAAACTACTGAATGGATTTGGATGAAATTCGGCATACAGATAGTTTATAACTTGAATTAGCACATAGAATACTTTTTATCCCGATATTCCCACGGGAACGGGAACCACGCGGGTGAAACCGCGAGCGGCCGCTAGTTATAAATAAATAAACACCTAGACGGGGATATGAAAATCTATGTAATTTTTTTAGTTACCTAAAATGTGTCGAACTGGGCTTAAAATGTCCAAAAACTCGTGCCACTTCCCTATGTAGTTACAAGATAAAATTACAAAGTACACACGCCCGCACATGAACCTACCACAACCTGTATAATTTCTTCAATAGACTTTGAACTTTATTACCAAGACATATGGTTGAAAATGTATTTAAGAGAATTGACAGTTTTGCACATGTTGATGTGCTGGCGTCTGTACTAGAAAAAATCAGTGAGTCTTCTAAGGTCTCGGTAGCTCAACGGTCAGAGCATTGGATTGGTAATTCAAGGGTTTTCACACTCGAGCTTCATGATACTTGTGATTTTTATAGTGAAATTAGTTGACCGGCGGTCTTCGTACCGCTTGATATTATCCATGACAACAAAGCGAACAAAACGTTGACAGTTTTCATGACAACAAAATAAACAAATCATTCCTCCGCTTAAGAACACCCGTATCCCACGATGGACCCATAAAGCAGCGCCACTTACCGGATCCAATTGTAAATCTAAACCATTCTCGAATTCACTTGAACACACACAAAAAAATCATCCAAATCGGTCCAGCTCCAGCCGGTTAGAAGGAGTTCAATAACACACACACGCACAGAAGATTAATTTATACATATACAATAAAGATTTTGTCCTCAGGGTGCCTACGTACGCCTAGTGCAAGTTTCACTCGCCATTCGAAAACGAGAATTTGTATGGCAAAATGTTAACTCCTCTCGTATCATCTCAGCCAAAAGACGTCCACTGCTGGACAAAGGCCTCCCCCAAGGATATGAGGGGTATTTGCCGTAATCGCCACGCTTGGCAGGCGGGTTGGCGATCGCAGTAGGTTGAGGGTAACCTCAGAGAGATGCTGCTGCCCATCCTCTGGAATGGTCCCTTAGTCGGCTTTTACGACACCCAAGGGAAGAGATGGGGATAGGGGGATTTACCCCCGGCACCACACAGGGACTCCGGGCACTCCTCTCGTATGCCGCCATACTAATTTTCGTTTCGTAAACGTAATCAAATGAATACTGATAGTAAACAAAACTCACACTAGGCACCCTGACATACCGGGGCAGGTGCACTATAACTGTGCAATCTTGGCTCTGTCCAAACCGCCGAATCAACACTATCTACTCTTACTATGTAAAGCAAAGGAGCCATTCAGTGTTCAGTCAACGCTGTTGACTACGTCATCAACATGTTTCATTATTAACCTTTCTTAAATAACTGCAACATTTTCCCCTCCTTCCTTTGAAATGGGGGTTAAGACCATCGCATCTGCCTCAGACCCAGCGGTTTGATTCCCAGAGGGACTTACATGTTTGTGTACTCGGTTTGGTTGGTGGTAGGGCCTATTTGTCCGCCCGGCTAGCTACCACTGTCTTTTCTAAATATGCCGCCATTACATCAATGTTTATAGCATTGTTGTGCTCCGGCAGCTAGAGATAAGATAGCCAGTGCCTCAGTAGTTGCGGATCCCGGGTGAAGTGTGCCTCCACCAATCCTCCGCCATAGCCTTGTCATCACTTAACATCAGGTGGGAATGTGGGATGAAGGCACTGTGATTAGAATTACTGTCATTAGAAGTAATATTATTAATTATGTGTCACCGGTTCAAAAATCGCACCCCAGGGGAAGTGGAGTAATTTGCCAAGATGACTTTAAAAAAAAATAAAAAGTTAAATTGTTTTCTTCGAAATCAATAGGTATTGTACCCACTCACGGCACCGATTTTTCGAAGCAAAAGTTCTTATACTAATTTAACCGAGATTTTAGAGGCGGTCTCTGTACCTACCACAGAATCTGTGGTAGACCTCTATGGTTATGGATGAGGTTAAAATAACGGTCTTTATGGTCACTTAGCATCATCTGAAAAGGAAGAGCGTTGGGGATTAATAAAAAAAAACATACTCGCCATTCAAAATACAAAATTCTTATCAAGAAATACAAGCTTCTACTCCTCAGTTTGTGATTTTTGTGGCAAAGTGTGTGAAAGATAGAAATAATATTTATTTGGATTAAACCGGGAAAAAAGTAGGTATTTATCTAATACCTACTAGCTGACCCGGTGCACTTTGTACCGCTTACCTTACCAGTTACAACAAAACAAACAAATCATATTATATTGGAAAAAATTCCAAAAACTAAATTTTTTTTTGGGGTGGACCACCCTTATCACTTAGATATATAAAAAATAGATTACTGCCGATTGTCAGACCTACCGAATATACATATAAAATTTTACAAAAATCGATCGAGCCGTTTCGGAGGAGTATGGCAACTACGAGAATTTTATATATATTAGAGATAGGGTTAACGAGAAAGCTAAATTAGCTAGGGGATAGATAGCGCCATCTGTTTTTTGGTACTGGGAACTTTCTTGTTAGGCTTGTTAAAGATGGCGCTGCTACCGGTTTAGTTATTCCCGTTCGTTCTAAATCTATTGTCCAAAAATTAAATTAAATTGTTTTTTTAACTTTTAAAGTTTTAAGAGCGTTTACGCCGCACACTAGCGCCGCCAATGAAAAAAAAATATATCTAGTAATTAGAGATAGAAAATCAAATTATGCTCAACAAGCTAGGTATCTGAATGAAGTAATTTAGCATTTTTACGTCACCTAATGAACACCTCACATGTTATAGTTTAGTTAAATAAGGCGTTATAGTTAAAAGTGGCCGTAACGTGACGTAAGGTGACGTAAAAATGCTAAATTACTTCATTCAAATAGTTTGTTGAGCATAATTTGATTTTCTATCTCTAATTACTAGATATGTTTTTTTTTCATTAGTGGCGCTAGTGTGCGGCGTAAACGCTCTTAAGCTTTTTTATTCTAATGAAGATTAAAATCTATTTATTTATCAACTCAATCGAACGGAGTAATATAATAGTGATAAGTTTCATGAAAATACAATAACTAATTAGGTCTATGGCCGAAGTAGGTATATATTTAAAAAAGTATTTCTTTACATTAATATACTCAATTTATGTACAGTGCATTGCATACAGTCAGTAGCCAAATTCGCTGACTATTTTAGAAATATATCATAATAGCTTTACAAGAAGTTAATAAGCGCCTGTTAAATTATTACTTGTTGTTGACAAAGTGCTTAAATGCTCAGAGATTTTGGCTGCTCACTGTTCTTGTGCTCACCTTGTGGAAAACCCTGAGCTGATGATGATAATGATTTTTCCTCACTACTTAATGTTAAAGGAGGCCGGGACGGAGCGAAATTTGATGACAGCAGCTACATACCGGCTAAGGATTAACGATGAAACATGCATCCTACTCACAGTGGACGCCTTGCTAGACATCTCGTACGTCACCAAGCTAAACGAGCGTGCTGTAAGTAAAGATCATTCATACGCCTTCTCACAACCGCCGTGTGACAATGCGCTCGGCCCGATATCTGGAAGTGTGTTACCGAATTTTTTCCCTGGTCTGTAACAACATAATAATATGGCAAGCGTAGTGATTAAGCCAAAACTCATCAATTTGTAGAGTTTACTTGGTTTCAACAAGGTGGACCGACGACGATCTGGTGAAGGTCAAGGGAAGCCGCTGGATGCGAACATCACAAAACCAGTCGTTGTGGAGATCTTTGGGGGAGGCCTTTGTACAGCAGTGGACGTCTTTTGGCTGAGATGATGATAATGATTTGATTTCAATGATGATTAAAAGAAAATAAATATAATAATATGAGTTTATGCACTTTAAATAGGATAATTAAAGTAAATAGCATATGACTGTCCCACTGCTGAGCAAAGGCCTCCATAATTAAAATCAAGTCATCAAGATGAATATAAAAAAACACGACAACGTGTGAGCTGAGCATGCCTGATGCTTTCAGTCAGGCATATCATTCCAAAACCGGACAGCATGCACAAAAAAACATCCTCTCTCCCTCCTGACGCAGTCGGGTAAAAAAGGAGTAGGATATATGTATAAGCGCCCGGGCAACTTTTGCAAAGGCCGGTCATCGGATGGGTGACCAAAAACTTATCATCTCGAGCTCCTCCGGGCTTCGGCACGTAAAGCCGTTGGTCCCAGCTGCGTTAGCAGTCATTAACAACCATCACCCGCACTGGGCCTGAGTGATGGTTTATGGCCCGTCTTCCCTATCCATCCATAGGAAAGGCTCGTGGTGACCCAGCCGTGGGGACATAAAATGAGCTGATGATGATGATGATGATGATGATGATGATGATGATGATGATGATGATGATGATGATGATGATGATGATGATGATGATGATGATGATGATGATGATGATGATGATGATGATGATGATGATGATGATGATGATGATGATGATGATGATAATGATGATGATGATGATGATGATGATGATTTGTTGAATTAATACAATAAACAGCCGTCAAGCAAGGATGTTTCTGTTTTCAGGATGCAAACGCGTTTGTCCCCAATAACGCGAACGTGGCCGGTGTCTGCAAGGAGGGCGATGCTGAGACTCTGGTGCTGTCCTTCAAGGAGTTTGCATTAGAATGGTCCTTTGCTAAGGTAAGAGATTGAATATTATAATACATCTTTTTCGTTCTATGATTTTTAACACTGAATTTTAAATTATGGTTCATTTACACTGCCGTATTTATATGAATACTGAAGTTTAGAACTTTGATAAAAGACATCTAGACTCGGTTACCCCTAGGCCACGACCACTTCGGCGTGGTGCGAGATTTCCCGGTGTCCATACCTTCTATTACAGTTAAATAAGCCTTCCATACAATAAAAAAAACTATTTAAGTTAAAGAGCCACTCTAAGAAGTAGAAGAAGAAGAAGAAGACGGTCCTCCGTAGTTATACTACGGAATGAACTATAAATTCGCTAGTCGTGGTCTTTGAAAACCAGTGTCACTATTGTAGAAGGTCGTGGGTCTGAGTACCTCCAAGTAGTCTTTTTAATAGTTATTTTCAAGTTAAGGCTGAACTTTGACATCCCTAGTACTGATTGCGAGTTCTTTCACTATTCAAGCGCTTTTTAACTTTGAATCACTTTCGTCGCCTAGTGCAAAGTCGGTTTAACCTGTTTAATCCCGTCTTTTTGTACCTAAAATAATCATGTACTTTCATCTCCAGACACCGGGTGGAGAACGTTGGTACGTGGACAGCATGAGACTCACATACAACTCCAGCGCGCGAATACTGGAGCATGCAGCCAAGCAGGGGCGGAAGGTCACCCTCAACACGGACCCGAAGTCATTGTTGTTCCCCACACCAGTTGGGAAGTCGTTTTATTGTCCCGAGGAGACTATTGTGGACTTGACTGAGAGTGATGCAAGGTTGGTGCAATTTTTTTATGATGAAGAGTTCAATAGAAAGGTGTGTCAGTAGAGGGACGTATCGCACTACCAATACAATACTGGTGCAAGTCAAAACATTGGAAATTTTGTCGTATTGTAGAACAGTACAGTTCAATTTCAAATATCAGTATATTTTGACTTGCACAAGTATTGTATTGGTAGTGCGGTATGATGATGATGTACTTAGTCTTCTACAAGGTACTATCCAAGGTGTGGTACTACAAAATAATTATAGTTACTACCTGGTACCTACTATAAATAAACTTCTAATTTAATAATCCAGTTTGGTATTTTAGTTAACGTTTCATTTTCAGTTGAGGTAAAAGTACAGTTTACTCGGAACTCGGAATCCTCACTACCGAGGAAGTGACTATTTTATTTCAAGCTGTCGGAACGCAATAATGGTTCTACTAACAACAACAGTTTTAGATAAGATGGTGCTAGCCAGGTAGACTTAGAACTATCACATGTATATTTCAGTTCTTATGAATTTATGTAGTGTAGTAGTTTCATTTACGTTCCTTGTCGCACCGCTTACCAATTTTTTACCAACCACCAACCAGTTGATCTGTGGCCCGTGGTCTAACCATGAGACCAATACTTTACCAATATTTTTACTTTATTTTTTATTTTTTAAGCAACACCTTAGTCGCCTTATAACTACGAACTTTGTAAAGGGCTCGTAACGTTGGTCTAACTAAACTCAGTTGTTTATGAAAGCCATGTTTTTTGAAACAGCACAGCGACAGCGCACCGTGCGAAGCTCTACCTCCGCCAGATGCGTCTCCAAGCCTTCATGTACAAACGGGACGGCGAGTTCGGCCCGCCCTGGCACTGTTCCGACTCGTCTCGCGCGCGCTCAGAGACAGCTCCGGTAGCAGTTGGTGCAGCTCTAGCTATAGCCACAGCGGGCACACTCGTCGGATACGCTGTCTGGCGGTACCTGAAAGTCAAGAAGGTGCAATACGACACGATGGAGTGAGCCGGCTAGGGCGTCAATGCGAGTTCTCATCACTAATTGACCAAGTTAGGGTTAACTACGATTCGTGTGGGTGATCACGTTCTAGCATAGCCTTTTTACTTACAGCATGCTTCTTTAATTTGGTGACATACGAGATCACTATTGTTATAGATAAAAAGTATTTATTAATTGCCACACAAAGAAAAACAAAGGGTATAGTACAGATACATTAAAAAGACCTTAAACTTGGCCCTGAAACGACTTCCACTCAGCATAATATCGAGATACCGAATTGGTTACTTACACGACGTTGGTCTTCTGTAGGCAGCAGAAGGAGTCTAGAAAGGCGTCTGCCGTGGAGTCTTGGCCTTTAGAGACGCCCTAAGGTTTTCTGATCTTGTCATCCGACTCAACCTTAGAAGATTTAGTAAGGTTCGAATTCCCATTCACATTGTCGTTAACTTAACTCGGTCGAATAGTGGAGAACACTGGCACTTAGCTCTCTGAACTCGTTTTTGTTAGGAAAATGTTTTAAGGCCTTTGAAAGTTTCTCCCTCTTATTCGAAAACGTTGATTCAAGTTAAACCTGGGCTTAAACTGATGGTGTCCTCAATTTTGTTAATAAAGGCAGACAGCATCAGCTTTAAACCGCGTTTAAATTTAGTCCACGTTTTGGAATAAAAGGGTACTTTGTTGAATTTGTATTATGTGACGCTGGCTAATAGTTATAAGAAAAGAGCACTTGAAAATTTCATGAGAATTGTAAAATATCGTCAACTCGAGTCCCAATTTAAGCAGTCGCTTTTTAAAGTGTCATTTAATTTTCATTAACATATCAAATTGATATGTCAGTAAGATTTTGATTAAAATTAATATCAACATCATCATTATTAGGTAGTGTTTAATATTAATTGAAATATATTAATTTTAGAAAATAGGTCGTAATTTTTTGAATTATCTATGGGTTTGAAGAGTTCAGATCGCCAAATTGTGTAACTTCTAGTGAGAGATCTCGTAAAGGAATCACGATTAAAATGCCAATGATGATACATTTCTTAGAGCGGTGTAGACCAAGTTGTTGTTAAATACAATTTAATTCAAGTGAGATTTAACGCAGAATATTGTATAAATACTCACTCATTATAGTGTTTTAAAACATCAACAGAGAGTGATGGAGAAATTTTTATAGGCGAGAGTTGGAATTGTGAATTAAGTAAGAAATCATTAATACTGTAATGTTGTATAATGAACAGAAAATACAAATTTTTTGGGCAAAGTATGTATTGTCGTATGTGTTGCCAAGAAAAACGAAAGGAATTTTAATTATAGAAAAGGGAAATAATAGTAAAAGTTTTGTTAACTTGTCGAAGTTTCTCTATAACCGTACGTAATACTCGCTATACATATAATAATGCGAATATATCTTTTTATTATTGCTACAAGTATTTTCAATTACAAGTATGCTCGAATTAAGCTATAATACGTACTTTGCCCGAAAACTCGTTTCTCCAAAATTCAAATACCTATATTAAAAAGTACAGTTAAGGTTGAAATGTTTAAATAATTGATTAATGTGTGCTCTTAAAAATATACTGCTTAACGCACACACAATCTGTTTCAATAGAAGTGGTAGAATATGAATCGCCTAAAAATGCAACTATATTTTTTAAGGTTATGTATAATAATTAAGCTGTTAACACATTCATAAGTTTTATTATCCACCCAACGCTTGTGACGGGAGTTGTAAGGTCATGTAGCTGTCAGTAGCCCAACAAGGCTAATTGAGCATTCTGTATCATCCTGTAAATAGCCTACCGGAGCAAAAACTTCCGTTTTTCTTTGTTACTTTCTTTACAGAAAAAACAATAGGAAACTTTCTGGTTTGAATTTTAAATACCTACGCCTTCAATCAATAATGCACTAGATAAAGAATCCGGAACAAAAATGCGTCTCGAAAGTGGTCCAGTTTGCTCATACCTAAACATTTAAATTTCGAATAACAAAATCTGAAAAAACATTGGATTGCATTAACAACTACAGCTTACTGTAAACCTTAAATCTTAAATATAAAGGTTAAATTAAGGTTGTACAATATTTGTACATAATATTTACTGTCATCGCCACAAGCGTCATTGTGGCTCCGTGGCACCAAAGTCGCCTACCGTTTTTCAAGCGCTCATCGGGAATATAGTACATTATTGATCGAAGACATTAAACATTTAGTACTAGTATTATATATTTGTACTATGAAGTATTTAAGTTAAATCTTGTAAAATGACAACTACGTTTTTACGTGAATAAAAGGAAAAAAAATGTATTCGTCGAATGTTTTCTAACAGAACAAAGGTACTTTTAAGTAATCTATGGTACAAATGAACGGCGTTGCAAGGAGAAGAGACCTACGTTATACAAGGTGAAGCAAGCAACTATGCTTCTGTACAACTCGTTAGTTCCAAATGCTATCAAGAGATGGCGGTTATTTGAAGTTACTACTACTGCACGTTTGGGTGTCATAATTAATTTATAAATTCAAATATAAATTTTAAAAGCTCCTTCTATTAAAACAGATTTTAAAGTATAATTGTTTAATAATGTTGTTGACGGTTGATTATAATGTAAAAATGTATTTAATCCCCATATAACCCCAACTGTTCCATAGGATAGTTTTGTATTTTTCTCTTGGTATTGATTATTGAGAAAGTTGGCTTACAGTTGATCGATTATATTGTAGGTAAAGATGTTTACCAATATTTTATTTATTAAGTGGAAGTAAGTATTAGAAATTATCATATCATGATGTGCTGTGGTAGATTTGACAAACTTTGACTACCAAATTAGTGTTATATTTATTTCATATATATTTTTTAATATTAATAACATTTGAAAAATATATTGACATCGAATAAATGTGGTCAAATGTTGGAATAGTTAAGACAAAATTAGGAATTGATTTTTATCGATATCGATAGTTTTACATGAACTTCAATTGGATTGAATCAAAAACGATCGAAACACCATAGTGGTTATGAATATTGAAGTATTTAAGTATTATCAACCTAATTATAATGAAGTCAAATTATGTTTTTGACAAACATTCTTAAACTTTTTTGATTCAAATAAAGGTAAAAAATCTAGTGAACCTTTACTTATTTTACTTAAATACTTAAATATTTTAACCATCGTAGTGATTGATCATTTTGACGCTGACCATACTTGGCTCCTTGGGCGATTAAATAATATATTTATGTAATTGTTTTTATAAAGCTTTTGTTTAATATCAAATAGGTATTATTTCAAGACAAAGCTTCTCGAAAATACTACAGCATCAATTATACTATCATAATACATATCAGATGATAATAAAGCATAATTTATGGACAATTATTACTATAATTATATAAAGAAAATAAAATACTAATTTATTTGAGATGGTTTGCTGTGTAGCGGACACTTATATCGAAATATTACGTGTACAAGCAATAAATACGTTTTTATGCCGTCTTTATGACAGAAATGGCTGAAATTGATGTTGTATTTGTGCGCAAAACTTGGCAAGACTAGTGTTGTTTTAGCATTAAGTATAACTACGTTCTCAGTATGTTGATAAGTGATTTATATTTTATTATTGAATGGTAGAGTTTTAAATTCGTGATTCTCCTTGTCAACCACTTTGTCAATTTAACTTCTTATGTACCTTGTACTCTTAACTTGTACCTACTTAAAATAATATACAATTTTACGTGACACTGCATAATCAAATCAAAGAAGTGACATTGTTTTTTATATTAGTTTATTGAGTTTTTAAAGTCTCGGAACATACATACATTAATACATTTTGTACAAAACTAAAGTCTTCTTGAAGTATTTTAACAAATAACAACGGTAACCGTTGTTATCTGTATTATTGATAAAGAGATTGGACGAAAAATGGGGAAAAAAGGTTAATTTAGGTTAAGAAAGCCTAAATTTACAAATAATTCCTAAACTACCTCTATCGGCTTCCAACAATTTTAAGCATATTTTTGTACGTTCCACTACCTTAACCTAACTTTCTTTATGCAACAGGGTGCCTAGTGCAAGTTTCGTCTGATGACGTGATGACAGACGAGAAAGAAAGAGTTAAAAAAAACGCACTATATAACTACCCTGACATTGACTATACAAATCAATATAGATAGATGATTACATTCAAAGGTGTTTTAGTTTTTTTGAATATTCTCATACTTCCTGTAAAGAAGAAGTTACGTAGGTTATAAAGAAAATGTATGGAGATCATTTCAGTTTATTGTATATTTGTGTGATTTCGGGACACTAGTAACCAAGTTTTGCTAGTTAAGATGCGCTGTGTGTGTTCGCTTTTAATTAGGTTGTATACCAATGATGCTGTATTACGAATGGGGATATTAATAACAGACGCAGGACGCCCTCAGACTAGGTGGAACGGCAATCTTCGCAAGGCGGCTGGCAAGGGCTGGATGAGAGTAGCCGCGGATCGTGCTCGGTGGCGTGCACATGGAGAGGCCTATGTCCAGCAGTGGACTAGTACAGGCTGATGATGATGATGATGATGTTGATAACAACATTGATTAATTTCAGAACATTTAAATAACAAATACATTACCTAAAGACTCTTTCAATTTGGCAAAATAAGGATTTTTTAATCCAAATTTTGGTTAATAATGAAATAGTAATAGAATCATTTATTTTGGGCTACGCTATGACAGCTGATATAAATAATTGCTAAGATGCTTTCAGCAGAACCAAAGGTAAGGTCTCGCGTTAGAGATATAATATCCTGATTCTAGCTCCTGTTATCTTCCTATAAACGATGTAACAGTCAGAAAATATGCTTAGTCCTGTAAATTCATGGATTTTATTTTAGTGAAAAATCGATCGAGTTCATGTTACAATTCATACATTGGTCAATAGATGGCACTGCTTCAATTCCATACAAACTTTAACTTGATGGAACAGGGAGGGGGACACATGCGCGGGGTTAGGGTTGGTTCAGCCTATGGAGCGGTTCGTTTTAGCGTTAGACTACTAAATTATAGTACTTTGTACTTTAATCAAATCTAAAATGTTGAGCACGAACAGCAAAATCTTAAATAGAAATAAATTGTTTAAATGTCTGCAAGCGTGACATGGCTGCATTAGCAGTCGTTAACAACTACCAACCTGCACTGAGCCCGCGTGGTGGTTTATGGCCCGTTCGCCGTATCCATCCATAAGGAAGGCTCGTGCCCCAGCAGTGGGGACATAAAATGAGCTAATGATGAAACGTGACGAAAGGATTGCATTTAAATAAAAAATATAATGGGGTCAGTTTGCGTATTATCATCACATTAAAGTGTATGGTGATGACTTATTTAATGGGAATAATGATACAGGATCAACCCAGAAAGGTGTTGGATGTTATCGATAGAATGGATACAAACATCGATAAAATATCTACCCCCATTCGCGATAGAGCATCACTAGCGAGACTAATTATTAATTTATGTACCTAATACTCATCAATTATTATTAACATATCGTTTCGTAAACTAAGTTGTGGATGGAATATCGTTTGTGAACATTGTTATAGTTGTAAGTTGGTATCTTATTTATGTGAGGTTAGAATTGGATTTAGCTTAAGTTAGACATAGAGTCCGATCTATGCTTGCTTCTCGCTGTATATAGGGTTTAGCTTTTGTTTCGCGTATAGGTACCTACCATTACCTATACGTCATTTGAAGCTATTTCAAGCTTGTTTTTAAGTATGAAATTTTCGATATATTTATACATACATACAATACGGCACTGTTTGTTGTAAATATTATCTCTTGACTATACGTAAGCCACTTTTCAGATTTTACATAATATTTTAAACGCACTATTGTTTCGTTATCAAAATGATTCTATTGTATGTCTTGAAAGATCGATGTTTTAAGTATTCTTAAAATATTTCTGAAACTTTTTCTACTAGTTGAGATTATAATCTATTTTCCTAATATTTTGTATTGTAAGCTCCTGGTAGAACCTTTTTTGTCAATAGGTTTTTAGTGTAACATACATATCGGTGCATATGTATTAAAATAATGTCGTACTAATGTTATTATATGCCATACGATTTGTCTTCCAATAACATTGATCTTAAAACAATAGCGTAAAGTATTGTAGCTTATTATTATATACATAATTATGAATATAATTGAAAAAGGTGGTGATATTGTCACGTTAATTAATTTAAGATAACCACTGTAATTAATATTGCAAGAACTCGTTGTTATGTCAGCAAATCATTAGCAAATTCTATTATTTTTATACATTTATAAAACATTATTTGCATATAATTTAAACAGTCCGTTAATTTTGATATAAACATCCGATACTTACAGAATTGAATAACAGATGGCGCTGGTACTCTTTAAGTGTACAATTAAAATACGAACTAATTATTACAACCAGTTACCTTACCTCGTTTGTAGATAGGTCTTTTGGCTTTTAAAATTAATGATTGCTAGCATAATAATGAATTCAAAACACGATAGTTCCCTTGAAAACGATTATGTCTGTGTGTTTAGCTGTTCGAAGGACATCACACGTACCCTTCCTTGTGTGCACTTTGAATGTTAGAGTGCATGTAATTTATAAACGCAAAACACCAATGTAATGCTACGGTCGTAACGGCGCAATAGCCACCACCGAATAACAACTAAGAGACATATCTCAAATTATTGTAATTTAGTGCGTTCATTTATTGAAAATTGTCTTTATGAATAAATGACGTCGAAATCAGATTTTGTTTTTGTTTCCTAAGTGGGTAAATTTCTTCAATACATTTTCAACCATATAACTTAGGAATAAAGCTCAAAGTCTATTGAGGAAATTTGACAGTATGTGGCAGGTTGATGCAGCTTTGCCCTTCCACCACGGCCCGGTCAACCCGAGCCGAGGTCCGGGCATTTAGAGGCGCCGTCAGGTTGTTCCGCTCCCTGATCCGATCCGAACCCTTCGGAGAATCTAGTAGGGCACGGGGACACACACTAGTGCGTGATACCGTTCCCTCTAGAAAACCTCCGAAGGTGATTCCTTTCACACGGCTTGAGGAACCCTTTAAGTTTCTCGCCGCCCCCAAACAAGCCCAGTTAAGCTGAAAATGTCGTCAGAGGCAATCAGAATTCTCTCTCCAAAAAAAAACGACGGGTTGCACTCCGGGAGTGCCGGCAGAAGCGAAAACTTGAATATTAACGTTGTGCATTTTTGATATTTTGGAATGGTTAGGGAATAATTTTGCACGAATTGCTTCAATTATCAGTATAAAAGTACTATCATTTATGTGGTAGAATACAATATTTATTTATTGCGCTATCGTACACAAACATGACAATTTATATTACATTAAAAACATCGATGGTATTCTAAATCGATGATTAAAAAGCACTCGAACACTCGCGCAATCGCCCTGCGCCGCCTAAACGAAACAGCAGGCATACATTTTCGCCGCGCCGTAGAAAGAGAGGGGGATACTTCCTCTCCTACGCCGCGCCGGCTGTCTACTCTCCATCCGTCTTACGAATTTTCGATCAGGTCACGTGTCCTGGCGCGTATTTAACATTTTTTACCCATTACAAAAAAAGTGTACAACGCCGCTAAAGAAGTTTTCACTTCAAAAAAAGCTTTGCCCTGCGAGAGTCATCGCACCGCGTCGTCTTTTTTCTGTCTTCTACGAGTAGTTCGCACGTCTCGCAAAATAGCAGAATTGCGTGCTACCTCGCTTGTCGCCCAGAGACGCTGCTTCATAATCATCGGCTCATTTTTACATAGCATCGACTGTATATCCTACTTCTCCTTCTGTATTTGTTCCACTGTTTAACGATATAAACTGTAAGTAACGAAGCTACGTATTTTATTCCACGGAGTCAGACCTTCATCAAAAATTTTGGACGATTCAAAAGCACTTTTCTAAAGTTTATTTGAATAAAAATATTTAACTTTGACTTTGACTTTGAATAGTGCGGTTTCATCCTTTTTATTTATTTATTATATTAAAGCTGTCATGTACACAAAATTAAGGTCTTACATAAGGTGCTAGTAAGTAGGTACATGAGCAGCAAGGGCATAGCAAAATTAGAGTTCGAATAAAATTTACTAAAATCTAAGTAGGTATTAGAAATATCTGAGATGCTGGGCGAACGACTGTTTTAATGCCTACCATGGAACGCAGAGCAAACGCGCTGAGGCAGCTTCCTGCCGATCACGTCTAAATTCAAAATGTCATAGAAATAAGCAGTGAAAATGTACCAAAACAAAAGAAAAATCCTTGAGCCGAATAGCTCCATGAAAAACTTATTTTCTTAATATTAAATAAGCATAAAAATAGAAGTATTAGTAGAGTAGAAAAGTAGGAAACGGGAGTCCCACCCGTAAAAGAGAAAAAGAAGATGAGCGAATGTCAAGTATGCGGAATGAAAGTGTGAGAGGAATAAATGCGAGAACTGGTATGAAAGAGAATTAGCAAAAATTAGCTCCGATTATGTTGGAGGAGAATAGAAAAAAAAAGTCTTAATTGAAAGAGCCCTAAACGCGGCAATGCTATCCCGCTGTTTTAGTGGGTAGACCCCTCATAAGAATAATAATAATAATAATAAGATTATTTATTCAGGCAGCTTACACCCATACAGATTACAATAAAAATTACAACAAATCATCACAAAACAAAATAAAATAAAAACCAGAATAAAATTAAAATTAAAAATTACAATTTAAAAACTAAAATTAAATAAAATTAAATTAAATTAAATTGAAATTAATAAAATGTCATGGAGATTAAAAAATATGAATGAATTTAAAATTATTATCCAAATAAATCAAATAAAACAAAAATTAATAAAATGTCATGGAAAACATAAATAAAAAATTAAAAAAAACATTTAGACAACAGGTTTGAGCGACTGTCAATACCGTCTCTCCGGCACCGGGACGGCAACATGCCTACCGGAACAATGGCGGATAAAAGGGCAATCCAGCCTTCCCGCAATCATCTCCAGGACGGTGTTGGAGCTGGCCCGCACTCTTTGCACCATGGACGCGGCGCGCTTGCGCATAGTCGCATGAAAGCAGTCCGTGCGCGCCTCCGCGAACATGCCTGAGGCACTGCAGTATCGGGACAGCCCCCCCACCGCCCTGAAGGCGTTATTGTACTGGACACGGAGGGCATTGTAATTTTTCTGAGTGTAATCAGCCCACAAACTGCACGAGTAGAGTGATGTACAGTACGCTCGAAAGAGCGTAATTTTAACCTCTTTTGAGCATCGCGCAAATCTGCGGGCTACCATATTAGCTCTTACCGACAACGCCCTCCGCTCCCGTTCCATATCCGCGTGGTCCTTGAGGTCGACAGTGAGAACATGCCCTAGGTATTTAAATTGTTCAACCCTTTCCAGAAGAACACCATTGAGCTTAACCGCAGGCATGCTCCCAAAACATTTTGCGCCGGCAGTCTCAAAAACCATACATTTACTCTTTTTAACATTATACACTAAGCCGTGCCCACAAGCATATTCCTCGCATGTTCGTAACAGCTGTCTCAGGCCACAGATCGACGCGCTCACCAGCACCATGTCGTCCGCGTAACTTAAGTTATTGACACAAATACCGTCAACGTGACATCCGACATGCTGACTGCTGAGCGCTACGATCAGCCCGTTTATGTACAGATTAAACAAGGTTGGAGAGGTTAATCCGCCCTGCCTGACACCGCACTCGAGCCGATACGAATCCGACATTGCACCCGCCCACCTGACGCTGTTAGATTGGTGCCCATACCAATACTGAAACACGCTTATAAGTTCCCGTGGCATGTCTATGCTTCTCAACTTGTCCCACAGCAGGTCATACACCACAAGGTCAAAAGCCTTGGACAAGTCCAGAAAGCACGCATACACGGGTGTCTTGCGAACTGTGTAGTATTTGATGGTATGCTTAAGACACAGTATAGCACTTTCGGTGGACAGATGAGGACGAAACCCAAACTGGTTATCGTGTAGTGTTACGTATTTATTTAACTGCGCGTTAAGAATACCATCAAACACTTTGGCAATAATAGTAGCAAGAGAAATAGGCCTGTAGTTACTCTTATCAGTAAGATCTCCCGTTTTATTCTTCACTACAGGCACTACCACCGTCTTCATAAAATCGGCTGGCAAATAGGAATGGCTCACGCATAGCGAGTAGAACATAACCAAAACCCTAGCGAGGTGGGGTCCGGCATGCTGCAGGTGCTCGATGCTGAGTCCATCATGACCCGGGGACTTGCCTCTCGAGATAAGCTTTATAGCTTTAGCTACATCTCCTGCCCGGAAGGCAGCTCCTACCATTTTACAGTTCATGCCAGCATCGAGCACTTCCGTCGCCGGACCCAACGGCGACGCAACAGAAAAATGGTTTTTAAACATATTTGCTATCTCTTTCGGGTCGTTCACTCCATCGACGCTCACAGGAAGGTCAGGTCGTACATTTAATTTACTAGTACTTTTCCAGAAACCGCGAAAATCCCCTTTGCAATGTTTAACAGCAAGAGCGTCCATTTTTATTTGGTCCAGATGATTTTGGCACCATTTTAATCGAGACTTGAACACTCTTTTACTGTTGCACATTTCGTTATATAGTAATCCCGACTTAGGCCTACCACACAACACCCAGTCCAAGAACTTAGATTTGGCCACCCTGTGAGCCCCGCTGACATGTTTGTTCCACCCCCCTACGCGCGGGCCGCCCCCGCCCTTTGTCGTGCTTCCCCGACTCGCCAGTGCCGCATCACGGAGGGCGGTCACAATGTCAGAGTAAAGCGTATTCAAAACATGCCTGTGGCCACGGTCACTACAAAAACTATCGGCGCAGTGTACACACTCATAAGGGAAATCAATTAATTTTAGCCGCTTATGACACTCTTTGGTAAACATGGATATTTGTTCCTCACTTCTTGTTCCCCATACTACGTCTTTATTTATATTCACAAATTTATGCGTGACCTTAGGGGCTAGTAACTTTAAATTACATCTGATGATAAGTGGGAAATGGTCAGACCAAAGAGTGTCATAATTGACAACCACGTCAACAACAGTCTGCTTGGCCGACTGAGTAGTTATACAGTGATCCAGCCAGCTGCTAGTCCCGTGCGCATCACTTATGAAAGTAAAAGTATTCGAGTCCAGCCCTAGCATATCTATGTCTATACATGACCATTGTTGGTCGTTACAAATATTCACAAGTTCACTGTAAAACAACTCACCCGGGTCCGCATTAAAGTCGCCCAAAATAAATACCGATTCAATTCCGTATTCGTTAACAATTGCACTTATTACACTCAAACAATCAGTAAACTCCTGTAGATTGTCTGCCGAGTTTGTTGGTAAGTACACGCTCACTACGATCACTGGTCTATCACTTGTTGTTATTTTAATAGCACAGATACGTGCATGATCACACTGCAGCACAGACACTTGTGGAAACGCACTATATCTCCATAACAACGCGACGCCGCCGTAGGGCCGCCCGCGCAGCACGCCCGTTGAAGTATCAACCGCAGATGTCGCAGTGAAGCCGAAACCGCTATCGATAGTACCGACGTAAGGTATGTCGTGCGGCAACAGCCAGGTTTCTTGTAGACAAACCACGTCGCACTCACGGCATAGGTCCCTCACGTCCTCAATGGAGCGCTTTATGTTCTTACAATTAAAAGTAGCAAAACGATAAGCGCCACACCTCCCCGGCAATATCACCGGGCAAACTACGCTAGTGTAAAAATAAAAAATATGTGTAGGTAGGTATTGTGATTGATTATTGACATGATACGGTCCATTACATATCGCCCCTGTCCCTTTGTGAGCTAACAAACTGATTTAATAAGCTAAAGCCAAAAAAGCTGAATTATCTACTGACAATAATTTGTCGCGACGCACTTGTTGCTTGAAGGGGATACGTTGTTAGAGGGCTGCTAGGGTTGTCACAAATAGAAAAACCTGTAGATTTTGTTATACTTCTTATCAACACTATTGTTACATACATTTTGCGATTCTAAATACAAAAGATTTATGGTTTATCAAAAAAAAAAAATCCGGGTCGCTTATAAAAAGTGTGATAGTTTCTTAACTACACAACACAAACTAGTGAAACTGTAGTATGTTATAGATGACTGACTTATACATATATATATGTAAAGCTTATGTAAAGTTATGTTATTATCATTTAAAAGCGCAATTATTTAGTTAGGTACTTTTTTTTTTTTTTTAAATCCCTTGTTTCACCCTACACAATGGGCTTACAGTTTGCACAGTGCACACACAGGGGGCTTTGCAAATCGCAAATTAAGCGAAAAACAACATAATTGCATTATTAACTGAAGGGTGGACTTTATTATTGGAATAACAGTTGATATTTTTAGTCACCTGACGGGTAAACTGTGTAGAATTATTATGTGTAAATTTTTGCCGAAAGTAAAAAGAAGTAATTTTTTTTGTAGATAATAAAAAAGATAGATAGACAGATAGGTACTTAGATAACACACTTTATTGCACGCACACAACAAAGAAAACAAATAACAAAAGTGTTAAAACAAAGGTGAGCAAAGGCGGTCTTATCGCTTAAAGCGATCTCTTCCAGACATCCTGTGCGGCATAGGTAGGACCACTGAGCGGAAAATGAGAAGTAGTAAAAGTTTCCTCAGCCGGGATTTGAATCCGCACACTCTGACTTAATACTCTCTCTCAATGATATTATAATAAAAAGAGGTAGATAGGTTATGTCAGTACTAATGCGAAGCCAAAAACGTACATGGCGTACGTACCTACTTATAGTTTTAAACACTAATGTTACACGGTCGAGATAACTATTCACCTCGAGTTCCAATTTCATATGGCCGCATGGTGCCGATTTAACTTGACCGTGTTTTAATGTGTGAATAAGAGAGTATGACAACTAACAAGAGCGAAAATGAGACAGATATAGGTTGAGTTGTGTCGTTGCGATATCACGAGAGTAATTCATAGAATAACATTCAATATGTCACACAGAACGGACATAAAATAGTTTGAAGCCCGTGGATGTCGAAACTGACCTGTTGTAATTAATTATTGTATTAAAATAAAATAAAACAGCTACTAATATACTTATAATGGCACTTTTTATATTTCTTTTTATTAACTTTTGTTTCTCAAAATTATATTTTTCGAATACATTTTGTTAAGTGCTGTTTTTCAAATCAGATACACATTCTCTATCAAGGCTGTTAGGTCTTTTCAATAAAGTTAATCCCTTTCTAGATGTATATTTATCCCTATTATTGAAATGTACTGAACATATTCTACTTGAAGTATTTGACCGCCAATCTTCTTCCCTTCTTTGTCTACGTACAATATTTATCCATTGGTTACACCTTAATTCATTTGCCGAAAACCTAGAAAAATAATAGCAAACATGTTATGCCAGGTAATTGATCTCGTAATGCGTAGGCACAGTCGTAGTCGTAATTGTTCTTTCTGTTACTTATATTAATTAATTATCCGAATTAATGGTTTCGCGTTTAGCATTTAGCCCATTTCAAGTATTTTTTTATTGTTAATAGTAAGGGTGCAATTGTACGGTAGATAGAAATTAAAATGGAGTCTCACACCACGCGTGTTATTACGGGAAGAACTCGGGTGAAACCTCCTTCTGTTACATTACTTTTTATAATCTTTGACAGACAGAGATGTCACACTCGGTAACCGGAGTATTTGGTATATTTAAAATAATATTTTGGATTTTACTAATAATATGAGCTCAAATCAATTAAAAATATATATTTACGCATGATATGTGATTCCTAGACTTTTTTGTGTAGTTTTTACAGTGTCGCATAACACAGGACGGCATTTATATATTAATTTTTGGGAACAAACGCACACTGTGAACGCTGCCAACGCTTTCGCGAGACTGAGCTTGGGTAGGCTAATTAGCCTAGTTTTACGCTGCCACTTTTTAGGCGCATGTAACTCATCTACCTCTTTTTATTATAATATCATTGCTCTCTCTTGTAAATTTGGGTAAAGTATTAATTAAAATCATAGTAATCATATACAACCTTATTTTTGGTTTTACGAAAACCGAAACACGGGTCAAATATTTACATTTAAAGAATCAGGTCAAAAAAATTTAAAATAATATCTTGAAAACTCACGAAGTTACAAGCTTTTTGTGCTGTCCCATTGTGTGATTTTAGTAGGGTATACTATAATTGAGATTTTGTAAATATTATTTGGTCAAAATGTAACATGGTATAAAAGATATTCAAATCGATTCCATTACTGATTCTGAGAAAACAGTTTTCAGGTTTCGTATAAACTAAAAATAACATTGTATTTAAAGGAGTAAATATTGAGATGACGGTTTATCAGGGAGAAGGAAGGAAAGTGGAAGAAGTGAAGTTAGTTGCTCCGAACCCAAGTAAGATTGGGGATAAGGCAGGCAAGGCAAGTGTGAAGATTTCGATTTCCGATTATCCGGATAATGAGTGGGAGAGTAGGGGCACAGGACGTCCTAACTCCTCCGTTATCCATAATAACTTAGGGCCATTGGTGTTGGTTGCGACACACGTCCAGTTCGTGTGCTTACATTGAAGTCTCCGAACAGGATCACGGAAGGCCCCAATGAGACGCTGTAAGGGAGAAAAGAGCTGGACACTTGCTGAGTTTCTTGCCCGTTCTTCTCAGTACAAGATCTCCCGCCCAGAGTAGACTTACGAACTGATGGCATAGTGACATTCACAAGAGCTACTTGTAGCCTAAACTGAATAAATTATTTTGAATTTTGAAGTCGAGCGCTTCGAAATCACTGCGCAGAGGGGGCGTGCCGGTCGCTATGTAGACGCTATGACTAGGGAACGATGTCCCGTCATAGCTATCCAGCATACAGTAGCTTCCATGTTGGCGAGAGGGGGGGTAGGTAGGGGGAAGCAATGCAAACTCTTCTTAAAATAAATGGCAGTGCCGCCACTTGCTTGGCGAGAAGGCCCGCAAGCGCGGTCATTGCAGACTAATAAGTATCTAGGGATCGACAACCCCTTCAAGATAACCCTACTACTAACCAAACCGAGTAGACAAATATGTACCCCCCGCTGGAAATCGAACCCGGGACCTCTGGGTCTAAACCAGTGGTCTTAACCACTAGACCGCAGAGGCGGCTATGTATGTCGCTATATTTTCTACATGCGATGAGAATTGAACCCGGGACCTCCTAGACCAACCGATGGTTTAACCGCTACAACACAAAGGCGAAGCTTTAAACATTTGTCCTCTCCCAAAAACAATAATTATCTTAAACAATATTTCAACCGGGCGTTCCCGAGGGTGCCAATTAGACTACGCAGCATGTCCTCTGTACTGATAATTGGAGGGGGTTCTAAATTGCAGGGAAATTCGCTACGGATCCCGTTACTTAATTGGGATGCCACCAATTTTCCACATTATTAAGATACACTCGTGGGGGTTCATACATTATTGTTACTAACACTTATGGATTTAAATTCAAAATATATTTTTTTATATTTCATTTCAAATTTCAATTTTTTTAAGTTCAAATGATCTTTCAATCAAATAGGTAGTCGAATGACCAATTGAGGTTAATTTGAAAATTATCTCATTAAAAAAAACATACGTTAAGGTCACTGCCCACTAGACCGTATCCATACCATGACTGTGCTAAAAACGTGTCAATAAAGTTGTCGGTCATAATAATATTTAATTGTCGCTGCAAAGAGCATCGGTAAGTTGAATTTCGATGAAAGTATTAAGGCATCGTTTACTGGAGCAATCGATCAATATGTTCGTAGCCGAAGAAAGACATATGATTGATGCATTCGAGATGTGGTGCTGGAGACGAATGTTAAGAATACCTTGGACTGCGAAACGCACCAATACATCGATCCTGAATCAGTTCCAAATAAAAACTCGCTTGTTTATCAATGCAGTTCACACTTCCAAAAGAAAGAATAGTCTACCAGCACACGTTTTCCCTCCTTTCTATGACATGGGGACCTTCAAACGAGGCGTGAAGTGGCACCTTGTGGGCCGGCAGGGTGAGGGTGACTGATGCTGCGTTGTTTTCACGCTGCACCAGTTGTCCTCGCGTCTGATGGACTCCGTTTTCACTTAACATCAGGTGGAGTGGACTGATTTGACGATACAGGTATAAAAAAAAATGCCAACAACGCATTCTTTCATATTTCGATCAACAATGCGCAGAGGCGACGGAAATACGGAATTTTGGAAAAAACTGATTGTGGTTCCGACTAAAGGCAAAAGATCGCGCGGTCGTTCACAAACAATATGGACCGATCAAGTGAAAGACTCGTCGTTCCCAAAGTCTTATAATTAATTCTACACGGTCGTAAGAGACGCGCTGAATAGAAACCGGTGGAGGTCATCCGCTCCAGATGCAACCCTGATGATGACCACGACGATCGTCAGACATGAGGGACCGACCCCAGAGTTCGTTGAAATGAAAGTCTGATCGACTTTCATTTCAACGAACGGCTTTCGAATTCTCAAGTCATTCAGGTAACAGAGTTTTGAGAGTGTTTTGAGATGACTTTGAATATAAAGAAAAGAAAGTTACAAAAACACAAATGTTGAAAAAATTTCCACGAGCTCTGCTCTTCCAATTGAGCTATCGTGGTTCTAACCAGCCCGCCGGTTAGAACCGGTTAGAACCACGATAGCTCAATTGGAAGAGCACCTGACCCGGTATGTCAGAAGGGTGCGGGTTCAAATCCTGCTCGTGGAAATTTTTTCAACATTTGTGTTTTTGTAATTTGTTCGCAACAAAATTTGCGTTAAAAAAATTATTATATAAACATTTTATGAAAAGAAAGTTGTTAAGGTAATCCTTTTTTTATATAACAGTTAAAATAAAAAACAGCAAACCACAGAAGAACTGGCTACATTTAAAAACTGAACACATGACGAACAAAGTAATGGGTTCGAGTTAAAGAAGTGGTGTTTAACCTTTAATTAAGACACCAGGGGTTAATGTAGCGAGTGCACAGTGCGACACCTAGTGACAGATTTATTGCCACAAAAACGACATGCAACTAAAATGTGACACTCTTTCTTCGTTTAAGTTTTAAGTGTAGTAGTGTGGATATACCTCATGCAACTTTTTTGTTTTGCAGTCAGTGAAAACTGCCTTTGTATTAAGAAAGTTCAAAAAGCTGTGTTCGGATTTCGGACCTAATTGACATCCGTCACACACTAACATTCTGTTTTTATTGCAAAAATGGTTTCTAAATCCCCGTGGACGAAAAGCCAAGAAGGGCTGATCATGACGCAAGCGTGTCTGCGTACTTTTCTAAATTATCTGAAGCGTTCAATTCGGATGACTTCTGTTATTCTAAAACTTTCTAACTGTGTCTTATTTTTTCTCTTAATACTAATGTCAAAATAAGGCTACCGATACACCATCGTAGACGTTATTGAAAGAGCAGACTTGAGAGTCGGGTCAAGTGCCATAGCAATAGTTGCAAGCACGATAGCCTGACCCTTAATGCCAGAATGTGCAGGTTCGAATTCTGCTCAGAGGTTAAAGTTGAAGCTCGAAAAGTGGCAACAACCAAATGTAGAAATAAACGCAATATAATATTTTTAATGCCGCCGCCGCCATTTCGAGATTCCCATTTAACTTTACTCAATTTAATCCTGTGATGCCTTCTGACATAGTTTGTGTAAGTAGGTCAACTTCCAGTTCTCGAAACATCACGCCATCCAGTTCCTCATTTCCCTATGAAGGTCGTTCCGTCATCTTGGTCTCGGTCTTGTCCTTGTCGCGTTTTCACGTTATACGGGGTCCACTCCGTTGAGATCCTCACCCACATTTAGTTCATGCGATAGACATGTCCACTGTCCTACGCTTGACAGCTTACAGAGTAACGTCAGCAATTTGCGTGTGAGAGCGTAGCTCGGTATTTCGGACGCAGCTTTTTCATGTCGTTTATAAACTCATAATAAGTAAAATTATAAAATAAAAAGATGTATTCGTTAGCCATAAAGTTAGTGTTTAAGGTATATTTTAATTGCTAACAGTCTATGGAATTATTCTGAAATAAATATTTCTTATTATTATTAGGTATTATTATAAATATTAAATATAGGCCTATCCATACTAATACACCGTCATCCTCGCTCGGTATAAGTTAAAAAAAAACAAGTCGGTAGCCGTAACGAGGTGTCGCGTAACCTAAAAAAGTATCCGCACCCCAAATATTCAACTTTTTATTTATTTTTTGTATAACCGTGTGTTACGTCTAGCGTGACATATTTTTTAAAAACGTCTCTCATGAATGCGCTAAGACATATTGGTAGATGTGTTTAAAAAGGTATAACTTTTTTCTGGTATAAATTTTGACACATGTTTCGGCATCGTCAATGGATACATTAAAATGAATGTATGTACAAAAAAAATTGCATTCATATTATATACTTATTCAATCAAGTGCGAGTTTTATTGAGTATCGTAAAAATTTGATCAAATGAACAAGAGAATTAATATAGTTTTTTTTAACTTTCCTTGTTTTCCAGTTAGAGCAACGGCTCTAACGAAGGAATAAAGTAACGACTTTATTCCTTCGTTAACGTGATCGAAAGGTAAATTATATTGTAAAACTGGCTAAAATAAAAAAAAAACGATCGCTTTTCGATTTGAAAAAGTTTGGTACTTATCTGCGTCTCCGCGGTAATTTTTAATACATTGAAATGAAACAACTTTTACGGATCTACTCGCGTTTATTTTGCACATTACTTATTTAATGTTTATCCTGACGTTTCGAACCCTTTGCAGGGTCCGTGGTCACAGGGAGACTGAGGTGTTGGTCATCTCATAATTAGTTGGTAGCTTGTATACCCTCATTTAAATTTAATCAGGTGCGTTCCGTTTTACGCAGAAAGAGCTTACAGTATCTTTTGGTCTGGCAGTATGGTGTCGGGGCTGGGATTTAATATTTTGTATGATGGGATCCCAGGCTGGTGGTAGATTCCAACCATCTTCTCTATTAAAATTAGGATGTTTTTTAATTTCAATAGCCTCGCGTATCATCCTAGGGATGAATCGTTGTTCTTTAACGAGTATTTGTGGTTTATCAAATCTGATGTAATGGTTGGGCCCCTCTAGGGAATGTTCGCATACTGCAGACTTATTTTCGCGCCTATGCTTGACGTCGGCTATATGTTCTTTAACACGGGTTCCTATACTTCTCTTTGTTTGCCCGATGTAAGAGAGCCCACAGTCGCAGTCCAGTTTGTACACGCCTGCATCTTGAAGGGGTATGTTGCACTTGACAGGTCGTAAAAATTGGTTGATCTTCTTCGGCGGCTTGAAGTAAGTGTTGATTGAAGCTCGCTTTAAGATATGTCCAATCTTGTCAGTGACACCTTTCATATATGGAAGTACAGCAGGTTGGCGCTCGACTGTGGTTGGTTTATTGCGTTTTCTGTGACAAAGCCGTGGTACTTTCAGTTTATTATCCTGTAGTACGTGCTTGACATGCTGAAGCTCAGCAGCCAGGTGTTGGGTGTCACAGAACCCAACTTTAAAGAACCTGCGAGCTAAGCCTGAATTAACTATCCTTCGTGCTGATAAAGGTAATGCTACGGTAGTAATGGATACGTCTGATTATAACGAAAAAATAACAATACTTTTATCGGATGACAAGACGTACAAACGCGTTAAATGCGACCAAACCAACAAAATACTTAAGAAAACTAGTGATCTTGTCAAACAACACTCCGAAACGTTAAATCTAGATGCTAACTATTTAATTCCTTCCTGCCCTAAACCACCAAAACTGTATAGGTTACCGAAAATTCACAAACCAGAGGCTCCGCTACGCCCTATTGTAAGCCAGATTGATTCACCAACTTACCGACTGGCCCGGCATATAGCTAAGATTCTTTCACCACTTAGAGGTAACACAACAGCTTATGTGAAGGATTCCTACCAATTTGTCAACGATATCAAAGACCTACATCTCGCTGACAATGAAACTATGGTTAGTTTTGATGTGCAGTCCTTATTTACATGCCTACCAGTTCAGGATTGCATTGAAATTACCAAAAAACGTCTAGCGGAACAAGATATGCCTGATGAATATGCAGTACTATTAGAGCATTGTCTAACATCTGGCTACCTTTTGTGGAATGACATTTACTACCTGCAAGTAGAGGGTGTTGCCATGGGTTCCCCTGTTTCGCCCGTCGTCGCCGATATCTTTATGGAAGACTTCGAGGAGAGGGCCCTGAGCACAGCACCGGTAACCCCTAGGTTCTACAAGCGGTACGTAGATGACCCTTTCACTATCCTACCAACTGATAAAGTATCTGCTTTTCTAGATCATCTTAACTCCATACATCCAAAAATACAATTTACAATGGAGTTAGAGGCAGATAGTAAGCTAGCTTTCTTGGATATTTTAATTATCAGGAATCCGGATCATAGTTTGAGTCACACTGTGTATCGTAAAGTAACCCATACAGATAGGTATCTCAATGGTGATTCTCACCACCATCCTAGACAGTTGGCTACTGTAGGGAAATCTTTGTTTCAGAGAGCACACGGCATCTGTGACACCCAACACCTGGCTGCTGAGCTTCAGCATGTCAAGCACGTACTACAGGATAATAAACTGAAAGTACCACGGCTTTGTCACAGAAAACGCAATAAACCAACCACAGTCGAGCGCCAACCTGCTGTACTTCCATATATGAAAGGTGTCACTGACAAGATTGGACATATCTTAAAGCGAGCTTCAATCAACACTTACTTCAAGCCGCCGAAGAAGATCAACCAATTTTTACGACCTGTCAAGTGTAACATACCCCTTCAAGATGCAGGCGTGTACAAACTGGACTGCGACTGTGGGCTCTCTTACATCGGGCAAACAAAGAGAAGTATAGGAACCCGTGTTAAAGAACATATAGCCGACGTCAAGCATAGGCGCGAAAATAAGTCTGCAGTATGCGAACATTCCCTAGAGGGGCCCAACCATTACATCAGATTTGATAAACCACAAATACTCGTTAAAGAACAACGATTCATCCCTAGGATGATACGCGAGGCTATTGAAATTAAAAAACATCCTAATTTTAATAGAGAAGATGGTTGGAATCTACCACCAGCCTGGGATCCCATCATACAAAATATTAAATCCCAGCCCCGACACCATACTGCCAGACCAAAAGATACTGTAAGCTCTTTCTGCGTAAAACGGAACGCACCTGATTAAATTTAAATGAGGGTATACAAGCTACCAACTAATTATGAGATGACCAACACCTCAGTCTCCCTGTGACCACGGACCCTGCAAAGGGTTCGAAACGTCAGGATAAACATTAAATAAGTAATGTGCAAAATAAACGCGAGTAGATCCGTAAAAGTTGTTTCATTTCAATGTGTAGTGTTCGCGTAAACTTTAGAAAACAATATTTTTAATACATTTTCTTCGAGAGTGTCTAATTTCTCACAAAGTTTTCCTTATTACATATACTTCTAATACCAGATAGATCTCTCATTTACAAATGAGTAATAGCCACAACAATATTATAAATAACTCCGGTGTCATATAGTATTGTGACAGACGGACAAGCGTATTTCACGGCACGTCGGAAACAAGTGAAGCGCAAAGCCGGTTCGAGTGACTACTTGACTAGTATAGAAATTTGAGTGTTGCCAGAACACAAAAATGATTGTTTATAAATAAAGAGGTTTAATTAACGCATCGTCGTGGCATATGGCACTAGCGTTCAACACTTTAACCCCAATCTTCGACACCAGTTTACATCGCCAAAAAATAATACAGCTACAGGTGGTTTTGCTGAAGTAAAAAAATCAGTCGATGACCCCTTTTTTAATGTAAAGTAAAAAGTAAACAGCCTACAACTATCCCACTGCTGGGCAAACGCCTTGATCTGCCGCCGTGTGTACATACTGTTATCACATTTTTTTAATTAATTTCGTCTACTTAAGGTAAGCACTTCATCCCACCTTATGTTATTAATAAGGCCGAAGGTGGAATCGTACTTAATCTTGCATCCTCTACATCTGAGGAACTGGCTATCTTATCTCACTGTTGGAACCCAACAATGCTACTGACTGATATGGCGACATATTTAGATATGATGGTAGGAACAGCCAGGCAGACTTATAACAACTGTAACAACTGTAATGTAAAAAAAAAATGTCTGAAGGGTGCAGGTTCAAATCCTGTTCGTGGAAGTTTTTTCAACATTTTTGTTTTTCTAATTTGTTCGCAACAAAATTTGCGTTAAAAATTATATATACAAAACAAAAAAAAATAGAAATACCTACCTTGCCTACTTCTTAACTGATCTTTAGTATTTGTAAAAATATTATGATCGGATGTTAATGACGGTAGTTGTTGACATTGAATGGGTGCCTTTGGCTTTCGAAGTAAAAAAAGTAAATAGTGTTGAAAATTTTTCGGCGGGCTGGTTAGAATCACGATAGCTCAATTGGGAGAGCACCTGACCCGGTATGTCAGAAGGGTGCAGGTTCAAATCCTGTTTGTGGAAATTTTTCCAACATTTGTGTTTTTGTAATTTGTTCGCAACAAAATTTGCGTTAACAAAACAAAAACATTTTAACTGTAATGTAACTGTATTAGCTACCACAGTAACGAACAAATAACCTCCACGTGAACCCGGGACCTCTGGGTCTAAGATGGGGGAGAGGCGGATAAGAGCGTTTACGCCGCACACTAGCGCCGCCAATGAAAAAAAAAACATATCTAGTAATTAGAGATAGAAAATCAAATTATGCTCAACAAACTATCTGAATGAAGTGATTTAGCATTTTTACGTCACCTAATGAACACCTGACATGTTATGGTTTAGTTAAATATGGCGTTATAGTTAAAAGTGGCCGTAACGTCTTATTTAAACGTCTAAACCATAACATGTGAGGTGTTCATTAGGTGCTGTAAAAATGCTAAATTACTTCATTCAAATAGTTTGTTGAACATAATTTGATTTTCTATCTCTAATTACTAGATATGTTTTTTTTTTATTAGTGGCGCTAGTGTGTGGCATAAACGCTCTTAAAACAATTTTTTTATTAGCCTAATTAATTAGTTTAATACATTTGTTAATAATTATTTCTGTTAAAACATTGTTGGTGGGTAAAAATTGAGCTTGATTTTCTTCTTTTTTATCTACCACAGGAGATGTATAAATTCCACAGCTCAAAGTCTAAAACTGCATGCCAATCACGTAATAACAGTGTGTTATCATCATTTTAATACTTGGGACACCTATAACAACGAGCAACATTACACCCACAGATAAGCGAGTCTCCCGTTGCACATAACCACCGCTTTGTGAGAACACTGATATACGACCTTATTTTAATGGTGTTCACATTTTCATTACCATACTTCATGGTTGAATAACCCTTTTGTTTTTGTCAAGCCATAAGTTCCTAAGAAGCCATAGCTTTAATCAATCAATCTAAGATAAAATGATTTTTTTTACGGGTAAGCACAGTGCCTTGATCTCATCTGATGTTTAGTGATGATAAGGCCAATGATGGAAGCGCACTTCACCCGGGATCCTCAACTAGTGAGGCACTGGCTTTCTTATCTCTAGCTGCCGGAACACAACAATGCTACAAACATTGATGTTATGGCGACATAGTTAGATAAGATGGTGGTAGCTAGCCAGGCGGACAAACAGCCATATTAGAAAGAAATCAAACAGTCTCAGGAAGCACAAGTAGAAATCGAACCCACGACCCTTGGATTACCGGTCCAATTAATCTAGCTGGTGGTTTTAACTGCGTCAAGAAAAAAATACGGAAACAAATTGCGTTGTCCAAATCACAGCCTCAATCGCCCGATCCTCAAAATGTCATCAGTCAGTCGGATCCCGGTTGAAGTTCGCTTGCACTATTGGTCTTTATCATCACTTAACTTTAGGTGACTCAGATGAAGGCACCGTGCTCACCCGTAAGATATATTTAAAAAAATCACTATGATGTTCTAAAAATTTCAAACTTACGATTTATATTATAATAGCTGACCGGCGGACTTCGTACCGCTCTTTGACAGTTTCCATGACAACAAAACAAGCAAATCATTCGTCCGCTTAAGAACACCCGTATCCCATGATGGACCCCTATAGCAGCGCCACCTACCGGGTCCAATTGTATATCTAAACCATTCTCGAATCCATTTGAATACACATAGAAAATTTCATCCAAATTGGTCCAGCCGTTAGAAGGAGTTCAATTTCATACACACGCACAGAAAATTTATTTAAATAAAGATTTATATATATTTACGGCTATCAAAGAACACGCGCTACCAAAGAGTACGCAGTGATAGATTTGAATTTAAATAAAATCGGCAATATAACGGCTAACTATTAATAAGGCCCGTAACATCATCATCGGATGGGTGACCTGTTGGAATGTACAAAAATAAATACGTCTCTTTCTAACCACAGTTAATCTTTCTTCTCCAAAGGATTTGTTTATACTTTACATAACTTACATTATCATCATCATCAGCCTATAGTAGTCCACTGCTGGACATAGGCCTCTCCAAGTGCACGCCACCGAGCACGATCCGCGGCTACTCTCATCCGGCTCTTGCCAGCCACCTTGCGAAGATCGTCGCTCCACCTAAGGGCGTCCTCTACGTTTGCCGATACGCGGTCTCTACTCGAGAACTCGTTTACCCCAACGGCTGTCGGTTCTGCGGCTAATATGACCGGCCCACTGCCACTTCAGCTGGCTGATCCGATGGGCTATGTCGGTTACTTTCGTTCTCTGTCGGATCACCACATTCCGAAGTCGATCCTTCAGAGAAACTCCGAGCGTAGCCTTTTCCATAGCTCGCTGAGCGACTTAAAGGAACAATAATCCCGGGAACATGAACTAAGTTTCTTCGTGTCTTTCATTGGCTTCCATATACCCTAATATGACCAAAATATATCATTTCGACCTCTCTGGGTTCCAAGTGCGAGTTTCGTTCGCTATTCGATCACGTTAAAGAAAACGAGAATATGTACGGCAAAATGTTAACTCTTGTCGTATGTGGCCAGGAGGCGCTGCTAAAATGCCATACTAATTTACGAAGTAGTAAACGAAACTCAGACTAGGCACCCTATGCTTTGGAAGACACGTAATGGTGGCACTTCACATGGCTATTTGTATTCGCGTATTTGCCATATTTGGCAAATAATTGGCATGTGTTGTAGGGCAATTATTTGCCAAATATGGCAAATACGCGAATACAAATAGCCATGTGAAGTGCCACCATAAGTCCCGGATGCATTAGCAGTCGTTAAGACGACGCACCGCTAAACAATAAATCTCATACGTTTTGATACGAGCGTTTGCGCCCCGCCCCGTACCATAAGAAAAACTGTTTTTTTTTCCTTCAAATTAAAACTACAATTATTTTTAAAAAATGAACTACAATTTTGAATTAATAAATTAAATTCTTAATTGTTCTTCATTGTGTGTTAAGACTAATCTACTAAGAAAATTTAGATGCTTAAATCGGTCTGGTTAGCCTGTAAAATGTGAATCTATGTTTTAAAAGAGGTTACTATATTTTTTCTCTGTTATAAAAGTTGAAAAATCGTGTTTCTGCAACTAACAAAATGAAGTCAATTAAATGAAAAATCATGTCATCAAATATCACTTTCATATGTTTTGTAATTGTTGGGAAAAATCAAGATCCCCGCCACGTAAATTACCAATGCGCCGTCTTAACAACCACCTATGCACTGGGTAGTATTTTAAGTATGTGTATCCGTTGTCTAGTAACCATATAACGAGTTTCATAACGAAGCTTCTCTTGGGCTACTAGATAATTGGTGTGTGTGTGAGTGTAGGAAAGTTTATTTATTTATTATTTGTACTATTATTTATTCTGTGACTGGGTATGCGTGGTGTTTTGTTGACCGTTCTCCCTATGTTGTTCCCATCCATAGGAAAGGCTCGTGTTCCAGCATTGCGGACAAAAATTATGCTAGTGATGGTGGTGGTGATAAGTAGGCGTTGACAGTAGGTACCTGTCAAATGACAGGCGTTGATAGTTGCGCTTGCGCATGATGTTACAGTGAAAAAGTTTTTTTAAATATTGCTCACAGACCTCTAGATATTTTGGTCTGTGATATTGCACAATGGTTATTGTTATAATCGTTAATCTGTTAAGGGTTGCCAGCAATTCAAATTTCTACTATTTTAGTTGGTTTGTATTTTTAGTAGTACACAGATAGAATACCTATTATATATTATAATAATCTCCTGCTAGACAGTAGTCCATAAAATAAGCCATCTAAAACTAAAAAGTTTACTTCAAGGTATCTTACTAAAACATATTTAAGTAAGTACTTACCTCTAAAAAAACATATGGCATTGAACTCAGTTGGTAGCCCTGTGATGATACAAAGAGAATAAGTCTATTATCTATGATGCTTGCAGCTCTACGGGGGCTGAAATGCGCAACGACACATTTGTACAAATTGGGCGGCAAATAGTGGCCATTGTTGGATGACGTGCACACAGTTGTAACTCGAATCGAGAGAGTTTAGGGACTACTATTACCTATTAGATCTATGCATAACGTGTTTTGGAAGTAAAAGCTCGTTCTTCTTTGGTAACAGTCAAAAATTTTGTTTGTAAAATAGATTTTCGTTAGCATTCTGCCACCACCTGTGCGAAAGACTTATCTCAAAACCGCTTTGTGGTATTGGGGTTAAATCACACCGGTCTATACCGAGAGTTCTAGGTTCAATTCCTTTGTTATTGGATGGGTCAGATGGGTGCATACACGTTTTCGTTTTCGGTGTTGTTAGTGTAGTTAGGGCTTGCTCTACTTATTCATAGCCATCAGCATCTTACTCAATACTCAATATATTTATTGCAAATCCATAATGTAATAACGATCGATGGTAACAAATTATAAGACCAAATTATGGACCCTGTTGGGCACGCAATATAAAAAGAAAGTAGAGACGAAGCGTTTTTTGTATTTTACAATCTAAATTCTAAAGTAAAGATACTTGCTTGTGTATGTTGCCATAACAACATAGTTTGCTATGTTTTGTTTCAACGGTTACAATAAATATTCCCAATAGTGTACGTTTCAGGATTTAAAAACCGAGTAACAACAAATAGAAGTTACTACCGTGTAGCACTCATTCACCCAAGTGTTAGCATTCCAAAACCAACTATTGCATGTTGAGTGTCAAAGCACAAAGGGCTGTTCATTTTACTCCCCAAACTATAGCTCTTTGTTCCGATACTCGTAACTGCGGATTAACAGTGTCACGCCTCTGCCCCATTATATTAATTTAGAGTAGTAACAACATCATCAAAACTCAACCTACAAGCCATAAGCGCAAAGTTTAAAATCCATTGGAGACAAGTAAAGTTGCTGCAGCGTTCGAATTTTAAAAATTGAAGTGATGAAAACAAAACAGAGTACATGTCCGAATAAACTAATTCGGAATTTTAATCTTTATATTTAAGGAGTTAAGGATTTCATTTGAAACCTTCTTTGAAAGAAACTAACCGAGAGTATGGTTTGTGAAAAAAATGTGTCTATGGTTCATTTTGTCGCTTGCCATATTTACGCGGATTAACGCATATTTGGGCAATGCCATTCATCCCAAATACGATAGAGATCAAGAGAAAAGTTTGTATTAAGTAGCATTGTTGTTCAGTTGTAATCTAGCGTGGGATTTGGTTAACTTCTGATGCGGTTAGTCGAGTGGAGATAAACAGATAATGCGTGTAAGCAAGTATAGTAAGTACCTAGAAACTTGAAGTATGCGAATGCGAGTTTGACAAAAAGAGCTTAATTTCATAGCTAAAGCTAATACCTACTTTTAATAACGCACAATGGGTTACTTTGATATTTTATTTGAAAACATAGTTAAGTAATACGTAAACTTGTAAAGTCTACTTAGCTGTGATAGTTTTCCTTTTAACTTCGTCATATATACAACAACCGTGAATTTTTTCATGTATCCAAAAACAACCATTTGGCTGGCAGGGACACACACACACACACACACACACACACACACACTTGACTCTAACAAAATTTTGCACTTTCAAGCTTAATAGTTCACAAACGGATGCCTCAATCAAAAAACTCTATCCAACGACACCCCACACTTCACGTGTAGGGGAGTTAACCTAAAAAATATATTTATCAAAATTTTACTTCACCATTTTGTCGGCGTGATTAATATTTATATCCATGCCAAATAACAGCTTTCTAGTAGGTACTAAGAGTCTATGAGCTAGGCTGGGGTCGGACAGACAGACGGATATGGCGAAACGGGCGAAACTATATTTATAAGGTTTCTTGTTGACTACGAAACCCTAAAAAGAGGAATTTATTCTTAAGGAATTAGAACAAAAAGAAATAAGAGAAGGAAGAACCTTTTTAATCTAACATAAGTACTTAATCTATATTTTAATATTATAAAACTGAAGAGTTTGTTTGTTTGAACGCGCTAATCAAAAATTCAAAAATTCAAAAATTCAAAATTCAAAATAATTTATTCAGTTTAGGCTACAAGTAGCTCTTGTGAATGTCACTATGCCATCGGTTCGTAAGTCTACTCTGGGCGGGAGATCTTGTACTGAGAAGAACCGGCAAGAAACTCAGCAAGTGTCCAGCTCTTTTCTCCCTTACAGCGTCAAAAATATTGGAAAATGCCCTATCATAGCAGGACACTTTCCATTACAAATAAACACAAAAATTATATATAGAAGACAACCACAACATGTAAAAAAAAACAAAATACAAAATCTAAGTTAATTATGTAAAAATCAGATAATTATGTAAAAGTTTCAATTTCCACAATGTCATACAGTACCACTACAGTACTCTAGTAAAAGTCAAAAATTGTTTAAGTCTCATCATAAATCTCAGGAACTACTAGTTCGAATTGAAAAAATATTTTTGTGTTGATAGTCCATTTACTGAGGAAGGCTATAGGCTATATTACATCACGCTATGACTAATAGAACGCGGGTGAAACTGCGGGGCACAGCTAGTAGGTAATAAAAGAAATAATATGGAGAAGCTCCATGGCGGAATGGTTAGGGCGCCCAGTCTACGATTGCTAAGGTTAAGCAACTTTCGCAAAGGCCGGTCATCGGATGGATGACCAAAAAGTTATCATCTTGAGCTCTTCCGTGCTTCGGAAGGCACGTAAAGCCGTTGGTCCCAACCTACATTCTGGGCCCGCGTGGTGGTTTATAGCCCGTGTGATGGCCCATGGATAGATAGGGATATCTATCCATAGGAAGGCTCGTACCCTAGCAGTAAAGACATAAAATGAGCTGATAAGGAAGGAATAATACAAGTTAGAATATTATGTATTTTTTTGGGAGAGAAATGGATGATTGCCTCGAACGGCATTTTCAGCTTCACCGGGCTTGTTTGGCGGCGAGGAACTTAAAGGGTTCCTCAAGCCGTGTGAAACGAATCACCTTTGGAGGTTTTCTAGAGGGAACGGCATCACGCACTTAAGTGCGTGTCCCCGTGCCCTACTAGATTCTCCGAAGGGTTCGGATCGGATCGGGAATATTATGTAGGTCTATGCTATCGTTGTTAAAATGATTTTAGTGACATTTCGTCATCATAATAGACCATAATTAGAGCTTTATTTAGAAAGATAGATAGATAGATAGATAGATAGGTAATACTTTTATTGCAACACTATAAAACATAATCATGAACAGAAAAAAAAATTACAAAGTTACAATTTGGCGGTCTTATTTATTGCTCTAAGTAATAGACACACTGGTAATCATCGTTAGTTACTGATTGGTTCTTTAAGAATAATGTTTTTTGGGGCAAATTTTAAGTAGTTTTATTATTATCTTGTTATTGTCTTTGTTTGTAAATAAAAAAAACTCACATCCATCTTATTTATTACCTAACTCAATTATTTAATGATGTTCTTGGAAAGACACAAACATTAGCTTACTACCGATTTTTGTGAAAAAATTACTTTTATAGAATTAGAACTCGCGTACTGCGATTCGAAGACTAGAGAAGTAACCGCTAAACCAAGCTGGCTATTTGTTATCCATTTACCCGATCTAGGAGTTAACACAACCAAAAAGATAGGATACAAGATAATGTCTTCACTATGTCTTGGTGATAAGGCGTGGATATTTTTGTTGTACCTATCTCGATTTTGTACTTGGAAATGCTTGATCCTGATAAGTTGGTAGACTGAGGAGATTGGGAAGCTAATGCGTTGCGATATCAATCGGTGTGTTCCGTTTGTACAAACATTTTAATATAACGCAAAATGCATAGACAATATTTTTTCTTTTTTTCTTTTGTATAGCGTAGGTAGGTACTTAATAATAATAACATCGTTATACTGTCTTATTTTTGACAGGAAAACTTATAAAAAAATCCACTATGGCTGCACACAACCTTAAACGATTCCGTTGCGCATTCTAACGGATTAAAAAAACAAAACAGAAAATCGGGTCCACTATTGAATGGACCGGTAGGATGCTTTTAAAAAGGAGCCACTTTTTATTAAAAAAGTGGCTCCTTTTTAAAAGCATCCTACCGGTAACCCTAAACCGTGGCGCACCTGAATAATGGCCCGCTCCGATTGGCCGACGCTACCAGCGGGGTGAGCGGGAAGCGCTGTGATTGGTGAATACTAGACGGGGGTGGAACTGCTGCGGTGTCGCGTTACCGGCCCTTATTAACTGTGATTCCAGTGATTTAGGGATTCCGATGTGACAGACGAGATGTGCCGAGGGTACTGCGACAATTTGGTGTTTTAATTAATTTGAATGATTGAGAAGCGTTGTATAAACTGAAAAGAAAAGAAAACTTAGCAGCTCGATGGGCGTAAACGCGCTCGTGCGATTGCTGAAGTTAAGCAATATTCGCAAAGACCCAGTCATCGGATGGTTGGGTGACCAAAAATTTATCATCTCGTGCTTCGGAAGGCACGTAATGCCGTTGGTTTAGCCCGTTCTCCCTGTAGTGTTTCCGTCCATAGCATAAAGTTATTATATTCCGTTGGTACTTATAATAACTTTATGGTCCATAAGGAAGCGCACATCTAAGGAGGTACAGTCAAAGTATAAGATGTTTACTAGATTTCAAAATTAAGTTTCGATAGTGTAAGTCGGTATTTTCTATATAACTGCAGTCAGTCTGCAGGTACTAGTAGACACTCGAAGGTTTTTCGATATGGGTGCTTTAAAAAGTTGTGATTTTCATGCTGATTTTATATTTTGAAACTTGATCAATCATCACATCAGTTACCTTTGCTGTTGACTGTACTAGAAGTTTCTATTCTTCATTTAAAAAGGCTCTGTTTTGCAATCAAACCTCCATTCATAATTTATATTCTATAGCCATATCGCTTGAAGCAGCAAGAGTTTCACAAAAAAACCTACATAAACAAAGATAATCAAAACAAAACTTGCTTGACACAGACGCCGCACCATATAAATCACTATTGTTTATTATTTTGTAACAATATCTAGGCGGGCACACTTTGTATTGTATCTACTAGCGGTTAATAAATAATTTAAAGCTTACGCAATTGGAATAAGAATGAAAGATATTAGGGCTGTATCAGTCAAAGGGATATACCGATCTCACAGGAGGTCTTACACCGAAATAAAGAGACCACAGAAGGTAAGCTTAATAAATACCAACCTATCCAAAACTGTCAAAATTCTTCAATAAAATTTCAACCATGTACCTTAGACATAAAGTCCAAAATCTATTGAGGAAATTTGACAGTTTGTGGTAGTCTGATGTGCCAGCAGGGTTTGGAATACCGGTATTACAAACCTTGGTATAGTACCGGTACGTACCGGTACTTTACAGATACCGGTTCCAGTTAACTTGATACAGTACCGATACTCGAGTTGGTACCGGTATGGATTATACCGATTATACAGGTATTGACCATTTGATATCGGTATAATTTGGGTGTTCTAATACCGAGAGCAAATAGGCGTTTACATAAGTGCGAGAGAAAGAGCGTAATCGAGTCCGGGGTGGCGGGGCTTGATACCGGTACCAAAAATACCGGTATTTACCGTTATTTACCGGTATTTTGTGGTACCGGTATCAAGCCCTGTGTGCCAGACCCTCTCACGGACACTGATATAGGAACAGCTTGGAACAGTCCGAATCAGTGAGAGGTTGTCTATGTGCGTTTTTTTTGAGAGTTTGCTGATTGCCTGGGCACAGCTTAACTGTGCTGTTTTGGGGGCAGCGAGAAACAGGGCTCCTCATGTCGTGTGAAACGAAGGACAGTCAGACAGTTTTCTAGAGGGAACGCAACGGCATCACGCACTAGTGCATGTCCCCGTGCCCTGCTAGATACTTCGAGGTTTCGGATCTGATCGGGATGTGTGCTTGCTCGAGCGCGATTGCATGAAGCTTACCTACCGTCTGCAGTCTCCTTATTGTGAGGTCTTACTTAGCTATGCGTATCTGGTAATTTACGAAACAAAATTTGGTCATATTTTATTTTTATTTATTTTATATTATCTGGTAAATATGCGAAATGCACTTCTGGCCATCCGCGTATAAGGTAATTTGCGTTTCAGGGGATCTATTTTTGAATCGCACGTATGACATTGTGATGTCGCATGCGACATAAGCACTCGTCTTCCATTCCAAGTAGCATGACACCGATTTCCCGTATTTTTGAATCGTTCGTTTTCGGTGCTGCCAACATAATACGAAATGTTGGATGTTATCCGTTCCACGCAGACTTCTCCACTGCTTAAATTACTATGGTGCACTAAAGACAAGTTGTTTTCAAAGTAATAGTAATTATTATCCGCAGAACGAAAAGCTGTTTTGATTGTATTTACTTATTTTGGCAGTTTCAAATTTTCAATGACACAAACAAACGAGTGACATGACATTGACACAGCGTATTGATTTTGACGGTTATTCCATCAATCGTTTTGTGTCGCTCGACTGCAAGTGGGTGAGGGCACTCGTTACGGTCGAGCGATTCAAAAATATGGAAAGTCAGATGTCGAGCGAAAAGCAGTAGAAACCAAGCGAAGGCGAAGGAATCAAAAATAGAGCCCATGGTATTATGCGTTTGAACGTTCGAAATGTTTTTTTTTTTAGAGAGATTACTGATTGCCTCAAACGGCATTTTCAGCGTCACGTTGCTCTAGCGCGTTTGTATAAAGTTTTCCTTCTGTAGTCTCTTTATTGTGAGGTCTTACTTAGCCACTCTAGGTAGGTTAGGTACCATTACACACACTTTTGACGAATTCTGAGTCTTATTCAATTGTATTAAGAGTTACATTGTTTACACGTTAATACCTACTCGTGAATGTACTGGCGATACTTAGGCGGTTCGTAACACGAGTAACTACTAAAAAGGATCGATTGGATTCAATGAAGTGGTGTGACGTAAGTGTGTGTAGTCTATGGTGACTGTGTAGTGTCTATGGTTGTATCGGTAGGCGCCATGAAGGTGAAGCTAACCTTTATGGTAAGCACACTGGGAAGCTTTATTATCTCCAATCTTAGTATCGTCAATTACCATCCTATTGAGGAGGTCAAATGCGCAGTAGTTAACGCACCCGGTCCGCGATTGTTAATGTTAAGCAATTTTCGTAAAGGCCGGTTATCGGATGGGTGACCAAAAAATTATCACCTCGAGCTCCTCTGTGCTTCGGAAAGCACCTAAAGCCGTTGGTCCCGGCTGTATTAGCAGTCATTAACAACCACCAATCCGCACTGGGCCCGCGTGGTGGTTTATGGCCCGTTCTCCTTATCCATCCCTATGGAAAGATCAATTAAGTGGTGTGTACAGTCTACTCTATGGTGATATGTGGTGTCTATGGTTGTATCGGTAGGCACCATGAAGGTGTAGCTAAACTTTATGGTAGGCACACTGGGAAGCTTCATTTTCTCCAATCTTTGGCTTTAGTGTCACTTACCAACCTATTTCCATTGGAAAATTTCTAAGGAAACTCACAAAATAGTCCGTATTCACTTGTTTCCTTAGTAAGTTTTTATAGCATATTTTAAATAGCGTAAATTAAGTGGATAAACTGTTTTTTTGTAAAAAAAAAATTAAAGTACCTACTACCTATCTAAAAATGTTGAAAAAATTTCTACGAGCAGAATTTGAACCTGCACCTGACATACCAGGTCAGGTGCTCTCCCACTTGAGCTATCGTGGTGTGTTTACATTTATGTTTTTGTAATTTGTAATATTAATAAACAAAACGAAAACATTTTTGAAGTAGGTACCATCTAATTAATATTTATGCATGTTTTTTCTATAAGAGCCTTATACATACATTTGACATCCCATACAAACTCCTTATTTTCTATAAATATGTATAGTAACGGTCTGGTAGAGTCGATAAAAAAAGGCAAAATTATTTTGCCCGACCCGGGAACTGAACCACAGACTGAACCCAGGACCTTCAAAAGTAGGGCTAAGCCTCATGCCACTTAACCACCTTGGTGGTTATCGACTATAGGTAGATATTAGGTAGGTACCTACCTATATTAGCTGAGAGAATAATTTCGCAATCGAAAGCTTGTCTTCAACAAAAAAATTAGGTTACGATTAATCAAAACAAAGAACAAACTAAGGTTCACACGCATTTTGCTAAATAAGATTAAAAACTCATTCATAACTAAGAAATATTTATCAACAGCGTGTTTTGTTTGAATATTCATTGATCTATTATCAACTTTAACGCTTGGCAATAAGGTGGCTTGTTAAAGAGGACATGTATTATATTATATTTATAATACATGGTGATTTTGAAGACCGATTATTGCATAAGTGTAAATGTGATTATTCAGTATGATTCCCACGCGAACCGGAGTTTCATATTAACAAAATGACGAGAATTACATTTGGGTCAGCGAATTTCGTATCTCATTCGATTCGTTCCTTAACTTCCAGGTTGTACAGTCTACAGTAATAATATGCAAGCATTTTTTAAAATATAAAATCAAACTTCAAAATTTTTATATTTCAATTTCAAACGAAATTCAAATTCAAATTCAAATCATATAGTCGAATTCATTAAAGGATTTTTTTACAATATTGTCAATTAAACTCGCTACATTCACTATCTATTAAGTTCCCTAATAGTGGTCTTCTTAAAATCAAAGATCAGGTAAATGATTCCTCCTGATCTCTCCGCTCCCCTACCGCAAAGACAGCCAGCCAAGCAGGATTATGATAGCCGTTAGTCTTAACACCTCGTTTAAAGGACCCCATCTCATAGGAAAGAGGGTATACGTGTGCTAGGGGAGATAATTCCATTTTTGTTATGGTCCTGGAGCTGGGTAGGTCTTTGTGCATCCTTTGTTTGTAGCTCGTTATCATCATCATCATCATCAGCTCATTTTTTTTATGTCCCCACCGCTGGAACACGAGCCTTCCCTATGGATGGATCGATAGGGATAACGGGCCATAAACCACCACGCGGGCCCACTGCGGGTTGGTGGATGTTAACGACTGCTAATGCAGCCGTGACCAACGGCTTTACGTGCCTTCCGAAGCACGGAGGAGCTCGACATGATACAGTTTTGATCACCCATCCGATGACCGGCCTTTGCAAGAGTTGCTTAACTTCAGCACTCGCAGACCGGGCGCATTAACCATTGCGCCATCGAGCTCCTCAAAAGGACCCCATCTCACAGGAAAGAGGGAATACGTCTCACTGTGGTAGGGGAGATCATTCCATTTTTGTTATGGTCCTGGAGCTGGGTAGGTCTTTGTGCATCCTTTGTTTGTAGCTCGTTATCATCATCATCATCATCAGCTCATTTTTTTATGTCCCCACCGCTGGAACACGAGCCTTCCCTATGGATGGATCGATAGGGATAACGGGCCATAAACCACCACGCGGGCCCACTGCGGGTTGGTGGATGTTAACGACTGCTAATGCAGCCGTGACCAACGGCTTTACGTGCCTTCCGAAGCACGGAGGAGCTCGACATGATACAGTTTTGATCACCCATCCGATGACCGGCCTTTGCAAGAGTTGCTTAACTTCAGCACTCGCAGACCGGGCGCATTAACCATTGCGCCATCGAGCTCCTCAAAAGGACCCCATCTCACAGGAAAGAGGGAATACGTCTCACTGTGGTAGGGGAGATCATTCCATTTTTGTTATGGTCCTGGAGCTGGGTAGGTCTTTGTGCATCCTTTGTTTGTAGCTCGTTATCATCATCATCATCATCAGCTCATTTTTTTTATGTCCCCACCGCTGGAACACGAGCCTTCCCTATGGATGGATCGATAGGGATAACGGGCCATAAACCACCACGCGGGCCCACTGCGGGTTGGTGGATGTTAACGACTGCTAATGCAGCCGTGACCAACGGCTTTACGTGCCTTCCGAAGCACGGAGGAGCTCGACATGATACAGTTTTGATCACCCATCCGATGACCGGCCTTTGCAAGAGTTGCTTAACTTCAGCACTCGCAGACCGGGCGCATTAACCATTGCGCCATCGAGCTCCTCAAAAGGACCCCATCTCACAGGAAAGAGGGAATACGTCTCACTGTGGTAGGGGAGATCATTCCATTTTTGTTATGGTCCTGGAGCTGGGTAGGTCTTTGTGCATCCTTTGTAGCTCGTTATCATTTTTTCAAAAATGTTTGTTATTTTCTTTTTCTATCATTATCTACAAGATTGTTTACCTGATGTGAGGCAGAAGCAGAGTATTTTCAGAGAGCTAAGTTCTAATTAATTAATTCACCATTTGGTAGAAACATTCACAAGGACTGAGTTAAAGGTTAGCTAATAATAAATTATAGAAATATAATGTTATTTCATCTACAAAGCAGGGTAGTGACACCACAGTGTCCGACAGGAACCAGTTATTGACTTTTTTTACTTTAATCATTCAAAATAGGGGTCAACTATAGGCAACCAGTTTTGGTCTTTAGCAATAACTAGCTGTGCTCGCGACTTCGTCCGCGTGGAATAGTGACTTTCGGCAGCATTTTTAATTTTTTAGGCTCTTGTTCCCGTTTTCGCAACATTTTTAACTGAGGCTTTGCTCTTTTTGGTCACAGCGTGATGATATAGCCTAAAGCCTTCCTCGATAAATGGACTATCCAAAACAAAAATAACTTTTCAATTCGAACCAGTAGCTCCTGAGATTAGCGCGTTCAAACAAACAACACAACACCGGCGTCGTGTCGCCTGCCTGTGTGTCTTTTACCGACTTTACTACGGAGAGTGTGCCGGGGAGCTGAGAGTGAGCTCATACCACCATCGCCCTTTTACCACCGAAACTCCAGGCGTACTGCAGGATATCATCCCCACCTAATAGAAGTTCCACTAAGCAGTTCATGTCATCATTTTTACTGCACAGTGGCAAGGAGTGGAATTCTCTGCCATCGTCTGTGTTCCCCAAAACTTATAACCTGAATGCCTTCAAGGCGAGAGTTAATAGGCATTTTATGGGGCAGCTCGCTTCACCTTAGACCCCATCTACGCTCTCCATCAGGCGAGGTCGAGCTCAAGAGCTGTCATAAAAGGCATAAAAAGAACCTGCTTTCTAACTGTCATACTATTAGTTATTCTGTGATGTCATCCAGTAAAACCTCTATCATCTCAGCCAAAAATCATCTCAGGCACATTGCTCTCATTACTGACGGCCGCTGGGGCGGGATAGTCCTGGAGTGGCGACCGCGTACCGGAAAGCGCAGTGTGGGCAGGCCTTTAAAAAGGTGGACCGACGATGTGGTGAAGGTCGCGGGAAGCCGCTGGATGCGAGCAGTATAAAACCGGTCGTTGTGGAGATCCTTGTTGGAGGCCTTTGTCCAGTCATCATCATCATCATCATCATCTCAGCCAAAAGACGTCCACTGCTGGACAAAGACCTCCCCCAAGGATATGAGGGGTATTGCCGTAATCGCCACGCTCGCCACGGCAGGCGGGTTAGCGATCGCAGTAAGTTGAGACTTAATCTCAAAGAGATGCTGCTGCCCATCTTCTGGAATGGTCCCTTAGTCGGCTTTTACGACACCATTCTTTATCCCCGGCACCAAACAGGGAACTTTGTCCAGTAGTGGACGTCTTTAGGCTGAGAAACTCTATACCTAATATGTCTTGGTGACGATACCCATGGCGAACACTGGTGTCACTACGTACCCATGTTTTCTATAATGATTAGGTATTATGTGTATACCAGGATCACACCGTTGTTTGTTTCACATGCTTTATCTTTATATTCCGCCGTTAGTTAGGTAGCGACACAATAACCAGTTATAATTTCCACAGTGTCGGGTGACCGGCTGAGTTACTGGAATCACCATGGGAACAATGCGGCGTGTTTCTTAAAATTACGCCATTTTGTAAGATGGATGCCTCCGAAAATGGAGGGAAGCGTCCAGTTTTACTCGTGAATCACAAAGATTTATCAAAGAAAGAATAGTGAAAAGTCATGATTGCGATATTGTTGTTAAAACATATTAATGATATTTGTTCAAAGTCAAAGTCAATATTTTTATTCAAATAAACTTAAGAAAAGTGCTTTTGAATCGTCCATACATTTTTACCTACTACCCAATCAGGAAGTCTATTTTTTAGCTGTGGAGAAGAAAAGGCGAAAGAAACTCCACAGATTTAATAGAAGTAACGACATTTACAAAAACAAAAAAAGTATGTCGTTCCAAATCAATACAATATTTAATTAATTTAATATATTTCTTTTATATTTTACGGGTAAGCACAGTGCCTTGACATCAGCTGATGATAAGTGATGATATGGCCAATGATGGAAGCGCACTTCACCCGGGAACCTCAACTAGTGAGGTACTTACTGGCTATCTTATCTCTAGCTGCCGGAACACAACAATATACTACAAACATTGATGTTAAGGCGACATATTTAGATAAGATGGTGGTAGCTAGCCAGGCGGATAAACAAGCCCTACCACCAACCAAACCGAGTACACACACATGTACCCCCGCTGGGAATCGAACCCGGTACCTTTGGGTCTAAACCGGTGCCGGTGGTCTAGCCACTAGACCATAGAGGCGGTTAAAACATCTACAATTAAAAATTTTAAGAGCTCGGAAACACAAATAGTGCCAAAAGTATTGCTCAGTTTTCTTTTGTTTTTCTTACCAATTTCCTATCAAAAGAATAGAAATCCATTTATTCAGTAAGTATTACAAATCACAACATATGTGACAATTAAAATATGAATGAATAATGATAAAAATGATAAATATGAATGAATGCCACAATAATTAGGATACTGCAAGGGCATCTTCCCACTAATACTAAAGCATTTTAGTAATGGTCTTCTGAAGGTTAGGTTGTTTGAATTTAGTTTGGGCATCCCAAACTAAAACTAAACTAAACCTAAAGAGAAAGCAATAGAATAGAATATAATAGAATATTTATTTAATAAAGTGACCAAGACTCATAATGTGTTAGTATTAACTTATTCTATGTTAGTTACATGATATTACTTATTTTTACACAAATTAAATCGCACTTCATTACTGAATGCAATTCTACTCACACCATACAAACTTACTACTTAAAAGGGAGTATAATAATATGACCCGTTTACTTATATTCCTAAATTTTACTTAATGTAAGTAGGTAAGGTAGGTATATAGTATTTTATTTCTGTATATAGGTATTGTATTATTTTATTGTAAATCTGTTTTCGTACATTTCTTTTTGGAATTTGAATTTGAATAATTGATTTTTTAAATGTGATGAACTAAATATTTTTAATACATACAGTAGGTAATATAATATATTTATACAAGATGCTTAGGCACATACAAATAGGACCTAAATTAAATATTGTAAGATATATTTACACAACAAAAAGAAAAAATACATAACTTAACTTGAAAAAAAAATGAAACAGAAAAATAATTAGAAAATTAAAAACTAAAGACCTATAAATAAAAGATGTCCTCCAACTGTGGGCTCATGGGAACGGTCCCAAGAATGCTGGCAACATTGCCCCTTTGGATTGCCAAACTAATGCGCTGGCAGAGGTAGCTGCCAGCCTTCTTGTCACCGGAGGCCTCGATAAGGCGAGCACTTAACTCTTTAACTAGATGCTTTGCCTCCGGCCCCCATGGACCCATTGTTTCCACCAATTGTTTTTTTTTTTATTACCAGTAGGTAATATATTTAGCACTTTGGGCCTAGCAGTGAGGAGAGTTTTTCAATAATTTATATCAAGTTCGGTTTTATAGAAAATCTTTTATTTTAAATTATTATTGACACATTAATAATAGTCTTGTTAACCACGTAGAAAGCCAATAATATTTAAAAAAAACTATTCTTTTCTATTCCATTCATTCCATAATATTAAAGAAAAAAGCAATTGGAAAATTGTATTTTTTGTGTTTGTACGCCCAAAACTTTTATTTTTTTATTCACTTCATGGAATCTCGTGAGTTTCATCTCCGTTGAAGGTAAGTGATAGCAAGGCGGATTATGGAAGCGCACTCCACCCAAAAACCTCACTCATTGACGAACTGGCTCTACTTCTACAATCGGTTCTAAACATATATAACAGACAGGCTAGATAAGAAGGTGGTAGTTTGCCAAACAGACTTTCAACAAGCCCTTCCACCAACTGAACTTAGCATGATACCTATACCAGGACCAAAGGGGGGTTAGTAACTATATCAGGTAATTTTTTTGATAAATTACAAAATTAATACTTTGTCGCTCAACATTCAGAGTTTTTAAGGAAACTCTTAAAATACGAATTTTGCTCAGAAAAACGCTCTACTTAAGTAAACGTCAATAAACACCAACCTATGTTCTTAACACTTTAACGTAATAATATAATTATTGATTTGCAATTTAATGAAGAATAAAAACAACAGCTCACTTTTAATTTGATTTGTGATATAAAAATAAACATACATAAAACTATACCTACCTTATGTTGTTAACCAATAACCATAGACTTGATTTTTTAGTTTTCGCCAAGCAAAGGAGGTCCGACCTCAAACCGGTTCCAAAAAGGCGGAATACGTTTCAGAAAATGATTTTTAAAAAAGAAAGAAAAATTAAAAATTCGGGCGCGCCAATCGCAAGCCCCGCCTTCCCTACATGCGTCTCTGTCTGACGCGTTGTCTCTATCCCTCACTTTTGTAATGCAAGCCGTCTGTTATTTGACTCCAGTCTTCATAGTGAGAGGGTGTGTTATAATTTTAATAGTTTTTTTTTCGGAAAAAAATCGATTGTGAAAAGTGTCAGTGAACTGTGTGGAGTGACTAGAAATTCGGAAAGTTGGAAGGTGAGTGTTAAGTTTAAATTAAGTATAGTAAAAATAATAATTTATTAATTGTCCAAAATCATTATAGAAAATTTAAATTATATTATTGCCTATAGATACCTTAAAAGGATCTAAAATTACATTTTCTTATCTGCTTCTATGAAAATTGTTATTGGTTGTTGAAAATTGAACTAATAACTATTGTACGGTTATTTATTAATTATTAAATTGTACTAATTATTTTACTAATTATCTCTCAGTTTTACAAATGTAATTAACAAGGTTCCATAGATCTGCTAGCGTGTTTTTTTTATAAAGTAAGTTCCAAAATAAATACTTACCTAATACGGAGAAAAAAAAAGAAAAATTATAATTTAAAACTGAATAGAAAGACAACATGAAATAACCGTTAATTAGACCACTAATTGTAATGATGTGATACCTATATACGAAAATTGCAAGGCGATTCATTATTTATTGAACGTTTATTTATCAATTAGCATTCCTAGGTAATACTTTGGTACCCTACTGGATAGGTGTTTTTATATTCCTATACGTAGTAGGTACGTACGGACTTTGATTCATCATCATCATCATCATCATCTCAGCCAAAAGACGTCCACTGCTGGACAAAGGCCTCCCCCAAGGATCTCCACAACGACCGGTTTTGTGCTGCTTGCATCCAGCGGCTTCCTGCGACCTTCACCAGATCGTCGGTCCACCTTGTTGGAGTTTGATTATTTACTCTCAATAATCAAAGCGTACGGAGTGTTCTTTATTGCAATTATAACTTGAATTGTGGGTTTTAAATCACATACCTAGGTACATTCATTTGAAAAATATAGGTAGTGTTTTTAAAGTTACTCGTATCTACCAACATTCCTTAACAACAACTTAAAAAAAACATTACCTACTTTATATAAAAACGTATGTAGAACTGATTTTACAATCGTTTTTTTTCTTTATCTCTTTCAATATCTCCCAATCCGATCCGAACCCTACAGAGAATCTAGTAGGGCACGGGGGCACTTTTAAGTGTGTGATGCCGTTCCCTCTAGAAAACCTCCGAAGGTGATTTGTTTCACACGGCTTGAGGTTTACGTACCTTGCCACCCCCAAAAAAAGCCCGGTGACGCTGAAAATGCCGTTTAAGGCAATCAGCAATCTCTCTCAAAAAAAAAAGAAAAAGTCAATATCTCTATATAATCACAGAATAAATAATAGTACGTATAATGCTAAAACGGTACGAACTACGAACGGAGAAGAGCGGTGGTAATAAATAAAGTAGGTTTATTCTAAGAAAAATAATTTGTTGCAAAAATAAAGGTCCTCTCTCTACACCAAAAAAATCTCCAAAGACGTTTCATTATTGCGTCAGTGATATTTTTGTTATACATCTAAGATTTCACATGTTTTCTAATATTGAATTGGTTCGAATAATACTTTCTTTACACTGTTAAGTCTACCAATTAAAAATCAGTGGTTACACTTCAGTCGCCTAAACAAATAAATGTATTCACAGTCAGAGTAGACGACGGATTAAGTGATAATTAAGTTCATAACTACAAAAGGCATCACAATCCAATCCGTTGTTATGGAAAAACATAGCCTAACACATAAGTACATTAAGCTATATAAACATACATATTCGAAAATATTTTTATAGCATTTAAAAGTATTTATGAGTATTGGCGCATTTTCTCTATCTTCTTCTTTGTAATAAAACAGTACAACAAAGTACATGGATGGCCAAGCTTTGCTTGAATTTTTTTTTTTGGTAATTTTCTAAAAATGAAACCTAGCTAGATCGATTTATCGCCCCCGACACCCCTGCATACTAAATTTCATGAAAATCGTTGGAGCTGTTTCCGAGATTCAGATTATATCATATATAGGTACATATACAAGAATTGCTTGTTTAAAGGTATTAGATAGATGTATTAGTTGGGTGTAATATTTATTATATAGTTATAATAAATCGGAAATTCGTGTTGTGTTTGCTTGTAATTGTTTTTTCACTATGTATGCCTATTTTAATATAAGAAAATGTATCGTTTGTTTGTTTAAGTGTAACTTTTTGGCAGTCCTAATAAAATGAAATAAAATAAATAAATATAGATCATCTGTAAGATTGCTTTTAGCTTACGTTAAGATTAACATTTTATAGTTTACTAGCTGTGCTCGCGACTTCGTCCGCGTGGAATAGTGACTTTCGGCAGCATTTTTAATTTTTTAGGCTCTTTTCCCGTTTTTGCAACATTTTTCACTGATGCTTCGCTCCTATTGGTCGCAGCGTGATGTTATATAGCCTAAAGCCTTCCTCGATAAATGGACTATCCAACACAAAAAGAATTATTCAATTCGAACCAGTAGTTCCTGAGATTAGCGCGTTCAAACAAACAAACAAACTCTTCAGCTTTATAATATTAGTATAGATATAGGATAAATGTTATCCATCTTATATACATATATATAGCTCGATGGCGCAGTGGTTAACGCGCCCGGTCTGCGAGTGCTGAGGTTAAGCAACTTTCGCAAAGGCCGGTTATCGGATGGGTGACCAAAAATGTATCATCTCGAGCTCCTCCGTGCTTCGAAAGGCAGGTAAAACCGTTGGTCTCGGCTGCATTAGCAGTCGTTAACAACCACCGCACCGTACTGGGCCCGCGTGGTGGTTTAGGGCCCGTTCTCCCTATCCATCCATAGAGAAGGTTCGTACCCCAGCAGTGGGGACATAAATGAGCTAATGATGATGATGATGATGATATATATATCTATTAATGTAGGTAAATAAGATAAATCACAAGACATACAAAATCTATGCCCCCGATCCGATCTGAACCCCTCGAAGTATCTAGTAGGGCACGGGGCAGGGATACGCACTAGTGCGTGAGCGTGATGCCGTTCCCTCTAGAAAACCTCTGACGGTGATTTGTTTCACACGGCTTGAGGTTCTCGTCGCCCCCAAAAAAAGCCCGGTGAAGCTGAAAAGGCCAAATGGCAACCAGCAATCTCTCTCTCAAAAAAAGAAAACATCTAATGCGTTGTCACAGCGTTATCAATATTTATATTAGGTCCTTACCTATGAAATTGTCGTTTTGTATGAAGATTTTTTCTAAATTTATATTTTTCATAATCCACATTTAGCATAATCAAATTATGCTAAACTAGCTGTGCTCGCGACTTCGTCCGCGTGGAATAGTGACTTTCGGCAGCATTTTTAATTTTTTAGGCTCTTTTCCCGTTTTTGCAACATTTTTCACTGATGCTTCGCTCCTATTGGTCGCAGCGTGATGTTATATAGCCTAAAGCCTTCCTCGATAAATGGAATATCCAACACAAAAAGAATTATTCAATTCGAACCAGTAGTTCCTGAGATTAGCGCGTTCAAACAAACAAACAAACAAACAAACAAACAAACAAACAAACTCTTCAGCTTTATAATATTAGTATAGATGTGATGTCGAGGTCACTATCGGCGAGTTACTCAAAATTGGTGATTTTGATGCTATCGTCAACCCCTTTTTGGAAGAAGGTAAGTAGGTAAAGTAGGAGTATGTATGTATACTAGTGGCCGCTCGCGGTTTTACCCGCGTGGTTCCCGGTTTCACCCGCGTGGTTCCCGGTTTAATCCACATGGTTCCTGTTCCCGTGGGAATATCGGGATAAAAAGTATCCTATGTGTTATTCCCGGTTATAAACTATCTGTGTGCCGAATTTCATCAAAATCCATTCAGTAGTTTTTACGTGAAAGAGTAACAACCATCCAAACAAACTTTTGCGTTTATGATATTAATAAGATGTATGTATTTACTTAAAATAGATACATTGTAACACATTGTTTATTCTTATGACACACGTCACACAATACATACAGAAAAGTCACCTTCTAGAAGTGAAGGGAGATCTAAAAAGTAAGCGAAATAAAAAGTCTTTGTCTTTGACTTTGTCTCTTTCAGCAAACCCCAGCTGTGACGTGGAAAATAGTAAACTACCAATCTGTTAAAAACAAATTGAGTGTGGTATCTACCAGTGTCCGACAGGAACCAGATATCGACATTTTTGTCCTTTAATCATTCAGGGGTCAGCAACTGGTGGTCTTTAGTAAGAATCGCTGCTTCCTAGCTTCCTTGCTGTCATCTCGTAAAATTTCAATGAATAGCATTGTTAATTTTTTGCGACGAATAAGTACTGTGTCGAACACAGTCGACATACGGGACTGAGAGAGATACGGGACTGAGACGTGGTCGCTCACTATGGCCACTGGCCAGGTGCCTAAATAGTTGAGGTTCCCGGGTAAAGTGCGTTTCCATCATTGGCCTTATCATCACTTTTTATCAGGTGAGATCAAGGCACTGTGCTTACCCGTAAAATATTTAAAAAAAAAGGCTCAAGGTCTCAAAGAGCAATGGAGAGGGCTATGCTCGGGGTTTCTCTGCGTGATCGAATCAGAAATGAGGAGATCCGCAGAAGAACAAAGGTTACCGACATAGCCCGAAGAGTTGCTAAGCTCAAGTGGCAGTGGGCGGGGCACATTGCTTGCAGGACTGATGGCCGCTGGGGCGGAATAGTCCTTGAGTGGTGACCGCGTACGGGAAAGCACAGTGTGGGCAGGCCTTTTTTTTCTTTTTTTTTTGATACGGAGTGGAAAATCTACTAACAGACGCATCAGCGGGGAAGGGGACCCACTGGCTGTCCGAGGATGGCCAAGACTCTGTTCCAGGGCCGAAGCCCTAGAGAAAGCGAGTCAAGGCCGACTCGGTAAAAACCACTCCGATGTCCTCTCGTCACCTTGGAACCAGCAAACCGGTGACCATCGCGTCGTCCTCATCTGAGGACAACGCATCAAACGCCGGCATGGTGGAGCCTGACGAGGTCATGGGAACCCTTTCGGACACTTCCACAACCCCGACGGTGACTGCTCGCCCTGTAGATAGGCGAGCCCCTCTTCCGCTCCTCATTGGGGCGGTAGTGTGGGCAGGCCTCCAACAAGGTGGACCGACGATCTGGTGATGGTCGCGGGAAGCCGCTGGATCCGAGCAACACAAAACCGGTCGTTGTGGAGATCCTTAGGGGAGGCCTTTGTCTAGCAGTAGACGTCTTTTGGCTGAGATGATGATGATGACTGTGCCGACCACCAGGCTTGACCTCTCAGCTGCGGCAAGTACGCCATTTGATCACGTTAACGAAAACGAGAATTTGTATGGCAACTCCTCTCCTATGTCGCCAGGAGGTGCTGCTTTTATCGGGGGTGACCTCTCCCTGTAATAAAATCCATGTTAGACAGTGAGAGGTCGTGGACGGCCATGGCCTTCTTCTGTGAAGCGGTAATTTCACACTAGGAGACCGCGGAGAGGGTCCGCGAGGAATCTATCCATGTGGACCTAATCCGACGCAAACGCGAATGGGAGAAGGAGGCGGCAGTATGCCCGCCTCATTTCCCCGCATTGAGATGACGGTCAGGGACGGGGAATTCCTGGCCGTCCACTAGCCTCAAGACGTCTGGAGCACGCTGAAACATCTTCGGGATGCTCCCACTGGCGGGCCGCCGCTAGGGTGAACACCGGTGACTGCCAAACCGGTGATCCCAGTCATCCTAGCGGCACGTGACATACACATAATCATCCACGCCTCCCCGAGCGCGGTGGTAATCGGCCAACGAGTATTTCACTGTCCAAAAAAAAGGAAGCGCTGCTTCAATGCCATACTAGTTTTCGCCTTCGTAAACGTAATCGAATAGTAATTATAAAACTCACTAGGCACGCTGATCAGTGCCCTAAACAATTAAAATTCTATTGTGTCTGTATTCACAGCAGACGACGGGATAGGTTAAAGTGTCGAACTATCCTGTCTACTAACCTTTATGAAGGTTACAGCAACATCGGTCAGCGGAAGAGAGGTTTCATAATAATTAATAAAAAAAATGGAAAGAGAAATTCAACGTTCGAGTTGGACACGTAAAAAATACAAACATCCATAAAATAACATTGGCACCGGACATCAGTCGCAAAACAAAGCGCGTCTCACCGTAATTCGAGCGATTCCTAGGAGCTCCACTTTAACCTGGGAATGGGAATTATAATTATTGTTGTGTAACTTGACAATATGTAATATATTAATTAATATTCTATATGTGAAAACATTGTAATTGTGTACTCTGTTATGTTTTTTTTATGTCTGTCTGTGTTTTTCGTTACTGTATTGTTTTCCAAATAAAATAAAATAAATAAATAAAAATAATAATAAATAAAACCAGGATATCATCACCAGCTCATTATGTTCCCACTGCTGGTGCACGAGCCTCCCTATGGATGGATAGGGAGATCGGGCCATAAAACACCACGCGGACCCAGTGCTGCAGCCGGTCGGGACCAACGGCTTTATGTGCCTTCCGAAGCACGGAGGAGCTCAAGATAATACATTTTTGGTCACCCATCCGATGACCGACCTTTGTAAAAGTTGCTTAACGTCAGCAATCCGAGCTCCTCCTCCCAGATATATTAGGTCCTTACATATGAAATTGACGTTTTGTATGAAGATTTTTTATAAAATTTTAATTTTTATACTAACGTTTTTTTTAATTTTCTTAGCATCTATTTATGTTAACACTATAAAAATTGTAGAGTAGTGTTTTTGTTTCACTAGCTAAATATAGCAGACATTAAAAAGAAAAAAAAATTAAGTCCCTTCAAAGCTACAATGAAACAAAAGACAATTCCGCGAACAAAAAAAGAAGTCAATTTAAAAAAAAATTGGGCGTTATAGACACAAAATTAATAATCATTGTTATAACTGAAGCCTAAGTAACATAGTCCTAATTAAAGGTGTATAATAATATTAACAACCGGTATTGACTTTTAAAAGTAATACACTTTTTAATAAGTGAGAAAAAACTTCAATTTCATAGGTAAGGACCAATACTCGTATATAAATCGTGTTTCATTTGACCCTGTCTGTGGTCTACATAGATAGGAAAAAAATGACAAGAATGTTTATAGGATACAAAGGTCGGTAAAGCTGGTCTTATCGCCTAAAGCGGTCTCTTCCAGGCAACCCTTAAAGCATACGACCATTGAGCGGAAAAGGAGAGTCAGTGCACAGCAACAAGCAAAATTATATATTCAATCCTTTTAAAATATAGGGAACAATTAAAAAATTATAATGTAAATTATTAAAATATCTCTATCTATACTTATATATAAAATTCTCGTGTCACATGTGGGGTTGCCATACTCCTCCGAAACGCCTCGATCGATTATTATGAAATTTTATATGTATATTCGGTAGGTCTGACAATCAGTCGTAGTCTATTTTTATACCCCTAAATGATAAGGGTGGACCACCCCAAACATTATTTTATTTTTTGTCTTTTTTTTAAAATTTATTTTGCTTAAAATGTGGCATCAAAAAATACACTCAACCCTAAATGTTCATTCTCCTATCACCAACCGCTATTTTTTATAGCCATATTAATTACTTGATCAGTTGTCTCCGGCAGGCGTCTACCGGTGTCACTTCTCACCCAGTAAACAGCACGGAGTAGGAATGACTATCAATATGTCCTAATGCCAAACGATGTCTGTTTGTGGCTTAGATTTGAGCACACCATGTTTTTCACACGGAAAATTATACGCGGCATGCTCTCGAGTGGGCAAACTATCCAGTTTGTTTGTGTTAGCTAAGCTGTTAGCTAAAGATGGACTAACAAAAAATATTGTACGCACTGTAGCATTAATGGATTGATATTGTTTGTTAGTGTTATTGTCGTAATTAATGATATATAATATAGGAATAACTTATAATCATCATCAGCTCATTTCATGTCCCCACTGCTGGGGCACGAGCCTTCCCTATGTATGGATAGGGAGAACGGGTCATAAACCACCACGCGGCCCCTGTGCGGGTTAGTGGTTGTTAACGACACTGCTAATGCAACCGGGACCAACGGCTTCACGCGCCTTCCGAAACACGGAGGAGCTCGAGATGATACACTTTTGGTCACCCATCCGATGACCGGCCTTTGCGAAAGTTGCTTAACCTCAGCACTCGCGGACCGGGCGCGTTAACCACTGCGCCACCGAGCTCCTCATATTATAATAATTTAATTATAATAAAGTAAAAAAATAAATGTTTAGTGTTTTATTGTTTTCTAAAGTTTACGCGAACACTACACATTGAAATGAAACAACTTTCATCGAAACGTCAGGATAAACATTAAATAAGTAATGTGTGGTGCTGGGGATAAAGAATTGCACCACCCCATCTCTTCCCGTGGGTGTCGTAAAAGCCGACTAAGGGACCATTCCAGAGGATGGGCAGCAGCATCTCTCTGGGGTTAAGTCTCAACTTACTGCGATCGCCAACCCGCCTGCCAAGCGTGGCGATTACGGCAAATACCCCTCATATCCTCGGGGGAGGCCTTTGTCCAGCAGTGGACGTCTTTTGGCTGAGATGATGATGATGAAGTAATGTGTAAAATAAACGCGAGTAGATCCGTAAAAGTTGTTTCATTTCAATGTTTAGTGTTTTATTATTTTTAACTGACTTCAAATAATTTTTAACAAAAAAAACCGTCTTCAAAAAACAGGAAATTTAAAAAAGTAAAAACAGCTTTAAAAAGCAATAATTAATATTGAAATTATATTATTAATTACCTAGATACGCATATTGAAGTCGGGTGGTATGGTCGGCTGGGGGACAATATTGTTTTATTTAAACTTTTATAGTTGTTCCATTGTCCACACTATCTTATTGTGAAAGCCCCACCCGACTTCAGTAGACATTCTTTAAAACTGATATCTAGGTAATTAATAATATGATTTCAATATTATTTATTGCTTTTTAGAGCTGTTTTTACTTTTTTAAATTTACTGTTTTTTGAAGTAGGTTTTTTTTGTTAAAAAATATTTTATTTTACGATTTTTAGTGATGGGTAGACGTAGACCAAACAAGGATGCTTCTCGGATGAGGAACCTCAGCGACGAGGTTTTCCTCGAAGCGCAACCATTTTCAAGCGCACCTTTTGAAGCGCAACTAAACTGTTCCTCGAAGTGCACCTTGCGGCCTAGTAGGTAGTGGTATTCCTATGTAAAACTTCAATCTTAATTGGGTACATATTATTTTTGTACGAATAATCATTTTGGCATATTGAACCGTATGAAGTAAGCCCAACAAAAGGTAACTGCTGTAAATCGTTAAGGAATTCCCTCGACTTTTTATGGTCTTCATCATCAGACCTGTAATGGCACTTGAAGTCGGTTTTTATATTCCGTCATCGTTCACAGCGCTCCATGCCTCTTTCACTCATATAGTATATCCTCACACACACAATAAGTTAGGTAGTTATTTTTTTCTACCCTACAAATTCCCTAGAAATAATTGGCAAAAAAACGTTTGCTGGGTCAGCTAGTATGTATAAATGATGATGAGCAGCTCGATGGCTCAATGGTTAACGCGCCCGGTCTGCGAGTGCTGAGGTTAGTTTAAGCAACTTTCGCAAAGGCCGGTCATCGGATGGGTGACCAAAACAAAATCATCTCGAGCTCCTCCGTGCTTCGGAAGGCTCGCGTGGTGGTTTATGGTCCTTCTCCCTATCCATCCGTAGGGAAGGCTCGTACCCCAGCAATGGGGACATAAAATGAGCTGATCGACACTATGCTGAGTGGAGACCGTTTCAACACCACCAGTCCTAAGTATTTTGTCTATGTATTTACATTATTTTAAGTGGTTTTGAATAAAAAAATTCTATTCTATTCTATTCTATTCTATGATGATAAAAAATGTAGGTTTCGAATTAGATAGTTTTGGATAGGTCTTTTTATTATTTTTTATTTATTTACTATGGTATACACAACCAGATACATTCAAACTAAGCTGAGAACAAGGGTTGCCTCAAGGGTTGTCCAAGGGTAGAACAAGGTTGATGTGAAAGCGTCAGTACTTTGCAGAATTTGCGCCATATTTTTTCCAGTAATTCAATAATCCTTCATGAAATATGGGCACCAGACTTGGAAAACATTCCAAGATAAAATTTGAACTTTCAACAAAATTGTTCATCGTCATCACGGAATAGATAAACTGTTCTGTGATCGTCATCATCATTTCAGCCAAAAGACGCCCACTGCTGGACTATGGCCTCCCCCAAGGATCTCCACGACTGGTTTTGTGCTGCTCGCATCCAGTGGCTTCCCGCGACCTTTACCAGATCTTTACCTTGTTGGAGGCCTGTCTACACTGCGCTTTCCGGTACGCGGTCGCCACTCGAAGACTGTTCCGCCCCAGCGGCCATCAGTCCTGGGGGCGATGGGCCCTGCCTAATGCCACTTGAGCTTAGCAACTCTTCGGGCTATGTCGGTAACCTTTGTTCTTCTGCGGATCTTCCCATTTCTGATTTGATCACGCAGTGAAACCCCGAGCATAGCCCTTTCCATTGCTCTGACCTTAAGCTTTCTTATAGGCCCATAATGAGCGGCCGTTTCTTAGTCCCGTATGTCATCACTGGCCACAAAATTGTTATCTTCTTTTATTTTTATAATGTGTTAAAGCTGAGAGATCCATTGGCCCGAAGCTTTTAATGCACCTTTTTAATGGCAGTAGATAAATAAATAAAAATAAATAAATGAAATTGCCGTTTCAAATTACGCAATATCGGTCTAGGTATAGGTCTGTGAAACATTTCCATCGATTAGGCATTTTTATTGCAATACATTTTTTTATTTACGCAGTAGTAAATAAATGTGTTATGTAACAAGTAACGGTACAGTACTAGTAGGTTCTTACTATTTTGAGTCATCATCAGACATTTGCGTTAAGTATGTGTTACAAAAACAATAAATTAAACAAACATTGTTTAGGTTCATACAGGAGAAGCAATCAATGGCACAGTGGTACAGAATAAGTAAAGTGGTCAAGGCCCGGCGGTGCGTAAACCTAAAAAATCAGGCTTATACCGAAAAAAGCATAATTGGTATTACGGACACAAATATTATTTTTCTCATTATCTTTGTACGATTGGGTTGTTCATTGTTATTTTTCTTTGTTCAAATTGTAATTTTATTCTCTCATTTATTATTCAATTATGTATCTAATGTAACGAGAAGATCAGGCAGGAAACTTAAAAGGCTTTCTTTTTCTCCATGTTTTCAACCATTCATTAGCACAATATGACTCATTATTATTATCTCTCTATTTATTTTTTTACATATTAATTTACATTTTTAAATATTTTCTAAAAAACAAAACAAACATTTAAAAATATAAAAAATAGGGGTCCACCGGCATCGGGACCAGGGTCCAAACTACCGGTGATTAGGGCTCCAGAGACAGGAACCTCCTCACAATGCGTGCCGTATCGAGGAGAACTGCCTTCTGAATCAGGCCCTTGATCCAGCCGCCTAACGAGAGCCTCATGAGATGTTGATCGAGGCTCTTGGCCATCAGGCCGTTGGCCGTAACAACAATCGGCACGATGACAGCCGAGTCCACATTCCACATGTCGACAACCTCATTATTATCTTATTATTAGTTACTCTCCCGTCTTGGAGTTCTTTTTTAAGGTTCGTAACATTTATATAGGACAAGAGAATAGCGTACATTGTTGCAAAGTAGATGAAAAATACGTTTTCTAAATGGTAACAGTAATCATTAGATAATAACATTTAATCTTACGCAATTCTTATGTCACAACATTTTATAGGTTTCGCATTAGGTACCTACCTTTGGATTTGTGTTTTTCTGTGATATTTGGTTGTACATTTTTTTTTATTTACAGGTTACATAAAAAAGGTTGGGGGCAAGAAAATTAAAAAAGTTTGTCATGAAATCGACGAACATGGAGGCGTGTTCAGACCGGCTGAGTCCATCCAGCGACTCTACCAGCGAATCTGAAACTTCGCTACCTCCATTCCCATACGATAACCAAAGCAATTTCTATTCACAACCAGAATTGAACGAAAAGCAATATTTCTCATGCAAACAAAAGTCACCGCGAAACGACGAAAGAGCAAAAGAGGCTTACCTACAAGAGAGTAACAAATTCGAAAACTATCTAACGCCACAGAGAAATAAAAAATATTTGAATTTCGAACTCAAATTGCCACAGAACGACAACTTTTTTAATCAAATAGAAACAGATGATCGTTCAATGCGCACCGCCTACTTTAACGATGTCCAGAATTTAAAAAGTTGTCAAAACGAGAACAATCCAAACTTGCCAGATGTAAAAATTATAAATCAACAAGTAGCTTTCGAAAATGCAAATAATGTAAATAGCAATAGAGAGAGGCAGTCGTTTTTTAATGAAAACGACAATGGGAATGTGAGGAGGTGTCTGAATTTCAATTCGGAGCAAGTACAATGTGTTTGTGAAGCGCTACAACAAAAAGGCGACATAGAAAAATTGGCGGCATTTTTGTGGAGTTTGCCGCCAAGCGAACTGCTCAGAGGAAATGAGACGGTTTTGAGGTAACTGTCTGTTCTTATTATTTGCGTACTTAAACGTTTATTGATAAATGTGATGAGTCCTTGGGACTTAGGAAGTTATCTTTATGACATTTTTTTAGTCAATAGAGATTGACTTCGCTATACGTAGTTTGAAAGTGTTGCACACATAGAACGAAATAACTTGGTGAAATTACTTGAAATATTTACTGCGTGTTGATACTCAATCCACTCGATACTCAATATTAATTTCAACCATAATTGAAATGAAACAACTTTTACGGATCTACTTGCGTTTATTCATCCTCTAATAACATCCTAATTTCAATAGAGAAGATGGTTGGAATCTGCCACCAGCCTGGGATCCCATCATACAAAATATTAAATCCCAGCCCCAACACCATAGACCAAAAGATACTGTAAGCTCTTTCTGCGTAAAACGGAACACACCTGATTAAATTTAAATGAGGGTATACAGGCTACTAACTAATTATGAGATGACCAACACCTCAGTCTCCATGTGACCACGGACCCTGCAAAGGGTTCGAAACGTCAGGATAAACATTAAATAGTAATGTGTAAAATAAACGCGAGTAGATCAGTAAAAGTTGTTTCATTTCAATGTGTAGTGTTCGCGTAAACTTTAGAAAACATTATGCAACCATAATGTTATTTAAAAGACGTTATTTTATGAAAAAGTAGGTATAGATCTTGTCTAAATATGCCTACGTGCCGTAGCTCTAACTCGCTTCCTATTTTTCTAGAGCTCGAGCGGTGGTAGCATACCACCGGGGCGTGTTTCAAGAGTTGTACTCGATACTGGAAGCCCACACGTTCCCTCCTCGCCATCACACCGCGTTGCAGAACCTGTGGTTCAAGGCGCACTATGACGAGGCTGAGAAAGTGAGGGGCAGACCGCTGGGTGAGTGTCTTGTCTTTTTAACATATTAATATAGGCAAACCAAACCCAAGTACACAAACATGTACCCCCGCTGGGAATCGAACCCGGGACCTCTGTGTCTAAACCGGTAGTCTTAATCACTAGACCACAGAGTAGTGGCACCAGTATTCGACAGGAGCCAGTGATCGACAATGTTGTCTTAATCATTGAAAATAGGGGTAAGCTACTAATTTTTAGTCTTTAGCAACAGTTTAACACAGACTGAGCTTAGTTGCTGTCTGTAAAATTTCAATAAAAATCTATGTTAATTTTGGCGACGAAAAGTGTGTCGATCATTGGGCTTAAAATGTCGAAGACTATTTGACAGGAACCAGTGATCGATTTTTTTTCCTTTAATCCTTAAACATAAATAGGTCAACATTTGATTTTAGTGTTTAGCAAGAATTGAATACAAACCACCTCTTTCCTAGCTGTTATGCCGTTAAATTTTAATAAAAGTCAATGTTATTTTTTGGCGACGAAAAGTGTGTCGATGAATGGACTTAAAGTGTCGAAGACTGGCGCCATTACGCTAGTATCTATTTTTTTGTCTTAAAAAAGATTGCTTTTGTTTACTTCGGCGTATTGCTGCTGGACTTTTAGAGGTGGCGAGACACTAAAGGTTCCTCAAGCTATTAAGCCCTGTCAAAATAACAGTGCTCCCATGACACTATAACTCCCACGACCCGGTTAAACTGATTCCATTTTAGAAGCGCTCTCGATTCCGAGCCGAACTCCTCGAAGAATCTAGTAGGGGACGCGGACGAAGAAACGATTGATGTTTGACCTTCAGTGGTGTAGATAAATTAAAAATAAGTGTTTGTTTCAGGAGCCGTAGACAAATATAGGTTAAGAAAGAAGTATCCATTGCCAAAGACAATATGGGACGGCGAGGAGACGGTGTACTGTTTTAAGGAGAAGAGCAGGAACGCACTGAAAGACTGCTACTTTAGAAATAGGTTAGTTAAAAGCCCTTTGCTGTTTCATAGGCGAAAGTATTTATTACACCACAGGAGCCGTCCTTTGCCTCAGCCACAATTATGTGTATTGTGCCTCAGCTGGAGCCCAACAATTTTGGAACTTAGGGATGATGTAGTTTAGCCAGGCAAGTTTAGAGTACCTACATTAAAAAATAAGTTTTTTCAACTAAATGTTTTTTAGAGGGGACACTAGAGAATTTCTATAAATCATTGCTAGCTAAGTCGCTATTTATAAGTTCAATTCTTTATTTAAGTATCTCTTTAAATATGTCTTCAGGTACCCAACCCCCGATGAGAAACGAGCGCTTGCCAAGAAGACCGGTCTGACTCTCACTCAAGTCTCCAACTGGTTTAAGAACAGAAGGCAGAGGGACAGAACTCCGCAGCAACCTAATAGGCCGTGAGTGCATTTTTGATATGGCAACATTTATTTATACAAAACTACGAGTACTACTACTACGGTACCTACGTTTTAAACAGAATAAGAAGTTAGCCTCTCTTTCCCTCTCACTCTCTAAGGGTGTTCGATCACTTCGGCTTGAGCGACCTTTAGTTTCTCGCTGCCCTTAAAAGTCAGGTTACGTTGTAAAGGCCATCAACAGCTATTACTTTAAAAAAACAGTTGTAGTGATAATAATCTCTAAAACAGCATTGCGGACTTGTAAGAAGACAATTAAGTATGTCCCTAATAATCTATAAACCGAATGAATATGCAAGGTGCGTTTGCTTTTATTGATTAGCAAAAATACCTGCAAAAGTCACAAGCCGCTCAACAGTAAGGCTAAAAAAAAGCAATTTCAGATGACCTCGAGACGAAAAACACATAACTTTTGAAACAAAGGACTGCTCTGTAGACGAAACAAAACATGGCGGCTCGATTCGAGTGTGTGACCGAGTGGCGCGGTCGCACTTTTCACGTTACATATAAACTTTTTTTACGTTCTCATATTGTGTTTTTTTTTTACTGAAACAGCGTCTAGTGAGAATCGTGCACATTCTCGTTTTCGCTAACATGGAACTGTTATAGATAGGCCTGTTTTAGACAAAGGGCTATCCTCAAGTATCACTTAGGTATTGCGCAGACAACGGACTTTTGTTCGCGGACTTTCTTGTCATCTTGTAATCTTTTTTGACAGACAAAAAAGTACGCCAAAAGCTTTCCCCATTAGGTATATCTACATAGTCCTTACATGTCGATAATCATTAGTTATTCACACATTATGAAAAATGCTACTGGACACTTACAATGCCATTTTTTTTTATCGAAACAGCAAAAATGTTTCCAAAAGACGAACTGAGATAAACTAACACTTGCTCATTTAAAAAAAAACACAATGGTCACTGCGTATTGTCTAAGGGTCGAAGGGACCCCATTAAGGCTCATTAATCAAATAAAACAAAGGAACCGAAAAGGCACATGTGTGCAACACTAGTGGACGTTGTTCATTATAAAAAAAAACAATCTTCTAGTTTAAAATTATTGACGAATCGTCATCATCATCATTCGTCTCGTGAGATGAATACCAAACGCTTTCTAATACATGTGGGCTTAAGTAAACGCCTAGTGGTCTGTTTAGGCCACCGGCACCGATGTCAGATCTAGGGTTACATTACATGCTTGTCCTCGGTTTGGTTGGTGGTAGTAGGTACTTGTTTTAAATCTGCCTGGCTAGCTACCACCATCTTATCTAAAGATGTCGCCATAACATCAGTGTTAGCAGTATTGTTGTGCGACAGTTAGAGATGTGATATCCCGTGCCTCAGTAGTAGTTAAGGATTCTGGGTGAAGTGCGCTTCCCTCTTCGGCCTTATAATCACAAGTGCTTAACTATAAAATGTTTTTGTTTTGTCTATATAATTTTTAACGCAAATTTTGTTGCGAACAAATTACAAAAACAGAAATGTTGAAAAAATTTCCACGAGCAGGATTTGAACCTGCACCCTTCTGACATACCGGGTCAGGTGCTCTCCCAATTGAGCTGTCGTGGTTCTAACCAGCCCGCCGCCGTTTTTTTATGCTTAACTGTAAGGAATAAATAGTAATAAAGAAAAACGCATAAAATATGCCCAATAATAAGCATGGTGCCTTGTGCGACTTTCATTCGCCATTCGATCACGTAAACGAAAACGAGAATTTGTATGAAAATAATTTTTTTGTTCTCGTATTGAGCGCCAGAAGGCGCTGCTTCAATGCCATACTAATTTTGGTTTTCGTAATACGGATAGTAAACAAAACACACTAAGCACCCTGAAGTTCTTTAAAAGCAATGATATACGTTTTTCACACAACTTGCAACGTGTCTATCAAATTAATTAGCTCAAAATTAGTATGACATTGAAGCACTGGGCGGCATACGAGAAGAGTTAACATTTTGCCATACCTACAAATTCTCGTTTTCGTTATCGTGATGGAATGGCGAATGAAAGTCGCACTTGGCATTCTGTTCTGTAAAATTATTACAACTAAGTTTTAAGATTATATATTTTTGTGTAGGCCATAGGCATCGATATGCCTAAATCGATGGCCATAGGCGATAAAACAATATAGGAAGTACGAGATAAAAAATGTTCTAAATAGTTTTCGTATCCTTGTTCTTTTATATTTGTCATAATATAATACGTATTTGTGTTTTATTTGCAGAGAAATGCTCGTACAAGCTCAATACGCCGGCCCCCAAGGAGGTTTGGCCCAAGCATTGTTGCCGAACGCTTATTATCACCAGCTGCAAGACCCAACACATTATTTGCATGGGAACGCGCCCTAATTCAGTGTTGCCATTCGTGAAAAATGTAGGTTGTTTATTTTTTATTGAGATTTCTTTGTTCAGACTGATTATGACAAATTATTTTTGTGTTAAAAGTATGTAGGTGCTAGGTACATAGAAGTATTATGATAAATCGTTGTTTTGTGGGTTGTAGATAATTAAAGGTACTTTGTACATTCATCGTATTGTAGTGTGTGTCCACCGCATCTTATGATGCAGAGAAATGAAGATGATTTCGGTGACATCCCTAGGTTTCCGAAATCACAGAAATATTCTACTATATTACGACTTCTTACCGAAAACTTATACCTATTGATTTAAAAAAAACATATTTTAGTGATAAGTTCTGTTATGTCTGTGTGATTGTCAATAAATAATTTCTTATTCTTATTCTTATTCTTATAATCTAATAAAACGCACGAGCATTTTCGATATTCTGAGGTAAATTAATTGTCATGTCAAATTGTCTATCTAATTTACTAGTATTATGGGTGATTTATTAAGCCCTGTGATTTTTTTCTTACTTTAAGGGTCATTCTTACCTGATCCAGCACCTTTTATTGCTTTGGAGCAGGAGAACCATTGAAGTCTATGTTTTTACTCGTTGATGAAAGGTGTTAATAGATTATTCACCGAGTTCTCAACGAGAGAGGCATTTAAATATAATATCTGTAGTTATTTCAAACATTTTGATGGAGTCATTTATTTGACTAATTTTATTACTTATTAGCTACGTATAGCTGTTGGCTTAAAAGTTATTTAAACTTATGTAGACATCGTGTAACACAAAAGCTACTATTATCCCGAATAAAATAAATAGCTAGAGACTAGCAAGATTGGTTTTTTCAAACTTTCTCTGCCTCTATAACAAAAGAACTTACATCGTGTAAAAATTTTCAAGCCTTTAAAATATGTTATTTTGTTTCTGAATCTCAGAATGGTGGATGGACTGGTACAATAGGAAGATTTTCCGTGTTTCTTATGCATCATAGACGGTACACACACATTACAATACAATGTCATACCTCCGAAAATGTTTAAGTTAGTATGGTGATTTAATGGAAAAATTTCCCTGTAGACTTAAGAAAAACTATATTGATTGATTGATTTTTCCAATTTCAAAGTATTGGCCATATTAATATGTTAAGTCAAAGTATTTTTAATTGATTCATCGTTATTTTGTTAATAGGAAAGTGTTTGTTCATAAGAAAAAGTTTAATGTTTCTATTACTATATACTCGTATGTATTTAATAACACAAAATTATACGTCGACACTTGTGCATATCAGAACGTAGTAACGTGTACAAATTCAGGAACAGTTTGTGTATACAAGCTATTTTGCTCTGGCGTGGATACTGGTGTATAATCATCTTTGATCTTTTTAATCTTAAAAGCTTAAAATGACAACGTCTTTTCTAGCAACCTATTCAACAAAATGTTGAAGTATTACTAAACATGTAAAAAGTAGTGAACGATTCTTAAAACCCATACTCATGTTCCTGTGACTTATAAATGCATTCACGACGAGGCATGTATGCTTGCGTGCTGACCAGGCAGCGTCTACCTACGAATTAGATGATTGTATCTTTGCAAATAACATGGACGCGTCCGCCACGACGACATACGCAAAGTGGCTAGCAGCATTAGGAGAGGCCTATATCCAGTCGTGGACTGATAAGAGCTGCTTATGATGATGATAATGATGAATGAAATGTGCTTCTATCTTCTGCTGGTAACTTACTATCAAGTGTTATGAAAGAAAAAAACACATTAAGAAAAAGTATTTACTGAGCACTACAAATTACAATACAACACTTAATTCGGATCTACCTTCGTCAATTAATATAATTTGCTGGGTCCCATTTATAACTAGGCAACTAGATTACGTTAAGAGAGTTTTTAATTCAATGGCAACATTTCTAATGACAAATTTTAATTTCATAGCGATTTAGTTATATATTTTTTATGAAAAAGTTCCTTTTACCTAATTATTACGAGACTGTAGGTAATTATTATTAGTATTAAGAATAACAGATTGCATATCGTTTTGTAAATATACAATAAGGTGCTGTTTCAGTTTAAATCATTGTATTCTAGTCTACAAGTGAAATAAAGTTCTATGAGAATTGTTTGTTGCATTTATTTATTTTAATAATGAGTAGGTACCTACTTAAACACTTAGCACTTAGCAATAGTAAAACCACTGCACAAAAAATATGACCCAACTGATTGCAACAATTACCGCCCAATGGCACTTTTATCAACCTTTTCAAAAAATTTCGAGTCCGTTATGTACAGCCGTGTTTATTCATCTATACTATTAATAAAGAGGTAACGTTTGTGACTTTGTTTGTTTGTTTGTTTGTATGTCGAAGCTAATCTCTGGAACTACTGGTCCAATTACTAAAATTCTTTCACCAATACAATGCTGTATCCCTTGCGGGTAGAGCTGCAATCCGTCCTGGTTTTCCCGGATTTGTCCTAGTTTGGAGGGCGTCCGGGGAGCTTCCGGGCGGGGTTTCCCCGCGGGAAATCCGATTAACTTGACAGAATGGAATGACTAGCAATAAATTACAGCATTTCATAAAAATTCGGTGTGGCAAGTATATCCGTGCACTCGTGAGTCTCGTGACGTGACGTGACGTGACCCCGCTAGTCGATTAAGTTGATTTTCTATAAATAAATAAAAATATGCTAAGTATGTTTTTATTTTATTGTAATTTTTTTTTCGAGAGTCCGGGGAATTTATTTTATTTTACCCAAATGTCCTGGGTTTTTGAAGTTTTTGTCCTGGGTCCATAATTTAGCTGATGGCAGCCCTACTTGCGGGTAACATAGGCTTTATTTTAATTTAAAAGTACTGAATTTTCTATAAGTTTTTGTATAAGAAGTTGCGGAATTAGTGCTAGTTTTGTATAAAATATTTACTGAAAAGCAGTACCTATGGTTTTCATAAAGGACGTTCAACAAGTCTTACAGTATATAAATATATAAATGAAGTTTTAAACATATTAAATAAAACATGCCGTTGGTGTATTGTTGGACACGAGCATGGTTTACGACAGGGTTTCCTACTCAATCATACTAGACAAGCTCTACGGTATTGGTTTTCAAAGTTAAATGACGACGACTGTTGACCGGCGATTCTAACGTTCACAATATATCGATGTTGATTTTCATGATTTTCAAACTTTAACGATAAAAAGAGTTAGGTCTAGAGAAACTTATTTGAGTCAATTATTACTTTTTATTTTGCTGCACTGAAGCTAAATTAAATATTTATAAAATACAGTGAAAAAGTCGGGTAGGCGTTTAATTTTTTCACTGTAAATAAATTTTACAAATATTTAATTTAGCTTTAGTGCAGCAATTAATTCAGCGCTTACGTCAGCCTTCCCGGTAGCATACGTAGCGGTCAGTGCAGCCGCCCGGATTGCGGAAGACCCAGGTTCGATTCCTGGCTGGGTCGGGTAGGCGTTTAATTTTTTCACTGTATTTTATAAATTTTATAAATATTTATTTGAGTCAGTCTATTCCCCTAGGCAGCGTGATCGGCTGTTTGCTGTTTTAATCTATATTAATGATTTGCCAAATTAGTTAAATGTTCCATCTATCCTGTTCGCTAATGATATATCCCTAGTTCTATTTCTCTCTTACTCTCTTGTCAAAATAATACAAATTTAAATCAAATACTAAAATTCAAATTTAAGAGTTTTAACAAGTTGGCTGCATGACCACAACCTTGAAATAAATTTTAAGAAAATTAAACTTATTCAATTTAGGCTCTATCAAAGCGTCCCTTAAATATTCAGTACGAACTTATGTAATAATATAACATTGGAAACCGTAAGTTGCAGTCACTGCTTATTGGGTTTGACTGGAACGTTTCAGATCCTACTATAGTTTGGAGCAGGTTAGGAGTAGGACGAAGCCTGGACTTCATTAAACGGACACGTTCTAGTTTAAAATTGATATTCAGAGAGCCTCGGACAAGTCGGTGATCGCTGCCGGTATTGAACCTGTTGATCACCAAGGAACTGATATAGATACAAACTGAAATTGGAAGGTTCATTTATGCAAAGTGGAAGGTAAATTAACAAGTTTTACATAAGGACTCAGAGAACTCTTGCAGTGCCCTTGCAGTTGCAGGGTTCTTGTGTGAACTGATGTTTAGTTTTAAGATCTATTGTACCTACAAGAATAGCAAATAAAAATTTAAATTTGAATTTGAAACATGACTGTGCACATTGACAGATGATGTAAGTTTATTGAGATAAACTTTATTCTCGTCAAAAATATTCCTAACAAAGTAATAATTTCTAGTTTATACTGTCTAAAAAATATTGTAATAAGAGCAATGTTGGACTAGCCCCTTCAGAAGCCCAAGTCAACAAAACTAAATGAGGCCCCTAACCTACTTGGATATTCATGTATTTTGTAAAAACCCTTAATTCCCCATCCGGTAATATAAACGAGACCCTCATAACTAAGTTATGTTAGGCATGATAATAACATTATCTTTTATTGTGATCTATGAAACATAAATAATACAAAGTTGAAGTTCTGAATATGGAAATGCATTTATAATAGCCAACTACAATACAAAAACAAACCAATTCTTTGATTTTGTAAAAAAAATTAAGTTATATTTGGTATTTGGTAGTGGGGCGGGCTGCGGATGACGACAGTATTAAATCCCGGTGTTTTAGTGTGTAGAAAACCCCAAAAACAATCGAGGAGTCGCACATAACATATTCAAAAATATACGGATTTTGGTAACATTTATTTTTTAAATTGGCAATAATACGACACCTGCCAAAGTCAAATTATTTTGACTGTGACATTGACACTTACGGAATAGAGTGAAAGAAAATATTTCTTTGTTTGTTTCGCAACTCGTAATTATTTCAAAAATTTCGTAACACAAAAATAAAATACCATATCTGTGTGCTGATTATCGTTCTTTGCACTTTTAAATATCACGTTACAGTGGCCCCGTTATCTCAAGTTGAGATTCTCAACAGTGTTAATGACGTAATTATTTGTGTAACACAATGACAGATTCCAAATCGTTCGTCAACTTCTCGTGCCAAAGGTGTTTGCAGCCTCTGAAGCTTGATGAGTCGCTGAACAACTTAGGGGAGCACACCATAGCCGATTTGACGCTACAGATACGTCGGAACAATGAAGCTGACCTGGAGTTGCAATCGTCGAGCTTGGAGCACTACGTCCCCCCATTTCGCATGTCAGAGTCAGGTAATGGCGCGAACGGCTTCATGGTCATCTCAGACGGATGGGAGACTACTTCACTAGGGCACCAGCTGCACGTAAAAGCTACCCTATTCGATTTGCTGTCAAACAACTCTGATGTCGACCACCCGCTTTGTGACGAGTGCACAGACACACTGTTGGAGTTAATGGACAATCAATTGAGGCAGACAGAAGCGGAATGGAAGGACTATAACGATTATTTGAAAAAGCTGGAGGATGATAAAGAGGATTTGAATTTGGAAGGTCTTGAGAAAGAACTGGAAGATTGGAAACAGGAGCAAGCGAGATTGTTGCAGGAGTTGTCGGCTTTGCAGAAAGAAGAAAGAGCTATGAAAGAAGAGATTGAGATACAGGAACGAGAGAAGGAACGGTTGGAGAAGGAGCAAGATGTGTATTGGAGGGAGTATACGCGACATCGGAAGGATTTGATGACAACCGAAGATCAAATGAAGTTTTACGAATGTCAGCTGGCTTACACACAGTCGCAGTTAGAAAAACTAAAGAAAATGAATGTGTTCAAAGCCACATTCCATATATCTGATTCTGGACAGTTTGGTATTATAAACAATTTCCGTCTGGGCCGTTTACCTACAGCTCCAGTTGATTGGTCGGAAATCAATGCGGCATGGGGTCAGACTGTGTTGCTTCTGTCATCGTTAGCGAGAAAGATAAATTTTGCATTTCAGCGGTACCGCCTAGTGCCATACGGTAACCATTCATACGTAGAAATTTTAGAAGACCAAAAAGTTTTGCCGCTGTATGGCTCGGGCGGCTTCCGGTTTCTCTGGGATACAAAGTTCGATGCTGCTATGGTGGCATTCTTAGACTGCTTACAACAATTCAAAGAACAGGTAGAGAAAGGCAATACTGGCTTCTGCTTGCCATATAGAATAGATAAGGGCAAGATTGAGGACACCGCATCTCCACCGCATGCATACTCAATAAAAATTCAATTCAACTCGGAGGAACATTGGACCAAAGCCTTAAAGTACATGTTGACTAATTTAAAGTGGGCTTTAACATGGATCTCATCACAGTTTAGTGAAGACAAAGTTGAGAGCTAGAAGCTTTTGTGTTGGAATTTGTTGGGTTATACTGAGTTATGTCACAGTATAAACGCTACTCTCTACATCTTTGTAACACACAGTTAAAAAACTAAATAAAAACTGTAATAGAACTGTGGCTAAAACTGTAATAGAACAATGTCCAAAAATGGGTTTGACAAAAGCTACTTTACTTTTTTTTTATTAATTACTCTTTTACATGTATCATTGAAAATGTTCCATTATAAACTGTTCTTATTGTGATCTAGATGTCTCAATCTTTAGATACTATATTAATATATTTGTCAATTGATAATTGTGTAGAAAGAGAAGAAATTCCCATCCTATGTATAAAATTTTATAATTAATGTGATGTAAATAATGTTAGCTTAATAAAATGTTTTGTCATGTAAGCTACTTTATTATTTGCAAAATGATAAGAGCATTGTTATTTAGCATCTGTTTTAAGCACAGTCTGCACATCAAACATAACTGTTTGACTTTAAAGTCGCTTTTAACAAAATTGGAATAGAGGTGTTTTTGCAATGCCTCTGTTATACTTGATATGCTGATAACTGAACAATGTTTAATTTGAATAAAATAGTCATCCAATACTATTGTCAGGGTCATTTAATGATTAATTAGTGTAGTATTAAAGTTTGATTATATTTATTTTGACAATGGCTTGTCATACTAATAATGCAAAATAAGAAACTACGGAAGGTAAACTTCATACAAATGAAAAAACTTCATACAAAGTAATTTTTTTTTAAATTTACATGTTAAATTGTATTTTATGTATTTTTTTATTTAAATATCGCCAGTGATTTTTTGATATTGTATCCTTGTCTCAATATGTTTCTTGTTCAAAAGATTACTAATATGTATATTGTTATGTTATGCATTAAAAATGCTATAATTAATAGCAATGTATGATAAGTATTTTAAAATAGTGTTTGATTTGCAATTGTATATAAAAAAATTGAAAATAACAATTCACAATCTTCTTTTTGTTAATTTTTGTTCACAAATAGTGTTCTTCTACTATTTTATTATTAATGTGATATATTAATGCTGTGATTAAATCGTTAGTTTAGATAAATTGAAAGGTTTTAGGCCTCTTTCTTTAAAATTTATTATCTATGTTTTTAAGACCATAATGAATGTTCTACTTTTATTTAAAAATAAAAATCTGTAAATATATAAACATGAGAATTAAAATATATGATTACAATTCTGGTTGTTAATTTTAATTATACTCGTAGTTCCGTAAATTGGAATGTAGGTATTAAAATTTTAATTATTAGCTTAAATTTATTTTTCTTTACTTAGTCGTAAAGATAAATATAAAGTCAAAGGAAAAATAAACAAAATAGCAAAACTATTGAAGCAAACTAATGTTAACAAAAATAATAAAAAAATCTTGTATTACTAAAATTGATATACCTAGCATAATGGAATGGATTTGGACCTTGGACCAATATCACAAGAAATAATTATGTACTGGGTACAAAGTAGTTAGTTATTCTGTGATAGTAGGTATGTGCGACCATTAATAATACTTTGATCAATGATCGTAGGTACCACCCCACCCATAGACTATTATAAAATTATAACCCACCTACGAGTTTGTTGGTCTAATCGGTCTAATCTAATCTGGCTTAAAGTTAAAACTGATGCTTTCACCTTCGAGATAATAACGTCAGAGATACCAAATATTTTATTTTTATTTTTTTATCCTATACAAGCTAAATTATTGTTCGAGCTATGAATATACTACTTTTGGCCATCTAGCGTGAGCTGCAAGAAACAAATAAGCGTGCCATTCACACATTTTTGCAAAAGTTCTGCTACCTTCCCATAGATGTCGCTTTATTAAATAAAAAATACCCCTATCTTTCGTCCTCAATTTTATTGTGATCAATCAGCCATGCCCTTTGTATTTAGAACTTGAATAAATTTATTTTATCAAAGTTAAGAGCTTTACTGTTTTGCTAAACTAGTCAAGTTCCTGGTTTAAGAATTTCCCACACGAATTGGGCATACCTACGTAAGCAGGTAGGTACTGTAATGTGGCGGATGTAAAATAAGAATAACAGTTGCACTTAACTTTGATCTCAGAGCACCTCGGCTCTTAGCCGGGCTCTAGCTCTTGTCTACGACTGTCCACGACTGTGTCAAACCGTTGCAAACCTTTTTAATTTTACATGTTCGATGATTCAAATACTCATTTAGACTCTTTAGTCTTTAGCCTCTTTAGGCTACATACAAAATAAACTAACTTTTACTATGAGCTGCATATAACCTCACAAAAAAAAATTTTTTTAAACCAAAAAAAAAAAATATTCAAAGTGATAACTCTAATATATAAAATTTCAATCACATATGAGTTACGAATCCCCAACAATATAAACCTAACTACATTTTAGGTGTAGACCTTATACCTACATAGTCTATGGTGTAGACTCTACAAAACCATCTGAGCTCTTACAATACATCAAAAACTTAAAATTAATCCTTCCTAAGGTCAGAGAAAAAAAAAATCATACACCGTAAATTAAAGTGAATACGATTAGCTACGATTTAGCTTCTCGAATAATTATCATTCGAAAAACTTTCTGGCAAAAAAAGTGACCAAAAAATTTGACAGACAATTAACATCCTCCCATTAAATTAAAATTAACACAACTTTAATCTTTGCTTATTAAATTCATGTTGTAAATTTAGCGCCATCTGGCACCGACAATGGGAAACTAATTATGTTGCTATAAATCTAGAGTAGACAATGCAACACAATCTATCATTTCGTCCCTACATAAATAGATTAGGTAGGTAAAAACGCTACGTTTTACCTAAACCGCCTTAACCCTATATTAGGCCGTAATAGTAAAATGTCACTTAGAAATAAGCGAACGCTCTACAAGGTTTGTATCAGGCCAACAATGACGTACTCATCTCCTGTTTTTAGCCACATAGCGCCTTCCGCACTTATTAAATTACAAGTCATACAAAATAAATTCACTCGTAGGGCCATTGGTGCTCCTTGGTTAAGGTTGCCAGATCGGAACTTACCGAGTCCGGGACAATTCCATGCCGGGCCATGGCTATGGCTATGAATATGTAAAAAAAAAATATAAATATAAATTACGGAATATTTAATTTTAGATTTGTATTTATTAGGAAAATACATTTTATTTTTCAAATGTATACCTTTATTATTATATGACCGCCTGCCGTGTCATATATATTTTTTTTTAATTATTTAATTTTTTTTTTAATTTTCGGAATCCGGGGCAATAAATCGAATTACTGGACACGGGACAATACTTAAAATTCCGGGACGATCCCGGAAATCCCGGACATCTGGCAACCTTATCCTTGGTACGTACGGAATGCTGATTTGCATCGTGATTTGGAGCTTCCAACCGTGCAACAGCACCTCGGAACGGTCACGGAGCGATTTTTCGAAGCCGCGGAAAATCACTCAAATCCGTTAATTAAAAAGGCAGCGGACTATAGTTCCGATCCCCCCAGAATTTCCCATTTCCGTAAGCCGAAACATGCTTTATCGGACCCACCTAACCAGTTGTCACGTGACCTGGATCGCTTAACCGCGGCACGGGACGCGGCGTCTCGTAGTTAAGTCAGTAGACATAGGCAGCTTCACTGCAGTATAAGCGTGCCCCACTAGTGGGCGGCCGTATCGTATTCCTTTTAAACACGGCGACTCCATCTGAGTAACGCCAGCCGCGCCTCTCGGCCTCCCGAGGGGCGTGCGCTCCGGTTGCTTTCGCAACTTTTTTAAAAGCTAAAGGCGAACCCCAGGGTTTTTTTACTGTGGTCTGTCTTAATCCTTCTTAGAGAAGGACAAGGCAAATCCCAGATCTCGGACCATCCGGATCTACGGATCCATATCTCGTTGAATATGTTTGCATATTTTTCCCCTGGAACAAAAAAAAAAAACAAAGATTAAAGAAAAAATATCATTTTCAAATGATGAATACATAATACAACGGGATGAATATAACTAAACCAAATACTTAAATTCCTCAAAAAAAATCATTGAGAGACTAAAGAATGCAGCAACATCATCCTACGAATGTATCAAGTTATTATTATCAACCTTTAAATACGATAAAACGATTTATAATCTTCTTACATAATCCATTGACTTTCATGAAATTATTCATGAAATTATCAGTTACTGTCCAAAGTTTCATGATAACTATGCGTGAGCTCAACCAATTACCCAAGGTAAAATACTACAAAGGAATTCCGAATGTTCATAGAATATACTTAGATACGCGAATTCTTTCCCATCAGAAATGGCCCTACCCTAGTTGATACCTTTTTTTTTTTTTTTACCCAGGGGAAGCCATTATGACTACCGGACCTTGAAGAGGCACCCGGTTATGTGGGACTCACCCGTCCGCCTTTCCACACCCACTGATTAGGAGAGAAGCCCCAAGTCAGCTGCCAGGAAGAAATCCCGGCTGGGAGGGCGAGACGGAGGGGGATACCCACTAAACCCCTGGGGGTCAATCCGAGCCACCCTGCGCCCGTGTACCAACCTACGGCCCTCTCCGCACAACCTTAGTTGATACCTATATCAACCTACCTAAGGTGCATTTTATTTTATATGGAATCACCAACAGTTAATAAACTACACTTTACAGGGTGCCTAGTGCGCGTTTCATTCGCGATTCGATCACGTTAACGAAAACGAAAATTATGGTAAAATTTTAACTCTTCTCGTATGTCGCCAGGAGGAGCGGCTTCAATGCCATACTTATTTCCGTTTTCGTAAACGTAATCGAATAAATACGGATAGTAAATAAAACTCAATGAAAGCTTGATTCTCGTATGGCTGTTTGTAGGTAGGTAGATATAAGCCAGAGTAAGGCTGCCTGTCCATTGACGCGGAGCGAGGCAGCAGCGGAGCGGAGCGAGTATTGCGGAGCGGAGCGAGCGAGTATAGCGGAGCGGAGTTGCGGACTGTGCGGAGCTAGATCGAGTTCTTTACAAAAGAAAACGTCTTCTTTACAACAAAGCGCACGCACGTACTGGTCGAACTTCAGCTGCATACTAATTTATACATAGTCTATGATACTTATAGTCTATGTACTATCCCATCTCCCCGAGGCCGGTCCGTTAGTCCGTTTCCCCGCCGCCACACTCCGCTTCCCCGCTCCGTCGCCTCGCTCTGCTGCTCCGCAAATCCCTGTCCACTGGAGCGGAGCGGAGATTTAATGCAATCCTATTGGTTAATTTTTCCTCGCTTCTCCGCACCGCAGCCTCGCTCCGCTTCAATGGACAGGCAGCCTAAGCATTCTCCCATTCATTCAAGTCATCATCATCTCAGCCAAAGACGTCCACTGCTGGACAAAGGCCTCCCCCAAGGATATGAGGGGTATTTGCCGTAATCGCCACGCTTGGCAGGCGGGTTGGCGATTGCAGTAGGTTGAGGGTAGCCTCAAAGAGATGCTACTGCCCATCCTCTGGAATGGTCCCTTAGTCGGCTTTTACGACACCCACAGGAAGAGATGGGGTGGTGCAATTCTTTATCCCCGGCACCACACAGGGAATTCATATAGGTACCTATTCTAAAACAATAATAAATAGGTAAATGCGGCCGTAGAATGTCCCATCGTTCCTCCTGAGTATTACCTTACTCCGCAAGTAAGTTCCTCATTGTATAATAAAAGTGTTTGAATATGAACAAGTTATGACTCAGTCGTAAACTAACTAAACCCCCCGGCTCGCTCTATAAAAGCAGCGGAGTTATTACGTGTCCCGGGGCATGCTCGAGGGATCATGCCGGCTTAGGCAGCAGAGACAGCGCTTAAGCTTATTTAGCACCGGGACGTCGAAAGCTATGTAATTATGAAAATATTTAAAGATCCCTATTTCACGGGCATTCCATCCGCGCCACTCCATACTCCATCATTTCAAATAAGAGATGGATTTTGGAAATCTAACGCCCAAACGTCATGGTGGATTTTAACATTATGAGGTGTCATTAGATTTGCGTTAACTGTGGGAGTGACAGGCTATAAAAAACAAAAAAAAGTAAAAACATTGGCCGGGTTGGCTATTATTATAGTAGACTTGACCCCAAAAAACTGTTAGATCGACCACACGATCCAAATTCTGGCTAGAAGCACACACAATAATATTATCAATAAAGTACATATTGTCAATAATATTGTGTGTGTGCGGCCCCGTATTGCGATATTGTACAATGTTATTGTCGATTTCCAGAAATTCTGATCACGGGCACAACAATATCGGGAGGAGCCAGTGATATTGACAATAATATTATCGTGTGCGGGCGCGCGGCAATATTTTAGTTGAAACAAAAAACAGGAAACTAAAAAAAGTAAAAACAGCTCTAAAAACAAGAAATAATATTGTAATCATATAATTAATTACCTAGATACGCATATCAGTTTCAAAGAAGGTCTATGAAGGCGGTCGGCTGGGCGACAATTTTGTTTCGTTTATTTTATTTTATTTTATTTTATTCAGGACAATAAACAATTACACAATAACATATTATGGCATACATAGTTATAAGCAAATGGAATCATTGTGCAACCAGCGACATTGTCCACAACAAAGGTAAAAAAAAAAACAACCACAATTAAGACAGACACTAAAATGCAACATGAAAAGACTTGCATAAAAAATATAAAATAAATCTACAAAACTATTAAGTTGGTGACATTTAAATTGTGCTTTGTGTAAAGAATTGTATATAAACAGTACGAATTTGTATATGATTAAATTTAAAACTACTTTAAGTAAAACTATTCAACAAGTGCCTGTAAGGTGTGCTTTTTAAACTGACTAGGGGTGAGAAGAAAAATGTCGTTGCATGAGTGTACAATACGCGAAAGAGGGATGCGCTGCCCAGCATTAGATTTGGAAAAGTGTGGCATAAAAAGACGATGAGGTCGCACATCCCTTATTCGCTGAGATCTACTAGGTACGCGATAATATATTTGATTAATTAAGTCTGTGGCATCAAAACCGTTATGCAGTAACTTATATAGAAATACATAATCCAATAAAGATCTTCTAACCTTGAGGGTGTTTATTTTAAACTTGTATAATAGGTGGCTATATGATTTGCGAGAGCGAAAACATTTGTAATGTGCAGTACGTTTAAACTTATAAAGTTCCATTATCTCAACTTTTTTATTGTAAAAGCCCCACCCGACTTCAATAAAACTGATATGCGTATCTAGGTAATTAATAATATTATTTCTTGCTTTTTAGAGCTATTTTTTTTATATATTAGAAGGAGGCAAACGAGCAGGCGGGTCACCTGATGGAAAGCAATCACCGCCGCCCATGGACACCCGCAAAACCAGAGGAATCGTTGCGTTGCCGGCCTTTAAGGAAGGAATAGGCTCGTTTCTTGAAGATTCCTAAGTCATATTGGTCCGGAAATACCGCCGCTGAGAGCTGGTTCCACAGCACTGTAGTTCGTGGTAAAAAATTACGTGAGAAACGCACAGTAGTAGACCGCCATCCATCAAGATGGTGTGGATGGAAAGACAGTCGATTGCGTGTAGTGCGGTGATGGAAAAAAGGATTTAAACTTTTTTAGTTTCCTGTTTTTTGAATCGGTTTTTTTTCTTAAAAAATATGTTATTTACGATTTTTAGTGATGGGTAGACCTAACAAGGATGCTTCTCGGATGAGGAAACCTGATCCTATGTAAAACTTCAATCTTAATTAGGTAGTATTTTTGTACAAACATTTTGGTATAATATTGAACCGTATGAAGTAAGCCTAACAAAAGTTAACTACTGTAAACGTTAAGGAATTCCCTCGACTGTCTATGGTCTTCTTCGTCAGACCTGTAATGGCACATAAAGTTATAACCATTGATCGGAATAGGTAGAGTTTTTTGTAGTACTTGCATCATAACGTTATCAAAGTATGGATAAGCTTCCGGAATCTGGAATGTAAGATTAAATTTTCGTGTTTATATGATTTTTAGATTATACACACTGAAATGAAACACTTTTTAAACAGTTATTTTTTATTGTTTGGAAATGTACGTTACAATTTTAACACACAATTGATTTGCTAAAGCAATTACAATACAACAGGTACTGTACTTGCTTTCGCGCTTACTATGAAGAAATTAGATAGTGAAGCGCAGGTATATAATGCAAACTTGAAATGAACGTTTCTATTAGAGAATTTCATTTAATTTTCACTATTTGCATGCCTATCTTGCACTGGTCTTAGTACAAGAATGTAAATTGTCGTTTATTTATTTATTGTGACAAAAATGACATAAATCAATTACATTTATCACACAATTATACAATTCGAAATTAAATTAATTATTATAAAATAATATCAGAATATAATTATACATTAATAAAAAATAATTTATTATACATTAATTAAATTATACATACAATTATACATAACAATAAATACATCATTCTCCATCTTCATCGTCAGAGTTACAAACATTACTCCATTGGTCCCACAAACTTTCAGAATAACTCAGTAATGCCTGTTTAATAGTTGACCAATTGTCAAATGAGAAATCAAAATCAGCATTGGCATCACGGAGTGCATTGAGATGGCACAGAGATCGAACCAAAGGAGAGTTCGCACGCGATACGGTACGGCCTTGACTGACTTGAAAAAGATTATATTGCCGAGGAGGACCGCGCCGGCGTGCCGGAGGAGGCTCAGGACAGTCAGGAACGAACAGGACGCACAATAGGTTGTGCAAGAGGATACAATCAATTGATCCTCTTAATGTTTTAAGGCAGATGCTAAGCTGGTCAAAAATTCTTCTCACCTCTAAAGAGTTGAAGCCTAGGTGCCCGAGTAAAAACTTGGTCGGGTATCGAAACGGGTAATAACCATAGGCTTTTTTGTAAAGAGCTCTTAGGAAAGCCTTTTGAACCTTTTCAAGCATACGTGCGTATGTTACCAGGTGCGGATTCCAGACACACGCGCTTGATTCGAGTTTGCTCCTAACCAAAGAGTTATATAAGGTTCTAAGAACTTGTGGATTTTGAAAATCTTTGGCATTTCGCAAAACGAAGCCTAGACGACGATAACACTCTTTGGCGAGAGAAGATATGTGATCGTGGAAAGTCAAGCTACGATCGAACATTATACCTAAATCTTTTATACAATTGACTGTATTGAGAGATACGGCATTCATATTATAATTATAATTAATTGGGTTTTTTTTACGATCTAAAGTCATTACATTACATTTCTTATTATTAAATTGCATTTTATTTATCAAACTCCATTCATACATACTGTTAATGTCATTTTGTAAACTAAGGCAATCTCTGTTAGATTTGATTTCAAAGAAAAGCTTCAGGTCGTCAGCATACAATAAACATTTAGCGCTAACCAATACTTTAGGTAAATCATGGATCATGATTAGAAAGAGGAGAGGACCGAGCACTGAGCCCTGACTGACACCAGATCTAGTATGATATTCACAGGATACATAAGAACCATGCTTCACATATTGGCGTCGGTCTCTCAAGTAGTCCGAGAAGAATTTCACGAAGTTGGGAGCGAAACCAATGACAGAAAGTTTTCGCAACAGAATGTCATTGTCGACCCTGTCAAAGGCTTTCTGGAAGTCAAAGTAAATTACATCGACTTGCAGCCCGCGATCCATGGCATCAGAGACAGTCCACGAAGCAAAGCAGGTTTGTATTGACAGCGCCCCGGTCTGAAACCATGCTGCTCGTCGCCTATTCGCTGTTTCACCTGTCTATATATCTCCTCGTGCAGGATATTTTCGAAGACCTTTGCAGCTGCACACAAAATAGCAATGGGCCGGTATTCATCTACATGGGTCCTATTTTTTGTTTTTGGAATGGGTGTCACCCTAGAAAGCTTCCGCTGTGTGGGATAGTTACCACTTTTGAGAGAGAGGGTCATAATGTGGTAAAGCGGAAGAATCACATGTTTTTTTGCAGGTTTTAAGAATGAAACTAGGCACACCGTCAGGACCAAATGAGTTACTCGACTTCAATTTGTTCAGACCGCGTTCAATATTTTGAAGTGACAATTTAGGAAGCCCGATGTTATCACCCTGAAAAACCCTGTTCGTGACATATGTTACCGTTGAGCCGTGGCGTTTGTTTCAAGAAAACGCTGGAAAAATAATCAGCAAACGCTTTAGCAGCCTCAACACCTGTACAAGAAATATCTTTGTGAGTAACACAGGGTTCAAAACCATCCTTAGACCTAAGTCTGTGCACATGACCCCAAAAATCTTGGGGTCGCAACTGCATGTTTTTCTCAATACGAGCCAAGTAATGTTTATTTGCATGAGAGATACGTATCTTTAATTCGGCCCGTAAGCGCGAAAATAAATCATATGATGCATCACATTTTGATGTCAGCCAGGCCCTATGCAAACGAGCTTTGCGCTTAATAACTCTTATGATATCTGCATTGAACCAAACCGGGTACCTGTTACGCGTAGCAGAATGTCTCTGCTTTTTAGGAATTGAGAGATCGAATAATCGATACAAAATTGTGTAAAAGGCATCCGTTGCAGCAGAGACGTCATTAGATTCTAGGACAGGCTCCCAGGAGACGCCAACGAGCAGCGATTTCAGGGCACTAATGTCTACTTTATTAAAGTTCCAATCTCGCGATGAGTCTATGTTTCTTGGCTGCAGTCGATTACAGCCGTTACTTTGCAATCGGAGATCAACTATTACTGGTACAGTTTATCGAGAGGGACAAAACCTTCAGCAACCGCACTCACGGATACCTTCAGCGACCGAGACTCATTGCACTCATGTGCCAACACTACGTCAATAATGCTTCCATGAGAATTAACTATGCTGTTATGGTCAATAAGATTACAGTATGCCAAAAGGTAACAATAATAATTATTAATACTATCAGATGCGCTATTCATATTCAAGTCACCGAAAAGAAAAAAAGTAGTGTTTGGATTATCCGCAAAAAACGACTCAATATTACAAAAAACATTCATATAAACTGAATTGGCAGCTTTCGGATAGATATAATCTACACATATAATGAAAGATGTTCCGCCGTATGTGACAGAGGCCCATAGATCTTCGCCGAGTTCTGACTGAAGCTCCGGTCGGTGCTGAACGACGACACCAGGTCTTGCGGCAAGTAGGGTACCTCCGCAGGGAGTCGCACGATCACGCCGTAGTAGTGTCTAGTCACTTGGCACTACCTCGGCGTCGTTCACTGAGCTGTCGAGAAAAGTCTCTGTCGCGGCCACGAGCAGATGAGAAGAAACTAACATAATGGCATACCAGGTGGCCAGTTTCGTCTTCAAGCCTCTAACATTCTGGTAAAATATATTCATCTGTGTAGGTACGGTAGGTACGGTCGTTACAGTATTGGATTCGAAAAAAAAATTTGTACACATTTATTTAAATCACTCACACACAAACAGGTAGATAGTTCTCATTTGAAATAGCACTAGTCGCCACTTCAATTTGCGAAGTTTCCCCTCGATTTCTCTGGGATGCCATCATCAGATCCTGGTTTCCTTATCATGGTACCACCCTCGGGATATCTTCTTTCCAACAAAAAAAGAATCATCACAATCGGTTCATAAACGGCAAAGTTATCCGCGAACACACATAAAAAATATATATAAGTAAACGATCTACAACGTCTACGAAAGAACTTGTCAGTCAAAACACTAGACGTCAAGAGTTTCGCTTTTACGCCTTAATCAGATTATTGACAATTGGTGTATGCGCTATGACTTTGCTATTTAAAAGAGTAAGGCGTTTTATTATAATTATTTTATGTAAGGGTTTTGAAATGCTTGGATATCGCCAAGTCAAGCAAAAAAGCGGCACGGCCGTATTTATTTACTTTACAAAACTAAAAAGTTTGAAATAAACCAAATTTTGAAAATAAAAAAACCAGACTGCTAAAACAACTACCTATATAAAAACAATTATATACTTACTCGTAAAAACCGGACTAACGTAAAAAAATAACTGCAAAGAGAAAAAAACTGAAAGAATAACAAGCTCTACGATCCCAGAATTCAATTTGAGCAATGTTGGAATATTAAATAATGAAATCCATAATAAATGAGTATTTATAAATACATTGAATATTAATAGTTGTCGCAGACGGGGACAATCATCAACCAAGCGGCCATGGCTAGCTCAATTAGATCCGCACTCTCTTTGGTTGGCGATTTAGACCGATAGCGCTAGGCTATTTTGAGGTCATAAGTTTAAAAAATTCTAAAGTTATTTTTTTTTTGCTTGTGGATACAGTCGTACCTATAAAGCTTATTATTGCATTTTGTGTCACATCTGTCACTTGCTTTTTAAGCAATTCGATGATTTGTGGTTGATTTTTTTTATTCAAATCAAAAGTGGCAAAATAAATTTAAAGTTTAAAATAATGATGGTATCATATCTAGGATAGTCTGTGGAGTGTGCAAACATGTCATCTTCGTCCAGTGCAAACTGTCTTAGGGTCAGTATGTAAAAACAGTGCAAACAAAAAATTACAATTGATTAAATATCTACTTCCTATCTCAGATCACTTACATAAGCCCATTAAATAATTTTGTGCCAAATTAGGCCACGCAATTTCAAGATTTTTTATTATTTTGTTCTTTCAAGCTACAAACGCTTTTAAAAAATATTACAATGATTAGAGTTCACATATTCAATTTGAGTTTAATGCCTAAAAAACACAGGTATGTGTGTTCACGGCAAAAAAATCACCATTCCTTCCCTTTCCAGCTCTTCAGGGTACATCTCGATCATGACGATACGCTGCGATCTGAACCAAAGGGACTACATCGAAGCCGTGATCAAAACAGCCTCACGAAAACTTGGTATTCTGAACAGAGTGCGGCGATTCTTTACGCCGGACCATTTGTGCCTTTTGTACAAGACACAGGTACGGTCTTGCGTGGAGTTATTGCTCGCACATCTGGGAAGGTTCCGCAAAGTACCTTATCGATGCCTTGGACAGATTGGAGGCAGCGTCGCGCTTAACGCATTATCGGCAATGCATAAGTCGCAAATACTCTCGAATCTCTGCAATTGCGTAGAGATGTTAATGTTCAAATTCGATGACGCATCCTTATCGCTAAACAAGCACTTGTCTTGGAAGTCGAAGTCGCTGATTGATTCTGTAACTTTTTCAGATTCTTTCTTTTTTTCTCCTATTCCGCTTCAATACATTTCGGATTATTATATGTGTTTCGGCAGGTTTTGTGTAGTTGTATTTAAGCACGGGCCTTAAAACAGTCTGCTTTTCCGTCATCCCTTACAATGCTCGATTCTATGAACTTTATTAATCCTCTTTCTTTAACAATCACTGCATTAACGTCCAGTATGAGACCACATATAACACACCTGCTGTGCCCCGCGGTTTCACACGCGTTCTATTAGTCATAGCGTGATGTAATATATCCTACAGCCTTCCTCAATAAATAGACTATTCAACACAAAAATTACTTTTCAATTCAAACCAGTAGTTCCTGAGATTAGCGCGTTGAACCAAACAAACCAACAAATTCAGCTTTATAATATTAGTATAGATATATTGTTTTCAACCTCCATTTTAGTCTTTCACAGCTTCATTAACTTTTAAATCAATCAAATCGAATAACAAACGCACTTGTCGCAACTTGCACCGAATACGAAGACCGAATGTAAACAAACAACACGCGACGCTTCGCGCCCGCACTCTTCCCCGCGCTCGCCCTACGTGCTTAGAAATCTGTTTTTTTTTAATAATAAGAATTCGTGGATAAAAACAACACAAATTATGAATAGTGTTTTATTACATCATAATAATCAAAAACAGGTAAATTCTAATAACTTGCACTTTCTTTTGTGGCTTTTACAGGGTTTTGTAATAAAAAATAAAATATCTATAAATATCGTGGATGAATTCGACACAAAATATTTTGAACAACAGATATCAGTACTCTAAAACGCGTAACACTTATTTAACCTATTGTAATATTCTTTCAGAGTTAGTTGGGCGACGTTTTAGGTACTGGTTAAATATCAGGATTCTCGTGGACAGAGATGACACAAATTGTCTATGTACATCAGTTACTACTTCGTTATTATCATGACAGTAAAATTTTCAACTCTAATTTTCTTTTCGTCCAAAAAAGATCGAAGCGACAAATACCTAAATTTCTACCTATGCAAGTACCTAGGATGACACAAACTAATGTATTAGGTTAGGCAAAAGGTCCGGAAACTATATGCGAAACACAGACAACTTTAATATTTTTGAAACCTCAAAACCTAGCGCTATCGGTCTAATTGTCCCCGCCTGCGACAACTATCAATATTCAATGTGTTTATAAGGAGGAATCAGGGGACTGCTAAACGTTGATTTTGTCTACTTTTCATACATATTTTTCAATTCAGTCGACCTTAGTAAGTTCTTAAGTTAAGCAGCTTTCAGCCGGTCATCGGATGGGCGACCAAAATGTTTCGTCTCGAGCTCCTCCGTGCTTCGAACGATGATGATGATGATGATAAAAAAAACACTATCGAGCTAGTTTGTATTGTAATGTTTTTTTTCCGGTGACTAATCGCAACCCTCGTTTAGTTTACCTACTTTATTAGGGCGCATTACTAATTTGTACCTAGTTTGAGTATTGAGTTAAATTCTCATAAAATATTGACAAAAACATGCGTGACCTTTGTAGAATTCACAACACAGATTTATCGAGAATACTGATTATAGATCACGGGTGGCATTACACTACCACAGATTAGAGAGTGCGCATTTTTTCACATAACTTTATAAGTCCTGTTATCGGAAATCTAAAAATATTTCTCATACCATTTTACATCATAATGACCACTCTTCATAAAATATTTAATACTAATCGATCGAAAATTAATAATCTTCACAATTCATATTTTTCATATTCATATTTATTTTAACTAATACTTACTAACATGTAGTAGACGGTTAATAGTTAGTTATGATGGAAACAGTTCTGAAAAACAACATTAAAGTTGTACTAAGTTCTTAGTAACTAACTTAGTAGTACTAACTACCTAGTACTTACTAACTAGTACTTAGTGACAGTAGGTATTAATAAAAAAATATGATAACTGTCTGTTAAGACTATGAGTTCTGTTGGTAGTAATTAAATTTTATGAACAAAAAAAGGGTTAGAAAATAAATTATGAAGAGTGATTTCACTCATCATATTATTCACATTAGTGAACACAAATCGATAGTAAAACAAAGAATAGGAATAAGATTTTTATGTGAGCCAATATGGACTTTATTAAGAACTCACGATAAGGCCCCCGGATGCCCCAGGTAAGTATAACAATGAAACATTGATATCGGTCCATTTTTATTATCACCAAATGTACCGCGAACCAGTCTTTCACAACAAAAGTCGTTACAACTCCCATTCCAGGCGACATACGATACATGTTCACTGCGTTAGATTCTACCAAACTTTTATAGTTTTTAATTCGAAATTTCACATCTTGAACAGAGTTGTCTCTAGGTACCTACATTTTATGATCACTGATCATAAAATTGATCAGGGTTCAAAGGCGGTGTTTTTTTTTTGCGTTGTGTTTGTAATTTTAGTTACTAACATAGTTGTAAGTCTGTGTGTTACTAACATACTCTACTTTATTTTATTTTATTTATGTAATGGAATTATAATGTAATTTTAATAATATAATGTAATTTATAATTTATAATTTTTAATTTTATTGTGAATATGGACCATTTGGTCTGAAATAAATGTATTTTATTTTATTTATTTTTTATTTATTTTAAAGGCGGTTCAGGGCCCGTCATGACTTACGCCAGCGTAGTTTTTGCGCACACCGCGCCCTCCTATTTGTATACAAACCCTCCAGAATCGTTTCTTGAGTGGTGCCACGGGTTGCCCGTGGTACTAGATCTCTGATCTCGATCTTCCCACTATCAAAGACTTTATCAAGGACGTTTCCAGACGTTACTTTGATAACGCCCCCCACCACCCTAACCCGCTGGTGGCGGCCGCCAACTATAATGTTGGAGGCTTTCTACCAGTAAGACGGTATACATCTAGACGTCCTAAACACGTCCTAGATGACCCCGACGATCCCCCCCGCTCGATCCTCTAAATGCCACTACACATTTACAGAATACACTAAACGTGCACACTAGTTTAGGCCCAAGACACCGTACTCGTAGAACAAGAGTACTTACGTAGAACCGGTTCACACGCGCTCTATACTAGGTACAGACATGTACCCGGGCGCTTCTCTCCTCCACGGCCCGGTCTACCCGAGCCGAGGTCCGTGCCTTTAGAGGCGCCCTCGGGTGGTTCCGCTCCCCGATCCGATCCGAACCCTTCGGAGAATCTAGTAGGGTACGGGGACGCGCACTTTTAAGTGTGCGATGCCGTTCCCTCTAAAAACCTCTGAAGGTGATTCATTGCACACGGCTTGAAGTACCCTTTACGTACCTCGCCGCCCCCAAAAAGCCAGGTGACGCTGAAAATGCCGTTTGAGGCAATCATAAATCTCTCTCAAAAAAAAGGGTTTAGGGTGTTTAGTGCGAGTTTCATAATTGACATTCGATCAGGTTGACGAAAACGAGAATTAGTATGGCACTGAAGTAGCGCCTTTGGCGACCTACGAGAAGAGAATAAAATAGTACAATATTGCCATGCAAACTTTCGTTTTCGTTAATGTAATCGAATGAATACGGGTATTAAACAGAACTCGATGATAGCTTGATTCTCGTATAGCTGTTTGTAGGTAGGTAGATAAAAGCCAGAGTAAGCATTCTTCTATTAATTTATGTACACAAGTAGACAACCTTAAAATACTATCCCCAATTTATAGTTAGAATAATTTTTGAGAGAATTTGCCTATTGCCTCAGACGGAATTTTCAGCTTCACTGGGTTTTTTGCGGGCGGCGAGAAACTTAAAGGGTTCCTCAAGCCGTGTGAAACGAATCACCTTCGGAGGTTTTCTAGAGGGAACGGCATCATGCACTAGTGCGTGTCCCCGTGCCCTACTTGATTCTCCGAAGGGTACGGCTCGGGTCGGCTACTAATGTTAAATAAACGCGTGTTCAATGTGTACTCCACTGTCCACACAAAGTCAAATGCCACAGGAAGAAAAGAAAAGTAAACTATTTGAATTGTTTGGGTATCCTTGCCAATATATGGCGCATTGCCTACAATAATATATAATTGTCTAAATCGCGCTAAAGAAGAATTTTGGTGCGTAATATTTATGCACCCAATACTTTAATAGATATACCACTGATCCGATCCGTACCCCTCGGAGAATCTAGTAGGGCACGGGGACACGCCCTAGTTTTTTTTATTTTTTTGGAGAGAGACTGCTGGTTGCCGAGAGGCATTTCCAGCTTCACCGGGCTTGTTTTGGGGCGGCGAGGTACGTAAAGGGTACCTTAAGCCGTGTTGAAACGAATCACCTTCGGAGGATTTCTAGAGTGGTACGGCATCGCACACTTAAAAGTGCGCGTCCCCGTGCCCTTCCAGAGTCTCCGAAGGGTTCGGATCGGATCGGGGAGCGGAACCACCCGAGGGCGCCTCTAAAGGCACGGACCTCGGCTCGGGTAGACCGGGCCGTGGAGGAGGAGAGGAGCTCCCAGGCACATGACTGTGCCTGGCATAGAGCGCGTGTGAACCGGTTCTTCGTACCCTTGTTCTACGAGTACGGTGTCTTGGGCCTAAAACAGTGTGCATGTTTAGTGTATTCTGTAAATGTGTGCTGTCATTTGGAGGATCGGGCGGGGGGGCGTACGCAACTGTAATTGGGTCGTCGGGGTCGACGCCCTAGTGTATGATGCCGTTCCCTCTAGAAAACCTCCTAAGGTGCTTCATCTCACACGGCTAGAGGAACCCTTTAAGTTTCTAGCTCCCAAAAAAGCTCGGTGAAGCTGAAACTGCCAAACGGCAATCAACAAACTGGCTCCAAAAAACAATATAACATGGTTACTACCAGTAGTAGTGAACAAAGGATTTTTAAATTAATTAATTTATTTATTTGTTGAAATGATCACCAACATATAAAACATCATTTATTTCTTAAATAATACAGTATTAAAATAGATTTTTGCTCGATGTCAATACAATTCTAGGTGAAGACTAAGTACATGCAATTACTTATATAAAATTTACAGAAATTTATATTTAAATGGTTACTGCATAAGTGAGATCAAGGGTCTTTTCACAAACTATTTTCAATTCAACCCAATAGATATATTATTATCCTGTTCTTGTGAACTTTGGTAGATTTCCTTTACATTTAGATAAAACATTTTCTCTCTAAACCCACGGTGCATAGGAAATGTATCTGCATTTCTAAACTGCAACAGGATTCCTTGTAGATTTATAGCCAATAGCACTTTATAGTACTTTACATTTAGCTAAGAAGTTAGCGAAAGAGGTAGGTACTGTGGTGTGGATGTGAATAATAACATCATTAAATTGTTACTTAGTAATATAAATCGATGTCCGAGTACCTCGGCTCTTAGCCGGGCTGTCTAGCTCCTGTCTACCACTGTCTGCGACTGTGTCAAACCGTTGCAAACCTTTTCAATTACTTTTTTTTAGTTTTTTTTTAGTTGATGACTTCGTGCGATTAGCACATTTAGCCAGTGTCAAAGTAATTTTTCGTACAAGTAATACATAAATAAACAATAGTTCCATAAATGATGATGAATGATATTAGAAATGGGAAGTGAGAAATGATATACCCCCCAACCCCTCGAGTATCTCAGTAAAGATGTGGGGCTTTACAAAGTCCTCACGCGAGCTTCTTGAGAGAAATTGAAAAGTGACGTTGCACTGTTTTGTTTCATTTGCCAACACTCATGCACACTCACGAACACTTAACGGTTAATAATCCACCATTATTTCACATTAATATTCGACATAACACAAATTTTGGAAAATAAGACAAAACCGCAGACATGACGCTTCACTTTCCCGCCAAGAAGAGCTTTTCACCTTTTTAATTACTTATTCGATGATTCCAATACTCATCCAGACTAAAGAGGCTTATACAAATAAATTAAACTAACTTTTACTGTGAACTGCATATAACCTCCTCACAGTAGGTACCTATGCTTTTCTAGGTAAGTTTTGCAAAAGAAACTAGATATTCGGTTAGCATTAGATGTAGTGTAGCTAAGGTTGCCAGATGTCCGGGATTTCCGGGATTGTCCCGGAATTTTACGTATTGGCCCGTGTCCAGTAATTCGATCTATTGTCCCGAATTCCGAAAAAAAATAATTATTAAAAAAAAAATAACAACAAAATATGACACGGCAGGCGGCAGGCGGCAGGCGGCGAGCGTTTGAATAAAATGTCCTATTTTCCTAATAAATATAAATATGAAATTAAATATTCCGTAATTTATATTTTTTTTTTTTTTTACATATTCGTAGCCATAGCCACGGCCCGACATGGAATTGTCCCGGACTCGGTAAGTTCCGATCTGGCAACCTTAAGTGTAGCCCAGCCCGATCCTCTAAATGCCATTAGGCATTCACCGAGGTTCGCTAAACATGCACACTCGCTTAGGCCCAAGACAGCGTACTCGTAGAACAAGGGTAAGTCCCGGTTCACACACGCTCTATACCAGGTACAGACATGTACCTGGGCGCTTCTCTCCACCCTCACGACCCGTTCAACTCGAGCCAAGTTCCCAGCCTTTTTAGAGCATGATGGGCAAACTTTTTCATTCGCGTGACAATATTTACTAACAAAACCTATGGCGGGCCAGGCTAATGAATTTTTTGCTGTATTTTTTCAATAAATTAATATTATTTTGTGACACTTAAAATATTGATAGGTATTTTATGAAACACACACGCACTTGTATTTTTGTATGATGGTCGCGGGCCGGACTTCTATCATTCACGGGCCGGAGATGGCCCGCGGGCCGTAGTTTGCCCGTCCCTGCTTTAGAGGCACCCTTGGCTCGTTCCGCTCCCGATCAGATCCGAAGATGCGAACCCCTCGGAGAATGTAGTAGGTAACGGAGACACGCCACTAGTGCGGGATGCCATTATCCCTTTAGAAAACCTCTGACGGTTTTTCGTTTAACACGGCTTGAGGAACCCTTTAAGTTTCCCGCCGCCCCCAATAAAAGTCCGGTGACGCTAAAAATGCGGGTCCGGCCGTTAGGTCCCAGTCCGGTTTGCCCCCGGCCGGTATGCACCCACATTGAAAAAGTTATTATTACGGTATGCACCCGGCCGCGTTGCCCCCATAGTTTCTCTTTTTGTCATGATATTCGAATCAGTACGGTTGACTAGACAATGGTTTAAAAAATAAATGAAAATCTCCTGAGACAATTAGCAAATTCTCTAACAAGTTGTAGCTAGCATATCTTTGACAAGCTTTTTAGCAAATCTTTCACATATTGTAATTCCTGTATGCATTATATCGATAATAATAATTAATTACCACAGAAGAGAGTACTCCATTACTAAATCCTTGAAGAGCTCGATAGGTTGTGCGTTTGCATAAGAGGAAATATTAAAGTCGACTGAATTGAAAAATATGTATGAAAAGTAGACAAAATCAACGTTTCGTAGTCCCCTGACTTCTCCTCCAAAACTGCACCGATTTAATTACTTTTTTGATTAAAAATTAAAGAAAGGCTTTGGCTGTGTTCTTATGTTTTGCTTTTTTAATTTATGAAAAAAAGGAAAACAAAGGGACAAAGCCAAAGCCTTCCTTTAATTTTTAATGGAAAAAGTAATTAAATCGGCTCAGTTTTGGAGGAGGAATCAGGGGACTACGAAACGTTGATTTTGTCTACTTTTCATACATATTTTTCAATTCAGTCGATCTTAGTAAGTTTTTAAGTTAAGCAGCTTTCGGCCGGTCATCGGATGGGTGACCAAAAATGTTTCGTCTCGAGCTCCTCCGTGCTTCGAATGATGATGCTGATGATAAAGGTTGAAATAGGTCTTAATATAATATTTAATGTCTGTCGTAGCCAATTACAAAAACACTATCGAGATAGTTCCTACATTTATGTCAGAAAACCCCCAAATTTTTACAGGACATCGTAAACATTAATTTATTACGGCAAAGGTTTATGCCCCGAAAACACTTTTATATCGTCCGAAAATAACTGGACTGTGCAGTAATTTTGTGACGGCGGGCGTTTTAGGGTTTAGCACCTTAAGGGTATTGCAAATTCCAAAATGTATGAAATATTAAAATAGGTAGGTGGTCGTAGTAGGTGTCATACTAACATTATAAAGAGGAAAGCTTTGTATTATTGTATGTTTACAACGAATGAACTCAAAAAATACTGAACCGATTTAAAAAATTCTTTCACCATTAGAATGCTACATTAGCGTTAGCGTTGAGTAACATAGGCTATAGGTATTAAAAAAGAAATGTCCACCCGTGCGAAGCCGGGACTGGCCGCTAGTCCTACTAATATTATAAATGCGAAAGTTTGTGTGTATTTTCGTATATTTGTTGCTTCTTCACGCTGCACCGGACGATTGGATTTGGATGAAATTCGGCATAGAGATAGTTTATAACCTGGAATAACACATAGGATACTTTTTATCCAGATATTCCCACGGGAGCGGGAATTACGCGGTTGAAACCGTGAGCGGCCCATAGTTTTCTATAAAAATCAATTGCATGACTGATTTGGATAATTTTATATTCGTTGTTCTTTCTAATACCAAGATGGTTTATAAGAAAAACATTTAAGAACTCAAAGAAACGGCTGAAAAATAAAAAAAATAAAAATTGGTAATTTTGTATGGAAATCGCTAATTCGGATTACTCTTAAGATGGCGTTCGTGGCGGACCTATCGTCCAACAATAGAATCTACAATTTTCGAAATATTAAATTTTTTTTAACCGATAATTTACTGATCTAGAGGTCACGTGTTGGTCAATTATTATAGTATGTAAGACTATCTGGCTAGCTAGCACCAACCTAAGGTATGTTGCCATAACAATAACGTTATAAACATTGTTAATTTCCGACAATTAGAGATAAGGTAGCCCTCCCCGAGTTATACCCACCTATTCATCACCAGCTCGGTACGTCCCCACTGCTGGGGCACGAGCCTTCCCTATGGATGGACAGAGAATGGGCCATCAACCACAACGCGGGCCAAATGCTGTTTGGTGGTTGTTAACGACTGCTAATGCAGCCGGAACTAACGGCCTTATGTGCCTTCCGAACCACGGAAGAGCTCGAGAAATGATAAAGTTTTGGTCACTCTTCCAATGACCTGCCGTTGCGAAAATCGCTTAACCTTATCAATCGCAGACCTTTTCGTGATTTCGACTCACACTTGACCGTTTCTAGATTTTATGATCTAAAAACGTTAGTAGTTTCGTAAAACCCAGTGAGCGTGTCTCTTTGCTTTTGGGTTACGCATTCTTTTGTAGTAAACGTCTACGTTTGGTATTACCCTCAGAACAACATAGCTGTAGTTATTATTCTAAGGTCTTCTTTTTTTTCCTTTATTTGATGGCTTCGTGCGATTAACACATTTAGCCAGTGTCAAAGTAATTTTTCTTACAAGTAATACATAAATAAACAATATTTCCTTATATGATGATGATGAATGATATTAGAAATGGGAAGTGAGAAATGATATACCCCCCAACTCCTCGAGTAGATCAGTAAAGATGTTAGGCTTTACTAAGCCTCACGTGGACTTCTTGAGAGAATTTGAAAAGTGACGTTGCACTGTTTTGTTTCATTTGCCAACACTCATGCACACTCACGAACACTTAACTGTTAATAATCCACCATTATTTCAAATTAATATTCGACATAACACAAATTTTAGAAAATTAAACAAAACCGCAGACATGACTCTTCACTTTCCCGCCAAGAAGTCCCCGCCTCCTTTTTATAGGTACTTTTTGCGATTTCTTTTTTTCTTTACGTTCCAAGGGTACTGATCGACACATATTTACACTTAAGTCGGGCAAAGTGGATTTCTGGAAGTCAGCTGGAACTACAAATCTCTTTTTAGAGATTAGTTTACCTGTAATGTCGTATAGTTAACCCAAAATAACTCTTGCGTTAATTCGTCAACCCAAGGAAACTCTCAAATCCCATGATGGTTTCACCAACTCGGAAAACGCATACGGAATAAACAAAATTAACATAGCACATTCATTTTTTTACTATGTATACTTAATCTAAACATAATAATTGCTGTTTGCTTGTCTCGCTAAAACTCGAGAACGGCTGGACCGATGTGGCTAATTTTGATTTTGAAATATTTGTGGAAGTGCAGGGAAGGTTTAAACGGTGAGAAACATAAATAATCATCATCATCATCATCATCATCATCATCATCATCATCATCATCATCATCATCTCAGCCAAAAGACGCCTACTGCTGGACAAAGGCCTCCCCCAAGGATCTCCAAAACGACCGGTTTTGTGCTGCTTGCATCCAGCGGCTTCCCGCGACCTTCGTCAGATCGTCAGTCCACCTTGTTGGAGGCCTGTCCACACTGCGCTTTCCAGTACGCGGTCGCCACTCAAGGACTATTCCGCCCCAGCGGCCATCAGTCCTGCGAGCAATGTGCCCTGCCCACTGCCACTTGAGCTTAGCAACTCTTCGGGCTATGTCGGTTACCTAGAAACATAAATAATAAGTAACGGAAAATACTAAAAACGACAATTTAATTTTCCAATACAAAATGATTTGTTTGTTTTGTTGTCATGGAAACTGTCAAAGCGGTACGAAGTCCGCCGGTTCAGCTAGTTTATAAATAAAATTTAAATATATTCAAATAAATAATCGACAGTTTGATAATGACAAGCGTTATAAGACCTTATTGTTTCACAACGTGCAACCGAATGTCGATCATAAAATAGTTAACCTAAACAACAGTTTCGTTTGACCGTACTTACACTGCTAATCCTCTTTTAACGTCTAATATTACTTTAGTGAATTCATTTATTTGTACAACAAAAGCATCGTTCAACACGTCATTATCAATACAAAACAAACACGACGCCTCTGATAACGCAATCGCATTTAATACCACTTTCTCGCGACTAGCGTTGTTGATAACACGTATTCAAAGATGTTGCGAAAAGTGTATGTAGTCGGTGTGGGCATGACGAAGTTCGTCAAGCCTAACACCGGTGGTGATTATCCAGAATTCGCGAAGTCAGCAGCTCTAGATGCTTTAAAAGACGCCGGCATACAATACGAGAGCGTAGAGCAAAGTGTTTGTGGTTACGTGTCAGGCGATTCTACGTGTGGACAGAGGGTGTTGTACCAGATTGGGATGACAGGTATACCTATTTACAATGTCAACAACAACTGTGCTACTGGATCCAGCGCTCTATTCCTGGGCAAACAACTCATTGAAGGTAACAGCTCTGACGTAGTACTGGTATTAGGTTTCGAGAAAATGAAACCTGGTGCTTTGACTCGCAGCAACACAGACAGGACTTATCCGTTGGATAAGCATGTTGCTAGAATGGGGGAGATGACGAAGATAGCTTCAGGACCGCTGACGCCTCAGTACTTTGGAAACGCTGGCATTGAGCACATGAAGAAGTATGGTACAACAGAGTTACATATCGCTAAGGTAGCAGCGAAGAATCATCGTCATGGTGCTAGGAATCCAAGAGCACAGAGCAAGAAGGCTTACAACGTCGACGAAATTCTAAGGTCCAGGAAGATTTACGGACCATTAACGAAGCTGGAGTGTTGTCCTACCAGTGACGGTGCTGGTGCAGCAGTTCTCATGTCAGAAGATGCTGTTCTGAAGTTCGGTCTTCAACACAAAGCTGTCGAAATACTTGGCATGGAAATGGCTACTGACTCACCTTCAGTATTCAGAGAGAAGAGTTTTATCAAAATAGTTGGTTACGATATGACGCGAAACGCTTCCAAGCGTTTGTATGAGAAGACGGGGGTTACTCCGAAGCAGATAGATGTGGTGGAACTTCATGATTGTTTCGCTACAAACGAGATTATAACTTATGAAGGTCTTCAGTTGTGTGGGGAAGGTGAAGCTGGGAGGTTTATTGACGCTGGTGATAACACGTACGGTGGGCAGGTGGTGGTGAATCCCAGTGGGGGGCTGATAGCTAAGGGACATCCTTTGGGGGCGACTGGGCTAGCGCAGTGCGCTGAGCTGGTCTGGCAGTTAAGAGGCGAGGCTGGAGAGAGACAGGTGAATATTTACTGCTGAAAATTATTGTTTTTTTACTGTGGTCTGTGGTCTTGTGGTTAAACCATCATTCTGAGACTAATATAGTTAAACTTTTACTTTTAAACCCGGCGGAGTTTCGAGCAAGTTGTACTGTGGTCACTGGGTTGGTTGCAGTCGGTTATTGTAGTTGACGGCTATCTTATCTCTTACACATAACTGCTACTAACTTTTAACTGTAAAATCAGTAACTGTCGTAATACCGAAAAAATATTTAGCTAGTCCGACGTACTTAAAACAAGTCCTACCACCAACCAAACAACGTCCAAAAACGCCTTAGGGCGGAGTAAGTTCATATGCGGAGGCAGCAAGCAGAATGTAGGGCCAATTAACCATCGGTGCCTTGACAGGGCACTATGCCACAAAGCAAATGCTTCACAGAATGCACATCTCAACAAATAGTTTATGTAGGGCATGTGGAGAGGAAACGGAGTCAATGCAGCACCTACTGTGTGACTGCGACTCTCTGGCTAGGAAAATAATGGGACTCCTGGGGTCGGCCTATCCGAAACCGGAGGACTTCAGGCTCTTTGCTCTTAAGGATGTTGCCAAACTTATGGCATCTATCTTTACAGAGGAAGAAGAGTGAAAGGATGGGGCTGCACAAAAGATCCCGATGAGTTGAAGTGTTACTGATAGAGGGAAACCTCAGCAGGTCCCACTAAGTTATGATAAGGTAACTGTCGTAATACCGAAAAAATGTTTAGCTAGTCCGACGTACTTACAACAAGTCTTACCACCGACCAAACAACGTCCAAAAATATGGTTCGATAGGTACCTATCCGGACCCGGACCTCTGGATCCGAGAAGTGGTAGTTTAATCACTCAAAATCACAATTATATTATGTAACTAGCTGCGCTCGCGACTTCGTCCGCGTGGAATAGTGACTTTCGGCAGCATTTTTAATTTTTTAGGCTCTTTTCCCGTTTTTGCAACATTTTTCACTGATGCTTCGCTCCTATTGGTCGCAGCGTGATGTTATATAGCCTAAAGCCTTCCTCGATAAATGGACTATCCAACACAAAAAGAATTATTCAATTCGAACCAGTAGTTCCTGAGATTAGCGCGTTCAAACAAACAAACAAACAAACAAACAAACAAACAAACTCTTCAGCTTTATAATATTAGTATAGATGATGATGCATAGATACGAATACCCTTACACTGAAAGATTTATACGTTTATATGTTTGTGAAGTCAACATATCTTTGTTAAAGCATCTGATAAATGCTTAATCAACCGATAAGATTCCGCATTCAGAAAGTTATTTTTTTACAACTTTTAATGTTGTTTGGTGACATGTTCATTATAAACAGTGACATTAGATATCAGGATCTAAGGTGTCAGTAAAATCCCATATTTTACTGAATCCCAAGGGGTTTGGGAAACATCATTTACCATTCTCGAGGAACTCGATGGCGCAGTGGTTAACGCGCCCGGTCTATTGCTAAGGTTAAGCAACTTTAGCAAAGGCCGGTCATCGGATGGGTGACCAAAACATTATCATCTGTCGCTCCTCCACAACAACAAGCACGGAGGTGCTTCGGAAGGCATGTAAAGCCGTTGGTCCTGGCTGCATTAGCAGTCGTTAACACGTGATGGTTCGACCGCGTGGTGGTTTTGCTCGTTATTTTATCCATCCATGGGGAAGGCTGCCCCAGCAGTTTGGACATAAAATGAGCTGACGATGATATATCATTTAATATACCTATAACATGTCACCATACTAAGTATGTGAGAAGCTTGGGCGAGTCTATTAAGGTACATTTATTGTGCTCAACCTTGTTGCAGCCGTGAAAAGAGAACGAGTGGCGGGCGCGCAGGCTCTTATATATTGGCGGACTGTCGCTATTTGCGGGAAATATAGGAACCACTCCTAAGTGATACATTGTCTAGATTGATTGCAACATAATTAGTTTCCCTTTGTCGGTGCCAGATGGCGCTAAATATACAACGAAGTATTATAACTAAAAATAGCCCATAAACTGCCCCACTGCTATGACAAAATCTGTGTTCATATCAGTGTCAAGTCCTTTTGTATGGGGAATAGGTATTATCATTTATCATGCCACATTTTTTATCATCACAATCATCTATTATAAAAAGTATCCTTTAAACTGTCCCAGTGCTGGGCAAAGGTCTCCATCATTGAGGGCAAGTCATCACCACAACTCATAGGTATGTTTAATCATCATTTACCAAATGCGGGATGCGGGTTGGTAAAAAATCTAAATCTGGATTCAGCTTCTGTTCAACATCAGGCAGAGCAGAGTAATTAAAACCCCGGTTAGTGCATTGAAAAATACAAAACACATTTTACACGACGACCCGGGAATTGAACGTTCGTTTGTTATAATTAAAGAAAATTTGATTTTACAATAACTATCGTTTACTTTCACATTGACTTAATATTAATTTAATTTTATTAGGTAGGTATATTTTATTTTATTTTATTTTACTATATTTTATTTTATTTTATTTTACAGGTGAAGGATGCAAGAATAGCCCTCCAGCATAACTTGGGTCTTGGCGGGGCAGTGGTCGTGGCGATGTACAAAAAAGGATTCTCCACCGACACACCGAAGAATATTAATCAATCGAAATTGTAAAAACAAATAGATTGTTATAGTTAGACATATAATTAGTACATACTTATTAAACTATATCGTATATGTATAATATCGTAGTATGTATAATATTAAAGTTAAATCGTTTTTTTATATGCTCTGTGCTTTTTGCCCGTACCTCCAGAATGTGCTGTATCGATCCAACTCTTGAAAAAAATTGTTTTTTAACCAAAGGAGATTTTTTTATTCGTTCTTTTATCAATTATACATCTTTTATAGAGATTAGAAAGATGGGAAAACGAAATAGAAAGAATTGCAGAAAAAAAAATGGATAAATAAAGCCACAGATAGAGTGAATTTGAACATTATGGGGGAGGCATTTACTAGGAAAGAGATTCTTGAATGATATTTATTCAATTAAATAATAAATACTAATAAGTAATTATCAAGCATGTTAGTTTGTAAATTTTTACTTTTATATTCAAGTAAAAATTAATTAAAAAATTTTAAATTAATTAAAAAGTAAAAATTTACTATAGCGTTGTGTTATCAAATTTGTGGTATTTCATCTGCAAAGATGAATCTGCATAGCCATAGGTTGCAATTGCCGTTGGATAGATGGCGCGCTGTGCCGCTATTAGCACTCAAAAAGCATTAAAAAGCAGTGACAAAATACAGCGCTTACGTAAGCCGTCCCGGTAGCATAGCGGTCAGTGCCGCCGCCCGGATTGCGGAAGACCCAGGTTCGATCCTGGCTGGGTCGGGTAGGCGTTTAATTTTTTCACTGTATTTTATAAATTTTATAAATATTTAATGTTAGTTTGTTCGAATAATTTATGTATTGCATTGTAAGTTACAATAGATAAATAAAAGGTTATAATAAATATTATCAATTTATTATAACACAAAAAAAAGGATAAATATTAAATAATTATTAATAAATATTTAGCAAAAGCTAGTGCAACCCGCATGAATACAAAACAATATTGAATATGACTTTTGTTTGGTCTTGAACCATCCAATTATCTGCCACATAATTCGTTTGATATGGTCGTAAAAGGTTTTTTAACTGCGAATGATGACAGTTTGTGGGCAAACGTGTTTAAGTAACGTTATTGCTATGTTGGTGATCTTTGTGGCTGTGATTTCTGTGGTCTATGCTCAAAAGTACCCTGAGTTCTTCGACGATGAAGAATTAAAGGTTGGTATAAAAAGATTTGTAAAATAATAAGATAGAAGTTTTTTTTAAAGAAGTTAGTTACTTACACAATTGGATTCCTTATGTACAGTCGGCGGCAGATCAACCTACCCAAATCAGTCCAATTTCTCCAATGAATATTGATCCTTATAACCAAACAATAAAGTTCAAAATTGATTGTAGAAATTTGACAGTTTTGGGTAGGTTGATCTGCCGCCGTGTGTACCGTCATATCCTCCAACATTGCCCGCTTTTTTCACTTTTTCGAAACAAACAGCACCTAGGTCAATATTCGTTTAGAAAACAAATTGAGGGACCAAAATATATGCTAGTAAAGTAAAGTGAAAAAGTGCCCAACTCTGCCACCTTTAAATTGCTAAGCCATTTTAAGATTTATGTGGCTGATTTTTGGAGCCAACATTTTTAACTGGGCAAAGATGCGAACGTGATACTAAATATGATCAAACCTATATTAGTACCGTCGCTCGTCGTGAGTTAGGTGGGCAAAGTTTGGTAGACTATTTTTAGAATTTTCATACAAAAATATTTGGGAAACAGAGCTGACACAAATGTAATTAAATTTTTGTGTAAAAATACGAATAATAAATGTAAAAATATTTTTTAACACTTATACTAAAATTGTAACTGGATACCATTATAAAAATAAACGGAGTTCTCTCAATTAAAATTGCGAACCATGGCGCTAGTTACAAGTGTATTCTTTATTTCGAATAAATAAAAAGGTATGTGACAGCCCTAGCGCCTCAGTATGGGAGGGTTGCCCAAAGTTAAAACTCTTGATACACAATAGATATTTACATGAAAATAACGAAATAGTTCCTTAATTTTATGTTATTTTCATATGCTGTATGCAATACTTACGTATTTCGTTCACTTCCCTGCAGTAACACACAAGTTTTTTCACAAAAAATTTGCACCACAAAAATACCAGCGAGCGACACACAACTGTTTGAAGTTATGGACGTTAAGCCCATTCATTGTTGTCATAATAAAAGTCTGTATTCTATCAAAAAAATTAAAATCACTTGTAACGTACCTAATACATTTTCAGATATATGATTTTAAAGTTATATTTCTTTGTCGGGCAAAGTTAGGACGGAAGGGCAAAGTTGGAGGATGTGACGGTACCTACCTACCAACTCACGTGTATGTACCGCTGATGCACCAGTGTTGGGCATTAATGTCAGTGATTGTCACTTTTTGCCTTTCATCATTAAAAATACGGGCAACTAATTTATTACTTTAGCAACCTCCTGTCCGTCATACTGAACAGACAATCAGTACTCGTACCAAAAAATTTGGTAAGTCGTTCCTCTGTAAGACTATTCGGCTTTGGAATTCTTTGCCGGCGCATGTGTTTCCCAGTTCCTATAGTCCCGGGTCTTTTAAGCGGGGCGTGAAACGGCATTTATGCAGGCCGTCATGAATGGGTGCGCTTGTTACCGTGCTTGTTCCACGGTGAGGAGCGCTCTCATTATTTTGGACTGCATCGGCTGCTTACCATCAGGCAGGATGTAGTCACTATGACGTGCTAATATAAAAAAAGGCCTGTGTTATTTTACGACCTCCTTGGTCGAGTGGTTTGTACACCGGTTTTCATGGAGTCGCCATCTCTGAGGTCCCAGGTTCGATCCCCGGTCGGGTCCAATTTAGAAATTATTGTTTTTCTAATTTGTCTCGGGTCCGGGTGTTTTCTATGTATAATAAGTATGTATTTAGGTATTTTAAGTATGTTTATCCGTTGTCTAGTAACCATTTAACGAGTTTTATAACGAAGCTTCTCTTGGGCTAGATAATTGTTGTGAGTGTAGGAAAATTTATTTATTTTTTGGCGACAGACGAAAAGTGGTGCTAAACACTATACTATTGTGTCGAACATTGGTGTCACTACCCTAGGATATTAAAGTGGCTACCTTAGTAATGAGTTCACCTTGCCCTTGATTATCCCTGCAACCGTTGTTGTGACCAAAAAAAACTTTAAAAAAAACACCAAAATAATACAATTATATGTTTAATATCAAGTAAACAGTCTTAACAAATACTAATGACTGGCTTTTATGAAAGGTATACGTTATACAATATCAGTTTAAACTGCGATTGCTAAGACAAAGTTAGCCATAAAAGATTTGGGGAGGGAGGGGTAGTTTTACTGCCATCTAGCGGTGAGTAGCGAAACTAAACAGTTTCAAAACGCTCTTGATTTGTTCTAGCTACTGGACACAGTGTCGCTAGTAAACAAAATAAATTGTAACCAATGTATTATCACTGGTTTCTTAAAATTAACCCTTCAACGGGCATAGCAACAGGTTTTCAAACCTTTAGTATGGTGTGCCGTCAGCACAATATTCATAGCACGTAATGTTCGTGATATTTAATAGAGATAATTAATAACGTGATTTAATGTAGAGACATGTTATGTAAATTAAGCAAAACTCATTAGTTCCTGTTTCGTGACTTTCTACAATCAACAAATCTCCCCCGCCAATTTCTTTGTTTATAGATTAATATATATACTTGTATTTTTACATATTAAAACTAGTCAGAAATTATACTCCGATACATTAACCAGTTGTGTTATTATTTAACTACGGAGCCCGCAACATATGGCATAAAGTTAAAAATTATGTTGTTACATTAGACAAGAGCTGGATGAGAGTAGCCGCGGATCGTTCTCAGTAGCGGCGGCGGCGTGAGCTTGGAGAGGCCTTTGTCTAGCTGAGGACAGAGACTGATGATGGTGATGATGATGATGGTGATCATATATAGTATAGACAGGCCTAGCCAAGTGGCATAAGAAATGGAAAATAATGATTTTTGTATGGGACTGAAAAAAAAAATGAGACAGCATCACATACATTGTTCTGGTCCCAAGGTCAGTAGCTAAAGCACTCGTTTCATAAAATACAGAAACAACGACGGTACCACAACCACCCATGCCCGACACAATATCGAAAAGTTCGTTTTCGACATGACCCGACCAGGAATCGAACCCGAATCAAAGGCGGGCAAGCCACTCGGCTAAGGAGGTCATCGTAAAATAAGCTAACGATATTCTTAAAAATTACGTTTGATTCGCTTTATGTCAATCCCATACATATATAATTTTTTTTCATGTGCGTTATGCCCCTTTTCTAGGCCTTCAGAGGGTCTAGTGTAGGGCTGCCATCCGTCTGGGTTTCCTAGTTTGGAGGGCGGATTTGTCCTAGTTTGGAGGGCGTCCGGGGAGCGCCCGGGCGGGGTTTCTAAAGAGTGTCCGGGTGAAACCCCGGCACTTTTTATGACAGGGGAAATCCGATTAACTTGATAGAATGGAATGATTAGCAATAAATTACAGCATTTCAAAGTTAAAAATTCGGTGCGTCAAATATGTATATCCGTGCACTCGTGAGTCTCGTGACGTGACGTGGCCCCTAGCCTAGTCAATTAAGTTGATTTTATATAAATAAATAAAAATATGTTAACTATGTTTTTATTTTATTGTAATTTTTTTTCGAGGGAGTCCGGGGAAAAATCTTTATTTTACCCAAATGTCCTGGGTTTTTGATGTTTTTGTCCTGGGTCCGTAATTTAGTTGATGGCAGCCTTAGTCTAGTGTGAATTATTGTTGCCATCGAGAATTTGTATGGCAAAATTTTAACTTTTCACTTATGTCGCCAGGGTGCGCTGCTTAACTGCCATACTAATATTCGTTTACGTAATCGTAATCGAATTAATACGGATAATAAACAAAATTCACACTAGGCGCCCAGAGCCATTTTAATAGGTCTCATCGCATCGTTACAACTTCGAGATGTTCCTCGGCGTCACGTTGGCAAAGCCTTTCTTGTACATGGCGATTACCACAGCGCCTCCGAGACCCAAGTTGTGTTGCAGCGCGATACGGGCGTCTTTAACCTGAAGACAAAAACAAATGTTATAATGATGTTCGTTAGGTAGGTAGGCTTTTTTAAAAATATTTAACGGTTATGCACAGTGCTTTGGTCTTACCACCTGGTTAAGTGACGATTTATTTTTTTATTTTTTATACTTAGCTCGGCAAATGACTCCATCCCACCTGATGTTAAGTGGAAATGAAGTCCAGACGCGAAGACAACTGGTGCAGCGTGGAAACAAACGTAGTATCAGTCAACTTCACTCTGCCGGCCCACAAGGTGCTTCTTCACGCCTCTCTTGAAGGACCCCATATCATAGGAAGGAGGGAAAACGTGTGCTGGTAGACTATTCCATCTTTTGGAGGTGCGACAAAGAAACGAGTCACCAAATTTCTTTGTGCGCGATGGGATATTTGAGACAGTGAATCGGTGACTCCGAAGAGCAGCACGTGTACTCCTATGAAGAAAGGGAGAAGGTGGGATGAGGTCAAAGAGCTCTTCAGAGAACTCGCCATGGTATAAGCGATGATGGAAGCTCACTTCACCCGGGATCCTCAACTAGTGAGGCACTGGCTATCTATTATTATTACGTTGATGTTATGGCGACATGTTTAGATACGATGATGGTAGCTTAGCCAGGCGGACAAACAAGCCCTATCACCAACCAAACCGAGTACACAAACATGTAGCCCTGCTACTCTACGGTTATCGAACTCGGGACCTCTGGGTCTAAACCGGTGGTATTAACCACTAGACCACAAAGGCACCAGGGTGCCTAGTACGAGTTTCATTCGCCGTTCGATTACGTTAACGAAAACGAACATTACTATGGCATTAAAGCAGCGCCGCCTGGTGAAAAACGAGGATTTTTTTTTGAGATAGATTGCTGATTGCCTCAAACGGCATTTTCAGCGTCACCGGGCTTTTTTGGGGGCGGCGAGGTACGTAAAGGGTACCTCAGCCGTGTGAAACGAATCACCTTCGGAGGTTTTCTAGAGGGAACGGCATCGCACACTTAAAAGTGCGCGTCTCCGTGCCCTAATAGATTCTCCGAAGGATTCGGATCGGATCGGGGAGCGGAACCACCCGAGAGCGCCTCTAAAGGCTCGGACCTCGGCTCGGGTTGCCCGGCCCGGGGAGGAGGATAGAAGCGCCCAGGTGCATGTCTGTACCTGGTATAGAGCGCGTGTGAACCGGTTCTTCGTACCCTTGTTCTACGAGTATGTTGTCTTGGGCCTAAACTAGTGTGCATGTTTCTGCAAATGTGTAGTGGCATTTAGAGGATCGGACGGGATTTGATCATGTGAATAAAACTCGCGCGGCGTTATGTCCTCTGTGTCACTCATACTAATACGTCAGTGCTATTTATCAGAGTTGAGGTTCGAAAAACAGTTCCTATATTTTAGCCTAAATCAATAATGTTCTGTCTAGTTAATTAGAACAATGTTAGTTGTTCTAAATATCATGGTATTTACATGGTATTTTGTTATGGTATTAATACCATAATATTTTGTTACTGACTGTCCAGGAACTTAAAAAAAAAACCGACTTCAAAAAAACAGGAAACTTAAAAAAGTAAAAACAGCTCTAAAAAGCAATAAATAATATTTAAATCATATTATTAATTACCTAGATACGCATGTCCGTTTTAAAAAATGTCTATTGAAGTCGGGTGGTTGGTGGTCGGTTGGGGGACAATTTTGTTTCATTTAAACTTTTATAGTTGTGCCATTATTTTCACTTTTTTATTTTAAAAGCCCCACCCGACTTCAGTAGACATTTTTTAAAACTGACATGCGTATCTAGGTAATTAATAATATGATTTAAATATTATTTATTGCTTTTTAGAGCTGTTTTTACTTTTTTAAGTTTCCTGTTTTTTTGAAGTCGGTTTTTTTTTGTATAAAAATATTTTATTTTACGATTTTTAGTGATGGGTAGACGTAGACCTAACAAAGATGCTTCTCGGATGAGGAAACGATGGCCTAGTAGGTAGTGGTATTCCTATGTAAAATTTCAATCTTAATTAGGTATTATTTTATACGAACTAAACATTTTGGCATATTGAACCGTATGAAGTAAGCCCAACAAAAGGTAACTCCTGTAAATCGTTGAGGAATTCTCTCGACTGTCTATGGTCTCCATCATCAGACCTGAAATGGCACTTATAACCCATATGGGTGCAAAGTTCTTATCAATAGAAATGAATTAAGACTAAACACAAGGTAGCTACTGTAAAACGTTGAGGAGTTCCCTTGACGACAGTCAAGGACACTTCGTCTTCATCATCAGACCTCTAATGGCAGTCACAACCTATCTAAGTGTAAAGTTCTCATCAATACAAATTAATCAAGCCCGAACACCATGTAATTGCTGTAAATCGTTGAGGAGTTCCCTTGACTGTCTTTCGGCTCCATCATTAGATCGACTCCAGACCTTCATTAAGTAGTAGTGCTTTAAAATACTTAATGAAAACATTAACAAACACACTAGTCGCCCCTACAATTTTCGAAAGTTACCATCGATTTCTCTGGGATGCCATCATCAGATCCTGGTTTCCTTATCATGGTACTACCTTTGGGATATCTCCTTTCCAACAAAAAAAGAATCATTAAAATCGGTTCATAAACGACGAAGTTATCCGCGAACACACATAAAAAAAAAAAAAAAAACATATACGAGTCGAATTGAGTAACCTCCTCCTTTTTTGAAGTCGGTTAAAAAGAAGACACGTTGGACTCTTGTTTTTTTTCAATTTCTTATCTTCGTCATTATGGTTTGCTAGTTTGAAGACTGAATACTTTTATGAATCTTAATCCATCTGATAGTTTGTTATCCAACTAAATCCAAATGTCACCTTTAATACAAGAAAATACAATAAAAACTACATATTTTGAAATACTGTATTATAACTAAATCCGACTCATAAATTATTAAATATTAATCAGCCATACTTAAAACGGCTTATCAAATGTTTTATTGCAGTCAATAATATTTGTATACTTATCTACAACAAATATTTTAATGATAATAAGGTACAAATTATTAAACTTTTGATAGTCGCCTTGATGTTTATTTACTCTGTTGCTATGCTATTGGGTATACTTTTAAACTGAATATGCTCTGAATTCTGTTGTTTAAATATTCTATCATTGAGAAATCAGGGACCGGAACCGCTTCCATATAAGGGGTTTTTGATTGAGTAATTCAAAGACTTGTTTTCACTAACCCTATCAATACGGTAAACATTTTGTCGACTGATACTTACTGCATTGAAAGGCTAACCAAATTGATACAGTTAAATAGGGTAAGCACTAACCGCATCCAAAAACCCTGTTGAAGCTAAACCTATAAAAAGGTTATTAACAAACAGCAATTCAAGCTTCTACGTACGCATTTTGGTAAATGTTACTAACATACTGGTATTTAGGTTCGGATCACGGCATTGATTCGACAGCTGCGGCGGCGCCACCTTCGTATATACGATAGGACACATAAACGGTAATAAAATAATAAATCTAATGCTTACGTAGATTGTGCCCGTTAAAACCGTTTTTATAGGGTTAGCCTCAACAGGGTTTTTGGATGCGGTTAGTACTTACCCTAATTAACTGTATCAATTTAGTTAGCCGTTCGATGAAGTAATTGACGAAATGCTTACCGTATTGATAGGGTTTCCCTAACAATAGGCTTAATCAAAAAAAAAAGGGGTTTCCGGTCCCTGTGAGATTTCGTAGTTCTATTCTAAAACCTATAAGACTTTCTGAAGTGAATCCATGCTTAACACAAGCATATTAACTTTCAAACTTTCTAGGTGGGTAAGCAGAACTGTTACTGGTATAGGATTGATCATAATTTTTAAAAATCTACTAACCTGCCGATCCTGAGCTTCACCTCTCAGCTGCCAAACCAGTTCAGCGCACTGCGCCAGCCCAGTCGCCCCCAAAGGGTGCCCCTTAGCTATCAACCCTCCACTGGGATTCACCACCACCTGCCCACCGTACGTATTATCACCAGCGTCAATAAACCTCCCAGCTTCACCTTCCCCACACAACTGAAGACCTTCATACGTTATCATTTCGTTGGCGGCAAAGCAATCGTGCAGCTCGACAACATCCACCTGCTTCGGAGATATACCAGTGTTCTCATAGATGCGTTTAGCAGCTAAAGCAGTCATATCAGTACCAGCGACCTTCATCAGACTCTTTTCGGCAAATGAAGCCGCAGTGTCCGTCGCCATTTCCATACCAATAATTTCTACAGCTTTGCTTTGGAGTCCGTAACGGATCACTGCCTCCTCAGACATGAGAACTGCTGCCCCTGCACCGTCACTGGTAGGACAACACTCCAACTTTGTCAGAGGTCCATAAATCCTTCTCGAGTTCAGTATCTCCTCAACCGTGTACTCCCTCTTGCTCTGGGCCCTCGGATTCTTCGCACCGTGACGGTGGTTCTTCGCTGCGATCTTTGCTATATGCGTCTCAGTTGTCCCGTACTTCTGCATGTGCTCCAAGCCCGCGTTGCCGAAATACTGAGGAGTTAATGGCCCGGGCAGGACTTTCGTGATCTCCCCCATTTTCTCGACATGCTTACCCAAAGGATCAGCTCTATCCTTGAAGTTAGCGTTGCCTAGAGCTCCAGGCTGCATCTTCTCAAAGCCTAACGCTAATCCAACGTCCATCAAACCTCCTTCAATCAACTTCTTGCAAAGGTATAGGGCGTTTGAACCAGTTGAGCAGTTGTTGTTGACGTTGTAGATAGGTATTCCGGTCATTCCCACTTGGTATAGAACTCTTTGACCGCAAGTGGAGTCTCCGAAGACGTAGCCACAGAAAGCTTGTTGGATATCCTCGTATTTGACTCCGGCGTCCTTTAAAGCGTCTAATACAGCAGCCTTGGCGTATTCAGGATAGTCACCACCAGTGCCTGGTTTGACGAATTTCGTCATGCCGACGCCGACAACGAATACTTTTCTCGTCATTATTGCGGCTGTCCTGTTTCTGGTCATGAAGTGAACTGAGATATTGTTTGATGGAGTTCGGTTATTTATTTCGATATAAATGATAAAGCAGTGATAAGGTATTCTCGCACGTATTAGATTCGTTGTACGGTGTTTTGTTATCAGCGTTGTGTTGGGTATTACGTCATTACGTCACCGTACAAAGGTATTTTTTATCATCATGATCATTCCATCTTTCAGTGTCATCTTCAGACTGAAGTTTCGAGATCAGCATACAAAATTTTCTGCGATCCCATATAGCTTGTAACTATGTCTAGTCCACTTTTATTTTCTATCAGATTCTTTTAATGTTACGGTTGCAGAAGACGATATATTTCACCAATAAGTGCCGGGAATATGGGAATCACTATAGTATTTAGACTTAGGGTAACTAGTTAGTAAAAAAAAAGGATTTGAAGAAAAAATAAAGTATTTTCCAAATTTATTTATTTAAGCGTTGCGTTTCGTTTCACTTCACCTGGGTCTGAGTATCATTCAGTAGTTCAGAAATTAAGTCAACAGGAATATTCCGTTCAAATGCACTCATTAGTGGGAAATAAAGTATTTTCCATACTTTATTTTATTAAAAATAATAAAGTATTGGAATGGAAAATAACGTAGGATAATTATTTTAAAGTATGGTTGGCAACCCTATTTACACTACACCATACACACCATATGGGAAACACGGTAAGTAGTGATTACACTACCGTAAAGGCGCTTCTCTTAATCTCTCTAACATAAACAGCTGACGAAATTTACTTAAATTTGAAAGAAACAATCTAGGATGGAAAGTGTTGAAAAATTATTTTCCTCATGCGGGCATCGAACCCCGCAACTTCTGGCAAGCCGAGTTAAGTGCGCTTCCAATTACGCTATAGTGGCTGTGTCGCGGTGTGTCAATGGTCGTGGGTTCGGACCTTTTTCGTGGACATTATTTCAACAATTTTCCAAGTCGTAATTAATTTTGTTCGCAACAAAATCTGCGTAAAATTATACATATTATTTATCTATAATTATTTATACATATATGTTTGTTTTGTTTGTTTAGGCTCGCACGGATGAGATAAGTTGGCGTGTTAAAGGGGAGGCTTATGCCCAGCAGTGGGTGCTTACGGGCTGAAATGATGATGATGATAATGATGTTTGTTTTCTATTTTAGCGCACCTTCAACCGTTTCAACCCGAACCCTCATGCGCATATACATAAAGCTCCGCCGACAAGTCCACGGGTCAGTACATCTTTACTTTACATTTAAATTAAAGAAAAAAAACCGTAAATAATAATAATAAAAACAAAAAAAACCTTTTTATAATAAATTGGTAAAACACCGAGGAGCTCGACGACGGCGCCGGCGCAGTTGTAAACGCGCTCGGTCTGCGATCGCCGACGTTAAACAACATTCTTACGAAGCTAAAGCTTAAGCTGGTCGTCGCATGGATGACCAAAAATTTACCATCTTGCTCCTCCGTGCTTCGGAAGGCACGTCGTCGGTCCCGGTTGCATTAGCAGGCGGTAACAACCGCCGCATCGCGCTGTTCTCCCAATGGTGTAAACATCTCTAGGGAAAGCTCGTGCATCAGCAGTGGGGACATAAAATATTAATGATTTCTATTTATTTATCATTAAGCAAATTATTTTTTTAGTAATAAATATAGCCTATGTTACTCAGCCAGCGCTAATGTAGCATTCTAATGGTGAAAGATTTTTTAAATCGGTCCAGTATTTTTGAGTTTATTAGTTATAAACAAAAATACATACTACCCCGATTAACCCTGTCCTGCTGCAAAACTGCCATATACTGCCATTAATCGCTAATTTCCTACCTGAGACTACTATTATGTTTAAGTAGGTTTATATAGATATAAGGTAAGTATTATATTATGTATATATGTTTACCATTATTATCATTACCATTATTATTATTATTTTGCTTCATTTATAAAATACATATTATTCTAGTATGTTTTCATAGTTTCACCTCTGATCTTAAAGTTTATTAGCTCTCTCCATCCGACTGGTTGTCTGGAAGAAATCGCTTGAAGATTGCCAAATTGTAACTTTGTATTTTTTTTTCTTTTGTTCATGTTTATGTTTTATTGTGTTGCAATAAAAGTATTATCTATCTATCTACATAAATACAAAAATACAAAGCTTTCCTCATTATAACATTAGTATAGATTTGAAACATTGCATACTTATTTATGCATACTTTTTTACAGTTCAAACCGCCGCCAAAACCATTGGTAAGTGATGATCTTTCAACTCCTTCCACAACATTATCCCTCTCCCTTCCTCCAGGAGTAGGTACAAGTGCTGCTCTCCAGTGTCACCGCTGTACTCGAACATTCCATCGCGCACAGAGCAATTTGGTGACTCGTTTCTTTGTCGCTCTTCCAAAAGATGGAATACCTGGACTACCAGCACAAGTTTTCCTCCTTCTGACTTTAGGTCCTTTAAACGGGGCGTGAAGAGGCACCTTGTGGGCCGGCAGGGTGAAGGTGACTGATGCTGCGTTGTTTTCACGCTGCACCAGTTGTCCTCGCGTCCAGACTCCGTCTCCACTTAACATCAGGTGGAGTGGATTAGTCGAGCTAGGTATAAAAAAGGGTACTTCAAACGGGGCGTGAAGAGGCACCTTGCGGGTCAGCAAGGTGGGGACGGCTAGAGAGACAGAATGCAGCAGGAGTCAGGACTAAGCTTCTGCTTAACATCTTATAGAGTAGAGTTATTGCCCACCTATCTTTAAAACGTCTTTATGGTTTAATGTTTAGACAAACGCTGCTTCGATTGGTTCGATTCCCATAAATTGCACCAAGCTAAAGCCAAAGCGGTCTGCTGGACCCGATGGTATTCCCACTTTCATCTTTAGGAACTGTCGGAGTGTGCTAGCCAAACCACTATTACACATTTATAACTTGTGCCTGGAGGAAGAAGTTTTTCCAGAGATGTGGAAAACGACTCGGGCAGGTCCAGTCCCAAAAAGAGGAGCGGGTGAAGGAGTGGAGGGGTTCAGGCCGGTGGCAGTATTGTCAACCCCTGCCAAGATATTTCAATCCGTTCTACAAAAAAATATTTACGATCAAATAAGAGCGCAGTTATCAGACGCACAACACGGTTTTCGGCCGGGATGCAGTACGACTATTAACTTGCTGAGCTATATGTCACAAATTGTAGTGGACGAGGGAATCCAGGTAGACGCCGCTTACTTTGATTTTAGGAAAGCGTTCGATGTCGTTGATAACGATATTCTGCTAAAAAGTTAGCTGGCATTGGATGTACCCCCCATCTGTTGAGGTTTTTGGCAAGCTACATGAAGGACAGAAGTCAGTACGTTGAGTACACAGGTTACACATCATCAGACCCATATCCGGTCAGGTCGGGGGTGAGTCAAGGTAGCAATCTCGGGCCTCTTGAGTTCATCATCATAGTCAATGACTTACCAGAGGTTATTAGAAATTCAAGCTGCTTACTTATCGCTGATGATTTGAAAATATTTTCGCTAACCAGAAGCACGACTGACTGCGAGAGATTCCAAAGGGATATAGACCGAGTAGTGGCATGGAGCAAAGCCTAAAAACTAAAACTATTTTTTAATACAGTAAAATGCGTGACCATATAACGTTTACTCGAGCACGTAATCCCATTCTCCATGACTACGAGGTTAACGAAATGCAGTTAAAAAGAGTGACAGAAGTAAAAGATCTAAGAGTAAAATTCGCAGCAGATCTGACGTGTCGGGATCACATCGTCAGCATTTGTAAGAAAGCTTATAGAAACTTAGGGTTTATACTCCGTTGGTTATATGGTTTTACAAATGTAGGAGCGATTGCAGCCTTGTATAGTCGACCATGAAATTGCTTTATCACTTTTGACAAAAACTTCCATAACAATAAAATTTCGCTAAGGCTCATTGTCAATGATGACAACGTATCTGTCACTTGGTCTTTTAAACAAAAATAGAACTTGTTGTTTTATTATATGCAAACAAAATTCACTTCTAAGGTGGTAAAGCAATTTCATTGTCGACTATACAATGCGTTGGTTAGAAGCAACCTCGAATGCAGTGCAGTCATTTGGGCTCCACATGAAGATAATATAGTCTCATGTTGAAGCACATTCAGAATAAATTCATTGGGTATAAATATATATTTTAGGAAACATGGAGTATATCCTTTTTACCCGCTTATCTGACGCGTGCACCCCTAAACCGCATTGCAAACAAAATTGACTTGTTCTGCTGTTCTCTGAATGAATTCACAAAACCAGCTCTATTCGTGTTAAGTTATGATCATATGAAGTTAGTTACACTATTGCATTAGGTTAGGTAAAAAACATAGATATACCTACATAAATAAATAAGTTATAAATAATTTTAAAAATCGGTAAGGTGTCGGTACTGCAGTACAACTTAGGTAAACTAATTGCGTTTTAGACGTTACACAGTTTAAGCAACCAGAGATTTGATCATTTTGCTATTCAGACATTTTGCGTTTTAGATGATTAAATCTTAGGCAAAATGATTTAAATACATTTTGCTTATTAGGCAAAAATCTTCTTAGACATTTGTTTTAGGCATTTTGCTATTAGGCGTTTTGCTTTTCAGAAGACCTGCTCATGAGGGGTTTAGAATCTAGTATAATGATCGAAGACATATATGTATGCATTGTTTGTTTTTTTATATATTTAGCACGGCAATTGTCTTCATTCCATTCCACCTGATGGTAAGTGGAAATGGAGTCCAGACGCGAAGACAACTGGTGCAGCGTGAAAACAACGTAGCATCAGTCAGCCTCACTCTGCCGGCCCACAAGGTGCTTCTTCACGCCTCGTTTGAAGGACCCCATGTCATAGGAAGGAGGGGAAACGTGTGCTGGTAGACTATTCCATCTTTTGGAGGTGCGGCAAAGACACGAGTCACAAAATTTCTTTTTATCATCAAATTGTAACTTACACCTGCTGCAAAATACACCATACACTGACAGTTTCTTTGTATTGTACCTTGTTTGTCCTTTTTTTACTATGCTGTACTTAGGTACAGTCGAGTTCAATAATATGTATACACTTTTGACAGCTAGTAACCTTTATTTACCTTGTAATAAGAATCAACATCTGTCAAAAGTGTATACATATTATTGAACTCGACTGTACATTAAAGAATATTTTTATTTCCATCTTTTCATTTTCATTTCGTACATTTGAAACTGTTTGTATAAACTTATTATTTTGCTCTTTCTCAGTACACAACGCCAGATAGGGTAAGATTTGACAATATTTAATACTAGCGGCCGCTCGCGGTTTCACCCACGTGGTTCCCGTTTCCGTGGGAATATCGGGATAAAAAGTATCCTATGTGTTAATCCAGGTTATAAACTATCTGTATGCCGAATTTCATTCAAATCCATTCAGTAGTATTTACGTGAAAGAGTAACAAACATCAGAGGATGAGAAAAGTAAAGATAAAAATTAAAAGAAAACTAAGTTTAAAATAAAAAGATTATGAAAGTAAATAAAAGATAATTAGTATTTTTTTAAATTTTGATGGTAGCTCCAATTTTACATATTTTTACTTCATCATCAACAGCCTATAAACTTCCCACGTGCTGGGCACAGGCCTCCCACATGCACAACAGCACGTGGGGAGATATGGCAATAATAACCCACCACACCATTTTTACTTAATTAAATAAAATTTTTTTTTTAGTTTGGTCGGGAGTTTGAGTATGTGAGTATATAAATTGTTTATAGCCAGCCCGAAAAAAGTAACCAATGAATTTATTTTATAGTAATAATACTCCCAACAAAATATAAGTAGTTATTTGTATAACCCAGCAGTAAAATTAACTATTAGTATAATAGTACATTGTTCACCGAGAGGAGAAAGTGACCGATTACCGTCGAGGGTGTCGTTTGAAGCCCGAGCCGTAGGCGAGGGCTTTAAAACACCTGAGATCGGGAATCGCAGTTTCTCTCGAGTGATACATAGTGCTTTATACTACACCTACAAGGAAAATAAAAAACGAAATCTTTACTAATTGAAATTTATATTGAAATTGTTGCAGTTAGTGAAGCTTAATGTAACACTTTTTCCATTAATGTTTGTTTGAGATGTTTGCGACAATGTAGGAGGAATAACTGGCTGTGCTGTTGGCACTGCGCTCGTAGAAGGCTGTGGTACCAGAGGGGCAACTGGCTGCTGAGGGGCATTTGGCATCGCCGCGCTCGTTGATGGTTGAGGAGATGAGTCTTGATGCACATTAATCGATCCCGATATTTGGTTATTTATTCGTGTTTTGTTTTCTACGGAATTCTCTATGTAACCTTCTGCAACAGCGGACGATTTCCAACCACCGTGGCGTTTTATTGTGGTTAAATCAGCACCAGTATCGGCAAGAATAGTCGCTGAAGTTCTGCGAAAGCAGTGGCCAGTGTATTCTAGTGGATTGAGTAAATTAAGGTAGGAAGCTATTTCTCTTGGCACAGTACTTATTTTGTTTTTCCCAATTACTTGTTTCGTACATTTTTTGTTTTTATATTGTAGTAAAAACCGATTGGTTTTGGGGTCACTGGGGCGAATTTCGTTATATTTCTTTATTATCTCATAAAATAAGCCCGATATAACAAATGATCGCTGAATTTTGGTTTTTGTGTTAGGAATATTGACAATTATTCGATTTTCGAGGATTTCGATATCGTCTGTTGTCATATCCACAAGTTCTTGCGAACGACAGGCCCCATTTACTCCTAAAATCAAAATAACCTGTAAACAAAAATATCAAACATGAAAACCTAGTAGATTTCTACTCATAAATAGGTACGTAATAAATCATAAACCAGTGCATTTTGTTCATAAACTTACCTTCATCAACAAATATTTGTCATCTGGAGCATTCTACAAAAAGGAATAAACATCCTTTGTAGTAAGCACTTTTGATTTCTTACTACGGAATCCCTCCGACTTTCTTTTCAGAAATGCTGTAAGTTTTTTGTATTCTTGAATATTTATGTCGTTTCTTGTCAATATAGTACTTTTCAACATTGAGTATATAGACCATAACGTACTTGGTTTGTATTTTTGCGCTTTTTCACTGAAATACGCTAGCAAAACAGTTTCAGAAAAAGATGCCGCATTTTTTTCACTTTTCCATTGCAAAAAATCGTCATAAGTTTTATTATATTTTTTAATTGATTTCTGTGGTAAAAGGTTATCAATCAGTATTTTTGCTGTTTCCTTCAACTGCGGCGGAGTTAAAAAATCTTCATCATCACTATCACTACTTATCATTTTGATAGTTTTATTTTACTTTCTACGAAAACTGAATCCTCAAACAACACACAAATTGGAAATGGCGCCAATGGCGTCTGCAATTTTCACATGTTCTTTTTTCAAATTGTTTATCCTGCCGCCGCAGGGTCGCACTGCCAGCCCGACACCATCCAACACACAGCTAGTGGCCAGTGTCATTTTGCGAACTTGGAGATAAAAACTCACTGTAAAAACTTTTTGGCTTTCGATATTTAGGTTACCGGCGCATAGTCTTACCCAAAATTAAAAAAGAAAAACCACGTAAGAAATGGATTTTCATACACTTTTCTCTCCCGCTCAGATGCGTTTTCTCCCCGCATATTTGTTCGATATGCAATGACGTACTTTCTACCGTAAATTTGATAAAGTATCAAGGTACTTTCCAAGCAGGTGTAGTATAAAGTTATTTTTAAAACAGTAGCCAAAGAAGACCGGCGAAAGTCGCCCTAATATTTTACGAATAAGTACACTTTCGGAAACATGAAAATAAAATAAAATAAAATTCCTACAATTTACTTTTACAAACTCTGATTTATTAAAGAATGAAATAAAAAGATAAATTATTTTCAAATTGCATATAATTGACTGAACAACTACTACCATGTAACTACTATGTCTCTGATAAAATAATGGTTACTTTCGTTATTTGTTTTTGTTATTAGTTATTACTTACCTATTCATCTATTTTATCATTCACTAGCTGTGCTCGCGACTTCGTCCGCGTGGAATAGTGACTTTCGGCAGCATTTTTAATTTTTTAGGCTCTTTTCCCGTTTTTGCAACATTTTTCACTGATGCTTCGCTCCTATTGGTCGCAGCGTGATGTTATATAGCCTAAAGCCTTCCTCGATAAATGGACTATCCAACACAAAAAGAATTATTCAATTCGAACCAGTAGTTCCTGAGATTAGCGCGTTCAAACAAACAAACAAACAAACAAACAAACAAACAAACAAACAAACAAACAAACAAACTCTTCAGCTTTATAATATTTGCGTTGTTTTTAAATAAAGAGATAAAATAAATGATTTTTACCCTAACTTCTTTATTTTTTGGTTATTAAACATATCTCTGTTGTCCCAACTTTAAAAACAGAAACAATTAACTTTTTTGTTAGTCTAACATAGTTCTTTATGTACCAGTCGATTTCATTCATGAACGGGACCTATAAATCGAGGTCTGAAAATACATAGAACTTCGCCAGTCTCCTTTTCAGGAGCGACTCATAATCGTAAACAACTTTCCCCTATAACATGGGTCGAAATAAGCCAAAATGTTTGGACGTCCCATACTAAAGCGAACATCACGTGATCAGCCTGATTTGTATGAAGAGTCCAAAGGAGACTGGCGAACTTCTATGTATTTTCAGACCTCGATTTATAGGTCCCGTTCATGGATGAAATCGAATGGTACTTAAAGAACTATGCTAAACTAACAAAATAGTTAATTATTTCTATGTTTTTAAAGTTGGGACAAAAGAGATATGTTTAATAACCAAAAAATATAGAGTTAGGGTAAAAATCATTTATTTATTATAACTTCTTATTTAAAAACAACGCAAATAATTATTACCAATAAATAATGAATGATAAAATAGATGAATAGGTAGGTAATAACAAAGGCAAATAACGAAAGTAACTACTATTTTATCATAGACATAGTAGGTATCTACCTACACGGAGACTCAGAGGGTTAACATAACAAACAGGCAAGTATTTTATTTAATGTATCTAATAAGTAAATAAAAATGGCCTTAGTTTACATGACTACTGCGTCAAATGAAATGTATTTATGAAGTGTTTTAATCGTTTAGTTATTTATTACACTATAGAAAGTGTCTTGTTCAGTCAATTATTAGCGATATTTTCAAAATAATTTATCTTTTTATTTCATTCTTTAATAAATCATACGTTCGTAAAAGTAAATTCTAGGAATTTAATTTAATTTAATTTTCATGTTTCCGAAAGAGTACTACTTCGTAAAATATTAGGGCGATTCTCGCCGGTTTGGGCATATTTCGACCCGTTATACTAGCTTAGTTCTTTACTTACCTGAGTCCCTCCTCCACCCCGATCCGATCCGAACCCTTCGGAGAATCTAGTAGGGCACGGGGACACGCACTAGTGCGTGACGCCGTTCCCTCTAGAAAACCTCCGAAGGTGATTCGTTTCCCACGGCTTGGGGAACCCTTTAAGTTTCTCGCCGCCCTAAACAAAGGCCCAGTGAGGCTGAAAATGCCGTTTGAGGCAATCAACAAACTCTCTTTAACAAAAAAAAGAGTCTTGTCCGAAAATTTGGTTACTGTTTCAAAAATAACTTTGTAGGTACTTTTAGTAAACCTATCCTAATTTATGCAATTTCAGGTACCAAGACCCCCAGGACTGGTAAGTACAGAAGTTTTTATTAATAACCTAATTCTTCTTTGCAAACAGAGATGGCGCTACTCTAAATTGCGATATTGAAGTGTTTTGTACGAAATGTATATAGGCAGGTCAATAATTATCCCCCGCCCGATCCTCTAAATGCCATTAATCCTTTACACAATATACTAAACATGTACTAGTTTAGGCCCAAGACACCGAACTCTTAGAACAAGGGTACGACGAACCGGTTCACACGCGCTCCACATCACTCAGGTACAGACATAATACCTGGGCGCTTCTCCCCACCATACGGCCGGTCAGTCCGAGCCTTTAGGGGCGCCCTCGGGTTGTTCCGCTCCCCGAACCGATCCCCGAACCCTTCGGAGAATCTAGTAGGGCACAGGGTTTCCTTCTAGAAAACCTCCGAAGGTGATTCGTTTCACAGGCTTGAGGAGCCCTTTAAGTTTCTCGCTGCCCCCAAAAAAGCCCGATGAAGCTGAAAATGCCGTTTGAGGCAATCAGCAAAAAACAAAAAAAAAAAACAATAAATAAATTTGGATTCGATCATTCGACGCTGGATTATACAAGCTTAAAAATTCAAAATAGTATTTTGGTTCTGGTGATTAATTGATACTCGTGTCGGATTCGACGCTGGATGTCACAAACGCGTTTTGTCACTAACAGGTCACAATACGCAGCTCGGCACAAACGGTGTTTGTCACACATGCATTTCGCCACACACGCAGATTTGCCACACACGCCGTTCGCCACACACGCAGTTCGCCACGTTTTGAAATAAGCCTCAGTTTGCTGATTAGAATCATTTAGAGCCTTATTCAGTACCTATAGTAAATTTGGTATATTAGGTTAATTTTTGTCTAACAATAAAACCATTCTGATACATAGGATCGGGTATAGGGTAGATTAAAGGTTCCGGGTTCAATTCCCAGGTCGGGCAAAATGTATTTCGGATTTTTCAATGCGTAGCCCGGGTTTGTGACCACCAACCCGCATTTGGCAAGCGTGGTGATTAAGCCATTACCCATCAATTGTAGCGATGACTTGATTTCAATGATGGAGGCCTTTGCCCAGCAGTGGGACCATTATTAGTTATAGCTGTTTACTTACTTACTTTGTATTCCATGGTGATAATCCTGCCTGAATGATTCTAAACTAAATAAATAAAACTATTAAAATAATATAATATATAATATTATATTATTAAACTATTCTATTTTAAACTTCTTTTTCAATAGCTGTTTATTTTTTATATTTTTTTATAGCCCCCCGGACCGCCCAGGTTAAAGGTAAGTACCTGAATGAGTACCTAAGTTGTATAATTATTATATTCCTAATTTATATAATTCACTAGCGGCCGCTCGCGGTTTCACCCGCGTGGTTCCCGTTCCCGTTCCCGTTAATATCTGGATAAAAAGTATCCTATGTGTTATTCCAGGTTATAAACTATCTGTATGCCGAATTTCATCCAAATCCATCCATCCGTTGGAGCGTGAAGAAGTAACAAATATACGAACTTACATACACACAAACTTTCGCATTTATAATATTAGTAGGATTAAGGGTAAGCGGCCAGGTGGGATGATGACCTGCGAAAGACTGCAGGCAAATGCTGGATGCGTCAAGCTGAGGACAGAGCGCTATGGCGCTCATTAGGGGAGGCCTTTGTCCAGCAGTAGGCCGATGATGATGATGATGATGAAGCACCTGGCCTTCATCTCAGTTGATGTTAAGTGATGATAAGGCCGAATGTGGAGGCGCACTTCACCCGGAATCCTCAACTACTGACGCACTGGCTATCTTATAGGTAACTGGCGGAATACACCAATGCAACTAACCTAAATGTTATAGCGACATGTTATATATTTATATTAGAAGGAGGCAAACGAGCAGGCAGGTCACCTGATGGAAAGCAATCACCGCCGCCCATGGACACCCGCAAAACCAGAGAAATCACAGATGCGTTGCCGGCCTTTAAGGAAGGAATAGGCTCGTTTCTTGAAGATTCCTAATTCCTATTCCTATGTTTAGATAAAATGGTGGTAGCTTAGATGGATGATTGGTCTCACTGCGCTCGACTAGATACCGCGCTACCTAGAAACAATAGCTCCATGAATGCGGCAACTCAATATTGTAGTGTGTGTAAGAACGGTGTCCTTCTTATTTCTTGTAGTATTATTTTTACACAGTTTAACTATGCCAACTGGCATTTTACTTCGGTTTATGACCAAAATTTAACAAAACATTCGGTACGCGCACCACCACACACAGTTTGCAACGCGACTGACAGCAGGCGACTGACTCGGGTACGCCGACTTCGGCGTAGTATTTTTTGCCGCATATGTGAGACCAATGTCGAGCGCAGCAAGACCAATTATTCATCTAAGGGTGGTAGTTTGCCAGGCGGACGAACTGTAGGCTCTTCCACCAACCAAATAGAGTACACAAAATAAAAGGTGTTACATTTTTTAAAGGAATTTAGGTAGAACTTATTCGCCCTTTTCTGACACGGCAATTTTATAGAGAGCTCCCAAATAATAAAATATTTTAATTTATTATTAAATTATTCGACGATCTCCTTGGTCGAGTGGCTTGCACACCGGTTTTCATGGTGTCGCCATCTCTGAGGTCCCGGGTTCGATCCCTGGTCGGATCAATTTAGAAATACCTGTTTTTCTAAATTGTTTCGGGTCTGGGTGTTTCCTATGGTATAATAAGTATGTATTTAAGTATATTAAGTATGTTTATCCGTTGTCTTGTTAACCATTTCAACAAGTTTCTTAAGGAAGCTTTTCTTGCTAGATAATTGGTGTGAGTGTGGGAAACATTTTTTTTTTTATAATTAATTAATATTTAATTTTTAATAAAGTTCAAATAAAGGTCTACTGAGGAAATTTGCCAGTTAGTGGTAATCCGAATGTGCAGGTGTGTGTACCTCTTGTACTAACTAAAATAAACTTATTAAAATATTTTAATTTAGCGGAAACGTCCTGGTCAAAATGTAAGTAAAAACTTTACAACTAGGTATTTTATATTGTTTTCTAAAGTTTACGCGAACTTTTATGTATCTGGAAGGGTCCGTGGTTACAGGTCCCAGTCTCCCTGTGACCACGGACCCTACAAAGGGTTCGAAACGTCAGGTTAACCATTAAATAGGTAATGTGTGAAATAAACGCGAGTACATCCGTAAAAGTTGTTTCATTTCAATAGGTATTTTATATTTCTTTCAATGGTGTTATGGTTTTTGTTGTAGTCCCGTGAAACGAGCTTATGTGGCAGGGCAGGACCCGATCCGATTCTAGTAGGGCACGGGGACACGCACTAGTGCGTGATGCCGTTCCCTCTAGAAAACCTCTGACAGCGCTTCGTTTCACAAGGCTTGAGGAACCCTTTAAAAAGTTACGAGACATTCGCCAAGTGCGAGTTTCATTCGACATTCGATCGTCTAACGAAAACGTATTCAATTAAGCGCTTTAGAATCGTCCAATTTTTTTTTAATTACTACCTATTCAGGGAATCTATTTTGGCTATGGAGATTCTTGCACCCAGCAAGAAACTGCACAGCTTGTTGAAGACGCATGTAAATATAATAAGTATAGTTCAAATAGTTCTCACTAGATGGCGCGGTTTGTATTCTGACTGAATCGCGCTATCGAAGTGTTTTGGCAAATAGCATATTATGGCATGTAATTTATCAATAAAGTTGTAACCTACCGATTCAGGGCCGCTTTCAAAATAGAGCAAAAGTAGCACAGTAGAGCAAAAGTAGCTCTCAGCGGTAGTCAACGGTTTTATTTTCAACCCTATTAGTATTCACTCACATATAGTTCAAGTTCAAGAGGTATACCATTTCACACAGCCTCAATAGATGTATAAAGGGGTCGGTATTAATAATGTCTATAAAATAATAATGTCCAAAAATAATAATTCTCTATAAGTTTATATGAGATTTAAGTCCGAGCTATGCAGCAATGTCGCGGCAGCAATGCAGGACCGGTAGTACTCCGGGCAGCACTGCTGCGGGGGGCAGCATTGCTGCGTGCAGAGCGGAGTTCGGAATCATACCTTAACTGTTTCGGGATTATACATTATTATTACCAAACAAACACCATGTTTATTCGACCGTTTTTATTGAACTTGTGAGCGTCGCGTGGTATTCGGATGTAATCGTTATGGCGGCAGTACACTCTCGTCCGAGAGCTCTCGCCCAGCCTCGCCCGAATGTCTCGCGCGACAGGCCCATGCACGAGAGCGACCCTGTACATTCTCGCGTCTTCAGTCGCAGTTGTGAACGCCGAGAGGATGGACGTAGACATAGGCATTGCGTCGCACATCGTCGTCTTTACGTGTAGCATAGTTTTTAATTTATTCAAGTATATTATTTTTTTGTATGTTAGTCTGTAAGGTATCTATTCTATGGGCCTCTTTGTATTTTACCATCATGTACACTGTTTTGTTGCCTAAAATAAATAAATCTATTCTATTCTATTCTATTGAGATTGCTGCTGCCGTTGCCTTGTGTGCCATCACTTTTTACAAATACCTATTGATTGCACACACAAAAAAAATAATAAGATATGGCGTAAGCGGCGATGGTGGATGGTCTAAAGGACTAAAGACGCGAGAGTGTACTTGGGTGCGCTCGTCTGGTCTCGCGAGGGAGAGCGAGGCCCTTTGACTCGTGCGCAAAAAACCGACACGGGACCGAGAGCAGGCGAGCGACAGCGAGACAGCCCGAGAGGTAGCGAGAGCTCCCTGTACACTCTCGCACTCGGCCTGTCTCGTGGTGTCTCGGCGAGAGTGTACTGCCGCCATTAAAAGTTTTAATTGAGTTTCTGTAATTTTTTCAGGGAGTCTTTAGCCACGATTATGACATCGTGAAAACAGTCGTGAGTAAAACGAATTAGAAAGATAATTATTATGAATAAGTACAAGAGTATAAACACAAAATAGGACACTGCCAGAGGTAAGCTTAGACAACCTCTCACAGACATGGTATCTCAACAATGCGAGCGCAGCAAACACCACACCACAACCACAACGCGTGGGCAAACGCTAATTTGTATGAAAATTAATAGTTGAATTCACACGAGCCACAGTTTGCCGTCATTACCGACCGCGTGTTTAATAGGTACCGACTACTTCGCTGCCACGTCGCAACCACGACGCAACCGCCAGCGACACCGCGAACTAGCGGCCGGCCATATCGCGAACATTAACCCACAGTGTGGTGCCGGGGATAAAGAATTGCACCACCCCATCTCAACCCGTGGGTGTCGTGGGACCATTCCAGAGGATGGGCAGCAGCATCTCTCTGAGGTTACCTTTAACCTACTGCGATCGCCAACCCGCCTGCCAAGCGTGGCGATTATGGCAAATACCCCCCCATGATATGATCCTTGGGGGAGGCCTTTGTCCAGCAGTGGACGTCTTTTGGCTGAGATGATGATGATGATGATAACCCACTAACACAACGCAACCGAAAGAAGCCGCAGCGACATTATTCACACGTAACCACAGCTTGACCAGCTTTTGTTGCGACGCGGTGTGGTGTGGTTAGGGTTGCTAACTGTTGCAGGGCTCCGTGGTTAATATATATTGTGTTATCTAAATAGTTGATAACTAACGTTTTCTAAGACTGTATAAAAAAATTTGACCAGTAAAATGCTATGAATATTGTGCTGACGGCACACTAACTATTTTTTAGAAAATTTAAGTAAATCTATCACTAACTAGTATAAAAAAAAGGATTTGAGGAAAAAATTAAGTACTTACCAAATTTATTTATTTAAGCGATGCGTTTTGTTTCACTTCACCTGAGTCTGAATCCAGTAGTTCAGAAATGAAGTCAACAGGAATATTCCGTTCAAACGCACGCATTAGTCGGAAATTAAGTATTATCCATACTTTATTTTTATTAAAAAGAATAAAGTATGGGTACCTAGAGAAAATAACGTAGTATACGTTATTTTAAAGTATGGTTGGCAACCCTAGGTGTGGTTGTGTTGTGTAAGACGTTACAGTTAAAAACGGCCACTTTTAACTAAAACTCCGTATTTAACTAAACCATAACATGTCAAATATTCATTAGGTGACGTAAAAATGCTAAATTACTTCATTCAAACTGCTTCTTATGGTGCACTACCTCTCCATATTATACCATAAGATAGATTGCCCGTATGTGCTTGAGAGAACATGCCTCTCAGTGCCTTTGCGAATCCCTCGTGACGCCTCAGGCCTGGTGGCACCGCGCCGCCGGCCGCGCCTACTGCAAAGGCCCGCCACGCGGACCCACCATGCCGCGCAAGCACCAACCGTGCGCGCGCACAGCCTGATTGGGGACATGCTCGCTCAATACAATGACTTAGATCTTTTTGCGGATGGTCTGGGACGGCTGGTGGCAGTGACTCACCAGTTTCTTAATATATGCTAAATTGAATTTTTATTGAAATTAGGTATTTTAGGTGAATTTCATATGTTTATGTAATTTATTTTTAATTAATTTAATTTCCTAATTTTCATATAACTTAATTTTCTAATTTTCTAAATGTAATTATTTTTTATAGTGTATTGATTATTATAATGTATAACTTGCCTGTGTATTGGACATATAGTCTGTTAGCTGGCATGTAATGGAATAAAATAAATAAATAAATAAATAATTCAAATAGTTTGTTGAGCATAATTTGATTTTCTATCTCTAATTACTAGATAAGTTTTTTTTTTCATTGGCGGCGCTAGTGTGCGGCGTAAACGTTTTTAAGCTCTCCGTATTTCGTGGTAGGTACTTACCTATAAATGTCTAAGGGTAATGTCACAGTTTTAAAAGCATATGTGTTGACATAGAGTTGGTAAAACCGACGAATGTGTTATTTATTTTTATCCAGTCATCCATAATGCCGGGAACGTTCTATTACTTAGTATTAGTTGTCGCAATAATCTACTTCATTATCATCATGATCACATATTCAATTTGTAAAAAAAACCCTGTCCGTTATTATTAGTGTTATTATTAGGTATCGAGATTCAGTTCTATTTACGTAATTATTTTAAAGTAATAAACAAGTGAAAAAAATTAACCCGATAAAAAACTTTGTTATATGACAAAACTTACATGGGCAATACTTTTGTCTTCACTTCGGTAGGTAGGACCTTTGGCGCCCGCCGCCATTGGAATGGAATGGAGAAAGAAAGAGAAGAAAATGTGTTTTTTAAATTTATTCATGATCATGGATACTAGTCCTCCAGTCGAAAACTTAATTTATACGTTTCTCAAAAAAATGAAGATAAATGATTGTTCAGTACGCAGCCGGTCGTGTGAAGGACAGTAACCACGTCGTTGTCCTAACCTCATCAACCACGCCGGGGCGCACCTATGTCCGATTCGCGGCACTTAGGATGGCACGTTAGATGATGCCTAATAACTTTAAAAATCACTTACAGCAAGTGTCCCATCAACAGCTTCGAACAGCGGCAGTGGGAGGAGCACTCCCCCTATATCGATCACGCCGGACCAAGCCCAGCTTTCGGCCTGGTCTTCTTTAGTTTTCGGAACACTCGCACCAAACTATCACCACTAGATACAATAGATGCACTAGGTACACAGGGGATCCTACTTGGGCCACCAAAACCACCTGATCTTGTAATTATATAAAAAAACACGTAATAACAACGGGAGCACAAAACCGTCGCGCGCACTGTCATAGGCCAATCATCCCGATCGCTCAAGACGGACTCCCTTTGCGCCCGCGCGCCTTTGGTTTATAAATATTTAAATAGAAGTGAAAAGTGAGAAATGATACCCCCCAACCCCTCGAGTATCTCAGTAAAGATGTGGGGCTTTACTAAGTCCTCACGCGGAATTCATGAGAGAATTTGAAAAAGTGACGTTGCACTGTTTTGTGGACAAAATTAAATGGAAAGTGTGGTCACATTATTAAATTAGCATAATTTTGGGGTAATTTGAACAATTTCGGTACAAAAACCTTTACGGATCTAACAGTGCTTTTGTTACACACTGTTTAAATTTTATGTCCTCACTTATAGATCATGAGCCCTTCCTATGGATTGAAACTCTACGGGAGAACGGGCCATAAGCCACCACGCGGGCCCAGTGCGGATTGATGGTTGTTAATGACTGTAAACTTGGGGTTCTCTCTAAGGTCAGGCGGTACTTCACGCCAAAACAGCTGCTCCAACTTTATCAAGCACAAGTTTGATCATGTATGGAGTACTGCTGCCACCTTTGGGATGGATCAGCCAAATACCATCTGGCTGCTTTGGACTCGATTGAAAAACGAGCTAAGAGACTCATTGGTGAACCTGCCCTGATAGACGCCAAGCTGCAAAATCTAGAACATCGGCGTAGTGTGGCTCGTCTGTCAGTCTTCTATCAGGATTCATTTCGGGGAGTGCGCGAAGGAGTTGACCTAATCCCACCATCCACTTTCCGCTATCGGAGCGCGAGGCGCGAGTTCCATCCCTATGTTGTTGATATGCCACCTTGTCGCACGAGCCGATTCGGTTCAACTTTCTTAGTGCGTACAGCTAGAGAATGGAACGCGCTGCCTGCGAGTGTGTTCCCTGAAAGGTATAATCTGGACCTCTTCAAGGCCAGAGTGAATAGGCTATTTTTTAGGCGGGCATCGAAGCACGGAGGAGCTATAGCTAGAACGCCAATGCGTTGCACCATACAATATTTTGTTAACGTTAACGTTGAATTAAGATAAGATAAGATTAATCCTATGTGCTTCGGAAGCACAGAGGATTTATCTTATTTGGTCGTTCTGGTCCCAGCTGCATTGGCTTTCGTTAACAACCACCAATCCGCAATGGGCCCGCGTTGTGGCTTATGGCCCGTCCCCTATCCATCCATAGGGAAGGCTCGTGCCCCAGCGGTGGTGACATTAAAATGAGCTGATGATGATCATAAAGATTAAGTATAATTGCTATCTGCTTCTGTTAGTGAGGATCGTCTATGTTGAAGCTATTTTTAACAGTCACTAACCGAAGTTTGGGGAAAAATCCACCCTAAATGTACCTACTTAGTTGCAGGCATGCATGCGACATAACCTTTCTTATATTTTCAGGCGCAAAAGTATAAATCGAAAGATTCAGAAGATCATTTAGAAGAGCAAGAAGAAGAGAGAGAAGCAAATGACTTCGTAAGTTGTTACAAGATATATAAATATATATATATATATATATTTACTGGAAAAATTCAACCAGCCTCAGGAAGTTTAAGTGGGAATCGAACCCACGACCTTTGGATAACCGCTCCAATGCTCTGACCGCTGAGCTACCGAGGCCCCAGAAGACCGTTGATTTTTTAAATCTTATAACTATATAAAGCATTGTAAATATAAAAAAATAAGAAAATAGGTCATCACATAATGATCACTAAAATTGATTTTTAATAGGAGAAGAGAGTGAGGGCAGCTGGAAAAGTAAGATAATTCATATTTTTCATTACCCTTTTACATATAGGTAGTATGAAAGTATGGAGAGACTAGTGGCCGCTCGCGGTTTCACCCGCTTGGTTCCCGTTCCCGTAGGAATATCGGGATAAAAAGTATCCTATGTGTTAATCCAGGTTATAAACTATCTGTATGCCGAATTTCATCCAAATCCATTCAGCAGTTTTTACGTGAAAGAGTAACAAACATCCATCCATACTTACAAATTTCGCGTTTATAATATTAGTAGGATTTGGAGGTGAGCTTGCCCTGCAGTGGGAGTAAATAGGTGACGTGATGAAAGTACGGATGTCTGCTAATTCATACTCCCCAGTGTGGGGGCACGGCACGAGTCTACCCTATGAATTGAAACATCACAGGGAGAAGGGGCTATGTAGCCGAGCCCGACCGACTTTACGTGCCTTCCGATGCACATGATGATAAATTGTTGGTCACCCATCCGATGACAGACTTTTGCGAAAGCTCCTTCACTTCGGCAATCGCAAACCGGGCACGTTGACCAATTCCTTATAGCCAAAGCTTGCCACAGACTGAAAACAATACAGGTTGTAGATTTGCATTCCCGCCATAATTTTACAGCTGATCGTAATTGGTACACTTAATGACTAAAAAATACTTTTAACACGGAGAAAGTAATAAGGAACCGATTGATTAATAAAATGATCTCAGTGTAAATTAGAATAGCGACCGTCGACTGATGAGAATAGGGGTGCAGACCGTAGTAGGTACATAAGAGCGCAGAGCGGGCGGACATTAAGTCGATGAACTTACGTAAACTTGTAGGTACTATTATGTATTCTGTGGTAAAGTGGCTAACTCTTACGCATAAGTATACTTTGTTGCAATAAACTATTATTAGGTACTTACTGATCATGTTTAAGATACTACAATATAAGATACTACTACAGGTACTGCTCAAAGTGGGCACCTTCACGTTCTATGCACAAATGAGCACGGCGCCTTAAGTTTCTAGGTAACTTTTGCAGCACACTACGATTTCACCTTACACTCTCAAAAGCCATTAAAATATTTTGTTTTAACTGCACAACACTCGTGATTTCGTCTTTATAAACCATTCTTTTTATGTCTCCCCACAAATAAAAGTCACACGGAGTCAAGTCTGGCGACCTCGGAGGCCAGGGCACTGGCCCACCTTGACCAATCCACTGGGTTCCGAACATTTTGTCCAAATAATCGCGCACTTGGCGTCCATAATGCGGAGGCGCCCCGTCCTGGTGGTAAAAGAGATTCCGGTGAAGAGCTAGTGGCACGTCGTCAAGCATTACGTCAACTACGTGCTGCAAAAGTTGCAAATACGAGTTGCTGTTGAGATAACCCTCGATGAAATAGGGCCCGAGTAAATGTCCACCAACAATGCCAGCCCACACATTGATGCTAAACCTATGCTGGAACGAATCTTTTTTGGTCTTATGCGGGTTCTGTTCGCGGTGAGCCCACCAATGTTCATTGTGGACGTTGTAAACACCGATGCGCGTAAACATACACTCGTCCGTCCATAGAATGCTGGCTTCTCGGTGTTCTAGTACCCAGTGACAAAAAGTGACCCGGGCGGCATGATCTCGCTCGTTCAATTCTTGAACTCTTCTGAAGTGGAACGGGTGCTGTTGCTCCGACTTAAGAAGCCGCCAGACTGTTGTGTGGTGGACATTGAAGTGGCGGCCAGCATCATGAGTACTGGCACGTGGTTCCCTCTCGAAGTATTCGAGTATTTGCTCTTGCAAATCGACTGAGAGGCCCACACTGCCGCGACCCTGCGCATGTTGAGGAACGTTGAACTGGCCATGATCCCTCAGTCGTTGCGTGGCAGCAAGCATTACCTCGCGCGATGGAGTTGGTCTGTTTGGAATCATTTCCACAAACATGACCACGGCTCGACGTAGACTGTTTCCACTAATTGCGTATAATCGCACCATCTCCACAAGTTCTACGTTAGAATAATTTTCCGTCATTTTACTTTTTTTACACACACAAACAACACACCTAAGAACACGTTTCGCTCCAAATTCGCTAGGGCAAAGAAATGTGTCACTCGTTCGGGGTTGCGCGGCACACTGGCTTTGATGCGTGCGGCGTGCGCCCGCCGCCCGCCGGCCGCCGGCGCTCGCCGCGCCGACAAAGCTGCGGACGCGCCGCGAAGCTCGAGCTTGTTGCTACCTACGCGTGGTCGGGTGAGCGGGCGTACGCGAACGAGCGTTTATTTTTTAGTGCTACGCAGACGTGCGATTCGTATTTATAGATTTTGAAAATATGATTATTATTTTTTCATATTTTTTTTATAATTTATTTGTAATAAGTATAAGCATTACGACCGCTGCTATGAATATGGCGTGAATGCAAATCAACAAGTTGTATAAGGCATAATATTGCCTAAACAAAACAACGCAAAAAAAAACAAACAAAACAATTTTTTTTTGTTTTTTTTTGTGTTTTTACTTAACTTAATTTTAACTTTTTATTTTTTAAGTGCTAATTGCTACACTGACCATTATCCTTCCCGGTAGCATAATGGTCAGTGCAGCCGCCCGGATTGCGGAAGAGCCAGGTTCGATTCCTGGCTGGGTCGGGTAGGCATTAAATTTTTTCACTGTATTTTATAAATATTTAACATACTTAAAGTTCAACGTGTATAATAATATTTTTTTTTATTTTTTTTTATTGTGACACGCCATAATGGCTTCACCCTGCCTGATGAAAAGCAGCCAGTGAAGCCCAAGAAGTAAAAGCGTTCATCACAGCGCTACCACGCTATGCCGATAGCTCACACTATGGCGGCCTGCATAAATGCTTTTTCACGCCCCGCTTAAATAACCCGGGAGAGAAAGAGGAGGGAAACACGTGTGCGGGAAGCGCATTCCACATACGGGCAGTTCGGCAAAGGAACGATTGTCCAAACTTTTTAATACGTGTCTTGATGGTCAGCACGGTATGAGGGTGGCTTCTCAGACCTGCACGCGTCGATCTGGAAAGGAATGTTGTGCTGCTCGCATCCAGCGGCTACCAGCATCTCCAAAATAAGGAGACTGCAGAGCCGACGGTAAGCTTCCAAACACGCTCAAGCAAGGCACACATAACCGCCTCTGTGGTCTAGTGGCTTAGACCACCAGTTTAGACCCTGGGGTCCCGGGTTCGATTCCCAGCGGGGGGTACATGTTTGTGTACCCGGTTTGGTTGGTGGTAGGGCTTGTTTGTCCGCCTGGCTAGCTACCATCATCTTATCTAAATATGTCACCATAACATCAATGTTTGTAGCATTATTGTGTTCCGGCAGCTAGAGATAAGATAGCCAGTGCCTCACTAATTGAGTATCCCGGGTGATGTGCGCTTCCATTATTGGCCTTATTCACTTAACATCATGTGAGATTCAGGCACTGTGCTTACCCGTTAATTTAAAAAGAAAAAAAAAATAGACCCTCTCACGGACACAGATCTTGGAAATCTCGGGTATGTCTGTGTCGTTGCGCAAGCGCCTTTGTATGAAGCATAACTTCGCAGGTGTCCTTAATGCCGCGACCTTCACCAGATCGTCGGTCCACCTTGTTGGAGGCCTGCCTACACTAACCCCCGTACTTATAAACGAGTAAAAGGTCATACTGAAGAAAATCTGAGTAACGCCTGCCGCGCCTCTCGGCCACCCGAGGGGCGTGCGTTCCGGTAGCTTTCGCAGCCCTTAAGGCTAAAGGCGAACCCCAGGGTTTTTTTTTTACTGATGTCGGTCTTAGCCCTCTTTAGAGAGGGCGAAGGCTAATCCCAGATCTCGGACCATACCCAGATGTTAAGATCCTTCAGATCATACTGAAGCAAAGTAATTGCTTAAGTAAAATGTTATATTCTTTAGTAAACCGATGAAGTTAGACGTTTCTAACTTAAACGTCTGACGTTTCTAACGTCAAAAGACTAGAATTTTTAGCCAAGCACTTGTCACCAATATCTTTACTCAAGCAATCTAGTTACCTAGATTTCTCAAAGAATTCATAGTGACAAGCTTGTGACAAGCTAGTTTTGAGGTTATATTCCGTGTGAAAGGTTGTGTTTTGTCTAAAATAATATAAAATTTATGATTTTGACAATATGTATAACCAGGGGCCCGACCGCCTAACCGATCGCTTTGACTTCGTGTGTGGTTTATGACGTCATCTTGTCGTTTCGTGCCGCCTATAAAAGCAATATCAAAAGCTATATATAGCCTTTAGCTTTTGATATTGCTTTCATAGGCGGTGCGAGGTGGCAAGATGACGTCATAAACTATACGCGTAGTCAAAGCGATCGGTTTGGCGGTCGGGGGGCTGGTCAAGAGTTCTGTTCATTAAGAAAACTTCTATTCTAATATAAACGTTACTTATTTATAAAATTAAATTAGATCTGAGTGACATTACTAAGAACAAAGTAATTGCTAAGTAATGGCTTGTCTATAAATACGGGTGTGAGTCTTCCGGTGCGCGGTCGTCACTCGAGGACTGTTCCGCCTCAGCGACTATCAGTCCTATGAGCGATGTGCCCTGCCAATCCGGTCTTTTGCCTCCAACAAGGTGGACCGACGATCTAGTGAAGGTCGCGGGAAGCCGCTGGATGCGAGCAGCACAAAACCAGTCGTTGTAGAGATCCTTGGGGGAGGCCTTTGTCCAGCAGTGGACGTCTTTTGGCTGAGATGATGATGATGATGATGATGATGATGATGATGATGATGATGATGATGATGATGATGATGATGATGCTGTTTTTTTATATTTTTTCAGTGGCCAGAATTCATGCGTTTGGTGGATAAAGAGAGGGTTTGAGCTTGTGTTTTTTTGCTTATAGATAAGGAATAGAATAATAGATAGAAATAAACGTTACTAAATTAATATAAAATGTTACTAGAAAAATCAACTCGTCTCTGGAAGATCGGGTGGGAATCGAACCGACTACCCTTAGATTACCGGTCCAATATCTATAGAGTCTAACAATATCAATAAGCGAACGTTTAAGGGGAGCATCTATTATACATCATGCATCACACCACCAAAACCAAACTCACCAAATTTGGTCTAAAACTACAGGCTTGTTACCGAGATAATTTACAAAACTTTATCATAATTCACCAAAAAATAAACCCTTTCCAAACCCGTACAGCTGTACTACACGCACACAAAGATAGCCGTGTGTGTATGAATGTCATACAATGGCTTTAAATTTTGTGCGTGTAACACTGCCTATCTAAATCTAATCGTAATATCGTAATCTTTTTATTGACGCTTGCGTGCGTGTTAGTAAAGATACAGCATGTTTCATGATGTGCATTATTTTAATTGATTTATTTTGTTTGAAAGCATAACTTTGAAACATACTATAAAACTGGAGCCCATTTTTTGTTATTGTATACAGAATGATGTATAGATACCGTCCTTAAACGTTTGCTTATTGATTTTGTTACATCCTGTATATGGTGACAAACGAGAGAGTATGAGGTCGGTTCAAAATAGATGCACTGTAGGTTTTTGGCTTCGATCAGTAATCTAGATTCCTGATAGCGCTTGAACAAGGCGACTTTGGGCCACGGAGCCTTAATGAGGTTTATGGCATGACAATAAATATTAAGTACAAATATTTTGCAACCTTAATTTAATCTTTGTTTTTAAGACTTAAGGTTCATAGTAAGCTGAAGTTGTTGGAGCTATTCAGTGTTTATTTAGATTTTGTTATTCGAAGTTTCAATGTATAGGTATGAGCAAACACAAACAGGACCACTCTCGAGATCCATCTTTGTTCTGGATTGTTTATCTAGTAAGTAGGTAAATTATTGATCGACAGTTTTTGGTGAAAAATATTTCTTTAGTCAGTAGATAAAAAGTTGAAAACTTGCCGTTTCCTTTAGTTTGACGTTTGACATTACTTTAGAGAATTTGGTGCCTATAAGCGACACTATTGGCTGGTGTAATAATGGATGACAGGATGTTTTTATTTTCCAAACAACAAGTTCGATTCTCGGTCAGGAATAGTAGCGACTATATTTTACTATTTTAACATTATTTTCTAATCATATTGTATCTTATTTATACAGAGAGATAAAGCACATGATAAAGACAGTGTAAGTACTTATATTTAAAGTGTGTATCTTTAAATAACAAAAAAACTTACTTAACTTAACTTGAAAAAAAAAAAAAACAGAAAATAATTAGATAATTAAAAACTAAAGACCTATAAATAAATTAATCAATAAATAAATAAACTTTCCTACACTCACACCAATTATCTAGCCCAAGAGAAGCTTCGTTATGAAACTCGTTAAATGGTTACTAGACAAAGGATAAACATACTTAAAATACTTAAATACATACTTATTATACATAGAAAACATCTAGACCCGAGACAATTTAGAAAAACAATAATTTCTAATTTGACCCTACCGGACATCAAACCCGGGACCTCAGAGATGGCGACACCATGAAAACCGGTTTACAAACCACTCGACCAAGGAGGTCGTCTAAAATAAAAGATGTCCTCCAACTGTGGGCTCATGGGAACGGTCCCAAGAATGCTGGCAACATTGCCCCTTTGGATTGCCAAACTAATACGCTGGCAGCGGCAGCTACCAGCCTTCTTGTCACCAGAGGCATCAATAAGGCACTTAACTCTACAAGCTGCTTTTAACTGTGTTGTTAAGAGCGTTTACGCCGCACACTAGCGCCGCCAATGAAAAAAAAACATATCTAGTGATTAGAGATAGAAAATCAAATTATGCTCAACAAACTATCTGAATGAAATAATATAGCATTTTTACGTCCCCTAATGAACACCTGACATGTTATGGTTTAGTTAAATATGGCGTTATAGTTAAAAGTGGCCGTAACGTCTTATTTAACTAAACCATAACATAGGTGTTCATTAGGTGACGTAAAAATGCTAAATTACTTCATTCAAATAGTTTGTTGAGCATAATTTGATTTTCTATCTCTAATTACTAGATATATTTTTTTTTCATTAGTGGCGCTAGTGTGCGGCGTAAACGCTCTTAAGGCGTCTGTAGCCAAATGCGAAGATACTCGGGTTTAATACGAGAAATCTTGGGCCAATCCTAGGGTTGCCAACCATTCTTTAAAATAACGTATCCTACGTTATTTTCCATCCCCATAATTTATTATTTTTAATAAAAATAAAGTATGGAATCTTTACTTTATTTAATTACTTTATTTCCGACTAATGCAAGCGTTTGAACGGAATATTCCTGTTGAGTCTCGTTCATAAATTACTTAGCATACCGTCATTTTTAATTATATTTTGATACTACGCACTTGTATGAGGTTCTTCCTACCCTCTCCTGAAAAAAATAACGTCTCGGTCCGTCGCTCCGTGTGCAACAGATTGCAATGGCTGACCTCGCCTACGCGACAGTGTTTTAAAAATCTAAGTAAATCAAGCTAATCTTCTTCCAAAAACACTTTATTCTTATAATTGGATATATCGATACACTAAATACAGCAGGCCTGCTTGTGATTGTGGTAATTGTGAAGAGTGGTGAACTGGATCTCATCTGCAGCAACAGTGAGTGTTTTTTTCCCATATAACCTTCCCTTAAATCTTGGTACAAGTGCCTTGCCCATGATGTTTTTTTTTTGTTTTCTAATTAATCTCAGGTTTTACTGAACGAGGCTTAATTACCTTAGTTGTGGATCCGAGCTGAACCAAACCTCTTAAAAAATACAGTCTACTCATATATCATATTTCATCTAGTAAAAATAATTAGTTAAACTACAGCTTAATAAGTGATCCACCCCTTAGGCTTTATTTTATAACCTAAGGAAGCGTTCCATAGCTACTTGCCAGTGGAACCTTAACCATACAATTCCTGTTGATTGATTTCTGAACTACTGAATGGATACTCAGACTCAGGTGGAGTGAAACGAAACGCAACGCTTAAATAAATAAATTTGGTTAATATTTGTTACAAAATTATCATCTTGTTAATCTATCATAGGATACTAGTAAAAACTAACCTACTCTTGTTTGCATGTAACACAGTTTTTTTTTAAGTATTAAGCAAAAAGTGGCTCTCCTACACAGATAAACCTTGTAAGGTTTCCGTGTTAGGATTATTGTATTGTATGTTGTTTTTTGTAATATGTTTTGAACAATAAAAAAAAAAAAAGTTAACTTTTTCTTCAAATCCTTTTTTTATACTAGTTAGTGATAGGTTTACTTTAATTTCCTGAAAAATAGTTGGCAACCCTAGTTAATCCCCATAGCTCCGTTAGACCGCTGACGTGACGTGACGTTCTAGCATTTACAGGAGAGTCTAGTAGGGAAAGGGGACACGTTTGCGTGATGACAAGCCCTATAGAAACCCATTAACGGTGTTTCGTTCGATCACTCGGTTTGCCCCCGATCAGATCCGAACCCCTCGGAGAATCTAGTAGGGCACGGGGACACGCACTAGTGCGTTGAGTTTTTTGGCTAAACGGATAGTTTTACGATAAAAATAGTTTGGACTAAAATTGTAGATCAGGTAATTATCTACAAAAGTTGTCCTTACACTTTTTTCTCTAAGATTTACAGTGTCTGAGAAAAAGCTATTCGAAAGTTAGCTGGAGCTGTATTCTCCATAATATACATGACTGCGCTCTCTCTCTGAACGTTATTGGACGCGTAATATAAGTAAAATTTTAAGTTTGCGTGACTAATGCCCGATGTCACCAACGACTCTTAACATTTAGGTAACCCCTTAGACCAGTTAGGTGACGGTTGCCGGAGTAAAACGGTCACCTTACTTGGCTAAAGGGTTACCTAAATGTTAAGAGTCGTTGATGAAATCAGGTATAATACATTTATAATGAGTAATTCTGAGAATTTGAGTAGAAAGAATCCGTCCTTTATTTGATGTGACCACGTGGCCTTGAGCAACTAACATCTGTCTGCTGTTCAGTTGTCTACTCGGGTATACTCGTCTACCTGCTCTCTATTCGAAGGACCTAACGAAATACCGTTATTCTTTAATGTTCCCTCGTTGTAAAAGCACGTGGTTATTGCTAATACAATTTTTTAAAGTTTGTGCTGTATTCAGTTTCTTTCTCGGAATTCGCTTTCTTCTTTCAGTCTATGGAGCTCCAGCAAAAATCACCTGCATTGATAAGTATCGTTACTTATCCTTTGCTTACGTGTGCAATTAGCTTGTCTTTCTCCAACCTCAGCTTCTGCTCAGTAACATTTCTATCGAGTGTATTAGCAGGTTTAAGTGTGGCTTGGCAATGCACTGGATCCAGAAGAATGGGGTTGGAAGCTAATTAACAATGTACTGAAGTCAAACCATCTCTAATTCCGCCTGCACCAGAAAAGCTCCTTAACACCATTTTTTGCAATTGCAAGAATGGGTGTAGTCTAAATGCAGCTGGAAAATAGTGGGCTTATTTTGTTCAACAACATGCATCAGTTGTCAAGGCCAGTCGTGTTCAAACGTTGTACTTTCAACAGAAGAAGATACCAACATCAAAGATGAAACAGATGATGTATCGCTGCTATAACAATTTACATCGACTTAGGAGGAAGCAAAGGAAAAAGAAGAAGAAGAAAATAATTATGGAAGAAGAAATGAAGAAGAATAAGAGAAAGGAGAAGAACAGTCGCCTCGTACACTACTATACAGGTGGCGTGGAAACGTGCATTCTATGGAGAATACGCTCCAGCTAACTTTCTTAAAGCTTTTTCTCAAAAACGGTAAATCTTAGAGAAAAAAGTATAAAGACAATTTTTGTAGATAATTACCTGATTTACAATTTTAATCTGAACTATTTTTATCGTAAAACTAACCGTTTGGCCAAAAATTCCAAAAAACCCATTTTTGTGACTTTTGACATTGAATAAAATATTTTGCACTCACGGGATCTATGGGGACTTTCAGGATTTCATTAGAGTGGTATCCCTTAGGCGCCTGTAAATTTTCAGCTTGTTGTGAAATAATGCAAGGGTACCCCTATTTTTTGGGCTAATTTGACCGGGCTATAATTCTTGTTTTCGTTGACGTGCGTGACCCTATACTGAGGAGCTCGATGGCGCAGTGGACAGCGCGCCCGGTCCCGGTCTGCGATTGCTAAGGTTAAGCAACTTTCTTATATGTCAGACATCGGATGGGTGACCAAAAATTTATCATCTCGAGCTCCTCCGTGCTTCGGAAGGCACGAAAAGCCGTTGGTCCCGGCACCAATCCGCACTGCGCCCGCGTGGTGGTTTATGGCCCGTTCTACCTATCCATCCATACATGCTTGTGCCCCAGCAGTGGGGACATAAAATGAGCTAATGATGACCCTGTACTGCCGAAATAACCAATGAACATTCTGTTTCTATTTTTTAGTTCCGAGAAAGCTTTGACAGATGGGAAGTGAGTAACAAAAAGTTTTTATTGTAAACAATGACCGCCTCTCCGGTTAAGGTACCGGATTCGATTCCCCATCTCTTCCCGTGGGTGTCGTAGAAGGCGAATATGGGACCAATCCAGAGGATGGGCAGCAGCGTCTCTCTGTGATTATTCTCACCTTACTGCGATCGCCAACCCGCCTGCCAAGCGTGGCGATTATGGCAAATTCCCCTCAAAATGATTTATCCTTGAGGGAGGCCTTTGTCCAGCAGTGGACGTCTTTTTAGCTGAGATGATGATGATGATTCGATTCCTAGCGGGGTGTACAATGTACATGTTTATGCACTCGGTTTGGTTGGTAGTAGGGGTTGTTTAAAAACTGCATGACCAATTTTATTAAAGTTAATAATTAAGTCTTAGTAACAACACATTGAAGATCTAGATCGGATATAATTTGAATCTTTTAATATTTAACACACATTTCTGTTACATGTTGTATAAAAAAAAAGAGTCAAGATAAATATTTTGTTTTGTCAAAAATCTTTTTCAGTCATGGCTAGAAGACAAAATAGAAAATGAGGTAATAAACATCAACATCATTAAAGACAATAGAAAATTTTTGTTTTAGTAGTCGACATTGAATAAGGCTTTTTTGGGTTACAAAGTAAGAGGTAGATAGTGTTGATTAATATCGGCGGGTTGGACACAGCTATACAGGGTGGAAACTTTCAGCGGGGCAGTAAGGGGAAGTATCTTATCCGTTGCAGCTACACGAAAATGGTCTTAAGAGACTATCCATAATTTTTTATGGAATTTTGATCCCCATTCAAAGATGTTCAAAAAAAATGTACAGTTGGCAAGAAAATAGCCATTTTACACAAAAACATTTTTTGATGCCAATCGATCCTATTTCTAATACTGATCAAAAACTTCTATGGGACCAACCATCGTTGGAGTACTCAAAAAGTCAAAAATTGCAAAAAACTTTTCCCGTAGATTTTGTATGAAAATTTTACGCAAAAACTTTTTTAGTTACGGTTGAGATCTTTTTGTTGAAGTTTAAAAACAATTCAAATTTGGAACTCGTTATTATTAAATAAAAAACAATCTTGTCAGTTTGTTGCGTCAGAAAAGCTCAAGAATAACATCATCAAGTTATGTTAGTTAATAAAAAAAGAAAATTAATACGCCTTCTTTTTGATATGTGTAATGTTCTACGTGATCATTTGTCTTTTATTTTATTTTTGTATTTCAGTTACACAAATTTTCATACAAAATGTACGGGAAAAGCTTTTTGCAATTTGTGACTTTTTGAGTACTCCAACGATGGTTGGTCCCATAGAAGTTTTTGATCAGTATTAGAAACAGGATCGATTGGCATCAAAAAATGTTTTTGTGTAAAATGGCTATTTTCTTGCTAACTGTAAATTTTTTTGAAAATCTTTGAATGGGGATCAAAATTCCATAAAAAATATATGGATAGTGTCCTAAAACCATTTTCGTGTAGCTGCAACGGATAAGGTACTTTCCCTTACTGCCCCGCTGAAAGTTTCCACCCTGTATACGACAGCATAGTTGGTAGTGCGCTTGACCCGGTATGTCTATTGTTCGGGTTCGAATTCCGCTCGTAGAAATTTTTCAAATTGTAATTTGTTCTTTTTTTTTATTGGTTATAGTCAGGCATTTGACCACACCTCACCTGATATTAAGTGACGGTGCGGTCGAGGATGGAACATGCCTGCCTAGAAATAGCCTATTCACTCTAGCCTTGAAGAGGTCCAGATTATACCTTTCAGGGAACACACTCGCAGGCAGCGCGTTCCATTCCCTAGCTGTACGCACTAAGAAAGTTGAACTAAATCGGCTCGTGCGACAAGGTGGCATATCTACAACATAGGGATGGAACTCGCGCCTCGCGCTCCGATAGCGGAAAGTGGATGGTGGGATTAGGTCGTGTAACTCCTTCGCGCACTCCCCGAAATGAATCCTGTAGAAGACCGACAGACGAGCCACCTTACGCCGATGTTCTAGATTTTGCAGCTTGGCGTCTATCAGGGCAGGGTCTCTTAGCTCGTTTTTCAATCGAGTCCAAAGCAGCCAGATGGTATTTGGTTGTTCGCAACAAAATTTGCGTAAAAAAACATATGTTAAAGTAGACCACCAGCATGGCTATTGGGTTTGCGGGGCTCATCAGCGCAAACGCCAGCTGACAAGGACCCGTCTATTCAGGTGATACACCGATATAGACCTTCCAAGCCGGTTCCTTAGCTGGCCACTCCGCCGAGTGGCTGGACAGCTTGTTATTAAGAGAAATGAATATATGAATATAATCACTTACCCTTGCCGCCGTCGACTACACCTCCGTGCGAATCTGGCTAAAGGGACAGAGGGGGTGGTGGCAAGGAAGGCCAGGGAGAGAGAAGGGTTAGTCCCCCTGATGTTAATCCGTGGCAATCTAGCGATTGGAAGGCGATCGGTGCCTCCAATCGGCACGCAAGACCTGAAGGCGTTACCGGAACGCTAAAGCCGATCTGATTTTTGTGCGCCTTCGCACACCGTAAACCACAACACGTTTTCACTTGCTCTTCGTGAGCCAAACACCCAAAGCACTGGTGTTTCAAGTTTTCACTTAGAAAATAAACTATGATACTAATTAGCACTCCAGGATATTTGTCCTCGCTAGGACTTGATTTCAAATTCAAAAGTTCTGTTTAAATTACATTTAACTCTCCAGCGAGAGGTTATCGATCGCGCCAAATTACACGACCCAAACTATTCAATCCTCAGAACAATAACTAAAGCTATAGAAACTGGACTAAAATAGCAACACTCATTCATCAGTTCGTACTATTTTAACTAATGAACCTAAGTGATGTATTGGAAAGAGATCGATTGTCCCTTTTCTTTCGTTATTTCGAAGGTGTCACCAGATTTGTGACGTCATATTTGAGATAATATAGTGAGCGACTTTATAAAGGACTCAAAGATTTTTGATCACCGATTATCTGATGACCGTTTGACATAACAATACAAAAAATAAAAACTAAGTGTCAACCATTTGTCGCACTCCAACCTCCTTTTCTAGCCATAAGATAGAACGGAACTAAACATAGTTGCACAATTTTTGTTTTAGCCATCCTTCTGTAGCTTTAGTTATTGTTCTGAGTTTAGTTATTATTCTGAGATTCAATCTGCCACGACATCACATCTGTCAGCCGCACATACAAAATAAAATCTTTTGGAGGCAAAGGCACCACGGCCATACGGTCTGTTCTGGACGGTAAGCATAACCATTAAAGACTTTAAAAAGTCTATTACTAAATCTGTGTCCAGCCGTGCGATTCTGAAATAAAAACCGCGATCACTTCGACACCAATAATCACTCGTAGCTTGCAAATGAATTCGCCTTTATTACACACTATCAAAGTCGTTTTTTATTGGCACGTCTTGAGTGAATTCAGTATCGAGTTCGGCGGTGATTTTGTTACAGAATCCCACGACTGAGGTCTAAATATTAAGATCACATCAAGAAATCATGAGTTCGATACTCAGCGTACACACGCCTGCACGTCAACCTACCACAAACTATCAAATTCTATAATAGACTTTGAACTTTATGTCACAGCATATGGTTGAAAATGTATTGAATAATTTTGACAGTTTTGGATAGGTTGATGTGCTGGCGTCTGTACATAAAATGAATAGGTATAGTAGGGTTAGGGTTGCCAACTATTTTTCAGGAAATTAAAGTAAATCTATCACTAACTAGTATAAAAATAAGGATTTGAAGAAAAAATAAAGTATTTTCCAAATTTATTTATTTAAATGTTTAAAAACATATTTCCCTGTACTCTTGGCACTATCTAATAATTTTTTATTGTTTTATAGCGCGTTCAAAAATTAGCGTTGCGTTTTGTTTCTCTTCACCTGAGTCTGAGTATCATTCAGTAGTTCAGAAATTAAGTCAACAGGAATATTCCATTCCAACGCACGAATTAGTCGAAAATAAAGTATTTTCTATACTTTATTTTTATTAAAAAGAATAAAGTATGGGGATGGAAAATAACGTAGGATACGTTTTTTAAAAGTATGGTTGGCAACTCTAGGTAGGGTTGCCAGGTCACCAAACCTAATAGCCGGACAGACCAGCCAGTTTGGCCGGACATTTGGGTAAAAAGGCCAGACATTTGGGTATAAAAGCCGGACACCCTACATTATTGAGGATTTTGTGTCTCAGTATTAATAGGTACGACAAAAAAATATGTAAAATCAAGCTTTTTTTATTATTGCCATATAAATCTTGTTAAATTCTAATGAAATATAAATAAAATCGAATGCCAAATCAGTCTAAGTACTTTATTAATAAACAGTCAAAAAATTAAAAATGTAAATGTTATAATATTGATTTGACATATTTTTGACATTATAATATTGATTTGACATATTTTTGACATATTTTTGACATATTTTTGAATAGGGACAATTTCTAGTAATTGTTATTTAATTGGTTTTTGACAATTTGAAGTGTTAATTTTGTATTTTTATATGTATGTAATTAATTAGAATATTTAGTAATTGTTATTTAAAATTATTTGCATGCTACATTGTCAGCTGAGAAAGAGAAGAAAACTAGAATAAGACCAAAAATGTACCTTTTTCAAGCGCAAATTAAATACATTTCATTTCATTTCATTTCATTTCATTTCATTTCATTAAAAAGCCTAACAAAAGCCGGACAAGCCGGACACTGTTTATTATGGCCGGACACACAATCAAAAAATCCGGACGGCAACGCATGTATAGGGAAGGCTCATGCCCCAGCAGTGGAGCTATAAAATGAGATGGTGATAATAATTTAATACATGAATGAATGAAAGAGACACATTTTTAGGATATATCAGTAAGCTTTAGGTACTACGAGAATAACATGTATTATTTATTACAGGGAGTGGGCGAAGAAGCGGTAACTATCATTAATTCATTCATTCTATCATAAGTTACATAATAATTATTTTATTATAATGTTTAATAAAGTAATAGTCATTTATTTAAAAAAAATACATCAAATTGATAATCACAAGGAAAATAACAAGTTACATAAAAAAATTATAGTAGATTGTACACCAAGGGGATAAAGCACTGTATTATGTCACGGGCGCGATATTTGAATCCTGAGCGTAACGAAGGACTCCAGATTTAACTCCCGAGCGTAGCGAGGGGGTTTTGAGTTGATTCCCGAGCGAAGCGAGGGAATTAAAATGGAGTCCTGAGAGCAGTGAAGGATTTAAGCGCGCCCAAGGCAAAATCAGTTTTATCCCTGAGGAGTATACTCTACTTTTCTCACCTTTTGCGAGACAATAAAAACCAAGGCTACTAGAAAAAGTATTTTATTTATTAAAATACTATTTTCATTACTAATTATATATAATTAGCACAGTAAATAACAATAAAAAGTAAATTAAAAATTAAAATTGATGTTTGATACATTAGTCCAGTTATGTAAAGATATGGTTATATTTTTTGGTACGCTTATGTTAGTTGAGGTGGAATTTATTTGAGTAGCAGCACCCAATACATCAGAACCTTGCGTGTGAGGGTCGTTTGGCACAGTAAAGGTTGGGGAAGGTGGTGCTTGAGGCAGTGGGCTTGACGGGATATATTTTGAGCTAGATGGCTGTGGTGGCAAAGGTTTCCAAGGATCATAAATAATGGACGTAGTTTTCAGATGAATGTTGTCACCAATACGACAGCTTATCTTGTTTTTATTTTGTATGGAATTCTCTATGTAGCCCTCCGCTACTGCATCGGATTTCCAGCCACCATGACGTTTTATCTGGGCCATATCTGCTCCTGAATCTGCCAACAGACTTGCTGATGTTCTCCTCAAACAATGACCCGTATAGAGCTCGGGATTTTGCAATTTGAGGTATTTTGCAATTTCTTTTGGCATGACGCTGATTTTATTCTTGCCAATGACTTGCCTGGTGCATTTGCCATTACTGTAACCGATAAAAAATCTGTTGGTGTTTATATTAGAGGGGCGCAGAGCTTGGTACTTTTTAACAATTCTTGCATAATCTTCACGAACTATGAACGAACGTTCTCTATTTGTTTTGGTATCTGGTAAGTTAATCAGCAATAAATCTGCATGTTTTTTGATATCATTGACTTTTATGTTTACGAGTTCATTTCCACGACATGCGCCATTCACTCCAAAAATCAAGGGTACCTGTAACAAAAAATAGGATTGTGAGTAAATAGATAGATACACTACTACATTTTTTGACCTTTATATTATAAAAAATGCTTGCGACAAAACCTCAGAATGTGTATTTTTTAAATGTGTGCCATTTAAATACCCTTTTATTCAGTAAATATTTTATAGAGCTATTATAGGTAGGTACTAGAAACGTAACTAAAAAGTAGGCAGTACTCATACTTACTTTCATGGCCAGAAAGCTGTGATCAGGAGCCTCATTCAGAAAAGTTTCCACATCTTGCGCTGTCAATACTTTTGACTTCTTTGCTCGATGACCATCTGATTTCCTCTTTAAAAATGCCAATAACTTGCTATATGTATTTATCTTAATGTCGTGTTTGATGCTTATTGTTAACCTGAGCATCGAATAGATACACCACAGGCTGCTGGACTTCTTTGTACACGATAAATACTCGAAATAAACAAGAAGCACTGACTCCGACACAGACTTTGCGCCTTTTGCAGTTTTCCATTTGTGGAAATCGTCGTAAGCTTTCAAGTATTTTTCCTTCGACTTCTCTGGTAGTAGGTTATTAACAATACCTAAGGCGTCTAATTTAATGGACTCCGGAGTTAAATCACTTTCGTCACTCGACATTTTCTTAATGTTTTATTCTATCTTCTTTTGCAGTTTTGTCTGATACTGATTGCACCGTATTGAAATACTCGCGGCTTTTGTTTTAAGTATTGTTTTTTTTTCGTTCGGCTTGCCGTGGCGTGGCCAGCTCGATTTTCGAATAAGTTCGATTTTCAAATAAATGAGGCGCGGCGCGCGCCGCCGTCCACCTCCTCGCCGTCGGCCACCAGCAGCTGCAGCAGCCGCGCGCCGCGCGATTTTGACGAAATTAGACTTTAAATGCATAACAATAAGAACTAAGAGAAGTGAGAATCAGATTACTGCCCGGCGGGTTATAATGAAATTCAGTACAACATTACACCCCGGCAAAAGACAAGGGCTATAATGATTTACTTTGAGTAAGGTTTGCATGATATATAATGAGGCATTGTCGAGCAGGTGGTGTGAAAACATACTTACTTATTTATTAATGAATGTCGAATCGGCAACACCTACATATATTTTCGTTATATAAATTCCCAAGCCTACATAAGAATAAGAATAAGAATAAGAATAAGAAAAAATATTTTAATATATGTATTATGTATATATGTATGTATATGTATAAACCTAATTATTAGAAGCTTGAAATTCATTTCAAGTTGCAACTTGATATTTTTTCATTTCATTTAATTTATTTTAAGCATCATGGCTCATTTGGGTTAGTTACAATAACTACCTTAACCTATGTTAGTAATATTATCAAAATCAATAAAATAAATTATAAATTAAATTTTAAACCAAAACAACATTTAAAATTTAAATTATTAACAAACCAAAACAGTTAAAAACAAAACTACAAAACTAACCAATCACAGGCATTTTGAATAAAGAATTCCTATTACCGATTTGCCGCGAAATTGACGGATTCTATTCTCGGAAAAATTCAAAAATGCAAATTCTCTATTTGCCGTTTATATTTTTTTCCGAGAAGCCAGTTGGTTAATGGAAAACTTACCGTGTCTTATTTTAATGGTAACAGTTTGTAATAAATTCGTTATTGCTCCAAGTCTTCGATTCTCGTGAAATTGGTAAGCTCGAGAAATAAGAAACCTTATACAACTACAACTTTTCCAGTCATTAATTTCGGTCTGCGTCACAGCGGCTTAAATCTTTTTTTCTTTAAATGGTGGCTTCGTGCGATTAGCACATTTAGCCAGTTGAGTGTCAAAGTTATTTTCTAACAAGTTATTTATATAAAATAGATAATATTTTTTTTTAATGATGATGATGAATGATAATAGTAATGAGAAGTGAGACACGATATACCTCTAGAGTATCTCAGTAAAGATGTGGGGCTTTACTATAAGACCTTACGTTGACTTCTTGAGAGAACTTGAAAAGAGACGTTGCACTGTTTTTGTTTCCCCAAAACAGTCCGGTTACGTTGAAAAGTACATCAAAAAAACAAAGTTTAAAAAAAAAACTAACGCAACGAACACATAACGCTTATAAAAAATAGAATCAATTAAAACAACCATTAATTTATACATTGATTAAATAAATAACAAAGGCTTTTTTAGAACTAAAACGAAGCACGAACCAAAGTAAAACGAAGCTTACTCATAGGGAAATGCAATTTCCTCAAATGAAACAAATGTTACCTACAGAATCAATTCAATCAATTACAAATGTTACAAGATCAAATCTAAAATTTATCATATCAATCTATAAATATTGGTAAAGTAAAAAAATATTGGGTACTATGAAAACGTCGAAAACGAACAATAGCGCGATGCAGAAAGAAATCAATCAACGCCATCTAGTTTGTAAAATGAATAAGAACTAAAATAGTCGATATACAAACCACTTTAAAAAAAAGGATCTAAAATGTTTGAAATAATTAAAACCTTTAATTAAATTTGATAATACGAAAAAAGTTCTTTATAAATAAAAGCGTGTTACATTGTGATTGCAAAAGAAAAATAATGTGTGTAATTCTAAGGTAATATGCTAAATATTCATTATTGTTCCATCAAAATGTAACACACTTTTATATAAAGATTTTTCCTTATTATCAAATTTAATTAAAGGTTTAAATTATTTTTAACTGTTTAATTCCTTTTTTATCAACAAGTAATAAAAGCTTGTTTTAAAAAATTTTTTTTCTTTTAATTTTATTTTTAACTTTTTAGTATTTTTAGGGTTCGCGCACCCTGTGAGGCGCAACGTTAACGATATGACATGTTTATACACCCTCATACCATTCAGCCCTCGGCACGTGCTCACCTTGGCATTGATTCATCCATCTAATCCATCTTATCAAAGACTGGATCCACATTCATAACAAAAGGAAAGAACGAACGAACGAACTTAATTTCCCCAGTTCGTATGGCCATCCTCCAGCTCCATCATCAGACCCTGGTTACCATATAGCACCAAAGTACTCGTCAAGACGGATCAAACGAGTCCAAACTTGATGGGGTTGTGTCGTTTAACTACCGAGTTTCTAAGGCCACCTTATCGTTCCATCATCAGACCCTGGTTACCATCTAGCACCAGGGTAGTCGTCAAGACGAATAATACGAGCCCAAACTCGATGGGGTTGTGTCGTTTAATTACCGAGTTCCTAAGACCATCTTCCAGCTCCATCATCAGACCCTGGTTACCATCTAGCATCAAAGTACTCGTCAAGACGAATCATACAAGCTCAAACTCGATGGGGTTGTGTCGTTTAATTACCGAGTTCCTATGGCCATCTTCCAGCTCCATCATAAGACCCTGGTTACCATCTAGCACCAAAGTACTCGTCAAGACGAATAAAACGAGTCCAAACTCGATGGCGTTGTGTCGTTTAACTACTGGGTTCCTATGGCCACCTTGTTTCCGTCATAATAATTTTGCATTGTCATCTGATTTACACATGCATGCAAAATTCAGCTCAATCGAAAACCGGGAAGTGGATCAAAAACTTGCAAGATTTGAATAAGCACATCGGGACAGGTGAAACTAAATAAAAGCTTTTAAAACATCGATTTAGAATGATGTTTTAAAATGCTGATTTATATCATCATATAATTCTCGTGTCACATCATCACATGTTAGTTGCCATACTCCTCCCGAAACGGCTCGATCGATTTTTGGCTATATTATATAAGGTCTGTGATTTTTGTGAAATTTTATTTGTAAATTTGGTAGGTCTGACAATCGGTCGTAATCTATTTTTTATACCCTTAAGTGATAGATAAAGGTGGTCCACCCCAAAAAATTTTTTTCCAATACAAAATGTTCCACGATTTGTTTGTATTGTTGACTTGACTTGACATAGAAACTGGCAAAGCGATACGAAGTCCGCCGGGTCAGCTAGTATTCATTTTTTTAAAATATTGTTAAAGTTAAAATATTGGGTAGATACCTAAATAAGTAAACGTCGAAAACGAAGCTATAGCGCGATGCAGGAAGAAATCAATCAACGCCATCTAGTTTATAAAAAAGGAACTAAAATTGACAATTATACAAACCACTTTTTTAATGCTGCTGATATTATCACGATTGCTTTGTCTAGCTAGACGTGCCCGTTGACGTGACGTAAGAATTATAATATACTGGGCTGCAAATAAATAATGTTCCTTTTTACTTTACCTACCACTACTGGCACTACTTACTTAAAACAACTAAATAAAAAACAATTTTAAACTCGTTAAAACCAGACTAACATAAAAAAGTAAGTGCAAGAAGAAAAAACTGAAAAGAAAAAATATTTTTTACAAAAAACAAAACCGACTTCAAAAACCAGGAAACTAAAAAAAGTAAAAACAGCTCTTAAAAGCAAGAAATAATATTGAAATCATATTATAAATTACCTAAATACACAAAGAAGTTCTATTGAAGTCTATTGAAGTGATAGTTAAATAAGACGTTACGGCCACTTTTAACTATAACGCCTTATTTAACTAAACCATAACATGTGAGGTGTTCATTAGGTGACGTTAAAATGCTAAATTACTTCATTCAAATAGTTTGTTGAGCATAATTTGATTTTCTATCTCTAATTACTAGATATGTTTTTTTTTCATTGGCGGCGCTAGTGTGCGGCGTAAACGCTCTTAATACGTTTTTCGTTGTTAACTTGTTTTGTTGTCAATTTGGCATTGAAACGAAAGTTAAATATTAAATGGTACGACGTAAATATTAGTAAAAAAAATACTATTTGTGCAACTTTTCTATTATAAATTATTTTATGCTGCCTTTCGACATGTTTATATGTATGTATATTCGCAGTCACGGTGCTACAACTTCACTTATGCAATTTTTATTAAAATTGATCTGAGTATGAGAAAAATTAATTGATGTACCACTTCACTTGGTGGATTATTGTCGCTTGTGTAGTGCATATACTTTTAGCGTGAGGACAGTTGTGTCGTTATGGTTTTGGCGCCAATCTAGACGCCACTAGGAGAAAAAACGTTTGATTGGTCAAATGCGCGCGGCGGCGCCCCGCACGAGTAATAATCTCCTGGAGCTACAACAACGCCACTAAAGGTAATTAAGAAAATTTATTTTTATGCTTTTGGAGTAATAACGACACTTAAGTTAGTTGTGACATTTGTTTCTTGGAATAACAAAGACACTTTTGTACATAGTGACGTTGTTTCCCCAATTCTTATATTTTGTGGTATAAAATTTACGTTCGATTAACAATTGTGATAATGCTTCTCCAGTATAAGTAAGGTTTGATGTTCTTTTATTGTTTAAAAAATTAACTGATACAAGTATTAATGACGTGTTTTTTCGTTTTACATAAAACATTTTTTTAATGAGGTGTGTGTTTAGTTTAATTGTTTTTCTCTTCGATGGGTAGTTGTTGGTAATAATAATTTCAGCAGGCCACAGGCACTCAAAATTTTAGTTGGTCTATGGTTTGTTTCGTTTTAACCTCTCCATATGCGGATCGGTTACATGTAACCGCGGCAATATCACTTTTTGTTTGTTTGTTATCATTATGTATGTATATCGTTTCTTTTCAGAACTAAAATGAACCATCGCAGCGAAAATCTTGTGCTACTTGCACTTTCAAGCGGCAGTCAAAACTCGGTTGAAGTACAAGTTTTAGTCAACAATGCTACAAGGATCGAGCAACACAAGCAACATTCAGCACAAGAAAATACTGTATCTCACCATACAAACTCCGAGAATCAGCTAAACCAGATGAACCAACAACAACATCTCTAGAGTACGATTTATTACAACTTTTTTGAAAATGTTTACCCAATAAGTACCAAAAATAATTATAGTTAGAGATAAGTAAAAGAATTTGTATTTGTGTGATACTGTTGATTACCGCGTAATTATATTATTTAAATACCATTCGTGACTGATTTTACTCAAAATTTCGCTGAAAACCTTTCCTAATTATTAGTGAGAAGATGACTGTGATTAAAAAAGTTTGATATTATATCAAACTTTCTTAATCACAGTTATCTTTGCTACTTTAATTAATAAAACTTTAGAAAAGTATGATTTCGTGTTTTGATTGTTACTTATGATGACACATTTGCACGGTAATTTTTTTTTTTTTTTTTTTAAACTTAGCTCGGCAAATGACTCCATCCCACCTGATGTTAAGTGGAAATGAAGTCCAGACGCGAAGACAACTGGTGCAGCGTGGAAACAAACGTAGCATAAGTCAACTTCATCTTAATTGTTTTCTGGCGCAAAAACGTCACTTCTGGGAGGGTTGTTAATTTTAAATGTTTATATTTTGCTATTACAAAATTGTAAGATATTTATTTTTATTTTAATATGAAGTTTAAAGTTGTAGTTTAAATATAACTAGTAGTTTCTTTAGTTAAGAAGAACTATAAGTACTTAATAACAAAATGTCGAATTCTCAAACGCTTCTCCTGAAAAATTAGATTATTTGCAAAAGTGACGTTTTAGCACCGTAGTAGGTGCGAACAAAATGTTATTAACACAAAATTTATTTACACTGAATGTTAACTAGTAATTACACTACACTTGTCAATATACTATTTTTTTAACTATTTTATTGTACACAAACATTTCCTAAATCTACGTAAATAAGCAAGCAAGCACACTGCACGCACAAGCAGAAGACGCGCACTTAACGCTTCACACTTAAAAAGCACTACCTACTTTTTACGTTCCGTTAAAAAACGAAAAAAGCGTTGATTAACCGACCATAATAAGTGCAATTCCTTGCAACGCATTTTGTCGCGTAATAATACGCAACGATGCTGCCCCTGGTAGCGAAAGACTGAAACAATACTAGAAATATTGAAATTGTAAGTAGTTTTATAGCGACTTCATAGATGGCGGGACTTACACTATTTTAAGTGAAAAGCATACAAGCACGCTTATGTACTTTTGTAAATAAGCATGCTTTTTTACCCGACTGCGTCAGAAGGAGGCTTATGTTTTTCGAGGTTATGTATGTATGTACGTCTATTTCTTTGGCACGTTCTACAGCCTAACGGCATAGCGGATTTTAACATATAAGGTGTCGTTAGATTTGTTTTGACTGTAAGAGTTATATACTTAAAAAAATGTAAAAAGTTTGAAATAAACCAAATTATTAAAATAAAACAAAAAATCCTATCCATCCTATCTGCAAGAACGTTTTCCCTTTTCTCATCCTCCTGGTGTTCTCTGCAGGTCCCACCTCCTACACCAACTGACAACTCCACCCCATAAAACTATTTTTTTCTCCTACTGCTTCTCCGTGCATGCTGTCAGGTTGTGGAACGCGCTGCCGCCTAATATTCAAGACTCTCCTAACATCAGCCTTTTTAAAAAGCGTTTGAAGGAACACTACCTGTCCGGTTGTTTCTGTCGTCCTATGTATATTGATTTCTTTTTTGTTTTTAACTTCTTATTTTTGTTTTGTATATTAAATTTCCTTTGTTGATGCAATTATTAGTATGTATGTGTGTTATAAATATTTAAGTTTATTTTAAATTTGCAAGAGGTACACATGAATTCTTCTACCATTATTTATAACGTTTCCTTTTGCGGGCCTGCTGGATGATATTTCAGAACTGAAATAAGCAGCGCCCTTGTACTACATTTACTTTACCTTTATTTTTGTTACAAAAACACAAATGTTGAAAAAAATTCCACGAGCAGGTTTTGAACCCTTCTGACATACCGGGTTAGGTGATTCTGCTCGTGGAAATTTTTTCAACATTTGTGTTTTTGTAATTAGTTCGCAACAAAATTTGCGTTAAAAATTATATAAACAAAACAAAAACATTTTATTTTTGTTACCTTTTTATGTGTGTACATAAACTTTTAAATAAATAAAATAAAAAATAACTGCAAAGAGAAAAAACTGAAAAGAAAAAAAACAAGCTCTCGCTACGATCCAAGAATTCCATTTGATAACTGTGTGGCTGGCTCAATTAAATCCGCACTCTCTTTGGTTGGTTGGTGATTGTCCCCGCCTGCAACAACTATCAATATTCAATGTATTGATAAATACTTATTATTATAGATTTTATTATTTAAGTATAGGTATCGGGCAAGGAAATATTTTACGTTGCATTCAACATTGCTCAAATGGAATTCTGGGATCGTTATTTAGCGAGTATTTATTTATTAAGGTTATTTTTTATGTTAGTCTGGTTTTTACGAGTAAATAATTGTTTTTTATATTGTTGTTTTAGCAGTCGGGGTTTTTGTTTTATTGAAATAATTTGGTTTTTAAGTGCTTTTGCTTTAAACGCCCACTTCTTCCCGGCCAATGTTTTTACTTTTTTTATAGCCTATGTCACTCCCACTGTCAAAACAAATGTAACGACACCTTATACATAATATGTTAAAATCCACCATGCCGTTTGGGCTGTAGGGCGTGCCAAAGAAACATACATTACATACATAGACATACACTCGAAAAACAATGCTCTTAGCGAAAGAGTAAAAACTTAACCCTACTTCTGACGCAGTCGGATAAAAATAAGTCTATTTTAATAATTATCAGGCCTTTACAGCCGTTCAAAAATTGCCATAGCGGACGGTATTTCACGTCCACACGGCGGGGTATTGGTAAAGTTTTCAACTAGCAATAATCGCACCTCGGATTAACCTCATTGGTTACGATATTGCCTCTGCGCAAAGTTAAAAATACAAAGTTCGGGCGGAGTATTAGTACTAGCCCGCGAGACGAAGCGTTAGCGCGATTCAGGGTGCACACACAGCGCCATCTAGTTATAAATTTCAGAACCGCGAGAACTAAGTACTGTACATGACGCATCACGTCGCGCGTACAAAAATTGTTTACAATGTTTTTAAAGAAGGCCTTTTTGTTATAGGTATTTAAAAAATATTTGTGACGTCACCTTCAACTTTTGAATTTGAAAAGCCGTGTGCTGACCTTTTTATAAAAGTACCTATTAAAAAATTCATCAGACGATTTCATTCGTGCTTCTAGATTAGGTAGGTATATCTTTGATGACGAGTATGACGAGTATAATCAAGAGATTATCTATTATTCTTTGTACTACGACTACTTACTGTTTTTAATTGTATTTTCGATGTTTTGTTTCAATTTTTTTTCAATTTACGAACTCAGCTAGGTATATTTTTTTTTTATAAATGAGATCTACCTTTTACTTGCTTGTTTAAAACACAAATGTTTAAAACTTTCAGGGAAATCCAGTAAAACCAGTGAGTATAAGTAAACATGTATTTTTTATTATTAGCAGACTATTAGTTCCATGGGGGTTTAGAAAGTTTCAGAGCGCGTATATAGATAGGTACATGATTTTCATCTTTTAATCATTATTACCAGAGATAACATTGGTCTACGAAAATATTTATAGCAACTTGGAAAACTATTTATTTAAATACACATTGTGTGGGAATGAAAACTTTGACGTTACATTTAGTTCTGTCAATTGAGAGTTTATTGATACCTAACTTAAAAGTTACAAAAGGGACTACTTGGCGGGAAAGTGAAGAATCACGTTCTGCGGTTTCGTTTTATTTTCTAAAATTTATGTTATGTCGAATATTAATGAGAAATAATGGTGGATTATTAACCGTTAAGTGTTTGTAAGTGCGCATGAGTGTTGGCAAATGAAACAAAACAGTGCAACTTCACTTTTCAAATTCTCTAAAGAAGTCTGCCCGAGGACTTAGTAAAGCCCCACATTTTTACTGAGAGACTCAAGGGGTTGGGTGGTAGGTATATCATTTCTTACTTCTCATTTCTATTATCATTCATCATCATTATTTACTGGAAGGATTATTGTATATTTATGTATTACTTGTAAGAAAAATTACTTTGACACTGGCTAAATGTGCTAATCGCACGAAGCCATCAACTAAAGGGGGAAAAAGAGTTACAAAAATTCATGATAAGGTCAAATAAAAAATTGGTTTAAGTGATTTCATTTATACGTTTCATCATCATCTCATTCTGGAATTAATTATTGTTGTCATTACCCCTATTATAAAAAGTCTTATAATGGTATGCCCTCATTTTATGGAACTTTGAATGATTTTGGAAAATTGGCACTAGTTCTTGTTTTTTTTTCCTTTAGCTGATGCTTAGTGCGATTAGCACACTTAGACAGTGTCAAAGTATTTTTTTTAATATATAAATAGATAGATAACCCCCCTATTCATAAAAACTGTTTAAGCATTATTTAGTTAAATATTGTTTTGTCAACGTCACACAAACGTCATTTTGAATTTGAGAAAATGAGATAAAACAATGATGATTGTCTAAATAATGCTTAAATATAGTTTTTTATGAATAAGGGGGTAAGTGTTTATATTCAAGCTGTGTACACCTTATAAAATACATTTTATGTACTAGAAATCTTGGTTCAATCATTAGACTTCTAAACGTAAGTTTTAAGAGTCTTTTCTTTAAAAGTATTACTTAGAAGGTATAACCTATGTATTTTTGTTTGTTTTAGTATTCAGATCAGCGAGCATCGCTTGGAGTAAGTATATTAGACTAATTGCACTAAAACACTAAGGGCCTTACAAATAAACAAAAAATAATTATTCTGTGTTTTGTCTCTTTTATTCTTATTTGTAATGACGTTTACATGACAGGAACAAAACACGGAATAACTATTCGGACCTTATTCTTTTTTTATTTGTAAGGCACTTAACCCCCTTATAAATAAACAGAGAATAAGGTCCGAATAGTTATTCCGTGTTTCGTCTCTTTTACTCTAATTTGAAATGACGTTTACATGACAAGACCAAAACACGGAATAAGTTGGAATTATATTTGTCTGTCGTGACTGGGGCTGCCATCAGCTAAATTACGGACCCAGGACAAAAAAGGAAATTTGGGTGAAATAAAGATATTACCCCGGACTCCATCGAAAAAAAAATTACAATAAAATAAAAACATACTTATCATATTTTTATTTATAGAAAATCAACTTAATCGACTAGAGAGGTCACGTCACGTTACGACACTCACGAGTGCGCGGATATATTTGCCGCACCGAATAACTATGAAATGCTGTAATTTTTTGCTAATCATTTCATTCTATCAAGTGAATCGGATTTCCCCTGACTTAAAAAGTAAAAGAAACCCCGCCCGGACGCTCCCCGGACGCCCTCCAAACTAGGACAAATCCGGGGAAACCCGGACGGCTGGCAGCCCTAGACGTGACCACACGTGTCGTGTCGTGACGTGATGGCTAGCGTTTACGTTAATATGTCGTGTTCTGACGCCTTTGGTCAATATTTTGGATCAATACAGCCGCAGCTCTAGGAAAGGTCGAACGTTTGCAATGTTCTCTGATGAGTTTTTTTTTTTAATTTTTTTTTTTATGGTAAAGGAAGGCAAACGAGCAACCGGGTCACCTGATGGAAAGCAATCATCGCCGCCCATGGACACCCGCAAAACCAAAGTTATCGCAGATGCGTTGCCAACCCTGAGGAAGGAGTTGGATCTTGAGGAGGGAGTAGGAATTGGGAGGGGGGAGGGGTGAGAGATGGGCCTCCGGTACTTTCACTCACCGGACGAAACACAACAGCAACGAGTGCCGTTGTTTCACGCCGATATTCTGTGAGAGGGTGGTATTACGCCGGGCGAGCCGGCCCTTTTCTGTGCTGCAACGCAGCGTGGCTCTACCACTCCAATCTCCAATTCCTTCTCCAATTTCTTCCTAAATAGCTGTTCTAATTGCATGATCTTTATATTGTTGTGATTTAGTATTATAAATCACTTTATACTGTCGTACAATTTCAATCAATTCGTCCACACTTGAGCAAAATCTTTAAAATCACGAACGACTCTGGCGCGTCAGATCACAGCACTGGTGCGTGCACATTGATCTGACATCTCGTCGTGTCGTGATGGCGCCGTTTACCCCGCCGCCGCCGCCCCTCCTACCCGCCGCTCTGACGCGAATCGGAATCGCTTCTGACGCGACACGTCAGAAGCCATCACGACACGCCACAACACTCTAGTATAAACGTTTCCATACTAAATGTATGAAATCGATTTCGTTCTGATGCATCACGACACGACACGTCAGACAAATATAATTCCACCTTACTATTCGGAGCTTATTCTTTGTTTATTTGTTAGGGGGGTAAGGGTCTTACAAATCAACAAAGAATAAGGTCCGAATAGTTATTTCGTGTTTTGTCTCTTTTACTCTAACTTGAAATGAAGTTTACATGACGGGAACAAAGTGGGAACAAAACACAGAATGACTATTGGAAGCTTAATTCTTAGGCCCTAAAACTTGCTATCGTAGTTGCCCTAGTGTTCGACACCTTAGTAGGCCCAATGGTTGACATAGTTTTGTTGCCAAAAAATCATCATCATCATCATCATCATCTCAGCCAAAAGACGTCCACTACTGGACAAAGGCTACTCCCCTAAGGATCTCCACAACGACCGGTTTTGTGCTGCTCGCATCCAGCGGCTTCCCGCGACCTTCACCAGATCGTCGGTTCACCTTGTTGGAGGCCTGCCCACACTGCGCTTTCCGGTACGCGGTCGCCACTCCAGGACTATCCCGCCCCAGCGGCCATCAGTCCTGCGAGCAATGTGACCTGCCCACTGCCACTTGAGCTTAGCAACTCTTCGGGCGATGTCGGTTACCTTTGTTCTTCTGCGGATCTCCTCATTTCTGATTCGATCACGAAGAAAAACCCCGAGCATAGCCCTCTCCATTGCTCTTTGAGTGACCTTGAGCCTTTTTATGAGGCCCATAGTGAGCGACCACGTCTCAGTCCCGTATGTCATCACTGGCAACACACACTGGTCAAAGACTTTCGTCTTGAGACACTGCGGTATATCGGACGAGATGATATTTCGTAGCCAAAAAATAATAATATAGAATTTCATTAAAATTTTACTGGACGATAGCTAAGAAGCAGATCTAGATGGTCGGTTTTTAATTATGGGCATTGTGAACTATGACGTCATTATTTTGTTCCGTCAATTCATTTGTTCATCATCAGCTCATTTTATGTCCTCACTGCTGGGGCACGAGCCTTCCTATGGATGGATAGGGGGAACGGGCCATAAACTACCACGCGGGTCCAGTGCGGGTTGATGGTTGTTAACGACTGCAAATGCAGCCGGGAGCGACGGCTTTACGCGCCTTCCGAAGCACGGAGGAGCTCGAGATGATACATTTTTGGTCATCCATCCGATGACCGGCCTTTGCGAAAGTTGCTTAAGAGGCCTATTACATCTCAACTGTGATTTTTGCGTAAAATGCCCATTTTCGCATTTTGTAGTAATTTTCCAGTTGAATTTATCGTTTTTATCGAAATAGGATAATAAATTCATGCTTAGTATTTCAAATTTCCACTCTGCGAGAAAAAACTGAGTTCGGACGGCCGGCACATCGCATTTTGTAGTAATTTTGCAGTTGTATTTGTCGTTTTTATCGAAATAGGATAATAAATTAATTATAAAATATTTATTCCTCATGAAGTAACAATTATTCTGGTATAAATTTTGCTCAATAATATTATCGTAGATTGGAGAAATTCACAGCGATCTTAAAGCGATTTTCGAAGTTTTTTGGTTTAGAATAAGATTTTCTTTTTCTATGTAAAATCAATCATCATCATCATCATCATCTCAGCCAAAAGAAAAATAAAAAAAAATAAAAAAAAATAAAAAAATAAATAAAATAAAATAATATAATATGTAAAATCAATGATATCTAAAAATTCCGAGGCCGCTACGAACTATTCGACTATTTATGAGATAACATTCTTTTTTTCAAATTTCATTTGTTTAGAACAGTAGTTCAATCTAGGAGCTCAAAAAAGTGCCTTCGCGCATTTTATGAAATCTTTCTCTGCTATTTTGGGTTTCATTAAAAAGTTAAGCAAAACTTACAAACGTACAAAAAGCGAGGCCGCTACGAACTATGCCAATAGCTATTATACACTATTCAATAAGTCAAAATTGTTAATGTATTTTCGTTTCTGAGATCGAGAACGCCAAAAATGGCCATTTTACGCAAAAATCATAGTCAAAATGTAATAGGGCCCTTAACCTCAGCACTCGCAGACCGGGCGCGTTAACCACTGCGCCATCAAGCTCCTCATTTATTTGTTAATTATTCTGGCATTATTTGTTGGTGTCAACATCCTTTTTTTTAATGACTAAAGAAAAAAATGATCACTGGTGCCTGCCTACTTAACCCTTTGTAAAAAGAAAATCGTAAATGGATTCGTAAAATACATTATAATGTCTATTACTTTATTCCGTTTTAATTTTTCATGCTTTGTTATAATTAACATTTATAATTATCATTAAAAAATAGATGGAGGGATACTGGGCAACCGTTACGGAAAAAGAGGTAATTACATACCAAGGTTTTATCACTTCACTACATACCTACCTAGTATAAAACAAAGTCGCTTCCCGATGTCCCTATGTATATATGTATGTATGTATGTATGCTTAGATCTTTAAAACTACGCAACGGATTTTGATGCGGTTTTTTTAATATATAGAGTGAATTTAAGAGGAAGGTTTATATGTATAAATACATACATAATATAGTAGAGAAACACTGGTAATTTTAGAGGTTTCACATTTTTTTGCGCTTACATTGCAAACGCTGGCTGAAACCTGCGAGATAGATCAAAATAATGTACAGTCGGCGGCAGATCAACCTACCCAAATCTGTCAAATTTCTCCAATCAATATTGATCCTTGTTACCAAACAATAAAGTTCAAAATTGATTGTAGAAATTTGACAGTTTTGGGTAGGTTGATCTGCCGCCGTGTGTACTACAGTATTGTACACCTTAAAAAGGTCTACAAAAAAGTCCGAGATGGTATATGTCTAATAATGTCTATCTTTTAGGGATAACCCACAATAATATTTTTTTATTCTTTACTTTAATACAGCATTATCCCTTATCCAATTAAGTAACTTAAATACATTGTGCATTTAATATAGATCAATATGGCTCTTTACAGCATGTAATTTAAAAAAATATTATCAAAGATATTACCATAGAACGGATTAGGTAGAGTTTTTTGACATACCTTTGCAATGTTAGCATATCATGGATAATCTTAACTCTTTCAGGGTCAGAGGGATGTATATACCCACCACATTTTGAACTTTATGTGATTGAGATAAGATTAAAAACCAAATGAAATATGTGGTTAAAAAATCAACCACCATACCGCAAAGAGTTAAGCAAACTTAGTTTTTTCCAAAATTTGGATAAAACAAAGTATAAGATTTTTTAAAATAATCTCCAGTAACGATCACCTAAATCACACCTTGATAGTCTGACGTGCAAAAGAGTTAAAAGTGTATTTTCTCTTATTATATTATCGGGTTATCCATACTATTGATAACGTTATGACGCAATTCACAGAAAAAACTCTACATATTCCGATCTATGGATATTACAGATTTATGTCTAGAGATAGTAGTCTGGTCACCTCAATATAACACTTACGTGGACATGCTTGAATCTACTCAGAGGCGTCTTCTCAGGGTTGTCACATTGAGGTTTGGTAGGAAGAGGGAGCTCACATGTTATGTTATGACGCACGCATGCGATACTTTAATTTTAAAGGTTTGGAGTTCCGGCGTAAGATACATGATTTAACTTGTTTGTATAAAATATTGAATGGCTCTATTACGACTTCGCTTTTATCGGATATACGCCTTAAAATCCCATCTAGGACCTCTAGACATAATTGCTCTTTTTCGGTGCCTTTCTGCAATAACAATGTTTCATTTCACAACCCCATATACAGAATGTGTCGCGAATATAACACACTATCAAATAGAGTGGATGGAGTGCCTGACATCCATGGTTCATCACTAGGCGCTTGGAAGTCTAGTCTTCGCAAAATTTTTGAATGATTTTTTTTTTATTAATTGAAATTATTGTCATTATTGTATGTTATGTTTTTGTCTGTCCTTATTTAATTTGAATTAGCAATTATTAATGTAATTTTTTGTATTAATTTTGAATTAGCAACTATTAATGTGATCTTATGTAACTATTTTGAAATAATGTTTTATGCTGTATTCTTTTTGATCTCGATGTGTTTTATGCATGCTGTCTGCACATACTTTGGAAGCGCAGTCTACCAATGTTTGCACTAGCTAAAAATTACTTTGTAAACGCTGTAATTCCGTTTTGTGTAGCTAATAAAATAAATAAATAAATAAATAAATAAACACACAAAATATAAAGGACAACCAAACATGTAAAAACACAAAAAAAACATTTAAGTTAACAATTTTACATCAGGTACTTACCGGCTATGGACCAGTCCCCCGACCGCCTAACAGATCGCTTTGACTTTGCGTATAGTTTATGACGTCATCATGCCATCTCGCATCGCCTATCAAAGCAATATCAAAAGCTAAAGGCTTATAGCTTTCGATATTGCTTTCATAGGCGGCACGAAAAGACAAGACGACGTCATAAACCACACACGAAGTCAAACCGATCGGTTAGGCGGTCGGTGGGCTGGTTTACTGCTGTTGCGATGTCAGATTTATGATGTTTTATTTTATTATTTTAGCCTACTGATAAGGCCAGTATTTTGAGACTTAACGCTGAAAACGCCAAGAAGCATAATATGCCGGCTTCTGTAAGTACTACTGACTGATATTAGAAATTAATACATTTTTATTTATATATTAATACGTGAAGCAAAAATTTTGTACTTACCCCTTTTTTACGAAAATTGCGCGGACGGAGGAGTATGTAATTTCGCACACTTATAGTTTATATGGAGAAGGTTATCCGAAGATAATATTTTTTTTTAAATTATGCATACAAATACATTAAATCAATAAAACAAACATTACACGCACTACCATGTACTTATTTGACACACACGCTTATTTATACTCTTTTCAAAAATTTCAAAAATGGAATAGGAGCGGCCGAAATCTGTCAATGCTTGGACGGATGACCTCCTTGGTCGAGTGGTTTGTAAACCGGTTTTCATGGAGTCGCCATCTCTGAGGTCCCGGGTTCGATCCCCGGTCGGGTCAATTTAGAAATTATTGTTTTTCTAAATTGTCTCGGGTCTGGGTGTTTTCTATGTATAATAAGTATGTATTTAAGTATTTTAAGTATGTTTATCCGTTGTCTAGTAATCATATAACGAGTTTCATAACGAAGCTTCTCTTGGGCTAGATAATTGGTGTGAGTGTAGGAAAGTTTATTATTAGTTAATTGTTTATTTAATGCCAATCCAAACTCACATTCTATTTTTTTTAATTTTTCGTTACTTAAGATACATACCGTGCAGCCTTAATAAAATTACGGTCGAATTTCGACCACTGGGCGACCACTACTTTTTATTATTACGCCTCGGTGGCGGAGTGGCATAGCGCTCGGCACGATACCTGAAGGTCCCGGGTTCAATTCCCAGGTCGGGCAAAGTGTGTTTCATACCCCGGGTTTGTGATCCAACCCGCATTTGGCAAGCGAGCGTGCATCGATTTTAGTGATTACTTAATTTCAATGATGGAGGCCTTTACCCAGCATTGGGACAGTATGTATATATGCTATTTACTTTACTATTTACTTTTATTATTTTGAATATTGCATTCACAATATAGATAAGGGATGTTGTTGCAGCGTAAATCACAAAGAACTAGAAAATAGAAAATTAAATGTAACAAGTCTTCTGGGGACTCGGTAGCTCAGCGGTCAGAACATTGGACCGGTTATCGAAAGGTCGAGGGTTCCATTCAATTCGGTTAATTATTTCTATTATAAAAAAAAAAAATTACCTATCTAATATTATTATATTATTCAGCTCTTATATTACTCAGTAAATCCATGTTCTAGAATTAACGACTTAGAATAGACTTAAAACTAGCAAGTAAGTAAGTAAACAGCCTATAACCGTCCCACTGCTGCTGGGCAAAGGCCTCCATCATTGAAATCAAGTCATCACTACAATTGATGGGTAATGGCTTAATCACCACGCTTGCCAAATGCGGGTTGGTGATCACAAACCCGGGCTATGCATCGAAAAATCCGAAATACATTTTGCCCGACCAGCCCCCCGACCGCCTAACCGATCGCTTTGATTACGCGTATATTTTGTGACGTCATCTTGCCACCTCGCACCGCTATGAAAGCAATATCAAAGGCTAAAGGCTATTGCTTTCGATATTGCTTTCATAGGCGGCACGAAACGACAAGATGACGTCATAAACCACACACGAAGTCAAAGCGATCGGTTAGGCGGTCGGGCCCCAGTACAGGCTTAGCCAAAGTAACATTAAGAAAACGATAGCGAAGTTCGAAAAGAATAAAATGTATGGTATTGACATAAGCCGCGCTAAATCACGTGGTCAATATTATGTCAATCCCATACATTTTATTCTTTTCGAACTTCGCTATCTTTTTCTTAATGTTACTTTGGCTACCGCCACTGGGAATTGAACCCGGGACCTTCGGGTATCGGGCCGAGCTCTCTGCCACTCGGCCACCGAGGCGCTAAAACTAGAGTAGGACTTAAACTATGTTTATTATACGCCAAATGTCTCCACTGCATCTGATGTTAACCAGAAGCAAGTCCAGATACTCCACAGCTAGTGGAGCAGGAGTGTGGCTAAGGTTGCCAACTATTTTTCAGAAAAATAAAGTAAACTATATAATAAAGTTTCCAATATTTTTGACGCAGTTAGGGAGAAAAGTTAAGCAACTTTTGCAAAGGCCGGGCAACGGATAGGTGATCAAAAATGTATCATCTAGAGCTCCTCCGTTCCGTACTTCGAAAGGCATGTAAAGCGGTTGGTCCCGGCTGCATTAGCAGTCGTTAACAACAACCAATCCGCACTGGGCCCGCGTGGTGGTTTATGGCGCGTTCTCCCTATCCATGCATAGGGAAGGCTCGTGCCCCAGCAGTGGGGACATATAATGAGATGGCAATGAAGAGTTACATTGTTTACATTTGAATGCTTGAAACCGTACATCATTCCACCTATTGGAAGTGCGACAAAAAATTATTCTAAAAGTGAACTGTCTAGTAACTAATCTTCACTGAAGCATAGAATTTAGAATACTTGGAAGGATTGGAAGCGAAGAATTATATGTATCTTTTTTAAATAATTTACTTTAATTACCTACTTCTAAAGTGTACCCGATCTAAGGAGTAGAGTATGCAGAGTTACTAACACATAATTAGTAGGTAACTTTAATTTGTGGTGCTATTCTAAATTCAATATCTAAATTGTGACTTCACATGAAAATAAACAAGTCACAGCCCTAGTGGCTTAGTAACCTCTGTGTACTTACATTTATGATCACTGCTGCTTGCGTATGCGCGCCTGACGTGCATGACTTCACTAATATAAATATACCTTTCTGTTGTGTACACGTTGTATAATTTACTTTACTTTTTAAAATCCACTGTGTGACATTGTGGAAATTGAGACTTTTACCTGATATAAGTTAACTTAGATTTTTTATTTTGTTTTTTTTTTTACAACATCTTTTTAAGCAGTGTTTGTGTCATACTTTTTACAGATACCAATTAAAGATTATCTTAAAATAGCGATATCCAGGGCTAAGGTAAATTAAATTAAGTAAAATAATGTAAAATAGGATCAACCTCCGTACGGTAAACGTTTCATATGTTGTTTTTACCTTTCAGAGTATAAAAGAAGGCAATTATTATCCGTCCCCTTTCAAACTGAACTCCGTAACAGCGGCTCCAAAAATAAAGGTATTTTTTTAAATATATGTTTTTAAATATATGTTTTTGGAAAAGGTGTTGTCTATTTTTGCTCGATGGCGCAGTGGTTAACGTGGTCTGCGAGTGCTGAGTTAAGCAACTTTCGCAAAGGCCGGTCATCGGATGGGTATCTCATCTCGAGCTCCTCCGTGCTCCGGAAGGCACGAAAAGCCGTTGGTCCCGGCTGCATTAGCAGTTGTTAACAACCACCAATGGGACCGCGTGGTGGTAGCCGTTCAGGCTCGTGCCCCAGCAGTGGGGACATAAAATGAGCTGATGATGATAATGATGATGATGTTGATTTTTTTCCACGAGCGGGATTTGAATCAGCACCCTCTGATATACCGGCTCAGGTGAACTACCAGTTATGCTATAATTGCTCTATCTAATCCGTTAAAACTTAACTACACTACCTACTCTGACTTTGTAAGTTAAAGGCGCCTTATACAAAAAATATCTATACTTTTCCATAATCGAAATTTGCTCTCTGTATTTTAGTCGCCTTTATCATGAGGGGTGCTTTGAGGAATTGTGCGTTTTGATCCCTGACGCTGATTTCCTTCACCTCACTTCACTCAATAGAATGACTTTCCATCCACACCATCTTGATGGATGGCGGTCTACTACTGTGCGTTTCTCACGTAATTTTTTACCACGAACTACAGTGCTGTGGAACCAGCTCTCAGCGGCGGTATTTCCGGGCCATTACGACTTAGGGATCTGCAAGAAACGAGCCTATTCCTTCCTTAAGGCGACGCATTGGAAATTTACGTGGCGGGGATCTTGATTTTTTCCAACAATAACAAAACACATATATATTTAATTGACTTCATTTTGTTAGTTGCAGAAACACGATTTGTCAACTTTTATAACAGAGAAAAAAATATCAAAGTAACCTCTTTTAAAACATAGATTCACATTTTACAGGCAAACCAGACCGATTTAAGCATCTAAATTGTCTTAGTAGATTAGTCTTAACACACACTTAAATATGCTAGTTCATTTTTTTAAATTCATTTATAGTTTTAATTGGAAAGAAAAAAACAGTTTTTCTTATGGTACGGGGCGCAAACGCTCCGTATTAGATTAATTGTTTAGCAATGCGTCGCCTGAATAAAAATAATATTTAAAAAAAAGTGTATATAGAAGAATCACGCTATTCATTCATTTGTCATTGTCCATTCATTTGTCATATATTGTAATAACACGTTCATTTGTTTTACCTATAAGCGAATAGTAATTAATTATCAGTGTACCGGCAGAGGATGTGAGCGCTAATTCAGGATACATATCACCTAATTAACGAGACGTCATGTCTATACCGTGTAAGGAAAGTTGTACAATTAATGGAATCGGGCGTTAATTTGCGGAAATCCATGGTACAAAAAAAGTAATTGAAATAATATGTACTTAGTATCAATTCCGCTAAATCACTCGTTTATCTACCGCCCTCCCCCGCCCGCAAAAAATATGCACATGCAGAAGAAACAATGGATGCAAGCGAGCTTGCACACCTACTTCGATACCCGACACGTGTTTCGCTCCTCCACGGGGCGTCCTCAGGAGCTGATGACTGGTCGAGAGCTGCGCACCGGAGCTGGGCATCCAAGCTGGATAAACGAGTGATTTATCGGAATTAACACTACATATTATTTCAATTACATTTTTTGAAAGTTGTACAATTGCCCGTGACTACGACCGCGTGTTTTCAATACCCGTAAACTAATTATTTTTCAAAATAAAATTCATGCACCCTATGTACACAGTGAAAGTCCATTCTAAATGTTGGTGAAAATATTTTTGAAATCGGACAAGCAGTTTCGGAGATTACCTCATTATATTTTGCTTAATATTAAAGAGATCGTTTTATTTCTTTTGCAGGAATATGCACCTCCCCCACCCAAGAAGAAACCTCAACCAACTCAGCTAAACAGGCCAAATCCAGGATCAGTAAGTATACAAGTCCTGTCCTGAATCACAAGGGCGCCTGCAATGCATAATATTCTATCACCTGTCTACAGTCCCTGATCCGATCCGAACCCATCGCTCCCCGATCCGATCCGAACCCCTCTGAGAATCTAGTAGGGCACGGGGACACGCACTCGTCATCCCCGCTACACACTTTAAAGTTTATTCTGACACCCCCTACCAACCTTACGGTTATAAAGTTAAAGGTGTCAGATATCCTTTTTCTTGCGCAAGCAAGAAGTGCGGACGTCCAGTAAACATGGGCCACATAGCACCAGAACTCCTGACCTCAAACCATCCTCCGATTCCGACCTCCGAGTAGCCGGATTACAGGAGACGCCACGCTCCCAGAGTGCGTGATGCCGTCCCCTCTAGAAAACCTCCGTAGGTGATTCGTTTCACACGACTACGGCTTGAGGAACCCTTTAAGTTTCTCGCCGCCCCGCCCACAGAGTAAAAAGCTTTAGTAGATACAAGTTACAGTAAAATAAATGTTATATACATTCCCATTCTACCTGATGTGTCCCGATGTTTAGGACATTAGTAAAATGAGCTGAAACTATACATCATCGTCATCACCAGCTCATTTATGTCCCCACTGATGGGGCACGAACGGAGGGTCCCTATCCATCCTTAGGGGAGCCTAAGGATGGATAGGGAGAACGGGCTAACAATCACGCGGGCCTAGTATGGATTGGTGGTTGTTAACGACTGCTAATCGCTTTTGCGAAAGTTGCATAACTAAGGTTAATTGCTAAGACAATCGTAGATCAAGCGTGTTAACCACTGCGTAATCGAGCTAGTAAGATATAACCTAGCCTAAGGAAGTATTATTATTAAATAAATAATCTTTCCTACCACTCACACCAATTATCTAGCCCAGAGAAGCTTCGTTATGAAACTCGTTAAATGGTTACTAGACAACGGATAAACATACTTAAAATAAAAAAAAAATAAAAAAATGTCGGATGTTAATGACGGTAGTTGTTAACATTGGAATGGGCGCCTTTGGCTTTCAAAAGTAAAAAGTAAATAGTGTTGAATAATTTCGGCGGGCTGGTTAGAACCACGATAGCTCAATTGGAAGAGCACCTGACCCGGTATGTCAGAAGGGTGCAGGTTCAAACCCTGCTCGTGGAAATATTTTCAACATTTGTGTTTTTGTAATTTGTTCGCAACAAAATTTGCGTTAAAAATTATATAAACATTTATACTTAAAATACTTAAATACATACTTATTATACATAGAAAACACCCAGACCCGAGACAATTTAGAAAAACAATAATTTCTAAATTGACCCGACCGGGGATCGAAACTGGGACCTCAGAGATGGCGACACCATGAAAACCGGTGTACAAACCACTCGACCAAGGAGGTAGTCAGCTCGAACAATCAATGATTATGGCATTTTATGATGGTACTTTTTATTTTATCTTTAAATAGATTCCAGGGATGTCGCCAATGTCGATGATGGTAATTATTAAATACTGTTGTATACGCTCCATTACTATAAGTGGCGGCACGTAAGTCTAGCGCTGAACGAAACGTGGAGGGAATAGCTGCGCATGAGTATTGTCACGCGACCAATGTGGGGCATGGAATGCGACTAAAGAGCCAATTGGCGCTACGCACGCACGCCCGCCCTTTCCCAGCCCCCTGTGATACCTTAATTTTGACTTCTGCGCAAAAACGGTCAGCGCTAGACTTACGTGCCGCTACTTATACCTATACTAATATTATAAACCTGAAGAGTTTGTTAGTTTGTTTGGTTGAACGCGCTAATCTCAGGAACTACTGGTTCGAATTGAAAAAATATTTTTGTGTTTAATAGAACGCGGGTGAAACCGCGGGGCACAGGCGCACAGCTAGTAATACAAAAAATATTAACTGTTAATTTAAACTAAAACATAAAGTCCCTTACAAATAAACAAAGAATGTAAAATAGTTATTCCGTATTTTGTTCCTGTCATCTAAACGTCATTTCAAAATCGAGTAAAAGAGACAAAACACGGAATAACTATTCGGACATTACTTATTCTTTGTTTCTTTGTAAGGCACATAAAGTTAAAGTTTCTTATTAATACTTTCATATTAAGCGCGTTTACGCCAATGAAAAAAAAAACATATCTAGTAATTAGAAATAGAAAATCAAATTATGCTCAACAAACTATCTGAATGAAGTAATTTAGCATTTTTACGTCACCTAATGAACACCTCACATGTTATGGTTTAGTTAAATAAGGCGTTATAGTTAAAAGTGGCCGTAACGTCTTATTCTAAACCATAACATGTGAGGTGTTCATTAGGTGACGTAAAAATGCTAAATTACTTCATTCAAATAGTTTGTTGAGCATAATTTGATTTTCTATCTCTAATTGCTAGATGTTTGTTTTTTCATTAGTGGCGCTAGTGTGCGGCCGGCGGCGGCGTAAACGCTCTTAAAGTAAAAAAAATAACAAAAAAAATATTTTTTACATACTTATATATCTGTAGGTAAAGTAGTATAAGTATAAGTATTGAATATAACGAAATCTAAAGCAAAATAGTATGTTTTGGCAAATTGGAGCCAAAGTTATGTGAACTTAAAATATATTTTACTTTACGTTTTCGTGCAAATTTTACTCACTTGAAAGGAAACGCAAGTCAGCCGCGTATCTTGGCCATAGCTGATCTTGGCGCGTCAGTCTTCTTGATGTTTGACATTGACACATGTGACATTTGTATGAATGATTGCTTTCTTTGAAGTTTATTTATTTCCATTATCAGTAGGTACTAAGATCAGATTTTTTGACGTTTATCCCTGAAATTCGGCGGATTATCAAATCTGTTATCTTTGATAGGTTAAGATCCAGTTTCATCATACAATGTTAGTTAGTTAACACCCCTGTTAAATCATTTAACAGACTGTTAAGGTTATTGAGTGTCCCATCATGTTTTAACGAATGTCAAATATCCGTAATTCGATGTTAAACTTAATTGCTGCTACTTAGGTCCGTCAAATGGGTAACAGGCTGTTAGTTTACTGCCACACAGGAACAAGATGGCCATGGCGTACAATTTTATTTACGAAAACGAGAGGATCCTTTGGAAGTAGACAATTTGGACTACATAATAATTGTTGCCGACAGCCTCGTAGAGTAGTCAATATCAATTGTGGTTAGTCGTTAGGTCGCGTAGAATAAGTAATTATATGGTTTTGTTTTGTATGATAAGCTAATTTAAGGATGATTGTTATTGATGGATATAGGTATATGTAACTAGCGTAGGATCAGACTTGTCGAAACAAGTCGTAACTTGACCCAGCCAATCATATTAAAGTCCCCTCGTTAGCTAGAAGAATTAGTATGGAAATTTGTAACGGACGCTAAATCGTATGCGTTAACAAGTCGCTAGTTGCCATACCTACAAATTGCACTTAAATAGCACCGATTTGTATGAAAATTATGTTTCTTCGATTCAGTACGAGCTCTACTCTTCTCTTGTGAACACGGAATAAAGCAAATACGACCTGAAGCCTTCTTTCTCTGCAAGTACCAGCACCTACTACCTACCTGGAGCCTACCACCTGCTACCTACAATACAGTCCACTGCCAACATCGTGGTCCTTCGGAGACGGATACAAAGAAGAATTTACATCGAAGAAAGAATAAATGGTCGTCACAAGAAGTCAAAGCGGCATGGAGGAAGCACCAGCTCGTCATCACCACGCCTTCGAGCAGCCTCCACAGTCACCGTCCGCTAACACCACCGCGACTGTCGTCCCACCGCGAAGGGGCGACCCGCTCGAACCGACCGCAGGGGAGAGTGAACGCGCCGCGATGGGGTTGAGACTCCGTAGTCTCGCTCCGCACCTCGGATCGGAAGGTGTGGAGGTACGACCTACACCCCAAGCGCATACGAACGTTGCGCCCGCGCACCGCGTCGCTTCTGCTATCGAGCAACCGGTGCTAGCAGAGGTAAGGGCGATGTACCAAACGGGTACGTCCACACAGTATGCCTTAGCGACACCGCCGCCGCGAACCGCTGAGGGACGCTTGATCGAGCGCCGCGCCGCTGCAGCGCCAAGCAATACGCGACCGCTGATGACCGTTGAACCGCCGCGTAGCACTGCCGTCGCGAGTGCTTCGAGAGTAGCAACGACCGCTACTAGCGCGATGCCAGCACCCGCGCCCGGTATATCGCGAGTACGTATAGCGCGATCTACGAGATCATCCGCTAGCGCTATCGCGAAGCTTCGGTACGAGGCGGAAGAGCGACTGGCCACCATTAGAAGAAAGGAGCTCGAGATTGAAGCTGAATTGATCAGAAAGAAGCTGGAAGCTGACGTCACGGCAATTGAAGATGGCGATAGCGCCAATGAAGACGTCAATGAACCCAGTGAACAAATGGAACGAGTGCATGCCTGGCTGGACAACAGCATGCCTATGGATGACGCGCCACGGGGGGAGCCGGAACGAGTTGCACCCGCCGTCGCCGCGCCCGCACCGGAGCCGGTACCTATGTACGACGATGCGACTAGAACGCGTACAGTGGCCGAAGCTGTTACGCCCGACGCTCGCCGAACAAGACACTGGGCTACGACTCCGGACGAACGAAGACGATCGCCTACGCCAAGGGAACGACGAGTGGAGCATCTTGCTAAAACGATCGAGAAGGTACTCCGCACCAGACCGGCACCGGCGCCTCGTCAAGCGACTGATCTTCCGATATATTCCGGATCGCCATTGGAATGGTTGCAATTCTCCGCAGCGCTGAGAGAGACAACGAGACTGTACGAGTTTACGCCGTTGGAGAATTTAGCAAGGCTACGGAATTGCCTGCGTGGAGAAGCCCGCGACGTAGTGACACCGCTGCTGAGTACGGCCACGCACCCGGATGAAATCATGAGAACATTGGAGCAGTGTTTCGGACGACCGGAGATCTTAGTGGATATGGCGTTCGAAGATTTGAAGAAACTGCCCAAACTAGGCACTACTGCAATGGAGCTGAACGCGTTCGCAGTGAAGGTGCAGAATGTTGTTGCAGCATTAAGGAACGTGGATGCAGGATACTTGTACAATCCAATGCTGGTGCGAGAAATATTGGACAAGCTGAGCCCTCACCTGAAGACAACATGGTGCGACTATGCAGAGGAACACTACGGATCGGGACCGGAGATCTGCAAGCTTTCGCAGTTCCTGATGAGGCAAGCTGACCGAGCTCTCAAGCACAGCTACAGTACAATGGCGCAGAGCACCGTGGCTCCGAGAAGAGAAGCAACACGTCCCGCCCTGCGGCCGGAATTAAAAGGAAAGAAGATTTATACGGTTACCGAGTCACCCGTTAAGGCAGCGACGACAGAAGCAGCTGGACCGTGCCCGTCGTGTAAGAAAAGCCATCACCTTCCCGACTGCCAGAAGTTTAAACAGTTGCAGCTCGATGAACGCTGGGAAGTAGTGAAGAACGCGGGGCTCTGTTTCAAGTGTATCTCCTGGCGACACAGAAGATTCAACTGCCGTCAGAAGTCGTGCGGAGTACGAGGGTGCAATCGTCCGCATCACGCGCTGCTGCACCTCGAAGCCAAGGAAGAAGGTCCCAAGGAGACCGCCACCGTGACAACTGCAGCCACCTGCGGTGATGTGAAGCTGAAAATATGCCCGGTGGTCGTGACTGGTAAGCGAGGATCCAGAGAAACGTTCGCGCTGTTCGACGAGGGCGCTACTATCACAATCATGGACGAGGACCTGGCAAAGGAAGTAGGCGCTGATGGACCGACTACGCGTCTCCAAGTGAAGGGAATCAACGACCAGACACGCGCTTTCAAGAGCCGGGTGGTGAACGTCAACGTGAAGGCCAAGCATGGAGAGAGCAGCGGTTTCGACATTGCAGTACGAACGATGACTAATCTTGACCTTGCCACACAGACGATTCCAGCGGAGACACTGAAGTTAGCACACCTCAAGGATCTGCGCATGGAGGAGACAACATATACGAATGCGAAGCCACGTATCCTGATTGGAACAGACAACTGGCCTTTGATAGTGACCCGAGAGCTGCGAACAGGCAAACCGAACGAGCCAGCCGCTTCGAGGACAGAACTTGGGTGGGTCCTACATGGGACAGTTCCGAGACGAGGGCTTCGACGTGTCAACGAGATACTTCACGTCACGACAGTGAAGACCGACCCACTGGAGGAGATGGTAAGAGAGCATTTCAAAGTCGACGCCTTAGGTGTCTCCCGCAATCTGCAACATGTACGCGAGACCGATAGGCGTGCAATGGAGATCTTCGAGCAAACGGCGAGGAGACAAGAGGGACACTTCGAAGTTGGACTACCATGGCGTGAAGACAACGTGCAGTTGCCGCTGAGCTACAACGCAGCCCTACGACGACTGAAAAACTTAGAACGTAAGTTGGAGCGGAACCCAACAGAGAAGCAGCAGTACAGCAGTCAGATAGGCGACCTGATGACAAAAGGCTACGCAACGAGGTGCGACGGGACAGAAGATGCCAGCGCAGTGGCGTGGTACCTTCCTCACTTTGCTGTCCACAACCCGAACAAGCCGAAGAAATTGCGGGTGGTGTTTGACGCAGCAGCAAAGTCAAATGGAGTCTGCCTCAACGACTATCTACTGGAGGGTCCAGATTTGCTACAATCGCTTCAACGCATAATGTTTCGGTTTCGTGAAGGAGCTTATGCGGTCACAGCAGACATAAAGGAAATGTTCCTGCGCATCAGAATAAGAGAGGAAGATCAACCGGCACAGATGTTCTTGTGGCGTGATCACCCGACTGAAGCAGTACAGAAGTACAAAATGGTATCGATGATCTTCGGGGCATCCAGCTCTCCGTTTCTGGCGCACAGCGTGAGGAATAAGAACGCGCACGACCACGCTGCGACGCACCCGGAAGCCCTCACAGCCATCACAGAAGCTCACTATATGGACGATTTTGTAGAAAGCTTCCACGACATAAACCAGGCGAGTATTACCATCAGTCAGGTCGATGAGGTACACCAGGCAGCAGGATTTCACCTCAGGCAGTGGAACAGCAACTGCACCGAGCTGATGAAGAACATCAAGCCGGAGGAACGAGCCGATACAAAGACGACGCCCCTTGGAGAAGGTGAGAAGATGCTGGGACTATTGTGGGACTCAGGTGCAGACACTTTGCGCTTCAACACTTCGCTCTATCGAGTTCCGGACGCAGTGAAGAAGAGGGAACGGCCGCCTACGAAACGAGAGGCACTCTCAACCGTCATGAGCATATATGACCCGCTCGGACTGTTGAGCTGTTACACCATCACGGCCAAGATCGCCCTGCAGCAACTGTGGAAGTTGGAAACCGGATGGGACGAAACGGTGCCGGAAGAAATAGCCGGTAAGTTCGACAAATGGCTATGTGGTATGAGCACAATCGACTGTCTCAGCATCCCGCGGTCCTACAACGGGGGGAGAGAGGTGACCAGAAGAGAGCTTCACGTCTTCGTCGACGCCAGTGAAGACGCCTACGCCGCCGTCGCGTACTGGAGGCTTATGGACAGCAGCAAGAAGATCGACACCGTGCTAATAGCAGCGCGAGCGAGAGTGGCACCGTTGAAGACACTCACGATCCCGCGCCTTGAACTACAAGCTGCGCTGATCGGCGTGCGGCTTGCACAGACGATAAAAGAAGATCACCGCATTCCAATTCATGATGTAAGATATTGGAGCGACTCTCAGACCGTGCTTCATTGGATAAGGAACGGGAGCAGGCGCTACACGCCATTCGTAGCGCACCGGCTGGGGGAGATCGTCGAAGCTTCAACACCTGCAGAATGGAGATGGGTACCCACAGCTACTAACGTCGCAGATGTAGCCACGCGCCCCGGGTACTTACCATCGAACATAGAAGACAGATGGTTTACCGGACCAGAGTTCCTGAGAGGCCCGAGGAGCAAATGGCCTCACGAGGAGGAAAAGGAGGACGACACCACGGAACTGGTATGTGTACTGAACACCTCCAACGCCTCGCTACCGGACATCAATCGGTTCTCGTCATACGATAGATTGATTAGAGCAACAGCAACAGTTCTTCTCTTCATTCAGCGGTGTAAGGACAAGAACAAAACCGCTGAGATGGACACCGAGCACACCCGACGCGCAACGAACCTATGGCTTCACCAAGTACAGAGTGAGAACTTCGGGAAAGAGCTGCATAACCTAAGAACGGAAGGTAAGCTCTCTAGAGACAGCCCGCTGCGACACCTGGACGTCATGATCGACGACGGCTTGCTGAAACTGCGCGGAAGAATAAAGAAGGCAGACGTGCCGGAAGAAGGGAAGAATCCGATTATTCTAGATGGAAGACACAAGTTCGTCAAGCTACTGATAGAGCGAGAGCACAGAAGAGCAGGTCACGCTAACAACGAACGAGTAGTGAACGATCTGCGACAGAGGTACTGGATCCTACGACTACGACCTACGGTAAAGGCGATAGCGAGATCGTGCCTTACTTGCCGCATACGAAACGCGAAGCCGCAAGCAACACCGATGGGAGACCTGCCTCACGAGCGACTAGAAGCTTTCAAGCGCCCATTCAGCAACTGCGGACTGGACTACTTCGGACCAATAGTAGTCACCATAGGAAGGAGGCACGAAAAGCGGTGGGGGGCACTCTTCACTTGCCTAACCACACGAGCCGTGCATATAGAACTTGTGGAATCATTGTCAACGAACTCAGCAATAATGGCGCTCAGGCGGATGGCAGCACGACGTGGTTGGCCTTCCACTATCTACTCCGATAACGCCACCAACTTCAAGGGAGCTAACGTCGAGCTGAAGAAAGCCTACGCAGAGTGGTTGCCTCATCTACGTGAGTGGGGCCTCAAGTACAACACGACGTGGAAGTACATCGCGCCCGGAGCACCGAACCAGGGAGGAGCATGGGAGCGACTGGTACGCTCGATCAAAAGCGCACTAACCGCCACCCTCCATGAGAAGTCACCGAAGCCAGAAGTACTGAGCACCCTGCTGACGGAAGCTGAATTCTCCGTGAACTCCAGACCGCTGACACACGTCTCTGTTGACCCGGACGATCCAGAGGCGCTGACCCCAAATCATTTCCTGTTGGGGACATCGATGGGCCTTCCCTTCATGGGCCCATGCACCGACTCCGATAAGAAGACATGGAAGTCAGCCCAGGCACTAGCTGACCAGTTCTGGTGCCGCTGGCTTAAGGAGTACCTGCCGAACCTGATACCGCGACCCGGGTCTCCCTCCAAACCGAACATACAACTTGGAGACCTGGTGATCGTCGCGGACCCGACCCTGCCCCGCAACACATGGCCACGTGGAGTGGTCACCTGCGTTCACCCCGGACCTGATGGGGTGGTGCGCAACACCGAGGTGAAGACGAAGGGCGGGATCTTCCGCCGGCCAGCATCGAAGTTGGTTGTCATCGGCTCTACCCTATCAGAGCCGAGGGACGCCGACGCGCCGGTTCCAGATCCGCACTCTCCCCGGACCAGTGGGAGAGGACGCGCTGCACTTCGGTCTGCGAGCCTGACGGATGGAGAGCCTGCGGCAGCACCCTGAGCGACGAGCCTGTCTACCGGAGTGGCTACGGAAGACCTGCGCCGGGGGGAGACTGTTGCCGACAGCCTCGTAGAGTAGTCAATATCAATTGTGGTTAGTCGTTAGGTCGCGTAGAATAAGTAATTATATGGTTTTGTTTTGTATGATAAGCTAATTTAAGGATGATTGTTATTGATGGATATAGGTATATGTAACTAGCGTAGGATCAGACTTGTCGAAACAAGTCGTAACTTGACCCAGCCAATCATATTAAAGTCCCCTCGTTAGCTAGAAGAATTAGTATGGAAATTTGTAACGGACGCTAAATCGTATGCGTTAACAAGTCGCTAGTTGCCATACCTACAAATTGCACTTAAATAGCACCGATTTGTATGAAAATTATGTTTCTTCGATTCAGTACGAGCTCTACTCTTCTCTTGTGAACACGGAATAAAGCAAATACGACCTGAAGCCTTCTTTCTCTGCAAGTACCAGCACCTACTACCTACCTGGAGCCTACCACCTGCTACCTACAATACAGTCCACTGCCAACAATAATAATAATAATAAGTTGGGTCAAGAGTCAGATGCTAATGGCAGTCTGTACTCCTTGACACGGCCCGTATTGTCAGGAGGTTCCTCACTCTGCAGCCCTGACCACCGTACCGGTAGCTTGGGCCCTGTCCCGCTGCTGGCGGTACTCTAGGATTAGGTTTTTATAATGTTTTATTGTTTTTATATTAAAATATTGTAAAAATCTAGTTTTAAGAAAGAAAATAAATAAAGAGTATGTGCATGTCAACGTCACCATCCCACATGACGAGAACCTTGTAAAGGCCGGGAAGGATAAGGCCAGCAAGTACCTTGACTTGGCTCACGAGGTAACCGCTATGTGGGATATTGACTCGACAATCATTGTGCCGATAGTCGTGTCTGCAAACGGTCTGGTAGCGAAGAGTCTCGACCAACACCTTAAGAATCTCTCGCTCAATGGTTGGATCAAGGGTCAGATAGAGAAGGCGGTACTCTTGGACACGGCGCGGATATTCCAAAGTTTCTGTCTCTGCAGCCCTAACCAACGGCAGCTTGAGCCCTGCCCCGTTGCCGGCGGCACCCTAGGCTAGGTTTTTTATAATATTTTTATGTTTTGTATGTGCTTTTGTATTTTACATTTATATTAATATTATAACAAACCTAGGCTAAGAAAAAAGAAAAATAAAGAGAATAACAATAATAAATCTTTATTTCAGACAACAAACAATGTAACAGATGGTAAAAATACAGAGCGGCCCATATAATAAATACCTTACAGACTAACATACTTACATAAAAAAAAAACAATTTTCTTAGTATATTAAAAAAAACTTAATAACTATGTTAGTATTATTTGATTGGCACCTACTGTACCAACTTGGTAGCAACAGGCAACTTTCCATGGAAACGCCTGTAGACTACACCCTTCGGCCAGAAGTCCTCCTTTATGAAGATGTCCAGCTTTGATGTCGGGACTCACACCACAAACGCTTTGAAGCTTGTATTATGGCGCGACTTCAGCGGTCCAATCCTCGAATTAAAGTTAGACTTCATTCGTATGAACTCTGCTACCTCCTGCGATGTGGTGTGATGCAGGCGGGACAGGTACATGGCCGTGGTCGGTGTCGCAGCACGCAGCAGGAGGTTGGGCCCTGTCGGTGCGGTACCGCACCGGTTCTGGCTTGCTCGCTGACGACATCGCTTCTTGTTTCGAACCATGAAACCTCTCGCCACAAACGTCGGCATGTCATCTGGATCGGTTCCTTTGATCAGTGTTATGATCTCCTGTAGGCTCTTCTGCGTCCCGACTCGTCTCCGAGACACCATCTCGTCGCTCTTGCCGACAGGCTCGTAGAGCAGCTTCTTCGCAGACGCCACCTCATCTTCACTGAAGCTGGACTTGCAAATTTGCACTGCGCTTACCTCGTCCATGACGTCTAGCTTTTGTTGTAGAAACGCCAGGAGTTCATTTGCCGAGTTTGTCAATCGAGCAGCGGCTTGCGCCGCGCTACGCGTAATGTTATTTATTTGAATATGATGCGTTTGCCTGCACCGATCCGCATCGCGTACACGACACACATAGTACGACGTCCTAAAACTTTCAAAGAACGGCGTCATTATTTCGAAGAATATGATGATGTTGATTTTCGCACAAGATTTTGGCAAACGAAAGAATCTGTTTTGGATGCGCAGGAATCAATAAAATCAAAACAACACAAGATAACCTCAAACTCAACAATAAAATATTTGACATTCATTCAACCAGTAAAATGAAATGAAACCCGATTTCTAATGAATTCTACGAAATACATGGTATTTAAATCAGTCGCCTTACATATAACAAAACTATTATACGACTAGAGAAAATAGTGCTCGTTTTCGAAGCAATGACATTACATACAATGACATTTTGTTTTGGTTGGTTTAGAATGTGAGTGAATGATTTGAGAGGCATTCACCTAATGATTGATTTCGTAATGGTCTGTTAAATTATTACCATGGGACTTAAAAATTTAACAGTGCCGTTAGCATCCCTGTTAATTTTAATCATTGATTAAGTAATGCCTCATTTAGAGAATAACTAACAGAGTATTGTAAAACTGGGCCTAATTTACTGACAGATTGCTGTTAAAATGTTATAGGGACGCCTAATGTTCCGTTTCCATACAAATTTCTATCTGCGAGATGTGACAGACCCTCCCACCGATAGATAGCATGGGCGGATAAGATTCCTTACTTTCCGATAGGTTATTGGGACGGCAAAAAAGAGATAGATAGATAATATTTTCTGGAACGGGCGTTAGTCTGTTCGGCTCAGTACCTACCGCTACCGCTAAAATCAGTAATGATTAAAAGACAAAACTGTCGATCACTGGTTCCTGTCGGTCACTGGTTCCTGTCGGTCACTGGTTCCTGTCGGTCACTGGTTCCTGTCGGTTACTGGTTCCTGTCGGTCACTGGTTCCTGTCAATCACTGGTTCCTGTCGGTCACTGGTTCCTGTCGGTCACTGGTTCCTGTCGATCACTGGTTCCTGACGATCACTGGTTTTTTTCGGTCACTGGTTCCTGTCGATCACTGGTGCCGCTACCCTGAAGGGAAATTAGATATTAAGCTGCACATAGGGTTCTTAGTTGCTTGATTTTGTATAAATAGTTTCAAAACAGCAGAACTGAAACCCTGTTAGATAAAAAACTATTGAGGTTTGTTATACATTAAGTTATTCTACTAATCAAATACAAATACCAATCCAAACCAATAACAATTCTGTTCTAAGAATTAAAAAATAACTTAAGCCTAACATTATGCCAACGAAATGCACAGTACTCGTAGCTAGGCAAAATACATAAACATGTTAAGTTTATTACACAATACAATACTTTAAAATTGTAACTTTTAATTGAATAATTAAAAACAAAATTAAGCATATCCTTTGTTGTAAATAAAAAGTAAACACAAAAAAAATAAAGATAAACCTTTATTTTTAATGATGTAATATTAATTTGATGTTACAGGGATCCAATTCTTTTCAAGAAGGACCAGGCATGATGGGAGGGGACTACCAGATGGTAAATAAACAAGATGGCCGAAACGCTTTACTCAGTTTAAAGATTGAAACAATTTAAAAAAACACGAAAAATATTTATAAAATACAGTGAAAAAGTTAAATGCCTACCTGACCCAGCCAATATTTTTTTTTACTGTATTTTATAAATATTTAATTCAGCTTCAATGCAGCAATTAGCACTTAAAAATATAAAGTAAAACCGGAAAAAGTTGACCCGAAAAAGTCTTGACCATAGCTGATCTCGGCGCGGCAGTCTTCTTGATGTTTGACATTGACACATGTGACATTTGTATGAATGGTTGCTTTTTTTGAAGTTTATTTATTTCCATTATCAGTTCTAAGCTTAGATTAAAACAAAAAGAGGAAGATACGCTACTCGCTAGCTGTGCGCGGGCCTGCTAAACCGAGTCCAATGGACCTGCTTTGTTCCAGTTTACGTTAAAACAGCGACTTGTTTGCATGTGCTGCGTTGTCAGTGTCAAAACGATTTTATTTGAAAATAACGCAAAAAAATGCCTTCCTGTGCATTTCTCCAGTGCACGAATCACTCAAGGCGTAAAAACAAGACACATGGAATCACTTTTCATACGTTTTACACCAAAAGTATATTTTTAAAGAAAATTCTTGTGAATTTGTTGTGCATTCCGGACATTTTTGAGTTTTTGTTTTTGATTGCGAAGCGACCGAGACGTCACTGGCTGACTCCCTCGCGCTGACGTTGAAATTTACCGCTCTGTCTCGCTCGCTCGATTTACACTTTATAGGTGTGCGTGTGAGAGTCTTTGCATATGTAGTTAAGTAGGACTATATTTTGATTGACTACAAGTATGAGCATGCCGTATCTTCCTCTTTTTGTTTTAACCTAAGGTTCTAATCACTTCACTTGAATTAGACATATTTTGAATGCCAAGAAACTTAAATACACAAGCAGATTTTTATAAAATATCCGTAAAAAATGCCTATCCAAACGTTTATCCCTGAAATTCGGCGGATTATCAAATCTGTTATCTATGATAGGTAAATTTACCTCAGAACAATAACTAAAGCTATACAAGGATGGCTAAAATAAAAATCGTGCAACTATGTTTAGTTCCGTTCTATCTTATGGCTAGAAAAGGAGGTTGGAGTGCAACAAATGGTTGACACATAGTTTTTATTTTTTGTATTGTTATGTCAAACGGTAATCAGAAAATCGGTGATCAAAAAAAATCTTTGAGTCCTTTGTAAAGTCACTTACTACATTACCTCAAATATGACGTCACAAATCTGGTGACACCTTTGAAATAACGAAAGAAAAGGGACAATCGATCTCTTTCCAATACATCACTTAGGTTCATTAGTTAAAATAGTACCTACGAACTGATGAATGAGTGTTGCTATTTTAGTCCGGTTTCTATAGCTTTAGTTATTATTCTGAGAAATTTACTGACAGATTGCTGTTAAAATGATATAGGGACGCCTAATGTTCCGTTTCCATACAAATTTCTATCTGCGGGATGTGACTGACCCTCCCACCGATAGATAGCGTAGGCGGATAAGATTCCTTACTTTCCGATAGATTATTGGGACGGTAAAAACAGAGATAGATATTTTTTTCTATCTGTGGTATGCTAAAAATGGTGATAGATAGGATATTGGGAACGGGCGTTAGTCGTTCGGCTCAGTACCGCTAGCTCCAAAAATTGTATCCCATCACCTGTCTGGCGGTACCTGACCCGGACCATTTACATATTTCAATCTCAAATTCTCCATCCCTAGTTAGCTTGTTAGCTCCGTAAAACTAACTAGGTACTATACTAGCGTCAACTAGGTACAGGTAATAATAATAAAATAAAAAAAATAAAAATTCTCTCCTTAAAAAAAATTACAATACATCAATTTAATATTTGTGGGAGACTGGAGTCTAAACTAGGCAGTGGCCTGCCGGTTTTTAGAGCTCCAGGCCTCCGACCCTCGTACACATATACATGGGTTTTACTTGTAGGCAACTACATCATTGCATTTAAATGATACATTCGGAAGAGAACTATTTACTACAAAATAAACGAAATATATTGAATAAGTGTTTGCGTGTGAGGGTGTGTGTGTGTGTGAGAGAGGGTGTGTGAGTATGTGGGTACTTCTATCGTATTCGTTTCCAAATTCTCCAGCCTTAGTTAGATCCGTAAAACTAACTACTATACTAGCGTAAACTACCTAGTTTACGTACGTTGTATAGGTACAGGTACTTCGTTCGTATTCGTAGTATTCAAAATAAGGGGGCTGCACAAGATAAGATTCATACAAATGCTCTTTTTTGTTTTTTTTTAAAGGGAGTTTGCTGATTGTCTTGGACGGCATTTTCAGCTTTACCGGGCTTGTTTGGGGGCGGCGAAAAACTTAAAGGGCGCCCTACTAGATTCTCCGAGACTCTGGGAGGGCACGGGGACGCGCACTTTTAAGTGTGCGATGCCGTACCCTCAGAAATCCTCCGAAGGTGATTCGTTTCAACACGGCTTGAGGTACACTTTACGTACCTCGCCGCCCCTAAAACAAGCCCGGTGAAGCTGATAATGCCCAGTGGCAATCAGCAGTCACTCTACAAAAAAAAAAAAAGTTTTGGATCGAATCGCTCGAGTAACGCACATGATTGTTTTATCCATTCTAGGCCCATTACAAGAATTGATTTTTTAAGTTAAATATTATAAGGAGATGTTTTTTGTTCTTTGTAATAGCAATACCATGACTATTACTTGGTATATTAAGTTATTTTTAATTCATTAATTAAGTGACATTGGCCCCAAATACTCGATAATAACATAATATCATGCGCATAAAAATGTCAGATTCAAATATAGTGCAAAATTATCTACTCCAATATACTTACATTGCAAGAATTGACCAGTTAGTGAAAATGACTTATTAGACAAACTGACGAATTAGAAATTGAAAAATTTACGAGAATGGCGAATGAGGGAAAATTACCAGTAGTGCACTAACTCCCGTCAGAGGGTTCCTAGAGGGGATGGCATCACTCAAGCATGTCCTCGCTCCCGACTAGATTCTCCGAGGGGTTCAAGTCAAATCGGGTCTTCTAGGTCCCATGAAGCACACTATGTTATGTAAAAAAGACAAAGTGTTGAAAAAATTCCACGAGTGGGATTCGAACCCGCATCCCATGACATGCCGGAGGTGCACTGCTAACTATGCTATCGTGGCTCAATCCAACTCGCCGAAATTAATCAACATTATCTACTTTTACTTTATAAGCCAAAGGAAGGCCTATTCAATGTCGATAACTACGTCATCAACATCCGATCTTAATAATTTTACAAATATTGAAAGATCAGTTTACAATTAGGCATTTAAGTATGTTTTGTACTTATAATAATTATTTTATTGGACTATCTATTTCAGGGTGGGCCTGGATCTGGAATGCCTCACATCTCTGAATTGGTGAAGGAAGCATTGGCACCAAAGGTATTGGTGCCAATGCTTCCTTGGTCTTTATGAGTTGGCAATTGTGAAAAATGCAATGCAACGTCACTTATTAAATTGTTGCAAAAGAATTAGAGCTTCATCATCATCAGCTCATTTTATGTCCCCACTGCTAAGAATAATATAATAATTAACAGGTTGACTGCCGCCGGGCCCAATAGAAATTCAATTGTTTGTCGGTCAAATGCTTAGAGCATTAGTTTAATGCTCTAAAGTCAAATGGCGCTTAAGTGTTAAAGCTTAAGGGTGCGCCGTCCATAAGTGACAAGTGTCATATGTTTTATTTGAAATGTCGTCGTCCATATTTATTTGATGCCGCGCGGCCATTCTAATTTTGTATGGGGAATTTAAGGTGCTTAATAAAAAATAATTATTTAAATAACCACTTGATGAATCGAAAATGTAGTCTAGCAATTTGTAGTTTATCCATTGATGATTGTTTAGACAAAATCAGAGGTACAATAATTTAGATAAACTATAAGAAATCTACTAAACGCCGCCACTCGTTTCCATGATTTTTGCCCAACTTTAAATGATATTGTAGAAAAAACTATAGCGTGTTATGAATTTATGGTTCTGACAAATTGTAAACACGTTCCCTGTGATACTAAATATATATTTTGTTCATTTAATACGATAGTATTTTCAATTATATCTACTTAACCGTAACTGCATTTTTGGCATTTTTACGCACTCGGTCTTCGATTGCTAAGGTTTAGCAACTTTCGCAAAGGCCGGTCATCGGATGGGTGACTAAAATATACATATCGAGCTCCTCAGTGCTTCGGAAGGCACTTGAAGGCGTTGGTCCCGGCTGCATTAGCAGTCGTTAACAACCTCCAATCCGCACTGATAACATTAGTGACAGTTTGTGTGAGCACATTGGAATCCTTGTACCTCAGTTTTACGATATGCACTGGGCGTTAGGCAGCTGACACATTTTTTTCAAGTCCCAAACCAGCATGGGACATCATCATTTCATTTACACAACTTCAGTAATACTGCTGTGAGAGCTCATGGTCAGGTCCTAATTATTTACAAGTTTATGTACACACATAAAAAGGTAACAAAATAAGCTTTACCGGTAAATGTAGTACAAGGGCGCTGCTTATTTCAGTTCTGAAATATCTTCCAGCAGGCCCGCAAAAGGAAACGTTATAAATATTGGTAGAATTAATGTGTACCTCTTGCAAATTTAAAATAAACTTAAATATTTATGTTACACATAAATACTAATAATTGCATCAACAAAGGAAATATACATAACAAAAACAAAAGGTAAAAAAAAAGAAAAGAAATTAATATACATAGGACGACAGAATCAACCGGACAGGTAGTGTTCCTTCAAACGCTTTTTAAAAAGGCTGATGTTACGAGAGTCTTGAATATTAGGCGGCAGCGCGTCCTATGAGGTTTCGACCCTTAGCAATGAGGAATACGATGCAAGGAGGTAAGTTTTTCAACCTAAAGACTTGCCTTGCGCCAGTAGTTCAGGATTCCGGGTGAAGTGTGCTACCTTCAGCCTTATCATTGATGCAATCATCATTAGGTAAGATGAAGACCAATTGTTTACCAATAAGGAATTTGGGATGCGGTGGATCTTTAAGAGCGTTTACGCCGCACACTAGCGCCATTAATGAAAAAATAAACATATCTAGTAATTAGAGATAGAAAATCAAATTATGCTCAACAAACTATTTGAATGAAGTAATTTAGCATTTTTACGTCACCTAATGAACACCTCACATGTTTTGGTTTAGTTAAATAAGACGTTACGGCCACTTTTAACTATAACGCCATATTTAACTAAACCATAACATGTGAGGTGTTCATTAGGTGACGTAAAAATGCTAAATTACTTCATTCAAATAGTTTGTTGAGCATAATTTGATTTTCTATCTCCAATTACTAGTTAAGTTTTTTTTTCACTGGCGGCGCTAGTGTGCGGCGTAAACGCTCTTTAAATCAGGCAGGCTAGTTGGCTGGCTCTTTTAAAAAACAATTTTGCTTTCAGGGACAGTTTTATGAACGACCGCTTCCTAGGATGATGAATCCACCACGGGTAAGTGAGACAAATGAATAAAGAAACAAATAATAGGAAAAGGGCAATGGCAGGGGTATTTATTAACAGAAATTTTAAGTAAATTTTAAGAAATCTATTATATACAAATGCTATAAATTGAAGACTATGTAAGTGAAAAATATGTATGGTAATGTATGACTTTACATTTACAATAGTGCAATAGAACTGGAATTGTATCTTGTATGGTAACACAAAACTGGAAAAAGAAATAGTTAGCCATTATTTTGTGGGTTATGTTTTCAGCCCGTATCTACGCACTCCTGAGCTAACCTCCTCAATACTACACTATTCCTTTCTGTTTTGAGCTGTTCGCATCCAGGTTCTCCCCGCGAGTGAATAGACAAATAAAACACACTGGTGAATAGACCACAATTAAAAATACTTTTCAGTATCCTAATAAAAACTATGTACGATTTTCAGGGTAAACTAGGCCGGCCGATGTACGACGGTTATCAAGACAATGATGATGAATACCCTCAAGGAAATGGGCCTATGGTAAAGCTGTTCCAATTCTAATTTTATTTCTCTCACAAATAACCTGGTGGTAGATAATCGCTGGTAATGGGTAGGTTGTAGCATAATATTTCCCCGATCCGATCCGAACCCCTCGGAAGATCTAGTAGGGCACGGGGACACCCACTAGTGCGTGATGCCGTTCCCTCTAAAAAACCTCCGAAGGTGATTCGTTTCACACGGCTTGAGGAACCCTTTAAGTTTCTCGCCGCCCCAATGTTAATGAAAAAAAATGTTTATATAATTTTTAACGCAAATTTTGTTGCGAACAAATTACAAAAACACAAATGTTGAAAAAATTTCCACGAGCAGGTTTTGAACCCGCACCCTTCTGACATACCGGGTCAGGTGCTCTCCCAATTGAGCTATCGTTGTTCTAACCAGCCTGCCGAAATTATTCAACACTATTTACTTTTTACTTTGAAAGCCAAAGGCGCCCATTCAATGTCAACAACTACCGTCATTAACATCTGATCATAATATTTTTACAAATACTAAAGATAAGTTAAGAAGTAGGCAAGGTATTATAAAATGTTAGAACCACGATAGCTCAATTGGGAGAGCACCTGACCCGGTATGTCAGAAGGGTGCGGGTTCAAATCTTGCTCGTGGAAATTTTTTCAACATTTGTGTTTTTTTTTTTAAAGTTTTAAAGCCTATTTTTGTTTTATATTTTGAAAAATGCTGTTAAACCAACGGTTTTAAAGCTTAGAGGAGCTCGAGATGATAAATCTTTGGCCTCTGTGAAAGTTGCTTAACCTTGGCATTGTTAGACCGGATGAGTTAATCACTGCGTCATCGATCTCCTATCGAGGTACCTATTTCTGTATTCCATCCTACAAGATATCTATCAAGAGATCTACAAGATAAACTATAAGAACGTAACTCCAACGCATAGCCATAACTTCATTTTATTTTATATTAATTTAAACAGGGGCCTCCTACGGACTACCCAGACTATAATATGGGGGGCCCCCCAGGGAATCCGCAAATGGTAAGTCGAAAATATATTGAAATTATAATTCTAATGTAAGGTAATGGCACCACTAATTGCCAATTTGCGTTGCCATAAATTAGCATAGATATCATTCAAATATTACAGGATGACAGCAAGGAAGTAGGTGATCGGTAGGTATTCAATTGTTGCTAATGACTTTAAATAATGAAAGGACAAAAATGTCGATCACTGGCTTCTGTCGATTACTGTGTAAGGAGCTTGGGCGAGTGAAACAATCTGTAACTATTAAGGTACATTTATTGTGCTCAACCTTGTTGAAGCCGTGAAAAGAGAACGAGTGGCGGGCGCAGGCTCTTATATATTGGCAGACTGCCGCTGTTTGCGGGAAATATAAGAACTACTCATAAGTGACAATTTGTCTAGATTGATTGCAACATAATTAGTTTCCCTTTGTCGGTGCCAGGTGGCGCTAAATATACAACACACTGGTTCCTGTCGGTCACTGGTTCCTGTCGGTCACTGGTTCCTGTTGGTCACTGGTTCCTGACGATCACTGGTTCCTGTCGGTCACTGGTTCCTGACGATCACTGGTTCCTGTCGGTCACTGGTTCCTGACGATCACTGGTTCCTGTCAGTCACTGGTTCCTGTCGGTCACTGGTTCCTGTCGGTCACTATTTCCTGTCGGTCACTAGTTCCTGACGATCACTGGTTCCTGTCGGTGACTGGTTCCTGTCGGTCACTGGTTCCTGTCGGTCACTGGTTGCTGTCGGTCACTGTTTCCTGTCGGTCACTAGTTCCTGTCGATCACTGGTTCCTGTCGATCACTGGTGCCGCTATCCTAAAGGGAAATTAGATATTAAGCTGCACATAGGGTTCTTAGTTGCTTGATTTTGTATGAATAGTTTTAAAACAGCAAAACTAAAACCCTGTTAGATAAAAAACTATTGAGGTTTGTTATAAATTAAGTTATTCTACTAATCAAATACAAATACCAATCCAAACCAATAATAATTCAAAATTTTTACTTTTTATTTTCAAGTGCTAATTGCTGCACTGAAGCTAAATTAAATATTTATAAAATTTACAAAATACAGTGAGAAAATTAAACGCCTACCTGACCCAGCCAGGAATCGAACCTGGGTCTTCCGCAATCCGGGCGGCTGCACTGACCGCTATGCTACCGGGAAGGCTGACGTAGACGCTGAATTTTGTTACTGCTTTTGTAATTTTTAGAGTGCTAATAGCGGCACAGCGCGCCATCTATCCAACGGTCATTGCAACCGTTGGCTATGCAGATTCATCTTTGCAGATGAAATACTACAAATTTGATAACACAACGTTATAGTAAATTTTTACTTTTTATTTTCAAGTGCTAATTGCTGCACTGAAGCTAAATTAAATATTTATAAAATTTACATAATACAGTGAAAAAATTAAACGCCTACCCGACCCAGCCAGGAATCGAACCTGGGTCTTCCGCAATCCACTGCGGCTGCACTGACCGCTATGCTACCGGGAAGGCTGACGTAGACGTTGAATTTAGGAAGGCGTTTAATTTTTTCACTGTATTTTGTAAATTTTATAAAAATTTAAAAATAATTCTGTTCTAAGAACTAAAAAATAACTTAAGCCTATAACATTATGCCAACGAAATGCACAGTACTCGTAGCTAGGCAAAATACATAAACACGTAAAGTTTATTATACAAAAAAATACATTAAAATTGTAATATTCAATTAAATAATTAAAAACAAAATTAAGCATATCCTTTGTCCGCGTAAATAAAATGTAAACACAAAAAAACAAAGATAAAACTTTATTTTTAATGATGTATTAATAATTTGATGTTACAGGGATCCAATCCTTTACAATATGGACCAGGCATGATGGGAGGACCACAAGGGGACTACCAGATGGTAAATAAACAAGATGGCCGAAACGCTTCACTTAGTTTGAAGATTGAAATAATTAAAAAAAACCCGAAAATATTTATAAAATACTTACAGTGAAAAAATTAAAAGCCTACCTGACCCAGCCAATTAAATTTTTTCACTTAAAAATATAAAGTAAAACCCGAAAAAGTTCTAACAAAAATAATTTATTTTCACATTGTAATTTATGTATTCATAATCAAGCAAGCGTGTCCCTGCTAGATTCTCCGAGGTGTTCGAATTGGATAGGGGCGGAACAACCTGAAGGCGCCTCGATAGGCTATATAGGACCTCGGCTCGGTCAGCGCGTATGAACCTGATTCTCGTACTCTTGTTCTATGAGTACGGTGTCTTGGGGTTAGCCTCGGCTGCATTAGTATTCGTTTTCAACCGTTCGCCCCGCGCTGGGTCCGTGCCGTGTGGTGGTTTATGGCCCGTTCTCGCTGTGGTGTTGCCATCTGTAGGAATGGCTTGCCATATAAAAATAAGCTGAGTGTAGATGCTGTATCGATCAATTTGGTGTTGACAGTACATTTTAATACTATTATGAATTGTTTACAGGGCATGGGAAGTCCTTATCAAGGACCGGGACCGATGGGAGGCCCTCCAGGGAGACCACAAATGGTAAATAAATACAAGACAAAGCTATGTTTTGTTTTGAAATTGATTTAAAAGGGTTCATACATTTCGGTTTTCGGAGGAGCAGGTAGGACTGCGATTGCTGAAGCCAAGCCACTTTCGCAAAGGCCGGTCATCGGATGGGTGACCAAACATGTACAATTTTGAGCTCCTCCGTGCTTCGCTACTTCGCCAGACACGTAAAGCCGTTGGGTCCCGGCTGCATTAACTGTTTTCAGAATGCTGTTGCGGCTGCCGCGCTTCTGTAGTGCGTCCGCGATGTTCGCCGACGCGCGTACGGTTGATTTTTAGGCGATCAGGCGCAAGCGTATCTCCTCACTGCTACGCAGAGTGCGTGGTAGCAGTAACAGCATTCTGAAGACAATATCAGATAAATATGATTGCCCAATACAATAGTTTTTTGTAAAATATGTTATTGGGGCAGTTAAATAGCTTTTAATGTACAATTTTATTAAATATTATTTTTAAATTTTCTTATTATTTATTCAATTACTAACATAGTTTATTAAGTGCCCATTGTTACTAATCATTATTTATTTATTTATTTATTTATTTTATTGGAATTAGGCAATATTTCAATGAAACTCTTGTTAGAATTCTTTATAACCACGATATATTTATTGAGCACAACCGACATGACATTTATGTTGCAAAGAGAAAAACAGCGCGCCTAGCGGCAGAAAACGAAAACTTAATTCGTACGTTTATAAAGATAGTTAGCAACAAAACGTTTACAAAGACACCTATGTACTACTTTATAAATTTATAATTATTCAACATAGTTATTTATTTGGACAACAAAAAAGATAACAATCATTGAAGTATAAACAAAATTATAATATTTAGTTCAGTGCTAGACTAATAATTGGATCTATTGTTACTTTTTAACAATTAAGCCATCGCTAACAACCACCACACTGAGTCCGCGTGGTAGTTTATGACCCTTTCACCCTGTGAAGTTTTCATCCATTACGGAAGTCTTTAACCAGTGCGTCCTACCTGTTATGGCATACGGAGCCCAGACGTGAACACTAACGGTACGACTAGTCCACAAATTTAATGTCACTTAGCGAGCTATGGAGAGAGCTATGCAACAATGCAAGGTTGGTTAAAAAAAACAGGTGTAACTCTAAGGGATCAAATCCAGAACGAAGTAATTCGCCAGAGAACCGGAATAACTGACATAGCTCAAAGAATTTCTTCCCCATTTTACCATCGAGAATCCAGACGTACGGCTGGCTACCACCCTTACCTGGTTGATATTCCACTTCTGCGCACTAAGCGTTTTGCTTCTACATTTTTAATGCGTACAGCCAAAGAGTGGATTTCCCTACCGGCGTCTGTGTTCCCGAGTGCATATAACCCTAAAGTTTTGAAAGCCCGAGTGAATTGGCTATTTCTGGGCAAGCTTGTTCCATCGTCGGCCTCTTCTTAGCCCTAGGAATTAGAATGAGGCCAAGAGCAAGCCCATCTCAAAATAAAAAAATAATAATTGCAAGCTGAAGTGACAATGGGCTGGTCATATAAGCCGCAGGACCGATAACAGTTATGGTAGACGTGTTCTAGAGTGGATACCGCAACTCGGCAGATGTAGTGTAGGACGCCCTCTGGCGCGGTGAAGCGAGGATATACGCAAAGTGGCTGGGCAGCGGTTGGATGAGAATAGACGAAGATCGGGCTCAGTGGCATGCATTGGGAGAGGTCTATGATGTCAAGCAGTGGACTGCTGTGGGCTGATTATGATGTACATTTAAATACTGTTATGAATTGTTTACAGGGCATGGGAAACCCTTATCAAGGACCGGGACCGATGGGAGGCCCTCCAGGCCCTTCACAAATGGTAAATAAATAATATAGGCCTTTGCCTATTGTCTTAACAATATATATCTGTTTTGAGATTAAATTGATTTAAAAGGGTTTATACATTTCGGTTTTCGGAAATGCGCGTATGGAATACGATGACTACGCCTCGATTTATAAACATTAAAAAAATTTAACAAAAAAAGTCGATTTTTTTTGTTAAAATTATTGTTTATTTCTCGCTTTTTATTGATTTGTTTCGATCTATTTATCAAAAGCGAATATGGGTAGACCTACTAAACGCGCTGCTCGTATGAGACAGTATCCTCCTATCTCAAAGTATGAAATCAAAAACTGAGTTCCGATGCCTGCCTTCTTTTGCTTCGTCATAGTCGCTTAACTGTCTTAATCGAGATATCTTATCGCCACCCGTGAAATACTTATCATTGAGGAGTTCCGATGGCAATCTGTGGTCATTTTCATCAGTTACACTTCATCAAATGATACTTTCTAAATGCAAATGCTTGACTTATTGCTGAAAATACCATAATCGCTATAGGTATGCCCACAATATTTGGGGAGTTCCCTCAATTCCTTAAGGATTCCATCATCAGAACTGGATCAATTTAAAATGCAATGAAAGAATCATCAAAATCGGTTCACCCAGTCGGAAGTTCTGAGGTAACAAACATAAAAAAAATACAGTCGAATTGAGAACCTCCTCCTTTTTTTTGAAAAGAAAAAATAAAAGTAAAAAAAAAGTTAAATAAAGGTTAAAAAGGCTGATCCTTACTGGCGCTGTCATAAGGTCGAGAATTCGTAACACCTGATATAACTGAGACCGCAAATTAACAGAATTAAAAAAAAATATTGGTTTTGGTTATCAAAATATGCAGCTGCTAAATTATGAATATTGATGTTATCAATGTAATCGTATTTGAGTGGTTTCTAAGCATATAAATTAAGTAATTTTTAGAATAAATATTATTAACGGGATTATTACCATGTTTATTGTCGTGTTTGAGTATCCGATATTTCGGCACAGTTGCATGCGCCATGATCACGGATGTACTAAGTAATTTTTGTTGTATAAGTGGCGGCACGTAAGGTTAGCGCTGAACGAAACGTGGTGGGGATAGCTGCGCATGAGTATTGTCGCGCGACCAATGTGGGGCACGGAATGCGACTAAAGAGCCAATTGGCGCTACGCACGCACGCCCGCCCTTCCCCAGCCCCCTGTGATACCTTAATTTTGACTTCTGCGCAAAAACGGTCAGCGCTAGACTTACGTGCCGCTACTTATAATTTCATCTATAGTGATTTTTAGTGGTGTTTTCAAAAATAACTATGATCGAGTCACCCATTATACAATCGTGTATTCGAGCTAGCAAATTCAAGATAAAGACATGAATTTACCTATATCAACATTTCTATTCGTTAGTCATATTATAGTCTTAAATTATTCGACAAAAATTGGTGCATTTTTTCAGTGTGTCGCCTTATTAATAAATTTTTGCAAAGGCCGGTTAACGGATGGGCAACCAAAAACTATTTCGAGCTTCTCAGTGCTTCACATGGCACGTAAAGCCGTTGGTCCCTGTGGCGGCCTGCGGTCGATGATGGGACGTTGGTAATGATGGTGGGTTCCATGGCGATGGTAAATAACGACTGCGTCTCTATATGTGATGTTGTATATTTACAGGGACTACATTGTGACTGACTTATTATCTAAACCTTACAAGACTATTTATACAATATAAACTGTGTAGATGTTAGAGGGAGGATGCCGTGACTTATCTTAATCAGATCTACACGCGATTAGGAATGCGTTTACAAACTCTTTAACCATACGTGAAGATAAGAAATTATGTGGCGACCGCAGGCCGCCACAGTCCCCACTAGGCCCGCGTGGTGGTTTATGGCGCGTTCTCCCCCTGTGGTGTTGCCATCCATAGAGAAGAGAAGGCTCGCGCCCCAGACTGCTGGGGACATTAAAATAAGGTGGTGTAGATGCTGCATCGATCAATTTGAATGTGATGTTGACTATACATTTAAATACTGTTATGAATTGTTTACAGGGCATGGGTAACCCTTTTCAAGGACCGGGACCGATGGGAGGCCCTCCAGGTTATTCACAAATGGTAAATAAATTAGATAGCCCAAGCGCTATTTTGTTTAGATATTGCGTAAATTTGATGCATAGCCCGGGATTCTGATCACCAACCCGCATTTGGCAGACGTGGTGATAAGGCCAATACCCATAAACCTTTCGTCTGCTTAGTGCCGGACTCGTCATATAAATAAAAAAAATTCTATTGTGTCCGTATTCACAGCAGATGACAGGTTGTAGCGTTGACTTATTTCTATAAGGGAGGCTTTAGTCCCACCCTGGACCTTTGGACACCCTGCTACACACGACTTTAAAGTTTAAACTGGCAACCCCCACCAACCTTACGGTTATGAAGTTAGGTGTCAGAAATCCTTGCGCAAGCACAAGGGACCATCTGCATCAGGTCATAACGCCAGATCAGAACACGTCGGTTACGCATCCTTCATCCGGTACTTTTAAGACTAGTGTCTCAAGCTAGTTCCTTCGTGGACACGTTTAGTCCACTACCTATCATCCAGATAGGTCACTGGAGCTGTAAGCTCGCTCACTTCTCGTTGCACTATGAGCACAACTCGCAGTGTACCACTACATACTAGCAGTTGGCCAGTAAAAATACGCTATTTTATTTTTAATTATTAACATAATAATATGGAATGTCTATAGGGCCCCAAACCTTATCAGCAACGGCCAGGCATGATGGGTGGAGTGCCAGGGCCTCCAGGGAATATGAAAATGGTAAATAAATAACACATAATACTTATACGTTAAAGTTTATAAGATATTTCTTGCAGTTAAAACATGGGTCATTTAAATGAAATCGTAATTTAAACGAGGGTGTCGTCATCATCATCATCATCATCAGCTCATTTTATGTCCTCACTGCTGGGGCACGAACCTTCTCAATGGATGGATAGGGAGAACGGGCCATAAACTACCACGCGGGCCCAGTGCCGGTTGGTGGTTGTTAACGACAGCTAATGCAGCCGGGACCAACGGCTTTACGTGCCTTCCTAAGCACGGAGGAGCTCGAGATGATAAAGTTTTGGTCACCCATCATATGACCAGCCTTTGCGAAAGTTGCTTAACCTCAGCACTCGCACATCGGGCGCGTTAACCGCTGCGCCATTGAGCTCCTTCTCCTAAACGAGGGTGTAACCAGTGTTTATTAATCATCATCATCATCTCAGTCAAAAGACGTCCGCTGCTAGAAAAAGACCGAATCTAGTAGGGTTCGGAAACTCGCTTGCATGTCTCCCTCTAGGAACCCTCTGGCGGTGTTTCGAACACACGGCTTGAGGAACCCTTTCAGTTTCTCCCCGACCCCAAACAAGGCCGGTGACGGTGTAAAGACTATATGTGGCCAAGTCAAGTAAGTCCTTTCTTCCTCATAATTATGCCCTGTAATCTGTGCCTGTAATAATAACTGGATCAAGGAACACAGTAATGTCAACCATGCGTAGCGGCAGAATTGTCAGTATTGTTGTATTTTGAATCATTTTAATGTTATAAATGGTTTTTAGGGTCTAAGTCACCAAGGCATGATGGGAGGACCAGGAATGGTAAATAACATCTTCCAGTATTTATAAGTTCACCGAGTAATACGACATTTATGTAAAACGCTTAGAACGAGTACAGAAACGGTTTTGTAGCATATATCTTTCCAATCCGGCCTAGCGAGGAAACTGCCCTCGTACACTGACCGCCTTATAAAGTACCTAATGTTAAGTTTGAAAGATAGACGTCAAATGCTGGATCTTCTTTTCTTGCACAAGTTGGTTAGTGGTGGTCTGGATTGCCCGGGCCTTCTTGCGCAGCTGCAGTTTCACATCCCTTTTAAGTTACCAAGAGATGGGAGATTAGTTCCATTTACATCCTAGAGGTCTAAAAGCCAGCTCGGCCACCACTCATTAATAAATAGGCTACAAAGACAATACAACTCACTGCTGAAGAGGTCTGCTGATGTCGATATTTTGTCCTGTAGCGCTCTAAAACCTAAGAGAGCTATACTTGATTCGTTCAAGTTATAGCTCTGGTGCACCCAATTCTGTTAAATATTTATATTATATTTTATACTTAGTATTGTCACGTTTGCTTGTCGTGGCAGCCTGTAAGAGAATCTGCACTTATCTTAAATATAGTACATAAGATTAAACAATGTAAATAGTGTAAGATTTGTTGGTTGCACTTAATAAATAAATAAATAAATAAATTAATGAATAAATAATCATAGAAATGTTTTTCTAATTTAATGTAGTGATGTTCCGTTCCAATCAGAGAAGCATGATGGTGGAAGCCTGGCAGAAGCTCCTTTAGTAGTAGGTTCAATGAGGGTCCATTGGAGAGAAATAAAAGAGGTGTTCTATGGACGGATGTTTATTGTGTGTGGATGTTTATCAGTAGATTGAAGGAGGGGAATACGTGTGATTCTATTTTGGAGGTGCCACAAAGTAATAATTTACCAAATTTTTTCGTTCTTGACGGAAGAACTGCTAGCCTAACTGCTAAGCCGAATACATACATACATACATATAATCACGCCTCTTTCCCGTAGGGGTAGGCAGAGACCACTTTTTTCCACTTGCTACGATCCATACATACTTGTTTCGCTTCGTCCACTTTCATTATTTCCTTCATACATGCTCTTCGGTTTAGGGTACTCTTGACCTGGCCTTTTTCCAAGACGTCCCCGATTTGGTCTCGAAACGTCCGCCTAGGTCTACCCCTTCCAACACTTCCATTCACACTCCCCTTATACACTTTTTTCGTCAATCGTTCTTCATTCATTCTCTCGACATGTCCAAACCATTTCAGTATACCTTTCTCAATTTTTGTCACTACATCTTCTTTCAGACCACAACGTTTCCTTATCTCACTATTTCTTATCCTGTCACTCAGAATTAAAAATAAAATTAAATATATATTTTTTTAAAATTATTATTTAAAATTTGAATTTGAAGTTGAACTTGAATAGCTGCCGTAAATCTGTGACACCAATGACTAGCATGCGTGTCCTAGTTCCGGGTGAAGAATGCGCTTTGGCGCGTCCTGATCCGGCGATATGACTTGACGCTGATGGACTCTTGTGCGAGTTAGTTAGCTCGTGCAAGGTCGTCTGACACCTTTTTCCCTAGAGGGGCCCAACTACTACATCAGATTTGATAAACCACAAATACTCGCTAGAGAACAACTATTCATCCCTAGGATGATACGCGAGGCTATTGAAACTAATAAAACATCCTAATTTTAATAGAGAAGATGGTTGGAATCTACCAACAGCCTGGGATCCCATTATAAAAAATAAATCCCAACCCCAACACCATACCGCCAGACCAAAAGATACTGTAAGCTCTTTCTGCGTAAAACGGAACGCACCTAATTAAATTTAAATGAGGGTATACAAGCTAATAACTCATTATGAGACGACCAACACCTCAATCTCTCTGCTGACCACGGACCCTGCAAAGGGTTCGAAACGTCAAGATAAACATTAAATAAGTAATGTGTAAAATAAACGAGAGTAGATCTGTAAAAGTTGTTTCATTTCATACTTTTTGTAGCCTAACGGTTGGTAGGCGGTGTCAGTATAAACTTAAAGTCGTATAGCTGGGTTTTATGGTTTTAAATATTTTCAGGGCAGCTCGTTTGGCCAACCACAGCATGACCTGTTTGGGCCATCACTTGAGCATCTGGTACGGTACATCATTACCAGCTCTTTTTATGTCCCCACTGCTGGGGCACGAGCCTTCCCTATAGTTGAGAACGGGCCTAGCCACCACGCGGGCCCAGTGCGGTGCAGTGTTTGGTAACGACTGCTAATGCAGCCGGGACCAACGGCTTTACTTACCTTCCGAAGCGTGGATACGGTACACTTACAGAGAAATGCCGGGTTAATAGTTGTGGCCATTTGCTTAGTAATAAAGAATAGGCTGTCCTGTTTTGGTTTTCTGTGACACAAATTTTAGACACTTAAAGACCAGTGTTGGACATATTTCATCACTAAAATAAAAATATATTTTAATTGAAATTTTACGACTTGGTACCTTGAAAGCAAGTGGTCTGTTTGTATTCAATTGTTGCCAAAATCTGAAATCAGTTACTGACCCCTATCATTAATGACTAGCGGCCGCTCGTTTCACCCGCGTGGTTCCCGTTCCCGGAGGAATATCGGAATAAAAACTATCCTATGTGTTAATCCAGGTTATAAACTATCTGTATGCCAAATTTCATCTAAATCCATTCAGTAGTTTTTACGTGAAAGAGTAACAAACATCCATCCATACTTACAAATTTCGCGTTTATAATATTAGTAGGATTAAAGGAATAAACAGATCAGATCAGACAACAGTTCATTGTTAATGCACGTCTAGTTCCTAAATAAGTTAAAAAAATATATATTAGATAACACTTACAATAAGCTAAGTGGAATAACTTTGCTCTGTTATCTCTAGTTTTAAGTTACTTTTGTATACTAGTTTGAAATTAAGCATGCCGTGGCAGCCTTTAATTAAAGCAGCGCCTGTGTAATAGTTGTAGGGTTTTAAATGTAATTAATGTCTTGGTGTATGCTTTGTTGGATGTCCATTAATAAATAAATAAATAAAATAAATGTATAAATAAATGTCGATTACTGGTTCCCGTCGAGAAACAACATCGTACTCGACATTGAACTCGCTCATAACTTGCAAACGAATTTCAACCTACTTTCAAATAGTAATAAAGTCTACATTCGTTTGCAAGTTATGAGCGAGTTCAATGTCGAGGTCGACGCTGTTTTGCTTAGAGAGTAGCACTGCTGGTGCTACTATTTTAGTTAGGATCTCGGATTCTAAAGGTTCGGATTTGATTCCCAGTGGGGGGTGCATAATAGTGTTCTCAGTTTTATTGGTGGTAGGTCTTGCTTGAGGAGTTCGATGGCGCAGTGGTTAACGCGCTCGGTCTGCGAATGCTGAGGTTAAGCAACTTTCTCAAATGCCGGTCATCGGATGGGTGACCAAAAATGTATCATCTCGAGCTCCTCCGTGCTTCGGAAGGCACAGTTAGTCCCAGCTTCATTTAATTAGCTGTTGTTAACAACCACTTATCCGTACTAAGTCCGCGTGGTGGTTTATGGCCCGTTCTCCCTATCCATCCATAGGGAAGGCTCGTGCCCCAGCAGTGGGGACATAAAATGAGCTGATGACGATAAGTCTTGCTTGTAAGACTGGCAACTCTTTCAATATTGGTTAACTGTTCCAATTATTGTTTCAGGGCAATCCGTATGAACCAGAACTAGGCTTGATGGGGCAGCAACATGCGATCGGTCGTCAGGTATAGTCATTATCCAAAATGCAGGGTGCAACGTAACTGGACAAAAATAAAAAAATAAATAATGAAAACAAAAATTACCCCTCTTTTTATTTCCTTAGTCTTTGCTGTCCCACAGCTGGGTAAACTTTGCTCAGCAGTGGGATAAAGTTCTTAAATTTGACTCTTACCCATCACCTCTTGTCACTTCCTGTCCAGTCCAGTCGTCCGGTTACTGTTATAATATCTTTTATACAAAAAAATAGTAGGTGAGTGACTCCAATGTGCCTAATATTAAACAGAAGAGTCCACATGCGAAGACAACTATTGGAACAGGACTGCGACTGGCCGTCCTCACATTAATATGAGCGAAATCTCCTAAATCAAGCAAATCTTTTGCATAAAAGGAGGTTCCAACGCATTGTATAATTATGTAAATGTTTAAGATTAACCGCCTCTGTGGTCTAGTGGCTAAAACCACCGGTGTAGACCCAGAGGTCCCGGGTTCGATTCCCAGCGGGGGGTACATGTTTGTGTACTCGGTTTGGTTGGTGGTAGGGCTTGTTTGTCCGCCTGGCTAGCTACCACCATCTTATCTTAATATGTCGCCATAACATCAATGTTTGTAGCATTGTTGGGTTCCGACAGCTAGAGATAAGATAGCCAGTGCCTCACTAGTTGAGGATCCCGGGTGAAGTGCGCTTCCATCATTGGCGTTATCATCACTTAACATCAGGTGAGATCAAGGCACTGTGCTTACCCGTTAATATAAAAAAATAATAAAAAATAAAATAATGGTAGCAAAATAAACATTTTTACATTTTTTTATTATTTCGAATCCTCGCCGTCGCCTTCGCTAGCCGAACGTATAGATGCTCGGGGTTAATATGAAAAATCGGGGTTCATAATCCCATAGCTCCCTTTACACTTCTGACGTGAACTCATACTCTGAGATCTTTATTACTTCTTCATTTTAATGGCGTGCGCGACAGGGTCCATAATTGGGTCTTATATTTTGTTATCATCTTTATGTACATTATGGTTTTGCAATAAATATATTAAGTAGCCGCGGATCGTGCTCGGTGGCGTGCAAATGGAGAGGCCTATGTCCAGCAGTGGACTAGTATTAGGCTGATGATGGTAATGATGATGATATTAAGTATATAGTAGGAGCTCATGGCGTAGTGGTTAACGCGTCCGGTCTGCGAGTGTAGAGGTTAAGCACGAGACATCCCTAAGGATGAATTCCCTATTCATCGAACGAGCCATATACCTCCGCGCGGGCAGGAGCCAAAGCAGGAGATCGAGATGATGAATATTTGGTCACCCATCCGACGACAGGCTTTTGCGAAAGTTGCTTATCCTATCGCAGACCGGACGCGTTAAACAATGCGCCATCGAGCTTCTCCTTGCACCATGGACGGTTTACTCGAGGATGTTGGAAGGCTGTTGATGTCAGCTTTCAGGTCAGAAATAATTATGATGATGTTGATGTCGCTGACACGATAGAAAAAAATAGAGCAATAATAATAAGTTATTTAAAAAAAATATTTTTTTATATTTTTATTTTGTTAATTGTTTTTTTTTCAGGGCAACCAGTTGGAAGAGTCACTAGACCAGATGGAGCCGCTACCTCCGATTGGTCGACAGGTATAGTCAGCATCAAATAAATAAATACATCAGTACAAGTAATGAAAAATATCTTAGCACCTACTTATATTAGAAAATCAAATCTTACTGGATAACATTTTACAAGAAAAAATCAACCAATCTCAAAATAAACCGACATGTCCAACTAGGGTATATATCGGGTCACCTAATTTTTTGTACTTCTAATTGGCAATGAATGGCACACCAACTGTTAGCGACGCGCCATATATAATTTGTTTTTTTTTTGTTAACCTTTTTGAGGGTAATTTGGTGTCGCACCCTTAGCCGGCCAATGGGCCCGCCATTTTATCTCGCACCAGTCTGCGGCCAAACGAACTCGGAGTGACACCACATTACGCCTCGCAAATTAGAAACGTGTGTAGCTATTTAAAACTGCATTATTGTGCTGTATAATAAAACAGTATATACCAAAAACGGCGTACTTCAATTACCAGCGAACCTGATCACCTACAACTGGTACACTCGGCCGGATTAAGTTCGATGTACCACACGCCGCCGCCGCCATTGAAAATGGTGCACACGCGTAGTGTCAGTAAAAAACTGGTGTCCGCAAATGTGAATTCCGAAACAGTTATTAAAACTAATCCTAAAGGCAGTGTTAAATCCGAACCTGTGAAATTACCATTAGTGAAACATCAGGACCCGCTATCGTGTGAATCGGGGTCACAGCTTAACGCGGCGCTGCCGCCATGTCAGTTGGCGCCAAAGCAGGTCGAACCGTCGTCGCCGCCATCGGCCCGCCACCACGCCCTGCACGAAAAGTCGCTGACATGTACTAAGCTCGAGCAGTTGCCTCGAGAAAACCGGCGAGATCATCATAGTAACTCAGCGCGTCCACTTCATCATCCGTCAGAGCAAGACGAAGGTTGGAACTTGAGGCGGCGGAAGCAAAGGCTAGGATACAAATGGCAATAATTGATAAAAAGCTACAAGCCGACCTAGCTGACCTGGAAGAAGAATACAGTCCACAAGAAGGCCATGAGGGTGTTCACACTCACACCGATGTGGAGAAGTGGCTTGAGCACAGCCAGCATGAGATGGAGAAGGAGCAACCAGCCCCCCAAAATGGTACTACTCGGGGTGAGGTGGTTCCGCAACAAGGAGTAGTCGAGATGCTGGCGAGCGCGCTGCATCAACTGCCCAAGTAGCATTTTATTCTCTTTAAAAGGCCACATTTATTTCACTGGTGATCTCTTAGCATTTACAGTGGTCACACTTGGTTCATCGGCTGCAATAAAGTGAACATGTCCACCTATACCTGTGTAAGGCGTGTATAGGGGTGTAAATGTGGCCTATTATGTAACTATTGGCGTTTTGTCAGGACAACATTACTCTTCTAGCCAGCTTTCATTTTCAAAGCTGAACAAGAGCGGTTTAAGAGAAGTTAAATTCGGCATAGGCTGTTCAGAGGTTCACATATACGGTGTTAGATTGCTGGCATTATAATATAACGCATGTGAACATTATTGCAGCCCAAAGCTGTTATATATAACCTTCATATCATATATAAACACAGTGTACTTACCAGTAACAATAAATCACATCAAAATGGCTGTTAGACACGATTCGACGATGGCCATTGGCCGTAAGCATCACAAATTAATATTTATTAAAAAATGTGGTACCAAAGTGATTATTTGAGGAAAAAGCGGCCTAATAGTTGGTTTTAGGTACACTTGTGGTTTGGGTTTTGGATAATCGGCTGTATAATTGTTCACTTGTTACTTATTATAACTCACTTGTCTGTATGAATAACCACACGGAATCTAATATAGTGCCGTTCATCAGCTTTAAAACCACAGTTCTCTCTTTAAACTACCATTAAAGATCTACTATACTGCTACCGTGAACCTTTTGTACACTCAAAGCTGAAAAATTTGTGCCCAAATGGGTGGTACTAGGGCTGTATAGCAAGCTATACAGCTCTTGTGCAGCTCACATAGACAGCTTAAAGAATAAATGTGTACCATAAGTCAACCGCTATAGAACCCCCAATGCTACTTGGGTGGCCACCACTTCTGCCAATAATGGACCTAACACACAATTGCTAAGTCGAATGAGCATACCGAAAGACTTACCTGAATTTTCTGGCGATCCGATGGAATGGCTCCAGTTCAAACAGGCCTACGAAGAGTCTACACAAATATGCGGCTTCAGCAAAAAGGAGAACGTCTGGAGACTACGAAAATGTCTACGAGGACCTGCCAGAGACGCCGTTGCAGCTTTGTTAATTTGTGCAACGTCGCCCGATCAGCTGATGTCTACATTGGAGCTGCAATTCGGTAACCTAGATTATATTTTATTTAAAATTACGCAAGACCTACAAAGATTGCCACCGTTGCCGCTAGATTATCAAGGTGAAATAGTACCCTTTTCTATTAAAATACAAAATTACATAACAACAGTACGTACGGTGCGACGAGTACCTACGCGGTGTTCACCTATTGAATTTAATTTTGTCCAAACTACCTACTGAACTAATTTCTAAATGGGCCGATTACAGTTTCCCGAAATTGCATGACAAAAATAATATGTCTAGAATAGATATTATTTCCGAATTCTTACACGAAGAGGCAATTAAAATGTCGACAACTGCAAATATATTAGCTACGCGCAACTACAATTAGAATAAATACAAGCTGCACGAGAGCAATACCAAGAAATTATTATCTCACACAGTTTTAGTGCAAACAAAAACCGAAGATGGTACAAAAAACTGCGATTTCTGTAATAAAAGTAAACATGAGATAACGAGTTGTAAACAATTTCGCAAAGCGTTACGTAAGGACAGATGGCGCCATATTAAACGAAATGGTCTATGTTTTAAATGCCTACTTTCCCGGCACGACAGAAACACCTGTTCCGCGCCCGCCTGCGTTAAGGAAGATTGTGGCGGGGCGCATCACCGGCTACTGCACAACCCGTCGCCGCGGCGAGAGGACAACAGCGAATCGGCGACCCATGCGCATGCGTCGCCAGCGGAGACTGTTACGCATCTTAGTGTCAATGACAAAAAAGTGTTGTTAAAAGTAGTGCCGGTTCAAATACACGGTCCAAACGGTAAATTTTGTGCTAGTGCGCTATTAGATGATGGGTCAACGGTGTCGTTGATAAGCGGCCCGCGCGGTGCTGCGCGGCCGCGTCGAGTGCCTGCGTGTGCGTGGTGCATGGGACAATGATACGGTTGTATGCGAATCTAATGTTATTACACTTAACTTGTCTAGTATGCGTAATAATAGTGAACTGTTTACAATTAGCGCTCGTACTGTAAATGAATTGAATTTGCCTATCCAAGATGTTTCTCTTAGTAAATGTAACGAATTTAATCATTTGAAAAATGTTGTAATAGACCATAACAATTTATGTAAGCCCGAAATATTACTGGGGCAGGATAACTTTAACTTGTTAATGCCTTTAGAAGTTCGCACTGGTAATATCGATGAGCCGTCAGCTACGCGAACCCGCCTAGGCTGGTGTGTGCACGGAGTGTTGAGTGTGCCGCGCGGAGTTTCCTCTTTGCCTTACACTAGTTTGCTCATCGCGGAGGCGGCGCCTACTGAGGACCGCGCTCTGCGGGACCTGCACGAGGAGGTGCGGCGCTCCTTCTCCATCGACGCCCTGGGAATATCTGGCAAACCGCGACAGAACAAAGAGGAGGTAAGAGCAGCTGCCATGTTGGAGAACGACGCGCAGCTCGTCGACGGCAGGTGGCACGTTAGTTTACCATGGAAGGACCCGAACTGTAAGTTATCTGATAGTTATCCAAATGCCTTTTCTCGCTTGCGCAGCGTAGAAAGAAAAATGACAGCGAGCGAGGAGTATGCGAGTAAGTACAAAGAAAGAGTTAATCATTTACTTCATAATGACTTTGCCAAGGAGTTGGAGAATACCGAGTGGTCACCCAGGACCTGGTACTTACCTCATTTTGGGGTAAACAATCCAAATAAGAAAAACCTACGTTTGGTATTCGACGCAGCTTCTAAAGTGTATGGTAAATCATTAAATGATTATTTACTTACCGGGCCAGACTTATTAAATTCTTTATTAGGAATAATGTTGCGTTTCAGAGAAAACAGGATTGGGGTAACGGGGGACATAAAGGATATGTTTCTGCGCATAAAAATCAAACCCGAGGATCAAAATGCCCTCAGGTTCTTATAGAGAGACTGTCCCACGAGTGAGGTAAAGACGTATGCAATGACGTCACTGATATTCGGCGCCACTGCTCACCGTTCGTGGCACAATTTATTAAAAATAAAAATGCATTAAGGTTTGAGTCATCACGGCCGACCGCCGTAGCCGCGATATGTAAACAACACTACATGGACGACTATATAGATAGTCTACCGGACGTCGCTACAGCTGTTAACATGATTAAAGATGTTACAAACATTCACAAAGAAGGTGGCTTCGAGATCCGTAACTGGACCAGCATATAGTCTATCCGTGTTGGATAGTGTACCAAAGGAAGCATTAGGCGAGGCGGCAGTCAAGTTCAAAATTGACCAACAATACCAAGGTGAGCGAACGCTTGACATGATATGGTACCCAGCTCAAGATAACATTGGTTTCGACGTTTCGTTAAAACGAATCCCTGACAGCATCTTGCAATGTAAACAAAGGCCAACGAAGAGATTAATGCTTGCCGTGGTAATGTCTATTTTTGATATTTTCGGTTTCCTTACACCATTCACAATTCAGGGTAAAATCATGCTGCAAGACACCTGGAAGCATAATATTGGCTGGGATGAAACAATACCCGATGACGTTTACCAGAAATGGTGCGACTGGATTGTTTTATTAAAAGAAATACCGAGCGTACGCATTCCACGATATTATGTAACTGCAGGAGGAACAAAGACGGATTTCGTATCAGCTACAGGTGCAGGCGAGACGGACAACGCTACGACTATGCAGTTGCTACGACATGCTATCGACCGCTATCGGCAAGGTGTGCTACGGGATCTGCTACGGCTGTCACTATCGGGCACGACTATAGCAACTTACAACTATATGTATTCTGTGACGCGTCGTTGAAGGCGATGTGTGCCGTAGCTTACTGGCGTTGGAAGAACAATAATATTGTACACGTTGCATTTATATCCGGTAAAAGTCGGATCGCGCCGATAAAACCTGCAACGATACCTAGACTGGAGCTTCAGGCGGCACTGTTAGCGGCTAGACTTTCCAATACAGTGGCTAAGGAACATAAACTAAAAACCAACGAAAGGTATTTCTGGTGCGATTCCACAACAGTGCTACAGTGGATTAATAATGAAGTGCGAAATTACAAGACGTTCGTAGCAAACCGGTTGGGCGAAATAGATGAATTGACGCGAGCCGGCGAATGGAGATACGTATCTACGAAGTTAAACATCGCAGATGTTGGCACTAGAGAGATTTATGACGTTACAGTATTTAAAAATGAATGGTTGAGAGGTCCTTCATTTTTATATGAGAACGAATTGACTTGGCCGCGTCAAGACATTACATACAAAAACAATGACAATCTGGAATGTGTAAATATTATAAACAAAGAAAAAAGTTACTTACCAGTTCCGGATGCCAGCAGATTTTCATCCTGGATGAGACTACTGAGAGTGACAGCTACGGTCCTAAAATTTATAAATAAATGTAAGAAGGCCACTTCGACGAGCACCTTAATGGAAATGGAAAATGCTGAGCGCTTATTGATAAGACAAGCACAAATGGACAGCTTTGCCGCGGAGATAGCTTTAATAAAGAATGGGAAGAGCATTGAACGTAGTAGCCGACTACTTACCTTGTCACCGATCCTTGACGAACACGAAGTGTTACGCTGTAGTGGCCGTATCGATGCCGTGACCGGAGTCCCACCTGAAACAAAAAAACCTATAATTTTAGATGGAAAACATCACGTGGCCCGCCTGATAGTAAAATACTACCACGAGAAAGCTGCTCACGGGAACCAGGAGTCAGTCGTGAACAATCTGAAACAAAGGTACTGGGTAATTAAAATAAGACCTAGCGTTAAGTACGTAGCGGCACGCTGTATGCTGTGTAGAATAAAAAAGGCAAAACCAGAGGTGCCCAGAATGGGTGACTTACCGGAAGCGCGTATGGCTCATCACCAGCGGCCTTTCACTCACTGTGGAACTGACTTATTCGGGCCAATGTATGTAGCAGTCGGACGTCGACAGGAGAAAAGGTATGGAGTAATCTTTACTTGTCTTACTGTACGCGCGGTGCACTTACAGATAGTCCATTCGATCACTACCGATTCTATGATCATGGCACTTCGGCGCATGGCAGCGAGACGAGGCTGGCCACGCCATCTGATGTCGGACAATGGTACCAACCTGCGAGGAGCGGACACCGAGCTCAAACGTGCACTTCAGGAGCTGGACGAGGAGACGCTTCGAATCGAAGCGGCTAAAAATTACACTGAATGGACATTTATTCCCCCCGCAAGCCCACATTGGGGTGGAGCTTGGGAACGTTTAATTAAAAGCGTCAAAACGTCACTAAAGGTCATCTTAAAGGAGCGTGCGCCAAGGGACGAAGTTCTGAGTACATTGATGACAGAGGTTGAAAATATAGTTAATAGTCGCCCCTTGACCCACGTGTCTGTCGAACCCGGAAGTACCGAAACACTTACTCCTAATCATTTTATTTTAAGAACCTCCTCAAACCTACCGATACCAGGCCAGTTTGATGATTCAGACCTTTACTTTCGCAAGCAATGGCGTAGGTCCCAGCGATTAGCCGACATGTTTTGGAAGCGGTGGGTCAATGAGATACTGCCTGACCTTGTACCGAGGCACAAGTGGAACCAAGAACGGCAGGCATTAAAGGTAGGTGATTTGGTATTGATCGTGGACCCAGGGGCACCGCGCAATGTGTGGCCGAAGGCGATTGTGCAGCAAGTATTCCCGGGTGCTGATGGTCGGGTGCGACTTGTCGAGGTGAGAACTAGTACGGGCACGTTGAGGCGATCCGCGGGGCGCGTAGCCAGGATTCCTTTAGTTGATGAGTGCTGAGCCAGCACTAGGGAGGGGCGTGTTAGCGACGCGCCATATATAATTTGTTTTTTTTTTGTTAACCTTATTGAGGGTAATTTGGTGTCGCATCCTTAGCCGGCCAATGGGCCCGCCATTTTATCTCGCACCAGTCTGCGGCCAAACGAACTCGGAGTGACAACACATTACGCTTCGCAAATTAGAAACGTGTGTAGCTATTTAAAACTGCATTATTGTGCTGTATAAAAAAACAGTATATACCAAAAACGGCGTACTTCAATTACCAGCGAACCTGATCACCTACACCAACGGTTAGCCTAAATTTTTTTCGCATAATTTCACTCTTCATAATCGTGTTTGGTCTTGGCCCCTACTTTTTATCGCCATATTGTTATTTACCAAATGCGACATTTGGCGGAACAATTCGTAATCCCTAAAGTTTGCAATTACTAAATATTAATTCACACAAAATTAAAAATCACAAAGTATAAGAGCTATAAATAAAATATTTTTGTATGGAGCTAGATTTCTGTAGTCCAATAAAAAAAAATAACCTCGAAATTCAAGACAATCGCTACGCTGCGCTTCGCGATTGTCTTAAATTTTTGGCTTAAATTCGAGCTTTTATATATTAAGCGAAATTGTCGTAATGCCAAAATAACGTTATGCCAATATTTTTTAGGGTATTTCACATTATATAGGGTCTAACAATATCAATAAGCGAACGTTTAATGGGAGAATCTATACATCACACTGAGCATGCTCACCAAATTTGGTCCAAAACTACAGGCTCGTTACCGAGATAATCAACAAAACATTATCATAATTCACCAAAAAATACACCCTTTCCAAAACTGTACAGCTGTACTACACGCACACAAAAATAGAATGGTTTTTTAAATGTGTGCGTGTATCTGTACACTATCTTTTTATTGACGCTTGCATGCGTGTTAGTAAAGATACAGCATGTTTCATGATGTGCATTATTTTAATTGATTTAGTTTGATAGAAAAAATAACTTTAAAAAATCACTATAAAATTGGAGCCCATTTTTTATCATTGTATTCAGAATGATGTATAGATTAAACGTTCTTAAACGTTCGCTTACTGATTTGTTAGACCCTGTAGATCCTAAAATTAGGGCTTTCAATTCTTAGACCAAATTATAATGGTGGCAAAACAATTGTTAGGCGAAACAATAATTGTTCGTTTTAAGTTTAGTCCAATACGGTTTGGCCATGTAATATTAGGACTAAAATTTTTAGGCGAACCGAAGGGCACCCTTCCAACTAACCTAACCTTAACTAAACTTTCCTTTCAGGGCGGATTCGCCAAACAGGACTTTGAGGAAGCTATGCAACTCATACCCACGAGACAACCACCTGTGGTAAATGCTCTTAATCTTAATAAGCTTATAAATGGCATACGGTTGAATTTAAGCCTTCTCACTAGACGGGAGACCTTACCTGAGAAGAACCGGCAGGAAAAAAAGCAGGGCCTTTTTTCTTCCTTTCTTTCACAGCGTCGAAATACCTAATTGAAAATGGCATCTCCATCATTATAGGAAACTTTAAACAAATAAACAAACAAAACATAAATAAATTCTCGTTGGCGCATAAGGGGACGCACCGCTAAACAATTAATCTAATACGGAGCATTTGCGCCCCGCCCCGTACCATAAGAAGAACTGTTTTTTTTCCTTCAAATTAAAACTACAAATTATTTAAAAAAAATGAACTAGCTAATTGAAGTGTATGTTAAGATTAATCTATTAAGAAAATTTAGATGCTTAAATCGGTCTGGTTTGCCTGTAAAATCAAATCTATGTTTTAAAAGAGGTTACTTTGATATTTTTTTCTGTTATAAAAGTTGACAAATCGTGTTTCTGCAACTACCAAAATGAAGTCAATTAAATGAAAAATCATGTCATCAAATACCACTTTCATATGTTTTGTAATTGTTGGGAAAAATCAAGATCCCCGCCACGTAAATTTCCAATCCGTCGCCTTAACAACGCGCCCGGTATGTCAGTGCGGACTATCGCAAAGGCCAGTCATCGGATGGGTGACCAAATCATCATCTCGAGCTCCTCCGTGCTTTGGAAGACATCTAAAGACTTGGATCAGGTTGCATTGGCGTCGTTAACAACCACCAATTCGCACTAGGCCCGCGTGATGGTTTATGGCCCGTTCTCCATCTATAGGGAAGGCTCGTGCCCCAGCGATGGGACATAAATTGAGCCAGTGATGATGTCAGGATGACTTTGGCGCCCCTTGTCACCAGGCACTTTGAACGACCACTACACTCGCTCGTTCCTGGGGCGGTGTTGTGGAAGTGCACTTCACCCGGAATCCTCAACTACTGAGGCACTGGCTATCTTATCTCTTATTATTGAATTATCTGATTAATCATGTTAATTTCTTTTTAGATGCTAAGCAGTATCGCCCCGTTTGCTAAAGGTTCACAAGGGGAGAAATATTGGTTACAAAGGATCCAAAATGTAAGTTATCCTACTAATATTATAAACGCGAAAGTTTGTAAGTATGGATGGATGTTTGTTACTCTTTCACGTAAAAACTACTGAATGGATTTGGATGAAATTCGGCATACAGATAGTTTATAACCTGGATTAACACATAGAATAGTTTTATCCCGATATTCTCACGGGAACGGGAACCACGCGGGTGAAACCGCGAGCGGCCGCTAGTAAAATATATATTTAAGTAATAGAAAACATTAATATTCATTGCCATACAAGGTACAAAAAGGGCACATCAAACAGAATAAAACAAGCCCTCCTAGTACACGTATTTCCTCCTTCCTGCAACGTGTTTGAGTTGAGTGAGTGAGTTTCTTGCTAGCTTTCGGTTGAAGGCTCTCCCAAAATAGTTCGCTGGTTGCCATTGCGCATTTTCAACGCCACCGGATTTCTTTGGGGGCGGCGAGAAACTTAAAGGGTTCCCCCAAGTCGTGTGAAACGAAGCACCGTCGGAGGTTTTCTAGATGCAACGGCATCACGCACTATTGCGTGTCGCGCCTTACAGTTTCACCGAGGAGTTCGGATCGGATCGGCTCTTTTTTTTTCTTTTTTTTTTCACCGAGGAGTTCGGGTCGGATCGGCTCTTTTTTTCTTTTTTTTTTCACCGAGGAGTTCGGGTCGGATCGGCTCTTTTTTTTCTTTTTTTTTCACCGAGGAGTTCGGGTCGGATCGGCTTTTTTTTTCTTTTTTTTTTCACCGAGGAGTTCGGGTCGGATCGGCTCTTTTTTTTTTCTTTTTTTTTCACCGAGGAGTTCGGGTCGGATCGGCTCTTTTTTTTTCTTTTTTTTTCACCGAGGAGTTCGGGTCGGATCGGCTCTTTTTTTTTCTTTTTTTTTCACCGAGGAGTTCGGGTCGGATCGGCTCTTTTTTTTCTTTTTTTTTTCACCGAGGAGTTCGGGTCGGATCGGCTCTTTTTTTCTTTTTTTTTCACCGAGGAGTTCGGGTCGGATCGGCTCTTTTTTTTTCTTTTTTTTTCACCGAGGAGTTCGGGTCGGATCGGCTCTTTTTTTTCTTTTTTTTTCACCGAGGAGTTTCAGTTGGATCGGCTCTTTTTTTTTCTTTTTTTTTGAGAGAGAATGCTGATTGCCTCAAACGGCATTTTCAGCGTCACCGGGCTTGCAAATCGACTCGCTCGAGTACGTTTGTATGAAACTTACCTCGTGATACCCTCATTTAGTGCTACTGCATTAATTAATTAATGTTAATGAAGGTTGAAACTTGTTTTTAAGTTATATACTTATTTAATGCGAGCATTATTTTCCGACCGATATCATCGTCTAACCTCTCTAATCGTGTAATTCTCGTTTTCGTTAGTAATTGAAGCAAATTTTTTATATTTTTTAAAATTTATTTATTATTTATTAGGTACAACGGTTAACACCAACTGCAGTAAATAGTACATAGGATAACAAAAAAAATAACAAAAATAAAAAAGATTAAGTAACAAATCACAAACAGATGGTCTTCTGCAGCGCTATTCTCTAAGCGAAAAAGCGTCGAAACTCGACGTTGAACTCGCTCATAACTTGCAAACGAATTTCAACCTACTTCTAGCTTCTAGCAATTGCTTATTATTTATTTATTTATTTATTATAACACTTAATACTATCACTACAGGTAGCTACCTAGTGCAACAGCAAGGCGAATTTCACAAATTGAATATTTAAAAATACACTAATAAACAAGGGCGGATTTAAGGGGGGGGGGGGGGGGCACGGGGTCACGTGCCCCCCAGACGGTATTTTAGTGTACTGTGGAGATTCCATCACAGTTCATACTTAGAAGCAAATCGAGAGCTCTATTGTTTTGACACTTTTATAAATCTTCTATACATACATACTTGAACTTGTAGAAATGAACTTGAAGTATGATACCTACTTAGTTGATTTTTTTGCCACTACCCCTCCCTTGTGCCTCTCCCAGAAAAAAATCCTGGATCCACCCTTGCTAATAAATACACTAAAAACAAATTATAATGCCGGTAATGAAAAAAGAAACGTTATTTCATTTGCAGAAGTTTGATCCCAATTGGCCCAGCAGAGCGGGAGAAGTAAGATTGTTTTTTTCATACAATTTTTTTTTGACATTTTTTTTTAATTTACATTTTATCTTTTGCCAGAAAGCGTCAACGCTCTTTTGAATTTTGTCTGGTGTCTTCCTCACATTATATTTTTAACTCTTTATAATATTTTAGAGTAGATAAACAACAATTAAAAGACTGTGCTTCGGAAGGCATGTAAACCCGTAGGTCCCGACTGCATTAGCAATCGTCAACAACCACCGCACCACACTTGGGCCACCGTGATCGTTTAAGAGCGTTTACGCCGCACACTAGCGCCCACCAATGAAAAAAAACATATCTAGTGATTAGAGATAGAAAATCAAATTATGCTCAACAAACTATCTGAATGAAGTAATTTAGCATTTTGGCGTATGGCATATGGCATATGGCATATTGGCATAATGGCGTTATAGTTAAAAGTGGCCGTAACGTCTTATTTAACTAAACCATAACATGTGAGGTGTTTATTAGGTGACGTAAAAATGCTAAATTACTTCATTCAAATAGTTTGTTGAGCATAATTTGATTTTCTATCTCTAATTACTAGATATGTTTTTTATTTCATTAGTGGCGCTAGTGTGCGGCGTAAACGCTCTTAAGTCCCATTCTCTCTGTGATGTTACCACCCACAGGGAAGGCTTGTGCCCCAGCAGTGGGGACAAAAAACGAGCTGTTGATGATGATGATAATGATGATGATATCTATACTAATAATATAAAGAGGAAAGTTTTGTATTTTTGTATGTATGTTTGTAACGAATAAACTCAAAAACTATTGGACCGATTTAAACAATTCTTTCACCATTAGAATGCTACAAGAGCGTTAAGTAACATAGGCTATATTGAAAAAAAATGTCCACCCGTGCGAAGCCGGGACGGACCGCTATTAAGCTGATTAAAGTTGATAGACTTCATACGCTTTTAAACTTTTGCGTTCCATAGTTAAACTTCTTTATACCCGACGTTTCGACCGAGTTACAACGGCCGTGGTCACGGGCTGACTTGTAACTCGGTTGAAACGTCGGGTATAAAGAAGGTATGATACCTTTTTACTAATTAGTTTGCGTTAATCCCCGTTTAAATTTGATAGTCTTCAATTTGCAGATACCAGAAACTAGGTTTATAGAACAGCCAGAAGAACCACAGCAGAATACTGATTTAAGAACTACTGTAAGTTTGGTGTTTTGTTTATATTTATTTTTTATTTTATTGGTTTAATTATAGGAAACGAACGGTTTAATATAACACTTGTAAAGATTATTAGATGTATATGTAAGCTACCAAAGTTTTCCTTGGTAAAGAAACATAAACAAAACCTGAACCAGAATCGTCCCATCAATGATTTCCATATGCAGCACCGTAATAAATAGTGGTTACAGTAGCAAGTTTACGAGCAATGATTCTGCATTTGCAAACAAGTAGTTTTACATGGAATCCTCAATCTTTGAGGCACTGGATATTTCTAATTGTCCCACCCCAACTTTTCGATATTGTGTCGGGTCTGGGTGGTTGTGGTAATGTCGTTGATTCTGATTTCCTTAATACGAGTGATTTAGCTATTTACTTGGGATTAGAACAATGTATGTGATGTTGTCTTATATATTTGGTCCTTACCTATGAAATTGAGGTTTTTTTCTCACTTATTAAAAGGTCTAAAAGTTCTAAAAGTCAAGACCGGTTGTTAATATTATTAAACACCTTTAATTAGGACTATGTTACATAGGCTTCAGTAATAGCAATGATTATTCATTTTGTGTCTTTATGGCCCAATTTTTTTTTAAATTTACTACTTTTTATGTTCGCGGAATTGTCTTTTTGTTTCATTGTAGCTTTGAAGGGACTTGATTTTTTTCTTTTTAATGTCTGCTATATTTAGCTAGTGAAACAAACACACTACTCTAAAATTTTTATAGTGTTACATAAATAGATGCTAAGAAATTTATAAAAAACGTTAGTATGAAAAATATAATTTTATAGAGAGAGGGCGCTGATAGCGACATGTTAACATTGGCTCTGTGATTAATAATTAATTAAAATGCGTCACGGTGTCAAAGCTGCTTGATGGCGAAATGTTACCATTCCAATCTAGCTACCAAAAAGTGAAAAACGGCGTCCCACAGGGGAGTATTTTAGCCCTATCCTGTTGATTCTATATATAAATGACATAACTAACGCATTCTATACGCCGATGACATAACTATTATTGTGACGACTAAAAAGGCAAATAATTATATAATCAATCATGAAACTGGCATTAATAACACTACGGACCGAATTATTGAATGGCTAGATATGAATAAATTAAAAATTCAATCACTCTAAACATAATAAATCTAATTTTAAATTAAACGTGGACAAGATCAGTCAAGAACCCCAGACTAAGTTCATAGGTGTCACCATAAGACCAGACCCTTGGCTGGGATAATCATATAGAAAACGTTTGCCTAAGGATAAATAAATTTTCGTACGCTCTTCGTCAGGTTAAAAATATTTCCAATAAAAATACCGCAATAATTACTTACCGAGCTTATATAGAATCAGTGTTACGTTATGGTATAGTACTGTGGGGCAATGGTACAGACTGGAACAGAGCTTTTATAGCACAGAAAAAGTGCATTCGAGCAATTGCGGGAATTCGAACGGATGAATCATGTGAACCTATTTTCAAAGATCTTGGTTTACTGCCATTTCCGTCTTTGTATATATATGAAATTTGTAGTTTTGTTAACAATAACATGCATTTGTCCAAGAAGTATTGTGAGGCACAAAATTCACGCTCTCGTAGGGATCCTTACAGACTAGTTTTAAGTGACATACCGAAGTCTACTAAATACGGAAAAAGCTGTCTCGCCATGTGTGTACGGATTTACAATAATATTCCGAAAGACCTTAAAGATTTAAATAAGTCTTTATTTTAAAATAAATTATATAATGGCTCAGTTTAAACAATTTTTATAGCCTGAAACAGTTCTTTGATAAGTAAGGTAACCAAAAGATACTGTTTTTTTTTTAAATTTATTTTTGTTTCTGTTATTTCTCAATTTTATTATTATATATTAGTTAAATGAAGAATAACTTCGCCAACATTTGCACTAAAATTTGTATGCTGTGTGAAACAAGCAAAACATGAAATCATATAAGGTACTTAAGTACAACATCTCCACCAAGTAAACCATGTTTTATGCAAATAAATATTCTTATTCTTATAAAAAATCTTTATACAAAACGTCAACTTCCTAGGTAAGGACCTAATATTTCGGTATATACATATATTTTATACTTTAACTTTACTTTAATTTTTTATACTTTTTGTATATTTTATATGTGTGTGAAAAAAAGTCATATTAGTTCAGCGATACATTTGCCCGGGACCAAAACGCTGATTTTCAGCCACAACCACTCCTACAGTGCTGAGACAGTAATACCTACCTTCAGTTTCTTCTCTTCTCAGCACTTCTCAGCACCATTTGCCAATACTTCCATAATATCCTAAATCAACTATAGGTTTTGCACTGTTGTCGATTGCGTTGCTATTTATGTATCAGACATCTTATGAGGCCATTGGTAAACGACCACTCGCCATGTAGGTCTACCATCACTGCAATGTCAGCTCCTCGATCTTATCTGAATCGCCACGCCATCGCCATCTTTCGGGTAGTACGGCTAATCTTAGTCTTCATCTCATCTGATGTGAAGACCGAAGGTGGAAACGCACTTCACTCGAAATCCTAAACTACTGAGGCACTGGCTATCTTCTTCAACTGCCGGAACATAACAATTTAACAAACATTGATGTTACGGCGACATATTTAGATAAGATGGTTGTTCGGCTGTTTACTGCTCGAGACCATAGATGGCGCTTCGCACCTAAATCGCGTTGGTCACGATAAGTCATTTTAAACATTTAATTCAGTAATTCATGTTGGAGTTTTAATACAGATTTATCTAATTTAATCGGTGTTTTATTGAAAAGGACCTCGTCGTTAGTAGCTTGGTGATCAATGGTGGTAGCTAGCCAGGTGGACAATCAAGCCCTACCACCAACCAAACCGAGTACACAAACATGTTCTCCCCATAGTATTGGTCATAACCACAAGGCCGTGGTAACATTGTACACATTTGCCACAAAGTGAACTCGACACAGAACACAGTATGTGTAATTTTGCCACACTTCTAGTAAGTATTTTTGTTATAATTGAATTGGGACCTGTGATGAAATTACACATTTTTTTAATGCATGTGACAAATTGTTTTCTAAAGCTTACGCGGACACTACACATTGAAATGAAACAACTTTTACGGATCTACTCGCGTTTATTCAGACCAACAGATACTGTAAGCTCTTTCTGCGTAAAACGGAACGCACCTAATTAAATTTAAATGAAGGTATACATGGTTCGAACTAATTATGAGACGACCAACACCTCAGGGTTGGAGAGTTAAAGTTACTCGCATCCGTAAACCTACGGGTTTACCCTCGAGACCCTACACGTGACCCCTGGGTGGTGCTAAATGAGTGACACTTCTGAGTGGTTCTAAGTGGTTCTTCTACGAACAGGGCCGGCACGCCCCGGCGTAATAACACCCTCTCACAGAATATCGGCGTGAAACAATGGCACTCGTTGCTGTAGGTTTCGTCCGGTGAGTGAATGTACCGGAGGCCCATCTCTCGCCCCTCCCCCCTCCGAATTCCTACTCCCTCCTCAAGATCCAACTCCTTCATCAAGGCCGGCAACGCATCTGCGATTACTTTGGTTTTGCGGGTGTCTATGGGCGGCGGTGATTACTTTCCATCAGACTTACTTTGCTCGTTTGCTTCCTTTTAACATAAAAAAAAAACAGTCTCAGTCAATCTTATCAATGTTTGTAGCATTGTTGTGGTCCGGCAGCTAGAGATAAGATAGCCAGTGCCTCACTAGTTGAGGTTCCCGGGTGAAGTGCGCTTCCATCATTGGCCTTATAAAAACTTTTCCCGTACATTTTGTATGAAAATTTTACGCAAAAACTTATTTAGTGACGGTTGAGATCTTTTTGTTGACTGAATATAAAGATAAGTTTAAAAACAATTCAAATTTGGAACTCGTTATTATTAAATAAAAAACAATCTTGACAGTTTGTTGCGTCAGAAAAGCTCAATAATAACATCATCAAGTTATGTTAGTTAATAAAAAAAGAAAATTAATACGCCTTCTTTTTGATATGTGTAAAATTCTACGTGATCATTTGTCTTTTATTTCATTTTTTATATTTCAGTTACACAATTTCTTTACAAAATGTAAGGGAAAAGTTTTTAGCAATTTGTAACTTTTTGAGTACTCCAACGATGGTTGGTCCCATAGAAGTTTTTGATCAGTATTAGAAACAGGATCGATTGGCATCAAAAAATGTTTTTGTGCAAAATGGCTATTTTCTTGCTAACTGTAATTTTTTTGAAAATCTTTGAATGGGGATCAAAATTCCATAAAAAATACAGATAGTCTCCTAAGCCCATTTTGGTGTAGCTGCAACGGATAAGGTACTTCCCCTTACTGCCCCGCTGAAAGTTTCCACCCTGTATATAAAATGTGACGAACTTACTTTGTGCCAAATGTACCCATGTTTTCCGGCAGTTAATGATAATACCCAGTTTATTTAATTGTTATTGTTTTTTTTCCGCCTCAGACAGTGCCCGCTATGGGAGTGGGTCCTCCGGCCGAACAAGAATGGAAACAAGAAGCAATTGTAAGTTAACAGGAAGACTTCTAAGGCGTACTGGTAAACTGGTAAATGCGTTAAGCAACTTTCGCAAAGGCCAGTCCTCGGATAGGTGATCAAAAATTTATCATTTCAAACTCCTACGTGCTTCGGAAAGCAAGTACAGCCTTTAGTCCCGGCTGCATCTCGCTGTCGTTAACAACCACCGCCCCGCACTGGGCCCGCGTGGTGGTTTATGGTCTGGGTTTTTCCTTTGGTGTTCCATCCTAGGAATAAAAAAAAAATAAAAAAACTTTTTTTGGTACAATACATATGTGACATATATTTTTTTATTTTTTTTTAGTTGGTTATAGGCAGGCTTGACCACACCTCACCTGATGTTAAGTGACGGTGCGGTCGAGGATAGAACATGCCTGCCTAGAAATGGCCTATTATATATAGGTATATTCAAAACACAGGACATCCCTTAAGCATATACAAAAATTTAAAAATAAAAAATAAATATGAGAAAGCTCATGCCTCACTTGTGGGAACATAAAGTTAAACTGGTGATGATATTTTATTTTATTTGTAATACATACAGTGTGAGTATAACTAAGAGCATAACTAACATAATAAAAATATACACAATTAATTTGTTTTCGCATATAGACACTTGTAAGCTTATTTGTAATCCTATGACCTTAACTTCTTCTTCTTCTTAGGTGCTCACTTACCTATACGAAAATATACTTTAAAAACCAACAAAAAAAAAGAAAAGAATAGAAAACCCAATTGAAAATTAAGGATTAAAGAACCACATCAAACCAATTATTGCTTAGAACCTGTTTAAATTTGTTAGGCTTACAATTAAAAATGTCGAGCGAAATGTCATCAACCTGTTTGTTAAAGCTATTAGCGGATCTATTGAAGAACGAATTTTTTCTATAGTTGGTGTGACAAAAGGGGACAAATAGGCTACCACGTTGCCTTGTATATCTATTAGGTACTCTAAAATTTATCAAAGATAGAAGATGTGGGGAATCTATAATAGACTGTGCTAGTTTTACAAGGGTCACAACTTCAGTCATTTCTCGTCTATAAACGAGAGGTAACATATTATGTTGTTTCCTACACCTCGCATCATAATAGCTCTCTCGTCCTTTGCATCTAAATTACAAATATCTAAGAAATTTAGGTACGTTGGATAATCTCTAATCTATTGATGTAGATTCCGTACTGTGGGTTCCAAATCTGCGAACAATATTCGAGGTTACTACGCACATACGAGCAGTACAAGACTTTGGAAATTTTTATACTGGAAAATATGATGATGATAAAAGAGGCTGCTGCCTAATTTACCCCTCATTTTATTATTGTTTTTTTGTTCGTTTTTTTACCAAGTAGTTACTTTTGTCGACCATACTGACCTCAGGACTCCTGGTACCCTTATTGTTTTATTGCTATTATATATTTCACATTTTTATTGTCAAGAAGTTAACTCAATAACCTGGTATTTACACAATTGTGTTGTTTACTTTTATTTTTTATTTTAATAAATTACCTTATTTTGTAAAGTGTGGAGAGTTTTTATTATGTTGTCCCCACAGGAGTAGACAAGTCCTACATTACATTGGGCAAAAATTAATCTTCGTCGGGAGCTGATGATCTCCGGATGGCTAACCGTAAACTAAGCATGAACTAAACATCCAATTGGAGGCAGTTTGTTTAATTAAAAAAAAAACTGACGCTCACTAGCTTTTGTTATAAATGTTATAGTCATATACATAAAAGAACAAATGGTTGAAAAATATTTTGGTGCTTACAGGTTCCACCAAAGTCGCGAAGTTCACCTCCGAATAATTACACAATTGATGAAATAATGAAAGTAAGTGTTTCCTTTTTTTTTTAAATCTCAAAACTATGTCTACTTTTACAACTATTTAAAATTATAATAAAAATATTTTTTTTATAGTAGGGCTGGCAAATGACTATTCTCTGTTCCTAACAGGGCTTGAATACGAGCCGTTGAAAAGTTGGTATCGATACTTCTGTCAAACGAAGATACCGGCAAAAAAAGAGTACCCGTATGCTTAAAATCGTTACCTGGATGGCATTTTTACCGGTAAATTAACTAATCGCTCTATGCGGATTGGCTAAAGCGCAATATTTAACAAAAAAGTAGCGATACTTTTCTAGATAACCGTTACCTGCATTACCGGTACCAAATCACACTAATATTATAAATGCGAAAGTTTGTATGTATGTCTGTATACCTATTTATATTTGTTCCTTCTTCACGGTGCAACGGATTGGATTTGGATGAAATTCGGCATACAGATAGTTTATAACCTAGATTAACACATAGGATAGTTTTTATCCCGATATTCCCACGGGAATCACACTATAAATATACTAAAAAGACAATTTAATTATCCAATACAAAATGATTTGTTTGTTTTGTTGTCATGGAAACCAAAGAGAATTTAATCACTCGATGGAATCTGTCAAAGCGGTACGAAGTCCGCCGGGTCCACTAGTACAGTTTAAGAGCGTTTACGCCGCACACTAGCGCCGCCAATGAAAAAAAAAACATATCTAGTAATTAGAGATAGAAAATCAAATTATGCTCAACAAACTATCTGAATGAAGTAATTTAGCATTTTTACGTCACCTAATGAATACCTGACATGTTATGGTTTAGTTAAATATGGCGTTATAGTTAAAAGTGGCCGTAACGTCTTATTTAACTAAACCATAACATGTGAGGTGTTCATTAGGTGCCGTAAAAATGCTAAATTACTTCATTCAAATAGTTTGTTGAGCATAATTTGATTTTCTATCTCTAATTACTAGATATGTTTTTTTTTTATTAGTGGCGCTAGTGTGCGGCGTAAACGCTCTTAAAGAAATAACGTTACTTACCGGTACATATAGTGGGAGTATGGTAACGATATTAAGCCGTGTTTCATAAGTAGAAGCAGAATCCAGATGCGGGGGTTATTTCTTTATCCTATTCTAAAATTGAGAGTTGTTTCAATTCTTGGCAATATACTTAATCTATACAGAAAGAAGCAAGCAAAATGAAAGGGTAAACGTTTCTTCAAAACACGTTAACGATAATTCGACGACCTCCTTGGTCGAGTGGCTTGCACACCGGTTTTCATGGTGTCGCCATCTCTGAGGTCCCAGGTTGGATCAATTTAGAAATATTTCTTTTTCTAAATTGTTTCGGGTCTGGGTGTTTCCTATTAAGTATATTAAGTATGTTTATCCGTTGTCTAGTTCGATGTATCGAGTTTCTTAAGGAAGCTTTTCTTGGGGCTAGATAAATAAATAAATAAAAAAAAAAAAAAAAAAAAAAAAAAATTGATAAATTTGGTGAGAGTGTGGAAAACATTTATTTATTTATGTATAAACTATTCCCTGAAACGCTTTCGGAGAGTGAACCACGGGTTTGCAAATTAAAGCGGTAAGCTATGATCCTGAATGGGTAGTAGGTAAAAAAGTTATTGGACGATTCAAAAGCACTTTTCTAAAGTTTATTTGAATAAAAATATTTGACTTTGACTTTTGTTACTAACATACTCTACTTTATTTTATTTTTATTTATGTAATGGAATTATATTGTAATTTTAATAATATAATGTAATTTATAATTTTTAATTTTATTGTTTTTTGATTTTTTTGGTAATTTTGAATATGGACCATGGTCTGAAATAAAAGTGTTTTTATTTTTTTAGTTCTTTTTTATTTTTTGACTTCGAGCAACGCACACATAGACCTTCACGGACACTGAATCTCGCAACAGGATGCCTAGAGCGAGTTTCAATCGCCACGAGAACGAGAATTTGTATGGCAAAATTTAAACTCTTCCCGTATGTCGCCAGGAGGCGCTGTTTCAATGCCATACTAATTTTTGTTGTCGTAAACGTACTTAAATGAATACGGATAGTGAACAAAACTCACACTAGGCACCCAGCTCGGAACAGCAGCGCTATTCTCTGAAGAAAACAGCGTCGAACTCGACGTTGAACTTCAACCTAACGAATTTCAACCTACTTTTTCATAGTAATAAAGTCTACATTCGTTTGCAAGTTATGAGCGAGTTCAATGTCGATTTCGACGCTGTTTTGCTTAGAGAATAGCACTGCAGTCCGAGCGCAGCAGTTGTGAGATCCCGTGTCCGTGAAAGAGAGTGGTTAGAGTATAGAGCCGGTTCACACGCGCTCTATACCAGGTACAGACATGTACCTGGGCACTTCTCTCCTACGCCACGGCTCGGTCAACCCGAGCCGAGGTGCGAGCCTTTGAGGCGCCCTCGAGTTGTTCCGCTCCCCGATCCGATCCGAACCCTTCGGAGAATCTTAGTAGGGCACGGGGACGCGCACTTTTAGGTGTGTGATGCCGTTCCCTCTAGAAAACCTCCGAAGTCGATTCGTTTCACACGGCTTGAGGAATCCTTAGAGATTCTCGCCGCCTCCAAATCTCTCTTAAAAAAAAGCGTTTGTTTGATGCTTACCCTCTGCAGTGTCCTTCGTTTCCGTGTCTCCAGATTAAATTAAATTATTTTAAAATTAATATTGCCGCATATAATATTTGATATTACCCGCAACTTCAAATAGTAATTAATGTGTTTTCTATTTAAACCATAGCAGGAGAAGGAGGAGCATAAGAAAATGCAGGAAGTTGATGTGCGGTCTCTGCCAGTTGTAGTAAGTCACTGTTGACTTCAGGAGTTTTTTTTATAGACAGTTAGGCAAATGACTGTGCTCTGCCTGACGTGCCTGATGTTTAAGCAGAAGCATAATCCAGATGCGAGGACATCTAGGAGCTCGATGGTGCAATGGTTAACGCGCCCGGTCTGCGAGTGCTGAGGTTTAGCAACTTTCGCAAAGGCCGGTCATCGGATAGGTGACCAAAAATGTATCATCTCGAGCTCTTCCGTGCTTCGGAAGGCACGTAAAGCCGTTGGTCCCGGCTGCATTAGCAGTCGTTAACAACCACCAATTGGGCCCGCGTGTTGGTTTACGGTCCGTTCTCCCTATCCAACCGTAGGGAAGGCTCGTGCCCCAGCAGTGGGAACATAAAATGAGCTGATGATAATGATGAAGGAAGAATATTGCTCTCTCATTCCGGCACGCAATCTTAAGTCCGGTAGCCTTGCACAGTTATTCCTCTCGCGTCTCAGCTCCAACACATTATTAGCTTATGGTTAAGGTTCTGAATAGTGGAAGCTTGTTACTTAATTTTGTTTGAACGGGCAGCAGTGCTATTCTCTAAGCAAATCAGCGTCGACCTCAACATTGAACTTGCTCATAACTTGCAAACGAATGTAGACTTTATTACTATTTGAAAGTAGGTTGAAATTCGTTTGCAAGTTATGAGCGAGTTCAACGTCGAGTTCGACGCTGTTTTGCTTAGAGAATAGCGCTGCAGATCAGTGGCCGTGCTGAATACTGGAAGGGTTTCCATATACCTATGCAGCGTCGACCCTCTCCTTTTCTCTAAAAGTTTCGTGGTCGTTAACCTGATCGAAAGGCGAATTAATCGAAAATTGAAATGAATGAATTGCACTAGACCTGGTGATAAACGAAGCAGGTTTTTTTTCTCCATACCAGTTTGCAACATTTGCGATAAAATTTTATAAATCTGTAATTAAAAAACTTAAATATTTCTATTAGGATGACTTCAGTTCCCCTATCCGATGGGTGAAATTTAATTCAGTAAGTATTTTATTAACATAATTATTTAATTCTCGCTCAAATTACGGTTGAAACTCGACTATAATTCACAAAATGTGCAACGTTTATACAATTTAATGTAACCATTCGTCGGCTAACATGCTGTATTTATTTAAAAATATTTTACGGGTAAGCACAGTGCCTTGTTCTCACCTGATGTTAAGTGATGGTAAGGCCAATTGGTGGAAGCGCACTTCACCCGGAATCCTCAACTAGTGAGGTACTGGCTATCTTATCTCTAGCTGCCGGAACACAACAAAGCTACAAACATTGATGTTATGTCGTCATATTTAAATAAGATGGTGGTAGCTAGCCAGGCGGACAAACAAGCCAACCAAACTGAGTACACAAACATGTATCCCCCGCTGGGAATCGAACCCGAGACCTCTTGTACTAAACCGGTGGTCTTAACCACTAGACCACAGGGGCGGACGGTATACGACCACATACACACACACGCGCACACGCACTCATTTTCGTTTTCGTTAACATGGTCGCAACGTGGTCCGCAGAGTGCTTACACAGTGAAATTATAATTTATACCCAAAAAAATCTTCATTAAAAAAAAATAAAAAGAAAATGTTTTAAACTTTTTTTCTCCAATACAGCTTTTGTTAAAAAGTTTTAAAACCAGTTTCTGTTATGAAAAGGAATAAATAAGGATCGAAACCTGCCCAACGAGGGTTCATTAGGAACTTTGTAATTGTTATCTGTCTTATAAACTCCCACTGCTCCCCAGTATGAAACCGAAGATGGCCTGGCCAAAGTCACGGTAAGATGATTAGTGAAGTTTTGATGTTATCAAATTTTTAATATAAAGATTTTTTTTAAATATTTTTTTAAAATACCAAAACAAACATTGTTTTGGACCTGCACGTCCATAGTGCAACAGTTTACATATAATTCAAATAAAATCAGTATAGAAAACTCGTTTTATGCGATTGTAAATTATTTAGTGGAATTTTAATCGGTTAATTTTAATCAGTTACACAAACGTTTTTTTCTATTTTTTTCTTTTAACTGTCAAGATATCTCTGTATTTCTCGGCATAGAAAGTTTTATTAAAATCGGCTTATTGTTAAAAAAAAAATTGACCTTTGCATCAAATAAAAAAATCTAAAAAATCTATTACATACATAATAAGTTTTGTTTTTTTTTTAATAAATTCTACAATTGTAATGTTTAAACAAAAAAATATTTAAATAATAATTTAATTACAGGACCCTAGAACTGGAACGAATCTCCAAGTCTTAATTAAAGTGAGTGATTTCTATTGTACAATTAGAACTCTGCCCCTGTAGTGTTTCAGTGAATTCATGCATATCCATTTTAATGACTAGGTTGCCACTTTACAAACGTTAGCGCAAGTAACAAATTATACATTGTGTATAATAAAAAAAAACATACATTCTAATATAGCATTTTTAAATATATTTTTTTGGTGAGAGTGTGTAGACTGCCACAGGCGACATTTTCAGCGGCACCGTCTTTATTTTTATTATTTTGAATTTACATTTACAATGCTATGACTTATACAGGGTGTCCCAGAAATTAAAGTAAAGCTGGAAATGGGCAATAGGTCAAGTCGTGTTAGTTATTAGAAAAATATGAAAAAAAATTGGTACAGTCGGCTAAAGTTAGTTGATGTAATTATTTTGAATCAATGTTGGGCACAAATCTAATATTTTATTTAAAACTGGGGCAGATATGTTTTAACTTTTGACTGCAATTTACAGAAGGGTTATTTATGGTTACATCACAGAAAAAAAACTAACGAAAAGTTGATATTTGTAGTCAAAGGACTTGAAAGATCATCACAGGGTGTACATTTTTAGGATTTATTATTAAATCCTTATAATTTGAGAAGTACATGACCAAGATCTTTTTTGATATTTTTCTAATAACTAACACGACTTGGCCTATTGCCCATTTCCGGCTTGACTTTGATTTCTGGGACACCCTGTATAGTTACAAGATGAAATTTACTAGAAAAAATCAACCAGCCACGAAAAAATCAACCAGCCAAGAAAAAATCAACCAGACAAGAAAAAATCAACCAGCCAAGAAAAAATCAACCAGCAAAGAAAAAATCAACCAGCCATGAAAAAATCAACCAGCCACGAAAAAATCAACCAGCCAAGAAAAAATCAACCCACGAACCACGGGGCCTCGGTCAGAGCATTGGATCGGTTATCCAAATTTTCAGTTCGATTTCCACTCTGGCTTCCTGGGACTGGTTGTTTTTTTCTAGTAAAGTTTTATCTTGTCACCGCTCTTTTTTTGGGGGCAGCGAGAAACTTAAAGGGTTCCTCAAGCAATGTCAAACACCGTCAGAGGTTTCATAGAAGGAATGGCATCGCGCACTAGTGCGTGCCCCTGTTCCCTACTAGATTCAACGAGGGGCTCGGATCAGATCGGAAAAAAAATAATCTGTGTTCGTTCACAGAACATATTTCTTTGTCAGTTTAGTTCTTTAGACCGTTACTAGATAGCGCGCTATGCACATCATCTGTGAACATTTCAACTGTCTAACTATCACGGTTCATGAGATACAGCCTGGTGACAGACAGTCGGACAGACAGACAGACAAACGGACAGCGGAGTCTTAGTAATAGGGTCCCGTTTTACCCTTTGGGTGAAGAAATGTTACGTGATTTCATTTATTTTTTTAATGTTCTGGAATTATTGTTTGTTGCTATCAATATCCCTATTGTGTTTGGCAGTAGACACAAAACATATAATAAATAAAAAAAGGAAAATTAAAGAAGAAGGCGCAGCGATAAAGATTTAAACATAAAATTAAATAGTTATTGTATGTAAACAAATATAAAAGTAGAAGTGTAGCCTACAGTGTAATTAGGACTTTCGCATTTATTTGAAGTAATCTTATTTCCAGGGCACTGTATACGTACCGGTAACAGACTACAACCTAGAGCGGCTTGGTATGACTGTAAGTATTTTGAACACCTTTTAATTTAGTCTTACGCCCGCTAAAAAAATATTTGAAAAGAAAACGCGAATATTCTAAAGTGGTTTATGTAACCTAATTATTGTATATTTCAGACTCGTAAACCAATAGAGAAGCCAACAATGCCTGTTCAAGAGCAGGCCTTGTATCAGGTCCTGTTGAAGAACATGGACATAGACAAGATGGGGGAGATGGACTGGCTCCCCATGGAGATTTCTATGGGGGGCAGAGACGACGTCAATAAGGTACAAACCTTATCTTACCTTATCTTATCTTATTTTTGGAACGAAGTTCCTTATCGCGCGTTGTGAAAGGGGGCTAGACGGAAAAAATTCTTACGAAAAGTTGTCACGACACTTTTTGCTATAGTAAGCTATTGTAAGCTGTGCGGCGTCGCATGTTTCTCTGTCTGTCTCTCTCTCTCTTATAGAAAGCAAGCCAGATATTTTCATTTCTATTTCGCATTGAACAGTGTGGTGTCGCGACGATTATTTTTGTTGAGTGTATACAGGTTTTTGTAAATAATAAATAATAAAAAATAATAATAATAATGAATCCTGATAAAAATAAAAAAATAAATAGAAAAAAAAATATTACAATTCCTTCACTAATTAATCGAAAGGAACTTCGTTCCATCCGGGTGTCCCTTGACACCTCTCAAGTTTTATTATTTTGAATTTCTGCAGTCTCGGTAACTCAGCGGTCAGAGTTTTCTGAGACTGGTAGATTTTTTCTATACTATAAAGCATCGTAAAAGCAAAAATTCAAAATAATAAAAATATTTATAAGGATCTAGTGGTCGCAGTAAAATTTTTGCGTGTGTGTCAAATACATTATATTTTTTAAGGTTTTTAGTTATAGGTTTTTTTTTTTGACAAAATAATATTTACAAAATCTCAAATAAAGTATACCATACTAAAAAACACAAAGGGACAGCACAAAAAGCTTGTAACTTCGTGAGTTTTCAAGATATTATTTTAATTATTTTTGTACTGATGCTATAAATGAATATATTTGTTCCGTGTTTCGATTTTCGTATTAACTAAAAATAAGGTTGTAGATTACATCTTCATCGATTGTAAAATACTTGCAAAACAGTTCTTCCGTCTGTGAAGGTAGTAACTTCACAGTGACGCAATACCGCTCGCTGGCTGGCAGCGTAAATCACAAAGTACACACGCCGGCAGATCAACCTACCCAAAACTGTCAAATTTCTACAATAAATTTTGAACTTTATGGTTTGGATATAAGGATCAATATTCATTGGAGAAATTTGACAGATTTGGGTAGGTTGATCTGCCTAGAAAAATTGTACTAGAAAAATTCAACGAGTCTTCTGGAGTCTCTCTCTGGAGTTAGGGCCTTGGACCGGTTATCCAATGGTCGTGGGTTCGATTAATACTCGAGCTTCCTGAAACTGGTTGATTATTTCTAATAAAATTTTATCTTATCTTATCTTATTGAGGGGCGTAACGAGGCTTCCCTCTCCCAGTAGCACTTATCTTCTTAACTTATCTTCTGACTTATCGTAGGAATATTTTGTACAGCCCCATCTTTGTAATCTTCTTCCTCTGTAAAGATGGCTGCCTCAAGATTGGCAACGTCTAGAGAGCGAAAATTAATATCCAATACTGCGAAAATTAATCTCTAATTACTAGATATAATTATGAAGATATGCCTGTTATGTACTATGGCGGTCTCGAAAGCTTTGCCGGTTTGAAGAATGAATCGAGTGCACGCGCATTGCCGCCGCCGCCGCCGCGCCAGCGGGCGGCGTAGCCGTGGCTTATATTAAGAGCGCTTACGCCGCACACTAGCGCCACTAATGAAAAAAAAACATATCTAGTAATTAGAGATAGAAAATCAAATATAATAAAAATTACGGCCACTTTTAACTATAACGCCATATTTAACTAAACCCTAACATGTGAGGTGTTCATTAGGTGACGTAAAAATGCTAAATTACTTCATTCAGATAGTTTGTTGAGCATAATTTGATTTTCTATCTCTAATTACTAGGTATGTTTTTTTTTCATTGGCGGCGCTAGTGTGCCGCGTAAACGCTCTTAAAAGCGAGCGACGCGGTGCGAAGGATTTTCGCCTTTAGGCCAGTAAAGCGTTTGTGGCCGCCATAGTACATTATCGTAATCATAATATATTTTATGAATAACATAGCATTCTATGATTATGGTTATATATAATTTTACGCCAATAATGTTGCGAACAAATTACAGTTTGAAAAAAGACAAAGTCTTGAGAAAAAACCATTGAATAGGGCTCCTTTGGCTTAAAAGAGTAAGAGTAGATAGTGTTGACTAATTTCGGCGAGTTGGATTGAGCCACGATAGCATAGTTGGTAGTACACCTGACCCGGCATGTCATGGGGTGCGGGTTCAAATCCCACTCGTAGATTTTTTTCAACACTTTGACTTTTTTCAAAAATATAGCATTTGTATAATTATTGTAAGTAGGTACATTTGTAATTTGCTGACGTATTTTCGTGTAAAAACACGGACGTCAATTATAATAAATTATTAGCAATAAGGTACTTCATTGACCGTTCGGAAAAAAACGTATTTTTTTTTTTTCAGTGTCACAAGGATATTTGTCAATCGAGAGTGAGTTGAAAAATTAATTTTTAAACTATAGTTAGCGCTTATTCGTGTATAAATTATGACATGTCTGCCTTTTTCATCTTCGAACCATAACATGAATGTATTTTTATACCTAGGTAGGTACAGTCGGCGGCAGATCAACCTACCCAAATCTGTCAATTTTCTCCAATGAATATTGATCCTTATAACCAAAACATTAAGTTCAAAATTGATTGTAGAAATTTGACAGTTTTGGGTAGGTTGATCTGCCGCCGTGTGTACATAGGTTAATAAGTCCAAATCATTTATTCACAAGAAACAAATCATCCAAAGTAGGTTTCTAGAGTTTTAATTGACGACGACCTCCGTGGCCGAGTGGCTTGCACGCCGGACTTTGGGCAGAGCCAACTCCGAGGTCCCGGGTTCGATTCCCGGTCGGGTCAATGTCGAAAACGAAATTTTCGATATTGTGTCGGGTCTGGGTGGTTGTTGTACCGTCGTTGTTTCTGATTTCCATGAAACGAGTGCTTTAGCTACTTACCTTTGGATCAGAACAATGTATGTAAGTTGTCTAAATATATAATATACTAGCTGACCGCGGACTTTGTACTGCTTTGATAGTTTCCATGACAAAACAAACAAATCATTCGTCCGCTTATAAACACTCGTATCCCATGCTGGAGCCCTATAACAGCTCCACCTACCGGGTCCAATTGTAAATATAAACCACTCTCGAATCCACTTGAACACACACAAAAAAAATCATCCAAATCAGTCCAGCCGTTTAGAAGGAGTTCAATTTCATACACACGCACAGAAGATTTATATTATAAAGATATTTTTTTTTACATTTTATAATAATGAATCAGTTTTAATTGTCATCAATTTATTTTTCATTTAATTTAATGAATAAGTAAAGTGTAATAAGTGCCTTACAAATAAACGAAGAATAAGTTTCAGTTATTCCGTGTTCTGTCTCTTTTACTCTAATTTGAAATGATGTTTACATAACAGAAACGAAACTAGGATTAACTATTCGGAGCGTAGGGCACTATTTGTATAAAGTAAAATTTAAATTATAATTTTATTAAGATCAATAAAAAAAAACTTACATAGTTTTTTTTTTTGTATTGTTTACGGCTCCGGATGAAATCCATCAAGCCTATTCGTTCGTTCTAGACATTTCTTTTCTGTCTAGTTTCTTAATTTCATTAGTATTTTTCCCTTCATGTATGATGATGATGAATGAGAAGTGAGAAATGATAGACCCCCCAACCCCTCGAGTATCTCAGAAAAGATGTGGGGCTTTACTAAGTCCTCGGGCCGGCTTCTTGGGAGAATTTGAAAAGTGACGTTGCACTGTTTTGTTTAATTTGCCAACACTCACGCGCACTTACGAACACTTAACGGTTAATAATTCACCATTATTTCACAATAATATTCGACTTAGCACAAATTTTAGAAAATAAAACAAAACCGCCAAGCAGGGAAGTGGCATCACCAGTGTTTGACATATTTTTTTCTTATAATTATTATAAAAAGAGGTCAGCATTGATCGAAGGGTCAACAACCGATTTTAGTTTTTAACTACAATTGAATATAGACCACTTTCTTCCTAGCTGTTACATAGCGTAGAATTGAAAAGAATCCTTGCTATTAATTGGCGGCGAAAACTGTGTCGAATACTGGGATAAACTGTCGAATATCGGCGCCATTACGATAGGTAGTTGGGTTACTAATATGTTTTTATGATTAAATTTAAATGAGGGTATACAAGCTACCAACTAATTATGAGATGACCAACACCTCAGTCTCCCTGTGACCACGGACCCTGCAAAGGGTTCGAAACGTCAGGATAAACATTAAATAAGTAATGTGTAAAATAAACGCGAGTAGATCCGTAAAAGTTGTTTCATTTCAATGTGTAGTGTTCGCGTAAACTTTAGAAAACAATGTTTCATTTTTGTTTAACAATAGCTACCTACAATAATTTTTATATTTTTTTAGTGTTCCAAAACGGCTTGCGATACTTCAGTAAGTATGATAATTTCTTCTTCCATTTACACACAATCCATTCCATTGAAACAATTTCAATACCATTCTGTTCCTGCTAATAATAGGTTGGTAATAGGATAATTCACAACAAACATGTTCTAATATTATCAAAATACCTGCCAACTTAGTGAACCTATTTTATAATAATAGCTTTAGTGGATTTGTTCGACAAGTTTCACAAAAGCATTTTTTCATAGTAGCGAATTTTCACGTTATATCAAAAGCTCCCTAAATCATTACAAACTGTTCATTTTTTTTCCATAATTAGTGACCTCATCCACATTTACCCAGTGTAAAGTGTGTGTGTGTGTGTGTACAAGTATTAATTTTACAGAATATTTATTTTTTACAACCTTTTTTTGGTAATAGATAATTAATGATATAATTTATTAGAGAGAAAATGATATTCCACCTAAACCCCATATGTATTATTAAAGATGTGAGGTTTTACTAAGATCTCACGCGAACTTCTTGAGAGTATTTAAAAAGTAACATAAGTTACGGAAGTATACTATGAGGATGATAAGTATGATTATACCAAAAGCCAAAACACAAATTGTACAAAATAAAACACAACCGATTCACTTATTATTATTCACTCATATTCACTTTCCCTAAACCTATTTCGTAATAACCGTTTTTTGTTTTATATCAAAACTCCTTGGCTCGTTCCAAATCCAAACTGTTCCATTTATCGGATGAATTAAAAAGCTTTCATTTAAATTAACAATGGCCGCTGTCACTTGATATTTACAGTGTGCCGGGGATACTTGCGCTGCCGGGGTAAGATTTTCTTGTTCATTTTTTACGAGGAATAGCGGGTCGGTACTTATTTCTTTTTTTTTTTTCAGTGTCTTGGGAATAAGAATGTAATTTAAAGAGTTTGAATTTCGCCTTTGTTTCCATGATTCTTGTTTTACTTTAATCAAATTATAGAAATAATATTGTTAAAAGCTTTACTTTTGTGTTGCTACATTAACAAAAGATATTATGGCCTTTATCTATCAGACTGTGTCACAAATTAATGCTTAGATAATATTATGGTAGTAAGTTATCTAGGCGGACTTTAAACAAGTCCTGCCACCAACCAAACATACGTTACCCTCCACTGGGAATTGAAACCGAACCTCTGGCTCCAAGACCGGACGGTCTTACAACTAGATCACATAGGTGGTTAAGGTTAATTGGGTTCAACCCGAAATATTAGGTCCTTAACTATGAAATTGACGTTTTGTATGAAGATTTTTTATAAAATTATTTTATTTTTCATATTAACGTTTTTTTAAATTTCTTAGCATCTATTTATGTTAACACTATAATAATTGTAGAGTAGTGTGTCTGTTTTATTAGCTAAATATAGCAGACATTAAAAAGAAAAAAAAATCAAGTCTCTTCAAAGCTACAATAAAACAAAAGGTCAATTCCACGAACAAAAAAAGAAGTCAATTAAAAAAAAAATTGGGCGATAAAGACACAAAATGAATAATCATTGTTATTACTGAAGCCTAAGTAACATAGTCCTAATTAAAGGTGTATAATAATATAAACAACCGGTATTGACTTTTAGAAGTAACACACCTATTAATAAGTGAGAAAAAAACGTCAATTTCATAGGTATTAAGGTCCCAATAATTAAATCAATCAATGAAATTAAATTTTTATCTATCATGGTTTGTCTATTTTTAGTGTGTCGGTGATGCCTGCACAGCTATGGTAAGTGTTTTGAAATTTTAAATTATTTATGTATAGGGTAGTTGCACCAATATTCGACAGGTACCTGCCAGTAATCGACACTATACCTATTTATAGCCGACGTTTGCACCGCCGTGATCTCATTTTACTCTACTTTTTATTGATATGATATTTTCTATAGGTAATATACATTTTTAATTGTTAACTGTAATTTAATTCTTTGACTTATGTTTTAAACACGCACACAGTGTCTTGTTGCTTGCATTATTAAGAAATTGATTGTAGACTTATGCAACAATTATTGAGTACAGAACACCTGCTTCAAAGTCAAAGTCAAATCATTTATTCAACATAAGCCTTCACAGGCAATTATTGACGTCAAAACTATAAATCTAAAACTAAAAAAAAATAGTTTAGAGTAAACTACTGAATCTAGTTCGGATTATGGGAGAGCGTTCGACCGAGATTCTTATATAGTTGTTATCCAGTGAAAATTCAATAAAACTCTATGTAAAACAAAAAAAAAACACAAAATAAATGTTGATAAAATTTTCACGAGCATGATTTGAACCTTCTGACATACCAATCTCTAATATTATGATCGGATGTTAATGACGGTAGTTGTCGACATTGAATGGGCGCCTTTGGCTTTCAAAGTAAAAAAGTAAATAGTATTGAATAATTTCGGCGGGCTAGTTAGAACCATGATAGCTCAATTGGGAGAGCACCTGACCCGGTATGTCAGAAGGGTGCAGGTTCAAATCCTGCTCGTGGAAATTTTTTCGACATTTGTGTTTTTTGTAATTTGTTTGCAACAAAATTTACGTTAAAAATTATATAAACAAAACAAAAACATTATATAAAACTCTATGTTATTATTTGGCGATGAAAGCTGGTGTCAAACATTGGACACTGCGTTACAGTGACGAACGCTAATGCCACTAAAATGTTTAAAATATAACAATAATGATTTGTAATTATAATTATGGTGCTCAGCTTGGTCTTTGACGGAAGCATCGAAGTCTAGGTTCGGGCTAGGGTGTGCCAGCGAGCGACAGAGAGCAGCATTTTAGGATTAAAGCGACAAAGAGAAAAGGTGCGCTCTCGCACGCAAATTGCTGACGTTACTCGTAGGACCACCGGGCTGAAGTGACACTGGGCTGGTCTACCGCATGCCGAACGAGATATGGGCGCGTGTCACAACGGAGTGGACCCCACTTAATGCGATAAGGCGACCAGGTAGACTGAGACGAACCTTGATAGGTTCATGAAGGAATGGTGTGATGTTGCAGGGGATCAGAAGGTGTGCAAAAAGTGCTGGGGAGGCTTTTGCCCAGGAGTGGGACAGCTATGGCTAATGTAATAATATAATCACACTATAGTATAATATCACACTAATATATTCACACATATTACAAATACGAAAGTTTTTGTGTAGGTATTTGTGTATATTTGTTGCAACGGATGGATAGATTTGGATGAAATTCGGCATACAGATAGTTTATAACCTGGATTAACACAGGCATTTTTATCCCGATATTCCCACGGGAATGAAACTCATACCATTTCTCTATTTTGGTTCAGACAGGGCAACGTCTATTGGGTCAGCTAGTAATAATATAAAATTATTGTGTTGCAGTGTAAAGGACCCGGTTGCTTTGCTATGGTGAGTAATTTAAAAAAAAAAATGTATTTACTGTTCAGTGTTTGTTATTTTATCTTATCTCATCTTATCTTAGTGGGGCCTGTGGTTATGCTCTTTATTAGCGCTTCAACCAATCGAGATTTTTTTTGCAACCACATTCTGTCACTCTTCGTCTTTGGTAAAGATGACTCCCAAATGCTATATCTATCTATTTATTTATTTATTTCTATAGGTACACAAACAAATTACAATCCTTGCATGAGTACAGTAACATATTTGGTTAACCTTACTGGCTGGTAATCCAAAAGAAGTGTACACAGCATGACATTTTTGGGTAAACTTTGAAATGCAACAATGCTGGTCCTAAATAAAGTAATACTTAAAACTAATAATAATTATACAAAAAAAAGATTATATATATACAAAAGCTAGCGCAGACATGACAGTCCTCGTCATCATCATTATCATCATCTGCTCATTTTAAAGATACCCAACGCTAAAGCGCGAAGCTTCCCTATGGATGGATAGGGAGAAAGAGCCATAAACCACCACGCGAGCCCGGTGCGAATTGATAGTTGTTAGCACAGGACCTCAAAGTTGGCTCTGGCCATCGCACTGTCGGAAAATTTTACAGTCGACATCGAATTAAATTATGGTTAAAGAACTTTATTATTTCTCATTAGAATTACAATAGGTATTCACTTATTGAGAAACAACTTTTACTTACTAAATTAAATCACAATTACTCAACAATCGAGCGCACTTAAATCGAAATACACACCTAATTACTATAAACACGGTAGTTTTTTAAAAACGTCTTTCGTGGTGTACCGTCCTAGCGGCGAATAATATTCTCACAATGCTATGGCCAGCCGCCCCGCCGGACTCACAAAACAAGGAGCAACAAAGAACGCGATATGACTAGATGCGGCATTGATAGGTTCAGTACGAAAATAGCATAGGGATCAGTAAGAAGAGATAAATGTAAGATTCAATTTGAATTTGTTATTGTTTTTGAATTAGGTTATGTATAGGTATCTTATATTTTTGTTGTTTTTAATCTCTAGTGGTTTATTTTAGTTATATTAGATGTTTATTAAGATTCAATTAAGTGATCTGACATATAGAAATGTGTAATATGTATTTTAATCAAACGTTTATTTATTTATGTAGATTTATATTATTATTTACTTAAATTAATGGTAGGTTTATTTATATGCCTTTATTCAAATAGGTTTACACGATACTTTTATTTATATGTATACATGTATATATATACTCACCTAAACATATAAACACACACCCAAATTATCGACGCTCACTATTTTGTCAAGAAGATCTTTCATCATCAGCTCATTTTTATGTCGTCAGTGCTGGGACACAAGCCTTCCCTATCTATACTAATATTATAAAGCTGAAGAGTTTGTTTGTTTGTTTGTTTGTTTGAACGCGCTAATCTCAGGAACTACTGGTTCGAATTGAATAATTCTTTTTGTGTTGGATAGTCCATTTATCGAGGAAGGCTTTAGGCTATATAACATCACGCTGCGACCAATAGGAGCGAAGCATCAGTGAAAAATGTTGCAAAAACGGGAAAAGAGCCTAAAAAATTAAAAATGCTGCCGAAAGTCACTATTCCACGCGGACGAAGTCGCGAGCACAGCTAGTAGATAAATAAATAAATAATAAACTTTCCTACACTCACACCAATTATTTAGCCCAAGAGAAGCTTCGTTAAGAAACTCGTTAAATGATTACTAGACAACGGATAAACATACTTAAAATAAATTATTATACATAGAAAACACCCAGACCCGAGACAATTTAGAAAAACAATAATTTCTAAATTGACCCGACCGGGGATCGATCCCAGGATATCAGAGATGGCGACACCATGAAAACCGGAGTACAAACCACTCGACCAAGGAGGTCGTCGCCCTATGGATGGATAAGGAGATAGGGTCATAAACCACCACGCGAGCCCGGTGCGATTTGATGGTTGTTAGCACAGGACCTCAAAGTTGGCTCTGGCCATCGCACTGTCGGAAAATTGAACAGTCGCCATCGATTTAAATTATCGACGCTCACTATTTTGTCAAGAAGATTTTTAATCATCAGCTCATTTTTATGTCGTCAGTGCTGGGGCACGAGCCTTCCCTATAGATGGATAGGGAGAACGGGCCAAAAACCACGACGCGGGCGAAGTGCGGATTGGTGGTTGTTATGTAACGATTGCTAATGCAGCCGGGACCAACGGCTTTACTTGCTTTCCGAAGCACGGAGAAGCGAGAGATGATTAATTCAGCCATCTTAATCTCAGCTTAACTTTATTTTTAATTTGCAGTGTATCGGCGAGGAGTGTACTGCTGTTGTAAGTATCTACAATAAGTTATACATGGCGGACTTAATGCCTGAGGCATTTTCTACTAGTTTTTCTATCATAGAGTGGGCCAGAAATGATTTGGTAGATGCAATTTTGAGCGACAACAAAAGTAGAAGCAGTATTTTTCAAAATTCAAACTTATAATACTTACATACATAAATATTCTATATACCTACATTACAAATAAGGTACGTGGGGCACCGAGGCCAAATTATTTATTTTTAAGTTGGGCCGGCGTTGCATGGACATGGGCTACGACCTCTGCTCCGGAGCGTACCTGGTCCAAAGAGTTTCCGGGGTAACGCTGGAAGCGTGATGGGAACCTTTGGGCCGAGTTTGGTTCGAGGGGGCTAGTACAATATGTACAATATATAAATTGATGGCTGTATTTTTTTGTTTTTGTAATGGTGATTTTCTATTGTTTATCTTATTATTATAATTATAGTTAATAAATGTCTTTTTTAAGTAAGATTTATAAGTAACTAGCTGACCCGGCAAACGTTGTTTTGCCATATAAATACCGTATGATCGTAGAAGAGTGAAAATTGAGGATTGTATGTATTTTTGTATGTTGTATCATAAAAAAATAGAAATTAAAAATTTTGTCTAAAAAATAAAAAAAAAAATTTAGGGGTGGACTACCCCTAACATTTAGGGGGATGAAAAATAGATGTTGGCCGATTCTCATAGATACCGGATAAGCACAAAAAATTTCATCAAAATCGGTCTAGCCGTTTCGGAGGAGTATGGCAACGAAAACTGTGAAACGAGAATTTTATACATATATTAGATTCAAAAATCGGTCTTTACTGAGATGATTCGTTTCATTAAGAAAAAGCATGCATACTTTCTTTTTTAAAAACATCGCGACTTGTAGCCATCTTGATTTCGAGAGGCAGCGCGTTCCACGGAGAATTGACTGGATATAAAAGGAATAATGTACAAATCCGGAAGTAGGTATGGGAAGGGCAGAGAAGGAGAAGATTATTTGAAATTTATTGAAGATCGGAGTCTTACTGTGCAAAGAGCAAAGGAATTGAAAATGAGGGGTAATATAGGAAGGAGAATTTGGAGAGTTAAGTAATGATAACAGTGTGGTTAGGGCTCGTACTACTTCGCTGACGAATGGGTAACCATTTCAGCTTGGACATAAATACTGTGAGATATTGTCATATTTTTTCAAATTATAAGTGAATCTGATACTATTGTTAAGTAATCTGTCAAGTTTATCAAGCAGGACGGCAGCGTTGAGATCATAATAGCATACGTCACCATAATCGATCATGGGAAATATTGAAGTTTACGCAAGCATTACCTTCGTTTTGAACGGTTACAAAATTCCTCAGGCGATGCAGTGAGCGCAAAGTCCAACTTAGGAAACATCAACCAGCCCCAGGAGGTTCGAGTGGGAATCAAACCCACAACTAGGGTTTACTAGGGTTGACTAGGGACTACTTTAAAATAACGTATCCTACGTTATTGTCCATCCCCATACTTTATTCTTTTTAATCAATAAAGTATGGAAAATACTTTATTTCCGACTAATGCGTGATTTTGAACGGAATATTCCTGTTGACTTAATTTCTGAACTACTGAATGATACTCAGACTCAGGTGAAGTGAAACGAAACGCAACGCAACGCTAACTTCTGAACGCGTTATAAAACAATAAAAAATTGTTAGATAATAATGCCAAAAGTACAAAGAAATATGTTTTTAAACATTTAAATACCTGAATAAATTTAGAAAATACTTTATTTTTTCTTCAAATCCTTTTTTTCATACTAGTTAGTGATAGATTTACTTTAATTTCCTGAAAAATAGTTGGCAACCCTACCCACGACCCTTGGATAACCGATCCAATGCTCTGACCGCTGAACTACCTGAGGCTGGTTTAACCAGACCGATTTAAGCATCTAAATTTTCTTAGTAGATTAGTCTTAACACACACTTCAATATGATAGTTCATTTTTTAAAGCTTATTTGTAGTTTTAATTGGAAAGAAAAAAAACAGTTTTTCTTATGGTACGGGGCGCCAACGCTCCGTATTAGAATAATTGTTTAGCGATGCGTCACCTTAATGTTAATTTGAGAGTGAGAGGGAGAGGTTAAGAGAGAGAAACATTTACACACACTAATATACATAAAAATAATAAACAAACAATTGGTCAATCAGGAGTCCAAGACCCCGCCTGAGCTTGTGTTGTTGCGAACGAAGCTAGCAACAACACAAGCTAACGCTGCTAGTATTCTGGCGGAGCCTGTTGCCGCCGGCGCCCGCCGCCGGCGCCGGTGCGTGGTGCAGAACATTAATATTAGAAAAAACATACATTTACTACATTTTACATGACATTTTTTTTTTTTTTTTGACATTTTTTTTTTACTACATTTTTTTTTTACATTTAATTTTTTACAAGCCGAGGACAGGGTGCTATGGCGCTCATTAGGGGAGGCCTATGTCCAGCAGTGGACTAATATAGGCTGATGATGACGATGATGATGACATGACATTTATGAAATTTGCGAAATTTATTGTCTATATTAGTTTCTCCCAATTTTACAATTAGAAATAACCATACACAGACACAAACACTCGAAGCACGAAACACATATACATGTACTTCTTAGTGCGCCAGTAAACCCTTCAAGGTCTCTGTATGAATACTTCATAGTATTAAAATTAGTTTGAAATGTCATAACTTACAGTAAGGCACAAGTCAAAGCGAAGGGTCTCTTTTAAACATTCGAATGACGTTTGGTGGAAAACGATTTCCTCGAACACGTTGAGACGATTGTCGATGCTGTATACCTACCTCGATAGTTTGTTACGTCATCGAAATTTCGAATGATCCTTGATTTCGAATATTTCTCTACTTACTACAACTATACTAATAAATACGGTAATTTAAAGTTAGTTCAAGAATTAAAGTAAGCATTAAAACAAAAAAAAAGTTTAATACTCAGCTGCATACATATACAAATATAATGTATATAGTCAAGGGAAACGAAAATAAAACAACAAAGGTCAAAAATTACAATTCATACAGTACAACCCTTAGCCAGCCAGAGCTGGTTGTAATTTTTCATTGGTTTTTAATATTTTCAAGAATGTATAGGGTTCAACGTAATGTAGTGGCCATATTATTATTACCACTGCCAGACTAAGGGTTCAAGACCGTTCACCCTGTCAATATTTTGCGGTTATGAATATGACCTATCAAAAGTTTGTGAGTCGTTAAGCGATCTCTTCACAGTCGAGTAATAATTGGAGCTTATAATTTTCGATCAATAGGCACTCGATTTCAAATAAGAGACCTCAAAGCGAAGGGTAACGCATGATTAATTAAGTTCAGTAGCGAACTAGTTGAATCATTAAAATACGAGTCCTACTGGTGAAATGGATGGTTTGCTGTAGTTTTGCCCAGGAACATTAATAACGACCCCTAATATGCAACGTTACAATGCAGAACAGGGGGGTAACCACGAGCTCTTATAGCAGTATTATTGCAGCTGTGAAAACGAGACGCGTGTAGCGGCGAATATACTCGCGTCTCTTTTCCACAACTGCAATAATACTGCTATAAGAGCTCGTAGTCAGGGGGCAGTGTCTTTTACTTAAGAGGCTTAAAAATTAGGTTATTCTGTCGTTTTTTGAGAGATTTTGCTGATTGCCTTGGACTGTATTTTCAGCTTCACCGGGCCTTTTTTGGGGGTGACGAAAAACTTATAGGGTTCCTAAAGCCGTGTGAAACGAATCACCGTCATAGGTTTTCTACAGGGAACGGCATCACGCGCTAGTGCGTGCCCCCGTGCTCTAGATTCTCCGAGGGGTCGGATCGGATCATTACCTCTGTCATACGAATATAACATTAATAAATAAAATAGATATTATGTTAGTTTATACGCAAGGACTTTCCTGTGTGGTGCCGGGGATAAAGAATTGCACCACCCCATCTCTTCCCGTGGGTGTCGTAAAAGCCGACTAAGTGACCAATCCAGAGGATGGGCAGCAGCATCTCTCTGAGGTTACCCTCGACCTACTACGATCGCCAACCCGCCTGCCAAGCGTGGCGATTACGGCAAATACCCCTCATATCCTTGGGGGAGGCCTTTGTCCAGCAGTGGACGTCTTTTGGCTGAGATGATTATGATGATACGCAAGGAATACCTATAACTATAGGCCTGGTTGTTTTTTAATTTTTTTTTCTGATAGTCATTGATCGAAGTAGGTAGGACGATTTGGGGTCAATGATCTGAAACGTTAGTATTAATATACATATTCCTCTGTAGTTCCGGTATTTTACTAATTAAAACCTTTTGAATTTTAAAATTATTAGCTCTGATGTGTTGACTTTTACCTGTTTGTTTTATTCTATCTTTATTTTTACTATCAAAGAACAATGCCAAAGGGTTTATATAAAACTCTTTACAAAAAATGTCTACTAAGTTAGCATTAACATTCATAAAATTAGCATAATAATATGTTACTTTTGATCAGATAGTAAAAAATGAGGCGCCACCTTGTGTCGGAGGCCAATACTTACTTTGGGTGGCTGGACCATCGGAGTAAGTAAGATAGTAAAAAATCTTACATTACATTTTACTTTTCAGTAGTCTTTCTTTTGAGAGTTATGTCGAACTCACGTGTTGTACCCACTCCTCTGAAAGTTGGGGACTTTGCCCTTGAAGTTGTGGAAGATTATGTTTACCTGGGACAAACGGTTCAGCTAGGTAGGTCCAACTTCAGCAAAGAGGTCAATCGTCAAATCCAATTAGGCTGGGCAGCGTTCGGTAAGCTACGAAATATATTTTCGTCCGATATACCGCAGTGTTCCAAGACGAAAGTCTTTGACCAGTGTGTGTTGCCAGTGATGACATTCGGGACTGAGACGTGGTCGCTCACTATGGGCCTCATAAGGCTCAAAGTCACAAGAGCAATGGTGAGGGCTTTGCTCGAGTTTTCTCTGCGTGATCGAATCAGAAGTGAGGAGATCCGCATAAGAACAAAGGTTAAGTTACTTTTAAGTGGCAGTGGACACGACAGGGCACATTGCTCGCAGGACTGATGGCTGCTGGGGCGGAACTGTCCTTGAGTGGCCTCAAACCTGCCTGTGACCGCGTACCGGAAAGCGCAGTGTGGGCAGGCCTCCAACAAGGTGGACCGACGATCTGGTGAAGGTCGCGGGATGCCGTTGGATGCGAGCAGCACAAAACCGGTCGTTGTGGAGATCCTTAGGGGAAGCCGTTGTCCAGCAGTGGACGTCTTTTGGCTGAGATGATGATAATAATGAGTCTTTCTTTTAGTTTCGATTACATAATTAAATTACTACCTAAACCTCTACGAACAATATTAAATCCAAAATCAATAAATGTTTATATAATTCTTAACGCAAATTTTGTTGCGAACAAATTACAAAAACACAAATTTTGAAAAAAAATCCATGAGCACTATTTGAATCCGCACCCTTCTGACATACCGGGTCAGGTGCTCTTCCAATTGAGCTATCGTGGTTCTAACCAGCCCGCCGAAATTTTTCAACACTATTTACTTTTTACTTTGAAAGCCAAAGGCGCCCATTTAATGTCAACAACTACCGTCTTTAACATCTGATCATAATAATTTTACGAATACTAAAGATCAGTTAAGAAGTAGGCGAGCTATTTATAAATGTTTAAATAATTTTTAACGCAAATTTTGTTGCGAACAAATTACAAAAACACAAATGTTGAAAAAAATTCCACGAGCAGGATTTGAACCCGCACCCTTCTGACATACCGGGTCAGGTGCTCTCCCAATTGAGATATCGTGGTTCTAACCACGATAGCTCAATTGTAAAAATATTATGATCAGATGTTAATGACGGTAGTTGTTGACATTGAATGGGCGCCTTTTGGCTTTCAAAGTAAAAAGTAAATAGTGTTGAATAATTTCGGCGGGCTGGTTAGAACCACGATAGCTCAATTGGGAGAGCACCTGACCCGGCATGTCAGAAGGGTGCGGGTTCAAATCCTGCACGTGGAATTTTTTTCAACATTTGTGTTTTTTTTCCAAAATCAATATGTATTATTTAAATCCCGAAATGTCGGAGCTATTTCCGGAAAAATGGCTCATTCATGTTATGTTTTCTGTAAACATCTGTGATACAAGTACGTAAAATCGTCCTACCTACGCCGATCACTGCTGATAATAAACGAATTTATTATTTGCCCAAGAACATTATTAACGTACCTCCTGCAACGTTACTGTGCAGAATAGTGTCTTACTATTCACACTCTTACCCTCTTAAATATAATACCAGGGGCTTAATAATTAGTTTATTACCTCTGCCATACGAAGATAACGTTATTAGTAAAATAGATGTTAGTTTATACGTAAGGTATACCTAAATGTATGGGCCTGTTGTTTTTTAAATTTGTTGCTTGATAAAAAACAAATTTATTATTGTTACGAGAATTATTAATAGCCAAATAATAGAGATATTTCGCGATCAATCAGTTTGTGACATACAAACTGATGGATTTTGAAATTGTAAATTTTTGCCTTGGCAACGGGAGTCGCGGACATAACTAGTTAAATAAAATAAAACACAACCCGTTGTTAACAAAATATGGCGCACCGATTTAATTCAGACATTGTATGAATAACAAATGAAACAAATTATACAAAAAGGGTGCTTTGAACCCGAAAAAAACAACGCACAGATTAAAATGGATTTTGTTAGTGAACGCTGAAATATGGCACGAAATTAAGGAAAGGATTCTCCTTCTGTTGCCTTGTGGTTATACCATTCGTCGGTCATCAAACGGAGTGCGTAGTTGGTAAAACTTATAATGGAAATGGCACCACTTTTCGACATGGTAACCCAGTGTTCGGCACCAGTGGTCGAAATAGTAACCCAGTTTTTGGCACCAGTGGTTGACATAGTAACCCAATTTTCGACACCAGTTTTCGTTGCCAAAATATAACTTAGAATTTCACTGAAATTCTCACATCAATGCAAAACAATGCTGCTCATAAAGTGCATATTTTCTTCATATTTTAATGTGTCGATAGATGTCAAACTTACAGGCAAATGTTTAGGTAATATTTTTTTTTATGCATTTTTTCAATTCAACTCGTTATGGCGGATTTTTTTTCTATCAACCAGTTACATATACAAGTCACTAAACATTATTCATAAATTATTCAAAAGGAAACATTGAAATTTAAAAAAAAAAACAATTTTCCATAAGGCGCAGGCCTTATAAATGGCGCCGGGCGCGGACATGGCACGTGCGGCTTCCTCTTCCATTAAAATTTCATACTAAGTGCATGGAAATAAAGCGATTCGGGCGCCGAAATGGCAGGTCATAACCACGTCAAAGTTACGACATACTGTGTGTCCTAAATTGCGCTTTATTTCCATGCATTTAGTATGAAATTTGAATCAAAGTGGAAGCCGCCCGTGCCATGTCCGCGCCCGGCGCCATTTATATGTGGCCTGCGCCTAAATCTGTCAGTCGTGCGTAATCATGAAGATGTACCACAGTTTAGCAAGCATACAGTTGCGCATCGAAGGTACTTTCACAGAGCAAGGGAGGGGAACCTGCGGGGAAGCGGGCGCTGCGGCGAGTGTCCCAAGTGTGACAAACAAGCGCAGTTTGTGGGAGCTACCGTGAAGGGCAGCCACGTGCGCGTACTGCGTATTTTAAACGTTTTTTGAATTTACTCAAATTTCTTTCAAATATCAAATTCTAATTCATCACAAACACTACTATTTTTTATTTTTTATATCGTATATCTACAACAGCCTCCATATATTTTATTAGGCCATTTCTGTGTTTTTATTCTCAATTATTAATTGAATCGAATTTTTGTTAACGAGACCATCTATCTTTTGCTCTAGTTCTTGTTTCGCCTTGGCGTTTAGTGGACATTCTGTTATTAGATGTAAGATGGTATCGTTAGCATCTGTATCACAGTTACACAATGGGCTCTCCTTACTAAATAGTTACCTTGTAACTCTAACTCCAACCTAGCGGGTTTTTTTAGTGTAGGTAGGTATATGTATTCTTTACGGCGCGGCGCAAGCTCTTGCGCAAAGATAATCATTATGTTTACAACTTATTGGAGTAGTTGGGACGTCGGACACAGAAGGAGGTATATATCCAACTGTTATGATTTGTTTAAACCAACAGAAAAAGAGGAGGTTCTATATTCATCTATTTTTTAGTGTTTATATTTAAGATTTCAGGGCTTGTTTCTTTTTTTTTCATTTTTTAAGCAATCCGAATGCGAATTCACAATATATTGTTTTAATAATAGAAAATTGAAATCTTAAAATAAACCTTCACGTTAATTTAGCAGTGCAACATTTGTAAATATGTATATAGTTTATTCTTGATAATAAATGATTATAAAAATAAATAAATAAAAATATGTTTATTTTTCCATCACAAAAATAGGTACATACATTAGATTAGTCTAACATATCAAAAGTCTTAGGACTTATTAACTAAAAATTAACATAGTATCCTATATTTGTGAGAGACTGGTGCCTGATAAAGGTTTCATAAAAAAGGAAACCTGAATGATGATGAATGATTATGTTATAAAAATATTAACGATTATTTGATTTCGAATTTTGTGACAACCCTTGCATATCGGCGAACGATCGCGTAGATACCTACGCGGGCGGCGGCATCGCCCCACATCAAAGGCGATGCCCTACTGTATGAAATGGTAATACTGTGGATGTACTATGGCGGCCACATACGCTTTACCAGTCTAAAGGCGAAATTCCTTTGCACCGCGTCGCTCGCTTTTAATATAAGCCACAGCGGCGCCGGCGGCAACGATGCGCGTGCACGCGATTTGTTCTTCAAACCGGTAAAGCCTTCGAGACCTCCATAGTACAGCTTCATGGTCGTGGCTTAGGCGATTTAGATATTTAATTTTATCGACACTTAAAATCATCATTTATTATAATAGGTAGGTATTTATTTTATTTATTTATTTATTTATATAAACACAATATATAATTTATAATTAAACGATCGTCTGTTTTATGATATTTAAAACTAATTTCAATTTCCAGTGCGATGGTCTAGCCTGTGATGCGAGGGTAAGCTATTCCTTATTCCTTTTATTTCACAACGAGGAATCCAGGTCTTTGTCTCACTTGATGATTTCATGATAAGGCCGAAGGTGGAAGCGCAACTTCACCCGTAATTCTAAACTACTGGGAAACGATTATCTTCAATTTTCGCTTATTCTTTACTAGCGACCCGCCCCGGCTTCGCACGGATGCAATGCTGATACACGCAACCGCTATGTCCCTGCATATTAAATCTTTAATATCTTCAAAAATATTCATTTAAATTACATGCTGTAAAGTAATTTAAATGAATATTTTTGGATATTGATATATATATTAAATGCACAATGTATTTAAGGTACTTAACCTTTTCACCGCCCAACTATCCTGCACGCGATGCCCTGCTGTACGCCAACGTATAAATGTATTTTAATAAAGCAGGTACAAAGAAGAACTTCTATAGAAGTGCTGGCGTGGACGGCACGAAAATCTCGAACTTCTATAGAAGTTGTTGGCGGTAAAAAGGTTAATTGAATAAGGATTAATGCTGTATTGCTTAAAATCGCTTCGTAAATCAGCCATTAATTCTCGTAAAAAGTAAAGGACAAAAAATAATTATTGTGGGTTATCCCTAAGAGATAGACTTATGCCATCGCGGACTTTTTTGTAGACCTTTTTAAGTTGTACAATACTGTGGTACATTATTTTGATCTATCTCGTAGGGTACAGCCAGCGTTTGCAATGTATGCCAAAAAAATGTGAAACCTCTCAAATTTCCAGTGTTTCTCTACTATATTATGCATGTATTTATATATATAAACCTTCCTCTTGAATCACTCTATCTATTAAAAAAACCGCATCAAATCCATTGCGTAGTTTTAAAGATCTAAGCATACATACATACATACATAGGGACAGCGGGAAGCGACTTTGTTTCATACTACTTATGTAGTGATGATGATTGTGCTTCGAGTAAATAATAAATAGCGAACCATTTAATAAATATGGAAACACAACATATATGTTCATTGATGTTATTAACATGGCGACAGAGTGGGATGAGATGGTGGTAGCTAGCCAGCTGTCCAAACTGAGAATTCACTACATACTCAGGGAATAAAACCTAAGATTTCTTGGATCTAATAACGGTCTAACCACGAGACTGTGTAACGATTCAAGTTACTTTTTTGTATTTTACGGGTAAGCACAGTGCCTTCATCTTAGCTGATGTTAAGTGATGATAAGGTCAATGTTATAAGCGCACTTCACTCGGGATTCTCAACTACTGAGGCACTGGCTATCTTATCTCTAGCTGCCGGAACACAACAACGCTACAAACTTTGATGCTATGGCGACATATTAAGATGGTGGTAGCTAGCCCGGAGGACAAACAAGCCCTGCCACCTAGCAAACCGAGTACACAAACATGTACGCGCTGGGAATCGAACCCTTAACACAAAGGAATAAGAGTCAAATTGTACAGATGTTAATTCTCGTGACTGTACCTAAAGCTTATTTTACAAATTGATTATTGTTAAAATGTGTTATATAGGTATAAATAAAGAAGCGTTTCGCTCGCTTTGATTAAATGCTACAGTAATAGAATAGTTATTTTCTTTGATTGCAGTGTCGAGGTAGAGGCTGCGACGCAAAGGTAAACCACTTCACTGAAAGTTGAATCGTTTCTTAACTGAATTTCATATTGCACACGGAAATCTTAGAACTACAAAACAACTTTATAATTTCCCTCTTTTTAATTTTAAATCTGAGCGCCTTGTCTTGTATGCTACTTATGCGTTATGATCCTAGGAGCTTGATAACGCAGCGCTGTGCTTGATCTGCGATTGCTGCTGAAGTTATGCAACTTTCGCCTAACCAAGTCATCGGATAGGGACCAAAAACGTATTTTTTTTTGACCCAGGGGAAAATTTGCTCGCAGATTCCGTAGATCCGGGGCTGGTCTTGTCCATCGCTAAGAAGGAGCAAGGCCGACCCGGTAAAAACCCCTGGGGTTTGCCTTTAGCCTTTAAAAGGGCTTTCAAGGCTACCGGAACGCAGGCTCCCGGCAGGTCGGGGAGCTCAGTTGGCGTTACTCAGAGTGAGTCGCCTGAGCGCGTCCCACTAGTAGGCGCGCTACCTGATCGGACTTCCTGCAGTGAAGCTGCCTATGTCGCACAGTGTTTCGCGTAGAACACCCTAGGTGGACAAAATTATTTTTTGCCATTTTTGTGTAGCACTGCCTTGATACATTAATTTAATGACCATTTGGATAATTTTATCAACATTACGGAATGATGATGTATTAAAAACAAGAAAAAAGACAAAAATCTTAAAATAAATATATAATACTAGCTGACCGGCGGACTTCGTACCACTTTGACAGTTTCCATGACAACAAAACAAACAAATCATTCGTCCGCTTAAGAACACCCGTATCCCATAATGTACCCCTATAGCAGCGCCACCTACCGGGTCCAATTGTAAATCTAAACCATTCTCGAATCCACTTAAAAACACACAGAAAATTTCATCTAGCCGTTTAGAAGGAGTTCAATAACATACACACGCACAGAAGATTTATATAGATAAAGATATATGGGTATAATTATTTGTCCCTTATCTAAATCGTAGAAACAAATTACAACATACCCTATAATAATACTCTTATAATTTAACTATGTACAAAAAGAAACATAAATTTAAATAAAAAATAAATATAACTCTTCAGTGGAATCTTCAACTAAATAAACTGCTCTCTTTAAGTTTCTTCGTCTTAAATGACGAATCCTCAAAGTCTTTTCGAGGCCTTCCAGCTGGACTCACATCTTGAAATGATGTAGAAGGTCTTGGCTGGGTAGTGCGTACGCTAAATTGTATGTCCTCAGCATTTAGCCAACTTTTATTTGTAGTTAAAAATCGCTCCTTTGACTTTCCTGCGGCCAACCATTTTTGCAGCAATTTTGTTCGAAAAACTTAATTGCTCTCTGACAATCTTCAGTAATATCGCCAAAATCAAATCTATGTGAAAGAAATTCAAAAAGACGCAAGTTTCTTTCGTCTTTCGTGTGCTTTAGTCACTCTTCAAAGAACTCTTTTCTTGAAAAAGAGTGAACCTTCTATGAAAAAAAAAATAAAAAAAATGTTGTACTCCAGTGTGCTAGCTAAAATATACAACACTGTGAAGAGAAAGGTTGCTCATATAATATATCTAAAATTTAGCCCGGAAACAAGCGGGAACATGCTCCTCTTGAACGTTTAAAGTTAGAAAACAAAGAAAAAAGAATACTAAATTTTCATTATATTTCAAAAAATGATATAGCATTAATGTAGACGATAAAGAACTTAAATCATATGATAGAATATAGTACTCACCCTCAGAAATAAAATCCATCACAACAAACTTCCACAAAATCATAGGTAATTACAAAAACGTAAAAACGAATGTGTCGCGAAAATGCAACTGATTATTTATTAATTTTTGCACTTACCCTCATTAAGGCTTTTAAACCCTATAACTCAGTACTCTGGAATATTAGATCAAAACAAAAACTGGAATCGTGTGTTTTGAGGTGTCTTTATCATTAGTTAATTATCATTTCCTGGAAATCGTGTCATGTATTTTGTCCACCTAGCTTGTTCTATGCGAAATACTGTGTGTCGGCTGACTTAACTAAAGGGTCTTTAAACAAGAACGGGTCGATGTTAAAATTGAATAAAACTAGATGTGTGTGAGATATTAACGAAAAGTTTTTTTTATTTGAAAGGCCCCTTAATGCCATTATGAATGGAATATAACATCGTTCAAATGTCCGCCGCTGCTTCGAATGGTGGCACGAATCCGAGAGGTCCAATTTTGACTCTACTGCATTGATCCGGCTGAATCTGAGCGATGGCCTGCGTTATGTTGGCTTTCAGGGCTACGGTCGATTCTGGGTTATTGGCATAGACCTGTGACTTCAGAAAACCCCACAAGAAAAAGTCTAGCGGGGTCAAATCACACGATCTTGGTGGCCAATTCACGTCACCTCTGCGAGAGATAACCCTACCCTCAAACCGTTCACGCAGAATGTCCATTGTGTCGTTCGCTGTGTGGCACGTAGCGCCGTCTTGCTGGAACCACATGTCGTCCACGTCCATGTTGTTCAATTCAAGCCAAAAGAAATTGTTAATCATTAATCTGTAGCGCTCGCCGTTGACGGCGATGGACTCGCCAACGTCGTTTTCGCCGCCAGACCAAAATCCGCACCAAACAGTAACTTTTTGTGGATGCATTTCCACCTGGTGAACCTCATGTGGGTTGTGGTCATCCCATATACGGCAATTTTGCTTATTAAAAAAACCATTCATCCAAAAATGTGTCTCGTCGCTAAAGATTATTTTTCGGCCAAAATTGAAAATTGGACGTGTCGGATTCATGCCACCATTCGAAGCCGCGGCGGACATTTGAACGATGTTATATTCCATTTATAATGGCATTAATGGGCCTTTCAAATAAAATAAAAAAATCGTTAATATCTCACACACATCTAGTTTTATTCAATTTTAACATCGACCCGTCCTTGTTGAAAGACCCTTTATAAACCGGACCGGCTGCAGTGAAGCTGCCTATGACTATGTCGGCTGACTTATTGGACTGCGTCGTGGGCTTTAAAAAAAGAGAGATTGAAGCTTCTGATCAGACCCGCGATTGGGTGATCCGAGCGGCTTCATGAGAGTGCATACGGGCAGCGAAAAGAAGTTACAAAAAACGGAAAGAATGAAATAGAATGAAAGGGGTGTGCTATTGAGCTAAAAAAGCTACGGACTGACCTTAGTCGTTACTGGTACCGAACGACGCGAACGCACCACGAGCGGGTGCTGAGTGGTCCCCGGAACCTCTCGAAGCAGCGGCGAGTGAGCGTTGGACATACCAATTAAGTTTGGCGGGATTTGCGACGGCACCGGCGCGACGTACTTAGCGCGCGGGCGCATAATCGGTCAGGCCGCGCGACGGCGGCATCGGTAGGCACCAGCTACCAAACGCGACGTGGCGCGAGGGCAGCGGACAGCAAGCGCGGGTGCCGGAATGCGGCAAAAGCCGAAGCGCGGCAAAGCACGGAAGGAAAGAATCGGAAGGGAAAAACGCGACATGGCGCGTTTAAATGGACTTGCCAGCGACGGATCGACACCCAAGGCGCACCACTCCACAGCGGGCGAGTCGGGCTCCGCCTACCCAACCGGCGGCGTATGGGCGGTGGACGTGTGCGACCAAATACGCGGCGGAATAACGCGGGCACGACAGGGCGCGCGGGCGCTTAAAACGGGCAAGGGCACGGGCGCGGACACGACAGGGCGCACGGGCACGCGGCTCGACGGAGCACGCGCGGAAAGGAAAACGAAAAGATAGCGCGAAACGCGGATGTAATCGAACTACGGGAAGGTGGTCATCCCCCTGGAGGGGGGGGGGGGGGGGGGCAGCACCACGACGACTGGACGCGACGGACGACCGAACCAAAAACGTATAATCTCAAGCTCCTTCGTGCTTCGTAAGGCACGTAAAGCCGTTGGTCCCAGCTGCATTAGTAGTCGTTAACAACCACCAATCCGCATTGCGCCCGCGTGGTGGTAGTTATGGCCCGTTCTACCTATCCATCCAGGGAAAGTGGGGCATAAAATGAGCTGATGATGATGATGATGTTTGTTTTATTAGTGTGGACGATAATGATAGTAGATAGTTAGTCAATAAAACAACCATATACTTACTTACTAAGCACTACAAATAAACAAAGAATAAGGTCCGAATAGTTATTCCGTGTTTTGTATCTTTTACTATAAGTAATTTGAAATGACGTTTACATCGGGAACAAAACACGTAACAACTATTCGGAGCTGATTCTTTGTTTATTTGTAAGTGTAGCATGTCATAAGTTATGACATATTACTTAAGTGGTACTTAGTTTACTCATGCTTAATTTAACATAAAAAAAAGACAAAATGCCCGCCACGATAGCATAGCTGGTAGTGCACCTGACCCTCGTAACCCGCCATGTCATGGGGTGCGGGTTCGAATCCCGCTCGTGATTTTTTTGACTCTGTCTTTTTTTCAAATTGTAATTTGTTCGCAACATATTTGCGTAAAATAATATGCTCTTAATTATGTTTTTGTAACATTTCAGTGCCGGACGTTTCAATGTCACAAAACTATAAACGGGGCGTACAAGTCGGGCGATGGTGGAACTTTTGAGGAACATTACCCTCAGTACGACCAACCTAAAGTGGTCGATTCAAGTTTTGACGACGACGACTGAAGACAATTACATTTTTTCCGGAAAAATAGTTTTTTTTTAAAACTGTAATAACAAAATAGAACACAACTGGCTTTTGAACCCGGGTTCTCATGTACTGGTAAGGTGCACTTGAACCGGAATATTAGAGATGAGGCGAGGTTATTAGAATGTATGGAATATAAAAAGTTTACGAAACGCTACTTTTGTTTAGGTATTATAATAGTGTTACAAGATGGGAAGTGGTCCTAACGGGAAGTACCCGCTCAAATCCCGCTACTGGAATTTATATTTTATTGTAAAATTAATGATTATTATCTTTTTTTTTAAAACTCGATGACCCAGTGGTTACCGCGCCCGCTCTGCGAGTGCTGAGGTTAAGCAACTTTCGCAAAGGTCGGTTTTCGGATAGGTGACCAATGTTTAAAATTTAGGCACGTAAAGCCGTTGGTCCCGGCTGCATTAGCAGTTGTTAACAACCACCGCACCGCACTGGACCCCAGTGGTGGATTATGGCCAGTTTTTCCTATCCATCTATATGGAAAGCTTGTGGGTGGGGCACGCCCCAGCAGTGGGGACATAAAATGATATAATTTATTTATTTATTTATTGGATCACCAACATAAGATACAGCATTACAATTTAATATTTATATTAGGGTTGTTTAATTACAATTCTATCGATGTGATCGGAAAAACGCAGCTGGCTGTCCATTACAACACCAAGATCCCGGATGCTAGTAACTTCTTTACTATTATCACCATCAATGCTATATTCAGTTGGTACTTTATTTCGTTTTTTGGTGAATTTTATGTTCTGGCATTTGGAAGCATTCAAGAACATTTTATTTTTGTTGCACCACTCATGTAAATTATCTATGTCAGCTTGTAAATATGAAGAGTCCATTGCACTGGAAATAGTTTTGGTTAATTTCAGATCATCAGCGAACATATATATTTTGCAATGTACTATGGCTTGGGAAATATCATTAATAAGTATGTTGAAGAATAGTGGTCCCAGAACAGAGCCCTGAGGTACACCTGATAGTGCAACAAAGGATTTGGATTGTTCCCCATCTAGTACCACCCTTGATTGACGATTTGTTAGGTAGGATCGACACCAGTCAAGCGTTCGATTCGTGACGCCAAATACACACAATTTATCCAAAAGCATCTTATGGTTTACTTTGTCGAATGCCTTGGAAAAATCCGTGTACACAGCATCCACCTGCAGTCCCTGGTCAACCGTGTCCATTATATGTAAAAAGCATAAAATTAGTGTTAGTCGATCTTCCTCTCATGAAACCACTCTGCTCGGTGATAATATATTTCTGGACATGTCTATATAAAACGGAATAAACCATCGACTCAAAGACCTTTGACATTGTGGAGAGCAAGGATACAGGTCTATAATTTTCGACATACTCCTTTTTACCACTCTTATAAATCGGTACTACTCTTGCTTCCTTCCATACATCGGGGAATATACCCGTTTCGAGGGAACGATTATATAGTATAGAAAGTGGAAAAGCCAATGCATTTGCACAATTCACCAAAAAAAGGGGGTGAATATTGTCCGGACCTGTACTCTTTGTGGTATCTAGTTTTTTAATTTATCTTTAACTTCTTCTGAACTAAACTGGACTGGATTCAAAACGTAATGCATTTCCGAATTGTGACTTACGTTAAGGACACTGTTGCAAGTGTCATTATGTTCTACATCATATACTGAGGAAAAATGTGCTGCAAACATATCAGGAATTCGCTTAGTACTTGGAACTATACTACTCCTTAAAATCATTTCACTCGGATATGATGAACGATTCTTTCTAAGATTTTTTACATAGGTCCAAAAAAATTTAGGGTCCTTCTTTATGTCTGATTCAATTGTTTGTATATATTTATTATAGCATTCTTTTATCATTTTATTACAGTCATTTCTTAAATATTCCAACTCTAGTTTATCTAGCGGATTTCCGAATTTTAAATACTTCTTACGAAATTTATGTTTTTGCTTTAATAAGCATATTAATTGTGTAGAAAACCAAACAGGATAGATAGATAGATAGATAGATAATACTTTTATTGCAACACTATAAAACAAAAACATGAACAAAAGAAAAAAAATAAAAAATAAAATACAAAGTTACAATTTGGCGGTCTTATCGCTTTCTTGAGATGATTTCTTGATGATTTCTTCTGATCTTTGAGAGTTTTTTGTCTTGGGTATATGATCTGTAATAACTTTGTGTATAATGGCATAAAACCTTGCTAACATCTCATTCACATTCTGATACGAACCCAGCTCCTCTGACCATTGCACCGATTCCAGATATTTATTGATCGCTATGTAGTCGCCCTTATAAAAATTATTCCGCCTTATAGAAACTGGTTTTTTGAGTTTTTCTACTTTTATAGTTAATTGAATTTCAAGAGCAGGGTGAAATTTATCTATACTTCTAATGGGCTGCATAGACTCATTGATATCTAATATATTTTCATTGCAAAGTATTAAGTCTAGTAATTTGTTTTGTTGGTTATATACATTATTAAATTGCTTTAAATCATTATGAGTAAGAAAATCTATAAATTTACATAGCATTTCACTGTTACTATATTGCACCGGTATCATGCTTAGATCTTCATGGACAGAATTGTTTTCCCACAATATACCGATCATGTTAAAGTCCCCTGCAATTAACGTGTAATTATGTTCAAGACATGATAGTAAGTTTGTGTTAGCTTTATCAATATTTTTTTTTAAATGGTTACTTGTTACTGGGTAAATAAACTGCACAAATATGAATTGCTCTCTTTCCCCTTTTAGATGAAGGAGTTACTGAAACCCAAAGGTCTTCGCCTTCACTTTCAAACTCAGTGATACGCTGTGAAGTTAGCCCTTTACATACCGCTATTAGGACTCCTACTCCTCTCTTTTTTCCTGATGCAGTTGTTTCGCGATCCCGTCTGTACACATTATATTCATCCTCAAAGAGTTCAGAGTCAAAACATCCACTGTTGAGCCAAGTTTCTGTAAATATTAACATATCATAGCTGTTGTTAATTATTTGTTGACGTACCTCAGTTACATTAGTATTCAAGCCTCTCACGTTTTGGTAATATATACTTAGGTTATGAATTGACATACAAGAAGTGATACAATATTTAAAAGAATCAATATCCTTAAGAAATATTTAAAGTAATTAAACCTACAAAGCAAAATATATTTAAAAAAAAGGGAATATACTTAAGCTCAATAAGATCTTTACTATTTTTAATCAATTTGTACTCAGAAGTTTCAGTTTTCCTCTTAAATATTTGACCTCCCCTTACCCACACGAATTTGTAGTTCAGCTCCTTCGATTTGATCCGGGCTACTGCATGCAGCGCCTTTTGAGTTGGTGGAAGATGTTCAACCACAAAAACGGGTTTTTTATCCCCGCCGATGCCCAGGTGGCTTGTATTTAGCTTATCATTCACACTCTTAGCCTTTTTATTAAATTTCAGTGTAGCAGCCAAAAAAGAGTCTCTTAATCTCTGGGAATTAAATTTCACGACTAGAGATCTAATGATGATGATGATCTTTTTAAATAATAATAATTATTGTTAATGAGTTTGGAGTTTGATAAGGTACATTATACCTACGCATGCAGCCCGCAAGTACTAAAATAAAATAAAATAACATTTAGTTTGTTTGTCTTAAAAAAAGTCCTACTAACTAAGACTAATGTTTGTGATGAAAAAATAAAAAGGAGCTAATTTATAAATTTTATTGATTAGCTCCTGATTCGCCGGATTCCTGATTCACCGGATTCTTGTTTCGCCGGATTCCTGTTTCGCCGGATTCTTGTTTCGTCGGATTCTTGTTTCGTCGGAAATATTAATATACAATAAAATCACTTAAGTAAAGAAAACATGTAGTTATATTTATTATTGTATCATCATCTTAGCCAAAAGACGTCCAATGCTAGACAAATGCCTCCCCCAAGGATCTCCACAACGACCGGTTTGCTGCTCGCATCCAGCGGCTTCCCTATTATTGTATGAATTACTATTAGACAAATTGTACAAAACAGTAAAAATAAATGCAGAGCAACGTGGACTGTTATTAAATCTGAACAAACAAGGTTTAACTCCTTAAGCCATATTAATAAAATAGTAGACAATAGCATTGAAATTACTAGTCCTACAAAAATTGCATCTGCTATGAATGATCACTTTATTGACGTGTCTAGGCAAAATACAAATATTATTAATCGTCTTCCGGCTTCTGTAACGCCATTAAGAAATTCGATATTTTTTACCCCAATTAATGAAAATGATACTAGGAAAATTATAATGTCATTGAATAATACCCAGCAGAAGGATGTGGCTCTATTTGCACTAAAGTTGTCAAATCATGTGTAAATCAGGTAATACAAGTACTCACATTTCTGATTAATTTGTCAATGGAATCAGGTACATTTCCAGAAAAGTTAAAAATTTCTAAAGTTACAAGTTAGTAAGTAAGTTAAGTTTATACCTTTGCACAAGAAGGGAAACAAGGATGAAGCCGGTAACTACCGGCCTATTACATTAATTTCTGTGTTCTAAAATTTTTGAAAAGATGATGCATGGACAATTTTCATCCTTTTTTAATTCCTTTAAAGTAATAAGCCCTAATCAGTATGGTTTCCAAAAAAAAAACCTACAACTCATGCAACATTTTTTTTAGTAGAGGAAATATTGCAAAACTTCAACAAAGGTCACTATACATCAGTGTTGTTCCTGGATTTGTCAAAAGCATTTGACTACGTGTCACATGACCGACTTCTGGCGAAATTAGAACGCATTGGAATTCGGGGACTGGCTTTGGATTGGATAAAGTCATATCTACAAGATCGTGTTCAGTGCGTAGAAATACAGCAGTTAAACTCGAAACACACTGCAGAAGTCCACAAGTCTGAGTTTAAGAGAAATTGCTCTGGAGTTCCGCAAGGTAGTGTTCTTGGACCTCTCTTATTCTTGCTCTATGTAAATGACTTGCCTAGTATTACAAAGTATAAAATGATCTTGTTTGCTGATGATGCTTCAGTTATAGTGACATCTGACAAGAATAGTTCATTGGAGCAACATCAAATTGATATTACAAACACACTGACATCCGTAATTAAATGGCTATCTGAAAACAATTTGCAAATTAATTTGAATAAAACAAAATAATGAATTTTAATAATTTTAAAGATAAAATAGTTGACATTAAATTTAATAATCAAATAAAACGACATGAAAATAATATTTTATTCTTAGGTTTAATTATAGAGCCGTGTTTAAATTGGAAAGGACAAATAGATAAACTTTGCAATAAAATAAATGGGTTTTCATTTGCACTATACAAACTTGCTAAAATAGCTAGTAAAGCTACAGCCATAACAGCCTATTTTGCTTATGTTGAATCATTACTAAGATACGGACTCTTACTATGGGGAAATGGCTCCGACATAAAAAGAGTGTTTGTATGTCAAAAAAGATGTATACGTGCAATATGTAATATTGCCCCGGATGTCTCCTGTAGACCGTACTTCAAGGAACTGAATATATTACCTTTAACTTGTCTGTATGTTCTGAAAACAGGTATATTTGTGAAACAGCATCACCAGTTGTATACAGTAGCAAAGGATCTTACGGGGAGAAGTTTAAGATATCCTAATAAAATAAAAAAGGATATACTCCCGAAAAATAAACGTTTTCAATCTAATGCACTAGATATGGCTATTAAAATTTACAATAAACTACCGGATCAAACCCTTTAATAGCTTCAAGATATCGCTTCGTAAGTTTTTAATGGAAAACACTTTTTATAGCATAGATGAATTTTTTAAATATGGAAAATGAAGTATTAATAAATAGGTACCTCACATTTTTTTTGCATGCTATTCATAAATGGCTAAATAGGTTAAGGACATTTAAAATAAGTTTGTAACATCATTTATAAACCCCTATTTAATGCAAATAAATATTTTGAATTTGAATTTTGAATTTTGATCAGACCGTGAAACTGAACAACTTTTCCCAAGAAACGTAAGTCAAAAAACGAGTTTTTTTTTTTAACTTTCCCATACAAAGCCTTTTGTATGGAACAGCTGAATTTTATTTTCGAGTTAGGGAGTTGGTCCAATAGTAAGAGTTGTTCGTTTGTATCACGGGAGTCATCTCAGAAGTTTTGGACGGTAATAAAAAAGTCGACCTGTGTATAATTAAACGCAAATTTTTGTGGCGAACAAGTTACAATTTTTTTAAATTACAAATTGTAATTTGTTCGCAATTTTACACTAAAAAGTATATTTGTAAAACCATACAAGTTCATTGATTGTAACTCCTCTAAAAATATAAATAGCTCCTTAAGAGCGTTTACGCCGCACACTAGCGCCACTAATGAAAAAAAAAACATATCTAGTAATTAGAGGTAGAAAATCAAATTATGCTCAACAAACTATTTGAATGAAGTAATTTAGCATTTTTACGTCACCTAATGAACACCTCACATGTTATGGTTTAGTTAAATAAGACGTTACGGCCACTTTTAACTATAACTCCATATTTAACTAAACCATAACATGTCAGTTGTTCATTAGGTGACGTAAAAAAATGCTAAATTACTTCATTCAAATAGTTTGTTGAGCATAATTTGATTTTCTATCTCTAATTACTAGATATGTTTTTTTTTTCATTGGCAGCGCTAGGGTGCTGCGTAAACGCTCTTAATAATAATACCTTACCATTACAGAAGTTGAAAGAAGGTGGATACATTTTTTTTTATTTAAACGGTGTGCTCCAAGTAATATGCAAAGCTCAAATTGCGCCTATGTTGTTTTAGGTAGGCGGCTCCAAATGAGAAGGAAATTTTGCAATTTACTCCGGCGCGGCCCCTCAAGATGCTAGCCAAATTCTTACCAAAATAGCCTAAGGACTTTTAATAATTCATCAGGCGACATGGTAATGTGAATTTTATTCAATCATATTCGAGGATATATGTGATTTGCAACTAATTTTTTTTTAAATACCCAGTTTTTGAGGAGGTTTTTGAGGATCTCGATGGCACAGTGGTTAACGCGCCCGGTCTGCAAGTGCTGAGGTTAAGCAACTTTCGCAAATGCCATTCATCGGATGGGTGACCAAAAATTTATCAACTCGAGCTACTCCGTGCTTCGGATGCCACGTAAAGCCGTTGGTCCCAGCTGCATTAGCGGTCGTTAACAACCACCAATCCGCACTGGGCCCGCGTGGTGGTTTATGGCCCGTTCTCCCTATCCATAGGTACATAGGGAAGGCTTGTGCCCCAGCAGTGGGGACATAAAAAATGAGCTGACGATGATGATGATGACCCAGATTTTGTAAACTCGCTACAAAGTAAATTTGTTGTCATTTTTGTAACTTTCATACATTAAGTTAAGTAAGCTCGCCATTGGCATCAAAAACTTATATGTAAGTTTGCCACAGATAGCTAAGGGTTATTGTAAGCTCGCCATTAGTCTCCTCGTTTTATATATATTATTTCATTTGAAAATGCTCGTGTGACGACTTTATAGTACCTATACTAAAATAATGTATAACATTAAAATAGAACTGTGACGAGAATACGTTTTTTTGTGGCGAATTTTACAATAACCCATCACACCACTGCGCCTGGGGAGATGCAGATGGTTATGTGGTATTCTGCCCCGAACTCCCTAAGGCAGGAAGGTGGGAGCACCAGCTTAAACCTCTGTGCTTCCCATCAGGGGTAATCTTACCAAAACTGGGGTGTTTTCTTACATAGAAGAAACACATCAGTCATACTACTGCGCATGACGAGACGCATATTGTTATGTAGGACTCTCTCCTAGACTACCCAATGAGGAAGGGAGAACACCAGCTAAAAACTTCTGTGCTTGCCGCCAGAAGTGATATTAATCTATACCACGTTATTTTTTCACAGGAGAAAATGTGCATTTTCATACCACTGCGCAAGTGGGGCGTAAGTGACATCAATCAAAAAAAAATCAGGGTCTGTCCCCGGGATCTCCCAAGAGGAAAGGAGGGCATACCTACTAAAACTCTTGTGAACTAGCCAGGGTGATTTTGACTCTTAAACCCCTATCCATCCAGGGAGGCTCGTGCCCCAGCAGTGGGGACATAATAATGAGCTTATGATGATGACGATGATGATGATGTAGCGGACGGATAGAATATTCTCGGGTTGAATTTTTTATATATTCTACGGGTAGGTACGGGCACGGGTACGGGCGCCTTGATCTCACCTGATGATAAGTGATGATAAGGCATGATAGAAGCGCACTGCACCCGGAAACCTCAACTAGTGAGGCACTGGCTATCTTATCTCTGGCTGCCGGAACACAACAATACTTCAAACATTGATGTTATAGCGACATATATAGTTAAGATGGTGGTAGCTAGCCAGGCGGACAAACAAGCCCTACCACCACACCAACCAAACCGAGTACACAAACATGTACCCCCCGCTCGGAATCGAACCCGGGACCTCTGGGTCTAAACCGGTGGTCTTAGCCACTAGACCACAGAGGCAATTGCAAACATTGTCATTAAAAGAAATAAGGACGACTAGATATAAATTTTTTATTGCAAAAATTATGTGTTATAAGGCAAGCAAGACCACATGTGTGGCAGGAATGTTTTTTCCGGGGAAAGAAAATTAATGTCAATAATATGGTATAAGATGTGAAATGAAAGATGTGAAGAAATAAGGAAATTAATATAAGAAATGTTTTAGATGTTAGTAAAAATGTAGTATAATAATAAGAAATGTTAAACTAAAGAAAGGAAAAATGTATTAGATATAAGAGATATATTGTAAAATAAAAAGAAAAAGAAAAGAAAAGATAAAAGAAAAGAAAAAATGGTAAAAGAAAATATACCAAATGAGTAGAGCTCTTATAGCTCAAGTTTAATAACCCCATAAAAAAGAAAAGAAATACAAAAACAGAAATAAAAAAGTCCTGCAAAAATAGCAGGGAATAGCTGCTTTAAAAAAAATGAAAAAAAAAACACTAGCATATTACCTTTCTAGGTGGGGTACGGGACTGTTATTACTGTGTTACATTTCTTAAGCACTACTGTTGGCACTACCAGTAGTGTCATGGAAAATTTTGTTTTCCCATGACGCTACTTCTCTGATTGGCTCATTGGACGCATACAACAAAATTACCCGTGATATACCTAATTAATTACCCGTAGTACTACCGTCCAGTGGATTTGGATTGAAACATTCATTTGTGACCTTTAAACATTTTTAGACAAAAGTGACTTATCTTCTAGTGATGTGACGAATATTCGCATTCGCATTCGCGAATTGTAAATATAACAGTATTAATAATCTTTAAAAAATGTGTGTATTTTTTGCACAGAAGAAATTCACTTGTCGAGCAACTGAGGAGACGTAGAGGTTTTATAGGACTAATTCCCCAAAGAGATAGGGCCTTCATAAGCAATCAATAGAGTACCTAGCCATTACAAGGGCCTAAGTTATTATTACCAATTAATTGTACTAATTACCTCTGATGAAGCTGTATATAAGTGGATTGTATAGCGTTTCCAGAGGCAACCTTCGATTCATAGCTTTGACTGTGAGTACGGTGAGAACTAAATTTTGATTAAGATGTCTGGAAGGGAAATTAATTACTGACAAATTCATTTCAAAATCTTGGAGAACAGTTGAGATATGTTGAACCAATTGAATTAAAGTATAGGTAGTCTAGTATTGACCCACAAATGGGTTGTTGACTGGATAGTCAATAAATTAATTTTAAGCAACTGTCAAAACGATTTTGTATGGGAATGGAAACTATGACGTTCATGATATGTTTATTTATAACTTTTTAGGATAAAGAAATTCATGCTTAGGACAAATAAAAAATAGAATTATGTTTTAACCTTTTCACCGCCCAACTATCCTGCACGCGATGTCCCGCTGTACTCAACGTATAAATGTATTTTAATAAAGTAGGTACAAAGAAGAACTTCTATAGAAGTGCTGGCGTGGACGGCACGAAAATCTCGAACTTCTATAGAAGTTGTTAGCGGTAAAAAGGTTAATAAACTGTTACGTGATTGATTTATATTTAATTTCCTTTCAACGATGGAACAATACAAATGAAAGTACCCGAAGTATGACGTAATTCGCAAAATGGCGAATACTTAAAGTCGATGTCCACAAAAATAATGACTATGTTGCAATTAGATCATATTTTATCATTTTTGTGCAGCTGCCGACTAGTGTAATTGTAATTGTGTTATATGTCAGAGTGTATGTATGTGTGGTCTCTTGTCAAGGCACCGGTTAGCTACACATGAAACTTTTATACTACAGGAAGAGGACTAGAGCTACCCTATTAAATTCCCTAATCCCTACAGAACCTAAGTCCCTAAGTTCCTACGGAGCCTAAGTCCCTACAGCCCTAACCTACAGTATAAATGTGTGATAAATAAACATATAGATAAGTACGGGATGTCTGCACCATGAGACCTAAGGTAACAGACGGAAGGTGGTGAGGAATAAGGTTTAGGAGGTGGTTATCTCACTGCTAGTCAAGCAGGCTCACAAGACCGATCAGAGAAGCTGACAGCGCTAGGTGTCTTTGCCACAGTGAGAGGATTATAGTTACCAAACCAGCGTCGAAATGAAGTAGTCCGTGGTTGAGTCAAAAAAGAGATTTATTTACAATTTCTATTACATTATATACTAAGATTACTGTACACACACAAATAAATATTTGACTAGTGTTTAGTCCGTGTATCTAGCAACGTAGCGCTTTCTTGCAGTCGGATGAAGTAGGCCAGCGTCCGTCGCTGACCAAATGTTCAAAGTTCGTTTGAACAATTTTGTAAACGGCTATTTACGAATTGATATATTTCCTCTGGCAGTTATCAAAATAAATGTGATAACCGAAATAGTTTATTGGTTCTACACATAGAGCAACACGAGCCTCCGGCGGACCGGAGGGGAGTAGCCATACGCAGGCGTTCCCCTCTGTCAAAGTACAAGTCCACGCGGACCTATGCGTACAATAAAACTAGTTGCAGCCCGCACTGCTCACTAGACTGAATCTAGTTGCGCGGGTAAAACGACGTCCTAGAAAAATGCCGATTTGTTCAGTTTTTTGCTGCAAAAAGAGATCTGCCACGTCAAATTTACAAAAAGATGGCGTTACCTTTCATATGTAATTAATTTAGATCACATTATTACTATGTATTTCTCTTTATTCAAAAAAATACAATAATAAGCGGCCGTGTTGTTATGGATTTGCTTACCAACTGAGGCCGCTTGCCCTCGTACAATATGTGGATCGGTCAAACGACTGATCCGAGTCTGTATCCAAGTTTACGCTGTCACTGAGCGATAGTGTTGTTATCATTTTCATCGATAAAAATGACAAAGGTAAAGTCTAGACAGCCACGTCTCTCGTGCATTTAATCATTTTTAGATTAGGTAATGTTTTCTAATATAGTGAAATGTATTTTAATATAGTATAATAATGATACGTATCTGTTAAAATTGATTCAAGTTAAATAGGTGGCCTGAAGATTGACGTCCAAAAGAAAAAATTAGGTCTCTCGTGTCGTGGGGTATCCGAATCACCCCCATGTATGTTCCGCGATTTTTCACGGTTTTCGAGTTATGAATTTTTTTCTAAATTTTTGAGAATTTTTGAGCGATCAACTTAAAAAATTTCTAGAAAAAAAAGTAGAAGACTTTTTTGTATTTTTTTTTTGCAACGAAATCTTCATAAGTTGTACTTTTATGCATAAAACAATTGGCTTCGTAACTTTGATGAAAATTTGGAAATGCAGGTCTCAAGAATAAAAAATACGATTATTGAATTATGACTAGAACATTAAGATTAAAATTAAAAATCTAAACAGATGACTGCATGGTTTTTTAGTGATCCTAAAACATGCGACATACTCTCAGCTTTTATAATCATTAAAAAAAAGTAGTACTTAATGAGCTAGTTTTCCTAGAATCGGCCTTCAAAGACAGCCACGTGGTATTTTTTTTTAATAATCCATGTGATTAAAACAAAAAGTCTTGCTATTTTATGGTTCCTAATGTTAAATTGGTTTGTTAACTAACCAAAAAATGCCTAAAAAATTGACATTTTGTTTAATTTTAGTTTTAAATTTTATCAATTCTGCGCGTTGCATTCTTGCGAATCATGGGTTGTAAAAGTGAACGCGATTATTTTACCTGCAATAACAATAGGTCGACCGCGAGGATAGAGACGGAATAATTGCCATCTCTCTCACTCTCAGTAGCGCAGGCGACAACCCAAGCCAACGCCAAAATGTTATCTCAGTCGTACTCACTTTGTGTTTACTGCTACTTGTGTCGCCATCGCTCACCCCAAACTTGCTTGCCCTACTTTTTTGACTACTTTGCTCGTTTACTGGACTGTTTTGCCTTCTGATTTGGACTTTGTTTACTTGGAAGTGAAAGAGATGAGTTACACATTAAGTGAATATGCAGAAATGCATTATTTTTATGGAGTTGCACAAGGCAACGGCCGTGAAGCAGCGCGATTGTATCGCGAACAACTTCAACGACGTGGTGGGCCGCAACCTGCACATTATCCCGACCATCGTGTTTTTATTAACACGCACAACACGTTGATGGCAGGCCACATTCCTGGTCAACGCGGTGGTCGTGAAGGAATCCCTCGAGTCGATCCAGATCGCAGAGAAAGAGTGCTCGAAGAAGTTCAGCGAAATCCGTCCACGAGTACGAGAAGAATGGCTCGTGCTCTGGGCATCCCAAGAACGTCTATTCAAGCCATACTTCACGATGAAGGATATCACCCTTTCCATATCCGACGAGTTCAAGCTTTGCTACCTGCAGACTACCCATTGCGCGTTGAATTTTGCCAAACCATGTTACGAAAACAGCAAGAAGATCCTGGATATTTCGATAAAGTTTTGTGGACCGATGAGTCACGATTAGAGCGATTTGGAATATTCAATATTCATAATTACCACTCGTGGGCAATCGAGAATCCACACGAAACGAGAGATTCATCTTTTCAACACCGGTTTAGTGTTAACATGTGGTCGGGTATCCTCAACGGCGAACTTATTGGCCCGTTTGAATTGCCATCCAGACTTAATGGAGAAATTTACAAAAACTTTTTAGAAAATGAACTACCATTGCTGCTGCTAGATGTGAATCTTCAGCTTCGACGCACCATGGTTTTTCAAAATGATGGCGCCCCGTGTCACTACTCAACGCAAGTCCGAAACCACTTAAATGAAACTTACCCCAACAGATGGATCGGACGCAGCGGACCAATCAGATGGCCTCCACGCTCACCTGACCTTAACCCAATCGACTTCTTTGTGTGCCCCATACAAAGAAGTCCCTATTACAAGGAAATCGCTTACGCCCGAGAATGTTCGAGTGAACAAGAACTTAGAGAAAAGATTACAGAAGCCGAACGTGTTGTGAGAGAGAATAGGGAAGCTTTTAGACGATTAAAAGGCAATTTTTTACGAAGGTGTAGAATGTGCATTGCTACTGAAGGTGGCCACTTTGAAAACCTTTTGTGAATTTAAAAAATAAATTTTCTTTTCAAAATGATGGCGCCCCGTGTTACTACGCAACGCAAGTCCGAAACCACTTAAATGAAACTTACCCCAACAGATGGATCGGACGCAGCGGACCAATCAGATGGCCTCCACGCTCACCTGACCTTAACCCAATCGACTTCTTTGTGTGCCCCACACAAAGAAGTCCCTATTACAAGGAAATCGTTTACGCCCGAGAATGTTCGAGTGAACTAGAACTTAGAGAAAAGATTACAGAAGCCGAACGTGTTGTGAGAGAGAATAGGGAAGCTTTTAGACGATTAAAAGGCAATTTTTTACTAAGGTGTAGAATGTGCATTGCTGCTGGAGGTGGCCACTTTGAAAACCTTTTGTGAATTTAAAAAATAAATTTTCTTTCTGATTACCATCTCTGATTTATTGACAAAACCACCTCTTACTTAAAACGTTTGTTAACTAATCTCTTAAGAATTTTTAGTTATCAGCAAATTGACAACCTTAAAATTAAAAACTTAAAATGTTATCTAATCTTAGCTTTTTTGCGGCAATTTTTGGTTAGTCAACAAACCAATTTAACATTAGGATCCATAAAATAGCAAGACTTTTTGTTTTAATCACATGGATTTTTTTTTAAATGCCACGTGGCTGTCTTTGAAGGCCGATTCTAGGAAAAGTAGCTCATTAAGTACTACTTTTTTTTAATGATTATGAAAGCTAAGAGTATGTCGCATGTTTTAGGATCACTAAAAAACCATGCAGTCATCTGTTTAGATTTTTAATTTTAATCTTAATGTTCTAGTTATAATTCAATAATCGTATTTTTTATTCTTGAGACCTGCATTTCCAAATTTTCATCAAAGTTACGAAGCTAATTGTTTTATGCATAAAAGTACAACTTATGAAGATTTCGTTGCAAAAAAAAAAATACAAAAAAGTCTTCTACTTTTTTTTCTAGAAATTTGTTAAGTTGATCGCTCGAAGATTCTCAAAAATTTAGAAAAAAATTCATTACTCGAAAACCGTGAAAAATCGCGGAACATACATGGGGGTGATTCGGATACCCCACGACACGAGAGACCTAATTTTTTCTTTTGGACGTCAATCTTCCGGCCACCTTGTATAAAACTAATTAAATATTTTTTTCTAAAGTTTTTGCGAACACTACACGTTGAAATGAAACAACTTTTACGGATTTACTCGCGTTTATTTAACGCGTTTTTATTTTTCGCGTTTTTTTGTTTTGTGGAATGACATTTACTACCTGCAAGTAGAGGGTGTTGCCATAGGTTCCCCTGTTTCACCCGTCGTCGCGGATATCTTTATGGAAGACTTCCAGGAGAGTGCCCTAAGCACAGCACCGGTAACCCCTAGGTTCTACAAGCGGTACGTAGATGACACTTTCACTATTCTACCAACTGATAAAGTATCTGCTTTTCTAGATCATCTTAACTCTATACATCCAAAAATACAATTCACAATGGAGTTAGAGGCAGATAGTAAGTTAGCTTTCTAGGATATTTTAATCATCAGGAATCCGGACCATAGTTTGAGTCACACTGTGCACTGTAAAGTAACCCATACAGATAGGTACCTCAATGGTGATTCTCACCACCATCCTAGACAGTTGGCTACTGTAGGGAAATCTTTGTTTGAGAGAGCACGCGGCATCTGTGACAACTAAAAGTACCACGGCTTTGTCACAGAAAACGCAATAAACCAACCACAGTCGAGCGCCAACCTGCTGTACTTCTCTATATGAAAGGTGTCACTGACAAGATTGGACATATCTTAAAGCGAGCTTCAATCAACACTTACTTCAAGCCGCCGAAGAAGATCAACCATTTTTTACGACCTGTCAAGTTCAACATACCCCTTCAAGATGCAGGCGTGTACAAACTGGACTGCGACTGTGGTCTTTCTTATATCGGGCAAACAAAGAGAAGTGTAGGAACTCGCGTTAAAGAACATATAGCCGACGTCAAGCATAGGCGCGAAAATAAGTCTGACGTATGCGAACACTCCCTAGAGGGGCCCAACCATTACATCAGATTTGATAAACCACAAATACTCGTTAGAGAACAACGATTCATCCCTAGGATGATGCGCAAGGCTATTGAAATTAAAAAAACATCCTAATTTTAATAGAGAAGATGGTTGGAATCTGCCACCAGCCTGGGATCCCAACATACAAAATATTAAATCCAAGCCCCAACACCATACTGCCAGACCAAAAGATACTGTAAGCTCTTTCTGCGTAAAACGCAACGCACCTGATGAAATTTAAATGAGGGTATACAAGCTACCAACTGATTATGAGATGACCAACACCTCAGTCTCCCTGTGACCACGGACCCTGCAAAGGGTCCGAAACGTCAGGATAAACATTAAATAAGTAATGTGTAAAATAAACGCGAGTAGATCCGTAAAAGTTGTTCCTAATTAAATATATTACTAAATGACAACCTCCGTGGCCCAGTGGTGTACATAGTGGACTACTGACCTCGGGGTTGTGGGTTCGATTCCCACAGAAGACAAACATTTATTTGATGAACTTACCTAAGTTCATCACATAAATGTTGTTTGCCTTCGGTCTAAGTGTGTTTGTTTGTATGTATTATAAGTTTGTTTACAAAAAAAGTATAAGTATATGTATTTAATATCCGTCGTCTAGTATCCATAGCACAAGCTTTGCTTAGTTTGGAACTAGATGACGCTGAATGTAGTGTCTAAAGATTTTATTATATAAGTAGTTTATGTTATTATTGTTTTGATACATTATATCATTATTTCATTATATTATAAAAAGTCAGTTTACATGAGAAATTCAGCAGAAATGAAAATCAATTAATTTGTGCATAGTTTTGTTTTATTAAAAACAGATTCTAGGTAAAAAATCAACATTCGATAATCCTTTCATATTTCTTTATTTAATATTTTTTGTAACTTAAATTATAAAATGTAACGACATTTATAAAATTATATGCCGTTACGTTACCAAGTTATACAATACAAGTTTAAAAAACCTTAACAATATATTGGATTAGAAATAGATTGGAGCATTTTAAACCCATGCTGTTTTGTCTTCAATGTAATCAGACACTTTATAATAAGCTTTTTTATAAAGCTTTTCTTTAATAGCGATTTCAAATTTATTAATATCTAGTTTTTGAATATTACTTGGAACTTTATTGTAAAAACGTACACACAGGCCTCTAAATGAATTATTTACTTTGTGGAGCCTAGTATTAGGTACTGCTAGTTTGTTTTTATTTCTAGTGTTTACATTGTGAATATCACTTTTTTTGGAAAAAGTTTCAATATTTTTGTATACATACATTAGGTTCTCGTAAATATATTGTGATGCAACTGTCATTATATTAATATCTATACTTATCCTTTTTATAACATCTCACCTTTGTCCCACTTTTAAACCATTATCCTAACCGAGTTCTCGAACTTATCGATACATGCATATCGACAATGTCGCAGCCACGGCAGTCGCAACTTGTCAATGTAGCTGCCTCACCCCCCGCAAAAAATGACAGACAAATCTGTATCGGGAATAAACGCTATGGCTACTCCCCTCCGGTCCGCCGGAGGCCCGTGTTGCTCTATGGTTCTACATGATCAAACTACTTATTCTAGTTTATTTATAGCTAAACTTCTTCCTACAAAAGTAGGCTCTAAGTAGACGACATAGAGTCCGTAGAATTCGATCCTTCAATTGTCAAAATTTGACATTGACATTTAAAAAGTTTCACGCTCAGAGAATACAGTTGTTGGGGGGTTTTAGTGTAGCAAAAAACATTTTTCATTTCCGGCTAGGACTTTGTACACTATTCGTACTAATAGTTAAAAATATAGTATAGTCATATAAAATATTAAAATTCTCATTATTTTTCTAGATAAATGGTACAAAAATAAACTTTAAAATAAAAATATTTTGCCATGGTCACACCACGGTCGATACTGGCAACCATATTTATATCACGTTCGGTAAACATTGATTTAAAAAAATAAGTTAGAAATGTTTCGGATTGTCTTTCCTTAGTCTATGTTTCGAACTGTGGTTTTAGATGTGTTTTTTCGTGCATGAATCATTTTTTCTGTTCCGTTACGAGATGTATGCGTAAAACATTTCAACATTTAGAATAGAATTATTTCGTTTCGCATGTATATTTTTTTACCAGTGACCTTAACATGTTTCTGAACGAAAAAACAATAAAAAACTGATGATAATCTATCAATGTCAAAGCTCGTTGGCTTGCTTGTGTGTGACGTGTGTTGGTTTGGTATTGTTCTGAGGGTTTGGTTGTGCCCAAAGACATTTAACTACTTACCTACTATATTAAATCTCTTTGGTTGTGCCATTCTTTTCTTTCTATGATCGGAAATATTGGAATCTCCTGCGCGTACGTTCCTCAATTTCTTTGCTGTGATTTTCGGTTTACTAGGTACTTAGCTGCTAATTCTGGACTTTGTGATATTTTAATCTTTAATCGAAAACTCAGCTTTGGTTACAAATTCTTTAAATCGTCGACACAAGTCAGAAACAGTGACATTTTTTTAATGTGAGTATGACGATTTACCGCCATATTGAATCGGGGTTGCATAAATATTATTACCGGAAAATGCTTTTGTACCATCAAACGCGTTAGCTTATTGCGATATAATTAGTTTTTAGTTATTATATTTATTTTTTGCTTGTCTATGGTATAGTGTACACACGACGGCAGATCAACCTACCCAAAACTGTCAAATTTCTACAATCAATTTTGAACTTTATTATTTGGTTATAAGGATCAATATTCATTAGAGAAGTTTGACAGATTTGGGTAGGTTGATCTGCTGCCGACTGTACAAAGTCCTAGCCGAGGCTCCATACAAAACTGAAAAATATCCTTTACTCTAGTTTGCTTGTAGCCAAACTTCTTCGTACAAAAGTAGGCTCTAAAGAACCGAAATTTCAGTTTAAAGTCGCGTGGTCGGGTCCGGTGCGATCGCACCGGTTAGCGCTTGAATGGTTTTTGTTGTCAACATCCCTTTTGATTTGACATATTTCAACCCATGTTACTATGAGAAAGTTGTTAACTTACTGATACTGAATCGCTCCAGAAAATTTGTGCACTGATAAAAAAATATCCTGTACCTATGCTAATGATGATGATAATGATGATGAGTTGTTCGGTTTAAGGACAGATTCTGTTTAGGTTAGATTCGGTTTACGACAGATTCTGTTTAAGAAAGATTCGGTTTAAGACAGATTTTGTATCGAGAAACAATAAGTACCTACTTGACTTATTTTTTATTGATCACGTAATAATTCGGAGGAATCAAACTCTAGATGTGTCCAGATTACTAAACAGAATTTCATTTTATTTTCTGGGGCGGATCAGTCCTTGAGTGGCGACCGCGTACCGGAAAGCGCAGAGTGGACAGACCTCCAAAAAGGTGGACCGACGATCAGGTGAAGGTCGCGGGAAGCCGCTGGATTCGGATCGAAGCACAAAATCGGTCGTTGTGGAGATCCTTGGGGGAGGTCTTTGTCCAGGAGTGGACGTCTTTTGGCTGATATGATGATGATGATAATCTTGTTTCTCCTGAGCAAACAGATAGTGGAACCTTTTGCTTATAGATCGCAGTTCAGTGATAATATTATAAAGGTTTTGGGATACTTTTACTGAGTTGATTCGATTATCTTGTTGGCAACACCGACAAAACTGTTTATTTAGCTTTTCTGTGTTGGCAACTTTTTGTCGCTTTTGAGCGTTATATAGCACAGTGCCTTGATCTCACCTGATGTAAAGTGAAGATAAGGCCATTGATGGAAGCGCACTTCACCCAGGAACCTCAACTAGTGAGGCACTGGCTATCCTATATCTCTAGCTGCCGGAACACAACAAACATTGATGTTATGGCAACATATTGAGATAAGATGGTGGTAGCTAGCCAGGCGGACTAACAAGCCCTACCACCAACCAAACCGAGTACACAAACACGTACCCCCTGCTGGGAATCGAACCCGGGACCTCTGGATCTAAACCGGTGGTCTTAGCCACTAGACCACAGAGGCGGTTTCTGATGGCCTCAGGCGGCCTTTTCAGCGTTATCCCACTTTTTTGAGGGCGGCGAGAAACTTTAAGGGTTCCTCAAGCCGTGTGACCGAAACACCGTCAGAGGTTCTCTAGAAAGAATGTCATCACGCGCTAGTGCGTGCCCCCCTTCCCTACTTTTCTCCGAGTGGTTCTGATCGGATCAGGGATTTTTGTCGCGCTTCCTTCTTCTTGTTCGGCAACCCGCTGTACCAGTTGATTTTGTATGTAGTATACATCAATGTTTACACGTCTCTAGCTAGCTAACTGGCTTTTTTTTTGAGAGATATTGCTGATTGCCTCAAACGGCATATTCAGCGTCACCGGGTTTTTTTTGGGGGCGGCGAGGTACCTAACGGGTACCTTAAGCCGTGTTGAAACGAATCACCTTCGGAGGTTTTCTAGAAGGAACGCCGAACGGCATCGCACACTTAAAAGTGCGCGTTCCCGAGCCCTGCTAAATTCTCCGAAGAGTTCGGATCGGATCGAAGCAACTAGCTGGGCGTAACTAACTGGCCCAAGGTTGGTGAGATTTTAAAGACTTTTTTATTTTTTTACGACAAAAACCGGGACCAGCCAATGTGCCTGGTGAAGCCCACGACGCCTACTTCGGTCACCCATCCTTTACCAAGACATTGTGAAAGCTGCTTAGCATTCACGATTGCGAGTCAACATGCTTTCTTGTTTATTCTAATAATTTGCATAAACCTGGTGTGCAGATGCTATCGCCAGATCCAATTTAAGTTAACGCAGCCGCTATTGATACGCAAATCGGAGTTACTGGCGTATGAAGACGCCTTGAGGAAGGCATTGTTGGCAATATTGTCTAGATTATCTTGGATTAACAAACTGATCATCAGTCTAGGGATGAAATAGATGTTTGTATCATCTTCAACATCAGAGTGAAGTTCATCGGCAGAGTGAAGTTGACTGATGCTACGTTTGTTTCCACGCTGCACCAGTTGTCTTCGCGTCTGGGCTTCATTTCCACTTAACATCAGGTGGGATGGAGTCATTTGCCGAGCTAAGTATAAAAAAAAATCATCACCATCATCAGTTTTTATCATACAGAATGCAATTGGATTTTGCTATTGGCTGCCTATTCCCTTTACAGTGTATCCTGGTTTATAAACGATGAGAACCTATTGGGTGCTCTAATCATGGCAAACGAAATACCCCATAAGGTTTTCTAAGGACTGGTATTGAATAGCTTACCTGATGGAAATCAATCCTTGCAGGTGGACTCGTGGACCCACCCCACCATTTTTGGATGCATAGCCCAGGTTTCATTTATCAGCTCATTTTTATGTCCCCACTGGAGCACGAGCCTTCCTCAAACCACAGAAAGAACCGGCCATAAACCACCACTTCAGCCCTGTGCAGATTGGTGAAGAAGTGACTTCCGAAGCACGGAGGAGCTCGAGATAACTTTTGGTCACCCATCCGATGACATACCTTTGCGAAAGCTGCTTAACTTTAGCAATCGCAGACGGCGCGCGTTAACCACTGCGCCATCGAGCTCTTCCCAAGCTTGTGGTCACAACCACAGAACATTATTGTTCTGTGGTCACAACCAAGCGTGGTGCTAAGCCGATTCCATCAAATATATTAAACTTGACTTGATGGATGGATGATGTGATGATGCTTACCAGTGTGACAGTATTTAGGCTATTACTTACTTTTAAGGGTTCCGTACCCAAAGGGTAAAACGGGACCCTATTCCTAAGACTCCGCTGTCCGTCCGTCTGTCTGTCCGTCTGTCACCAGGCTGTATCTCATGAACCGTGATAGTTAGACAGTTGAAATTTTCACAGATGCATTTCTGTTGCCGCTATAACAACAAATACCAAAAAAACAGAATAAAATAAATATTTAAAGGGGCTCCCATACAACAAAAGTGATTTTTGCCGTTTTTAGGTTTTCGTAGTCAACAAAGAACCTTTATAGTTTCGCCATGTCCGTCTGTCTGTCTGTCTGTCTGTCTGTCTGTCTGTCTGTCTGTCTGTCTGTCCAAGCCTAGCTCATAGACTCTTAGTACTAGAAAGCTGTAATTTGGCATGGATATACTCGTTCAGACGGCGGCAGATCAACCTACCCAAAACTGTCAAATTTATACAATCAATTTTGAACTTTATGTTTTGGTTATAAGGATCAATATTCATTGTAGAAATTTGACAGTTTTGGGTAAGTTGATCTGCCGCCGTGTGTACATATTAATCACGCCAACAAAGTGGTAAAGTAAAATTTTGAAAAATATTTTTTTTTAAGTGTTAAATATTTTTCTACACGTGAAGTGGGGTGTATTTTTTTTTCTTGTCTACCTCACAGTGTAGGGTGTCGTTAGATAGCAATTTCAAAATTATTGCGGGTTTTTGAAAACAGTTTTTTGATTGAGGCATCCGTTTGTGAACTATTAAGCTTTAAAGTGCAAAATTTTGTTAGTTAGTAGTTTTCATTTTTGATCGAATCATATTTTTAGTTCATTGTAAATTCTGGTTGTTTTTTTAACTGTTAACGTAAAATTCATTAAAATCTCGTGTACAGAATGTTATTTTTTTTAATTAAATAAAACTATGTTATTTTATGACGACGAAAGGTGTGTCGAAGACTGGGCTTAAAGTGTCTAACACGGGTGCCATTACTATACCTATTATTCAAAGACCCAGCTTTACAGAGTTTACGGGGTCCTTTGTGACAGCATTACACGGCGCAGTGGATCGAACGCCATTCAATGGATCCAGTGGAAGCCGATATTGGATGCAATATCCTGGCTTTCAAGATTCCATGCATAGATTAGAAGCTTTTATTACAACTAACTGATGCTTGTCGGCCTACGCGCGGGGTTAGGAAAGTCACGGTAATTGCAAAGACGTTTATTTTTTAAGCTAAGGTTTTGGTTTGGTTTTTTAAACACAATTAGTGTTCAAACTTAACGTAGAACAAAACCTTTTTTATGTATAAAATGTCTTTATACAAACAGTAGTTCAGTTTTATAATCACAGATGGCGCTGTGCTCTATGTGACTGAATCGCGCTATCGAGATTTCTTTAGAATTATATTAAGTTAAAATGTTATAACTTTCTATACTATAGCTAATGATCACCATAATAATAAAACCATACATTTACTAAGTGAAAATTGGTTTGATTGATTGATCGACTTCAATAGACATTTTTTAAAACTGACATGTGTAATATCTAGGTAATTAATAATATGATTTCAATACATATTATTTATTTCTTTTAAGAGCTGTTTTAACTTTTTTAAGTTTCCTGTTTTTTGAAGTCGGTTATTTTAAAACATTAACCTGTTTTTTATTTGACCTAAGCATGAATTTCTGTAACCTAAAAAGTTTTTAATCAAAAACACTCAATTGACGGAACCAAGAAGTGACGTCATAATTTGCTATTCCCATACAATTTCTATTTAAAAAAAAATAGTTTCGACAACTCTTTTTTTTTAAGTTTGATTATTGCCTTAGACGAGACGGCATTTTCAGCGTCACCGGACTTTTTAGGGTGGCAGGAAACTTAAAGGGTTCCTCAAACCCTATGAAACGAAGCACCGTCAGAAGTTTTCTAGAGGGAACGGCATCCCGCACTAGTGCGTGTCCCTCCCTACTAGATTCTCCGAGGGGTTCGGGTCGGATCGGGTTTTGGCAGTTGCTAAAATGTTTCTCTACTGACTAACCAGTCAACTACCCAATTGCTGGGCGGGAAAGTGAAGAGTCATGTCTGCGGTTTTGTTTTATTTTCTAAAATTTGTGTTATGTCGAATTTTAATGTGAAATAATTGTTAACCGTTAAGTGTTCGTGAGTGTGCATGAGTGTTGGCAAATGAAACAAAACAGTCAACATCTTTTTTCAAATTCTCTCAAGGAGTACGTCCGAGGACTTAGTAAAGCCCCACATCTTTACTGAGATACTCGAGGGGTTGGTGGGTATATCATTTGTCACTTCTCTCTCATTTCCATTATCATTCATCATCGTCATACAGGAAGGGAATATTGTTTATGTATGTATTACTTGTAAGAAAAATTACTTTGACACTGGTTAAATGTGTTAATCGCACGAAGCCATCAATTAAATTTAAAAAAAAACTACTTAATTGAATTTTGCGCGGATTCCCATCAACAAACAACATTTTTATGCTGAAGTGTACAACCAAATAAAAAGTTGTTTTTATTTCAGAAACTGCGTAGTCATAGTGTCATTACGGGAAACATATATACAGGGTGGAAAAAAAAGACAGTGGTTGGAGGAAAGGGTACCCTTAATATGGATGATGGCAAATTTTACTGAAAGAAAACATTCCTTTATTTTCAAAAATTAATTAAAACTGCAATTAAAGATTTAAAAAAATCATGAGTTAAAGTGAACTATTCTTTAGATAGTGAGTAAGCTTTACAATAAAAAAATATTTTTCTTGGTGTTTCTTTAATTTAAGATACTATGTGGTTTAAAAGGAATTGATCCTTATGAATGACTCTTTCAGTTGGTAACATAAAATACAGGGTTTTCTTTCACATTTCACCGGTTCGATTCTCGGCTCAAGCAGGTGATTTTTTTAAAATCTTTAAATGCAGTTTAAATTATTTTTTAAAGTAAAGGAATGTTTCTTTTCAGTAAAATTTGCCATCATCAATATTAAGGGTACTTTTCCTCCAACCACGGTCTTTTTTTTCCACCCTGTATATTAGACACACTGATTTATATAGACTAATGGTTTTTTAATACCGTTTGCCCACATTAAACTGCGAATAACGTTTCCTCAGAGGAATTGCGGGATCAATCAATTTAGCTAATACTCTGATTGACAGATGAATTTCATCTAATTACATATGGAAATCTTCGTATGTTAAGATTGATGATGAACGTGATCTAAAAACCAAAAATAAAATTATAGGTAATTAAATGATAAAGGACTTTTATGTGACTAGTAAATAGATGTAGCGATTTTAAAAGTTAAGCTGTTTTCGTAATGTCGGATGGGTGACCGGATTTTACCCGACTGCGTCAGAAGGAGGGTTATGTTTTTCGAGTGTATGTATGTATGTATGTATGTCTGTTTCTTTGGCACGCCCTACAGCCCAAACGTCATGGTGGATTTTAACATATGAGGTGTCGTTAGATTTGTTTTGACTGTGGGAGTGACGTGATAATGAGCCTATTGTCAAACACTGTATACGAGTTTAAGTTAACTATACTTAGTACTTGGACATTTTGAGACTAAACCCAAACTACAAAGTACCCGCCAATAGTGTGCTGCATCCGTAACCAATTGAATTAGCCGGTGCGAAACGTGTTACAACTGGTTATAACTAGATCGTACTAGCGCGAGCCGGTCACAAAAGATGTTAGGGTGACAGTTGCAAGCTTTACGCTGCAGTATTATTAGTAACATCGGTTTGTGTATTATTATTATATAAAGTAAGCTCAGAATAAGGAGACTGGAGAAAGAAAGCTTCTCACATACCGAGTTTGAGCAACGCACACTTTTTTTTTCTTCTTTTAGTTGATGGCTTCGTGCGAATAGCACATTTAGCCAGTGTCAAAGTAATTTTTCTTACTAGTATTACATAAATAAACAATATTTCCTTCCTGTATGATGATAATGAATGATAATAGAAATGAGAAATGATATACCTCCCTCGAGTATCTCAGTAAAGATGTGGGTCTTTACTAAGTCCTCGGGCGTACTTCTTGAGAGAATTTGAAAAGTGACGTTGTACTGTTTTGTTTCATTTGCCAACACTCATGCGCACTCACGAACACTTAACGGTTAATAATCCACCATTATTTCACATTAATATTCGACATAACACAAATTTTAGAAAATAAAACAAAACCGCAGACATGACTCTTCACTTTCCCGCCAACAAACCTCAACGCACACTTGTCCGTGTCCGTGAGAGGATGTCTATGTGTGCATTGTATTTCTTCCAAAAACTACGAATTCAATTTTTCTGTTCGATTAATTCATTTCAATGGCATTTTTATCAAGGTTGCCTCTGCAATCAACAGATGGCGCTGTCTGACTTCCGAAAAATTTCAAAATCTTATAATAATAATAATTCGTTTATATCCCAGAATATGGTATAAAAATATAGTGGACATATGTTAATTATAATTTAATTTGTGTCATATTGTATGCTGTACGACAGTGTCGACAGTTAAATATGTGAGACTCACGAGCCAATGTATAACCACCACCACAATGTACCATATTTTGAAAAATAAATAATTATTTTATGATTTATGGTGTACATTAGGGTGTCATAATATTAGCATCGCGTGGCCTGGAAATAAATCGATAATAGGTAAATCATCATCATCATCATCATCATCATCACCTCAGTTAAAAGACGTTTACTGCCAAAGGCTAAAGTGGAAAGATATTTTGAATAAAAAGAAGGGCAAAAGTGTAATGCAGGATTTATACGAGATTTTTATTGATTTCTAACTTACCTTGACCACTTTTTTGCCGAAGTGGTATGAGATGCCCGATGATAAAGAAGAGTGGAGCCGCAGAGGGAAGGCCTATGCCCAGCAGTGGGACACAAAATAGGCTAATTTTTTATTTATTTATTAAAAAAAAACTTTCCTACGTAATTGTATAACTTTGTAACAATTGTAATTTGTCTTGTGTATGTAAATAAATAAACAAATAAATAAATAAATTAATTAATTAACTTTTTATAAATAAGGATGCTTAGTTATATAAGTTTATGCAAATTTCGTTGCGGACAAATTTCAATTTGGAAATGTGTTGAAAAACTTTCCACCAGCGGGAATGTCTGAAAACCTTCTGAAAATCGAATCTCGAATACTACCACTTGTGGAAATTTTTAATAGGTACCTTTCCAAATTGTGATTTTTCGTACCAAAATTTGCGTCATCATCATTATCATCAGCTCATTTTAATGTCCTTACTGCTGGGGCCACCACCACGCGGGCCCAGTGCGAATTGATGATTAACGACTGGCTGACGCAGCCGGGACCAACGGCTTAAGAAGAAATACTAAGGTCGACTAAATTGAAAAATATGTATGAAAAGTAGACAAAATCAACGTTTCATAGTCCCCTGTTTTCTTCTCCAAAACTGAACCGATTTAATTGTTTTTTTCATTGAAAATTATAGAAAGGCTTTGGCTGTGTCCCTATGTTTTGCTTTTTTAAATATAATCTCATCAAATTTGGGAAACACAGCGGAAAATCTGGTCAATTTTAAGGTTTTTAAAGGTGCATCCTTTAAAAACCTTAAAATTGGCCAGATTTTTGAGTCTATTAAGACATTCATCTATGAAAAAAAACATAGGGACCCAGCCAAAGCCTTTCTTTAATTTTTAATAAAAAAAAGTAATGAAATCGGTCCAGTTTTAGAGGAGGAATCAGGGGACTACGAAACGTTAATTTTGTTTACTTTTCATACATATTTTTTCAATTCAAAGGCCGGCAACGCATCTGCTATTCCTTTGGTTTTGCGGGTGTCCATGGGCGGCGGTGATTGCTTCCCATCAGGTGACCCGCCTGCTCGTGGGCCCCTTTAAATATTAAAAAAAAAACAGTCGACCTTAGTGTTTCCTCTTAACGTGTCTTCCGAAGCACGGAGGAGCTCACATTAATAATTTTTTGGTCACCCAATCGATGACCGGCCTTTTCGAAAGTTGCTTATCCTCAGCACTCGCAGACCGGGCGCGTTAACCACTGCGCCATCGAGCTTCTCACTTCTCTTGCCATCAAGTTGGCGTAAAATTATATAACTATCCATAATAATATAAGAAGAAATTAATTAATTAAGAAAATTATAAATCAATGAAAATCTCGTTTTAATCCTACATTCGTGGCACAGATAGAATTCTCTAGTATACCTAAAGCCCTGCTTAAAGCCCTCGTTTGTTTACCTACAACGGCTGTTAAATATATTAATAAGGTATATTAAATTTTAGCTTAGTTACCAACAAGAGTGTGCAAATAAGCTGAAACTAACTGGCAAGTTTACAACCCGTGAACTTAGCTGAGCCGATCAGAAAAGGGACAATGTACACTCGCCTACACAAAAGACAGCCACAACTATGAAATTTTCTCAATAGACATTGAACTTTATGTATATGGAAAATGGTTGAATATTTAGTGAACAAATTTGACAGTTTTGTATAGGCTGATGTGCTATGGAACGTTTTGGCCTTAGTATACAAATAGCTCTTACATTAGTAACCCTTTGTACTTAGTTTTTAATGTAAATAGTGGCTGGTAAAGACCTTCTTTAAAACTAATTGTTCTGGCTGTTATATGTTTCAATTATCAAAGACATGGACATTATTTTATATGCTTGTAAATACTAAATTGTGACTTTATAAAGTACTAGTGGTCGCCCAGTGGTCGAAATTCGACCGTAATTTTATTAAGGCTGCATGGATTGTATCCTAAGCAATGAAAATAATAATGTGAGTTTGGATTGGCATTGACAGATTTCGGTCGCTCCTCTTCCATTTTTAAAATTTTTGAAAAGAGTATAGGTATTAAACATATGCGTGTGTGTCAAATACATGGTAGTGTTTGTAATGGCTATTTTATTGATTTAATGTATTTTTTACCCATAATTAAAAAAATATTAACATTCTGTACTCCTTCTCTATAAGAGTGCGAAATTTCATACTCCTCCGTCCGCGCAATTTTCGTAAAAATGCGTACAAAGTTTTTGATTCGCGATTATAGATTAAGATTTCTGCATTAGTAGTCGTTAACAATCGCCGCACCGCACTGGGCCCTCGTGGTCGTGTACGGCCCGTTCTCCCTAATAATCCATAGGACTTGTACTATTATGTATTCTGTGCCATAAGGAAGGCTCGTGCCCCAGCAGTGGGAGCATAAAAATAAGCCAGTGATGTGGGTGTTGTGAAAATTTCAAGATTTTTATAGAGCAAAATTTGAAAATATTTCTTTCAGATGTGCAAGGTTTATTTATCTAATCATTATAGAAGCGTCAGTAGCAAAAAATATGATCCGTTAGACGCAAACACAGAAGAGAGATGCTGAGATTAACTTATTAAAACTAACATAAGCATTCGGAATGTGTTAAAAATATTTTGTTAGCCACGCGTAGGCAAAGGCAAACAATTTAACTCTTAATACAATGGAATAAGAGTCAAAACTACACAAAAGTGTTAATGTTCGTGACTGTACCTAAAATAAGCCATGCCACCAACCAAATCGAGTTCAATAATATTAATACTGTTCTCCCTGCTGGGAATGGAACCCGGCACTTTTTGGTCTGAGACAGGCAGACAGGGTACTACTAACGGCAGGTCATATTTTTTTTCAAATTTGATTCAAACAGTGTTTCGATTTTATCACACATTGTGCAAAATCGTGCTTCCTAACCTCAGAAACTATCGTATGGTTAAACAATGAAACTATAATCATATAGAAAAAGTTACACACACCTTAAGAGCGTTTACGCCGCTCACTAGCGCCGCCAATGAAAAAAAAAACATATCTACTAATTAGAGATAGAAAATCAAATTATGCTCAACAAACTATTTGAATGAAGTAATTTAGCATTTTTACGTCACGTGTTATGGTTTAGTTAAATAAGGCGTTATAGTTAAAAGTGGCCGTAACGTCTTATTTAACTAAACCAAAGCATGTGAGGTGTTCATTAGGTGACGTAAAAATGCTAAATTACTTCATTCAAATAGTTTGTTGAGCATAATTTGATTTTCTATCTCTAATTAGTAGATATGTTTTTTTTTTTATTAGTGGCGCTAGTGTGCGGCGTAAACGCTCTTAATGTATCAACACAAAAATCTCTTTACCGTGATTCAGTTCTTTTAGAAGTAACGCCATCTAGCGGCGCGTATTAGTAACATTATACAAGTATGTATAACATACAGCCGCCCTTAGCAATCTACCTACTACTTATCTCTGTATTTTTCTAAGGCACAGAAAGTTTAATTAGCCAATGCATGGACATTGGCGAAAGAAAAGGCGGTGTTAGGTAATAAAATAAGGTAATACTCGTACGTAATTAAATTGCCTTTAACTGCCCCACTGCTGGGAAAAGGCCTCCATCTTTGATAGCAAGTCATCACTAAAATTGATGAGAAATATATTGTTTTCTAATGTTTACGCGAACACTACACATTGAAATGAAACAACTTTTACGGATCTACTTGCGTTTATTTTACACATTACTTATTATCCTGACGTTTCAGAAGATGGTTGGAATCTACCACCAGCCTGGGATCCCATCATACAAAACATTAAATCCCGGCCCAACACCATACTGCCAGACCAAAAGATACCTACTATAAGCTCTTTCTGCGTAAAGCGAAGCGCACCTGATTAAATTTAATTGAGGTATATACAAGCTACCAACTAATTATGAGATGACCAACACCTCAGTATCCCTGTGACCACGGACCCTGCAAAGGGTCAGTGGTCACGTCAGGATAAACATTAATTAAGTAAAGTGTAAAATAAACGCGAGTAGATCCGTAAAAGTTGTTTCATTTTTTGATGGGAAATAGTTTAATCATCACGCTTGCCAAATGCGGGTTCACAAACCCGGGCTACACTTCGAAAAATCCGAAACACAGTTTGCCCGACCTGAGAATTGAACCCTTCGGGTATCGGACCGAGCACTTTGCCACTCGGGCATCGTTACGTTACTCGGTAACCAAGGCCTACGTAAGTACCTAATACCATATTTACAAAACTGAAAAGTTGGAAATACGAGTAGTACACTATGACGGCTGTTGCGGAAACCCACAACACACACTATGCTACTGTTTAAAATTAGGTTACACCTTAAAATCTACAAAATCCACTCACTGTTCCATGCCGCTCCCGCCGTCCAGAACGGGATCCATATGATCTGATGGGGCCGGAATCCGAGTCCGGGTCTTCTCGGGCTCCCTAATCACACCCAAACTACCCCAAGTGCACTTTTCCCCCGAGGAAATACCTGCTTTCTCCAGCAGCGGAGACGTCGACAGCGGCGAATTGTACTCCCGATGCGATTCGCTTACGACGTACACACACACAAAACACAGGTTGCACAATACACTTAATTAGAGTAAGACGGCTCCAAATGCCCTTATTACTACTTAAAATCTATTTAATTATCAACACACGATAACCTATAAACCAGCCATTGTTGCCTTCCCGAGACAAGTGTACCAACAAAGAAAAAAGAACAATTAGTGATGGGGCCATTATGCCACTAAATAAATTGAATCTCGATAATCGATTCCCAAATCGATCCGTCCATAATACAAATAAAGTTTTATTTCCAACAAAAATAAATGCCTGTTTATTTGAAACAACGGCTACACAGAAAACAAAACACACTCAATAAAATCCTAAGACCGTTCTAAAACTAGATAACTAAGTACGTCATAAGTTGCTACAAGGGTGCCTAGTGTGTTTAATTCGCCATAGGCGACGCACCGCTAAACAATAAACCTCATACGTTTTGATACGAGCGTTTGCGCCCCGTACCAAAAGAAAAACTGTTTTTTTTCCTTCAAATTAAAACTACAAATTATTTAAAAAAAATGAACTACAATTTTGGAGTGTGTTTTAAGACTAATCTACTAAGAAAATTTAGATGCTTAAATCTGGTTAGCCTGTAAAATACAAATCTATGTTTTAAAAGAGGTTACTTTGATATTTTTTTCTCTGTTATAAAAGTTGACAAATCGTATTTCTGCAACTAGCAAAATGAAGTCAATCAAATGAAAAATCATGTCATCAAATATCACTTTCATATGTTTTGTAATTGTTGGGAAAAATCAAGATCCCCGCCACGTAAATTTCCAATGCGTCGCCTTAACGAAAACGAGACTGGTATGGCAAACTTTTATCTCTTCTTGTACGTATGTCGCCAGAAGGCGCTGCTTTAATGCCATTCTAATATTATGTATTTACACAATTTTTATGGCAATAAAAATTTATCTTATCTTATCTTATCTATCGTTTTCGTAAACGTAATCGAATGCATACGGATAGCAAACAAAACTTACACTAGGCACCCTGAAGCCTGCAACTGAACTAAAGTAAGTCTACCTACATCGAGTCTCCGTCGTCGTCGTTCCGCTCAAAAGAAAACATGGCTACACACAGAACACCGCAGGAATACATCAATCGTGTGCAATGAAATTTTTCCTACAAAACGTCATGCATGGGAGGGGCGGGTGACTGTTTTCAGACATCTGTAAAGCCAGTCGGCTTCCAATCTCCGCGAAGGTAGGACGTACCGAGCTCCGCCAGTTGTAGCGTCTCGGTCCGACTAGAACAAGTCGAATCGCTTGTCAACGTGCTCTCCGTTAGTGGCTGGTGATTGTGTACAAATGTGTTAAGTCGAAATTCGTTTTTTGAGAGGCGTCTCGTCTTTATACGTTTTGCTGTTTTTTTTTAAATATTTTTTTTCGATTGTTTTCGTTCGTGAGTGGCTCTTTGTTGTTTCTGTTTTTGTTGCATCGTCTGTGGAAACGTGTGCCGGAGACATAATGTAAGTAATTTATATTTTTCCTAAATTAAGCATGCACTCAGGATTGATTGGCGTAACTTGATGAGCGACTGAGATTACTAAATGGATTTGAGAAGACGTATGCCCAGCTGTGGGGCAAAACAGATGGAATTGTGTTTTTTGTACCAACTGTCTTACTTTAAAGCTTGTTTCAAAAGGCAGGTTCTCTCTCAAAATAAGCTAAGTTTTTTTATTTTTACTAAGTTACTCTAGAATAACTAGACATTTTTTTTAAATATGCAGATTATAGATACCTAAGTAAATATACGTGATTAGTGTATATTTTCAAAGTTTGTAACTTTTCTCGCACTTAATTACTTAGGAATATGCAATTTATGTTTAGTTATGTTAAAACGCACCCTAAGGCAAATGAGCACAAAGATCAATATTAAACATTTCGATTCGTTATGAACGTATGAAAAGTTAAGCAGTTTTTTTGAGTTTTGTGATATTATGAAGTTTAAGTTTTCATATTGACTTTGAATTCTAATTAGGTACATAACACATACATAATATAATAATAAAAATTTGCTGCAAATATGTACCTACTATATTTTAATTAGAACTCATCATCATCATCATCAATTAGCCCTGCTGCTGGGCTGTTGCAATATTTTTTTGAGTTTAATGTAGAAGTTAGTAAATGCTATGTAGCTTATATACTGTCCCACTGCTGGGCAAAAGCCTTTAACTTTTAAATCAAATAACCCCTACAACTAATTGGTATTGGCTTAAGAGGAAATACTAAGGTCGACTGAATTGAAAAATAATTATGAAAAGTAGACAAAATCAACGTTTCGTAGTCCCCTGATTTCTCCGCCAAAACTGGACCGATGCAATTATTTTTTTTACTTAAAATTAAAAAAAAGCTTTGGCTTTGTCCCTATGTTTTGATTTTTTTTTATATAATCTCGTCAAATTTGAAAAACACAGCGGAAAATCTGGCCAATCTTTAAGGTTTTTAAAATTTCATATCTTTTTTAATAATTAATTTATGAAAAAAAAAAAGAAAACATGTCCCTGTTTTCTTCAGCCAAAGCTTTTCTTTAATTTTTAATGAAAAAGTAATTATATCGGTCCAGTTTTGGAGGAGGAATCAGGGGACTACGAAACTTTGATTTTGTCTACTTTTCATAAATATTTTTCAATTCAGTCGACCTTTGTCACCAAATTAAGCACCAAATGCGGGTTGGTGATCACAAACTCGGGCTACGCTTCTAAAGATGAATACATACTCTGGACTTGGGAAACGAAGCAGGAACTCCCAGCTAAGTTTGTTCATGTAAGTACTGCAAATTTAAGTTACCTATAACTTTCCACACGTGACTTTGTACGAGTGGAAATAACTTATTTTTAAGTACCTGAGTGTAATCCTAGAAAAATATACGGGTTTTTGAACGTAATTATATATTTAACTCAGTACAAAGTTAAAAAAATATTATTGAACATACTTACCTACATACCTACCTTATATCATCATCAGCTCATTTTATGTCCCCACTGCTGGGGCACGCGCTTTCCCTATGGATGGATAGGGAGAACGGACTGTAAACCACCACGCGGGCCCAGTGCGGTTTGGTGGTTGTTAACGACTGCTAATGCTGCCGGGACCAACGGCTTTACGTGCCTTCCGAAGCACGGAGGAGCGAGATGTGATAATTTTTACAAAATGACAACTTCTTTTCTAAGTTGCATATCCGTTATGGGTATACTGTTGTGTCTAATGTTTTTTTTGCATTACCATCTGCACAATTTGTACACAGTATTGGCAATAAATGATATTTCTTTTTCTATTTCAAGCATGCTATGATTCCCTTTTTAAGCACATTGCGCTCATGGAGTAATGTAAAGTAAAGTAAGTAAAGTTAATCATTATGGAGAAGGAATGCAGAAATATGAATTTCTGGCGCTCTACGAGCATAAATTCCGCTACCAAAAAATAGTGAGAAAAATAAATTTTAAGAATATGGGACATTATGCGACTAGGGTTAATGGCGAAAAGAAAATTAGCTTCAAAGATAAAATGCGTTTGGGAAAGTCATCTAACAAATCGTCACAAACGTTACCTCATTATTAATAACACATCTATATCTTTATAAAAATTGTAACACATCTATAGATATAGATGTTTTAGAATTTTGAGTACATTAAGCGTACATTGAAATAAAATACTTTTTTATGTATCTTCTCGCGTTTCATTTTTATATCCGTTTGAAACGTCAGGATAAAACAATACAAAAACAATATAATTATGTATGTAATAATTAAACAAGAGAGTTTATTTGTAGAAAGTGTCTAATTTCAGTTATTCAATATTTTATTGTATTCTTCGCTTATTATTTTTGTATTTTAAAAAGCTTTTGTCTAAGCCTTTCATTATTTATTATCGTACTTTACTTAGTGTGTTTCGAATTTTTCTATGCGTTACCCGGGTTTGTGATCACCAACCCGCATTTGGCAAGCGTGGTGATTAAGCAATTACCTATCAATTGTAGTGATGACTTCATTTCAATCATGGAGTCTTTTGCCCAGCTGTAAGACAGTATTGTCGCACAATTTATGAACGCGGTAAGTACAACTTACTGTGTTTGTGATTGTGATATTTGAGTTGCTGACATTACGATCTATTTTCTCGAAACTGTTCATATGTTCTTAGTATAGAATAAATAGAATAAATTACTTTATTGTACACATAAAAACCTATACATGACAAAGAATTTAAAATTAAAATTGGAGTCGTACTAAGGGCGGCCTTATCACTAAAAGCGATATCTTCCAGGCAACCTAGGGATGGAGAGGATTGATAATAAATAAAATGGAAGCGTTGAAAAAATAAATAAAATGGAGGCGTTGAAAAAAAAAAGTGTACAGTAATACCAAGTTCTTTACTACGTTCATTAATTGCGCGGCATAGTATAAAATATAGGCTTTTTACTTACTACTACGTCTCGGGGAATCTAGTAGGGGACACGCTATCGTGATGTTATCCCCTCTAGAAACCCTTTGACGGTGTCATATAATCACTGCTTGTGGAACCTTTAGTTTCTCGCAGCCAAGTTCAGTTACACTGTAAAGGCCATCAGATTCCAACAGCAATCTCTTTCCAAATTCTTTTTTTCTTTTTAGGTCTGTGGCTTAAATTTATTAAACTGCCTCTTGATTTATAATCAAAAATGTAAGTTTTATAATAACAGATTGTACACTAATTACTTTGGAATACGAGCATAATTATGTTGTCAAGTGCCTTTTGTTTTTCTTAATATGTACATAGTTAATTAGTTTAAGTTGTGGAACTCCCAAATGGCTTATGTATCTTGAAATAAGTAAGTTGAAATGCGTTTGTAAAAAAGCTGTAGAATTTCCTAATAAATACCTATTAAAAAAAAAACTAGGGTCGCACCAGCGTTCGCCGCTTTAAGACCAGTGTATGATAGAGTTTTCGTCACCAGAAAATAACATAGATTTTCATTGAAATATTGCGGAATGACAGCAAGAAAGCAGGTGGAAATTTGACATTTTGTATGCAGGTGTGTGTACTGTAAGGAGGTTGTATGCAGTTCATAGTAAAAGTTAGTTTAATTTATTTGTATGTAAGCCTCTTTAGTCTGAGTGAATATTTGAATCATCGAATAAGTAATTAAAAATGATTGCAACGGTTTGACACAGTCGCAGACAGTGGTAGTCACTAGACAGCCCGGCTAAGAGCCGAGGTGCTCGGCGGTCTCTCGGTTTTATTCCAAAGTGTCGCTATTTAGTAAAATACACGAAGTAAAGTGCAACTGGTGTTATTATTTACGCCCACACCATGCTTGAAATAAAAAAAGAAATATCATTTATTGCCAATACTGTGTACAAATTGTGCAGATGGTAATGCAAAAAAAACATTAGACACAACAGTATACCCATAACGGATATGCAGAAGATATGCTTGGAAAAGAAGTTGTCATTTTGTAAAATTTATCATCTCTCGCTCCTCCGTGCTTCGGAAGGCACGTAAAGCCGTTGGTTCCGGCAGCATTAGCAGTCGTTAACAACCACCAATCCGCACTGAGCCCGCGTGCCCGTACCGTAGAACGGGGCTTACTTTTGAATCAAGTGTAACATTAATTTTTTATTTTTTATTTTAAAGTGCTAAATGCTGCACTCGTGCGTCTTCCGCAATCCTGCACTGACCGCAATGCTACCGGGAAGGCTGACTTAAGCGCTGAATTTTGTCACTGCTTTTTAATTTTTTGAGTGCTAATAGCGGCACAGTGCACTAATTTGATTTTTTTCACTGTATTTTATAAATTTTGTAAATATTTAAGTGTAACATTGATTACAACTCCTGTTCTCTACAGCTGTTGGCTTCCACCTGTAGTGCTACTGTATGATCCTAAACAAGAGACGCTTAGAACGCTAGCGCTATACCCATTTTAGCAGCTACATAAGCATCTTAAGGCGACGCATTGGAAATTTACGTGGCGGGGATCTTGATTTTTCCCAACAATTACAAAACATATGAAAGTGATATTTGATGACATGATTTTTCATTTAATTGACTTCATTTTGCTAGTTGCAGAAACACGATTTGTCAACTTTTATAACAGAGAAAAAAATATCAAAGTAACCTCTTTTAATACATAGATTTGCATTTTACAGGCTAGCTAGACCGATTTAAGCATCTAAATTTTCTTAGTAGATCAGCACACACTTCAAAATTGTAGTTCATTTTTTTTAAATAATTTGTACTTTTAATTTGAAGGAAAAAAAAAGTTTTTCTTATGGTACGGGGCGCAAACGTTCCGTATGAGATTTATTGTTTAGCGGTGCGTCGCCTTAACCGCCTCTGATCTAGTGGTTAAGTCCAACGGTTAACCCAGAGAAAGAAAGAAAAGAAAGAAAAAAAAGCATTTATTAACAACACACATAACTACAAAAAGAAAAGGTCTCTGGTTCGATTTCTAGTGGTGGGTACACGTTTGTGTACTCTGTTTGGTTGGTGGTAGGGCTTGTTTGTCCACCTGGCTAGCTACAGAAACAACAGAAACAAACATTTATTGACCACAAGCACCAATTTTATACACAGAAGATACACATGAGGGAAAGGAAAAAAAAAGATAAGTCGAAAACAAATGAAAGCAAAAAAAAAAAAGTTAAATTATACAACGTGCATGTGGCCAATTAGGTCCTAACCTCAGCTTGTGCTGCAACGACATACAAGCCGCTACAGCGCTGGTATTCTGGTGGGTACCTGGTGCTACCACCATCTTATGTAAATATTAATATTGTTTACATATTATAATTTTACGCAAATATTGTTGCGTATGCGTAAAATTAAAAAAGGCTAAAATTATAAGGGCTCTTTTGGCTTTTAAAGTAAAAGTAGATAGTGTTGATTAATTTCGGCGAGTTGGATTGACGACCTCCTTGGTCGAGTGGTTTGTACACCGGTTTTCATGGAGTCGCCATCTCTGAGGTCCCGGGTTCGATCCCCGGTCGGGTCAATTTAGAAATTATTGTATTTCTACATTGTCTCGGTCTGGGTGTTTTCTATGTATAATAAGTATGTATTTAAGTATTTTAAGTATGTTTATCCGTTGTCTAGTCACCATTAACGAGTTTCATAAAGAAGCTTCCCTTGGGCTAGATAATTGGTGTGAGTGTAGGAAAATTTATTAAAAAAATAAATTATTTATTATATTATAGTTGGCAGTGCACCTGCATGTCATGGGGTGCGAGTTCGAATCCCGCTCGCGGAAGTTTTTCAACACTGTGTCTTTTTTCAAATTATCTAAATTGTCGCCCTAATATCAATGTTTGTGGCATTGTGGTGTTCTGGCAGGTATATAATAATAGTAAATAAGGAAGCCAGTGCATAACTAGTCGAGGATTCCGGGTGAAGTGCGCTTCCATCAATTGGCCTTATCAAGTAAGACATAGTAAATTTTTTACTTTTTATTTTCAAGTGATAATTGCTGTACTGAAGCACTGTGCCGCTATTAGCACTAAAAAAATTAAAAAAGCAGTGACAAATTTCAGCGCTTGCGTCAGCCTTCCCAGTAGCAAAGCGGTCAGTGCAGCCGCCCGGATTGCGGAAGACCCAGGTTCGATTCCTGGCTGGGTCGGGTAGGTGTTAAATTTTTTCACTGTATTTTATAAATTTTACAAATATTTGAGTAAGATATACAAAAAAAAACTGTTGCTGATTGAAATGTAACCCCATTCTACTTAGTAGGTAAATACTTTATTGTTATCTTGTTCTTGCCAGTCGTCTTAAGGGCTATGTTTTCTTTTTATACGAGTATATATCTACCTTATTTGTTGTGTACAAGTCACCGTCAATCCCAGGATCCTCCGTTAAACATCTAAAGATTTCTGTTTACATAGGATTTTCAAGCACTTTTTCACGGGCAGTAGAGTAGTGATGCCGCTCGATATGTCACTAGCGATAGACTGTCGATAGTCCGGTGATAATAAGAATATCGATACTTTTGCAAGTCTTAAAGTTTACTCTCTAACCTCTTTTTATGTCGTATCGATATCCTAACTGATTTTCAAGGTCAATTTATCGATAGCGCGGGTTATCGATAGTTCGCCATCACTATTCCAGAGTAGAATTACGAAAGCGAACGCGACGTAGCGGATTGAGAAGAATCTCTTACAATCGGATCGTATATAACGCTCGCGATTTATTTGCTAAACTTTTATTTGCCAGCTTATTTTTAACGTCGACTCGGCAAACGTGCGATAATGGTGACATGGTACAATAATTGGGTAGGTATCATAAAATGAGTGCGAATAAATCACTTCAGGTGTATAGAATAGCAATTCTTGGAAATTTGGCATGTTTTATTTTACACCACAACGAGTAAGCTATATAATAGACAACAGAATAACAGAATAATAAAAAACAGAATAGGCTGAAGAAGAAGACGGAGAAGAAGTGGTTAACGCGCCGGTTAGCGATTGCTAATGTTAAGCAACTTTCACAAAGGCCGGTTATAGAATGGGTGACCAAAAAAACTCATCTGAAACTCCTCCGTGCATAGGGCACGTTGAGCCGTTGGTCCTGGCTGCATTAGCAGTCGTTAACAACCACCAATCCACACTGGGCCCGTGTGGTGGTTTATAGCCCGTTCTCCTCATACTTCCATAGGGAAGGCCCGTGTCCCCAGCAGTGGGGACATAAAATTGAGCTGATGATGATGATGAGTAAGTGTTTGGCCTTTAGATCACCTGCTGGCACCTTATTGACGATAAGGCTTAGGTGGAAACGCGCTTCACCTCAACCATAGACTAACTGGCATTAGCCAGTATTAACTCGATAATAGAATACGATATTTTATTTATTTATTTAATTAATTACACGGCCGCAGCCAATTACTATAATTAATATTAAATTATATGACAATAATAATAAATCAGATTCAAAATTATACATTGTTATAAATAGATTTTCCAATTATATGGATTGAAATAGTCAAAATATAAAAAATAATTAACATAACAAAATTAATCAAAACAATAAAACAATCAATATAATAAAATTAGTTAAAATAATAAAATGGGTTTGAATTTACACAACTTAATAAAAATTTTCATTCACACATTCTTCTCACAGATCTCATATTTATTTAATGAAGTGACCAAGACTCAATGTAGTATGTATTAACTTACTCTATGTTAGTTACTTGGTTTTTATATGAAGATAAAAATTAAATAATTTAATTATTAAACCGCAAATTCAAATTTAAATTGTTTATTTGCTATAAATAGGGTAGCAATACATAAAATGTGGTGTTACAATAAGTTTGTAGGGTAGATATGTTAAGCCTGTTAAACCGTCTTCAACAGCATGCAAATATAACCTATTACTATTTATAATTAATTATTAACCGATATATCAATTACATTACTTAGCTTTAAATTTTAAAAAAATAACGTTTTGTCTAGCAGCCATTTCCTTAATAATACGCAATTTATTTCTTTCATAATAATAGGTAATAAGTTTCCTTTATAACTTTCTCCACTTTTGAATTTAAGCCCGTCTTTTAGAAATCTGTATTTTATCAATTTCCTGTAAATATCTACGAAAAACATACTTACGTAGATAATCTATCAATCATTGTTACCGGTACGTTTTAGTAAAATCCAAGCTGTATATATATTTACATAATCAAATAGCATGGATTTTACATATATATCTATTTATATATTTATTTATTTACTATGATATAAAAACAGGTTACACCCAAAAGTACCTACATCATAAAAATAAGATAAAAATAATTTTGAAATGGGATGCATGCAACCCAAAACAATGTACATAATAACGACAAATTATTAGGTACTAAATAAAATAAAGAAAAAAAACCATTTACTTTCAAAATAAAATAAAAATATAATTGTAAAAGTGACTTGGTAGAAATGACTAGGTACCTAACAAAAAAATTAGACATACACAAAATTAAAAATTCTATTTATTTTGATTTAAATTTTTATAGAGTATAAGTAGGTACTTAAAGTCACTATGAAAAACATATACGTAGATCGGTACCGGTTCGTTATTGTAAACTCCATTGCTATGTCATATATTGTTATTTAGCAACGTAACGCTAATTGAATAGTAAATTTTTATTCAGACAGCTCAACCTTCAATCAAATAGCGAAATCATTTTTATTAGACTTGACAATATAATTATGGTTTATGACATATATTTCTGAGAACAGAACATAACATCCACTTTCGATGAGAAATACTTGATTTTACATAGAATATCCCGTGATTTTAATAAATTACTCAACGAAAAGGGAACCTCAATTGTGCCTGACATCTATAGTACGTCGCTGAACAGTTTTAAATTTAATCTAGGTAAATTAATAGAGTAAGAAAATGCTTATTGAATTGTAATAACTGTTTTAATTTAAATTTTTATTTTTTTTATTTTAAGGTATTAAATTAAATTTAAATTAATTTTAATTTAGCATAGAAATGTATTAATAATGTATGTATGCTCGGTGGCGTGCATTTGGAGAGGCCTATGTCCAGCAGTGGACTAGTATAGGCTAATGATGATGATGATGATGATAGAAGTGTATTTGTATTGTATTCGAATATCGATTATCTAGAATATTTCAATAATTTTTACAATTATATTTTATTAATAATGTATCAAATTCAGAGTAGATTATGTTGCCTTGTTAAAGATTTATCATGTCGTGTACACACGTCATAAGAACTGCAACCTGTCCTTGATACTTATCTTGTAACATTTTTAACACGCTATTCTGTTTGTGTACCAAATAAATTAAAAGAAAAAATTATACATATTGAGCGAGCATTTGGATTTTGAGTCTATTTCTATTTTGATATGTATTACCTAAAATGAGCCCCATTGCGCAGTGTTAACGCGTCCGGTTTGCAAGTGCTAAGGCTAAGCAACTTTCGCAAAGGCTGGTCATCGGATAGGTGACCAAAAATTTATCATCTCGAGCTCCTTCGTGCTTCAGACGGCACGTAAGTCCCGGCTGCATTAGCAATTTAGCAGTCGTTAACAACCACCAATCCGCACTGCTGTTTATGCCCGTTCTCCCTATCCATACATAGGGAAGGCTCGTGCCCCAGCAGTGGGGACATAAAAATGAGCTGATGATGATGATTATGAGCAGTCTAAATTACCTAAAGTGGCCAACAAGACCAGACTAAGATTTATAAAACCACTATTTTCTTTAATTGGATCCCGGATCCAAGAGAAAGTTTTATTACTTCGGTAAGTATAAGTACACATATTACTCGGATTGTTGTATTTTAAAGCAATGTCCAGTGCCCGCAAATTAAAAAATATGATTTTGAACTATGACTATTTTATACGTTTTCTTTTTTTAATCATATTTATATGCGGACGTTGGAATTGGTGGTGAAGTGATCTTCTGTTTCAAGCTTATCACCATCAAGTACAGTCACCAGCGAAAGACGTTGACCACTTTAGCACTATTGTCATAACAGCATAAGGGTGAGACTTGAGCTTGAAGCGGAGTAGAGCAGAGCTGTGTGGAAATCAACCAATATAGTTTCTTTGCGCAGGAGAGACGTTAAACTAAAGGACGTCAGTTGCTCTGATGCGATAATAAGACGTTAATTAGGCGCCTGTTTTATTAAAGAGGAGGTGAATGATACCGCTTCACCTTATTTTAAGCAGAAGCGAAGTTCAAACGCGAAGACAGCTGGCAGGATTGTGCTGTACTCACCGTACCGACCGTAACTTGCTTCTTTACACCTCGTTTATAGGTCATACTCGTGAACGGGTCCCGCCTGTGGAGGCTGGTCTGCTCTTGCATTATTGTTAGTATTAATTACTATAGTTTGACTTTGTTTTTCTTAAACAATTTTTGACTTTTATTAGAGTACTGTAGTGGTACTGTATGACATTGTAGAAATTTAAACTTTTACCTGATGTTTTGATAACTTAGATTTTTTTATTTTGTTTTTTTACGTGTTGTGGTTGTCTTCTATATTTTTTGTGTTTATTTGTAATGGAAATTGTCCTGCTATGATAGGGCATTTTCTAATATTTTTTGACGCCGTATGGGAGAAAAGAGCTGGAGACTTGCTGAGTTTCCTGCCGGTTTTTCACAGTACAGGATCTCCCGCCCAGAGTAGACTTACAAACCGATGGCATAGCGACATTCACAAGAGCTACTTGTAGCCTAAACTGAATAAATGATTTTTGAATTTGTTTGAATTTGAACATCATATTGGCTTATTCAGTTGCCTTGACAAGTGTCCAGCCATTTCTTCTGCTCACTGTACTTACCACACGCGGGTAAACAAACTACGACAAGCTTAACTTTTGATCTCCTAGAAGAGTGACGACGGACATATGCCAAAACAAAAACTCGGTTGATTGATAGGTTCAGTCCAAGTAAAGGTCGATGTTGATGTTGGCTTACGTCGTTAGTGCGGAGATGGTATCTTTGAAGTGAATTGTAAATAAAAGCAAGAATAGTTGGAGAGGTTGGCAAGCGGTGTTCGTGAATGAATGTTTGGTAATTTGAGTTAATGTAGTGGTACTCGCAGATGTATTTGCGGGTGTTTTGTGATGGAAAGTGCTTTTCTGGGATCGAGTGTACATTTTGTAAGACATAAAAAGGGAGCAAAAAATTTGCTTGCTGGTTCTTTACTCTTAGATTAATTTGTGGGTGTTTTGACAAGAAAATGTTTTTGTATGATACGGTGAGCATTTTCCAAGAATATCCTTGAGCTGAAAAATGTGAAAGGGACACACTCTTATTGAGTTTCTTAACGGTTTTTTCTATTTGTTCGTGTTTTGTGATGAAAAGTGGTACGTCTAAGATAATGTGGGTACTTTCCAATATCTCTAACTCTATCTCTTATTCTAAAAGAAGGAAAGAAGAAAACGCGCTCGACGGCCCATCTATTTGTGGACGTTTAGAAAAAGTATTCTCTTGTTATCATAATATTAAATTTAATAAAAAATAGTTTTTTTTTAATTAAATTTAATCAATTAAGTATACCTATGTTATAATTGAATTGAATTTAATAATTTCAACTATGTAACTATTTAAAAAAAATATATTTATCATTTTAGACATACATACATACATATAATCACGCCTCTTTCCCGTAGGGGTAGGCAGAGACCACTTTTTTCCACTTGCTACGATCCATACATACTTGTTTCGCTTCGTCCACTTTCATTATTTTCTTCATACATGCTCTTCGGTTTAGGGTACTCTTGACCTGGCCTTTTTCCAAGACGTCCCATAATCATTATATTATCATTTTTTTTTGTGTATTTTCTAATTTTCTGAAGCTGCAAAGTCTTAGAAAAGAAAGCAATTTGTTGTGTTTCTTGTCGGTTCTTTTCAGGCCAATTAAATGTGTGCGAATCGATGCTCAAATGTAACTTGAAATAAGACTATATCTTATAAGAAGATTCATTAACTTTTACTTTTATTTTATAAGTGCTAATTGCTTCACTTAAGCTGAATTAAATATCGGATCATCCCGATCCCTACCCGATCGAAGGATTTATTAATTAATTAGTTAATTAAATTAAACAACGGGAAAGTCTTAAACAACTATCAGTATATTTTGAGTTACAACATTATTGTAAAGCAGTGCAATTAAGTCAAAGCGTACATTAATATTGAAGATAGCGGGTACTATTGCAAAAAGTTTGAAAGCTCGGATTCTTATACAACTTCCTTGAAGCTTTTCCGATATTGTAGCTGAACAGAGAGATCTGCTGGTTGAATGCTTAAAACTGTGTCTCTATCCCCATACCTCCATTAGACTACTTACGAAAACCAGTATAAGGCCGCATTTCCACCTGCAAGAAAATTTCCGCGAGAAATGTCCGACGGTCTATCCGACATTTCTCGTGGAAGTTTTCGTGCAGATGGAAATGTAACTTTACTCGAGCGTTTAGCTCACAAGGTTAGTTAGTTTAACTGAAAAAAAAAACTACGACATTACCGCATTAGACAACAGCACACTATCCTGAAAAGAAACAAAGGCTTTGATGCCATGTGTTAGAGTAATTTGGGGCAAATTGATCGTGCGATGGAATTCCTGCTTAATTTGTGAGAGTTCGTGCACAAAATAAAGATATTGCAGAAGGCAAGGTTCCAACAACGCACACATATACAACCTCTCACGGACACGGGATCTCGCAACACCTGCGCTTTGACTGTTCCGAGCTGTTCTGAGATCCGCGTCAGTGAGAGGGTGTATGTGTGCGCTGCTAGAGCGCGGTATATGTCAACAAATTTTCTGGATATCCACCATTAGGGCGATTTTTCTGTGCAGGGGTCAGTGGCTATAGCAGCCCCTTTTGTTTTTGACAAATTTTCTGGATTTCATTAGGAATCTTAAGAAAGAAATGAATTTCTATATAAGCTTTAACAATGAAACAGCTAAAACAAATGGCTTTGACAAAAAAAAGGGCGGAAGGTTTACTATTGGTCAATCTATGGTCATCTTCATGGTAGGCGGAGTTAACTACGATCGCCACGTTAAGGCAAAAGTTTTTGTAACTGGATATCCTTAAAATTTGTCGATGTACCTATTAAAATAGGTAACTTTTATTTGGAACATAAAAATAGGTAACATTACATATATGTAGTGCTCGTAAGTGTCTGCTTTAGTATTAAACTGCAGCGCAGCCACAAACCAGAGTGAACGAGAGTGCGGCAACTTCACACAAGCGCTCCGAAACGCACACACACAAGCTCGTAGTTCACCTACATTAGCACACGGAAAAAAGCATGGGAAAGGAGAACCCGATGACGCGGCTGTCATCACAAACGCGGATCGGGCAGCGTATGTTGCTGTAGTAACGAAGAATAACAAGTATGTCACTGAGCGCTGCCGATCTTATTTAAACCTTGTTTCTTTACTGGAAATAGAAAAATTTATTACATATTCAAAACTAGCCAAAACTATTTTTGATAATATGTCCGACTTTAAATATATCCATGTATCCATATTCCAATAATATATTTAAAAAAATTATACATTCGCATGCGGATATATTACGTTATTAAATTTAATAACGCAGCTTTCAAAACTGGCCGAGCGAGGCGTAAATATTTTGCTGTGTCCAATTTGTAAATTAATATTTGATTACGATTGTACTTTATAATGATATAAGTATTTTATAGTGTACACCTAAATTGTGTGTTTCATTTATAATATATAAGACACCCAAATTCACACAATAATAAATTAACTATGTGTGGCTCACTCAACCCTAGCCGGTAGCTACAGCTCGTACGTCAATTCAAGATCACGGCACTGTTGCCGCACTCTCGTTCACTCTGCACAAACGCCCACCTCTGGGTAAAATGGCACGTTCCAAAATTTTGAATTGACAACTGATGGTTTTCAACTTATGTACTAACTTACAATAATAATGTATGTGTGTGTGTGTGTGTGAGGGTGTGCGGGTGTGTGTGTGTGTGAGGGTGTGTATGTGTGTGTGTAAGTGTCTGTATTAAGCATACCTTCTGGGTCTTCCATATTTTGTGGTTCGTGGCTCCTCGTACTGTCGCGTATTAAACAGGTATGTAGCGCAGGGCTGTAGAGTTGTCGTTTTATTTTTTATTTATTTCAAAAACTTAAAGGAATGATAAAAAATATATGATATTTTTTTATGGGTCGGCAAGTATGCTCTACCTCATGTTAAGCAGAAGCAGGGTCCAGATAGAGTCCTCACTAGCCGTCCTCACCTCGCCGACCCGTAAGTTGCTTCTTCGGATCTCGTTAAGACCTCATGTAGGAAGGAAGAAATCTTATTGATTCGAAAGGTTCATAAATCCGAATGGATTTACGTGTTGCCGACTTCGTAGAAACCTAATTTAATGAATAATGTTAAATTAATATTAAATACTAATATTATAAACGCGAAAGTTTGTAAGTATGAATGGATGTTTGTTACTCTTTCACGTAAAAACTACAGAATGGATTTGGATGACATTTAGCATACAGATAGTTTATAACCTGGATTAACACATAGGATAGTTGTTATCTCGGTATTCCCACGGGAACGGGAACCACGCGGCTAAAACCGCGAGCGGCCGCTAGTATTAAATATAATTTGGGTCGCCTCGGTTGCCGAGTGGACGCTTGGCCCGATAACTTGAAGTCCTGGGTTCAATTCCCAGAACTGGCAAACTCTTTTCAGATTATCCGAAAACAGACATAAAACTTTCACCTAACATGTCTCAGGGATTACCTAAAACTTAGAAAACTTAGCAAATTAACCATTAAACTTAAAAAACGGTACATTTTTTTTAATTTTTTTTTATTTATTTGTACTAAAACATACAATATTTTTGCATCATAGCAGACCAAAAACCACTGAGGTTTGTCCGGAATGCTCGAACTTAACATTAAATTAAAAATTATATTCCTATGACGACATCAGTACAAATTATTATACCTTACCTATTCATATTTTTTAAACAGCGCTAACCCTACATTTCACCCGTTCTAAGGTAGAATCGAATTCGGCGGAACGTGCGTAAAGTAGGTCAGGCATAGTTCCAGACGGCCCTGCGCGAGTTAACACTCCATTGGCCGAATCAAGGGCAGTTCACGATGTCATACAGGAAATCAAAAGGCTTGATAAAGGACGTTGACGGGATAGTGAAGCGCCATATTGGCACATTTCATTTTTGTTATTGTGCCTGTTTGAATATTAATGTGTAATATTAAAGTAAGTAAATTAGGCCAGCCTTAACCGCCTCTGTGGTCTAGTGGCTAAGACCACCGGTTTAGACCCAGAGGTCCCGGGTTCGATTTCCAGCGGGGGGTACATGTTTGTGTACTCGGTTTGGTTGGCGGTAGGGCATGTTTGTCCGCCTGGCTAGCTACCACCATCTTATCTAAATATGTCGCCATAACATCAATGTTTGTAGCATTGTTGTGTTCCGGCAGCAGAGATAAGATAGCCAGTGCCTCACTAGTTGAGGATCCCAGGTGAAGTGCGCTTCCATCATTGGCCTTATCATCACTTAACATCAGGTGAGATCAAGGCACGTTCACAAACATTTAACGGTTAATAATCTTCAATCGTGCGGATCATGCTCGGTGGCGTGCACTTGGAGAGGGATTAGGCTGATGATGATGATGATGATGATGAGTCTTCAATTGTTTTATGTTTGATAAAACACAACATTTTAAATAAAAACAAAATGACATAAGTAAGTACGTTACTCTTAACTTTTCTTTAGAAATTTACTTAATTTACTACTGCAAAACCAGACACAATAGAAAATTTATTGTTCGTAGGTCATCGGTGACCTACGCGGCAGCTAACGTGTTAATTAATTAAATTCTCAAAAGATAGACATTAAAAAAATGGTAGCACATTTTCTCCTTTCATTTTAGTAGATTATCCCCCGGTCAACCCTAGCCGAGGTCCAAGCCTTTAGAGGCACCCTCGGGTTGTTCCACTCCCCGATCCGATCCGAATCCTTCGGAGAATCTAGTAGGGCACGGGGACACGCACTAGTAGAAAACCTCCGAAGATGATTCGTTTCACACGGCTTGAGGAACGTGCTTTAAGTTTCTCGCCGACCCCAAACAAGCCCGGTGAAGCTGAAAATGCCGTTTGAGGCAATCAGCAAACTCTCTCAATAAAAAAGTAGATTATCCATACTATTGATAGCGTTATGACGTAATTTCCAGAAAAAACTCTTACCTATCCTGATCTACGGTAATCAAATAATGTATTTAGGCTTAATAGAATAAGGATCTTTTTCCTTACTTTTTCTGCGCTCGTTTATTAAACGTAGCTTCGACATGATTGTTAAATCGGTTAAGGCTATTCAGTTCCTGTTTCTTTTTCTTTTTTTTTCTTCATTCTATTATTATTATTACTTAAATTTTGAAGCGTCCGTATTTGTGTCGAAGTGGTTTGATGATTTTTTTTATTTATTAAGCTTAACCTCGAGAATCGCCTCGGTGGCCGAGCGGCAGTGCTCCGGCCCGATACCCGAAAGTCCCAGGTTCATTTCCCAGGTCGGGCAGTGTGTTTTGGATTTTTCCATGTATAGTCCAGGTTTGTGATCACCAACCCGCATTTAAGTCATTACCCATCATTTGTAGTGATGACTTGATTTCGTTGATGGGCCGGATCGGACTATTTTTGGGGCGCGGCGAGAAACATAGGGTTCATCAAGCCATGTAAAACGAAACACCTTCAGAGGTTTTCTAGGGGGAACGGCATCACGCACTAGTGCGTGTCCCCGTTCTCTACTAGATTCTCCGAGGGGTTCTGATCGGATCGGGATGTTTTCTCTCTTTTATTTAGTAACAAGCGGCCGCTTGCGGTTTCACCCACGTGGTTCCCTTTCCCGCGGGAATATCGGGATAAAAAGTATCCTATGTTTTAATCCAGGTTATGAACTATCTGTATGCCGAATTTCATCCAAATCCATCGATTCGTTACAGCGTGAAGAAGCAACAAATATACACACATACATACACACAAATATTCGCATTTATAATATTAGTGTGATTTATATGTTTAAAATTACTGTAGGTATTCTGTTTTGTGTACCAATAAACAAATAAATAAATATGTATAATACAGTCTACAATCATATCGATGAGTTTCATGAGTTTCATTGGCCAATCCGAAACAGAGAGGATAGGAAATCAGTAAGATTACTGGAGCAAGGTTGTAAGCAGAAGTTAAAATTACTGCTTAACGAATCATGGCTAGCTAATTGAATCAATAAACAATTTAGTTAGTTGCGTTCAACATTTATTTTAAATACGAAAACACCTTGCAATCACAAAGTCAGTGAATGAACCGTATTTACGCATGGAGGCGATCCAAAAAAAGTTTTATAGCCAAATAAAATTTACTGCAAGCAACCAACGTACAGAACATAAAAACTGAAATAGTTACTCTTCAGCTGGATAAAAAAAGAGGAGGGGAATCGACAAAAAAAACGGTGTTAAACTTTTTTATAATGATTAACTTCAACCCGTTTTAATGATGGCCGTCCGGGCGACAGTCTTTTGTCTTCGTGTAACAACAAAACGAAATTGGAAAGTATGCTGAAGTGGAAATGTTGAGTTAGAGAATAAGAACTTTTTGTTTTTAATATTTTTTTTAGAAATTACTGTTGACTGTTGTGAGTTTCCAAATTTAAACGTTACATGAAAGGAATGGTCCCCTAGCACACGTATTGCTTCCTTCATAAATGGGGTACTTTTAGGGTTGCCAAATATTTTTCAGAAAATTTATGTAAATCTTTCACTAAATAATATAAAAAAAGGATTTGAAGAAAAAATAAAGTATTTGCCAAATGTATTTATTCTAGCGTTGCGTTTCGTTTCACTTCACCTGAGTCTGAGTATCATTCAGTAGTTCAGAAATTAAGTCAACACGAATATTCCGTGCAAACGCACGCATTAGTCGGAAATAAAGTATTTTCCATACTTTATTTCTATTAAATATAATAAAGTACGGAACGGACGGAAAATAACGTAGGATACATACGTAGGTATGTCAGAAGAGTGCAGGTTCAAATCCTGCTCGTGAAAATTTTTTCAACATTTGTGTTTTTTAACGTAGGATACGTTATTTTAAAGTATGATTGGCAACCCTAGGTACTTTAAACGAGATGTGAAGAAGCAACTTGCGGGTTGGCAAGGCGAAAACGACTGGTGAGGCACTTTGCTCCACCAGCGGTTCTCGCATCTGGACTCCGCTCCTGCCTAAAAGGGTGCGCCGTCCGTAAGTGACAAGTGTCATATATTTTACTAGCTGTGCTCGCGACTTCGTCCGCGTGGAATAGTGACTTTCGGCAGCATTTTTAATTTTTTAGGCTCCCGTTCCCGTTTTTGCAACTTTTTTCACTGATGCTTCGCTCTTATTGGTTGCAGCGTGATGTTATATAGCCTAAAGCCTTCCTCGATAAATGGACTATCCAACACAAAAAGATTTTTTCAATTCGAACCAGTAGTTTCTGAGATTAGTGCGTTCAAACAAACAAACTCTTCAGCTTTATAATATTATTAATATAGATTTGAAATACATATCTTCGAAATTACATAACTTTTACGGATCTACTCGCGTTTATTTTACATATTACTTATTTAATGTTTATCCTGACGTTTCGAACCCTTTGCAGGGTCCGTGGTCACAGGGAGACTAAGGTGTTCGTCATCTCATAATTAGTTAGTAGCTTGACCCTCATTTAAATTCAATCAGGTGCGTTCCGTTTTACGCAGAAAGAGCTTACAGTATCTTTTGGTCTAGTATGATGTTGGGGCTGGGATTTAATATTTTGTATGATGAGATCCCAGGCTGGTGGTAGATTCCAACCATCTTCTCTATTGAAATTAGGATGTTTTTTAATTTCAATAGCCTCGCGTATCATCCTAGGTATGAATCGTTGTTCTCTAGCGAGTATTTGTGGTTTATCAAATCTGATGTAATGGTTGGGCCCCTCTAGGGAATGTTCGCATAAACATTAAATAAGTAATGTGTAAAATAAACGCGAGTAGATCCGTAAAAGTTGTTTCATTTCAATGTGTAGTGTTCGCGTAAACTTTAGAAAACAATATGAAATGTCTTCGTTCATATTTGTTTGATGCCGCGCGGCCATACTAATTTTGTATGGGGAATTTAAGGTGCCAAATGAAAAATAATAATTTAAATAATCGCTTGATAAATCGATAATGTGAGACGGACGATTTGTAGTTTAGACATTGGTCATTGTTTCGACAAAATCAGAGGTACAATAATTTAGATAAACTATAAGAAATCAATTAAACGCCGCCGTCACTCGTTTTTATGATTTTTGCCCAACTTTAAATTATGTTGTAAAAAAAACTATAGTGTGTTATGAATTTATGGATCGGACTAATTGTAAACACGTTTCCTTTGATACTAAATAGATATTTTGTTTATGTAATACTAGCGGCCCGTCCCGGCTTCGCACGGGTGGACATTTCTTTTTTCATATCGCCTATGTTACTCAACGCTTATGTAGCATTCTAATGATGAAACATTTTTATAAATCGGACCAGTAGATTTTGAGTTTATTTGTTTCAAACATACAAAAATACAAAATTACAAAGGTTTCGTCTTTATAGTATTAGGTAGTATGAAGTATGACGATAGCCTTTTCAATTATATCAACTTAACCGTGACTACACTTATGGCTTTTTTTGGTCGGCGCACCCGAAACTTCAGGTAGAGTGGAGCCATTTGTCGCTGACAGCTACATACAGTAATTATAATAAAAATACTGTTATTGTACACAGAAAATAAATTGACACAAATATAGAACAGAGTATAAAATAGACGGTGTTTTATTGTTGATTAAAAAATCTCCATCCGAGACAAACGAGGGTTATTATCACCATCGTCATCAATAGTTCATTTGAGGTCCCCACTGTTGTCGATCCGATCCAAACCTTCCAGAGAATCTAGTGTAAGGATTCCCCTTACTTACCCTATAGTATTATTATTAATGTATAATATATTAATATATTAGCACAAAAAACTTACATTCTTTTAAAAGGTGTATTTCTTCCAACAACCAGTAAAACTCAAAATCAACCGTCCACCACCAATGCTCCAGCCAAAGTGACCGTCATCTAGTGCCTCGATTCGCCATGTTGTTTTACCGCTATTTGTTCCCGCCAACACTCAGTGTTGCCAGTGAAATAAAAACATGGAGTTCGTTCGGATACGAGTATCAATTGAAATATAAATTACTAAATTATTAATCAACCTAACACTAGTAAGGAGCGCCGAGAGTGCTGGCTCCAAGCCAGTTGGTTTGCATAATCTAACACCTTCCAACAACAGCTGGGACCAACAACTGCATATGTTGCCTACGCTACCTCGTAACTTGTGTTAGGAAGTCTTACCTATATAATATAAATATAGTAAACAGCCTATAACTGTCCCACTGCTGGGCTAAGGCCTCCATCATTGAAATCAAGTCATCGCTACAAATGGATAATGGCTTAATCACCACGCTTGCCAAATGCGGGTTGATGATCACAAACCCCGGCTATGCATCGAAAAATCCGAAATACCTACATTTTGCCCGACCTGGGAATTGAACCTGGGACCTTCGGGTATCGGACCGAGCACTCTGCCAACCGAGGCGTTAATATAGATATAATAATAATAATACAAATAAACAAAGAATAAGGTCCGAATAGTTATTCCGTGTTTTGTTTCTGTCATGTAAACTTCATTTCAAATTAGAGTAAAGAGACAAAACACGGAATAACTATTCGGACCTTATTCTTTGTTTATTAGTAAGACACTATTTATTTTAGGCAGACCCCGATAAAAAAGACATAAAAAGAGTTAGTAACAATGATCTTACACTAGAATAGTAAACAACTGACTGTGTTAGTAACATTGATCTTACGCTAGGTTTAGTAAACAACTGACTGTGATAGTAACATTGATCTTACGCTAGGTTTAGTAAACAACTGACTGTGTTAGTAACATTGATCTTACGCTAGGTTTAGTAAACAACTGACTGTGTTAGTAACATTGATCTTATGCTAGGTTTAGTAAACAACTGATTGTGTTAGTAACATTGATCTTACGCTAGGTTTAGTGAACAACTGACTGTGTTAGTAACATTAACATCTATCTATTATGACTGCTTTTGACATTGTGTTTGCAAATTTATTCATTTGATTTCAATTGACTTTTGATTTGTATTGCTTTATATCTATTATTATTATTATTAATTATTATTATATATTAGTATCTATTACTTTGATATGTGTTTATAAGATTTTAAATGTAATTTTAATGAATGCTTGTAAAAAGGTTTTGCTTGTTGGCGCTTTGGTGAATGCTGTAAGCCAGTGAGTTTTCTAGAATAAATAAATAAATAAACATAAATCTTACGCTAGGTTTAGTGAACAACTGACTGTGTTAGTAATATTGATCTTACGCTAGGTTTACTGAACAACTGACTGAGTTAGTAACATTAATCTAAGCTAGGGTTAGTAAACAACTGACTGTGTTAATGACATTGTTCTTACGCTAGGTTTAGTAAACAACTGATTGTGTTAGTAACATTGATCTTACGCTAGGTTTAGTAAACAACTGATTGTGTTAGTAACATTGATCTTACGCTAGGTTTAGTAAACAACTGACTGTGTTAGTAAGATTGATCTTACGCTATGGTTTGTAAACAGCTGACTGTGTTAATGACATTAATTTTACGCTTAGAAAAAAAAATTGATTTTATGAACTTTTATATGACTATTAACATTAACTGTATTTCATTATTTATTATTATTGTAGTCATAGTCATATTTAATATATTTATTATTTATTATATTGCCCAGCAATGGCCTTATAGGCGTTTTACTTAATACATAGTCACTTACCTTTTCATAAAATAAGACGCATCGCTACAAAACTGTAAATTCAGCAATATCTTTTTATAACCTCCATTAAAAAGATTTTGAGTAATATCCTTAATAATGGAAACCTAAAGATAACGGTTAACTACACAAATTTTGCAAAAAATTCTCCGAGGCAGAGATAACAAGGATTCCTGCGCCTAAGCCGAGAGGACGACAGTAAGCGTAATTAAAAAGTTAAGCAGCAAAAAGGCGTTATGCTTGAACCGTTTGATTTAATAAAGCTTGTTATGGTTTCCAAAGTTCATTAAACAATTGAGAATTGTATTATTTAAAGCTCTCCCAAGATCCGAATTGGTAGTAAATTCAGTAGTTTAATTGAACTAAATTTTAGTATTATTTGCAACGTTTATTCTTAGCTTTGACATCAATAAGTGCCTGGTAAGGGCAATATTAAATAAACGATTTGACTTTTAAGGCGCTATCAACCATGAAACAGTGTTTTTTGTCGATCTGCATACAAGCAAAAAGGATGCAAATAGTGCGTGATCCACTTGATTTAAGTCAAAAAACATGAAAAAAAACTATTTATTAAAAAATTATATTAATTTAATATTATAAAAAAATATTTAAAATCCAGATGTTTTATTAATAAGTATTACGTAAAAGTATACTTAATTTCATCGACGTACTTAAGTAATTAAAAAAGATAATCATGTAGGTAAATTGATACTGCAATATAGACTTTGGATTTTTCTTATCGAGGAAATTTCATAATTCTGCTTTTTGAGCTAATTTTAGAGTGTTGAGCGCCTTAAAGTGCTTCTTTAATTTTAAAACCTTTACCTTTTATATAAATAGCCTTGTAATGCGTCTTATATTTTTTCTAACTCTAATCTAATCTAATCTTCTAATTTTTTATAGTTTTATTTTGGAGGTGTTGGACCTGGAGTTATAATACTTTTAGGAACTCGGTCATAGGCTAAAAACATAAACACAAGACAAAAAAGAGAAATCATCACGGTACGACGGGCAGGATACAGATATCGACGCGTTGGTGCTTTAGTTTCAGAGAAAGGTCATCCTTTATGTGTTTCACGTGGATCATTGAGTTTTTCTGGCGTTTGAGATGCGATATACATTTTTCGATCTTAGTTCTCGAACACTTAGTTTTTTTTAAACTCCTTAAGGCAACCCGCTTTTGGCAAGCGTGGTGATTAAACCATTACCCATTGTGGCGGCCTGCGGTCGCCACATAATTTCTTATCCTCACGTATGGTTAAAGAGTCAGTCACAATGTAGTCACTGTAAATATACAACATCCCATAAAGAGACGCAGCCGTTATTTACCATCGCCATGGAACCCTCCATCATCACAACCGACACATACCTCGACTACGGAACACCGATCAATTGTAGCGATGACTTTATTTCAAAGATGGATGGAGGTCTTTGTCAAACAGTTAACTAACAATTTTTAATGAAACTATCATCAAATATTCGGTAATAGTAATTTATTAATTAAGCAATCTCTACCGATTCTCGAATAAACCACTTGGAACCCAGTAGCCGCGGTGCAAAATTGCTCAGATAAATTTCCCTTTTCACTTCCGTTTCCTCACAAAACGCGTCAACGTAGTCTTTGTTGTGTAACACTTTATCTTTTATCTTTTTAATAACCTTCCCTTTAATAGGCAGACTTATGGTTTTCACACCGATCATACTTTTATGCCGTAAAACATTTTTATATCGCGAACCGTAAAAATTTATATAAAGAATAGTAAAGAATCGTGATAATATGTAGCTTGTTTTTATAGTTTTGACGAAATGAAAGATGTTTAAAAATAATATATATATATATATATATTAATAAACAAAGTGTAAGCTTAGAGTAGTTACTCCGTGTTTTGTTCCCGTCATGTTAACTTCATTTCATATTAAAGTAAAAGAGCAAAACACGGAGTAACTACTCCAAGCTTACACTTTGTTTATTAATAAGCCCCTAACGGTCTTACAAATAAACAAATAAGCTCCGAATCGTTATTCTGTGTCTCTTTTACTCTAATTTGAAATGACGTTTACATGACAGGAACAAAACACGGAATAACTATTCGGACCTTATTCTTTGTTTATTTGTAAAGCACTAACTATATACTTTAAACTATACTATGTCAAGGTCATTTAGATTGCGTCTTACTGGCATCCAATAGTTCTTATTCAGGGTTTAAATAAAAGCCTTAACGACACAGTGTTCTAACACATAGGTCATAGACATATATCCTCATTTACCGTGACCTCGTAAAATGCATTTATGGTTCTCTTTATGTGAATCGTAGCTTAGCTGTGACCCACTTCGCAATGTCAATTAAAATACGTCCGTATTTCTGTAAAACAGCCCTTATATTTCGATGTCACATACAAAGTACAAAGTTCTAATTTTGTTAACCAATACGCCAATTTTCTTGACAGTTAGTAAAAATATGTAGGTAAAAGTAGAGCTTTTTATTTTTTTTATTATCTACGGGTAAGGCATGGCTTTGATTATTTAAATAAATTATTATTATTGATTTTTTAAATATATTTTACGGGTAAGCACAGTGCCTTGATCTCACCTGATGTTAAGTGATGATAAGGCCAATGATGGAAGCGCACTTCACCCGGGATCCTCAACTAGTGAGGCACTGGCTATCTTATCTCTAGCTGCCGGAACACAACAATGCTACAAACATTGATGTTATGGCGACATATTGAGATAAGATGGTGGTAGCTAGCCAGGCGGACTAACAAGCCCTACCACCAACCAAACCGAGTACACAAAAATCGAACCCGGGACCTCTGGGTCTAAACCGGTGGTCTTAGCCACTAGACTACAGAGGCTGTATAAAATAGATTATTTAATTAAAGTAAATAATCAAAGGCACATGGCTATCTTATCTCTAGATGCCGGAACACAACAATGCTACAAACATTGATGTTATGGCGACGTGTTCAAATAGGGTCTGTTAAGTAGGTTCGAAAGTCGTCGTAGTAACGCTCGCTGTTGCTAAAAAAAAATTAAGTGGTACGCTCTTTCGAAAAGTCGTATCGAAAACCGCTGCATCGAATGACGGATTCGCGAACACGCTGTTACGAAAATCCTTTTTTAAGTGGTACGCTAAATAGAGTTATTGTATCGAAATCTATTGTTGCGATTAGATTACCTATTTTTTTATTTTTTGTTTTTTTTTATTATTAATTTAACATTTTACATATCAATCAACTCACACAAGTTATGCCAACTAGCACATAGAAACTACTAAGGTTAATAAATAATGCTAGTTCATCGACATCGGGATCTTCATCATTTAAACAGCCAACAGAAAATAACAAACACTTGGTAGATAACAATTTAAATCTATTGTATGGGAGTCGAACTCACGACCCCGATGTTTACTAAAAACTACCTACGCTAACTAGAATAGAATAGAATAGAGAATAGAAAACATTTATTTGCCTTAAAACACGGTATTTAAGTTATTACAATATTTAAAACCTTCCCTGTGTGGTGCCGGGGAGAAAGAATTGCACCAACCCATCTCTTCCCATGGGTGTCGTAAAAGGCGACTAAGGGACCATTCCAGAGGATGGGCAGCAGCATCTCTCTGAGGTTACCCTCGACCTACTGCGATCGCAACCCGCCTGCCAAGCGTGGCGATTACGGCAAATACCCCTCATATCCTTGGAGGAGGCCTTTGTCCAGCAGTGGACGTCTTTTGGCTGAGATGATGATGATGATGAATATTTAAAACGGTATAGCGTGTTTTGCCATTAAGATAGCATGCAAGTACATAATAATTATTTAAATAAATTCTTAAAACATTATTAAAAAAAATAATTAAAAAAATACATTACATTACATATTACATTCTATTCTATTCTGTTCTATTACACAGAGTTAGTTGCTATATCTAATGATTAAAGAAAACAAGTGTCTCCCACTAGTTCCTATCGAAAACTGGTGCTACCTGCCTTAGGTATTGTAGGAACGTAGTAAGTATCAACTGTGTTAGTACAAAACGAGCCAATATCGAATAAATTCTAGTTCACATACCGGTGCGCTATAAATAAACACCTTTATGTTACCAGCACTGTGGAATAAGCATTACTGTCTAATAAATTTCAACCAGTTTGCATTTCCCTTGAGTTCCCATAGCATAAGGGATATTGATTATGCACTCACAAATAGTGTATTGAAGTGCTGCATACATACATATGTATATCTTCACATCACTAGTAAATTTTATGTCCCCACTGCTGGGGCACGAGCCTTACCTATGGATGGATAGGGAGAACTGGCCATAAAACACCACGCAGGCGGGTCCGCCGGGACCAACGGCTTTACGTGCCTTCCGAAGCACGGAGGAGCGAGAGATGAAAAGTTTTTGGTCATTATCCGATGACCGGCCTTTGCGATAGTTGCTTAACCTTATTAACCACTAGTGGACCCGGCGGACTTCGTACCGCTTTGACAGTTTCCATCAAGTGATTAAATTCTCTTTGGTTTCCATGACAACAAAACAAACAAATCATTTTGTATTGGAAAATTAAATTGTCGTTTTTAGTATATTTATAGTGTGATTCCCGTGGGAATATCGGAATAAAAACTATCTTATGTGTTAATCCAGGTTAAAAACTATCTGTATGCCAAATTCCGTTCAAATGCAATATCCGTTGCAGCGTGAAGAAAGAACAAATATACAGACATACACACAAACTTTTGCATTTATAATATATATAGTGTGATTGCGCCATCGAGCTCTTCAATATATGTTATCTAATATACATGCTCGATGGCGCAGTATTTAACGCGCCAGATCTGCGAGTGCTAAGGTTAAGCAACTTTCGCAAAGGCTGGTCATCGGATGGGTGACCAAGAATTTATCATCTCGAGCTGCTCCGTGCTCCGGAAGGCACGTTAAGCCGTTGGTACCGGCTGCATTAGCAGTCTTTAACAACCACCAATCCGCACTGGGCCCGCGTGGTAGTTTATGGCTGATCTCCTTATTCATTCATAGGAAAGGCTTGTGCCCCAGCAGTGAGGACATAAAATGAGCTGATGATGATGATAATGAACATACATACTTTTACGTTTTTCTCCCAAATAGGCGTAGACAGAACATCAAAATCACCAATTTTGAGTAATCACCAGCTTAATATAATAAAGAGAAAAGCTTTGTATTTTGTATTTTTGTTTGTAACAAATAAACTCAAAAACACTGGACCGATTCAAAAAAATCTTTCACCATTAGAATGCTACATTAGCGCTGAGTAACATAGGCTATATTTATTACTAGGAAAAAAAACTTGCTTAATGATAAATAAATAGAAATACGATTTTTTTTCTTTAGTTGATGGCTTCGTGCGATTAGCACAATTAGTCAGTGTTAAAGTAATTGTTCTTACAAGTAATACATAAATAAATAATATTTTCTTCCTGTAAGATTGATGATGATGAATATAATAGAAATGGGAAGTGACAAATCCCCCAACCCCTCGAGTATCTCAGTAAAGATGTGGGGCTTTACTAAATCCTTACGCGGACTTCTTGAGAGAACGTGAAAAGTGCCGTTGCACTGTTTTGTTTCATTTGCCAACACCCATGCACACTCACGGACACTTAACGGTTAATAATCCACTATTATTTCACATTAATATTCGACTTCACACAATTTTTTGAAAAAAAAACAAAACCGCAAACATGACGTTTCACTTTTCCGCTAAGAAGTCCAAATACGATTTATTTGTTTTGTTGTCATAGAAACTGTACGAAGCGGTACGAAGTCCGCCGGGTCAGCTAGTTAAGTATAAACAAAATAAGGTTCCAAGGTGGCATAGATTACTTCATCAGTGATAGCAACCCTAAGCCGATCACCTGATGTGCGAGCATCTTGGAACCCTTGTCTCTTAGTCGGCTCTTACGATATGCACGAGAAGTTAAGCAGCTCTGATACCCGCGACCGATCCTCTTAATGCCACTACACATTTACAGAATACAATAAACATGCACACTAGTTTAGGCCCAAGACAGTGTACTCGAAGAACAAGGGTACGGCGAGCCGGTTCATACGCTTTATACCAGGTACAGACATGTACCTGGGTGCGTCTCCCACCTCCACGACTCGGTCAACCCGAGCCAAGGTCCGAGCCTATAGAGGCGCTCTCGGGTTGTTCTGCTCCCCGATCCGATTCGAACCCCTCGGAGAATCTAGTAGGGCAAGGGGACACGCACTAGTGCGTGATGCCGTCCCCTCTAGAAAACATCTGACGGTGATTCGTTTCACACGGCTTGAGGAACCCTTCTTAGTTTCCCTTTCAGTTTCTCGCCACCCAGCCCCCCCAAAAAAGCGCGGTGAAGCTAAAAATGCCCAATTTATAAAATAAATACAAAAACCTGGGTCTTAAATACCGCAGTCCGGGCGGCTGCACTGACCATTATGCTACCGGGAAGGTCAGTGCATCCGCCCGGATAGCGGAAGACCCATGTTCGATTCCTGGCTGGGTTGGGTAGGCATTTAATTTTTTCACTGTATTTTATAATAACAAGAGCAACGTGCAAAACGATCAAAAACGGAACCATTTACAATATAATTATATATTTTTTTTAAATATATTTTACGGGTAAGCACAGTGCCTTGATCTCACCTGATGTAAAGTGCTGATAAGGCCAATGATGGAAGCGCACTTCACCCGGGAACTTCAACTAGTGAGGCACTGGCTATCTTATCTCTAGCTGCCGGAACACAACAATGCTACAAACATTGATGTTATGGCGACAATATTAAGATAAGATGGTGGACTAGACCACAGAGGCGGGATTTTGAGAAAACACTATTAAAGTCTTGTCAACTTTGCAAGAGAAACGCTTGCGGTACGATCTACAGCGTGTATTCAAAAGAAACTCTCTAAAATGTTTTCCAAGAAAAAAGATTTTCTGACTTCGGCCACAAGTTAACCAACTTGTTCCGACAGGGTGTTATAACACCCTAAAAGTATTATATAGATGTACCCTAATGTAATACTTTTAGAGTTTTATTTTCAATTTTTTATATATATTTAATTTAGCACCCAAAAAAAAATACTATAGCGTTGTGTTATCAAATTTGTGGTATTTTATCTGCAAAGATGAATCTGCATAGCCATCGGTTGCAATGACCGGTGGATAGATGGCGCACTGTGCCGCTATTAGCACTCAAAATAGAATAAAAATGCAGTGACAAAATTCAGCGTTTACGTCAGCCTTCCTGGTAGCATAGCGGTCTGTGCAGCCGCCCGGATCGCGGAAGACCCAGGTTCGATTCCTGGCTGGGTCGGGTAGGCGTTCAATTTCTTAACCGTATTTTATAAATATTTTATTCAGCTTCAGTGCAGCAATTACACTTAAAAATAAAAAAGTAAAATAGTTACATGTACAGGGTGTCCCAAAAATGGCACGCCAGGCTGACACTGGAGATAGCTTAGCTATAAATCTATCAGATAACAAAAAAAAATCAATAAAAAAAAAGAACTAAAAGTAAAGTTTTGAGAATAGAAAAAAGTGGCATTTTCTCCAAAACTCAGAGACTTTTACTAGAGTCATGTTATTTTTATCTGATAGGTTTAAAACGAACTAAAAGTGGAGTTTTTAGAACATAAAAAAGTGTCATTTTCTCCAAAACTATGAGTCTTTTACTAGAGTCGTGTTATTTTTATTTGATAGGTTTATAGCTAAGCTATCTCCAGTGTCAGCCTGGCGTGCCATTTTTGGGACACCCTGTATATTATTATGTTTTATGATATAAAACGTGTAACAAAACGGTGTGGTCAAAATGAAAAGATCCACAGTGTATCCGATCTCGATCTCTGAAATTTTATAATTATTTGATTTAGTTTTATTTACAACAGCACACAAACACTTGGTCGGACTAAATGGGTTAAGAAGAGACTGCAGAAGGTATGCTTCGTACAAACGCGCTCAATCAACGCACACATACACAACCTCTCACGAACACGGCATCTCGCAACCCCCGATCCGATCCGAACCCTTCGGAGAATCTAGTAGGGCACGGGGACACGCACTTTTAAGTGTGTGATGCCGTTCTCTCTAGAAAACCTCTGAAGGTGATTCGTTTCACACAGCTTGAGGTACCCTTTACGTACCTCGCCGCCCCCAAAAAGCCCGGTGACGCTGAAAATGTCGTTTGAGGGAATCAGCAATCTCTCTCAACAAAAAAAACTTTCGCAACAGCCGCGCTTTGACTGGTTTGAGATGGCCTAAGAGTCCGCGTCCGCGATGTTGGTTATGTGTGCGTCGCTCGATCACGGTATTTATTAAAATGTTTTTGTTTTGTTTATATAATTTTTAACGCAAACTATGTTGCGAACAAATTACAAAAACACAAATGTTGAAAAAAATTCCACGAGCGGGATTTGAACCTGCACCCTTCTAACATACCGAGTCAGCTGCTCTTCCAATTGAGCTATTGTGGTTCTCACCAGCCCACCGAATAGCTATAGCTCAATTGGGAGAGCACCTGACCCGGTATGTCAGAAGGGTGCAGGTTCAAATCCTGCTCGTGAAATTTTTTTTTTTTTTTTATATTAGAAGGAGGCAAACGAGCAGGCGGGTCACCTGATGGAAAGCAATCACCGCCGCCCATGGACACCCGCAAAACCAGAGGAATCACAGATGCGTTGCCGGCCTTTAAGGAAGGAATAGGCTCGTTTCTTGAAGATTCCTAAGTCATATTCATATTTTTCAACATTTGTGTTTTTGTAACGGTATTTATTATTTATTTAACTAATAACACGGCCGCGGCCAATTACTATAATTAATATTGAAAAATCGGCCAAGTGCGAGTCGGACTCGCGCACGAAGGGTTACTCACCATTATCTATAAAAATATTTCAAGTTTCTACCTCTTATCGTTATTAAGACCGAGTAAAAAAATCACGTTTGTTGTATGGGAGCCCCTTAAATATTTATTTTATTGTGTTTTTTAGTATTTGTTGTTATAGCGGCAACAGAAATACATCATCTGTGAAAATTTCAACTGTCTAACTATCACGGTTCATGAGATATAGTCTGTTGACAGACGAACAGACAAACAGACGGACGGACAGCGAGCGGAGTCTAACACCCGCTCCCAATAACCTATCTTCAGTTATTGATAGATTGCTATCGATGGAAAATAGTTTAATCCTATCTATCTTCGAATTACGTCCCAAAAACATCAGTAAGGGCTGTCTATCTACTTATAGAAATCGATAGACAGAGCTCACTATCCGGCCCTCTTATGCGTTCCATTACTACAATGTATCAAAAAAAATATCGATGCAAGTTGTATTTTTTCCCAAAAAATCAATAAAACAGTATATTACTAAATCTAAAGCAAAATAGTATGTTTTGGCTAATTGGAGCCCAAATTATGTGAAATAATAATAAATTTTTATTTCACGTTTTTGTGCAAATTTAAGTCACTTGAAACGAAACACAAGTCAGCCGTCTGTCTTCTTGATGTTTGTCATTGATACTTGTGTTGTGACTATTTTATGAATGATTGTTTTTTTTGAGGTTTATATCAGTTCTAAGTCAATTTTACTTGAATTAGACATATTTTGAATGCCAAAAACCTTAACTACACAAGCAGATTTTTATAAAATATCCGTTAAAAATGCCTATCCAAACGTTTATCCCTGAAATTCGGCGGATTATCAAATCTGTTATCTTTGATAGGTAAATTTACTGACAGATTGCTGTCAAAATGTAATAGGGACGCCTAATGTTCCGTTTCCATACAAATTTCTATCTGCGAGATGTGACAGACCCTCCCACCGATAGATAGCATGGGCGGATAAGATTCCTTACTTTCCAATAAGTTACTGGGACGGCAAAAATAGAGATACATATTTTTCTTTATCCGGTATGCTAAAACTGGTGATAGATTTTTTACCCTTTGGGTACGGAACCCTAAAAAAAGAATTCAGATTCAAAATTATACATTAAGTATTAGAAATAGAATAGTGAAAATAATTAGAATATATTAGAATAGCTTAAAGAGTAGAATTGAAGTAGTGAACATAGTCAAAATATTAAAAATAGCAAACACGAAAAAATTAATCAAAACAATAAAAGCGATCAAAATAATGAAATTAGTGAAAATAATAAAATAATCATCATTTCCACAACTTAATAAAAATTAATAAATTATCATTCACACATTCTTCTAATAGGACTTTATGCTCTCAGACAGAATCACGTTCCATTCATCTGCAAATACAACGTATTACAGAAAGGTATGGTCAAAATGAAAAGATCCAAAGTATATCCGATCTAGATCTTATATGCAGAGTTACTAAGACTGCAATTTTTAATCAAATATTTCTATTGTGACGTCACATCAAAATACACAAGTCTCAACCCTAGCGGTTTAGTAATCTCTGTGTAATTATGATCATTGCTGCTTGCTTAAGCGCGCAAGACTTCAATACTATAAATATTTAATTCACAATATGCATGACTTTAATTCAATAATTATGTCTTAGTAACAACTATCTGTTGTAATATCTAGATCAGATACACTTTGGATCTTTTCATTTGGCTACACCGTTTTAAGTTTTAATTTACACGTTGTATATCACAATCAGGTTTTGCGTCAAGGAGGGACGTATGTAAGAAGATTATTTTCTGGGGTCTCCTTATTTGTGCTTCGGCCTATATTTAAACTTCCAAGATCCCACGGCTGTATCAATCTCTGTTAGGAAAAATTCCGAGTAGGTACAGTCGCCCAAAAAATTGGTTTACCACCCTAAGGTTGAATGTCGCATGGCAGATTCACAGGCGATAAAGATAAGTTTCGCTTGCAGATCGATCTGACAACTTCTATTGCCATCTTTATTTGATTAGATTACTGTTTGTTACGTGACAGACAGCTGTTCTTAGTTTGAACTTATGGAATTTGGTTGTCTATATAAATAGTTTTTATTACTTTTGTTTAGAAATTTATATTTTCTTTACCGTAAATAATGTCTTATCCATTTGTAATAAAAGTTAAAATGTCGTGCACTTATAAGTGACCTACGACGTATGAATACTTATCAATTAGGTTTACGTCATTATTATGCATCTCTTTCAGTGATATCTATTATGAACGTTGTTGTAATTTTCGATAACTAGAAAACTAAATCAAAACTGGTACACCACTTTCTTGGGCCACTGTACATGGAGAGCAAAAATGTTTCGTATAAATATTCGCGACATACTCCGCACTGATAAAACCTTATTCAATTAAGGGCGGATATTTTCGGGGCTGGCATTAAAACTCGATTAAATATCGTAAATTTAAAATCACAGTATGAAAAATTAAATTGAAGGATACTTTATTTATTTTAGAGAAGTGTCGTAGTTACAAAAGTCTGTCTGTATTCGAAGGCTCTAAGTCAAAGTCAAAGTCAAATCATTTAATCAACATAAGCTTTTACAGGCACTTATTGACATCAAAATGATAAAAATGAAATACAATAAAAAAACGAAAACTTTACAAAAACACAAATGTTGAAAAAAAATTCCACGAGCAGGATTTGAACCCGCACCCTTCTGACATACCGGGTCAGGTGCTCTTCCAATTGAGCTACTTACTTACTTTTTACTTTGAAAGCCATAGGCGCCCATTCAATGTCAACAACTACCGTCATTAACATCTGATCATAATATTTTTACAAATACTAAAGATCAGTTAAGAAAAAGGCAAGCTATTTATAAAATGTTTGTTTTTTTACAAATTACAAAATCCTGCTCGTAGAAATTTTTTCAACATTTGTGTTTTTGTAATTAGTTCGCAACAAAATTTGCGTTACAAATTATATAAACATTTTAACGAAAACTTTGTTTAGACTAAACTACTACTACTAGTATAGGCTGATGATGATGATGATGATGATGATGATGAAACTACTGAATCTACCACCAGTTTGAATTTTGGGAGAGCCTTAAACCGAGAAGAGTTGGCAAGAAACTCAGGAGGCTTATTTCTTTTTCTCATATCGCAAAGTTTAACGTAATCGTTAAATAGGTTTAAAGACTTGTTGTAGTGAATTAAAATTCATTTAAAAACATTTTGTGACCCTATTATGTGGGCGCAGTGTGGGCAGGCCTCCAACAAGGTGGACCGACGATCTGATAAAGGTCGCGGGAAGCCGCTGGATGCGAGAAGCACAAAACGGGTCGTTGTGGAGATCCTTGGTCCGATCCGATCCGAACCCTTCGGAGACTGGTAGGGCACGGGGACGCGCACTTTTAAGTGTGCGATGCCGTTCCCTCTAGAAATCCTTCGAATATGATTCGTTTCAACAAGGCTTGAGATACCCTTTACGTACCTCGCCGCCCCCAAAGACCCCGGTGACGCTGAAAATGCCGTTCGAGGCAATCAGCAATCTCTCTCAAAAAAAAAGGGGGGGGGGGGCTTGTCCAGCAGTGGACGTCTTTAAGCTGAGTTAACGATGATGATGATGATGATTATGTGCCTGTGAAACCTGTACTGCAATAAAAAAAGTATTTTTTCAGTTACAACGCTTTTTAAAATGTCAAAGTTGTCGAATGGAACAATGAACAATCAGTTCAATGGAAAATAACGATTCAGCATTGAGTTGAGTGGATAATAACAATTCATCATGGAGTTGAATTGAAAATAACAATTCAACGTTGCGGTGAATGGATAAAAACAATTCAACATTGGAAAATAGTAATGTATCATCAAGCTGAACGTGAAATAGCTATTCAAGATTGAGTTGCATGGAAGAAAAACAATTCAAAAGTCAAAGTATCCATCCGTGGGCTTACGTTTAGTGACCGATCCGTCAAACAAATTTAATCTTTGTAGACACCATCGCTCAGCTGTTGCTCTTCCTACCTTTTGTAAGTCATTTGCATATTAATTGCTACTGTAATTAAGGTTGAACGGTCTGCTTTCAACTTTTTACACACTTCAAATGACTCGTGAAATGTTTGGATTGCCATAATGGGAAGCTTGTTCGTGTTTATAAAGTATTTAAGGGCTTAAGTGTTTTTACAATTTTACTAACTGGCAAACTCTTGCCGTTTGTCCGATTTTCTTGATTACAGCCTTTTTCAAAACTTATTTAACTAATAGATAAGTAGTAATTTTCTAACCTTACAAAATCACAAATTCTGGATAGACGCCCTGTTGGAGTCACTTACTAGTGACTCCAACGCCCTCTAGTCCCATCTCTGGAGAGCCGTCGGTCGTAGAGAGAGATCAATTGTTTTTATTTAAGTTAGTTACGTGTGCGTGTGCGTGTGTGTGTGTGTGTTTGTGTGCGTGTGTGTGTGTGTGTTTGTGTGCGTGTGTGAGGGTGAGTGTGTGTGTGTGTGTGTGTGTGTGTATGTGTGTGTGTGTGTGTGTGTGTGTGTATATGTGTGTTTCGCGGTCATTGGGAAGGTAAAGCTAAATTAGCTTCGAAAAAGCTGGGTGTGCTCAATAGAGCGGGACATTATTTCACGCCGACCGGCGACCCATCGCTTACAGCTTCACAAAGCACAGGTCAGGCCTCATATGGAATACTGTTCCCATCTTTGGGCTGGAGCGCCCCAGTACCAACTCCTTCCATTTGACCGCATTCAACGCAGAGCTGCTCGAATTGTCGACGACGTGGTAACTTCTGGTCGGCTCGATCCACTGGCCCTTCGGAGAGACGTTGCGTCTCCCTGTATATTTTATCGCCTTTATCATGGGGAGTGCTCTGAGGAATTGTTGGGTTTGATCCCTGCCGCTGATTTCCTTCACCGCACTACACGCAATCGACTGTCTTTCTATCCACACCATCTTGATGGATGGCGATCTACTACTATGCGCTTCTCACGTAATTTTTTACCACGAACTACAGTGCTGTGGAAACAGCTCTCAGCGGCGGTATTTCCGGACCAATGCGACTTAGGGATCTTCAAGAAACGAGCCTATTCCTTCCTTAAAGGCCGGCAACGCATCTGCGATTCCTTTGGTTTTGCGGGTGTCCATGGGCGGCGGTGATTGCTTTCCATCAGGTGACCCGCCTGCTCGTTTGCCTCCTTCTAATATAAAAAAAAATATATATATATTTTGTATGTATGATTTTATATGATTTTGTATAATTGTTTGTTTCCCAAAAAAATAGAAAATAAAATATATTTAGCGTAATTAAAGTATGGTTCCGAGGTGGAATAGATAACATCAGTGATGGGTTGCTAGCCGATCGCCTGATCTGTGAGCATCTTGGAACCCTTGCCCCCTAGTCAGGTCTTACGATATGCACGGGAAGTTAGGCAGCTGATATACATTATTCTCACGTCCAGGCATATCTATGATAACTATTCAAAGTAGTTTGTGTTAACTCCCGTTTTAAACCTTTGATTAAATATATTACTATAGAAAATTGTAAATAGTAAAGAATATAAAATGTCTGCTGGGCAAGGGCCTCCATCATTAAATGATTTTATCTTTGATGATTATACAACGTTATTTTTAGTTTATATGAAACCTGAAAACTGTTTGTTCAGAATCAGTAATAGAATCGATTTCAATATTTTTTATACCATGTTACATTTTGACCAAATAATATTTACAAAATCTCAAATAAAGTACACCCTACTAAAAAAATCTCACTCGTGCGCCGGCCGCGCGCATCGCTTGTCACGTGGATGCGAGAGGGCGCAAGGTCGCAGCAGCGCACCAATCGAGGCACGCGCCGGCTGCACGCACGTAGACGCACGCCACCCCCACCCCCCGTGTGTGTCAGTCACCCGGAAGCTATCGACTGGTGTGTATGTGTCGCATGCGCCTCGCGCGTTCTGCCTGGCTTGACTCTTGCTCCCGCGCAGTGTTAGTTTCCGTATAGAGAAAAAGGGGTTTCGATACCAAAGCTCAGTACAGAACGCATGCTGTGTGTTGTGATAACGTTTCCGCGTGCAGTGCGCCGTTACTAATACGTAATCAATAAGTGTAGTGTTGCGTGGTGTTTATGACCACGTTCGCAAGAGGACAACGGGACAGCACAAAAAGCTTGTAACTTCGTGAGTTTTCAAGATATTTTTTTTTTGTACTGATTTTTTAAATGAAAATATTTGACCCGTGTTTCGATTTTCGTATAAACTAAAAATAAGGTTGTATCCGCTCAGGCGGCCAAGAGGACCACCCACGACGGGCCCCTACCCGGCCACGTCATTCGACACTTAATGGCGGCGTTGTTATTGTTTACAAAAAACGTTATTTATGACTCTGCGTTGGCGCGCGTAGCATTTAAATATTGTTTTTATTGAAGCTGATAAGATTACACTACATCTGTTAGAGTTTTGTTTGGATTAGACGATTCTTATAGGAAATAATCAACATAATTTTTTTTTTTACATTTTGCTTCATTAAAATTCTTATATTTTTAAATATAAATCGATGACCTATACTTTTATAATTTTACTAGCTGTGCTCGCGACTTCGTCCGCGTGGAATAGTGACTTTCGGCAGCATTTTTAATTTTTCAGGCTCTTTTCCCGTTTTTGCAACATTTTTCACTGATGCTTCGCTCCTATTGGTCGCAGCGTGATGTTATATAGCCTAAAGCCTTCCTCGATAAATGGACTATCCAACACAAAAAGAATTATTCAATTCGAACCAGTAGTTCCTGAGATTAGCGCGTTCAAACAAACAAACAAACAAACAAACTCTTCAGCTTTATAATATTAGTATAGAAAAGCATTGTAAACACATTCCTAAGCTATATTAATAAAAAACACGCATAATCCCGGGGAAAAATTTTTTTTTAGGAAGTTTTCAAAATTCTGCGTTGATTTTTAGTACAAGGAAATTTTATTTTTTAGTTTTATTTAATTAATTTTTAAATGAACCTGGTACTTAGGTCTGAAATAATAATATCACCATGAAGAGTATTTAATACTATATCAGATTTGTAAAAATGAGCAATTATAATTAAAAGATTAATAAAATATGTAATTTTAAAGACATGTCTAACCAGTCCCGGAAAAAAATAAAAAATAAATAAAAAAATATTTTAAAAATTTACTACGTAAATTTTATAAATGAAATAAATCAAACAATAACATCATTAAATACTGTATTTAATAGGCTTTCTAACAATGTATTACACTTCTCTTAACAGTAATACCAAAAAATGCAGTTAATTTCACTAAAACACATTACTTGGCACAACATACTATAACAATGACAGATGACAGGTGTCAGATTTCAAACGCTCTTGTATAATAAATGGCGGACTGGATTGGAGTGTGTCTTTAATATAAAAGGTTAGGAATTTAATACAGAATTATATAAAAGTTAAAGCAAACGAATCGAATCTTTATTTTAAAGATAAGAAGAACTTTTACGAACGCAAGATCGTTTGGTTACTATACTGCCCATGGCCGTTTTGAGCCATTTTGATTTGGTTACAAAAGTAACCAGTGGCCGTTTGAGCGGGTATATCACAGAACACAAGCCTTACAAATAAACAAAGAATAAGATCCGAGTAGTTATTCCGTGTTTTGTTCCTGTCATGTAAACGTCATTTCAAATTAGAGTAAAAGAGACAAAACACGGAATAACTATTCGGAGCTTATTCTTTGTTTATTTGTAAGTCATCGCCACAATGAATGGGTATGAGCTAAATCACCACGCTTGCCAAATGCGGGTTAGCGATCACAACCCCGGGCTGAACATCGAAAAATTCGAATCTCCCCGACCTGGGAAGTGACCCCAGTACCTCCTGATAACGGGCGAGCGCTTTGCCCTACGGCCAACGTGGTGTCCGAATAACAGTAAATGTTCCATACTAAATCGTGTTAAACTACGAGCAAACTATAACATTTAGTCGCATAAATATGAATAGAAATTCAAATCACAGTTTGTAGTTTCGACCTAGATACAGACAGACTTCGGACACAAATTACCCAGTAATTTTTGATTCATACCAATCTTATTCGTCCATCCATTCAAATTTCAAATTATTCTAATTTATATTTTCACAATTTGTAAAGAGGTTTTATATGATTGGTTTTTATAAGTTTGATCAATACTCTATAAAATGTTATAGCGATATAATTTTAGATAAGATGGCGGGAGCTAGTCAAACGGACTTCAAATGAGCTCTAGTAAAGTAGCCCGTAACTGTCCCACAGCAGGGCAAATGCCTCCATATTTTAAATCAAGTTGTTACGGAGTAAATACTTATTTTTAGGTTTTATACTTTTCTTCTGTTCTAAGTGTCATTTTCTTTTGTTCCGTTTTCTTTTTGATTTGTCATCGTGGTTGCTGTCTTGGTATGTTTTATTTTGTTATTTCTTCTTCTATAATTTATATAATTGTACGTTTTACTTTGCCTCTTATTCATTAACTAGCTGTGCTCGCGACTTCGTCCGCGTGGAATAGTGACTTTCGGCAGCATTTTTAATTTTTTAGGCTCTTTTCCCGTTTTTGCAACATTTTTCACTGATGCTTCGCTCCTATTGGTCGCAGCGTGATGTTATATAGCCTAAAGCCTTCCTCGATAAATGGACTATCCAACACAAAAAGAATTATTCAATTCGAACCAGTAGTTCCTGAGATTAGCGCGTTCAAACAAACAAACAAACAAACAAACAAACAAACAAACAAACAAACAAACAAACAAACAAACAAACAAACAAACAAACTCTTCAGCTTTATATATTAGTATAGATACAGTCCACCTTTTCCCTTTCGTCTCCTTCCGTTACACAAGTCATCACCTCACCTAGTCTGAGGGCGTCCTAAGAGTAGATTAATAAGTATTAATAAGTAATAAGTAGTGTTGATTAATTTTCGGCGAGTTGGACAAAGCCATAGTTGGTAGTACAGCTCGTATTATATTGTTGTATAGTGTGATATATGTCTCCACTAACTAGATTATAGCAAGGACGTTCAACTTCAAACTAAGTCCCCGCTGTGTCGCTTCATTAAAATAACTTTCGCCAAAGTTATGTTTGTTAAAACAATTTTGTGTTTTTCAACGACACACGAAACGAGCGAGCTAGGATATGAGAAAGCGGGCTTATTAACTCTCTTGCAGGGTTGCAGTTTTTATGAACAGCGTTTTGCAGAGTTTATTATTAGCATTGTATGTATTAAACTCTGTTTTGTGGGTGGTAGAACTTAATTTCGTTTGACTAGCCGACCTAAGTTATCTAAGACTGTTGCCGTAACAACAATATTAGTAGAAGAGCACAAATTATTTTGTGGTGGGTTTTTTTACAGAGTTTGCTCATTGTCACTGGGCATTTTCAGATTCACGAGCAAGAAACTTTAACCTCTCAACGCAAAATGCGCCGATGACGTAATTCTTAAAATAAAAAAAAAATGGCAATTACCTAACGTCAATATTCACAAAAATATGAATATGTTGCAACAGATCATATTTTATCATTCTGTAAACGACAATTTACTAATTGATATATTTCCTCCGGCAGGTATCAAAATAAATGTGATTACCGAAATAGTTTATTAGTTCTACATGATCAAACTATTTATTCTAGTAAACTTCTTCATACAAAAGTAGACTCTAACTAGACGACATAGAGTCAATCGAATTTGATCGCTTTATTGTCAAAATTTGAAACTGAAATTTAAAGAGGTAGACGCACAGAGCATAAAATGTTGGGGGGTTTGATAAACGCAAATTTACTCTAGTTTGTCTATAGCCAAACTGCTTCATACAAAAGTAATTTAAGTTCTAATGTCGGTTGGCGGGCGTGATCATATATGATCACTCGGGCGCTGACGGAGTATTTCGAATTATCATATATGATCGGTTGGGCGTTGAGAGGTTTCCTCAAGCCGTGTGAAACGAATCACCGTCAGTGGATTTCTGGAGGGTACGGCGTCACGCACTAGTGCGAGATACTACTAGATTCTCTACCTATTCCCTACTAGATCTTATCTTATCTTAGTGGGGCCTGCCGAGGTTTCCCTCTCGCAGCAACACTTCGACCTATCGGGATCATTTGTGCAACCCCATCCTTTCACTCTTCTTCCTCTGTAAAGATATATGCCATGAAGTCTGAAGTCCTCTGGTTTCAGATAGGCCGACCCCAGGAGTCCCATTATTTTCCTAGCCAGAGAGTGGCACTCACACAGTAGGTGATGCATTGACTCAGTTTCCTCTCCAAATGCCCTACACAAGCTATTTGTTGATAGATGCATTCTGTGAAGCTTTTGTTTTGTGGCATAGTGCCCTGTCAAAGCACCGATGGTTAATCGGTCCTGCGTTCTACTGCCTCCGCATATGAACTATGACCTACTAGATTCTTTGAGAGATTCGGATCGCATTGGGGAGTATGATCGGGAGCAGTGACAAAATTAAAAGAGCCGAGACAAGGCGAAGACGCACCAACCCGTATTGGACCGTTGTATATTTTGTAGCTTAGCAGATAACTACTACACCTGCTGTATTAACGTGGGCAATGCATCTAAAAATTCGAAATACACTTTGCCTCACCTGCGATTTGAACCCAGTACCTTCGGGTATCGGGCTAAGTGCCTTTAAGTGCCTTTATACCCAATGCTTTTTCTCCTGTATAAAAAAGGCTGCGCCAAGGCCTCCGTCATTGAATTTAAGTCATCGCTACAATTTTTGCCAATTGCTGCTTGCCAAATGCTGGTTGGTGCACCAACCCAGGCTACAAAAAAGTTTCGGATTTTTCGATGTATGCATTGGAAACAAGCTTTTCCCGACCTTGGAATCAAACCCAGAGACTCGGGTTAACGGGCTGAGAGCTTAAGTAGCCACAAAGCTGTTGAGGCGTTAAATTTTTTTTTTTGTCTATGACATTTTGACACTGACAAGCTAATAACGAAACATGAGCCAGTGTGTTACGTTTGTTTTTTGACAATAAATTTGTCCTTAAGGTTCAGTGAACGCTTTAATTAATCCAGATAAGCCATTGTTTGCCTCGACGTACAATCAACGGCAAAAGTGTTCAATACATCGAAACGGCGCGCGTCGGGTATAAAATGGTATGCGGTTACCAATATTTTCAACTAGATTAATCCGACGCCTGCCAAGGGTGGCGATTATGGCAATTATCACAATAAGCATACACAACAATAGTAAAGGTCGCGGGAAGCCGCTGGATGCGAACAGCACAAAACCGATCGTTGGGGAGAATCTTGGGGGAGGCCTTTGTCCAGTAGTGGACGTCTTTTGGCTGAGATAGTCATAGCCCATAGCCTATACCCTAGCCCATACCCTATTCCCTGTGTGGTGCCGGGGATAAAGAATTGCACCACCCCATCTCAACCCGTGGGTGTCGTAAAAGGCGACTAAGGGACCATTCCAGAGGATGGGCAGCAGCATCTCTCTGAGGTTACTTTCAACCTACTGCGATCGCCAACCCGCCTGCCAAGCGTGGCGATTATGGCAAATACCCCCCATCTTGGGGGAGGCCTTTGTCCAGCAGTGGACGTCTTTTGGCTGAGATGATGATGATGATGATAGCCTATAGCCTTCCTCAATAAATGGACTATTTAACAAAAAAAATATTTTTTAATTCGAACTAGTAGTTTCTGAGATTAGCGCGTTCAACCAAACAAACAAACTCTTCAGCTTTATAATATTAGTATAGAAGTATAGATTTAAACTCCATGTTTTATTTAGTGATGTGTATCTTTCCTCTCGCTTTCTTGCAATTTGTGGGAGTGATTTCGTGAAATGGGACGGAAGTGTGTAACAGGAAGTCGGGAAAGCGCGCTGTATTGCATTACTCATAGTGTCAATTAAATAAAATACAATTTTCATTAAAACGAATTATTCTTTGTCATGAAAAATCATTTCAATTAATACCTGACCAATTTTTTTCAGAATTTAATGTTAAAATTGCTTATTACTATGGTGAGATGTCAAATATTACACATCATATGCGACTAAACTGTTAGGCTCGCGCGCTTTTTTTTATCTTCGTATCAACTTTAGTCTACATATCCCTGTGTAAGTTAAAGTTAATGGTTATCATCATCATCATCATCATTTCAGCCAAAAGACGTCCACTGCTGTACAAAGGCCTTTCCCAAAGATCTCCACAACACTTTTGTGTTGCTCGCATCCAGCGGCTTCCCGCGACACACAAAAAAAAAAATTAACAAACACAAACCTTATTTAGTTCATCTATACTAATCATATGGGATTATTTCTATCCTACAAATGGTGAGATTCTAATCCCGACCGTAATCCATAGGCGTAGATGACATACTAGTTTCATAACGATGAGCTTAAAGCATTTACTTACTAAAGTCTTACTAAAGACTATTTAGTAAAGACGGCTAATTGAGCAAGTAATTTCCGCAAGACTAATACTGATGGAATGATGTGCCGGTAAATAGTATTGTTTCTAGCTACCACCCCTGTGGTCTATTGGTGACCACTGGTCTCGATTGTACTCGGTTTGGTTAGTGAAAGGGCTTGTTTTAAGTCCATCTGGCTTCATGTAAGTTTCATTAATATACAATGTAAGCTAAAATTGCCGCACTACGTTTGTCACCAAGAAGCGCTGATGACATACAAATTCTAATTTTCGTTAAAGTTTTTGAATAGTGAAAAAAAACTATATTGTGTCAGTCTATTATCAGCTCAGCACTTTTCTGCGACGAAACTATAAATTTTCGATTGGAGTTGTTGAAAACAAAGATTAAAAAAAAATGTGTGTTCGAATTTGATTCCATTCGCGTGCTCCCAGTTTCCCTGTATAATGAATATGATGTATGCCGGTTTTCATGCAAATGTGAGTAGCGTTGAAATATAGGTTTGAGTATTTTGATATTGTTATAGACTCTTTCAGATTTAAAAGAGTCATTGTTTTTCTTAATTCTAGCAACGATGGAGATTTTCCAACATTTGAAGTTGTAAAAGAATAGAAGAAAGGAAATGCTTACTGAGTTTCTTGCCAGTTCTTCTCAGTACAAGGTCCTCCCGCCCTGTGTAGACATTTCTATCGACGGCGTTGTGATAGTCACTCAATAAAACATATTGAATTTAAATATATTGAACTTTTGATGGTCTACTAGCGGTCCCCCGTGACTTCGTTCGCGTTGATTGATACCCGTGCCCTGTGAAGGTTTCACCAATACAAAATTGGTCAGTTCCAAATTTTATTTATCACTATTTTAATAGGTATGGTATAGAAATGCACACAGGCCAAATGTTTTTTAAAATTTGTTTTATAATAATTGAGTAATTAGTCATTAGGCGTTCTGTCCGCGACTGTACGTCGTTATAATCCGAATTTCCACTAGAGCTTGGCGTTATCTCTTATCAGTTAAGGCAGAGTTTCAGATAGCCATGCATGATGCGCTTGTTAAAAATGTAGATTATAAACATATTAGTGAGTTATGTAAACGAGGCATTGCACCGCCTCTATGGTGTGGTTAGGACCACCATTCTAAGAGCTAGAGGTCCCGGTTCGACACCCAGCGGGACTACATGTTGGTGTACTCGGTTTGGGTGGTGGTAGGGCTTGTTTTCCCGCCTGCCTAGCTTATTCGTCTTAGGACAGATTCTGGTTACGACAGATTCTTGTTACGGCAGATTTTTGTTATGGCAGAATTAGTACTGTCGCGCATAAAAAAATATTTTTAGAAATTCTGAGTTGGATAGCCAAAGTATTTAATGAAAGCATGAAATGAGCCTTCTTCTTAGGAAATCTACTTGGTTAATAATTACATCATTAGACCTCTTTAATGTCATTCTTGTTTATGATCTACCACGATCTTATCATAACATAACATTAATGTTTGTAACATTTTTGTGTCTCCGTAGTTGAGGATTCCGGGTGAAGTTCGCTTTCACATAATCATCACTTAACATCAGGTGATATGAAGGCCAAGTACTTACCCGAAAGGATTAAAAAAAAAAACGAACGAGCCCTACAATAGTCGCATATGATGTGTAACTTGACATCTCACCTTTTGAAATCAATATTACAATAGAAAATAGAATATAATTAACAATGACGTATATATTTTTTTTTTCCTGTTTTTTCTCTTTTTTTTTCTTTTTTTTTTTAATATCGTTTAAAAGTCAAAATGTTTTAAATCAATACATATAAATAGAATATAGATTTACAAATCATAAAGCTAATGCAGTAAATAAAAAAAGTAAATTTGCACCTCCCATGTCATTTCTGCACCACCCTATGGTTGACTGGTAGAAAATGCCTCAGGCATTAAGTCCGCCGTGTAATATTTTGTTGCAAAAGTTAAAAAAATCATTAGAAGACATGTCACACTGTTATCCTGTTACACTACTGTTACGATCACATTTCCACGAAATTACTCCCACAAATATTACGACCTACAACTTTTAAATCGATGCCTACAACGGACAATGGGCTTAAAGTGTCGATCACTGGTGGTTTCCCCGACTAACACGTAACAGTTACAGGATCACACTGTAACGACCCTACTTCCGTCCCTTTTCTACGAAATCGCTCCCACAAATTGTATATAAAGAAGGCGAGCGGAAAAATGTTACACATCAAAAAACTTATTTTATCTGACAACATTAAACAAAACGACATCAATATTTTTGTGCTCAAATCGAGTAAGCTGTGATAATATACATCCTGCAATCCATCCCTAGGCGCGGAGACATTTAGACATTTTTCTCGGCGAGTGTATTTTCTTGTTTCCGCCAAAACGACAAAGGGTTCGTCGTACCTTTTACATAATATATTTCGGAAAAACAGCACACTGCTCCATCTGAACAGGCATTATTCAGTATTTATGAGTGCAAGTCGTGGGGATTGCGCCGTTCCTGCAATATGAATACGGATGGAGGTGTTAAAAATTGAAAGTAAAAAACCTTTTTAAAAAACAAGCTCTTATTTAAATGCGCTAAAAAGAAAAAAATAAACTTTTACTATCAACTTATAACGTCATTCATTATCTTTATTTAAATATAAATCTTCTGTGCGATAGTATGAAATTGAACTCCTTCTAAACGGCTGGACCGATATGGATGAAATTTTTTGTGTGTTCAAGTGAATTCGAGAATGGTCTAGATTTCCAACTGGAGCCGGTAGGTGGCGCTGCTATAGGGGTCCATCATGAGATACGGGTGTTCCAAAGCGGACGAAGTCGCAATCAGGCCACTAGTAGATATGAAATAATAGGTTGTCGCGAAATTTAAGCACACGCATTTACATAAATTGAAAATTTTAATAGTTAAAATCAATCACATCAAGTTATTTAATTTGCTTGTTTATCTACACAAGTAAATCTCGCGACAAGCTTTTATATCATATAAATTGATTGATTGATTGAAAATCATATAATTTTGACGACCTCCTTAGTTGAGTGGTTTGTACACCGGTTTTCATGGTGTCGCCATCTCTGAGGTCCCGTGCTCGATCCCCGGTCGGGTCAATTTAGAAATTATTGTTTTTCTAAATTTTATCGGGTCTGGGTGTTTTCTATGTATAATAAGTACTTATGTATTTAAGTATTTTAAGTATGTTTATCCGTTGTCTAGTAACCATTTAACGAGTTTCATAATGAAGCTTCTCTTGGGCTAGATAATTGTTGTGAGTGTAGGAAAATGTATTTATTTAATTTATTAATTAATTGTATAATGACGTTATAAGTTGATAGTAAAAGTTTTAAAGTAAAAGTTTTTTTTTTAGCGCATTTAAATAAAAGCTTGTTTTAAAAAAAAGGTTTTTCACTTTTAATTTTTTTTTTACTTTTTAGTTATCGCTGGACACGTTTCTCAGTCTGTTCAACTCATTCAACGCATCATTGTTGCTCAGCTTGAAGCTTACTTGTGTCTTACGAAACACAGTTCCGAGTTTGATTTTGGAGTTATCCTTCTCCTAGACAGGTTGCAAACCAATGCGGTTGACGCCTTTCTCCAAAATAATTACACAAGTCAATGTTAACCAACCAATGCTGCAGACTCGAACAATTCGACCTCAATATCATAATGGAGGACATCAAAAACACCAGTATACCGAAATCCCAGACAGATTGGAGCAACTGAGTTTATGTTCAGCATCTTATTTTATTAAAACTCACATTCGTATTCTCAGTAAGTTTTTTCATAATACCCATTGTAGGCAAGCATTAAAAACTTAATCCGCCATATTGGATTTAGAATGACGTCACTTTATTTTTCGAGTTATTCTTAGCAAGCTCATTCATTTGATACCCATAATCACAGAATATGCCATAATGTAGGAATGCATTAAAAATAATTAGTCCGCCATCTTGGGTGTGCCGCCATCTTGGATTTAGAATGACGTCACACAATTGACCATGCATTGTCGTCCAAACTGAACATTGTATACACAATTTCAGCTCAATCCGTTGAAGATTCAAAATTGAGTTGCAAGATTCCACCCGAACCAACATACCTACATACTTATACACATTGCGAGTTAAATAAAAGCTTGTAGAAAGGTAGTTGGATTGTGAAGTCTGGGTGCAATTCTGGTAAGTCGATAACGTCTCAATAATGCCTGCGGGTTTAGTTAAGTAATTTGGGATTAGTTAGGTAATATTGTATGTGTATTTACTAACAGCACTTATGTAAATATTTATAAAATACAGTGAAAAAATTAAACGCCTACCTGACCTAGCCAGGAATCGAACCTGGGTCTTCCGCAATCCACTAAAGCACTTATGTAGAATAAGCTATTTTATTTTTGTAACTAACTTTAGTTAATCTAATTTTTATTATTAACTTTTAATTAACCAATTATAGACCGTATAGTCTGAAATAAAAGGTTTAAAAAAAAAAAAAAAAATTATAGTAAGTATGTCGATAGAATAGTTTTCACATTGGGACTGTTTTGTAAACATTTTATTTGGGAAACAAACAATATACTGTCAACAAAATCGAGGACCGATTTCAAAAAATTTCGCTTGCATACTGCCGTCATAATTAAAAAAGGCACATCTTACATTTTGCAAATCAGGAGAAAAACGAGCTTGAAAAGATAGGCCTTTTTCTCCTGATTCCAAATGTGTATCTAACTCAAATTTAAGAAAAAATTTAGTTGTGCCTTTTTTCCTTATGACGGCAAATGAGGTGACCATAGTTCGTCCCGCTAATATTACAAAAAACGTTTATTAGAAAAAATATGAAATTGCTTGCATGTGGTGACCATACCTCTTACCGTTTGTTTCCATTGATTAACAAATAGACAAAACTTTAGTCTTCCCAATTTTATGACTTCTGAGTTATTAGAGTGATGTTGACAAATTCATATGAAAATAGCCCTTAACCCGCCACAGACGGCTATAATCGACAAGCAACGACAAGCAAAGTCGACAATGATCGATAATAAACAATACATAATACTAATGGTCCGCTCGCGACTTTGTCCGCTTAAGAACACTCGTATCCCATGATGGACGCCTATAGCAGCGCCTTCTACCAGGTCCAATTTTAAATCTAATCAATTCTCGGATCCACTTGAACACACAAAAAATTTCATCAAAATCAGTCCAGCCGTTTAGAAGGAGTTCAATTACAAACACACGCACAGAAGATTTATATAATTAAAGATAAAGATTACGTGCCTCAATAATAAACAAAGAATAAGGTCCGAATAGTTTTTCTTACAAGTAATACATATATAAACAATATTTTCTTCTTGTATGATGATGATGAATGATAAAAGAAATGAGAAGTGAGAAATGATATACCCCCAACCCCTCGAGTATCTCAGTAAAGATGTAGGGCTTTACTAAGTCCTCGGGCGTACTTCTTGAGAGAATTTGAAAAGTGACGTTGCACTGTTTTGTTTCATTTGCTAACACTCATGCACACTCACGAACACTTAACGGTTAATAATCCACCATTAATTCACATTCATATTCGACATAACACAAATTTTAGAAAATAAAACAAAACCACAGACATGACTCTTCACTTTCTCGCCAAAAAGTCCTTCCGTGTTTTGTCTCTTTGGCTTTAATTTGAAATGACGTTTATATGACGTTTAGAACAAAACACGGAATAATTATTCGGACCTTATTCTTTGTTTATTTGTAAGGGGCTATTAGTCCATGACATTACCTATAGTTAACAAAAACAGAAAATAAAGATATTTAGAAATTTTGGAACCCCTATTCATGTTGCAACTTTGAATTAAATGCTTGGCGTACAGGGCACGGCGACGCATTTATGCTATGGCGGACAGTCGATTTTGTTGATTGTACATACATTCATACATTACATACAGTCACGGCTCTCCATACCTCTTTCGCTTCATAGGTGTATACTTTCATTATTTCTTCATACTCTTGACCTGGACTTTCGTTAAAATTGCCTCGATTTTATCAATCTTATTTTAACGTAATACAAACAAAACAACATGATGTTTTAATGGGTTCGAAACACGTAGATTCATAAAAGTTGTTTCATTTCAAACAATATAATATCATACATTACTTGTAGGTACCATACAAGTAACATAGATATTCATAACTGTACCTAAGTATATACCTACTTTAGTGATATTTGCTAATTAAAAGCTTTCATATTAAAGAAAATATCAAATACCTTTCAGAAAGCTGCTTTTATAATTCAGATTTAATTAAAAACCAAAGTTTCCTTTCTTAGATGAAACGCGAAGCTATTTATATAAAAAATATCCTAATTTCAATAGAGCATTTTCCTGAGATCAATATAATAACAAATCATTATATTCGTCATCAATAATAAATAATTATAGCCATCATATTATAGCTTATTAAATTCCGGTGCTTTCGTGCTGAAATATCGTATACTCATAGAAATCAAAGAACATGCTAATATTCTCGTTAATAATAACTATAAAACGCACTGTTACATTTTATTACTAGTGTTTTAATAGAAATTTGTAGTTACATGTCAGTAAAAAATTACATAATCCAGGAGTGAAAAAACGTTCGTCTTTTATTAAGCGCGGGAAAAATTCTCCTCTCACTAAGGTTTAGTGTTTTTGACATTGAACATGGAGGGAGCGCGGGCGACCAATCAGCGACGAGGAACGAGGAGTGTCGATTTTGGATGACATTTTGTGCATAGACAACGTCATTTTAACAATTAATCTAATACGGAGCGTTTGCGCCCCGTAGGTAACATAAGGAAAACCTGTTTTTTTTCATTCCAATTAAAACTACAAATTATTAAAAAAAATTGAACTAGCATATTGAAGTGTGTGTTAAAACTAATCTACTAAGAAAATTTAGATGCTTAAATCGGTCTGGTTTGCCTGTAAAATGCAAATCTATGTTTTAAAATAGGTTACTTTGACATTTTTTTCTCTGCTTTAAAAGTTAACAAATCGTGTTTCTGCAACTAGCAAAATTAAGTCAATTAAATAAAAAATCATGTCATCAAATATCACTTTCATAAATTTTGTAATTGTTGGGAAAAATCAAAATCCCCGCCACGTAAATTTCCAATGCGTCGTCATAATATAGGAGATAGTTTAACAACTCTGTGACTCTCGGCCCGATACCCGGAGGTCCTGGGTACAATTCCCAGGTCGAGCAGAGTGTGTTTTGTATTTTTCGACGCATATCCCGGGTTTGTGATCACCATCCCACATTTGGCAACCTCCCCGATCCGATCCGAACCCTTCGGAGACTCTAGGAGGGCACGGGGACGCGCACTTTTAAGTGTGCGATGCCGTACCCTCTAGAAATCCTCCGAAGGTGATTCGTTTCAACACGGCTTGAGGTACACTTTACGTACCTCGCCGCCCCTAAAACAAGCCCGGTGAAGCTGAAAATGCCCAGTGGCAATCAGCAGTCTTTCTCCAAAAAAAAAAAGCATTTTCAATGATGGCAGTCTTTGCCCAGCAGTGGGACAGTGTATATGCTATAACTTTACGTTAAGTGCAGTTTTATAACGATATTACTTGATGAAAGCGACACAGCGGGTTCGAGTCTCGCTCAGGGCTTGAAACCGTTACCAAAATCCCACTATAAGTACCGGTGTAACGCCATTTCTATAAAGGTAATGGCGGTAGCCAAAGTAACATTAAGAAAACGATAGCGACGTTCGAAAAGAATAAAATGTATGGAATTGACATTAGATTGACCACGTGATTTAGCGCGGCTTATGGCAATCCCATACATTTTTTTATTCTTTTCGAACTTCGCTATCGTTATCGTAAGAACGTCACCTAGGTAACGATACTTTTTACCAGTATCTTCGTTTGACAGAAGTATCGATACCAATTTTATAACGGTATAGTCTCGCTTTAGGCAGTGGGTAAGTGGCTTTGCGACATAACCTAGTAACGAACCTATCCCTTAGTTAGACAAAACTTCCCATAACACACAAATTAAATTCAAAACGTGGACAACAACAATAAAGCTAAAAGTGCCTTTATTACCTACGCGATATGGTTTAATATCACGCATTTCTGTTTACCTGCGTGCGGTTCATGTTCGTTTGTTTAAGACAGCTTTAACATAAAACTCCATGTTTGCTGACGACCTCCGTAGCCGAGTGGCTTGCCGGACTTTGGGCGGCGCTAACTCTGAGGTCCCGGGTTTGATTCCCGGTCGGGCCAATGTCAAAACGTAATTTTCGATATTGTGTCAAGTCTGGGTGGTTCAGGTACCGTCGTTGTTCCTGATTTCCATAAAACGAGTGCTTTAGCTACTTACCTTGGGATTAGAAAAATGTGTGTTGTGTTAGCTAATATTTTTTTCTTTTTTTGCTGGTTATATTTGTATGTAAACCAGCAAAAAAACGGCCTCTATGGGCAAATCGACAACAATACCAGCACCAGAATATAATTCACCAATATATGTCTACACGATTGCTGCTAAATTATATGACACTGTATTAAGCTGGTGATTCCAGAGCGTCAGAAATATGTATTAATTTGAAGCGAAAACATAATGAGGACTTAATTATGGTGCATAATTATATGGTCCATAATTATGGTCACAGATTTATGCTCGTGACTGTATCTCATCATCATCATCAGCTCATTTTATGTACCCACTGCTGGTGCACGAGCCTTCCCTATGGATGGATAAGGACAACGGGCCATGAACCACCAAGCGGGCCAAGTCTGGATTGGTGGTTGTTAACAACTGCTAATGTAGCCGGGACCAACGGCTTTACTTGCCTTCCAAAGCACGGAGAAGTTCGAGATAATACATTTTTTGGTCACCCATCCGATGACCGGCCTTTGCGAAAATGGCTTACCTCAGGACTCGCCTACCGGGCGCGTTAACCACTGTGCCATAGAGTTTCTCAATATATACAATTCAACAATATCTTGCTGACTATATCTACAAACCAATTTTTTTTTTCGATTACCGTTTGCTTTCGGCAATCGTAGTGTAGAACGCCTTCAGATTACATATTGTTTTCTAAAGTTTACGCGAACACTACACACTGAAATGAAACAACTTAGTCAAGCATAGGCGCGAAACTAAGTCTGCAGTATGCTAACATTCCTTAAATGGGCCCAACCATTACACCAGATTTACCACCATACTCGCTAGAGAACAACGATTTATCCCTAGGATGATACGCGAGGCTATTGAAATTAAAAAACATCCTAATTTTAATAGAGAAGATGGTTGGAATCTACCACAAGCCTGGGATCCCATCATACAAAATATTAAATCCCAGCCCCGACACCATTCTACCAGACCAAAAGATATTGTAAGCTCTTTCTGCGTAAAACGGAACGCACCCGATTAAATTTAAATGAGGGTATACAAGCTACCAACTAATTGTGAGACAACCAACACCTCAGTCTCCCTGTGACCACTTTATTTAATGTTCATCCTGACGTTTCGAACCCTTTGCAGGGTCCGAAACGTCAGGATTAACATTAAATAAATAATGTGTAAAATAAACGCGAGTAGATCCGTAAAAGTTGTTTCATTTCAATGCCTTCAGATTAGGTGGAGTGAAGATCTTCGCAAGGTGACTGACAAGAGCTGGATGAGAGTAGCCGCCGATCGTGCTCAGAGGCGAGCACGCGGAGATCCCTACGTCTAGCAGTGGGCTAATAGCTTGATGATGATGGTGTTACGTTGTCACACTGCTGGAAAAAGGCCTCCATATCCAGACCCTGATTAAGCCATGTATAGACCCCGAGGCACTGCATGTTTCAGTGCGTATCTTTTAGACTTAGCAAAAAAACCTGTTTATATGAATAATTTAAAAATACAATCTATCTACCAATTCATCAAAGTATCTATTTAAATAAAATTCTCGTGTCACATGTTGCCATACTCCTCCGAAACGGCTCGATCGATTTTTATGAAATTTTATACGTCGCACTACCAATACAATACTGGTGCAAGTCAAAATATACTGATATTTGAAATTAAACTGTACCGTTCTTCATTAAGGCTAAATTTTCAATATCAGTATATTTTGACTTGCACCAGTATTGTATTGGTAGTGCGACGTATATTCGGTAGGTCTGACAATCGATCGTTATCTATTTTTTATACCCCTAAGTTATAAGGGTGGTCCACCCCAATTTTTTGTTTAATTTTCCAATACAAAATGTTCCTAGCTGTGAAACATACGATTTGTTTGTTTTGTTGTCATAGAAACAATTTGATTGTATTGTTGACATAGAAACTGTCAAAGCGATACGAAGTCCGCCGGGTCAGCTAGTAATTTACAACTTTTTGTTATCATCAAAAAAAATCTAAGAGAGTTCATGTTGATTTAAGGGTGCGCCGTCCGTAAGTGACAAGTGTCATATGTTTTATTTGAAATGTCGTCGTCCATATTTATTTGATGCCGCGCGGCCATACTAATTTTGTATGGGGAATTTAAGGTGCTTAATAAAAAAATATTATTTAAATAACCACTTGATGAATCAAAAATGTAGTCTAGCAATTTGTAGTTTATCCATTGATGATTGTTTAGACAAAATCAGAGGTACAATAATTTAGATAAACGATAAGAAATCTACTAAACGCCGCCACTCGTTTTCATGATCTTTGCCCAACTTTAAATGATATTGTAGAAAAAACTATAGCGTGTTATGAATTTATGGTTTTGACAAATTGTAAACACGTTCCTTATGATACTAAATATATATTTTGTTCATTTAATAAGATAGTATTTTCAATTATATTTACTTAACCGTAACTGCATTTTTGGCATTTTTTGGTCGGCTCACCCTTAAACATAATTACTTTTGTTTGTTTATTTTGACTTTAATACTCGTTCGAAAACTATAAGTGGGCATTTTGGAACTCTACTTTACATCTTTGGAAAGTTTTAGGAAAATGCCATTTTTATCTGTAACTTTTTACTTTCAAAAATTTTAACTGGATGGCTTTTGAGTAACGCGGGGCCCATAACAACGTGCCGTTTTGACCTTAAGGTTAATCCAGTACTGTCCGTCATTACTATATTCTACATACTAGTCTAGTCGTTACTATATTACTATATTAATTATTGTATTCACTACATATATCTACTCATGTGGTAGTACATCTCCTTGAAGATCTCTACAGGGACGGCGTCGCTTGCCCTCTAGTCCAACCAAAGATACCATCAACTTAAGGCTGTCATCAGCTAAATTACGGACCCAGGACAGAATCTTCAAAAACCCAGGACATTTGGGTAAAATAAAGATATTACCCCGGACTCCATCGAAAAAAAATTACAATAAAATAAAAACAGCATATTTTTATTTATCTAAAGAAAATCAACTTAATCGACTAGGGAAGTCACGTCACGTCACGAGACTCATGAGTGCGCGGATATATTTGCCGCACCGAATAATTATGAAATGCTGTAATTTATTGCTAATCATTCCGTTCTATCAAGTTAATCGGATTTCCGTGACATAAAAAGTGACCGGGATTCACCCGGACACTTTTTAGAAACCCCGCCCGGACGGTCCCCGGACACCCTCCAAACTAGGACAAATCCGGGGAAACCCGGACGGATGGCGGCCCTACATCAACTATATGTCTAAGCCATTTCGGCATAACAAAACTGGAAACCTTAATTTCCTCAAGGTAAATGAAGTAAGTATATTCCTAGTTAATTTTAGTGACTTCCGAATAAAATAAACCTAATAAACTACTGCACGGTTTTCGCACATACATCAACAGACATAACTTGTAAAGTAAAGTTAAGTAAACAGCCTATAATTGTCCCACTGCTGGGCGAAGGCCTCCATCATTGAAATCAGTCATCGCTCAATTGATGGGTAATGGCTTAATCACCACGCTTGCCAAATGCGGGTTGGTGATCACAAACCCGGGCTATGCATCGAAAAATCTGAAATACATTTTGCCCGACCTGGAAATTCAACCCGGGACCTTCGGGTATCGGGCCGAGCACTCTGCCACTCGGCCACCGAGGCGTTAACTAACACATAACTTAACTTGACCCTGTTTAAACTAAAACACCACCACTAGTTGCTGCATGATAATAGGTATTCAATAATCCTATTATCATGCAACGCATTATTATTATTAACGCCAACGACTATCCTTTTTCAACGGTTATGCGACCTTGCTTATAACAGGTAAGAAAATGTATCGCTTAGTTTAGCCTAGTTTATATAAGTACCTAGAAGTGAAATAAATGGATAAAATACTTAAATAAATACCAAGCGTACGTATTGCAGCTAACCTATACAATGCTGCATTCTAGTTAAACATAGATGCGTTATACGCGCCTTATAATGGTCCCGCATTTGTAAGACAATTGTCTCGTGTTGAGTCAGTCACGCACCGTTCAGTGTCATGGCAACATATTAGGTCGGGGAAAAAGTCTTTTCGCATATAGTATGTATGAACTTGTAATAAAATCTCTTCGGCTATACTATTTGTATCTGGCTGGTTTTGGTATAATTAAAAGTTTAAGTTTTAAAGACGATAATTCCAAATTCAAATTAGGAAAATGTGTGATTTTCATTTGTTTTTCTTACTGTCAAGGTGAGTGAACCTAATGAAGAAGTTCGATACATTTAAAAATTTTACTACCACAAATTATTAAAATAAAATAAAAAGCCGATTGCTAAAACAACTATATAAAAAACAATGATATACTCGAAAAAACCGGACTAACATAAAAAAATAACTGCAAAGTGAAAAAACTGAAAAGAAAAAAACCCAATTAGATAAACAAAATATGATGAACTAAGAAATAACATTAGATATCATTATTATAATGTAATTAATGTAAATGACTTAAACAAACAAACTTGTATCAGAGAACTGTACAAATTCCAACCAGCCAACTTTGTTTAGCTTTGTATGTAGATTTTGATTATTTTAGATCTGTACAAAGATCTAAAATAATCAAAATCTACATACGTAGGTATCGATAACTTTGTTTGGATCAAAGTTCAGGTTTTTAGTGTGTTTTCACTATGTCGAGTAACATTTACATATGTACATATTAGGACACCGCCAGTGAAGTCGAATGTTTAAAATAATTTTATTAAAACCCATGACGGCGGAAATGTAAAATAATCCATAAATTATTTGTTAAAACTATAAATAATACTACGAATTTGTAAATTAATTTTGAAAAGACATCATAAAAATACACTGGATTGTAGTAAAGATAATATCGTGCATTGACACAAACGCATGCAACACGTTATGATACGATATATCGATACAAAATATATACTTTTCGTACCACTTGCTCAAAAAAGTGACATACTATGCCACAAAAAGCGAACATAACAATAGTCATTTTTAATTTGTTAAAAACAGGGAAAGAAAATTGTACTGAATTTCATTCATCCTCTAGGGGGAGAATGTGATTTAAATTTGGAATACTTACCGAAATTTATACTGAACTACATCTGTGGTTACACCATTGAGTTTGTATATAAAGCATTATACATCTTTTTGAAAAAGGAATACGCATTTTATAAACTATCGCAATGGGAAATGTACTCGACAAGCCATCGGCAAGAATAAAATTAGCAATAGCCAAAGGAAATTGCTAAATATTTAAAACTTAAAGATGTTGAACTCTACACCGGTCACTGCTTTAGAAGAACTTCGGCGACTTTCTTGGCGGATTCAGGGGCGGATATTACGTCAATAAAAAGACACGGTGGTTGGAGCTCTGATAGAGTAGCTGAGGGTTATATCGAAAGCTCAATGGCGAATAAATCCATATTAAGCAGTCAAATTAACAAAAATATAAAACTTAATCCATCAGAGCCACAACCATCAACTTCCGGCATCTTATCTTCGTCCGTAACTCACGATGCACCACCGCCACTATCTCCGACGTATACTATCTACAATGAAACGCAAGTTCCTCAGACGCAAGAACAGAGAAATACTCAAATCAACTCATCAACAATAAATGTGCCAAAAAAATATTTAACTCTCTCTATCAATAATTGGACCAATGTTTCGAATGTTAACTTTTACTTTTAATTGTCATTATTTTTAACAAAGGCTTATCTCATATTATTATTGTGTTAACTTTTTCGCAAATGGTACGAAAAGTAGGGTATTTTCCTCAGTGATAAAGGTGTCTTAGTCTTGGGTGAACTTAACACCCTCGCTACGCTCGGGAGTAAACCTCGAGTCCTTCGTTACGCTCGCGATTTAAATCGTCACCCACGGCAGAAGACACTGCTTTATCCCCTTGGTTAATAATCTACTATTTTCTTTTTTTGGGCATCCCTTTTATCGATAGACACGCAAAAGCTACTGCTACATCCCGCTGAGTGGCGCTAGATGTATTCATTCATTGATCGATCGCCCACCCATCTCTATTATAAATCTAGCTCACGACTCAGCGCATTACACACATTTTAAATAAACAAATAGTAATGTCGTCATATCCTATCCGGGTTCATGTGAAAAACTAAATCTGCGTTCGTATAACAATGTAAAAAACGCAATAGTAATTTATGAAATGCAATCTGTAACATTAAAGTACAGACTTCTATTACATTCTAGCCTCCTTATAATTTGTTGGTTGGTGGTGAGCGTAAAAAGTTAATTGAATCAGTTAATTAAAATGAATCTTTAAGGCGACGCATTGGAAATTTACGATTTTTCTTAACAATTACAAAACATATGAAAGTGATATTTGATGACATGATTTTTCATTTAATTGACTACATTTTTCTAGTTGCAGAAACACGATTTGTCAACTTGTATCACAGAGAATAAATACCAAAGTAACCTCTTTTAAAACATAGATTTGCATTTTACAGGCTAACCAGACCGATTTAAGTATCTAAATTTTCTTAGTAGATCAGTCTTAACACACACTTCAATATTGTAGTTCATTTTTTTAAATAATTTGTAGTTTTAATTTGAAGGAAAAAAAAACAGTTTTTCTTATGGTACGGAGCGCAAACGCTCCGTATGAGATTTATTGTTTAGCAGTGCGTCGCCTTAACGCAAATATTCACGAAAGTAATATTTGTTTTAACACTGTGTTGATTGTTTCGCCATCCATTATTGGGAAATTACTTAACTAACTTGAAGATGACATTTAGAAAGAGTAGATAGTGTATAAAGGTTACTTTGAATGTCGCTAGATGCCTGCATCAGTGACCATTTTATTTCTAAGTAATAAGGTTCATTATTGCTCGCCTGAAAAGTAAAAATAACACTGTTAATAACACTAATGGAGAAAGGTTAATTCTATTTGACATTTAAGTCTTAGCAAGTAATGCTTAATTTTATTTGAGTATTGTTGATTAATCTATTAGTTCCTTTTGTTTTATTTACCTATTACAATTTTTTTTTACTTTTTATTTTCAATTGCTGCACTGAAGCTAAATTAAATATTTATAAAATTTATAAAAATGCAGTGAAAAAATTACACGCCTACCCGACCCAGCCAGGAATCGAACCTGGGTCTTCCGCAATCCGAGCGGCTGCACTGACCGCTATGCTACCGGGACGGCTGACGTAAGCACTGAATTTTGTCACTGATATTTATAACTTTTATTTATTCATTTAGAAATTGTTCTTGTGACATATGGACCGTTGGACATGGCTTATTATACTCCACTATTGAACCACAAATATTCGAAATAACAAATAATTTTTTGATTATAACAATAGTCTCTTAACTTCTCCGTCGAACCTCCAAAATGTTAAGGCTTTCTTATTGAAATTACCCCTAAACAAATCATATTTCACCCAAGTTTTATTAAAATCGAGAGCTCTCAATAGCCCTCAAACAATTAACGAGCTTAAACAGAAATGCCTTTATGATCCCTCGACGAAACCGAACTAATCACCGAATACGTATTTTGAATATAAAAAGGAAATACCTTCAAAGAAGTTTCAATTCAACTGCCTTAATTTCAAGGAGCACCTAGCAACTCAACGTTAATATTGTTTTCTAAAGTTTTGCACCATTAATTTCATAAGATCCGATAAACCTCAAGTACCTTTTTAAAGGGAGAAACGTTTCTTGCGTAAGTAAACACGTAAATCTATTCAAATTAAAAATTCGTGAGTTAAAATAATAATAATCTTATACCCAACAATACTTTATAGGTTTGCATTTTGCTACTATCTACTATTTAAACTTTTGCAACATATAATTACATGGCGGGCTTAATGCCTGAGGCATTCTCTACCAGTCATCCATAGGGTGGTGCAGAGATTACATTGGTAGGTGCAATTAAGTGCGATGACATAAATAATTTCATATGTATATAACACATGCATAAATATTATATATACATAAATATATATGTGTATTGTAAATACGTGAACTACAATAAATAAACATACATAACATACATAATTCTAATAGGACGTTATTGAGATGGTTCTGGCATGATTCTATCAAACAAGAGCTAGCGGACTTTCTTTTTAACCGACTTCAAAAAAGGAGGAGGTTACTCAATTCGACTCGTATATATGTTTTTTTTTTTTTTATGTGTGTTCGTGGATAACTTCGTCGTTTATGAACCGATTTTGATGATTCTTTTTTGTTGGAAAGGAGATATTCCAAGGGTGGCACCATGATGAGGAAACCAGGATCTGATGATGGCATCCCAGAGAAATCGAGGGAAACTTTCGAAAATTGTAGGGGCGACTAGTGTGTTTGTTAATGTTTTCATTAAGTATTTTAAAGCACTACTACTTAATGAAGGTCTGAAGTCGATCTGATGATGGAGCCGAAAGACAGTCAAGGGAACTCCTCAACGATTTACAGCAATTACATGGTGTTTGGGCTTGATTAATTTTTATTGATGAGAACTTTACACCTAGATGGGTTGTGACTGCCATTAGAGGTCTGATGATGAAGACGAAGGACAGTCAAGGGAACTCCTCAAAGTTTTACAGTAGCTACCTTGTGTTTAGTCTTAATTCATTTCTATTGATAAGAACTTTGCACGTTTGCACTTTATAAGTTTTTTTTTTTTTTTTTTTTTTTTATTTTATCTTAATTTTGTTTTTCTTTATATTTTCTTTAATGTAGTTAGTTATGTTATGTTTCATTACTGTATTTTTAATCCTTTATTGCACATATAAAACACACATTAAAACAAACGTTATACAAGACATATACAAAGGTGAGCTTATCTCTTGAAAAGATCTCTTCCAGCCAACCCTAGCTGTGGTGTGGAACGAAAGTTTGCGGGACTATACTACGAACTAATCACTGATACATATACATACTTAAACTATATAACCATAATGTATATACCTACATACATACACATACACAATATACGTATAATAATTTAAATATATAGAATAAACTAACTTTATTGTATAAGTGGAAAATTGGGAAATAGTATCTTAAAGCCTAAATATTATATAATAATAATAATAAAACAAAAATAAATAAAAACAACCACTGCTCAATCAAATAACCCTCCCCGCGCCATTCCAGGTGCAAAGGTGCCCAACACACTTGCCACGTTTCCGCGTTGAACAGCGATAGACAACCTTTGCATCAGGAATGACTCGGAGCGAAGGTCAAGACCCCTCTCTCGTAGACGGCGCCCCACTTCCCTGAAAAACAGTTTGGCCTCTGAACCCCAACAACCAGTTGTTTCTACTGCAAGGGGTACAAACAAATAGTTTGTGAGTACCGAATACTTCTCGTGCTTTCTTTGAGCTGCCACCTCAGCAGCTGCGGCCGCCATCCTCATGGTGCGACTAATAATAATAATAATAATATATAGTATGTTATGACATTACTGATTACCAGTGTTGGAAAGGTAGTGATCTTTCAACTTATGTTTAAATGATTCCACCGATGAACTCTCACGAATGTCGGCAGGCAATTTATTCCATAATTTGGCTGCATGGACGGTAACGGTTTACTGTGTATTAATGCCATATCTTGCTTTACCTATATTAGATGTTTTCAAAATATTTGCAGTTGATAAAATGTGACCTTGTATATTAGACAACATCACATACCTACATTGTTCTGATCCCAAGGTAAGTAGCTAAAGCACTCGTTTCAAGGAAATCAGAAACAACGACGGTACCACAACCACCCAGACCCGACACAATATTGTAAAGTTCGTTTTCGACGTTGATCCGACCGGGAATCGAACCCGGGACCTCAGAGTTAGCACCGCCCTAAGTCCGGCGTGCAAGCCACTCGGCTACGGAGGTCGTCAATTGCCACATGTATGTTAGAGCATCACTCGAGAACGGCTCGCCCGATTTGACTGATTTATATTTTGTTGTATTTGTAATTGTCAGAAAAAGAACTGTATATATGTATTTCTTAAAGTTTTTAACGGGATACGGGTGTTCCTTCAAGCGGACGAAGTCGCGACCGAACCCCTAATTATATAAATTATATATAGAATGTTATAAATGTTGGACACATTCACAACAACTGTCTACTCTCAAATTAACGCCTAAGCGGAGCTAGAAATTAGGAGTACTAGATAACGTATAAATATATAAACATCTATGACAGGTAGAAAAATGCTCGTGCTCATCAAACTAACACTTGCCCCCTCCGGGATACGAACCCCGGACCGCTGGATTCGCACTTACCACTAGACCAAGCGGGCCGTCAATTATTACCCACATTAGCACTTTAATAAACATAACTTTCAAATTGTTATAGTATGTACAACACGTTTTACTGTTGTTTCCGAACACAGAACAATAAAATTTCCGAACATATAAAATAAAACAAGGAAATAATCGTTAAGGCAATGGAGGTGGACTCGCCAGCTTAACGGTTATGCGTGTTACGGGACAACCGTTGAATAGGACTTGTTACAAAACATCCGGCCAGTAGGGATAACGACTGTTGTTTTGAATAAATTTGTCACCTTTAGAAACTGTTTGGAGGAGCAGTAACAGTTGCATAGTTAGGCATATTGGAGTATCTTTAAGGCAGGAAAGGGATGGTACTAGGGTTTTAGTAGTTTGTAGGGAGTTTGCAACGTTAGTCACACAGCAGTGGACTATGGGTATTCCAAACGTTTGGATGTTGCAATGGAGCTTTCCTAGTGTGGCGCAAGATCTTGTGTTTGCCAATTGTTATAAGACGTAATCTATTAAATATCATTCTTATAAAATTGCCCTTGCTAACATCGAACTTCCCAACTTGCTCTAGGTATATGTATAAAAAATGACGTCAATACGGCGTTGCTCTGTTTTAAAGTTTTGCACGAAGAAGCTAGAATTTTTTTTCGTTATTTTTTTTATTTTGACGACCTCCGTAGCCGAGTGGCTTGCACACCGGACTTTGGGCGGCGCTAACTCTAAGGTCCTGTATTTCATTAACTTTATTCCCGGTGGGGTAATGTCAAAAACGAACTTTTCGATATTGTGTCGGCCTATGTGGTTGTGGTACCGTCTTTGTGTCTGATTTCCATAAAACGAGTGCTTCAGCTACTTACTTTGTGATCAGTAAATAGCTGAATAATGTATGTGATGTTGTCTATTAAACATTATATATTTTAAAAAAAACACAAATGTTGAAAAAATTTCCACGAGCAGGGTTTGAACCTGCACCCTTCTGACATACCGGGTCAGGTGCTCTTCCAATTGAGCTATCGTGGTTCTAACCAGCCCGCCGAAATTATTCAACACTATTTACTTTTTACTTTGAAAGCCAAAGGCGCCCATTCAATATTAACAACTACCGTCATTAACATCCGATCATAATATTTTTACAAATACTAAAGATCAGTTAAGAAGTAGGCAAGCTATTTATAAATGTTTATAAAATTTTTAACGCAAATTTTGTTGCGAACATATTACAAAAACACAAATGTTGAAAAAATTGCCCTGCTCGTAGAAATTTTTTCAACATTTGTGTTTTTGTAATATGTTCGCAACAAAATTTGCGTTAAAAATTTTATAAACATTTATTATATATTTATTTTAGGTGGCTTAGTTATTTCTACTTATTGCAAAAAGAGTCCTTCCCGCTCTCGATGCAACACTAGCCTTTCAACTGTCACTTATGCCCTTACTTTTTGCATTTTCGATGATTTGGTCGCAATTGATCTTGCTTACCTTGGTCTTCAAGAAAGCTGCATCGTCGGCACCTTTCTTGTGTATTTGGCGTGTACGCGTGTATTAATACGCTGCTACACGAATCTTAGTTTCACAACTGCACTGCAATGTGACTGTTTTAAGAACACATGGTAAGCTACTAAAGAGCTGAGCTAAAGTTGCTTCTGACATGTGAAGAATAAAAATGTTATTTATTTACTATTTATATTTCAGACATTTTATTTCAGATAACAAACAATGTGCAATATCACAACCCCAGTTTACAAGCTGCCCTATCAAGCTTCACTAACGGTGAATGATTTATGTAACGTTATTGCCAACTTTGTTGAAAGTCTTAGTTCGAAGTTTACACCCAACAAGTTTGCCATAAAACTTTATAACAGTTCTGAATTTTACTATCGCAGGAACTAGATGTGTCGTAGTGGCGCCACTCAGTTTTTGTCGCAAACAAAAGAGATTTTCAAATTCAACATTATTTATTCAGTTTAGGCTACAAATAGCTTTTAAGAGAAAGCCAACTATGCCTTTGGTTCGTAAGTCTACTCTGGGCGGGAGATCTTGTACTGATAAAAACCGGTCAATTCATTGAAATTTTACGGAAAAGAGGTAGGAAGCAGGTTGTCTGTCTGCCGTACTCAGAGACGTCTATTAAATTTTAATCACAATTAAGTCTTTTGCTGTCACTTTCTTATGTATAGTGCTAAATAGAGAAGGAAAGACATTTAACTGTCATTAAACTTAATTGACGTCTCTGAGTACGGCAGTGTCAGTATTAAATTGTTAAACACACATTCATGCTTCCCTATTGTTGTTTAATTCTTTTTTTAAATGTTTTCTTATTCACTGTTTCTTTTTTTTCTGTAATGTCTGTGTGATCGGTAATAAAATAATTTATTTCTTTCTTTCTTTAAATAAAATTATTAGAGAAAAAATTATTTAAAAAAAAAGTTGATCACTAGTTCTTGTCGGAATATATATACCCTAGCGAGGGTTTCATTAGTTATCAGCAGCCTTAGCATCGTCTTCTTCGTCTTACCGAGCCTTCCCTATGGATTGATATAGACTAGAGAATTTTTTGAAAAAAGACAAATTGTTGAAAAAAATTTACAAGCGGGACTCGAACCCGCACCCCATGACATGCCGGGTCAGGTGCACTTTTGGCATGTCATGGGGTGCTTGCGAGTTCGAATCCCGCTCGTGAAGTTTTTTTTTCAACACTTTGTCCTTGTTCATATTGTATTTTGTTCGCAACAAAATTTGCGTAAAATTATATGTATGTAAATAATTTCTAATAATAATAATAATAATAATTCTGAGTGGTAGAGCCACGCTGCGTTGCAGCACGAAATGGGCCGGCTCGCCCGGCGAAATACCACCCTCTCACAGAATATCGGCGTTAAACAACGGCACTCGTTGCTGTTGTGTTTCGTCCGGTGAGTGAAAGTACCGGAGGCCCATCTCTCACCCCTCCCCCCTCCCAATTCCTACTCCCTCCTCAAGATCCAACTTCCTCCTCAGGCCGGCAACGCATCCGCGATTACTTTGGTTTTGCGGGTGTCCATGGGCGGCGGTGATTGCTTTCCATCAGGTGACCCGCCTGCTCGTTGCCTCTTTTTAACATAAAAAAAAAACATTGTTATAGAGAAGGTGCCTTAAACCACCACGCGGGCCTAGTGCGATGCAACGACTGCTAATGCAGCCAGGACCAACGGCTTTACGTGCCTTCCCAAGCACGGAGGAGCTTGTTATGAAACATTATTATGACGACCTCCTTGGTCGAGTGGTTTGTACATCGGTTTTCTTGGTGTCGCCATCTCTGAGGTCCCGGGTTCGATCCCCGGTCGGGTCAATTTAGAAATTATTGTTTTTCCTTATTGTCTCGGGTCTGGGTGTTTTCTTTATATAATAAGTATGTATTTAAGTATTTTAAGCATGTTTATCTGTTGTCTAGTAACTATTTAACGAGTTTCTTAACGAAGCTTCTCTTGGGCTAGATAATTGGTGTAAGTGTAGGAAAGTCTTTTTATTGGTCACCCATCCGATGACCGGCCTTTGCGAAAGCTGCTTAACCTTAGCAATCACAGACCAGACGCGTTATAATAATTATACTTGGCCCTTGATTCTGCTATTTTTATTATTAAGGTTGTTGTACCATAATCGTATGTCAGTGGCCTAATGTTGACTTTATATTCCTAATTTCAAAACCAGACCACACTATTAGGACGTTATTGACTTAGCAGACGAACCTTGTGTTTGTGTAATTTGTTATAGTTAGTGCCTTAATTAAATACTAGATGGCGTTGGCAATTTGAAAACTTGATTCAGAATTAGTGCGCCTCTGAAATGTGTTTTAGAAATGTTACAGCTGGAGATGTCATATTATCTATTCTCCGATTCTATGTGAGTTTCTGATTAAGCACGATACACATATGGTATTCTAACGATAATTTACTTGTGGGTTAGTAGAATAAAGATAAATAAGTATGTAATTTAGTTAGTTTAATCCTAAAGTTGAGTAACAACAGATTTTATCTTTGTTGGACCTATGAAGGTTACCTCTCCCAGTGTCAATTCACGACTGATATGGATTTTTGTGCAAAACATCAAAGATAATAAATACTTTTTAAAGTAGGTAGGTAAAGTCGATTGTGAAAAAACGACGCCACGTTAAATTTCTCCACAAAATATATTTTTTTTTCTTTATTCAACCGATAATAAACTCCTGACGCGAGTTGCCGACCTTTTCGTTTCCTCGATCGGTATAGAGATACGCCTGTCCTTCAACTGCCTACCTACAAGGACTCTTCACTCTTGGGGTCAAAGTCCACGCTGCACGGAACAATAATGTTGACAATCCGTTCAGTTATCGCTCAGTGAATCGCTAGCTGAATACATTGATATCAAAAAGGTTTCACATAAGTCATGGACTATTCGCCGTTTAATTTTGTGTTCAGTTTTATTGTTACACTTACATAACATTTTCTTTTTATCTTACAAATCCTGGTATAGTTTCGTCTCAAATATAAATTATATGCTTATTATTGCATTGCACAATTATTTGTACAAAGTATTTGCAATAAATGATATTAACTATTCTATTTCATTCAGGAACTCGCACAACCAGCAACATCAATAAAAGTAAGCAATTAGTCAGGCGGACTTATACCTACCCTACCACTGACCAATCCTTGTACAAATACGTGCATCTCGCGGAGAATCGAACCCAGGATCTCTAACTCTGAGACCAGTGTTCCTAACCAATAGACCATAGATACGGAAGTGAACTACCTGGCTGCTTATAAGAGTAAGTGGGCTGAGATTTTTGACAATGCAGCTTTACAGCAGCAGCCACGATAGCATAGTTGGTAGGGTAGTGCACCAGACCTGGCATGTCATGGGGTGCGGGTTCGAATCCTGCTCAAAGATATTTTTCAATAGTCTTTTTTCAAAATGCTGTTTTGTTTCCATAATGTTCTCGTTCAATATTAAGGCTGTAGCTACGACCCCTAAGCCTTGAGCACTACAGAAGTGAAGTACGCAGCATCGATGTGTATGTCTCCGCCATACATCGCGTCACGAGCACACTCCACTTCAGGGTGCCTAATAGTGTGAGTTTTATTTGCACATCGATCACGTTAACAAAAAACGAAGATATTTTTTTTATTTAATTTGGGCGAGCACTTGGCCTTCGCCTCACCTGGGTGCCTTAGTTGCCTAGGTAGGTAGGTTTTCCTGATTTTTCTTGTCTCAAACCCAGAAGTCCCGGGTTTGATTCCCAACGGGGGGTACAGTCAACAGCAAAGGTAACTGATGATTGATCAAGTTTCAAAATATGAAATCAGTATGAAAATCATTTTTTTTTAAACGCATATCGAAAAACCTTCGAGTGTCTACTAGTACCTGCAGACTTTAGAAAATACCGACTTACACTATCGAAACTTAGTTTTGAAATCTAGTAAACATCATCTACTTTTGCTGTTGACTGTACATGTTTGTGTACTCGGTTTAGTTGGTGGTAGAGCTTGTTTGTCCGCTTGTCTAGCTACCACCATCTTATCTAAATATGTCGCCATAAAATTAATGTTATTAGCATGGTTGTGTTCCAGCAGCTAGAGATAAGATAGCCAGTGTCTCAGTAGTTGAGGATTCCGGGTGACACGCGCTTCCATCTTCAGCCTTATCGACACTTAACGTCAGATGAGATTAACACCAAGTGCTCAACGCTAGGAAATAAAAAAAAAACAGCACAGTAAATGACTCCATTCTAACTGATGTTAAGTGGAAATGGAGTCCAGACGCGAGGACAACTGGTGCAGCGTGAAAACAACGCAGCATCAGTCACCCTCACCCTGCCGGCCCACAAGGTGCCTCTTCACGCCTCGTTTGAAGGACTCCATGTCATAGGAAAGAGGGAAAAAATAGTCATATATTGATTTCTTCGATGAAATTATTGTTTTGTGCTCTTTTGTTTCTGAAACCCATATCGATTTCCACTTATGATATGGTATGATTACAAATAGCTTTTTCATTGATCGTCCGGTAATCTATTAATATAATAATTCTATTTTTACACGATAGGATTGGCGGTAGTTATTAAGTTCTTCATTTCCCTTTGTAATACATACATAGGTAGTGTCACACGTCTTAATAATGTTTAGTTGAAAGAACGGAATTGCTCATTGAGTGAAAAAACAGCTCACATCGCGTTGTGGTTAATAAAAAAAAGTCACAACGCGTTGTGGTTAATAAAAAACAGTCCCAACGTGTTGTGGCGGTTAATTAAGAACAGTCACAAGTTGTGACTGTTCTTAATTAACCATCACATTATTGTGACTCACAACGCGTTGTAGAATACCCAAGACGTTGTGGCAAACGCAGAAAGACCACATGGCGAAGTTCGTGTCGGCAATCATGCTCCACAACGCGATGTGGCAATAAATTAGTATTCAGCAACCCAAAGTCGAAGTCAAAGTCGTTTATTGCATCCATATCGTGGTAAAAACGAAACTAATATAGTATAAAAACTTTTCAATTGTCTTGTATGCAGGTAGGTAGGTACTTTGTATAAATTAAATAAATATTTTTTAATAACCAATTTTACTACCTATAATATAATTATCTAATTCAGTGTTTTCTTTTTCAGATAAAGGTTTAACAGCATCATCAACGGAATAGGTATGTGTTTTGTTATCGTTTATCTAAAAACAAAAATTTTGTTTAAACAAAATTTGATTATTCATTAGGTAGATAGGGTAGGAGGAGGCTCGATGGCGCAGTGGTTAACACGCCCGGTCTGCGATCGCATAGGCCGGTCATCGGATGGGTGACCAAACATTTATCATCTCTCGCTCCTCCGTGTGCTCCGGAAGGCACGTAAAGCCGTCGGTCCCGGCTGCATTAGCAGTCGTTAACAACCACCAATCCGCACTGGGCCCGCGTGGTGGTTTAAAGCTTGTTCTCCCTATCCATCCATAGAGAAGGCTCGTGTCCCAGCAGTGGGGACATAAAATGAGGTGATTGTTTCCGCCTGCGACAACTATCAATATTCAATGTACTTAGAAATATTTCACGTTGCATTGAACATTGCTCAAATAAAATTCTGGGACTTTAGAGCTTATTTTTTTCTTTTCAGTTTTTTCTCTTTGCAGTTATTTTTGATATACCTATTTAGTTGTTTTAGCAGACGGGTTTTTTTTTTGTTTTTTATTTTATTTTAATAATTTTTGTATGAATGTTTGTAACGAATAAATTCAAAAACTACTGGACCGATTTAAAATATTCTTTCACCATTAGAATGCTACATTGGCGCTGAGTAACATTAGGTTATATTAAAAAGAAATCCACCCGTGTGAAGCCAGGACGGGCCGCTAGTAAATAATAAACATGGTAAGAAATTCCCTGTGTGGTGCCGGGATAAAGAATTGCACCACCCCATCTCTTCCCGTGGGTTTCGTAAAAGCCGACTGAGGGACCATTCCAGAGGATGGGCAGCAGCATCTCTCTGAGATTAAGTCTCAATTTACTGCGATCGCCAACCCGCCTGCCAAGCGTGGCGATTACGGCAAATACCCCTCATATCCTTGGGGGAGGCCTTTATCCAGCAGTGGATGTCTTTTGGCTGAGATGATGATGATGATGGTAAGAATCCCCTTAATAATTACTCTAGTGCTACACCCTACTGCTCCTATCATTAGTGAGGCTATCGTTAAAGTTGGATCTTCGAGAAATATCATGGCACTAATAGAGAAATAATACGGTGAGAACGGCTAGTGAAACACAATCCTGTTTCTGCATGGGCTTCTGAACGGGTCGGTAAAGTGTGTCGCACTTGTGGATGGTATCTTGATTGGTGTTCCTTCTCGCTTGCCTCGTAAGCAGTTAGACAAGACGTTTGCACTTCCCTTATGCAAAACTAATATTGGCAGATACGCTCCTTTGGTCAGATGTTGCGCTCAATACAATGCTTTAATTAAAAAAGACGCGAATGGAGGCCTGTATGTTTTCCGTGACAAGTTACCCAAATTTAAGCCAAACCTTCGCGAATTGTTGGCCCTCTTAAACATGCATAAAGTAAAATGATTTACATAATAGCTGGCATTTTATATGTGTTGAATGTCTAATAAATTATTTATCTAATTTGAAACACTTCCTGTATTGTTATTATATTTTTCTTTTTAATTTTCTTCATAGTTCCTAATTACTGTTACAAGTGTTGTGTACGCCTGTAAGAGGTATATATATATAAGAACTTATTGTTATGCATTTGTAGATCGAATTGTTGTATAATATACCGTTGGTGTACCTTTCCAATAAATAAATATATAAATAAATATATAAATAATCCTGCTCCTTTCTCTGACTTCTTATCTGGTCTCTGCTTTTGCTTCACATTAGGTAGAGGGGAGTTTTGCCAACTGTTACAATTTAAAAATGTGTATGAAAAATTAAAAAACAAATAAAAATGATTTTTTTTCATTTCAACAATAATAGGATAATACAGGATTATACAGTGTACCATAAAGCAACATTACATCCTACTTTGTTGTGAAGATATATCAACAGTTTACCTGTGACATCAACACAAAAAAAAATTGTTTCGTTGATGCCAGTACGATTAACAAGAAAAATAGCCTCATCTTGTCCTAAAGTTACATAAACTTAAGTTAATTATAATATACTATATTGTTTTTATTCCGACTGTTGTAGAAAAAATTATAGGTACAAATATAAACTATAATAAAGTAAATAAAATATATATAATAGACGACGTAATTGGCATAACACAGATTTGTATATTTTCATTAAAACGCTACCTGTCCGATCTAACGCTGCATCATCATCATTATCAGCCTGCACTAGTCCACTGCTGGACGTAGGCCTCTCCAAGTGCACGCTACCGAGCACGACCCGCGGCTACTCTCATCCAGCTCTTGCCAGCCACCTTGCGAAGATCGTCGCTCCGCCTAGTCTGAGGGCGTCCTACACGTTTGCCGATACGCGGTCTCCACTCGAGAACTCGTTTACCCCAACGGTTGTCGGTTCTGCGACAATATGACTAATAATGCTAAAGCTATAACACAACAAATTTATACGTTTACAAAGCTGTTACAACACGGTCATCAGAGCTTGATTGAAGCATAAACACGCTCGCTAAAGCCATTTTGTGACCATTAACCCATTTTTGAAGGGTTGGGCTTAATGTGTTGACTGTAAATGCGTTGTTAAGTTGTTAAAAAGGGTGAAGTTCGTGTTACAAGAGTTATATATAGAACGCTACTGAAAACAACATTCTTATCAGTGTTTTTGCCTTCTTTTTATTCCACTACAAAGTAGCTTTTTGCTTTTATCGCTGATGACGATAAGGCCGAAGGTGGAAGCGCACTAACCTGGAATCCGCCACTACAGAGGCACTGACTATCATCCTTAAATGCTTTAGCTTTGTATAAGGAATTGCGAAAATGACGAGTTGCGAGAATGACGAGTTGCGAGAATGGCGAGTTGCGAGAATGACGAGTTGCGAAAATGACGAGATGCGAAAATGACGAGATGCTAAAATGACGAGTTGCGAAAATGACGAGTTGCGCTAGCATGACGAGTTTGCGTTTATGACGAGTTGCTACTAATCCCTTATCATCTCTAACTGTCGGAACACAACAATGCTACTCTCATTGTAGTTAGTGTGACGAAAAGACATGATGGTGGTAGCTTGCCAGGCGGACTTAAGATGACACCTCGATTTGTGAACATTCAAAAAGGTTAATCCTTACTGTCGAAAATACGTAGCGCCTGCGACAATTGAGACCGCGAGTCTAAAAAATATTTAAAAAATACTTATTGGTTTTAATTATTAAATATGCAGCTATAATTGATGTTAACGATGTATTAGAGTGGTTTCCAAGCATATATATTAAGTAATTTTGTTGTAATTTCAACAATAGTGATTTTTTTAGAGGTGTTTTCGAAAAAAATAATTATGATCGAGTCAAAATTATACAATGAGTTGATGATGAGTTGATGATGATGATGATGTATTTGAGCTATGTTTATAGCTGTCATCATGTAAAATTCCAATAGGAATCTATTTTATTATTTGGTGATGATAACTGTTTAGTTTTGAGGAGCTCGATGGCGCAGTGGTTAACGCGCGGTCTGCTAGTGCTGAGGTTAAGCAACTTTCGCAAAGGCCAGTCATCGGATGGGTGACCAAAAATTTATCATCTCGAGCTCCTCCGTGCTTCGGAAGGCACGTAAAGCCGTTGGTCCCGGCTGCATTAGCAGTCGTTAACAACCACCAAACCGCACTGGGCCCGCGTAGTGGTTTATGGCCCATTCTCCCTATCCATCCATAGGGAAGGCTCGTGTCCCAGCAGTGGGGACGTACAAATGAGCTGATGATGATGATGATGATGATGATGATGATAACTGTGTAACATTGAGCTTAAAGTGACGGAAACTGGTGCGATTACCCTACCTAGTTGAACAACCCGCTACACACGACTTTAAAGTTTATACTGACACCCCCCACTAACCGTTAGGTCATAAAGTAGGTGTCCAACAACCTTAAGCAAGCACAAGGGACCATCTGCGTCAGGTCATAACGCCAGATCAGGACGCGCCGAAACGCCTTCTTCATCCGGTACTTTTAAGACTAGTGTCTCGAGCTAGTTGCCCCGTGGACACGTATAGTCCACTACCAAATATCCAGATAGGTTACCGGAGCTGTAAGCTCGCTTACTTCTCGTTGCACTAAGAGTACAACTCGCAGTTTCCACTGTTCGCGTCGTCAACTCTATAGTCGACTATTAATACTGCAGTCCCTTGAAGTAACGCCTAATAATTATTGAGCAGTAGCAATAAATTGTATTTTTTCAAATTGTAATTTATTGCAATAATATTTGCATAAAACTATATATAAGTAGGTAATCATAAATTATATTTGATTTTTTTCGTTAATTGTATACTTGTTTTGAATAAGAATAGTTTTTAAATAGTATATTTTAGTCCACATTGCATGCCGTGGCAGCCTATAAGTAAGATGACACTTAGCTTAAGTCCTTTTTGTACAAAAACAACTTTAAATTAATTTAGTGTTTATTTTGTTGATTGTCCTATTAGATAAAATAAAATAAATAAAATTAGGTACAAGATAAAATTTTGCTTGGAAAAATCAGCCAGCCTCAGGAATCGGCCTCGAATGGCAATCGAACCCACGACCTTTGCGAATGCAAAAATTCAAAATAATATAAGTATATGTAGGGTTAAATTGAATAAATGAATATTTTATTCTATTTTAAAAAGTCTTAACGAAAATACTGTTTCTTACTGTTCAAAATAACCGTGCTTTTCTGTAAGCCCTGATACAAACACGGTATGAACTGATGGATTATGCGCTCATTGGCCTATATTTGTCTTTCTTATATTATCGATGCTCCAGTGTTTTGTTATTAATTCCTACGTTCTATTATTAGACATTTAAAGTTTCATCATAATTTTCTTGTTGGTTTTAAATTGAAACCTAACTCCAGTTATCGGGTTATTGTACATTTGCCATGAAGTAAGTTCGTCACATTCTTGTACACTCCATACATTGAAAGTAAATTTGTCACATGCATTCATAATATGTGTAAGTCCGTCACAGGTCTAAATTCAAATATGACAAATTAACTTCATAAAAATAGAAGTGTGTCAAATTTACACATCCTTTTACAATGTACTTACCTACCTACATACTTTTACTTTTTTAATGTACATTGACCCCAGTTATCATGGGATACCGAATATATGTATAGGCCCTATCATCATCATCATCACCATCAGCTCATTTTACGTCCCCACTGCTGGGGCACGAGTCTTTCCTATGTATGGAAAGGGAGAATGGGCCATATACCACCACGCAGGCCCAGTGCGGATTGGTGGTTGTTAACGACTGCTAATGCAGCCGGGACCAACGGCTTTACGTGCCTTCCGAAGCACGGGGGAGCTCGAGATGATAAATTTTTGGTTACCCATCCGATGACCAGCCTTTGCGAAAGTTGCTTAACCTCAGCACTCGCAAACCGGGCGCGTTAACCACTGCGCCATCGAGCTCCTCCATTGTTCCAGGTTGTATACTTAGGTACTGTAAAAATAGATCTTTGCAAAAATCCAATCTTTATTAGAAGATAATAGATTAAAAAGAAAGATGTTTACTTTTATACGAGGTTTTGAATTAATGAATGAATAAGTGTTTATTGGAAAAACTCAACACGCACACAAAGTCATAATAATAAAAAGGGAAACTAAAAATAACAACAGGGTCTTCCTTACTGTACAAAATAACCGTGCTTTCTGTAAACCCTGAAAAAACACGGTAGAAACTGAAAGATTATGCGCTTACTGGCCGATGGCTATATTCGTCTTTTGTTATTGACGATCTTAGCTACACTCTTTTGTTATTAACCTGTACGTGCTATTCATTCCGTCACTTGTTTTTTTTTTCCTTTAGTTGATGGCTTCGTGCGATTAGCACATTTAGCCAGTGTCAAAGTAATTTTTCTTACAAGTAATATATAAATAAACAATATTTCCGTCTTGTATAGATGATGATGAATGATAATAGAAATGAAAAGAGAGAAATGATATACCCTCCAACCCCTGGAGTATCTCAGTAAAGATGTGGGGCTTTACTAAGTCCTCGGGCGGAATTCTTGAGCGAATTTGAAAAGTGAAGTTGCACTGTTTTGTTTCATTTGCCAACACTCATGCGCACTTACGAACACTTAACGGTTAATATTCCACTATTATTTCACATTAATATTCGACTTAACACAAATTTTAGAAAATAATACAAAACCGCAGTCATGACTCTTCACTTTTCCGCCAAGAAGTCCCCGTCTTTTGTTATTGACCATCTCAGCTCCATTTTTTTTTTAAGAGATTTATCTGATTGCCTCAGACGGCGTTTTCAGCTATCGTTTTTGGGGGGCGGCGAGAAACTTAAAGGGTTCCTCAAGCCGTGTGAAACGAATCACTTTCGCAGGTTTTCTAGAAGGAACGGCATCAGGCACTAGTGCGTGTTCCCGTGGCTTACTAGATTCTCCGAGGGGTTTGGATCGGATTGGGGTTCGGATCGGATCGGGCCTTAGCTCTAGTGTTTTGTTATTAACTCCTACGTGCTATAATTATTCTGTGTTTTATTATTGGCGATCTAGGCTCCAGCGTTTTGTTATTAACTCGTACATGCTATAATTATTCTGTCTTTTGTAATTGACGATCTTAGCTCCAGTGGCCAGTGTTCAATGCCATAACAGCTTACGCTGAGGTAGAGACCTAGTTGACATCATGCCGTTTTTTTTTGATTTCCCAATTTTAGATTTTAGATTTTTATTTGTTCTGTTTTTATTTTGTTTTATTGCTAGGTCAAATGTTTTTCATTATTCTTTCGTTCAGTGTTTTGTTATTAACTCCTACGTTCTATAATTATTTTGTCTTTTGTCATATACAATCGTGCAGCTGCTCCAGTGTACAGTGCTTTGTTTTTTTCTACCTTTATTAATAGCCATTAAACGTAGCCACGTGCGGTTAGCAAATTTAACCATTGTTTAAGTTAACTAACTAGTTAACTATTTTAGCAAATCCTACATCAGAAGCAGCCAGACTTGTCTGCGATATGGTGTTGGTGAGCCGGCAATGATTAATCATTGATAATCATTAATATTCTGCTAATATTGTTAAACATAATTAGAGTTATTTAAATACTAGTAAATAAGTTTGATGTATTATGTATAAGTTATGATGGGACTGACATGGTATGCTTTAAGTCCCTAAAAAAAAAAGAAAAAAAAATACTTCAAGTATCTTATATAATCATCATTATCATCATTTCATCTCAGCCAAAAGACGTCCACTGCTGGACAAAGGCCTCCTCCAAGGATCTCCACAACGATATAATAAACATAGATAATTATTTTACAAAACAGAGAGTGTGGAGATTTTAAAACAAAATGTGTAGGCTAAAAGTACCAATAAACTATGTAGAAGAATATTATGTTATCTTGTTGTTAGAGTTTTAACCCTTAAAATAAAGCCCTTATTTACCTTAAATATCAAAATCTAATTTAAAAATACAAAAAGAAAAATGAATTAGTCTCAAAGTCATAATAAATTATCGTAAGCAAGTCACATCTAGCGGGGCGCTGAGCGTAGTTTGTTTATACATCAATGTTTTGTTATCACTGCACCCGATGCCTGAGGCTCGTGTATTTGTTGTGACAATGTTTTAAAACTACCGTCCATAAGTACGTATCTCTAAAATATGTATTTTTTTGTTTGTTAATTGTGTTGTTCTCATGTAAGTGAATTAATGTATAATTCTTAATGAGAATAAATGTCTTAAACCATATCTTGGACATTTATGATCTCATTTAGGAACTGCACAGAAAGGAAATAGACAGTAGAATCAAATGTACATAGAACAAATATTGGTCTATGAAAGACATTTTTAAAGGTTCTCTACTAACAAGAATTAAAACTAAAGCTTTGAATATCAGCCTAGTTCCCTGTTAAACGTATGCATGCTAAATAAATGAACTCAAAAGTCCTGTCTCAACAAATAAGAACATGCCAAAGAGGGATAGAAAGAAGCTACATAATTTTAAAACTAAAAGACCGCATTAAAAACTCAGTGATAAGAACTAAAGCAATAGATGTTGACAATACTCTCACTGAAGTGGAAATGGCCTGGCCATATTCAAAGAGTCGCTGACAGAAGATGGTGTCACTAATTGGTACCAGCAGCATTACAAGGAGAGAAAACGAGGTTGGCCATCAAAGAAGTGGAGTGATGACATCGCTGAGACGGCAGGAACATCACTATGGCCCAGACTGGCACAAGACAGGGTCTGTTGGAGGAACATGCAGGAGGCTTTCACCGCTAAAGGCGGCCCTTACATTTAACAATACTAACGTAAAATGTTTTTTATAATTATAACGCAAATTTAGTTGCGAACAAATTACAAAAATACAAATGTTGAAAAAATTTCCACGAGCAGGATTTGAACCAGCACCCTTCTGACATACCGGGTCAGGTGCTCTTCCAATTGAGCTATCGTGGTTCTAACCAGCCCGCCGAAATTATTCAACACTATTTACTTTTTACTTTGAAAGCCAAAGGCGCCCATTCAATGTCAACAACTACCGTCATTAACATCTGATCATAATATTTTTACAAATACTAAAGATCAGTTAAGAAATAGGCAAGCTATCTAGAAAATGTTTATATAATTTTTAACGCAAATTTTGTTGCGAACAAATTACAAAAACACAAATGTTGAAAAAATTTCCACGAGCAGGATTTGAACCCGCACCCTTCTGACATACCGGGTCAGGTGCTCTTCCAATTGAGCTATCGTGGTTCTAACCAGCCCGCCGAAATTATTCAACACTATTTACTTTTTACTTTGAAAGCCAAAGGCGCCCATTCAATGTCAACAACTACCGTCATTAACATCTGATCATAATATTTTTACAAATACTAAAGATCAGTTAAGAAATAGGCAAGCTATCTAGAAAATGTTTATATAATTTTTAACGCAAATTTTGTTGCGAACAAATTACAAAAACACAAATGTTGAAAAAATTTCCACGAGCAGGATTTGAACCCGCACCCTTCTGACATACCGGGTCAGGTGCTCTTCCAATTGAGCTATCGTGGTTCTAACCAACCCGCCAAAATAATTCAACACTATTTAATTTTTACTAACTACTAACGTAGCATAAAGTTCTACTAACAATACACTTCACTATTTTAAAATGTATCATCTTAGGGATAAATAAATTTCTTTTATTATTATCTCCTTTATTTATTTATTTTCATATTAATTTACATTTTTAAATATTTTCTAAAACAAAACAAACATTTAAAAATAGGGGTCCGCTGGCATCGGGACCAGGATCCAAACTATCGGTTATTATTATTATCTCTCTTTTTATTTTTTACATATTAATTTACATTTTTAAATATTTTCTAAAAAACAAAACAAACATTTAAAAATATAAAAAATAGGGGTCCACCGGCATCGGGACTCCATTCGCATTCCTCCATTTCTGGTATGTTTTCACACACTTGCTCGACATTACGCATCCAGTCAGCCTCAGTATGATAGACGGGCACCGACCAGATGCTTCGCCAGAATGTACACGTGACGTCATCATCCGGTCGCCGCGCGTCAGCCACACTTTGTTCAGGTCGCTCCCAAGCTCTATATACCCACCTCTGATCGCTTCGGAACATACGATTCTGAGCATATCGCTCGACCCGACGCTTATACCGGCGAATACGGTTCGCCCATGCACAAACCTTCTGCTTCAGGAAGTCGATGCGCTCTGTGGTACAGGACATATATTCTCGAGGACTAACTCCGGTCTCCGAGAACGCCCGCCTCACAAAACGCATCACTCTCGGTCGAGTATTACCCTCCCTGAAACAGAAGAGTTTGCCGATGAGTACCCTGGTCTCCTCGATACGCCGCTCAATCCTGTACTGCCAGGCTGGTACGGCTAGTTTTGGTCGTATAGCTGAGTTGCACTCTGGGAATTTCACAGCAGCTATACGACATGCCGCAACAGCCGCACAATACAAAATTGAGTGCGTATCGGAGAGCTCTTCGCTGCTTTCAAAATAACTCTCAAGCAGCAAATCCAAGGCACACACCAGCGCCCTATTTTTTTTGTGCATGGGTAAGCGTGGTAGTCGCGGTCTAGCTTCGGGTGGAGCGACTCTATACTATTATTATTATTATTATTATGTATAGGCTAATTTCTTTACAATTTAAAATGTGCCTTAATTCACTCCACTACAGTTAATTTTCCCAGTGTGTCTGACTAAGTTTGATCTTCAGTACATGGTATGCATGATGTTGCTCCAAGAATGTTGACGTAGTGTACTGTGGCAACATAGTAATATATTCTGTTAGGCAGTGGCATGTTGTTGATGTTACTGCAAATATATGGTTGGTTAAGCAGTGAATTTACTTTTTTAGTCATACTTATTCATCTATAGGTACACATAATAAAGATAAAGAGGGTCGAAAGTCTGTACATGGAAGATATTCGAAAAAAAGTTGGCTGGGGATACTTAGAATCGATAACAGAACACGTTCGAACAGTTTTTAGAATTTTTGTCTGTTTATCTGTTTGTCTGTTTATTTGACCGCGCATAACGTGAAAATGGCTGAACGGATTTGGATGAAACTTTGCACATAGACAGACCATGACCCGGACTAGAATATAGGATACTTTTTATCCCGGTAACAGATTCCTGTAGGATGTGTAGTCTTCGCGAATAAAGTCGCGGGCGACAACTAGTACCTATAATATATTCTTAATATAATATTAAAAAGTAAAATTTAAACGTCCTCATTCCGAATCCAGCAGTGGACTAGTTTAGGCTAATGATGGGTGATGATGATGGTGATGGTGATGATGATGATGATTAATATATGATTACTTTAATATTATAGAATTAGCAACCTAATTTACGTTCAGCAATCGGTTCCATTAAGTTTCAGCAAATAGTTTGTGTAGGGCATGTGGAGAGCAAACCGAGTCAATGCAGCACCTACTGTGTGACTCTCTAGCTAAAACCGGAGGACTTCAGGCTCTCCGCTCTTAAGAACGTTGCCAGACTTATGGCATCTATCTTTACAGAGGAGGAAGAGTGAAAGGATGGGGTTGCACAAAAGATCCCAATGGGTCGAAGTGTTACTGGGAGGTGGAAACCTCGGCAGGCCCCACTAAGATAAGATAAGATAAGATAAGTTTTAGCAATTGGTATTCAAAATTAAATAGCATAATAAATCTAACAAAATTGAGTGCATTGTAAACTACTGTAAACTAGTTGTTGCCCGCGACTTCGTTCGCGAAGACTACATTATCCCATAGGAACCTGTTACCTGTTACCGGGATAAAAAATCCTATGTCCTTTGAAACTTTGTACATAGACAGACCATGAATCGGATGGTCATGGTCTGTCTATGTGCAAAGTTTCACCCAAATCCGTTCAGCCGCTCTCGAGTTTTGCGCTTGGCAACATTCATTTTTATTTATATATATTATAAGATAAGATTATGTTGCTAATTCTGTAATAGTTATCAATAAACTCAATTATCAAAAAGAACCAGACATTAGATTTACACCCAAATAAATACCTACCTGACGGAAGGGTATTAATAAGTTTTTACTTATTAATACCCTATATATAATAATTAGTTAGGCATAAACCCAGAAGTTGGGTTTAAACCGGTTTGATTGCCCATCTCTAGGTGTGTACCACGCTCGTGAAGCGATACATCATGTTGCCGACAGGCTGGGGTAAACAAGTGACGTCATGTACTGGCAATTATCAGGTACACACGCCTACACATCAACCGAAACTGTCAAAGTTCCTCAATAGACTTTGAACTTTACTTCTAAGGTATATGGTTGAAAATGTATTGAAGAAATTTGACAGTTTTGGATAGGTTCATTGCAGGGCGCAGGCAGGCGTTTGTATAATCGACCGTGTGGCAACACTGGCATTCTATTTTCATATTTTTTTTTCTTAATCTATGGCTTCGTGCGGTAATATATTTGGCCAGTGTGAAAATTATTGAGATATTGCACGATTTCTTTGAATAGATGATAATGAGTGATGAAAAGAAAAGTTTAATGAAATGATATTTCCCCCAAAACTTCTAGCAGGAGGTATATATCAGTACAGATAAAGGACTTTACTGAGATCTCTTGGGAACTTATTGAATGACGTTGCATTTTTGATGTGTATAACATCTTTCCGCTCGCCTTCTTACAATTTGTGGGAATGATTTCGTAGAAAAGGGACGGAAGTAGGGTCGTAACAATGGGATCCTGTAACTGTTACGTGTTAGTCGGGGAAGCCACCAGTGATCGACACTTTAAGCCCAATGTCCGTTAGAGGTCGTAATATTTGTTGAAGTGATTTCGTAAAAATGTGATCGTAACAGTGTGACAGGATAACAGTGTGACATGTCTTCTAATGAGTATTTACTGCATTCTCTTTATGATTTGTAAATCTATATTCTATTCTCTATTATATTATATTGATTTTAACCATTTCGTGTGTAATTTACTTTAAACTTTTAAACAATATTATTAAAAAAAATATATAAATCGACGTCATTGTTAATTCTATATTCTGTTTTCTATTGTAATATTGGTATATTGGTTTTAAAAGGGGAGATGTCAAATATTAATTCAAATTCAAAAATCATTTATTCAGTTTAGGCTACAAGTAGCTCTTGTGAATGTCGCTATGCCATCGGTTCGTAAGTTATACATCATATGCGACTACTGTAAGGCTTGCTTATTTTTTTTTTAATTATAAGGTTGGTAAATGACTTTGCTCTGCCTAATGTTAAGCAGAAACAGAGTCCAAATGCTCCACAGCTAGAGTAGCGGAATTAAGCCTTACTAGACGTCCCGCCCGAACCTCTAGATGCCACTACACATTTACAGAATACACTAAACATTCACACTAGTTCAGGCCCAAGACACCGTACTCGTAAAACAAGGGTACGAGGAACCGGTTCACACGCGCTCTATACCAGGTACAGACATGTACCTGGGCGCTTTTCTCCACCACCACGGCCCGGTCCAAGATCCGAGCCTTTAGAGGCGCCCTCGGGTTGTTCCGCTCCCCTTCGGAGGATCTAGTAGGGCACGGGGACACGCACTAGTGCGTGATGCCGTTCCCTTTAGAAAACCTCCTAAGGTGATTCGTTTCACTCACGGCTTGAGGAACCCTTCAAGTTTCTCGCCGCCCTCAAAAAAACCCGGTGAATCTGAAAATGCCGTCTCAGCCAATCAGCCAACTCTCGTCAAAAAAAAAATACTAGACGTCTTTAACTTGCCGATACGCAAGTTGATTCTTCACATCTCGTTTGAAGGACTCTATTATTGATGAGGTAAAGCATCTTTCGCTAAGGCCAGTCATCGGATGGGTGACCAAAATTTTTTCGTCTTGAGCTCCTCTGTGCGATAGGAAGGCACGTAAAACTGTTGGTCCCGGCTGCATTAGCAGTAGTTAACAACCACCAATCCGCACTGGGCCCGCGTGGTGGTTTATGGCCCGATCTCCCTATCCATCCATAGGGAAGGCTCGTGCCCTAGCAGTAGGGACATAAAAATGTGCTGATGATGATGATGTAAAAAAAAACCAGTGCCTTCATCTCATCTGATGTTAAGTGATGACAAGGCCAATGGTGGAAGGCACTTCACCCGGGATCCTCAACTATTGACCCAAGTAGCATTGGGGGTTCTATAGCGGTTGACTTACGGTACACATTTATTCTTTAAGCTGTCTATGTGAGCTGCACAAGAGCTGTATAGCATGCTATACAGCCCTTGTACCACCCATTTGGGCACAAATTTTTCAGCTTTGAGTGTACAAAAGGTTCACGGTAGCAGTATAGTAGATCTTTAATGGTAGTTTAAAGAGAGAACTGTGGTCTTAAAGCTGTTTAACGGCACTATATTAGATTCCGTGTGGTTATTCATACAGACAAGTGAGTTATAATAAGTAACAAGTGAACAATTATACTGCCGATTATCCAAAACCCAAACCACAAGTGTACCTAAAACCAACTATTAGGCCGCTTTTTCCTCAAATAATCACTTTGGTACCACATTTTTTAATAACTATTAATTTGTGATAACTTACGGCCATGGCCATCGTCGAATCGTGTCTAACAGCCATTTTGATGTGATTTATTGTTACTGGTAGTACACTGTGTTTATATATGATATTGTGTTAATATTACGGGGTAATGTAAATTTATTGTAAAGTACATACATATTTATAGTTAAAATTTTCACGCGCCTCGGCTATATGCCTTTTTATCAAATAAATATATCGAAATAAGCAGATACAAACAAAGCAATATTTCATATTTTGTTTTATTGGCATTTAAATCGTTGTATGGTTTTGTATTTAAACATCAACCATAAAATTAATAACGAAAACTCCGTGTTAAGTGACAAAATCATAAATTAATATAGAAATATTATAGGTTATAAAAAGTGAAAATGGTGGTCATTGTCTCCATCTACAGTGAACCATTATAACTCAAAATTAGTGTTGTGACCTCTTTAAAGTTTCACGCGTGTACCATTATAATGACGTCAGCTCTAGAAAGGTTCACATGTGTACCAATAGAGGATAACAGTGTGGTCCTCGTGAACAAATAAACTGCTATCAGTGCTACTAGATATCAATAGTGGTGCGTGTAAATACCTTTCATGTCCGTGTGAACTCATTAAACGCTTCTTTTACAGAATAATTTATTAGCTGATTAATATATCACAAACTAGACCTGCTAACACTAACAACTGAATAGCGCTTCATAAAAGGTTATATATAACAGCTTTGGGCTGCAATAATGTTCACATGTGTTATATTATAATGCCAGCAATCTAACACCGTATATGTGAACCTCTGAACAGCCTATGCCGAATTTTACTTCTCTTAAACCGCTCTTGTACAGCTTTGAAAATGAAAGCTGGCTAGAAGAGTAATGTTGTCCTGACAAAACGCCAATAGTTACATAATAGGCCACATTTACACCCCTATACATGCCTTACACAGGTATAGGTGGACATGTTCACTTTATTGCAGCCGATGAACCAACTGTGACCACTGTAAATGCTAAGAGATCACCAGTGAAATAAATGTGGCCTTTTAAAGAGAATAAAATGCTACTTGGGGAGGTACTGGCTATCTTATCTCTAGCTGCCGGAACACAACAATGCTACAAACATTGATGTTATGGCGACACGTTTAGATAAGATGGTGGTAGCTAGCCAGGAGGACAAGCAAAACCTACCACCAACCAAACCGAGTACATAAACTTATACTCCCTGCTGGGAATCGAACCGGGACCTCTGGGTCTAAACCGGTGGTCTTAACCATTAGACCACAGACCAGCGGTTAAAATTTAACAAGGAGGACATTGTTATGAGTTTCATCATCATCATCATCATAATCAGCCCACATCAGTCCATTGCTGGACATAGGCCTCTCTGAATGCATGCCACTGAGCCCGATCTTCGGCTACTCTTATACTTATGAGTTTGCTGGGAGGAAATTCATGTTTTTGGTGGCGCGACAAAATGATGTTTAACCAAATGTTCTTAAATAAATTATTCACGATTATCTTTGTGAACAACTAGCATTTAACATATTTTTAATGCTTTTGAGAGAAAATCACTATTATTCGTAGTCTTCACGTTGTCACTTTTCTTGAAGTCATTATAAAAATCGTTATTTGCCATTATTTATCCAATTTTATTGAATCAATGGTCTAAAAATAAAGATTATCTTATTATTATTAGATATTTACAATGCAAATAGTGAATAATTTGCTTAACTACATAATTATCTTACAAATAATTTTGTAGAACTATACTATACTTTTGTAGAAAACCCTCAGACTAGGTGGAGCGACGATCTTTGTAAAGTGGCTGGCAAGAGCTGGATGAGAGTAGCCGCGGATCGTGTTCGGTGGCGTGCACTTGGAGAGGCCTATGTCCAGCAGTGGACTAGTATAGGCTGATGATGATGATGATGATGATACCTATTATTTATTGTGGTGTCCAATACACTGCTTGGCTAACGCTTGTAAATGAATAAACTTTCCTTGCGTAGTTGTTACGTGAAGGAAATATTTTTCCAACATTAACAATGAAATTAAAACTTCTTCCTGCTCCAGAATGTAAATACCTGTAAGGTATCATACTATTAGCTATCTCATTACCGTAGTCGTCACATAACCATTAGTTATCTAAACTGATTCAATTCTATTTCTTGTAAGATGGCTCTCGCTATGATTTAGTCAGTGTGTAATTTTAGGGCAGGTTATTAGTGGTATTTGTCCGGAACTCTGCATAAAACTTTAATAGGCGTTGTGCTAGTACAGGATTGAAATTGTCTAAAACTGAGACCCAATTTTGAGGATACAGCTAGCTGCTGATTGATTCTGTTGAGATACCTGAAACAATGAGAAATTACTAACTAACTGAGCGAGTTAGTGAAGCAGATAAGATTTATAATTTAATATTATTAGTATAGAAACTAGCGGCCACTCGCGGTTTCACCCGCGTGGTTCCCGTTCCCGTGGGAATATCGGGATAAAAAGTATCCTATGTTTTAATCCAGTTTATAAACTATCTGTATGCTGAATTTCATCCAAATCCATCTATCCGTTGCAGCGTAAAGAAGGAACAAATATACACACATACACACAAACTTTCGCATTTATAATATTAGTGTGATAATGTACGAACACAAGGTATTCACAAAATCAGAATTTATATACGATGATATGGATTTCAAATTAGTAGGCCGCGGTATGCACGGAGGAAGGAGGGAGTATAAGGAGAGGTTATTTTTAGGGCAATTAAAAAAAATATATGTTCTGTCGAACCCTCGTCGAGTCCTTATTGTACTGTCTTCTATGCTATCTATACTAATATTATAAAGAGGAAAGCTTTGTACTTTTGTATTTTTTTTATGATTGCAACGAATAAACTCAAAAACTACTGGACCGATTTAAAAAAATCTTATTAGCGCTGAGTAACATAGGCTAAGGCGCGAAGCCGGGACGGGTCGCTAGTATCTTTTTATAATTATGACCAGAGCATTATTATTTTTATAATTAAACTGGAAACTGGTACCACTACTCTACTTAAGTTAGTTTTATAAATAACTGTTTGATAATATACATGCTGTGGCGGGTCCGGCCGTTACGCCCTCGTTCCGCGAGGCGGGACGCCCACGAATTTTAAAATTTGTTTTTCCTCGATGCCCTCGGCTGCGACACTCATGATTTTTATTTTTTTTGCAAATTTCTTGAGAAAGTACTGTTGCGATTAAAATTGTTAAAAGAAAATAATAAGTTATGTTAGTCTGAGTTGAACTATGATTTTTTTTTGTTTAAATATGAATAAGTAAGTTGAATTGTATAGAAATATTAGGTGAAATAAAAGTTAGTTGATTTTGTTTGTATAATCATTTTTTTTTAATTTTTTTTTTATCTTTTGTCTAAACTTTGTTTTCTATTTTATTTTTATTTATTTGGAATAACAAACAATTACACAATGTATCTTCTACTACAGCTTAAAATATAGAACCTTAATAATAGACGTTATTCACAAAGTAAAAATAATAATAGTATGGCTTTGTTAGATGCACATATTACATTACTAAATAACTTTTCTGCCGTTTTTTTATTCATGTCCGGGCAAGCACTTGGCCTAGGTGTTCAAAGACAAAGACAAAGACAAAGACTTTTTATTTCGCTCGAAATATGGTACATAAGTGGTCTTAGTTATCTATATATCGATCACATATTTCACCAAAAGCTGGTACGCAAAAATTAATTAAAAAACTATACCTACAATAACAAGGGAAAAACCTGAGTTGCAGTAATGTTCTAAAGAGCTGAGGGGCTAAAGTATTCTTGCAAAAAATAAAAGCATTTATTAATTAACCATTTCTTTAGTTCTCTCTTAAACATAGTTATTGGAATCACCTTCATGTCATCATGCAGCCTATTATAAATTTTGATGGCCATTACGTAACTGTTTTTTGCACATGCCGCAGTTGTGACTAAAGGCAGTATGAGTTTGTTAGGGTATCGACTATTAACTTTGTAGTCTTTTTTTAAAAAGTTCGCCATTTAACCGAACAACAACACAAATCTCATAAACATACAAAGAAACGACCGTTAAAATTCTCAGTTTTTTAAATAAAGGTCTACACGAAGTCATGATATCCACATTGCAAATTGCTCTTAAGCATGCCTTTTGAGAAATTAGGGCCCGCCCGATATGACAAGAATTCCCCCATAATACAATGCCATATCTAAATAACGAGCCTACATAGCCATGATAAGCTTGAACAGCAGTTAACTCATTGCTAACCTACTTGAGTCGCCACAACGCGTATGCAAAAGATTGCATTTTATTACAAATACCAGTAATATGTTTGTCCCAGGTAAATTTATCATCCAAAGTTATTCCAAGAAATTTTATTACATTACTTTCTTCAATTAATTGATTTCGAATATTTATGTTCAATAATTGCTTTTTTCCATTTTTATTAACAAATTGTATGTAAGTAGTTTTTCTTAAATTTATATTTAAATTGTTATTATGTAACCAGTCTGTTATTTTATTCATAGTTAAAATAATTTCTTGGTTATAGCTTCTAATATCTTTACTTGGTATTACCACACTAATATCGTCTGCAAAAAGAGAAGTTCGCGCACTTTACCCACAAAAACACCACAATTAGTATCTTAGCAACGCGGCAACGATCGCATAAGATAAGCAACCTTATCCAAAGCCATATAACGGATGGGCGAGCAACAATTTATTCTCGATCTTTATCCGCGCCAACGGCAACGGCCTCCATCTTGCAGGTAAGCTAAATTAAAAAAAGAAAGAAAGAAAACGCAGAGGTCCCGGGTTCGATTCCCAGCGGGGGGTACATGTTTGTGTACTCGGTTTGGCTGGTGGTAGGACTTGTTTGTCCGCCTGGCTAGCTACCACCATATTATCTAAACATGTCGCCGTAACATCAATGTTTGTAGCATTGTTGTGTTCCGGCAGCTAGAGATAAGATAGCCAGTACCTCACTAGTTGAGAGGTCCCGGGTGAAGTGCGCTTCTATCATTGGCCTTATCATCACTTAACATCAGGTGAGATCAAGGCACTGGTTGGCACTTTTTTATATTAACGGGTAAGCATACCCGTTAATATAAAAAAGTGACATTTCAAAAAATACTTAATTAAAAAAATCATTAAAAATTTATAAAACCGCACAAAAAATTAAACGCCAAAACGGCTTCTCCTCACCTAAAAACAACATGAAAAAAGTAATTAAACACTCATTTTCACTACAAAGTAACTGTATACTGTTATATCAGTGTTTAAACTTGGTCAAAAAATATGGCCGGCCGTCTCGTTTGTAACGAAACTCATCGTCGGCAAAGTAAATGTTATCCTATTTCGTTTTCAACAAAGGCTGTTCTTCAACGGAATCTCTTTGATGCGGTATTCATTACACTTTTTAGGTATAAAACGGCGTGTTTTCTATGGCAGGGTTGTCACTGCTGAATAATGGATTATTAGTAAGGACTATGATAGTCCAAAGTAAGTAAAGCCTATTTCTGCCCCACTTTTTTTTGGAGCGTGTTTGCTGTTTGCCTCAGGCGGCATTTTAAGTGTCACCGGACTTTTTTAGGGGCCAGAGAGAAACTTAAAGGGTTCCTCAAGCCGTGTGAAGCGAAGCACCATCAGAGGTCCTGTAGAGGGAATGACATAACGCACTAGTGCGTGTCCCATTATTAAGGAACCCTACTAGATTCTCCGAGGGGTTCGAATCGGATCGGGTTCCTCTATCAGACCCCTCTCTCTTTTACAACCTCTTTTAAAACATAGATTTGCTTTTTACAGGCAAACCAGACCAATTTAAGCATCTAAATTTTCTTAGTAGATTATTCTTAACACACACTTCAATATGCTAGTTCGTCGTAATTTAAAGGAAAAAAAACAGTTTTTCGTTTAGCGGTGCGTCGCCTTAATCAACACTATCTACTGTTACTCTGTAAGCTAAAGGAGCTATTCAATGTCGGCAAATACGTCATTGTAAATTTTTTTCAACATTTTGTCCTTTTTCAAATTGTAAATGTTCGCAACAAAATTTGCGTAAAATTATATTATATGTAATAACCCTTATGTATATACAACATGCATATTAGGTTTCAATGTGGGTTAACAGGATTGTTATTAATTGTACGACCTCATTGGTCGAGTGGTTTGTACACCGGTTTTCATGGTGTCGCCATCTCTGAGGGGGACCTCAGACCGGGACCCGGGAGGGTTCGATCCCCGGTCGGGTCAATTTAGAAATTATTGTTTTTCTAAATTGTCTCGGGTGTGGGTGTTTTCTAAGTATAATAAGTACGTATTTAAGTAAGTAAGTAAGTATTTTAAGTATGTTTATCCGTTGTCTAGTAACCATTTAACGAGTTTCATAACGAAGCTCCTCTTGGGCTAGATAATTGTTGTGAGTGTTGGAAACATTTATTTATTTATGTTTATATTTATTATTAATGTGTTTATAGCGGACAAATTAACTAGTGGAAGTTAAATATTTAATATTATTTATTTGATTGCATTGTAGTTTTGGCAGCCCTGACCGACTCCCTCATAATATAGATAAAGGTCGTAAATAAGCCGGTTCTCTCGACATTTTGTCGCGTGAAAAATTAAAACGACAGATGTGGAGAATGATACGATAGAGAGGATTACTGACCGAAATGTGGTCACTGAGGATTAGTTTGGTTCCTATCAGTATCAGCCTATAAAGGTCCCATTGCTGGGCAAAGACTTGCATCATCATTTTGAAAATAGACGACAGCATAGTTGGTAGTGCACCTGACCCGGCATGTCATGGGGTGCGGGTTCGAATCCAGCACGTGGAATTTTTTCAACACTGCCTTTTTTCTTAGACTGTCTTTCCTCAATAGACTTAGAACCTTGTCTTTGAAATATGGTTGAACATGTATTGGAGACATTTGACAGTTTTGTATTGTCTGACGTGCAGGCGACTGTACCTTCCGAAGCACGGTGGAGCTCGAGATAATACATTTTTGGTCACCCATCCGATAACCGGGAATATACACCTATTACCAAACATCCTGTTTAATTAGGTATGTGTTTTTAAATTAAAGGAGAAAAAAAAATCTTCGAAGTGGCACAGAATACTCTGTATTAAATCACTGAAAACGTTAATTCGCTGTACAAAGGTACAGCAATTTACACCAGTAAAAAACAGTGTCACTTCACTTAACGGATTGCTTTTTCTTCGACGCAATGGTGCTACAAACTCGACACCACTTTAATGCTAACGTCATCGTTATGATACAGATTAGACAATTGTGTTATTATGACGACCTCCTTGGTAGAGTGGCTTGCAAACCGGTTTTCATGGTGTCGCCATCTCTGAGGTCCCGGGTTCGATCTCCGGTCGGATCAATTTAGAAATACCGTCAATGTCAGAAGGGTGCAGGTTCAAATCCAGCTCGTGGAAATTTTTTCAACATTTGTGTTTTTGTAATTAGAAATACCGGTTTTTCAGAATTGTTTCGGGTCTGGGTGTTTCCTATGTATAATAAGTATGTATTTAAGTATATTAAGTATGTATTTTCCCTGTGTGGTGCCGGGGATAAAGAATTGCACCACCCCATCTCAACCCGTGGGTGTCGTAAAAGGCGACTAAGGGACCATTCCAGAGGATGGGCAGCAGCATCTCTCTGAGGTTACTTTCAACCTACTGCGATCGCCAACCCGCCTGCCAAGCGTGGCGATTATGGCAAATACCCCCCATCTTGGGGGAGGCCTTTGTCCAGCAGTGGACGTCTTTTGGCTGAGATGATGATGATGATGATGAAGTATGTTTATCCGTTGTCTACTTAACCATTTCTCGAGTTTCATAAGGAAGCTTTTCTTGGGGCTAGATAATTGGTGTGAGTGTGGGAAACATTTATTTATTTATTAACTGATAAATTTTTTTTAATATTGTACGTGTAAGCACAGTGCATTAATCTCACCAGATGTTAATTGATGATAAGGCCAATGGTGGAAGCGCACTTCAACCGGAAACCTCAACTACTGAGGCAATGGCTATCTTATCTCCTAGCAGCCGGAACACAACAATGCTACTAATATTAATGTTATGGCGACATATGTAGATAAGATGGTGGTAGCTAGCCTGGTGGACTTATGGCCTACCACCGATTTGTTCCCCCGGTATCGACTCCCGCCGTATCGACTCCCGCCGTATCGACTCCCGCCGTATCGACTCCCGCCGTATCGATTCCCGCCGTATCGACTCCCGCCGTATCGACTCCCGCCGTATCGACTCCCGCCGTATCGACTTCCCCCGGTATCGACTCCCGCCGTATCGACTTCCCTCGGTTTCGACCATGAATTGGCATAAAGTACAGTTAATGAAACAAGTGTTATCAACCACACCGAGAACAAACCCCCCGTTGGAAATCGCACCCGAGACAGAGGCGATAAAAATTTCCCACTAAGCTTCATCCAAAAGAAACTAAGAGCTCATTAGTAAGCGCCTATGACCAACCCACGACAGTTGACCTCTTTTTAGATAGAAACCATAGCCTATTTACGTTTCATTTGAAAACAGAAGAAAAATCGATGGTGTAGCGACGTGCGTCTTAAGTTTGCGATCTTGTAAGTTATGCAACCTTCTTAATGCCGGAACACCACACGGGTGCCCGAAATTTCTCGCATTCTAACCAAGTATCTAACCGTTTTGCAACTTACTTACAACAGAGCTTTGAATACTTACCGTTAAAAACTAGGTAACGATACTTCTTTCAAATTAAGATACCGTTAAAAACAAAGGTAACGTTATGCTTGGTATCGTTAAATAGGTGGAACATTCTAAGCTGATTGGCTAAAAAGCATTACGTAAAGAAAAAAGTAGGTAACGATACTTTTCAAGATAACGGTAACTGCATTACCGTTACCAATTTAACTTTATAGTTATAACTATAACGTTATAACGTTACTTAACGATACTTTGAATTTGGTAACGGTATCAAGCCTAGTTTACTATGAGATAACGACACGTATAAAGGCTTTTTGTGACTTCCACTGACTTTAAATCCGTCGGCCGCTGTCACTGTAATTACAGATCTCTGTTCCCCACTCATCCTCAACAGCTCATTTTATGTCCCCACTGCTGGGGCACGAGCCTGCCCTATGGATGGATAGGGAGAACGTGTCTTAAACCACCACGCGGGCCCAGTGCGGATTGGTGGTTGTTAACGAATGCTAATGCAGCCGAGACCAACGGCTTGACGTGCCTTCCGAAGCACGGAGGAGCTCGAGATGATAAAGTTTTGGTCACCCATCCCATGACCGGCCTTTGCGAAAGTCGCTTAACTTTAGCAATCGCAGATCAATGGTGCCATCGACACTGCCTTACTTGCTATGAGATACCGACGAGTATAAAGGCTTTTTGTGACTTCCACTGACTTCAAACCCGTCGGCCGATGTCACTGTAATTACAGATCTCTGTCCCCCGTGCCGAGGGGAGTTATTATCGTCGAGTAAAGGGAATGGCGGATAGCCTAATTGGCGTCGGGTGGCATCGAAAAATGCCAAAGGTTCAGCACGTGACGGGCCGTGGGTAGTTTAGAAGCGATTCATGTGTTTACACTGTATATTGGGTACGCTGTCTGTTTAAAAGTTAAAAAAAACTGGTCAAATGCCTGACGTGCCACGCGCAGTGTAGGGTTTTCAAAATCAATTTTAATATAACTATTAAAAAAAATCACAGCTTGATTTGAATATTTTTTAAAAGAATAACTTACACTTAAAAAATTAGAAAATTTCACTATTAAATTGACACTGACTGTACCGTACAAAAATAACAAAACTAATATAGTTTACCAAATGGGATAAGATGTATGGAGAAACGAAATGATTACAGAACGCAACTTTTTAGTAGGTATAGTTTGAGGTTTACGAAATGGGAAGTTTATCAAATGGGATGTAGCCAGGGTTTCGTAGCCCATCTCAATAACGCGGACTCTGAGAAGAGGGCTTTTATGAACATTTATTTAACGATGGCTCATGTACATACATGTACATACTACCGGTTTCACACACCTGACAACGTTAAATAAGTAGTTCCCAATGAGGAATTTGTACTGCGCCAAGTACATTTTATAAGTCGGTCGACTGTTACTCGTAAACTTGTAAAGCCTACTTAGCTGTGATAGATTTTCTTTTAATTTCCTCATATACACAACTACCGTGAATTTTTTCACGTATCTAAAAACAATCATTTGGCTTTTTGACTCTAACAAAATTTTGCACTTTAAAGCTTAAGAGCGTTTACGCCGCACACTAGCGCCGCCAATGAAAAAAAAAACATATCTAGTTTAGTTAAATAAGACGTTACGGCCACTTTTAACTATAACGTCTTATTTAACTAAACCATAACATGTCAGGTGTTCATTAGGTGACGTAAAAATGCTAAATTACTTCATTCAAATAGTTTGTTGAGCATAATTTGATTTTCTATCTCTAATTACTAGATATGTTTGTTTTTTCATTAGTGGCGCTAGTGTGCGGCGGAAACGCTCTTAATAGTTCACAAACGGATGCCTCAATCAAAAAACTGTTTCCACAAACCCGCAATATTTTTAAAATGGCTATCCAACGACACTACACTAGGGGGTAGACAAGAAAAAATATTACATCCCCACTTAATGTGTAGGGGAAATAACCTAAAAAAAATATTTTTCAAAATCACTTTACCACTTTATCGGCGTGATTAAATGTATATCCATTTTTACTTTTTGTTTTCAAGTGCTAATTGCTGCACTGAAGCTAAATTAAATATTTATAAACATAAAATAAAATATAAGCGGCTGCACTGACCGCTAAGCTACCGGGAAGGCTTCTCGGTAGCATAGTGCAGCCGCCCGGATGCTAGGAAGACCCAGGTTCGATTCCTGGCTGGGTCGGGTAGGCGTTTAATTTTTTCACTGTAGGTATTTTAAAAATTTTATAAATATGTATATCCATTGAAATGAAACAACTTTTACGGATCTACTCGCGTTTATTTTACACATTTATTTAATGTTTATCCTGACGTCTCGAACCCTTTGCAGGGTCCGTGGTCACAGAGAGACTCATTTCAATTCAATGTGTAGTGTTCGCGTATACTTTAGAAAACAATATGTATATCCATGCCAAATTACATCTTTCTAGTACTAAGAGTCTATTAGCTAGGCTGGGGACGTACAGACAGACAGACAGACAGACATGGCGAAACTATAAGGGTCCCTTGTTGACTACGGAACCCTAAAAACAGACTGTTTATATGCAGATTTTTATTTTTACTGGGACATGATGGGAACATCTGAAACACAGCTATTGGAGATACAGACAATTTTGTCTTATGAACCATTAGGTTTTTTTTTGTGTAATTAAAAAGGAGCAATATAGTTAAGGTTTTTTCATAAAAATAGTTTATATATGTTGTTGAATTTATCCTCAAAATATTTGCCGTACGTAAAATGTGACCATAAATAATATAGAATATTCTTATAATTTTTGAATTTTTGCACTCACAATGCTCTATAATAGTAACAAGATAAAATTTTACTAAAAAACCAACCAGCCTCGGTAGCTCAGCGGTCAGAGCATTGGACCGGTTAGCCAAAGGTCGTGGGTTCATTTCTCACTCGAGCTTGCTGAGGCTGATATTTTTAGTAAAATTTTATCTTGTAATATAGAATAGTTTTCGTGCACTTACTACTTTATCAGTGCGCTTAACTGAAACGTATCGCCTACCTTTTCACTGTCATCGGTCGTGACATGACTCAATCAATTAGTGTGTAATTTGGCCGGCTCGTGACCGCCCAATATCGGTGGTCCTTGGCCCAATTCGTCTGTCACTTGTTTTTAGGTAATTCACAGGTTTAAAAACTTTTTTCGTGGTCATATGACGTCATTGGTTTTAGTTTTACAAGTGAACGTTGTTGACTATTACTGATTTTTTTAGCACTTGGCCTTCTCTCCTGATGATAAGTGGTGATAAGGTGGAAGCGCACTTCACCCGGAACCCTCAACTTCTGAGACACTGATGATGTTAACATTGATATTATGACGACATAATTAGGATAATGGTAGCTAGCCAGGCGGACAAACAACCACCAAATAAACCGAGTATATACACAAACATATACCCCCGCTGGGAATCGAACCCGGGACCATTTTGATTTTAACATTTATTATGAGGCTGACATGTCTATGAATAGACAAAAGCCTCCAAAAAATAAGATTAAAAAAAAAAAAACATTTATTAATGTAGGTGGCAGAGAAGGTATCCGCTCGGCTCTATATCCGAAAGTCTTGCGTTTAATTCCGAAGTCGGGTAAACTGTGTTTTGATTTTTTCGATGCATACCGCACTGCCTGTAAACCAAAGTGTTTCAGCAATGTGTTATGCCCAGAGTGGGCATGACACATTGCTGAAAGACTTTGGTACACGGAACATACGGAGCCGAAACATGGACGCTCACAAAAGAGACTGTGCGTAGAGTTCAAGTAGCACAACGGGCTAAGAAGCGTAGTATGTTAGGCTTGACTCTCAACGACCGAGACGACGAGATTCGAAGACGGACGTAAGTCCAGGACATTGCTAACCGTATTGCAAAACTCAAATGGCGATGGGCAGGACACGTGGCGAGAACCAGTGATGGCCGGTGGAGTAAAGCCCTCATAGAATGGCTGCCGAGGACGGACAAGTGGAGCGCTGGCCGACCACCTGTTAGATGGGCCAGAGCTATAGAGCTGTTCGCTGGAAAAACCTGGATGCGATCAGCACAAAACAGAAGGGATTGGCGTAACATGGAGGAGGCCTATGCCCAGCAGTGGGTAGATACGGGCTGAGAATGATGATGATCCAAAATTCAAAATTCAAAATCATTGATTCAGTTTAGGCTACAAGTAGCTCTTGTGAATATCGCTATACCATCGGTTCGTAAGTCTACTCTGGGCGGGAGATCTTGTACTGAGAAAAACCGGCAAGAAACTCAGCAAGTGTCCAGCTCTTTTCTCCCTTACAGCGTCAAAAATATTGGAAAATTTGATGATGATGATAGCCCGGGTTTGTGATCACTAACCACATTTGGCAAGCGTAGTTTAAGCCAATCCTCATCAATTGTCGCGATGACTTAGTTTCAATGATGAAAACAGTGGGACAGTATGTAGACTAATTACTTTCCGTTTTTACTGTCAATGAGATAAGGTAAACAATATCACACGGATAAGTAGTGTGGGTTAACTCCAATTATTCTCAGTTCTTGAATGGTCAGAAGTAAGGGTCGAGGGTACAAAAAGTGCTCATTCTGCGAAGTACTCATTTTGCGAAATGCTCATTCTGCGAAGTGCTCATTTTGCGAAATGGTCATTTTGAGAAGTGCACCAAATGCAAAATGCGCAGTTTTTGTCGAGAGTACATTTTGCGAAGTACACATTCTGTGTCAGACCCGACTCTTTCAAAAGTTGACCAAAGAGTTCTCAACAACGGACCACCTACTTAGTTAGCTTTCGTATTAATTACAGATATAAGTATTCTATGCTCTGTGGTACATTTACAGATTGAAATGTAAGGTCTATATACTGAGTTAGAAGGGAGTATTATAAAAGTGAAATTTATAGTTCGCATTTAAACTGGAGTTGGGAACGTAAGTATCTAATGTAAATATATAAGTATCTTATTGGACATGCGTAAGGCCTATGATCGCGTACTGCCAAATATTTTACTTCAAAAATTATACGGCGCAGGCATCCGGGAGGTCGCTCATAACTGGATTACCTCTTATTTTAAAAATCGAATGCAATTTGTAGAAGTACAACATACACACACCTCTCAACGACTAAGCGGTGTGATCACACCGCGGCCATTATTCCTTCAACACCCAACCGGTGTGATCACACCGCACCCGACCACGCGACTATAATCTCAATTTTCGATATGTCAAAGCCTACTTTTGTATGAAGAAGTTTGGCTATAGACAAACTAGAGTAAATTTGCTACACTAAAACCCGCAACAATTGTATGCTCTGTGCGTTAAACTTTTTAAAAAGTCAATGTCAAATATGTCAAATTATGACAAATATGAGCGATCGAATTCTATGAAGTCTACGTCGTCTGATTAGAGCCTACTTTTGTATGAAGAAGTTTGTTTATAAAAAATCTAGAATAAATAGTTTGATCATGTACAACTAATAAACTATTTCAGTAATCACATTTATTTTGATAACTGGCAGAGGAAATATATCAATTAGTAAATTGTCGTTTACAAAATTATAAAATATGATCTAATTGCAACTTATTCATTATTTTAGTGGACATCGACTTAAGGTATTCGCCATTTTGCAAATTACGTGATACTTCCGTGTTACTTCTGCGTTCCGCGTTCTGCGGTTGAGAGGTTAAATACCAAAACTAATGTCAGATCAGAGAGAGCAATGGTGACAAAGTCTATCTCTGGGTAGTGTTATCGGATGCTTTCTCTTTCTAATGTACGTAAAAGATTTGCCTAAAAATATAAATGAACAATGCATATTATTCGCAGATGATAATTATGTCAGTTATATTGTCCACTAAAAATGAAACAGAAATAAATAAAAAACTACAAAATACTATAGATGAGATCACCTCTTGGCCCAATGACCATAATTTAATATTAAACTGCAATAAAACTAAATTAATGATTTTCAAACCATACCAAAAAAAAGCATTAAATAAAAATGTTTCTGATAACATTAAACTTGAATGTCTCGATAGCTTTTCACTGCTAGGCATAAAATTAGATAGTAATTTAAACTGGAAAAGCCACATAGAGTATATACAAGTAGCCTAAGAACTTTCCGATATTTTTGTAAAAAACTCAATAACAGGCCAAATTTTTGTAAACGGCCATTAAATATAGTTATAAGAGACTATATTTTAGAATCCAACAAAATCTCGCATTGGAAGGTATCGAAAAAAAGTTATACCCCGAAAATGGTGCAATTTTACAGCAATTATGCTATCACCGGTTTTATCGTGAAAAAAAGTGTTTATGTTCACCTTATCTAAGCACCAAAGTTGAAATCCATAAAGATATACAACGGGAAACTAATAGTTTAGGAAGAAGTCGGTTGTTTCACTAACTGCACAATGTACTCTAAGAAAATAATAATAGCAGATTTTTTATTATCATTATATATTTAAATTGGATTTAGTACATTACGTGTTAATGGAAGCAAATGGAACAAAAGTAATTAAAAACTGATCTGATAGCATTTTTAACATAGGTGTAATGCCACTTTCGAGTTTACGTAGAGTTTTTTTAAGTTTATTTAAGTTCATTTATATTTATAGGAGGATTATTAAATTTTACGAAAGATAACTAATAAAGGTATTCAAATGTAGAGTAAATATAATGATAATCTAATGTTTTATGTTAAGAAAATACAGAAGTAGAATTATTGTTGAGTCTCCATACAGCGAATTAGTTTGGCTCTCAGGCTAAAGGCAGATTGTCTAGATTTACATACGCAGCCTAGTTTATACCCGCTGTTCAAAAAAAAAATTTATAATTCAAAATCATTTATTCAGTTTAGGCTACATGTAGCTCTTGTGAAGTTCACTATGCCATCGGTTCGTAAGTCTACTCTGGGCGGGAAATCTTGTACTTACTGAGAAGAACCGGCAAGAAACTCAGCAAGTGTCCAGCTCTTTTCTCCCTTACAGCGTCAAAAATATTGAAAAATGCCCTATCATAGCAGGACACGTTCCATTAAAAATAAACACAAAGGTGAGGTTTAAACCCTAGTCCAAACCCAGTTTCTACCCAAAAGACCGGGTTTAATCTCGCTGCCCATCTCTATATACGCATCGCTAGATATGGCCGCCTGGAAAAATAATCTAATAAGAAAAACCATTAGCAGCAGCAGGCAGCCGAGACTTGATTAGTTTGAATTAAATGATTAGATAGATCTATTTATACAACATGTTACTTATTAAATGCCGCCTCTCTAACCTCAGCCGCCTCTGTGGTCTAGTGGTTAAGACCACCGGTGTGACCCAGAGGTCCCGGGTTCGATTCCCAGCGGGGGGTACATGTTTGTGTACTCGGTTTGGTTGGCGGTAGGGCTTGTTTGTCCGCCTGGCTAGCTACCACCTTCTTATTTAAATATGTCGCCATAACATCAATGTTTGTAGCATTGTTATTGTTGTGTCCGGCAGCTAGAGATAAGATAGTCAGTGCCTCACTAGTTGAGGATCCCGGGTAAAGTGCGCTACCAACATTTGTCATTTTAATTTCATGATTTTCAATGAGGTTTAGTTATCGTACCCTGGTCCTATCCATCCTGCATTTTGTGAGTTTTAGACATTTTTTGATGATGTTATAGAAAACGAAAATGTCGGTAAGTATATGATATTAAAACTGCGCCTTCTAGTGGAAAACGAGAGAGTTAAAATTTTGTCTAAAAATTCTCCATTTCGTAAACGTCCGTCGCCGTCGATCAAATGGCGAATAAAACTTGCACTGGCAAGCAAGGCGTGTATTAGGAAAGGGTTGTTCCACATTCGTCATAGTAGAATCTGGTCACACCTAAAAATGACTCAAATTTCGTCACACATGTAAATATGTATATGCGCCCTCCGGCCAGGTGGGATGATGACCTGCGAAATACTGCAGGCAGATGCTGGATGCGTCAAGCCGAGGACAGGGCGCTATGGCGCTCATTAGGGGAGGCCTATGTCCAGCAGTGGACTAATATAGGCCGATGATGATGATGTAAATAGTAGAATACGGGTTTTTTTTTTTCAAAAACCTATCTCAGATACCAGTCTCTCACATAACTTAAATCCCATGTGGGAGAAAAATAAATGTATTTATTGAAGAAGCGTGCTCAAAAAGTGTTATATTCTAGGTAGTTATGTAAATATAATAATTATCGACGTTGTGCTACATTTCGCAAGATTTATAATCGATTGTGTCGCATTTTGTTAATGACTTGAATAAACTTCGGTAACAACTTATCACATCGTACCAAGTTGGTTTCTGTTATTAGAATGTTTGGCATTTTGGGAACAGGTATAAAAAAATATCTTTGTAACTTAATAAAGGTTGAAATTAAGCAAAAAAATATAAAAATGTTGTTTGAACAGTACTATTCCATTGTATGGTAAGTTAAGACTCGCATCTTTGATATCCAGTCATCATCAACACACCATGAATACAACAAAAATCATTTTTACTTGACTGTACCTAATCCCTAATGAGCTTGTTTTAGTATTCGTTTTAAAAGTGGTATTCGTTTGGAATCCTACTAATATTATAAACGCGAAAGTTTGTTGAATGTTTGTTACTCTTTCACGTAAAAACTACTGAATGGATTTAGATGAAATTCGGCATAAAGATAGTTTATAACCTGGATTAACACATAGGATAGTTTTTATTCTGATATTCCTACGGGAATCACACTATAAATATATTAAAAGCGACAATTAAATTATCCAATACAAAATGATTTGTTTGTTTTGTTGTCATGGAAACCAAAGAGAATTTAATCACTTGATGGAAACTGTCAAAGCGGTACGAAGTCCGCCGGGTCCACTAGTAGTAATATAAATATGATTTGAATAGGTAGAATTGCGGGATATAAATAAATATTAGACAACACCACATACTTACATTGTTGTGGTCCTAAGTAAGTAAATAAGTAACTAAAGCACTCGTATTATGGAAATCAGAATCAACGACGCCGACGTTACCACAACCTCTGGGTGGACACAATATCGAAAAGTTCGAAAAGAAAAGTGTTTTTTATTAATATGAGATTCTACATATTTTTAGATTTGGACCTATTTCCACAGAATATGTACACTGTGCTTATTACCATGCAATCCGTATGTGTATCACTTTTAAACAAGTGTAAATGACATCTTTGTTTCAGAAAATAAATCTGAAAAAACACGAATTGGGTTGTGTCTTTTTTATATTTTATATTTCTTAAATAAACCTTCATCCTTTTGCCCCCACCCTTTGATTTTGTTGAATAAAGGGTATCCAATTCCGGCATGATATAAAAAAATGAAAAAGGTTGACATTGACAAAGGTGGCGTTGTTAATGAACCATTACATCCAGGTAATGAGGAGCTCGATGGCGAGAAAGAATGGATAAAGTAGGGAGAGAGTTAATTTTAAGCATACCAAGTTCTTTCTAGGCTAAATTGTTTTGGGACGGAGAAAATTTATATACGGAGGCAGTAGAAGGCAGCATTAATCATTAGTGTCTCTTGACTGGGAACTATGCCACAAAACAAGTGCTCCACAAAATGCAACTATCAGCAAATAGCTTGACGGCATGTGGAGAGGTGTCAATACAGCACCTACTGTGCGACTGTGACTCTATGGCTAGGAAAAGCATGGGACTCCTGAGATCGGCATGTCTGAAACTCACAACGCGATGTGGTCACTGTAAAGTATCCACAACTCAAAACTCGTGTTGAGGTTTTTATAAAAACAGCCATGGCGCATTAGTGCAAACACAGAAAGAGCATATTAGTAATAGTAAATTGTAAATAGTAAATTTATTTAAAACACTTGTACAATACATGTTATGATACATCATACTAATTCTAGGATATGAACATTAATTCGTGCAGCTAGTACTTAAACTGGAAAAACCCGTGCTATAAGTACTAGCTCCTTCCTGCGACACTATTAAAAGTATACATTAATACAATCTAAAGAATTAAAATTTAAAAAACCAATCAAGAAGTACACTTCACAACATCCATACTTTGGGTCTATTAATTATCAAATAATGTAAAATGTATATGTATTAATTATGTTTGTTTATTTTGTATAATATTAAGAATGTAAGTGTTTTATTTGTTGTGTAATATTGGGAACTAGGTAGGCTAGAGGCATTCTAGAATATCAGTTTGCAGGATGCAAATAAATGATTTTTCTTTCTTTCTGCCTTTCTTTCTAGCAATAGCATTAGATTATGTAAGTAATTTAAGTAGTAAGTAATTAATTCGTTTAAAAGTAAGTAAATTTTTAAAATAAGCATTTAAAATTATTACATAAAAAGCCGAAGAAAAGACAAAAAAAAACAACAAAAAAAACAAAACTAAAAATATATGTAGGTAACATGTAAAGCGAAATCAGCGTTATGGCAATAAAGCAAACCCATAACGTATTCTGAGCTCTCGATGATGCAGCTACATCACGTTTGCGTTTCATCATCATCATCATCATCATCATCATCATCATCATCATCATCTCAGCCAAAAGATGTCCACTGCTGGACAAAGGCGTTTGAGCTTAACACAACATATAAATTACATTATTAGATTCGAACTTGTAACTTCCCAAGCGCTTGCACACACAAGAACTAAATTCAGGTTTATATTGTACAATAAGATTATCTAACGTATGTAAGACACCGATCTCGTGTACCATGCCCGCTCAATCTAATTTAGCTTATTCGAGAAAAGTAAGGAGAAGTGGGTCATTCCCGCCAACCAAACACATTTGATATTGCACAGAATTAGATATATTTTGAGAGATTTCAATTTGAGTTATCCTTGGAGGAAATTGAAGCATACTATGTAGTTATCGAAAATTCCTAAACATGCTTTGCTTGACCTTGGAATTGAGCCTAGAAACTCCGGTATGCGGGCTGTAATACTTACAAACTTAAGTTTGTGCACATTTTTGTTTAAATGCCTGGTCAAGATTCAATTCCCAGAGCATGGTTTGTTTCGGAATTTCCGATATCAAAGAAATCACGTTCTTAAATTAAAGAAATAATGTTCCTTCAAATGCATCACAATTACTTGAACTCCTAAAAGTGCTCTCAAATCGCTAATCAAGGACTCTTGAAGTTCCCTTTATCTCTATCGAGAGCTTTACGAGGGACATAAGATATTTCTCGTCTATATAAATTTGTTAAACGCTTTCTTAGCTCAATTAAAATGGGCCGACTGTCTTTTAATGTACCGGTTGATTTTACAAGTTTCTACACTAAGATAGTTTAACGTATGTAAGGCACCGATTCAGCGTACCGTACTGCTCAATCTAATTTAGCTTATTCGAGAAAAGTAAGGAGAGAGAAGTGGGTCATTCCCGTTAACCAAACACATTTGTACTGCACAGAATTAGATAAATTTTAAGTGATTTCAATTGGAGTGCGCTTGCTTTGGAAGCTTCTGGAACAAATTGAAGAAAAGCTATTTAAATGGTTTTATTTTATTTAAAACACGCTCTGTTTGGATTTAATCATACTCGGAGTTGTTATGGTTTAACTGAAAGAATAATATAGTTAAAAAACGTTGTTCGAAGTTGTGTTGACTTATTTCGTTGTCTTGGAGGAACGTTTCTAAGATTGAATAATAAAACCAGAGTGCTCAATATTTAACTACAAAGTTCTATTCAACATTCGATCGTTTTAACAAAAACGAGAAAAAACTACATGTTTGTTACTACGGGGCTTTTTTGTAGAGAGTTTTCTGTTGGCCTGAAATGGCCTTTCAGCGTCACCGTACTTTTTTGGGGGCGGCGAGAAACTTAAAGGGTTCCTCAAATGATAATTGGGAAACGCTGTGAGGCGCTGTTAAGGAGAACACGTGGCAGTTCCAACAGCATCCTGATGGCGTTAATTGATCGATGAGACTCCTCATTGTTGGAACACTGGTTACACCTGCATGTAAAACCTATAGGGCATCAGTGAGCATATAGGGCGTGGCTTGTGTTTTGACAATGAACTATATACATGCTCGTATGATTTTATTTTATTGTTGATTTTATTTCATTTTTATTGTTGATTTAATTTAATTTTTATTTTTGATTTTATTTCATTTTTATTTTTATATGGTTTTATTTGATTTAATTTTTATTTGATTTAGCTTATTTTATTTTAATTTGATTTGTATTTATTTTGAAATGATGTTATTTTATTTTATTTTTGTATTGATTTCATTTTATTATTATTGAATTTATTTGATGTTAATGTATTATAATAATCTTACTAACTTAGTTTAAGAAACATTGTTACTAACACTCTATGGACCATGTGTCTGAATAAAATTGTTTATTATTTATATTATTATTAAATGGTGTGATTAAAACACACTAAGAAGGTTTCTAGAGAGAATCGCATCACGCAAGCGTCTCTCCGTCCGTTAATAGATTCTCCGAAGGGTTCTGATCGGATTGGGTCACTACACAGAATGTGGATCACTAGAAGACGCTGTTTCATTGTCATACCTACTAATTATCTTTTTTTAAAACTCGCTCTATACCTACACTTTGTTTTTTGTTTCTACTTTCATGTCCTTCTGTTGAAACTTTGTGTTTAAAAAAAAAATGCCTTTTGTTCTTGTCTATTTCTACATTTTAAGTGTACTACTATGCTTATGTAGTGAATAATCAAAGTCCAAGTCTACGGTGGTTCACGGTAACAACCCATAGTCGCCGCCGTGAAATTCACCCTAATGTATTCCGATTTTACTTGCAGATCCGGGCTATTATTATTCCGTACTTGTCAAGACGGTTTCGCCGATTTTCGCGCCAACTATTGTCAGCAAAACTGATTTTACATACTCGGTTGGTTGTTGAATTGTCAAGATCCAGTGGCGTGATAATTGTTATGAAAAGCTGTTACTGAATAGTGTTTTTGTTTTTATAAATAATGATTTTGTTTTTTAATTTATTAAATAATTTTTATCATTTTAATAATTATATCCTCAATTGTTTTAGTAGCGTTACCGTTTTCTTGGGATATCGTTAGAATCGTTGTATATAGACTTTTATAAAAATATATATCATTATTACCATATTGACACATTAATAACGGCCTTGTTAACCCACCTAGGAAGCTAATAAAAAATAAACTAATAATAACTATGTAATTTTTTTTTGTTTATGTTTATGTTTTACTAGTGGCCCGTCCTGGCTTCGCACGGGTGGACATTTATTTTTAAATATAGCCTATGTTACTCAACGTTAATGTAGCATTCTAATATTGAAAGAATTTTCTGAATCGGTCCAGTAGTTTTTGAGTTTATTCGTTACAAACATACAAAATACAAAGCTTTCCTCTTCTATACTAATATTATAAAGCTGAAGAGTTTGTTTGTTTGTTTGTTTGTTTGAACGCGCTAATCTCAGGAACTACTGGTTCGAATTGAATAATTCTTTTTGTGTTGGATAGTCCATTTATCGAGGAAGGCTTTAGGTTATATAACATCACGCTGCGACCAATAGGAGCGAAGCATCAGTGAAAAATGTTGCAAAAACGGGAAAAGAGCCTAAAAAATTAAAAATGCTGCCGAAAGTCACTATTCCACGCGGACGAAGTCGCGAGCACAGCTAGTTATAATATAAGTATGATAAAGTTGCAGTAAAAGTATTATCTATCTATCTATCTAATATAGCTAACGGAGCTATGGCGATTGATCCACGATTTATCGCATTCAAGCCGAGCATTTGGAGGGGCATATTATGTTAACCAATGGATGGCTGATCCACAGCCTATGTAGCTGATGATGAGGCCGATCATCTATCCGTTCGGCTACCATCGCTTCAAACGTAAGTATAGAAATTGACGTTTTTGTCTCACTTATTAAAAGGTCTAAAAGTTCTAAAAGTCAATACCGGTTGTTAATATTATTACACACCTTTAATTAGCACTATGTTACTCAGGCAATTTTGTCTTTATCGCCCAATATTTTTTTTTAATTGACTACTTTTTATGTTCGCGGAATCGTCTTTTTGTTTCATTGTAGCTTTGAAGGGACTTGATTTTTTTTCTTTTTAATGTCTGCTATGTCTAGCTAGTGAAACAAATACACTACTCTACAATTTTTTATAGTGTTAACATAAATAGATGCTGAGAAAATTAATAAACGTTAGTATGAAAAATAAAATTTTATAAAAAATCTTTATACAAAACGTCAATTTCATAAGGACCTAATACATACTCTTTCGAGTTTTAACAGTATCAGTAATCGTGCCTCTCAACATTATGACGCTAGAGTCCAATTGCGATTTTTATGTTCTCTTGAATTCCGCGAAGAAAGGGCTTTATTATTCAAGCAAAAAGGATTTAGCACGAGGTAGGAATACCTAAATATTCCGCTGCTTTCTTTAGGGAGACGATGTTCGTTTGTTTTATGCATTATTAGAATTTCCCTTGGCGAGTTTCTTGTGGCTTCTTCTCCGTACAATGTCTTCATCGTGGGGTTTACAAAGCCGCAGAATTTCAAAATACTTTGTAAAAATGTAACACATTTTTACAAAGTATTTTGAAATCTGAACACATTTTGCTTAAATTTGTTTTGGTCGTGTTGGTTGTCCTAATAAATAAATGACAGAGCAATTATCAAAATCGATCTCGACAGTTTCAGTTAACGCAAAAAGCTATGTAATTATTAATTAGCCATCGGGTTAACCAATCTCAATTAAGCACACATCAGTTCATCTGAATTACCACACACGCGCTCATTATTATATCTACGTAAATACCTGTCGGCGGTTAGGGATGCCAGATGACCGGCTTTTTAAGTTCATATTCGACCATTTTTTAATTTGTGTTAATTATTTGATTATTACCAGTGACCACCGCTACATCATAAATAACTCGCACGGCGTAAGTACCTACTTATTTAGAAATTTTAAAAATAACCTTTTAAACTATACTCGAGAGCAATGAATCCGGGTCACTTAAAGAAACCTATGAATCTCGGAAACTTTCAAGGCAAGATCAGCAGTTTTTTCTTTATGTAATTTTTTGTAAATATAATATATTGACTATTGACTATAAATTTTGTTACTTTTATTTAAGGAGTATTTAATTGTCTATTAAACACTATTTATTTCATTAAGCTAGCATTCTTAGTTTCCGAGATTTATAGGTTGCTTTAAGTGACCCAGATTAACTGCTCTCGAGTGTATCATGATCACTTGCTTTAGAATTATTAACAAGATTCTTACCATGATTATAATATTATTGAGTTTCCGATATTTCTGCACAGTTGCACGCGCCATAAAGTTATTGCCGGTGGGTGTTTATGAGTGGACTCTCTAACTTAATATTACAAATTGACCATAGACACGAAGGATATTATAACAAATTATTTTCTGGTCTGATCTGTCTGGCTTTTGTTAGGCTTTTTGTCTGTGTAAGCATTCGCGCGCAAGCGAAACTATGATTCATGTGATTATTAAATCAATTAAGATACAGAACAGATGGCTACCATTAGCGCTTAAAGCAGTATTGTAGTAGAGTTATTGCGGTTGTGTAGGGGCGTATAAGGTTTTTTAATTTAAAAACAAATTTCAGTTTCAAAATTTAGATAAGCTTATTTCTAATTTAAAATGTTCGGATTTTAAGGCCAAAAGTCCGGCTAAAAGATGCGTCGAGACCAGCTTTTCAATTTTAGAGACTGGTAACCCTTTTATTGACCCTGTGAATCCTCCTTACTAGGATACGAGAGCCCAAGTTGTGTGGCGGTGCTTCAGTCCCTAAAACCTGTCTGGAGTCTAAGAAAATAGCATATAGGGGGCAAAAGGGAGAGAGGGACTTACCCACTAAACACAGGGGGGTTCAAAATTGTTGTAGGAAACCGACTAGCGAATCTACTAAAGCCACCATGGTTGTCCCAGTGGAGTCACTTGAGGTAACATAGCAGAAGGCTGCCCTTCAAAAACTAAGCGTGTAACGAACGAGCGAGTTGACGACAAAAAAAATAGGTAAAATCGGGAGGTGCCAACTCGCTCGTACTCGCCACTTTCACACATGCCAGTTGACGAATCAGTCAACTCGCCACATGCGAGCACACTACGGGGGAGAGACTGGCAACCCTAGGTGCGGTTAATATTTCACAAAATTATTGTGAAGATCGCGTCACAACCAATTTGTATGCCAACTCATTTGTTGCGATGCGCTCACACGAAGTTTTGTGTACTTTGGTAAATTAATTATGTTTGATACGCGCAATATAATCGTTACGTATAGCGGAATGGGGTGGGGTGAGATGATATGTTGTGAGAAAACCGTTAAACGATTACTGTACTCTACATTCGTAATATTAGAATAGGTTCATCATCATCATTTTCAGCCCGTATCAACCCACTGCTGAGTTATAGGCCGCCTCCAAGTTACGCCAATCCCTTCTGTTTTGAGCTAAGCTAAGCGAGTGAAAAAATTCAGTGCTTACGTCAGCCTTCCCGGTAGCATTATGGTCAGTGCAGCCGCCCGGATTGCTGAAGACTCAGGTTCGATTCCTGGCTGGGTCGGCATTTGTTTTTTTTTCTGTATTTTATAAATATTTAATTCAGCTTATGTGTAGCAATTAGCACTTAAAATAAACAGTAAAAATTTAAACTCCTTTAAATTATAAAATCTTTTTTCAATAAGTCATTTTTTTAGTATACTTAGAACGCATGTTGCAGGATGCTGTCTTATATCAACGGGTATTCTGTTATATATCTGTATGGGCATTATATGACAGTTATTCTGAAAAAGAGCACTATTACACTTGGAAACTACCATTTGTGTTTTTGTAATTTGTTCGCAACAAACTTTGCGTTAAAAAATTATATAAACATTTTAAAAATAGCTTGCCTACTTCTTAACTGATCTGTATTTGTAAAAATATTATGATCAGATGTTAATGACGGTAGTTGTTGACATTGAATGGGCGCCTTTGGCTTTCAAAGTAAAAAGTAAATAGTGTTGAATAATTTCGGCGGGCTGGTTAGAACCACGACAGCTCAATTGGGAGAGCACCTGACCTGGTATGTCAGAAGGGTGCGGGTTCAAATCCTGCTCGTGGAAATTTTTTCAACATTTGTGTTTTTGGAAACTACCAGTTTGAATAGACCTCTTGGCCGCAGTCTATGATTTTGAACAGGAGCTTTGAATAAGGCCTTATTATCCCTTACGACTTTTCCCTGTGTGGTGCCGGGGATAAAGAATTGCACCACCCCATCTCTTCCTGTGGGTGTCGTAAAAGCCGACTAAGGGACCATTCCAGAGGATGGGCAGCAGCATCTCTCTGAGGTTACCCTCAACCTACTGCGATCGCCAACCCGCCTGCCAAGCGTGGCGATTACGGCAAATACCCCTCATATCCTTGGGGGAGGCCTTTGTCCAGCAGTGGACGTCTTTGGCTGAGATGATGATGATGATTCCTTACGAAATATCCTACTTAGAATATACAATGACGTCAATGTTAATAAATTATATTTTCCAAATAGTGGTCTACAGCTATCCTCCTTGGTCGAGTGGTTTGTACTCCGGTTTTCATGGTGTCGCCATCTCTGATATCCTGGGATCGATCCCCGGTCGGGTCAATTTAGAAATTATTGTTTTTCTAAATTGTCTCGGGTCTGGGTGTTTTCTATGTATAATAAGTATGATTTTAAGTATGTTTATCCGTTGTCTAGTAACCATTTAACGAGTTTCATAACGAAGCTTCTCTTGGGCTAGCTAGATAATTGGTGTGAGCCTAGGAAAGTTTATTTATTTTATCACGAGGGCTCACACCGCTAATAGCTCGCACACATTTTTTTGTGTTAGAAACACTTAATTGATGTCCGTAGAGTGTCCTCAGGATGCTCAATTGGGAATCAACGAGTCTTCTGGGGCCTTGGTAGCTGCTGAGCTCTGACCGCAGTGCATTGGACCAGTTATCCAAAGGTCGTGGGTTCGATTTCCACTCGAGTTTCCTGATAAAAAAATATCTTGTATCTTTAAGTATATACGTATATAGCACTGTGAATGCAAAATTCAAAATAATAAAAACAGTAATTGTGTGTAAATAAAAGTAAATAACAAAAACACAAATGTTGAAAAAATTTCCACGAGCAGGATTTGAACCGGCACCCTTCTGACATACATATGTTGAAAAAAATTTTTCAACATTTGTGTTTTTGTAATTTGTTTGCAACAAAATTTGGGTTAAAAATTATATAAACATTTTAAAAGTAAATAAAATTATAAAAAGCAACCGTTCCTTATTAAGCTCGACCGCGAAATGAGCGGGGTCATTAATGAGCCTGATGATCGATGATTGGGTGACCAAAAATTAATCATCTCGAGCTCCTCCGTGCTTCGGAAGGCACGTAAAGCCGTTGGTCCCGGCTGCATTAGCAGTCGTTAACAACCACCAATCCGCACTGCGCCCGCGTGGTGGTCTATGGCCCGTTCTCCCTATCCATCCATAGGGAAGGCTCGTGCCCTAGCAGTTGGGACATAAAATGATCTGATGATGATTAATGAGCACTCGCAACGATAATTTTCATAGTTGAGGCTCGACCGCAAACGCGAAAGAAACTAGCGGAGAGGCTAAGCCCGGGCGCTACCGCGGACTCGCTTCCAAAACCGCGTCCAGCTCATTTTTGTGCGAGCTCCGGCTTGACTATGAAAATTATCATTGCGAATTAAGAGGGCTCATTAATGGACGCACGGATTGACGGATTCCACGCGATTATGCGCAAAAAAGCTGCATCCCTACTGCGACGCATGAGGGCCAGCAGCAACAGCGTTCTGAAAACAATTACTGCTCGTCCTGACTGTTCTTTCCAACAACACTGGATATAAATAGTAACTGGCCAAATAAAATAATATTGTTAAAATAATATTTATTCACACTAACCAACTAATATACTTTATAAGAAAAAAATTGCTACTAACACACTAATAAAATATGGATGTAAAGTCTGAAATAAAATATTTTTATTTTTATTTATTATTTTTTTATTAATGACCTCGCTCATTTCGCGGTCGAGCCCGGGCTTAAGAGTGATACTGAAATAATAACAAAGCGAACTCTCATCAAATCAGCGAGATGAAAGCAAGAAAAGCTGATTTAGAACAAATTAAAAAATCATATCTCACACCAAAGAGAAAAAATCCAACATTAATTTTTTGATTTTGTGACGTTAATTGTACTGAGATAAGGATAATTATAAAAATTATGTTTTGTTTGACTTGTTTCAGAAAACACTGGAAAGGCGGACGGCGATAATTTGATTTTGAACAAGGTAAGTCAATTCTTATACAACGTTACTTAATAAACAATAACTAGTTACTAACTGTTATTCTAGGATTAGTAGGATTAGGTAGGATAACGTAGGATGAGGTTAGGATTCCGGGTGAAGTGCGCTTCCACCTTCGGACTTATCATATTTTTTGTTTTAGTACGAGTTTATGATTGGTTGCATCGTCTGATAAAAATTGCTATAGAAATTTTTTTTAACTTCGATTAAATTTTCTTGCGTCTATTCTTCTCGGTATAGGTAAAAAATGTATGGTCGATTCAAAAGCACTTTTCTTAAGTTTATTTTAATTACACAAATGTTGAAAAAATTTGCGTTAAAAATTATATAAACATTTATAAATAGCTTGCCTACATCTTAACTGATCTTTAGTATTTGTAAAATATTATGATCGGATGGTAGTTGTTAACATTGAATGGGCGCTTTTGGCTTTCAAAGTAAAAAGTAAATAGTGTTGAATAATTTCGGCGGGCTGGTTAGAACGACGATAGCTCAATTGGAAGAGCACCTGACCCGGTATGTCAGAAGGGTGCAGGTTCAAACCCTGCTTTGGAAATTTTTTCAACATTTGTGTTTTTGTAATTTGTTCGCAACAAAATTTGCGTTAAAAATTATATAAACATTTATTTTAACCCGTCTAGCGTCCAGCCTCCAAAAAAAATAGTGTCTAAAATGTCCAGGGGTGTAGTGTTTTTATTTTTTTTGCCACTTTTATTGACATTTATTTAAATAGTTTATTTTTGGCTAGGTTGTAAAATCCAAAAAAAATATCAATAGAAAGAGGATAAAAAAAATTATATGTAAAATAATAGTAATTACTTAAATCGAAACACTAATTTGGTCATATATTATCACATTCTCACTACACTTCACTAAAGATTATTTATTCACGAGTAGATTTTACAAAAAAGTTTATTCGAAATTAAACAAAATATATAAAAAATAATATTTATTTACGCGGAAGTGCAGCGGTGCTATTGTAATGGCTGACACAGTTCCGATACGGTACTAAAAACCGTGCAATACACTGACACTTGATGCAAAGGAAACGAGATTTCTCAATATGTAAGTAACTCTGGACGAGTCTAATGGTACCATTAAATTCCTCAATAAATTTCCAACAAACCTATCACTAGTTCACAACATTGAGAACAAAATACCTATTACTATTTTGGACAAAAACTGGGTCGCACTGAATGATTATGGCGCCAAAACAAAGTTCAATGCTTTTTTCACTAAAGTGTTTCGTAAAACGGGTAAAACAAATACTAAAAACACATTCTACACTTTTTTACCAGTAATTTGATACATAACTCTAGTAATAAACATTTAACGTTTAAATGTTTGAGACATAATGCAACAACACAGTGCACACGATTTCCGCGTCGGATCTACTAATGGCGGACATTTTTTTCCGAATGAAACTAAAATATTTTTATTAATTTCAACACTCGTTTTCAATTGGTCGTCAGGACTTGACATTTTAAAACTGTAAACTCTGATTGGGTTTAAACATTCAAACGCCCGTCCAATAACACAATATGAGTGAGTGAAGGCGTCAGAGATAACGTTCTTTCTTACAGACAGACGTCTGTCTGTAGGACGCGATGGGACCTTTTCGCTTACAGACAGACGTCTGTCTGCTGGACGCTTGACGGGTTAATTAAAAAAAATTACTTTGAGCTTGGCTTTCTTCAATTCAATTCAATTCAATCATTTATTACTCTCCATAAGTATACATGAGTTGTTACAATATGAATATATAATATTACTTTGACATTGTATGAACGCTAATAAACCAGGAATTTCTTGTGAACTAAAAAGGCCACTAGAAAGAGGTAGATAGAAAGAAAGAATCACATAGCCAGAGTAATTACTCTCGGTCAACAAACGCATACCCCGGCCCAGGTATGTAAGCTACATACTTACACCACATTGTATAGAGAATGTCTATTGTACGTGGAATGCGGGTAACTGCCTGGTATATTGTGTTCTACCTCATCTTGGAGACGATTGTGTTGAAACTGACAAAACACTGAACTTAATTGAACTGAAAAAATCTGCCAAGTTCGAGTCAGACTCGCGCACGAGTTCCGTACTATAATCTATAAAAACGGCAAAAATCATGTCTGCTATATGGGAGCCCCACTTAAATATTTAGAGCCCCCTTTAAATATTAATTTAAATTTAATTTAATTCTTTATTTTTAAAGTGAATATATAACTCAATCATCATCTCAGCCAAAAGACGTCCACTGCTGGACAAAGGCCTCCCCCAAGGATCTCCACAACCACCGGTTTTGTGCTGCTCGCATCCAGCGGCTTCCCGCGACCTTCACCAGATCGTCGGTCCACCTTGTTGGAGGCCTGCCCACACTGCGCTTTCCGGTACGCGGTCGCCACTCCAGGACTATCCCGCCCCAGCGGCCATCAGTCCTGCGAGCAATGTGACCTGCCCACTGCCACTTGAGCTTAGCAACTCTTCGGGCTATGTCGGTTACCTTTGTTCTTCTGCGGATCTCCTCATTTCTGATTCGATCACGCAGAGAAACCCCGAGCATAGCCCTCTCCATTGCTCTTTGAGTGACCTTGAGCCTTTTTATGAGGCCCATAGTGAGCGACCACGTCTCAGTCCCGTATGTCATCACTGGCAACACACACTGGTCAAAGACTTTCGTCTTGAGACACTGCGGTATATCGGACGAGAAGATATTTCGTAGCTTACCGAACGCTGCCCAGCCTAATTGGATTCGACGATTGACCTCTTTGCTGAAGTTGGACCTACCTAGCTGGACCGTTTGTCCCAGGTAAACATAATTGTCCACAACTTCAAGGGCAGAGTCCCCAACCTTCAGAGGAGTGGGTACGACACGTGAGTTCGACATAACTTTCGTCTTCTCTATGTTCATTTTAAGACCCACTTGTTGAGAGACTCTGTTGAGGTCACCGAGCATTGCGCCGAGGTCTTCCAGGGTCTCAGCCATGACCACTATATCGTCAGCAAACCGAAGGTGAGTGATGTATACGCCGTTGAAGTTGATGCCGAGTCCTTTCCAGTCCAGAAGCTTGAAAACATCTTCCAGTGCAGCAGTGAACAGTTTCGGAGAAATCACATCTCCCTGTCTCACTCCTCGCTGCAACTGTATAGGTTTCGAGCTCTGGTCCTGAAGACGGACTGACATAGTGGCGCTTTCATACAAACACCTCAACACTTCGATGTACCGATAGTCAATTTGGCACTGCTGGAGAGACTGTAGCAGGGCCCATGTCTCAATCAAATTGAAGGCTTTTTCATAGTCCACAAAGGCTAAGCAAAGAGGCTGGTTATACTCTTCTCAATAAATATAATATAATAATCAATGGTATAACTCAATATTCTGTGAATATTTCAAGCGTCTACCTGTTGCCGTTATCAATATCGAGCAAAAACGAGCAAAAAAAAATCACTTTTGTTGTATGGGAGCCCCCTTAAATATTTATTTTATTCTGTTTTGACAGACGGACAGACGGACAGACAGACAGACAGACAGACAGACAGACAGAAAGACAGTCGGGTGGTTGGTGGTTGGCTGGGGGGCAATTTTGTTTCATTTAAACTTTTATAGTTGTTCCATTATCGCCACTTTTTTATTGTAAAAGCCCCACCCGACTTCAGTAGGGTTCAGTAGTAGTAAAAAAAATGATATGCGTGTTTAGGTAATTAATAATATGATTTCAATATAATTTCGTGCTTTTTAGAGCTGTTTTTACTTTTTTATGTTTCCTTTTCCGATTTTTAGTGATGGGTAGACGTAGACCTAACAAGGATGCTTCTCGGATGAGGAAACGACGGCCTAGTAGGCCTTCAATCTTAATTAGGTATTATTTTTGTACGAACTAGACATTTTGGCATATTTAACCGTATGAAGTAAGCCCAACAAAAGGTAACTGCTGTAAATCGTTAAGGAATTCCCTCGACTGTCTATAGTCTCCATCATCAGACCTGTAAAGGCATTTATAACCCATATGGGTGCAAAGTACTTATCAATAGAAATGTTACTACTATAATGTAGCTACTGTTAAACGTTGATTGTCTTTCGTCTTCATCATCAGACTCTTAATGACAGTCACAACCCGTCTAGGCCATCATTAGATTGACTCCAGACTTTCATTAAATAGTAGTTCTTTAAAATACTTAATGAAAACATTAACAAATGCACTAGTCGTTACTAAGATTTTTGAAGGTTCCCCTCGATTTCTCTGGGATGCCATCATCAGATCCTGGTTATCTTATCATGGTACCTTTTTTGGGATATCTCCTTTCCAACAAAAAAAGAAACATGAAAATCTGTTCATAAACGACGAAGTTATCTGTGAACACACATAAAAAAAAATATACGGGTCAAATTTAGGCACCTCCACCTTTTTTGAAGTCGGTCAAAAAGCAGCTGCCTAACTTCCCCTGCATGTCGAATAAGAGCCGACTAAGGCACAAGGGTTCCAAGGTTCTCGCCTATCAGGCGATCGACCAGCAACCCATTACCAAGTTATATATTCCACCTCGGAACCCCACTTTGATTATGTTAAATGTGGCGTCAAGGTCAAAAACGGCGAGTTTACCTAAAATCGGTGATTTTGATGTTCTGTCTATTCCTTTTTGGTAGAAGGACGTGAGAGTATGTATGTATATGTAGTAATGTATGTTTTTAAGGCAACGCATCGCTAAACAATAAATCTCATACGTTTTGATACGAGCGTTTACGATTTAAGCGATACCATAAGAAAAACTGTTTTTTTTTCCTTCAAATTAAAACTACAATTTATTAAAAAAAAATTAACTACAATTTTAAAGTGTGTGTTAAGACTAATCTACTAAGAAAATTTTGATGCTTAAATCGGTCTGGTTAGCCTGTAAAATGTGAATCTATGTTTTAAAAGAGGTTACTTTGATATTTTTTTCTCTGTTATAAAAGTTGAAAAAAAAAACAAAATGAAGTCAATTAAATGAAAAATCATGTCATCAAATATCATTTTCATATGTTTTGTAATTGTTGAGAAAAATCAAGATCCCCGCCACGTAAATTACCAATGCGTCGTCTTAAATAAAAGTATTGAGATAATAAACACATAATGATTAGTAATTTAGTCCTGTCAGTCCATCCAACATTTCCTTTTTACGGATAATTTTTTGATTGCCGACTCAGATGGCAATTTTAGAGTCTCCGGACTTTATAGGGGGCGGCGAGAAACTTAAAGGGTTCCTCTAGCCGTGTGAAACGAAGTACCAAATAAAGCATAAACAAATTTTCTAGGTGGAATGGAATCACGCACTAGTGTGTGTCCCTGTTCCCTACTAGAGTCTCCGAGGGTTCGGATTGGACTGGGAGCGAAACAACTCGAGGCCTCGAAAGGCCAAGAACTCGGCTCGAGTTGACCGAGTCGTGGTGGTGCATCCAAGAAAAGCTGGCTTAGTTTCGTTTCGGCACCTTCCCATTTCGGCACCCCAATTTCCTATTTCATAAACAGTCCTTAATATTATATTTCTTTTCAAGAGAAAAGAAATAAAAAAAATAGTACAGAGTATAACTTGTTAATAGAAATATTGTTAATAGGAATATGTCACGCCAGCAGTAATCTAACGGAGCTATAGGGATTGTAACAGAAATTCTCGCATTCATCCCGAAAATAAAATTTGAGGATGTTCATGACGAAGTTGTTGACATTGAATAAGGCTGCTTGGGTTACGAAGCAAGTGTGAATAGGCTACAATAGATGGGTGGCGGTTTGGTCTAATCAACACGTTTGCCGAATGCGGACTGGCGTTCACAAACCTAAGTGAAGCTATCGGGCTTTATTTGGGCTTGTGATTACCAAACACTTTGGATTTATACAAGTGTAACAGAAACGTGTGGTCAAAATTAAAAGAACCAAAGCGTATCCGATCTACTTAGATCTTGTACGCAGAATTACTAAGACATAATTATTAACTTTAATTTGTTATGCAATTTTTAATTAAATATTTCAATTGTGACGTCACATCAAAATAAACAAGTCACAGCCCTAGTGGTTTAGTAACTTCTGTGTACTTACATTTATGATCACTGCTGCTTGCTTATGCGCGCTTGACGCACATGTCTTCACTAATCATCCTCAGCCATCATTCAGTCCGCCTTCGGACATAGGCCTGCTCCAAACGCTTCCACTTCCTTCTGTCACCAGCCACCCTCATCCAGTTGTGGCCGGCTAGATGTTTAATATCGTCCACCCACCTAAATGGTGGGCGGCCCCGGCCTCGTGTGTTTTGCCACGGTCTCCACTCCAGTGTCCTTCTGGGCCATCGGTGGTAATCCATTCAAAATTCAAAATCATTTATTCAGTTTAGGCTACAAATAGCTCTTATGAAGCAGCAGTGGGACAGTATATAACTACTTACTTACTTACTAAAAATAATATAAAAATGTATTTATTTCAGTTCCTCAATCAACATATTATAGTATTTATAGGAACACTCCTTTTGAGTTTTATAAAAACTTGCTTCAGGAGTGTCCGCTCTTCCTAAAATTACATACAAAAATACACGATCGAGTTTACAATTACAGGTTGCCATTGTGATACTAAAGAAAAGAAAACTAGAACTTATCTATAAAATTAGTTAAGTGTGTGTGTGTTTGTGTGTGGGTGCGTGTACGTGTACGTGTGCGTGTGTGTGTGTGTGTGTGTATATAATAAAAACTAAATTTTGTTTAGCTACGTTAATTTTGATGTGGACCGTACCTCATTTACCCCATTGTACAAAAAACGTAAGTAAGCGCCGCCAGGTAAATTATCCCTAGTCAACAGTCGAGATGATTCGCAAAGGGCGAATTTGAAGAAGGGAAAAGCTTGAATAGGTACTTTACCTTTATTTCATACGCAGCGGTACTGGCGGTACCATTTATCTATGCCTCGTTTTATGGAGATTTCGGATGGATCTGCCTGGTGAATTGTCCTTGAGTAACAGTCATTTTATTTTGTATTCCACAATGGAAGCGTTTGGCTTTCATCTTACTTAAGCCTCGATTCTGGTATTTAATATGTTCACAATCGTTTAAGAGCGTTTACGCCGCACACTAGCGCCACTAATGATAAAAATAACATATCTAGTAATTAGAGATAGAAAATCAAATTATGCTCAACAAACTATTTGAATGAAGTAATTTAGCATTTTTACGGCACCTAATGAACACCTCACATGTTATGGTTTAGTTAAATAAGACGTTACGGCCAGTTTTAACTATAACGCCATATTTAACTAAACCATAACATGTCATGATAAGTGACGTAAAAATGCTAAATTACTTCATTCAGATAGTTTGTTGAGCATAATTTGATTTCCTATCTCTATAGATATGTTTATTTTTTTCATTGGCGGCGCTAGTGTGCGGCGTAAACGCTCTTAATAGGCTGATTCTGCCTTTTTTCCCAACAATGATAGGAGGATACCAAAAATACAATACTCTCCACTTGGCTTTCATCCTCCGTGCTTCGGAAGGCACGTAAAGCCGTTGGTTCCGGCTGCATTTGCAGTCGTTAACAACCACCAATCCGCACTGGGCCCGCGTGGTGGTTTATGGCCCGTTCTTCCTGTATATCCAAAGGGAAGGCTTGTGCCCCAGCAGTGGGGACAAAAATGAGCCGATGATGATTTTTATGATTTGGCTTTCATCTCACCTGATGTTAAAGAGATGATAAGGCCATAGGTGGAAGCGCACTTCATCCAGATTCTCAACGACTGAGCTGATAAGCGGCTATCTTATCTCTAACTTTCATTACACAACAATGCTACTAACATTGATCTTTTGGCAACTTATTTAGGTAAGATGGTGATGGCTAGCTAGGTGAACAAGCCATACCACAAACCAGACCTATACAGGATGGAATTTTATAATTCCACCGTAAGAGAAATTACTCTTAATACTGCAGATAGAAAATTTTACTCAAAGAAAACATTCCCTTATTTTTGAAAAGAAAGAAAACTGCATTCAAAGATTTTCGAAAATTCGCTTGCTACACCCGGGAATCGAATCGACTAAAATCTGTAAAAATTACATCCTGTACTTTTATTGCATCGATCGTTAGGGTCAATTATAAGGATGAAATCTCTCTAGCAAACTTGATAAAATAAATGAAAGAAAACCATGAAATCTGGACATATTATAAATACACAACAAAAAGAAACATTACATAACTTTAACTTGAAAAATAAAAACAAAAAAATAATTAGAAAATTAAAAACTACAGACCTATAAATAAAAGATGTCCTCCAACTGTGGGCCCATGGGAACGGTCCCAAGAATGCTGGCAACATTGCCCCTTTGGATTGCCAAACTAATACGCTGGCAGAGGTAGCTGCCAGCCTACTTGTCATCGGAGGCCTCGATAAGGCGAGTACTTAACTCTTTTACAAGCTGCTTTGCTTCCGGGTAGAAAATAAAATAATAGTTTGAATTTAATGGGTCAAGTTAAAGCACTTTTACTTAAAGATCCATTTTTTACTTCTGTAAGAGCAACATTTTGAATAACTAATTACATAGTAGTTAACCATTTTTTGTAAATAATTTAAATAATTTAACATTTCATGGTTTCCTTTCATTTAATTTATCAAGTTTGTTAGAGAGATTTCATCCTTATAATTGACTCTAACGATCGATGCAATAAAAGTACAGGGTGTAATGTAATGTATAATGAAAACTTAAATATTAATGTTGTGCATTTTTTAATTTTGGAATGGTTAGGGAATAATTTTGCACGAATTGCTTCAATTATCAGTATAAAAGTACTATCATTTATGTGGTAGAATACAATATTTGTTTATTGCGCTATCGTACACAAACATGACAATTTATTCGCGCTAGCGCCCTGCGTCGCCTAAACGAAACAATAGGCATACATTTTCGCCGCGCCGTAGAAAGAGAGGGGGATACTTCCTCTCCTACGCCGCGCCGGCTGTCTACTCTCCATCCGTCTTACGAATTTTCGATCAGGTCACGTGTCCTGACGCGAATTTAACATTTTTTACCCATTACAAAAAAAAGCACAACGCCGCTAAAGAAGTTTTCACTTCAAAAATAAAAAATAAAAAAGTTGACAGTTAGAGACAGTTAGTAGTTGAGGATTCCAGCTAAAGTGCGCCATCACCTCGGCCTTATCATCACTTAATATCTGATGAGATGATGGCCAAGAGCTTACCGTTACGGAATTATAAAACGAAAAAAACATTGTAGGCAATATCACTTTGAAATATTCTTAACAGGTTCCCTGTCACATATATCACATGTGATACATAACAATTGATTATCTATTGTTTTAATTTATGGGACAGGGAACCTGTTAAATTGCCAGCACCAATTTTCCGCATTATAACTCCTTTTGAAACTCGTTGCCGGAACTCGTTCTATATACGACAGTAATAGCGTACTTGGCGACCATCTTACTCTCTTATGTTATTCGCTAGTTTGTGACACTTTTCAAGTCAAAACGTCTTTTGAATTAGGAACCATGAAAACGTACAGTTTATCTTTGTTTAAATAAGTCTTCTGTGCATGTGTATGAAATTGAACTCCTTCTAAACGGCTGGACTGATTTGGACAAAAAATTTCATGTGTCTTTAAGTGGATTCGAGAATGGTTTAGATTTACACTTGGACCCGGTAGGTGGCGCTGCTATAGGGGTCCATCATGGTATACGGGTGTTCTTAAGCGGACGAACGTTTTGTTTGTTTTGTTGTCATGGGAACTGTCAAAGCAGTAGGAAGTCCGCCGGGTTTTAAATAAAAATCTTTCGCTTTGTAGTTTATATTATGCTTTGAATTGGCAAGCGTGTTGATTAAGCCATTACCCATCAATTGGAGCGATGACTTGATTTCAATGATAGAAGCCTTTGCCGAACAGTTCCCAATGGTGGGCAAAGGCCTTCAAAGGATAGTATAATATAGGCTGTTTACTTACAGTGCTTCTATTTTCTTGATGTCTCTCGGTATTGTTTTCTAACGTTTACGCGAACACTGCACATTGAAATGAAGCCTTTTACGGATCTACTCGCGTTTATTTTACACATTACTTTTAATTATTGTTTATCCTGACGCTTCGAAATTTCTCGGTAACCATCGCATTTCCGAATGCAACCGTATATTAATTTCCATGTCCATTAATTATTAGATTTAAATATTAAATGTATGAGAATGTGAATTCAGAAAAACTTATTTTATTGCTGTTTTACGCAGCCGTGCACACGCACACTGAAATGTTGTCTGTTTTCAAATAAACGGTTTCAATGTTTTTTTCTTTCATTAAGCCAGTTGTTTTTTAATAGTTAAAGTGCTGTGCTGTTAATGTGTTGTTCTGTTTTTATTGATTTAATGTGCTATGCTTGTAATGTGTATATAACTCTACATTAATTTGTTAATTTGTTGCTATTTTTAAGTTTCTACTTTGTTTATCAGCTGTTGGTTTTCCAAATCAATAAATAAATAAACAAATTAATTAATAATATTTTTTTTTAAATGCCCTAATATTGGACTTTTTTTCAGAATCTTAAGTTCCATCAGTAACAGAAACGCCAAGCTCATTTGCCAGTTAAGTAACATTAAAGAGAAAATATCATGAACACCTTTCCGTGCAAAGTAACTTAAATTACACATTTAAACTTGCCCAAGAAGTTGTGAAGATCGTGAAAAGGGTCAAAGGGAATGCGAAGTGCCCTCACCTTTGAACAAGTTGCGAGTGAGACATAACTCTCGCTCACCACTTGCGCATCCAAGTACCTATAATTGCCATATGGCATTTTCAGCTTCACCGGGCTTTTTGGGGCCGGTGAGGTTCCTCAAGCCGTGTGAAAGAAAGCACCGTAAGAGATTTTCTATAGGGAACGGCATCACGCACTAATGCGAGTCCACGTGCCCTACTAGATTCCCCGAGGGGTCCGGATCGGATCGGGCGCGAAACAACCCGAGTCTCAAAAGGCTAGGAGCTCGTACATGTCTGTACCTGATATAGAGCGCGTGTGAACCGGATCTTCGTACCCTTGTTCTACGAATACGGTGTCTTAGGCCTAAGCTAGCCACTACACATTTACAGAATACACTTAACATGCACGTATTCTGTAAATGTGTAGTGGCATTTAGAGGATGGGAGATTTGAGAGGCCTACGTTCAGCAGTGGACTAGTATAGACTGATGATGATAATGATGATGATGATGATGATGATGATGTAAATATCCTATAACTGTCCCACTGATGGGCAAAGGCCTCCATTATTTAAACAAAGTCATCACTACAATATGGGTAATGGCTTAATCACCACGCTTGCCAAATACAGGTTGGTGATCACAAACCCGGTCTATGCATCCAAAAACCTGAAACACACTTTGGGCGATGAACCTGTTCCAACTCGGCCACCGAGGCATTTTCTCGTATACCACAACAAAACAAAAAATCTAAAAAAATTTATTTGAAACACGCGGACTCCTCGAAAGTTTTTGAAAAGCGACTTTGCAATTTTATTTTTAACTTTCTGACATTCAGACACGTTTACGAACACTTAAATCGGTTATTAATCCGCCATATTTCACATTAATATTCGATAAAATACAAATTTTACAAAAGAAACACTTCACTTCACAACCACCTTTGAAGCGTAACCTGAATTAACCTAAAAAAGGAAAACTTAAAATTTGCATTGTCACCCATGCGTTCCGATAGTGTTTAACTTTCAAAATGGCCCCTGCCCTACTCCGGCAGTGATTCTTTATACGAGTATAAGACATAAAGTTATTTTAAAATAGCTTTAAAACGAAACAACCTTTAAATAGGCGAGTAAAAGGTCAAGTTAGAGGCAAAACGATAAAAGGTTGCCTGATATAAGCTATATAAGATTTCTATCACCTTGACAAGATAAATACAACGTGTATAACAGAAAGGTGTGGTAAAAATGAAGACATCCAAAGCGTATCCGATCCAGATCTTGTATGCAAAGTTACTAAGACATAACTCTATTAACTTTAATTTGTTACAAAAACACAAATGTTGAAAAAATTTTCACGAGCAGGATTTGAACCTGCACCCTTCTGACATACCGGGTCAGGTTTGGCTTTCAAAGTAAAAAGTAAATAGTGTTGAATAATTTCGGCGGGCTGGTTAGAACCACGAAAGCTCAATTGGGAGAGCACCTGACCCGGTATGTCAGAAGGGTGCAGGTTCAAATCCTGCTCGTGGAAATTTTTTCAAAATTTGTGTTTTTGTAATTTGTTTCGCAACAAAATTTGCGTTAAAAATTAAACAAAACAAAAACATTTTAATTTGTTATGCAAATTTTAATGGATATTGTTATAATTCATTATTTATTTATGTTTATAATTGCTTATGTAGTCCGTACTAAGACTATCAATCACAAAAGATCCCGATGGGTTGAATTGAAGTGCTACTGGGATGGGAAACCTCAGCAGACTAAGATAAAATAAGGATCAATCTTAGTTCCAGTTTCGATTCCCAAAGGCAGGCATTATATACTAGACTAGGCATTATATATAGACTAGACTGCTCGTTTGTCAAGCGTTGTTGTGCCATATCAAGTGGCATAGCATTCAAATATAAATAAATGTATCGATACTAACATAGTTCTAAGTACCATTGTTACTAACAAAAATGAGTTGTAATTATTAGGTACTTGAAATAAAATATTCTATATTCTATTTTATTATTCTTGGTTTGGTTGGTGGTAAGGCTAGTTTTAAGTCCGCCTGGCTACTTCTAACCCAAAACTAACGCTATAACATTATTGTGTTGCTGCAGTAAAAGATAAAATGCCAAATTTTTTAGAGATAACCCAAAATAATAAAAAAAAAACAAAAAAAAAAAAATTAAGAAAAAATAAATTGTCATTAGATTAATATTTCACAGTGCCTTGTTAAGATTTGTAGCAAACGTTGTTATCTGAGTTAAACGTGATGAATTTTGAATTTAAATATTTTTATGAAAGTTTATAAGTATCATCATTATCGCCATTACCACCTCATTTTATGTTACCACTGCTGGGGCATGAGTTTTTCCTATGGATGTTTACACCACAGAGAGAACGGGCCATAAACCTCGTTAACAACTGCTCATGCAGCCACAGAAGAGATATATCGAGTAATGCAGCTGGGACCAACAGTTTTACGAGCTTTCCGAAGCACAATAAATCGAATCGATAAGTAATCATGCGCATTTTACACGTATCAAAATCAAAGCCAAAGTCGAAGTAAAATGTACAGACGTGCCAAAAAACAAACGCATTCATCTCAGCAATGTCGATCAAGGAATTTGAGGAAAACGTGGGCATGTATATAAATGTAAAAAAGCGATAATATTTTTGTATTGTCAATCTGTTGCGCAAAGGTTTGCTCTCCCTCGCAATTGAGCATTTAAACGAACCAGTTTGTTGATTGGACTCGTTCAATTTGATAGAAAGGTCATCGGGAATAAATAGGGCTTGTATGTTGGAGACAATGGAAAATTTATCTCTGTTTTTATTTTTATTTATTTTTTAGGAAGGCCTACGGTTGTCTAACAAGTGTAATTTGGTTTTATCTATCTTTAGGAAGAACAACAGCTATTAAACAAGAAGTAGCAACTAAATAGCCACGGAAACCCTTTACTGCCTCAAAAAAGAAATGGTAAGTACGAAATATAGTGATGCACAAACAAAATACACAGTAAACTAACTTAATATATGATTAAAGAGTCGTACTTAAAGCACAACTGTTTTAGTTTATTTATTTGTTAAGTACATAGATACATAATCTATATAATAAAAATCAATTGCTGTTCGTTTGTATCGCTAAAACTCGAGAATGGCTGGAGCGATTTGGCTAATTTTGATTTTGAAATATTTGTGGCAGTTTAGGGAAGGTTTAAACGGTGAGAAACATAAATAATAACTAACGGAAAATACTAAATACGACAATTCAATTTTGCAATACAAAATGATTTGTTTGTTTTGTTGTCATGGCAACTGTCAAAGCGGTACGAAGTCCGCCGGGTCAGCAAGTAGTTACTTACAAAAATTTGATCTTACAACTTACATAATTAAAATTTTAAGTGGAGATTTGTAAATGGCATTGGTTAACTCACATTGTCTAGTTATAGCTGATATTTGACTGTAAATCTTCCAACCAGCAAATAAATAAAATAAAAAAGAAATACTAATAGTAGTAATGACTTGATTTCAATGAAGGAGGCCTTTGCCCAGCAGTGGGATAGTCATAGGCTGTTTACACACTTACTTCCTAATAGTACTTAATTATTGAACTTAGCAAGCAACTTGCAGGTCAATCCAGGTCCAATCAGGAGGAACAATCCTGCTTTACTGGGCTGTCCTCGCAACTGGACCTCGCTTATGATAAACATCAAGCAGAGCAGAGATTTATTTGCCAATTCATTTAATTGTAGAAAAAAAAGTTTTTGTTTAACTTTTTTTTTAACCAGTCGGCAGCGACGCGGAGGAATTTTTTGACGCCATATTTTAGTTTAGTGATAGTTTATGTTAAGTTTATTTTATTTATTAGAATTTCCACATTGTAATTGTATTGAAGATCGATTAATAAATATTTTTTTGACTTTTAGGTGTTCTTTTTTTTCAACTTTAAAGTCTCTCGATTCCGTTGTAGGCTCTCTTTCTAAGGTCGCGTCGCCATAAATGCGACGTGACATAAACGTAAACAAACAAGAAGCATTCGTCAACAGTATGTATTATTGGATATTCCTTGTAGTACCGCTCCAATCCAAGGTCTCAGGGCATTAGTATGTCTGACTGAAAGGGCTGACCAACTCAGCTCATGTTGTAAATCAACGTTGTGGCTACAAGTTACAACATGAGCTGAGCTGGTCAGCCCTTTCAGTTGTTTCTCACTATACCTTAGATATAAGAAACCTATTGTAATGTTTATGTATTGGAAGCACTGAATAAATGATTACTTACTTACTTACTTACTTAATGGTTTTATTGGCAGGGATTGCGTTTGTATTATCATTATCATCATCAGCTCATTTTTTTAATGTCTCTGCTGCTGGAGCACGAGCCATCTCATTAGATCCATCGTGGATCTGGCCAATAGATCAACGACAAAAAAATCTCAGTAGATCCACACCTCGAAATCAGGATCCAATGAGAGAAAAAAATCTCACTAGATCCATTATGGATCTGGCCAATGGATCTTCTGAGATTGAACGATTATGGATGGATAGGGAGAATGGGCCGTAAACCACCACGCGGGCCCAGTGCGGATTGGTGGTGGTTAACGATTGCTAATGCAGCCGGCACCAACGGCTTTACGTGCCTTCCGAAGCACGGAATATTTATGTTCGTATTATATATTTTATTAATTTTTAATTGATGTACACACAAACAAACAGAAGGGAGAACACAGCAAGAATAGAGAAGTACAAGGGCGCTGCTAATTTCACAGTGAAATTTCTTGCAGCAGGCCCGTAGAAGGAGAAGACACAAAGAAAAGTAGAAGAAGTGCGCACTTTTCACAAAAAAAAAAAAAAATACAGTCGAATTGATAACCTCCTCCTTTTTTTTGAAGTCGGTTAAAAAGAGTAATTTCTATTTATATTTGTTACAATTAGGACACAAAACAAATTACAGTCATAATTACAAAGAAATATTATAGCACACGATAAACAACAGAACTGCAATTCTCAACCTTGTGTACACAATAAATTCAGTACCTACATAGTTTATTTTACCAAAATAAATAAAAAATATAAATAAAGACGAAGATGAAGCGCACTCCATCTGGAATCCTCAACCCGATGATTCCGGGTGAGGTTCCAGAGAAGCTGGCTATCTTATCTCTAACTGTCGGAACACATTTGAGGCTATTTTAACCGCTTCCGTGGTCTAGTGTTTAAGACCCCGGTCTCAGACTTAGAGGTCCAAGGTTCGATTGCCAGTGGGAGCGTGTTTGTACTTGGTTTGGTTGGTAAAAAGGCTTGTTTTTCCGCCTGGCTAGCCACCATCTTATCTGAATTATGTCGCTATGATACCACCATGCAGCATTGTTGTGTTCCGGCAGCTAGAGATAAGATAGCCAGTGCCTCAGTAGTTGAAGATTCCGGGTGATGTGCGCTTTCATCATTGGCCTTATCATCACATACCATCAGATGAGATGTAAGCCAAGTGCTTCCCCAAGGGTATAAAAAAAGATGTTATTATTCCAAATAAATAGAAAGGACTGAAAAATAGTTTCCCTCCCAAGCAACAACGGTTCGTTAAACACAACAAGCGTAGGTCCTGATTTGAATCCTATAGCATTACCGATTTGCATTGCAAAGGACATACATACGCTTTGACTCCTATTGCATTCTGAAGCGATCCACAATGAAATGTTTGTTGGATTTAAAAACTTTCCGCTTTACGGAAAAATACGGCTTTCCTTTTTAATTCCTGGCTCGAAGTCGTGGTGACTTTGAAGTCTTAAAGTATTTGATCTATATTTTATTAAATGCTTAAAAGTAGAATTATTGTAGGAGCTCGATGGTTAAAAAAAAATCAAAATTCAAAATCATTTATTCAGTTTAGGCTACAAGTAGCTCTTGTGAATGTCACTATGCCATCGGTTCGTGAGTCTACTCTGGGCGGGAGATCCTGTACTGAGAAGAACCGGCAAGAAACTCAGCAAGTGTCCAGCTCTTTTCTCCCTTACGGCATCAAAAATATTGGAAAATGCCCTATCATAGAAGGACACTTTCCATTACCAATAAACACAAAAACATAGAAGACAACCACAACATGTAAAAAAAAAACCAAATAAAAAATCTAAGTTTACAAATTTATATCAAGTAAAAGTTTCAATTTCCACAATGTCATACAGTACCACTATATTACTCTAGTAAAAGTCAAAAATTGTTTAAGTAAAACAAAGTCAAACTATAGTTAATAATACTAAAAAAATTTAACAAAAAAAAACCCGACTCCAAAAAATTTTACTGATAAAATTGCACTAAAAAGTAAAAAATAAGCGTTAGACTTATATAGACAATAACTTCATTAAGAAAATATATAGGTACAATTATTGTTATTTTTGGGGCCGGTGCCAGCCAACGAAGTTTTTGAAGCCGGTGCCAGTCTGCGTTTGTAGTCAAAATTTCATGCATAAGATTGAATGTACTATTATGATTATAATATAGTATGTCGTTAAATGTTTAGGTATATTAAAGTTACCTTGGCTGGCACCGACTCCAAAAGTAACAATAATTGTACCTATATATTTTCTCAATAAAGTTATTGTCTATATAAGTCTAACGCTTATTTTTTACTTTTTAGTGCAATTTTATCAGTAAAATTTTTTGGAGTCGGTTTTTTTTTTTGTTAAATTTTTTGTTTATTTCTCGCTTTTTAGTTATTTGTTTCGATCTATTTATCAAAAGCGAATATGGGTAGACCTACTAAACTCGCTGCTCGTATGAGACAGCGCCGTTTAAATGAGACAAGCGAAGAAAACGAGAAACGCCTATCTCAAAGTAGGAAATCAAAAACTGAGTTCCGGTGCCTGTCTTCTTTTGCTTCGTCATAGTCGCTTAACTATCTTAATCGAGATATTTTATCGCCACCCGTGAAATACTTATCATTGAGGATTTCCGATGGCAATCTGTGGTCTTTTTATCAGTTACACTTCATAAAATGATACTTTCTGAATGCAAATGCTTGACTTATTTTTGAAAATACCAAAATCGCGAGGTATGCCTACAATGTTCGAGGAGTTCCCTCAATTCCTTGAGGATCCCATCATCAGAACTGGACCAAATTAAAATGGGTCCACGCGGGAAGCACCAGCTTTCAAATAAAGAAAGAATCATCAAAATCGGTTCACTCAGTCAAAAGTTCTGAGGTAACAAACATAAAAAAAAAACAAAAAAAAAATACAGTCGAATTGATAACCTCCTCCTTTTTTTGAAGTCGGTTAAAAATAAGATAAGTATGTAAGAGCAGACCAGCCTCCAAGTCCACAGGCGGCACCCGTTCACAAGTATGACATATGAATCAGCCATCGCTTCGCTCAACCATATTTTAGGGAACGTAACGACCCGACGCACACGCCACCACCGCAGAGACAATAAATTGAGCATGACACACTCAAGATACTCTAAATAAAAACTTAATGATCTATTTAACGCAACGCTGTTTGTTATCTATAGGACACTGCTGATAAAGGCTATCATATCAGTATAAAAATTATATAAATTAATGGTGCAGTGGGTAACGCGCCCGGTCTGCGATTGCTTAGGTTAAGCCACTTTCGCAAAGGTCGGTCATAAGACTGGATACCAAATATGTATATTGAATTGAATCCTTTGTTGTATATACATTGAAATTTTTGACGTCGTAAAAAGAAAGGGGGAAAAGAAATAAGCTTGCGTAGTTTGTTGCCGGTTCTTCTCAGTACAAAGTCTCCCACCCTTTGTAGACGAACCAATGGCATAGTATCATTCACATAAGAGCTAAGTACCTACTTGTAATCTCAAACAAAAAAAAGTTTAGAATTTTTTGAATTTTAGAATTTTATCGTCTCGAGTACTTCCGTGCTTCAGAAGGCATGTAAAGCCGTTGGTCCCGGCTGTATTAGCATAGCAGTCGTTAACAACCACCGCATCGCTCTGGGCCCGCGTGGTGGTTTATGACACGTTATCCCTTTACATGCTTAAGGGAGGCTCGTGTCCCAGCTGTGGGGAAATAAAATCAGCTGGTGATGCTGACGTGATGATCGTAGCTCGCTTTAAAATCATTGTTTCTGTGGTCTAGTACAGTGTTCCGCAAGTGTGCCGCGGCCCACTGGTGTACCATGGTCATTAGTTGGTGTGCCTCGGAGGTACAAAAAAAAGGTAATCTCAAAAAGTTACATAGATGAAATTAAAAAAAATACAAAGTACGAACAATAACACAGTTGCAAATCACGCGATAATATTTAAAATACGATTTTTCATTTATAGTGTAGGTACCTCCAAAATTAGGAATTATTGCTTATTATTATAAAAGAATATTATTATAATCTTTGCTATTATGTATATGTATTTACAAGACTATATTATTCTTTTACATTAATAAGCAATCTCCTGCATAGTTATGGTAGCCTGGTATTTTATGTTGGAAATATAAAATGTAGTGCACTAATAATATTATTATTTAGTTTTTTTTTTCATCTAAAAACATTTTCTATTTAGATGTTCAAGCCGAAAGTGTATCTCTGGGGAATAAAAGCTTTAATTTTGGTTAATTATGATTTATTTATTTTTCCTTTTTATCTAAATCACATTTCTATTTAAGTGTCCAAGCCGAATGTGTATCTTACAGGATTAAAGCGCAGTTTTATAAAAAGTGTCTCTATGGGGAAAGTGTACCTCTGGGGAATAATTCAAAATTAGAAGTACAGTCGGCGGCAGATCAAACTACCCAAATCTGTCAAATTTCTCCAATCAATATTGATCCTTGTTACCAAACAATAAAGTTCAAAATTGATTGTAGAAATTTGACAGTTTTGGGTAGGTTGATCTGCCGCCGTGTGTACACTATAAATGAAACCTGGAACACAAAAAGTTTACGGAACAATGGTCAGGTAGTTAGAACGCCTAGACGTTAATGCATAGTTGGACGGTAAGCTTAGATTAAATGCTAGAAGCTTCAATCCCCATAGGTTCGTTAGACTGCTAACGTGAAATAATGCCTTACATCATGCGTATTATTAGCTTCTGGATGGGGTAACAGTACCATTATTAATGTAAAGGGTACCGGGTTCTATTCCCAGCCGGGTTTGACCGGGTTGCGAAATAGTAACTAGTAGAAATAAATTAAACTGATAAAAAACAATAAAACCAAATTAAAAAATAAATAAAATTAAAAAGCAGTGAAAAAATTCAGCGCTTACGTCAGCCTTCCCGGTAGCATAGTGGTCAGTGCAGTCGCCCGGATTGCGAAAGACCCAGGTTCGATTCCTGGCTGGGTCGGGTAGGCGTTTAATTTTTTCACTGTATTTTATAAATGTTATAAATATTTAATTTAACTTCAGTGCAGCAGTTAGCATTTAAAAATAAAAAGTAAAAAAAAATAAAGTAAGGCTGTATGGGTTCAATGCTTTTGCCTTCTTCAGTACGGAACAATATTAAACAACAATATGTTTTTAAAGTATACCTAATTTAATAATGCCTTAAAATATAAAAAGTACAACTCTTCTGGACTACATACTGAGCTACCAATGCAATTTATAATCAGCTATTCGACTATGTTGCTCTTAGTAAAATTCCTTGCATTCATAAACTTCATTAAATTCATATACTAAATAACTCTGGCGCAGCTCACTGCGCCGGCTCATCGAGTTAGCTAATAATTGGGCCATGATGGCGCAACAAAATGGAATTTACCAAATGAGCTGCGTAGCGCGCGCCATCATCCGCACGCTGCCGGCCGGCGGCGGCGCGGCGCGGCGGGTTCCGCGCTCACAGACTCACCGATCCGATCCGAACCCTTCGGAGACTCTGGAAGGGCACGGGGACGCGCACTTTTAAGTGTGCGATGCCGTACCCCTCTAGAAATCCTCCGAAGGTGATTCGTTTCAACACGGCTTGAGGTACCCTTTACGTACCTCGCCGCCCCTAAAACAAGCCCGGTGAAGCTGAAAATGCCCCTCGGCAATCAGCAGTCTCTCTCCAAAAAAAATAAATAATCACAGACTCTTTGATTTTCAAACGGAAACGTATTTTGTCATATTTTTTTCAATTATATGAAAATCTAAAAGTTATGTATACTACTCATGTGGCTGTATTGCCTTAAAGTTTAAAGTAGCGCTTCTTTAAGAGGTGAAGGGCCTCATATTATCTCGTGCTCTCGGTCTCATATCTGAGACCATCTTTAATTTAAGAGCTTACTCTGTTACCGATCGAAATAGAAACAACATCTTGCAACATATCAGATCTAAACCAATACCATTAAATCATGATACACCGCTGAATCGTAAATATAGCAATATGGCGGAGAAGAAAGATATAAACAGGCGAAGAATGTTAAAAACATGTGAAGTGTGTTGAGTTGGTGGTACTTTTTTGGTAACTATAAGTATACTTTTCTAATTCGATTTTACTTAATGACCGGCTTTTCTAAATGATACACTTTCCTAAATAGTCGACTTTCTTCAATAGCCGAGATTTCGAAATGATCGAATTTCCTCTATTTAAGTGGTTCACTTTTGTTAATGGTCTGCGTAAATGGTTGACTTTGCTAAATAGTCGACTTTCCTGTGACTTTTCGACTTTCCTAAATAGTCAACTTCCTTAAACCGTTCATCTTTCCGAATCTGTATACTTCACACTTTCGCCACGGTCGTTGGTCGGTACCATCTGAAATACACTTCGCCCTTTCTGAGTCTCTTGCCGGTTCATCTCAGTACAATGTCACCCGCCCTGATAGACTTATGAACCGATGGTATAGTGACATTCATAAGAGCTACTTGTAGCCTAAACTGAATCAATGATTTTAATTTTTTTTTTTTTTTAATTTTGTGTATATCATATTCAATAAGTACGCGTCGGAATTGAACCCAGAAACTAGGGGTACGGGCCTACCATACCGTAAGGCCTTCGAGGCGTAAATTTATTGAAGTTTCATTTCTGAAGTAGTTTTAGGTAGCTTTTTTTAAAATACTACATTAAAATCAGTCGATTATAACCGACTGGAGTCAAATCCCCGACTAGGTAATCAAGAGTTGAAGAACTAAATTAAGACTCCACTAAAACTATGCAGATTAACTAAAGAAGCTCCGAGAAACTGTGAAGTTAATAAGATAAAGTTATTCCTATTTGTTAAAAACTAACATCTCTAGTTTTGTAGAATCGTTTAATGTTCGCTTGAGTGGCTTCTTGGTTCGGCTTATGATCGTGCAAGTTAAGAAACTTTTGCAATGACGGTTCCTTGGATTGGTAACCAATTTAAGATCATCTCGAGATTGGCTCTGCTTTGTTCTGCAATGTTTTTTCTTCATCTTAGCTGTTTGCGATTCCTATATATTTACACGTTTGATTCTATATTTTGAAGCTAAAACTTTGTGCATCTTTTCAAACACATAGATACAAAGAGACGTGTCCCGAAATATTTATTTTTCTTTTGTTGATGGCTTCGTGCGTTTTGCACATTTAGCCAGTGTCAAAGTAATGCTCTCGAGCCCCTGCAATTGCGTAGAGATATAGCGTCACTCAGCGTCTTCTTTGTCTGAGTGGTAGAGCCACGCTGCGTTGCAGCACGAAATGGGCCGGCTCGCCCGGCGTAATACCACCCTCTCACAGAATATCGGCGTGAAACAACGGCACTCGTTGCTATTGTGTTTCGTCCGGTGAGTGAAAGTACCGGAGGCCCATCTCTTACCCCTCCCCTCTCCCAATTCCTACTCCCTCCTCAAGATCCAACTCCTTCCTCAAAGCCGGCAACGCATCTGCGATTACTTTGGTTTTGCGGGTGTCCATGGGCGGCGGTGATTACTTTCCATCAGGTGACCCGCCTGCTCGTTTGCCTCCTTTTAAAATAAAAAAAAATAAAAAAATCTATTGCTTATACCACGGCGAGTGCTCCGAAGAACTCTTTGACCTTACCCACCTTCTCCCTTCCTCCATAGGAGTACGCGTGCTGCTCTCCGGAGTCACCGCTATACTGTCTCGAACATTCCATCGCGCACAAAGAAATTTGGTGACTCGTTTCTTTGTCGCACTTCCAAAACATGGAATAGTCTAGTCCAGCACATGTTTTCCCTCCTTCCTATGACATGGGGTCCTTCAAACGAGGCGTGAAGAGGCACCTTATTCTGGCCCGGCAGGGTGAGGGTGACTGATGCTGCGTTGTTTTCACGCTGCACCAGTTGTCCTTACGTCTGGACTCCATTTCCACTTAACATCAGGTGGAGTGGAGTCATTTGCCGAGCTAAAAATAAAAAATAAAGTTATGTTTTTACAAGCTATAAATAGGTATACGACATTTCTTTTTTTTAAATATATTATGATGATGAATGATAATGGAAATGACAAGTGAGAAATGATACATTCCCCCAACCCCTTGAGTAACTGACAAGTTAGACTACTAACGTAAACGTTATCACAGTAGGCTAACGAAGCTATGGGAATTGAACCGCGATTTCTCGCATTAAAGGTTCCGAGAATATATCTATTCGTTAGGTTACCGCTTCAATGCATCTCTAGTTTGGAATTTGTGCATCTATTTTCATGTCTCTCAGCAAACTTCGTGTTTCAGCTGTTGTCGGATTTATATCAGTTATAGAGTAGGTATATAGAGTTGCTACTACGCCTTTTCTTATTATTAATCAATTTTAGAATGAGGGGAAATACTGTTATTATGTCATATGTAATTGATTTACGATTTATATAAATAAATAAATAAATAAATTTCCTACATCCACACCAACTATCTAGCCCAAGAGAAGCTTCCTTATGAAACTCGTTAAATGGTTACTAGACAACGGATAAACATACTTAAAATACTTAAATATATACTTATTATACATAGAAAACACCCAGACCCGAGACAATTTAGAAAAACAATAATTTCTAAATTGACCCGACCGGGGATCGAACCCAGGACCTCAGAGATGGCGACTCCATGAAAACCGGTGTACAAACTACTCGACCAAGGAGGTCGTCAAACCACTCGACCAAGGAGGTCGATTTATAGTTTTCAGCTCTATATATTTTACACTAAAATCAAAACAAAATAGCTTATCCTACTAATATTATAAACGCGAAAGTTTGTAAGTATGAATGTTTGTTAGTTACTCTTTCACGTAAAAACTACTAAATGGATTTGGATAAAATTCGGCAAACAGATAGTTTATAACCCAGAATAACACATCCTTTATATCCAGATATTCCCACGGGAACAGGAACCACGCTGTGAAACCGGGAACCACGCGGGTGAAACCGCGAGCGGCCACTAGTTATAAATAAACTTTTAAATCTCGAAGATAAAAGTTAATTAAGATTAAATTTTACTTTTTATTCTCAAGTGCTAATTACTGCACTGAAGCTAGATTTAATATTTATAAAATTAATTAAATATAGTGAAAAATTTAAACGCCCGCCCGACCCAGCCAGGAATTGAACCTGGGTCTTCCGCAATCGTTGTGTTATCAAATTTGTGGCATTTCACCTGTAAAGGTGGATCTACATGGCCATCGGTAAGCTGAAGGCTTTGTGCAATATTATTTCTTGTAAATGCAGTTTCAGTTACCTTTTTGAATCGATTCAGCGGTAGTTCGTATTGTGATCACGTAACTGAGCAGTTGCATTCGAATGGCAAGGTAAGCGGATAAGTACAATTTAATAGCGATGTTATGTGCAGCGTACTTGCCGTATATATTTTAGTATTCTGAACTTTATTATGAACCTTATAAATTCAAGTTCAAATTCAAATTCAAAAATCATTTATTCAGTTTAGGCTACAAGTAGCTCTTGTGAATGTCGCTATGCCATCGGTTCGTAAGTCTACTCTGGGCGGGAGATCTTGTACTGAGAAGAACCGGCAAGAAACTCAGCAAGTGTCCAGCTATACAAAATGTTCTATTGAAAAATCTTTTTTTTTAGTTTTCTTGGCAAATGACTCCATCCCACCTGATGTTAAGTGGCAATGGAGTCCAGACGCGAAGATAACTGGTGCAGCGTGGAAACAAACGTAGCATCAGTTAACTTCACTCTGCCCACAAGGTGCTTCTTCACGCCTCTCTTGAAGGACCCCATATTATTATAATAGGAAGGAGGGAAAACGTGTGCTGGTAGACTATTTTGTATAAGTTTCATAATAAAGTTTTGTTTACTATGTGGTATTGGTATGGTGATAACACCTCGGTGGCCGAGTGGCAGAGCGATACCCGAAGGTTCCGGGTTCAATTCCCAGGTCGGGCAAGGTGTGTTTCGGAATTTTTCGATGCATAGCCCGGGTTTGTGATCACCAACCTACATTTGGCAAGCGTGGTGGTTAAGCCAATACCCATCATTTGAGTGATGACTTGATTTCAATGATGGAGGCCTTTGCCCAGCAGTGGGACATTATAGGCTGTTTACTTACTTACTATGTGGTACTAGAGCTGGATGAGAGTAGCCACGGATCGTATTAGTGGCGTGCACTTAGAAAGGCGTTGGTATGCCCAGCAGTGGACTAGCGTAGGCTGATGATGATGATGATCGATGCCATAGTAGGTACTAAAAAAACTGTACAGACCCAATGTTACGTTTGTTCAGAACCAGATTCTGATAAATATACTTTTTAACATTTTTGTGGTAAAAAAGTCGACATTCAGAAAAATTACAAAAAAATAAGATTTTGATTCTTGGTGGAGGGTACACTTTTAGGGTTCCGTAGTCAACAAGGAACCCTTATAGTTTCGCCATGTCCGTCTGTCTGTCTGTCTGTCTGTTCCCAGTCTAGCTCATAGACTCTTAGTACAAAGGAAAGCTCTTAGGAAAGCTGTAATTTGGCATGGATAATCTTAATCACGCCAAGAAAATAGTGAAGTAAAATTTTTTCAATTATTTTTTAGGTTACCTCCCCTACACGTGATGTTGGGATGTAATTTTTTTTGTTGGGGTGTCGTTGGATAGCAATTTAAAAAATATTGCGGGTTTGTGGAAACAGTTTTTGATTGAGGCATCTGTTTGTGAACTATTAAGCTTTAAAGTACAAAATTTTGTTAGAGTCAAGTGTTCTCCCCTGCCAACCAAATGGTTGTTTTTGGATACGTGAAAAAATTCACGGTAAATAGTTGTATATATGACGAAGTTAAAAGGAGAACTATCACAGCTAAGTAGGCTGTACAAGTTTACGAGTAACAGTCGACCAACTTATAAAATGTACTTGGCGCAGTACAAATTCCTCATTGGGAACTACTTAAATAACGTTGTCAGGTGTGTGAAACTGGTAGTATCCGCATTATTGAGATGGGCAACGGAACCCTACACTGCGCGTGGCCCAACACGCACTTGGCCGGTTTTTTGGACTCAGTTTGCCTGGTGGAAGGTCTTGTTCTAAGTATAATAATTTCATAGACTGTTAGTAATTACAATAGACTTTAAACACTAATATTAGTTACAAGAAAAAAATAAAAATGCACATTAAACAAAAAACTAAACAAAACAAAAACGAGTTTGGCGCATTGAATACGACCACGACCACCACCGTTAGAGGACGGTGTATAGTCGCACCCAATGCTTCAGCATCGGTGAGTCCCAGCGGTGAGACATTAACTGACGTAACACAACAATGCAACATTTTTATCATCTCAGATAACAAAGAGATCGATTTCCAAAACTTCAAAATACTATGGTATACTACGGTATGTCAGATGGGTGCAGGTTCAAACCCTGCTCGTGGAAATTTTTCTTCAACATTTGTGTTTTTTCAAAATACTGTTAAGATAATAATAGAAGTATTTGGAAAGGTGATGAAAACTTTACAAGTCGTCCACAAGCTAGATTTGAACCGATTTGAATTGAATGCGATACCTAAGTCCTATCATCCTAGAGTTACTAACATATGTAATGGTTAACACATAAAATGCAATTCCAAAACAGTATATTCTCACTTCGGTATGACAACCTATTTGCTTGTATCCACTGGAAATTATGTTTGAAACTGTTTCGTTCTAGCAACATGAGCAACGGATAAACATATAATATCCGATGGTATCAGTAATGCCTGACATGTTTACGACTTAAAGTCTTATCTACATCTACGAGTACACCTCTACACTGATTTTGTATACATTACAAAATCTGTTTGTATATTACGAGGTTTTATATAAAAAGTATGATAACGGAAACTTTATTTTGTGTTGTGAAAATGTTACGGACTAATTGTGACTAATTATGACAACATCCATCACCTTTTTTTCTTCTTTTCTTTTAGTTGATGGCTTCGCGCGGTTAGTACATTTAGCCAGTGTCAAAGTAATTTTCTTACAAGTTATAGAAGATAAATAGATAATGTTTATTTTGTTATATGATGGATGATGATGAATAATAACAGTAATGAGAAGTGAGAAATGATATACCCGCCCTTGAGTATTTCAGCAAAGATGTGGGGCTATACCAAAACTTCACGCGGACTTCTTGAGAGAATTTGAAAGGTGACGATGCACTATTTTGTTTTATTTGCCAACACATCCACAGAGTTTTCATCGCCAAAAAATAACATAGATTTTCCAAGATTTTCATTAAATTAATACGGGATGACAGCAAGGAAGCAACGTGGTCGGCATTTAAGAACTGACCCTAATTTTTAATGTTTAAAGGACCAAAATGTCGATCCACTTTTGTGCCACTGTCCTATATTGTTTTACTAAAATATTTACCATAATTTCTGTATGTATAGTCGACCATGAAATTGCTTTATCACTTTTGACAAAAACTTCAATTACTTACAATAAAATTTTGCTAAGGCTCATTGGCAATAATGACAACGTATCTGTCACTTGGTCTTTTAAACATAAATAGAACTTGTTGTTTTATTAAATGCAAACAAAATTCACTTCTAAGGTGGTAAAGCAATTTTATTGTCGACTATACTTGCAATATTAAATGTTATTGTACGAGTGTACTCAATGCAAGATCACTGGCAATTGCTGGATGAGAGTAGCTGCGGATCGTGCTTAGTGGCGTGCACACGGAAAGTTATGTTCAGCTGTGGCTTAATAAGGGCTGATGATGATGATGATGATGGTGATGACGCATGCCATTGTATGCCAAATTATAAAGTGTCTGTTTTTATTTATTTATTTTTATTTATTTATTTATTAAGGACAGTCAGCGAAAACTTGTACTAACACAAAAAAAATATGTAACAAACAATAACATCTTACATGCTAAGTACAGCCTTCTATTATTGACCGCCACGGCATGCAAATGTGGAGAGTTTGTGTAAATTTTAAAAGAGGAAAAACTACATAATTTTTTTAAGTAATCAGTAATAAAAAAACACAAATGTTGAAAAAATTTCCACGAGCAGGATTTGAACCTCAGGTTAGAACCACGATAGCTCAATTGGAAGAGCACCTGACCCGGTATGTCAGAAGGGTGCAGGTTTAAATCCTGCTCGTGGAAATTTTTTCAACATTTGTGTTTTTGTAATTTGTTCGCAACAAAATTTGCTCTAAAAATTATATAAACATTTTATAAATAGCTTGCCTACTTCTTAACTGATCTTTAGTATTTGTAAAAATATTATGATCGGATGTTAATGACGGTAGTTGTTCACATTGAATGGGCGCCTTTGGCTTTCAAAGTAAAAAGTAAATAGTGTTGAATAATTTCGGCGGGCTGGTTAGAACCACGATAGCTCAATTGGAAGAGCACCTGACCCGGTATGACAGAAGGGTGCAGGTTCAAATCCTGCTCGTGGAAATTTTTTCAACATTTGTGTTTTTGTAATTTGTTCGCAACAAAATTTGCTCTAAAATTTATATAAACATTTTAATCAGTAATAAACTTAACAATATAAATAAGAGCAAAACATATACAACAACTCATTTCAAAAAAAAGAATAAAGAATTACATAGGGTTTACGTAGCTCTCGGACACCAGTTTTCTAAATTTGGGGGCACCTAAATGAAATACGTCAATGTCAGCGTTGGATCGTGACACAAAATTATAATGTCGCTGTAGCCTATTAAGTGTAGAATGGTGACCCAAGTTACTCTTAGAGAGTTGCTCCGAAAACAGATTAAATCTACTGATGCGTGGCAATTTTCTTGGTACGTTAATATTGATTTGCCCTAGGAGATTTAAACAATCGAGGTCACCACGCATCAACTTATATAGGAACATGTCAGGAGGAGTCTCCTTTCCCTTAGCGGCTTAAGTTTAAAATGTTCAAGGCGACTCGAGTAGGAAGTGAGACTTTTGACGAGGAAGAATCGAAACGACAGGTGCCACATAATCCTTCTCTGGACACTTTCGAGGCGTTTTATATGAATGTCGTATTGCGGTGACCAAACAGTACTACAGTATTCTAGTCCAGACCTCACGAGACTGTTATAAATAGCCAAAATAGCAGTGGGACTTTTGAAGTCCTTAGTACTTCTTAGAACAAAACCCAACATCTTAAAACCATGAGTAACTATTTTGTCTATGTGAATGTGAAATTGTAATTTAACATCCAGATGTACTCCAAGGTCTTTTATAGTTCTCACTTCTTCAAGAACCATATCATTAATCGTATATGCCATTGGAGGAGAGGTTTTGTTGCGAGTGAACTGGATGCACTTGCATTTACCTTCGTTCAGAGTCATACGATTGTCGACACACCACTTAGTAAATCTGTTTAGATTTTCCTGTAGTAGGATAGTATCATGGGTGGTTACTATTGATTTCATCACCTTCAAGTCATCTGCAAACATAAATATTTTGGAGTGCCAAAAAGATGATGCAACGTCGTTTATAAAAATATTAAAAAATATTGGACCCAGATGAGAGCCCTGAGGTACGCCAGATTTTGCCAGGATTACATTTGAACAGAAACCGTTCAGCACCACCCTAGACATCCGACCAGTGAGGTAAGACTCGCACCAAGACGTAGTATAGAAATCGGCCTACCTACAACAGATGCATCACCCGATTTATGTACGGGTACGATGCGAGCTTCTTTCCAGAGTCTAGGAAATACGCCAGCAGAAAACGATTTATTAAAAATAATAGCCAAAGGGTGAGCAAGACCTTTAGCGCATTCTGCAACAAATTTGGAAGGAATTCCGTCAGCCCCTGGACCTTTATGACGATCAAGTCTTTTTAATTTATTAAATATTTCTAAGGAAGTAAAGACAGGAGTCTGAATATAGTTTGTAGCAAGAAAATTGTCGCTCTGGAATGGCTTTGGTGGGGGTTGGTCAGTATGATACACGGAGGAAAAGAATTTCGCAAACAGGTTGCAGACTTCATTACCATTCGTGGCTGTATCATTGAAATAGCTCATTTTGGAAGGATAAGAGTTGCTCTTTTTTCTTTTTTGTTTTAGAAATGTCCAAAAATATTTCGGGTCAGATGCAATTGACTGTTCCACGAGTGACAGATATCTCTTATAGCTTAGCTTAATTAGAATTTTACATCTGTTCTGTAACGTCACTAGACTTATGCCATCTAACGGGTTTGTATACTTTTTAAGACGTACTCTCATGATATTTTTCTCACGTAAGAGCTTTATAAGCTCCTTACTATACCAGGGAGGGTAGCCATTTGATTTCGCTACGCACTGAGGAACGTGTTTACTAATACTAGTTTTGAGAATTCCGTAAAAAACCTCAACCATCTCATCAACCGACGTACAAAATTCAAACTCATCCTCCCAGCAAACAGAATCCAGATCATTATTTATTGAGTCGTAATTCGCTTTATGAAAGTTGGGCCTGGGTAGCACTTTTTCGGACAGGTTTTGGCAGTAAGCCGATGCAGTTATGGTAAACTCTAGCGGTGGATGATAAGTTTTAAAATGTTTATGAATAATTGAATTAATAATCAAGGGTAAACATCAAATATCATTGGAAATTAAAGCAAGACCAATTTTTCACAGGCAACGCCGTAGGCTTAAGCTAGTATAAATTAAAGATTGGATCTCATCTGATACCAAAACTTCAGTAAAAGGCAAAACGTAAAGAGAATACAAATTAGTAGTAGCAAAGGAATTTAAACAAAAAGTTTAATACAACTATTAGTGTTGTATCTAATTAATCGGGCGTTACTTGGTGTATTACCATTACATAGAAAATGCAAATAAAATAATATAGTATCTATATATTAAGGCGACACAAACACACGACTTTAATAAACCATGCTCGCTCCGAGCGACGGATTTCCAAAAACATTCCAAATTCCATCTCTAATTTGTAGTGATGGAGTGGAGCGAATGGAGTTCCCGTGAATTGGGGCCATAAGGCGACACAAAATGTACCGACCTTCGTCGAACGGTTAGTTCCGCTATGGTATGGTTCCGCTATGGCATCATCAGAAAATGCCTAACAAAAGGTCCCGCTTTGGCACCCTTCAGTTTTTGGGACTGACGAAAAGAAAAGTCTTACGATGTTTTATAAAAATATACACCACATAGCCATTAATAGCAAAAAAATTAAAAAACCTGGACATTATCAATATTTAATCATAAACTTTTCTTTTCAATTGTACCTTCTATTGGTTGACGTAGATCTAATAGATGGGTACCATAGTGGGACTTTTTGGTAGGCATTTTGCGAGGGTGCCATAGCGGAACTAACCCTCGTCGAATAGTTTAAGACTACAATTTGACTAACGAATCTAAATGGTTGACATAGGTAAATTCATGTATTTATCTTGAGTCTGCTAGATCAAATACACGATTGTATAATTTTCACTAGATCATAAATATTTTCGAAAACACCTCTAAAAAATCACTATTGTTGAAATGACATTGAAGTTGTTTAATTTATATGCTTGGAAACCACTCAAATACATTGATAACATCAATATTCGTAATTTAATAGCTGTTTATATTGATGACTAAGTCCAATTTTTTTTAAATTTATTATCTTAAGATTATGTTAATTTCTAAGCGTTCTCAATTGTCGCTACGTATATTCGACCTTATGACAGCGCCAGTAAGGATCAACCGTTTTTAATGTTCATAAAATGAGGTGTCTTAATGAAGTTATAAATAAGATATAGAAGATATAATAATAAGATTTGGAATAGTTTAAGGAGTGGGATAGATAAAATTTACGTAAAACACAAAATGCTGACGATTTAAGTCTGTCAATATCAAGCAAAAGTGAGTGAAAATTAATATTTTTTTTAAATTTGTGGTAACGTGTGCTTAGCTTACCTACAAGCACTCAAGCTGCAACACTTAACAGTTTTTAAAAATTAATAACGGTGGAATTGCGACCACCGGGCGTCACGAGTAGTGTTTTTCCCGCTAACATATTCGTTTAACAAGCTTGGCTGCATGCAAGCAGCGCTTTTGCACTCACAAAATATATGCACATGCGCAGTACACATGCATGTATCATAGCATAATTTGTTTTTCTCTCTCTCCACAAACCTCGATTGGAAAAATTGTCTTCTAAAGGTAAGTCAGGTGGGCTTACCAGCCCTGTACCGTTTTCACTATATTTGGTTAAATTTATGTATTTGTCATGTGCAATAAAGAATTTAATTAATCATTTGGCACATCATCCTAGCTTACGTTTGGTCTCCATTAACATTTAACAAAGGCTGAAGTTGAGATATTTGCATGCCGTAATAAAAAATATAAGTACATTAACCCTTCCATGAGAAAACCCGTTTGACCTTACTTTATAATTTCGACCTACATTTTGGTCCCTTTCGCTATGAGAATAATAAAGGTAAGGAAGCGTTTTTATGAACAGATAGACAAACGAACGGACGAAATAGCACCCTATATGGCAGTGCTCGACAGGTGCAAGTGATCGACTCTTTAAAAAAAATTTACTGTCCCACAGCTGGGCAAAAGCCTCCATCATTGAAATCAAGTCATCACTACAATTGACAGGTATTACCTTAATTTAAAGAACCCTATAAGCCAGTTTATTTGCAACAAATACCTTCCAACGGTTGTAAAGGAATGCGTATGACATTTTGCTAACAAACTTATTTGTATAGAAATTAAACTTTGTATTAAACTTCGACCGTCGCCTTATCCCAAAACAACTGGTTTGGGAGACAACATAGAAATTTTACGTTTAATGCGAAGATCTGCTCGTGACGTGACTGCGTTACACACAGCGGGCTAGTATAAGAGCCAGGATTTGTTTTTGTTACATTTTTTTTGCGTTAGGTTTGCGAATGTTGCAAATAGTACATATAGGATTGGTTGAGACGTCCATGGACTCAATAGGTAGGTACTACGTACAACCTTTATAATTCCATGCACACTCCACACCAAGTAAAGATCGAGTGGCAAAGCGTTCAGTCTGATCAAGGTCCTGGGTTCAATCAACAGGTCGAGCATAGTAAAACAAAAAAAAATGTTTTGGAATGATTGATACATAAGCCTCCTAAGCCCCCGCGATTAGTGTCGATTAGTACCGACCGCAAATCATAACAATTTGTGAAACTGACTTTGAACTACTTACTTATTATTTTACGTTACGCTAAGAATTATTGTATCAATTTTTAAGTGAACTTTACTTATTATTACTTATTATTATTTTTAGCAATAATTAATTTACTTTTATTATTATTATTCGTAAGCATTTACAGTTATTGTTTTCACCTAGCGTGGCTTTTAATTTTTTTACTTGTATTGTTGCTATTTACTTAGCTTTACTTTTAATTACTGTATGTTCTTCTCTGGTTAGCAAGATGTACGGGCTAGCCGCACATATTTATATTGACATAGATTTTAATTAGCTAGTCTAAGCATTACTTCGCTAATTACTTTATAATTGTGCAATTTGGTGGAAACAATAAAGAGTGTATATCCAGGAATAAGAACAGCAACCCACATTTGGCAAGTAAGCGTGGTGAATAAGCTAATACCTGCTAAGGAGGCAATTTAGCTCAACAAAATGTAAGTTTATATAAAAAAATAAACATAATTAGATGCCACTCAAACAAGTAACAGTCACTCCTACATGATTAAAAATAATAATTTTAATTCAAATACTTTCATGTTAACTGTTCAAGTTAAGTGCTCTTAAATCGCCAATTAAGAACTCCTGAAGTTTCCTTTATCTCTATCGAGAGATTTACGAGGGACATAAGATATTTCCCGTCTATATAAATTTGTCGAATGCTTTCTTAGCTCAATTAAAATCGGCCAACTGTCTTTTTAACCGACTTCAAAAAAATAGAAGGTGGCTCAATTCGACCGTATATTCAGTGGTGGACATATAATTAGAAACACTACCAACGGAACTTTAGGCACGGCAAGCACCAAGTTCTATACAGCTTTAAAAAAACATTACTGTGTAAAAAAAAAAATAATAATAGTTTTATTACTGGTTGATTTTTTCTAGTAAAAAAATTAATAATGTATACTTTTGGAGGTTAATTTAAAACAAAACACAAACGCATGGTCGGGCTAAATGGGCTAAGGAGGATTCTATAGGTTGAAAACGCACCGTGTAATGAAGCATGTCTCCTAGCCTAGCCAAAGCAGTTGAAATCTGGTCGGGCGGTGATTACGTCTGGCGCGCGATCCATTAGTGCTGACCTGATTTCCACTAAAGAGTGGACCTTCTTTCCCTGTTCAACATGAGTATTGGGGTGGCGTTCGCGTTCAAATCGTTGAGCACTTGTTGAGGAAATGTGTTGATGAATTAATCATTTTCAAGTCTTTGTTAATCTGTAACGGAAAAGGAATTGGCTGTCACCAATTGGGCGATTCTGCTATATTGAAGCAACCACAAATTGTGTAAAAGTGAACTGATGTTTATATTTCGACTCGGTATGGAGATAATGTTAGAATTAGGAGAATAAGACACGATTAGGGTCGTTTAAAAATATATTCACCGTTACCTCTTAATTTTGTCAGTTTTAGAAATTTTTGCTTTCTGAGAAATCAATAAGTAAATGTTTTTTCTTTCTTTCTTACCCTTTAGGCGAGCCAGGACAGATTCGTATTAAATAAATTGAGTTTTAGGCTAGAGTATGAGTAAGTACGACTCTAAGGTTGCCAGTTTCTATTTAATTTGGATTCTATGTAGGTTCGATTATGAATAGAGCATTTTCTAAGTTATCCGCCGATTTCACACCTTTTTTGGAGGACGTAAATAACAGATACATGAATAAGCATACTTTTATGAAGCATGTGTAATCATTTGTTAACGATAATCATTCTAGTTTTAAGCGTACTCTTGAAGCGTACTCAAATCTACCTCAATTCAATCCCTTCTACTAAACTAAAGAACTAAAATAATGTTTAGCTAAAGTCTAACTAAAGCCTTACTAAAGCTTTACTAAAGCCTAAATAAAGTCTAACTCAAGCCCTAACTAAAGCTCAACTTTACTACTTTACCTACTACATAAAGACTCAATCCCGTCATATATACGAGAACAAAATCAAACAAACGTTACCATTAAAAAACCATATAACATATAACATCATATAACCGCGCTATGCGTCCTTGTTATTTAAAGGAATTGCTTTCCGACGTTATTGGTATTGCGATATTACTCGGAGTTGAGTGTTTTCTTTATTGTTTGCTGAGCTGGTTCACTGTTTAATCGAAATTATTGCTTTTTATTATACTTTTATAAATAACGAATGGAACAGTTGATCATACCGATTCCCATTAGAACACGTTCTTGTTCTAAAAATAACGGTGGAACAGTAGTTCAGTGCATACTGATTATCTTATCTCTAGCTGCCGGAACACAACAATGCTACAACATTGAAGTTGTGGCAACATAATTAGATAAGATGGTGGTAGCTAGCGAGGCGGACAAAGAAGCCGTACCACCCACCAAACCGAGTACGCAAACATGTTCCCCCCACTGGAAATCGAACTCGGGACCTTTGGGTCTGATACCGGTGGTCTTAACTACTAGATCACAGAGGCGGTTAATAATAATACGTGATACAATTATTATATAAACAAAACTGTATTACCATATTTGAAGGGAATTAGTGTATACTTAATTTATTTATTTACAGTTGCCAACTAAAATACACAAAATCCTCTTTCCCACGCTTACAAAGCTAAATTAAACAAAGGCATTATTATTGGAGCACATAAAGAGTACATAAACATTTAAACGACTATCCCCTCTTGAGTCAACTAACAGAATTCATACAAATGGCAGACATTTATCGCGTTTACACTGTGCTAACATAAATATTTGTTACCAGTTTATGAACTGAAAGAAAATAATTTAATTCGGAGAAAGAGATTCGAGAGTCGAGAAGTTAAACCTCGTACAGGAGTACGTTCAACAAAAAACGAAATGTTAACATTATTTGTTATACCCGAGCGGAAATTGTTTTGTTTTTTTTTTATCATTGTTGGCGTTTACTATTAATATAGTACAGTCAACAGCAAAAGTAGATGATGTTTACTAGATTTAAAAATTAAGTTTCGATAATGTAAGTCGGTATTTTCTATATAACTATAGTCAAATCGCCCGTGACCACGGCCGTTGTAACTCGGTCGAAACGTCGGGTATAAAGAAGGTATGATACCTTTTTACTAATTAGTTTGCGTTAATCCCCGTTTAAAGGAGGACGGGCAAAAATATATGAAAGCATACCTAGGAACCAATAACAACATGCGATATATCATTGGAAAGATTTTTTATTGTACTTTAATTATTGTTATGGTGGGAAGTCTCAAGCTGCTGTGTAAAAAAAGTTAAGACGCAATAAAGCCAAACTCTTCCTTAAAAATATTAGGTGTTTATTTTTATGTTTATCATCAATTTCTTGATTTTTTCAAAATCACAGAATCCGATAAACAAAGCCAAAGTATTATTTATTTATTACCATTAGCAAAACATGCATACCCACTTTTTTTTACAAGTGACAGTTCTGTTCAATATGGCCGACTAATTAACTTCAATCGATCTATTGACGATCGATTAATACTTATCGGTTTTAGTTTTCTATAATGTATTATTTTGTAATTTTACACTAATATTGATAAAACTTATTCGATCAGTATTTGTCTGCACAGACTACTTGAGTTTTAGTACCTACTTAAAATGACGTAATGCTTGTTAAACCACTTTATAATTAAATTCTGAAAAAAAATATTTTTGTTTATGTCTGCTTTATTGTGCCATACATAACTTTTGCCACACAGTGATTTGGTACTTCCCGCCATAACAATAATTAAAGTACATAAAAAATCCTTTCCAATGATATATCGCATGTTGTTATTGGTTCCTAGGCAATAATGCCCGTCCTTCTTTGTTTAACTATAGTCAAAGTCTGCAGGTACTAGTAGACACTCGAAGGTTTTTTGATATTATGCTTTTTAAAAGATTTGATTTTCATACTGATTTCATATTTTGAAACTTGACCATCAGTTACCTTTGCTGACTGTACTTGGTTCTTCCATGGGGTTGTATCTGGGTTTTTTATTAATAGCATAAAAGTTAGTTTGTGGTCTAGTGGACTTCCAGCTCTTAAGACCGGTGTTAGATTAACGGGTTTGATTCAGTGCTCCCAGATACCTTGATAGAATAAAATTTAAACTAAATTGTAACATTTTGGTTTACAACACACACATATTTATACACATTTTATACATTTACATAACTTACTTTTGTTTTATTAACTTATTTGGTTGTTCGGCAACGTCTAGCTTATACTTGCTGTCATTCAATACAGTACTGAGGGCCTAGTTTGAGTTATTTTTGACGTCACGTTGACGAAAACGAGAAATTGTATGGCAAATTTTAACTCTTCTCGTCTGTCGCCAGGAGGTGCTGCCGCTGCTTTAATGCTATACTAATTTTTTGTTTATGTAAACGTAATCGGATGAATACGGATAGTAAACAAAAATCACGCTACCACCCAGTAAGTACATTAACAACACCGTATGTGTTGTAGGAGGTATTAGAGGAGATAATGGCGTCAGAATGAAATCCGCTGCCACCCAAGGAACGAGAAAATTAACATCCACGAAATAGCCTTTCGTGCCGATCAAAATGGCTGCAGTTCTGTGCAGCTAGTGGATCTGCCATTCAACTCGTCCGTAGCTGTTAAAATGCGACGGGTCTCGTTGTTGCCTGTAAATGAGGTTTTCGCCTACGCCTTGAGTTGTGGCATCAGTATTCAACAATGACAAGTGATCGACACTTCTCCATTAATCACTAGAAACGGGTCAACAACTGATTTGAGACTTTAGCGACATATGAATACAGGCAACCTAGCGTCATCCCAGTAAAATTTCAATTGAATCCTACTAACTATAAACGCGAAAGTTTGTAAGTATGAATGGATGTTTGTTACTCTTTCACGTAAAAACTACTGAATGAGTTTGGATGAAATTCGGCATACAGATAGTTTATAACCTGGATTAACACATAGGATAGTTTTTATCCCGATATTCCCACGGAAACGGGAACCACGTGGGTGAAACCGCGAGCGGCTGCTAGTTCTTGGCGACGAAAACAGTGTCGAGCATTGGGCCTAAAGTGTCGAACACTCCACTACGATATGTCAGTCAATGATCGAAATGTCAGTCTTCAATTTTTGGACGTAACACGTTCGTGTCTGTTTTATCTATCTTCTTACCCTTACTAATATTATAAATGTGAATGTGAGCTTGTTTGTTAGACTAAGCGTATGCTGAGACGCAGGCGACGCAGCTCTGCGCAGCGCAGAGCAGAGCAGATTTTGTAATGCATGGTCGTGCCAAGAGCAGCGTACGCTGCGGCGCAGGCACGTGCGACGCAGACATGTGCCTGCCCTGCCCTGCGCCTCGTTGTAGTGCCGGCACAGATTTCTGCGCGACGCGTGCGTGTAGACACGTGTTTTTTTACCATTTTTAATTTTGTAATAATGACAGAACAATTAACAGAACTCTCTCGATAGTACAAATTATCCTTTACTAGAACGCCCGTAAAGTAACAACAACTGACATTATCAGACTCTGACATTGACATTGACAACTCATGTGTCCGTGCTGTGCGTCGCAGCATGCGTTCGCGGCGTATGTCTGCCCCAACTGCCCTGCCCCGCAAAATCTGCACTGTACTGTGCTGCGTCACCTGCGTCTCAGCATACGCTTAGCCTTACGCTTTCACGCAGAAACTACTCAACCGATCATCATGAAACTTTGTACACATTTACACAAAGGTATTGGGAAGGATATAGGATACTTTAAAAAAATATATATAAATATTTAATCTTCTAATACAAAATGATTTGTTTGTTTTGTTGTCATGGAAACTGTCAAAGGTGAAATGCTGTTCGTTGGTAAGCATATCACTTGGGAACGGCTTATCGGATTTGAAAGACCATGACTCGGACTAGGATATAGGATACATTATATCATGGTGACCGGATAGTGTAGTTCATCCGGATAGATAGTGTTCTTGCAAACGAAGTCGCGGGAACAGTAAGTTGTTAATAAATAGGTACTGAGTGTTGTGACAATTGGATTTATTCTGTGCAATTGGTTTAATAATAATCTTTATTTGTATGAAGGACGTTAACAGTAACAATAGTTATGTACAATTATTTAAAAAGAGTAAACGGCCTATTCATTGACCCTTCACAAATTTCTTCAGCTTATTAATATTATAAGTATAGCTTTTTTAAGAAAGTGTTAACGGTAAAGATAAAAAATGTAACCGGTATATTTTAATTGTTATTCAAACTATCACAGTCAGAATTCTTTTTACGATTCAGATAAAAAAAATTGCTGATCCATGTCACCATGTATACTAGTCCTTCAGTCGAAAACTTAATTTATATGTATAAACCCTATATAGAATGATGATGAATGATAATAGAAATGAGAAGTGAGAAATGATATACCCCCAACCCCTCAAGTATCTCAGTAAAGATGTGGGGCGTTACTAAGTCCTCAAGCGACTCCTTGAGAGAATTTGAAAAGTGACGTTGCACTGTTTTGTTTCATTTGCCAACACTCATGCACACTCACGAACACTTAACGGTTAATAATCCACCATTATTTCACATTAATATTCGACATAACACAAATTTTAGAAAATAAAACAAAACCGCAGACATGACTCTTCACTTTCCCGTCAAGAAGTCCTGTCACATGATCTTTACCAAGTGTTGACACACTAAAAATATAACTGCGGTCTACGCGTCTAGACTCCATTTCCACTTAACACCAGGTGGAGTGGAGTCATTTGCCGTGCAAAACATTAAAAAAACCGTTTATAAAAATGAAAGAAAAAAGTGTTACAAGAAATCTCCGAAGTCAGCTTGTCTTATGCTAATAAGGTTGCTATTAAACCCGACGCGAGCGTTACGAATCGCCATGACAGCGTACACAAGCCTCCTTAAAAGTAGGGATGTAAACGATGCATCGTTGTTTTTAAAACATCGATGTCTTAAAAGAAAAACATGATTCAAGTTTTTAACTATCGATGTTTTATATCGAAGTTTAAGCTGACAGACTTGATCTATAAGACTGACATTTGGATGTATGGGCTACAATTTCTTTTTGCCTTACCTATTATGAGAGAGCGTTCATTTTTTATTATCTTTAATTATTAGAGATTTTTTTTTACATTATGTGATGACGACTATCCCAAGTATCCCATCATACCTTGTTCACAAGAATTTAACAAGTCAGTGTTAACTTTGATTTATAGTCCTACTGCTTTTTTAGTAAATTTTATTTTTTTATTAGTAAACACGTAAATAATGTAATTTTTGTACGCTTAAAAAAATATCAATGTTTTCAATGCTTCTAGACATCGATGGTTTCTTCAGAACATCTATGTATCGATATATCGATGTTTATCTGGCACGATGTTTGCATCCCTACATAAAAGCTGTTTAAAGAATACTTATCTTTTATTTCCTGAAAAAGAATTTCTTTTATACAATGATACGTCAGCTGATTCAGTCGTGTTGGGATTAAAGGCATCCGTTCAGTTATTGCCTTGGTGGAAATACGGGCCATTACGAGCCATTATGATCCATTATAGACCATTACGTGACATTACAAGTTGTTGTTTTTCTTTGGTAATTTCGGGACTTTTCTATTGTCTTGTAGGGAGATCTTTGAGAGTAGGGTTGTGATCGATTGAAGATATATTTACGAAGAACTGTTTTTTATCGCTTTTATGGTTTAGTTGTTCACCTGAAAGGTTTCTGGTTAGATTCCCAGGGTTGGTAAATATTATTTGTCGATGGGTCAGTGGTAGAGTTTATTGTAGATCCCTATGGCCAGATACAACCATATTATCTCAATCTGACACCTTAACAACAATGTTAGCATTGTTGTGTACCGATAGTTGAAATTCAAAATTCAATATCATTTATTCTATTTAGGCTACAAATAGCTCTTATAAACGTCATTATGCCATCGATTCGTAAGTCTACTCTGGGCTGAGACCTTGCACTGAGAAGAACCGGCAAGAAACTCAGCAAGTGTCAAACTATTTTCTCTATTACAGTGTCAATTACAGTGGCAGTTACAGATAAGATAGCCAGTTCTTCAGCATTTGAGGGATATGGTTGAGGTACGCAACCTTCTTCGGCCTAATCATCATTTAACATCAAGTAAAATAAAGGCAAGGAGCTAACTCGTAAGGAATCAATAAAAGTTTAGTAACTTTGTTTCTTTCACCACAAATCTTGGTTGGAAGAGATCTCTCAGATCTTATTAGAGATAAGCCTACATTGGGCAAGTTTTTTCTGTTTTAAGCATCATCCAAGTTAAATAAGTGTAATAACAAAGATAAGAATAATTTTGCACACAATTCTAGCTTACATTTTGACCCTAATTTCGCTTTACATTTCGAGTTAAGTCATAAGGATCCCGTAATTAAATAAAATAAAACATGAACCCCTATAACATTTGACCCTTATTTCTAAAGGTGGTAAAAAAGGTAAAAAGTTAAAGGTTTTTTAAAAGGTATTTAAAAAGTAAATAGTGTTAAATAATTTCGGCGGGCTGGTTAGAACCACGATAGCTCAATTGGGAGAGCACCTGACCCGGTATGTCAGAAGGGTGCAAATTCAAATCCTGCTCGTGGAAACTTTTTGAACATTTGTGTTTTTGTAATTTGTTCGCAACAAAATTTGCGTTAAAAATTATATAAACAAAACAAAAACATGAGTTAAAGTCTGTTAAAAACAGATACTATCGCCAACCCTAATAAAAAGCCACAGTATATATGAATAGCGTTCGCAAAAACTACGATGCGATATCTCGTAGAAGTACCAGAGCCCATGAGACTATTTTAGTTCGTCAATCGACTTCAGATAAGTCGATAATGCGGAACAGTTTGAGCGTACCCGCTCTTAGATTATGGTAAGACAAACGCTTATCTTCCTCATATGTTTACGAATCGGGAATAGAGAGTTTTGTAAGTCCACAGATTTTGTGTTCTTTGTTTTTCTAAGAGCAAAATGGTTTTGTAATATTTGGTGGACAGACGGCAGTCGGACTGTATAAAAGCATGCTTAATCATGCTTTTGATAAATTGCTTACTATTGCTATATTTATGACTAGCGGCCGCTCGCGGTTTCACCCGCGTGGTTCCCGTTTCCGTAGGAATATCGGGATAAAAAGTATTCTATGTGTTAATCCAGGTTATAAACTACCTGTATGCCGAATTTCATCTAAATCCATTTAGTAGTTTTTACGTGAAAGAGTAACAAACATCCATCCATACTTACAATTTTTCGCGTTTATAATATTAGTAGGATTTACCTGAAACGCCTCGGTGGCCGCGTAGAAAAGCGCTCGGAATGAAGGTCCCGGGTTCAATTCCCAGGTCGGGCAAAGTGTGTTTCGGGTTTTCTGATGCATAGCCCGGGTTTGTGATCACCAACGTGATTTGGCAAGCGTGGTGAGATGACTTGATTTCAACGACCAGAGGCCTTTGCCCAGCAGTGGGACAGTTTCAGACATTTATAGATACTCTTTACCTGAATATAGCGGATGTAGTTAAAATAAGGATAATTATGAAATTAGACGCGGATTCCAATTAACATACTGTTGTCATAGACCTAAGAAAACTAGTGACGTCATATTGTCCTCTTTAACTCACTATATTATAACTACTGATATATTATAACTACTGACTATTATATTATAACACTATATTATAATACTTACTTCCCTGTGTGGTGCCGGGGATAAAGAATTGCACCACCCCATCTCTTCCTGTGGGTGTCGTAAAAGCCGACTAAGGGACCATTCCAGAGGATGGGCAGCATCTCTCTGAGGTTACCCTCAACCTACTGCGATCGCCAACCCGCCTGCCAAGCGTGGCGATTACGGCAAATACCCCTCATATCCTTGGGGGAGGCCTTTGTCCAGCAGTGGACGTCTTTGGCTGAGATGATGATGATGATGATTATAACTACTACGCCGGTAATATTTACGTAACCAGGCAACTAAATTATGTTGTTTTTGCCCTAGGACCTTTGTTGAAATAACAGTAGTAGGGCTCCTTTGACATACAAATAGTAGATAGTGATGATAAAGCACGGGTCGTAAAGAGCCACGATAGCATTATTGGTAGAGTACCTGGCCCGGTATGTTAGTGGGTGCGTTCCATTCTCGCTCGTGGTAAATTTTAATTCTTCTCCGTATTGTAACTTTTCCGTGACAAAATTTCCATAAAAGGACATCATTATTTTGGGCCTTTTTTGAAAGTGCCGGCCAACAAATAAAATGGTACGTATTATTAGAACTAGCTATTTGGAGTAATCTATACTAATATTATAAAGCTGAAGAGTTTGTTTGTTTGTTTGTTTGTTTGTTTGTTTGTTTGTTTGTTTGAACGCGCTAATCTCAGGAACTACTGGTTCGAATTGAATAATTCTTTTTGTGTTGGATAGTCCATTTATCGAGGAAGGCTTTAGGCTATATAACATCACGCTGCGACCAATAGGAGCGAAGCATCAGTGAAAAATGTTGCAAAAACGGAAAAAGAGCCTAAAAAATTAAAAATGCTGCCGAAAGTCACTATTCCACGCGGACGAAGTCGCGAGCACAGCTAGTAGTTAATATAGCACAAAAGTTGTAGGATTGCTCTGAGTCAAGTCATAAGTTCGAAGATTCATCATTTTCTTATACTTATTGACTCCTAAAAGTGCTGGAAAACATAGAAAAAATATAGATATTGTTAGAACTAACGATCCGAAGCAATTGTCATTGTGAAGCGTCAAGCGACCGCTTTAAAGATGATACGAAAAAAAATTTAAAAAAAAAAATGTATGAAAATGATGAATCATCGAACTTGTATAACTTAGCTCAGAGCAATCCTACAACTTTTGTGCTATATTAACTATTACTCCAAATGGCTAGTTCTAATAATACGTACCATTTTTTTTTGTTGGCCGGCACTTTCAGAAAAGGCCCAAAAATGTATGGAGCCTGAATGGTCTCCTTTTCTTATGCCCACCCAAAAAGTAATTGTCAGCTAATATCTTATAATACTTACAAATTAACCGTTAATCGCAAATTAATATTCTTTTTTACAAAGAGTTGATTTGTAAAAAGACCCTGGCAAAAGAGGCTCAAACTTCTTTAAGTTTTTATGAAAGTAAGTACCTTTGTGATGAATATAAAATAATTTTAGCAAGTATAAAAGAGTTCTGGAACAATCATAAAAAAGACAATTATTAAAAACAGTAAAGTTAATAAAATATACAAAAAAAGGCGAGTAGATACAAAGTGTTTAGTTTTAATAAAAAAAGGAGCTTTTGTATTCCGACTTCCAGGAAATCACAAGGCTAACAGCCCACAAAGGGAATAATTATTATATCTAAAAGCACAGGCTCCGTGCGACTCTTTCAAGAATTCTGTAATTTCAAGGACTCACAATCAAGTAAGATAAAATGAAATCTGGTACCCCTACTAGATTCTTCGAGGTGTTCGGATTTTATGACATGCTTGCGTGATGCCACCCCTTCTAGTAACCCTTTGAGGATGTTCGATTGCTCAGGAGCCTTTAGGTTCTCGCCGCCCCTAAAAGTCTGGACACAACCATCAGCTCAACTTGCCTTCTGAAGCACGGAGGAGCTCGATATGATACATTTTTGGTAACTCATCCGAAGATCGGCTTTGCGAAAGTTGCGCAGACCGGGCGCGCTAATTACTGCGCCATCGAGCTTCGAAGATTATGTTGAATAAATCGTCGATCTCGCAGACAAAGTTGCCAAAACCGAATCGCAGCTCCAGCGATTTATCGAAGTAATGATCCATCACAACTTGACGAACATCTGTTTGTGTTGCTCCCGGGAACTCTGTGGATACATTGTGTTACTTTTGCTATTGTGGAGTTAAGGATCGATCTACTGTTGGCTATGCAAATTTGTTTGTGTTTGATTCTGAATGATTTGTCTCGGACTTGATCGTCCAAGTTAATTTAAATCTAAATTACGAGTTAAAGCTTTAATAGACATTCAATTTGGAATAATTTCCAAAAACGGGATTCTATTACTCGCAATTAAATAATCAAATATTTTCTTGAGGAAAAGCTCGCTGAGTTGTAAATAATCACAATCATAAGTCTTTATCGATCTCTGTTTACATATATAGATGTAAACATCTATCTATCTAAGAACTTTAATTGAGCAATTCTTGTATATATATGTGGCAGTGGCCTGACTCTCTCTCGGAGACGGCAGTGAGACGAGCAAGCTCGGCCGTGTCAGCCGATGTGGATATAAAACCCCTCCAGAACTTGCTTGCATAACGGCTCGTCCCATAGCTTCTGCAATTGTGGAAGTAAAGGTAGACTTGAATTTTGAGAGGCGGATAACCAAGCGTTACTCGCATCTGCATTGCACGACCACTCTACGGAACCCATCGAAGATGGGTTGATAATCTTCCTGTAGAGATTGTTCGTGCTATGAGCAGATGACAAAAACGCTGGCAAGGCCACGCTGGACAAATTTCTAATTCCAAGGCCTCTGAATCGTGCAGGAAGTGAAGCCTTTAGAATAGAAGCCGTAGAATTTGAATAAGAGTATTTTTAATTAAATTTTCTAGATTGGCCAACAGAGCAGGAAAAAGCCAGAGTTGGGAGCATCGAAGAACATAAGTAAATTTTGGAACGAAAAGACAAAAACGTATTACAAATTAATTAGGCCATGTGTGGATTAATTTGGAATAAACGGTCTGAAGTTAAATTGAAATTAGCCATTGCTCCGTTTATGAAAGCCGGGATGGCAGCATCGAGAAGCGGTGCGCCTAATAAAAATAACGAGTCATCGTGGAGAATTTAAATGTTGGGGGCCAGGCGACTGAAGTCAGTAACTATTTGTGCTCTACGGTTCGGGGCCATAGAGTTTGAAATGTATAATTTACACTTTGAAATTTTTAGTTCCAATCCTATAGTGCCATATTAATTTATTAAACTTTGTAGATCTTCGAGAACTAAACCCTAGTTGCCCCCAAAGTGCCAGCCAGTGTCATCGAGGTACCAGACATTAAAATAAGAATTTAGATTCTAAATTATTTGGTGTATTATATGTTAAAAGAAAACAGCAGGTCCCAGAGGATCACCCTGCTGGCATCCAACGGCGGAATGTAAAGACATTTGCATAAAAAAATATAAAACATGGGAATTTTCTCTTTTACTTTCGCCAGCAGAGCACCCCTGTCCACAGAGTTAAGTGCATTCTTCACATCCACCTTCAACAGCACTTCACCACCATCATTCAGCAAGAAGGTGCGAGCTGAGTGAACCGCACCTCACAGCCACCCTTCGAGCCAAACCCAAGCTGAACTGGCGGAAATTTGGATGAAAGGTCAGAAAGGATGTGCTTGACACAAATTTAGGAAACAATGCGCCGGATGGTACACCCTACGGCAATTGGCCTTATTCCAGAACAATATATTATTCTGAGGGCCTTATTTCGCCGTCTTTCTTTTTTAAAGTACATAGGTTAGTGCCATAGAGTATTTAATTCGTATCTTTAGATATTATATAATTTCCAAAAAACACGATTTACAAAAAAATATATCCTATAGGTTAAATAGGTCTAATAGGTCATCCAGGTACTGATCTTATAAACTAGGTATAATGTCCAAGTTTGTAGGCACGGCAAGCCTCCATAGTATGGTCTTTTTACCGAAATAACTAATACTATGTAATAAAGAGTAAGAATAAATAAATAAAATAATCTGGTGGTACAACAACTCCACGTTATATCTTCGTACCAACTTCAGGCAATTATACCTATTCTATTCTGATTGCTGCTGATGAATTGTGACTCGTCATTTGGACTTTTTTTTAAATAAAACTTTCCTGCCGAAACAGCGATAAAAATCTTACCCAATAATATGCTAAATTCGCAACCATTTTAATCCGAAATTACATGGTAAAAGACCCAATCACTGACACTTAAGTAAGTAGTTTAAAACTGCTGCGATGTCGATAGTTGGTGAGGGAGACGGCAGACGGCATTTTTACCCAAAACACTGACTGACAACAAACGCCACAACCACAATAGTAAAACGTGGTTTTGCATAATTTCCAATGAGCTCCGCCCACGTGAATGTTCAACACAGCACACCACTCGAGTTATTTGTACAGAATATTTAAAACAAACTCGCCGAATCCAATTGTCGGTACCTCTCTGTCCCTCCGCTGACGACTCCGGTATAATAAAACGTGACCCCAGAAAGTAAGCTTAATACAAAGAGCATTAAACCAACGCTCTAAGGCTTGATACATACTGCGCTCGTGGATCGCACGGAGACCCTCTCACGGACACGGATCTCAGCAGGCTGTTACTGAAAAAAAAAAAAACCGGACAAGTGCGAGTCGGACTCGCCCACCGAGGGTTCCGTACAAATTTATGGGTAGGTACATATTATATAGTTCAGGAATCGAGTCTTGAACTTTTCCCAAAATTCAGTTTCCAAGCTATTTCCTTTTTCATTCTTCGTCATATATCGAAAACCTCTATCATCGTAAAAATAATTAAAAAGCTGTTTAAGCTTGTGCAAATGAAGCTTTCATACGATACCCCACATGACACGGTTAACATGCTTCAAAATTTGGACCCCCGTTCCTTGAATAAAGACCCTGTTTTTTTGTGATTGAACTAAATATGTATAGTTATATTTTTTATGTATAGTTTTCAGATTTTCCCTGTACTTGTAGTATAAGACGATATTACTTGCCAAATTTCATAGTTCTAGGTCAACGGCAATAAGTACCCTATGAATTTTGATTCCCTTGAGGGTGTCCAAATATACGTTTGTGCGACATAAACGGCCGTATTTTTTTTTAGTTAACTTAGAAGTTTAATTTTTTCCCAGCTTCAATGGACCACAGACCTGAGTAGGTATATGGTTTTAATTTCAACTCGATACCTCCACGCGTACCCGAGATAAAGGGTCTTGACAGACAGACGGACAGACGGACAACAAAGTGATCCTAAGGGTTCCGTTTTTTCCTTTTGAGGTACGGAACCCTAAAAAGCAACCAGTTGCTAATCGTACAATAGCAACGCGACTGCTACTACAATGCTGGTGCTACAATCGGTCGGTTTGTTTTAATACTAAATTTAAGAATATTTTAATGTACATGCAAATAAAATGTTTATATAATTTTTAACGCAAATTTTGTTGCGAACAAATTACAAAAACACAAATGTTGAAAAAAATTCCACGAGCAGGGTTTGAACCTGCACCCTTCTGACATACCGGGTCAGGTGCTCTTCCAATTGAGCTATCGTGGTTCTAACCCTGCTCGTGGAATTTTTTTTAACATTTGTGTTTTTGTAATTTGTTCGCAACAAAATTTGCTTTAAAAATTATATAAACATTTATAAATAGCTTGCCTACTTCTTAACTGATCTTTAGTATTTGTAAAAATATTATGATCGGATGTTAATGACGGTAGTTGTTAACATTGAATGGGCGCCTTTGGCTTTCATAGTAAAAGTAAATAGTGTTGAATAATTTCGGCGGGCTGGTTAGAACCACGATAGCTCAATTGGAAGAGCACCTGACCCGGTATGTCAGAAGGGTGCAGGTTCAAACCCTGCTCGTGGAAATTTTTTCAACATTTGTGTTTTTGTAAATTGCAAATTGTTGCAATTGCGACTGTCACTTAAATATCGGTAATGACCATGCCGAAAATTCAGAGTGCAGCTGTTGCAACATCCCATGTCCGTGAGAGTTTTTGATGTGTATATATATATACAACTTGTGGGAGTGATTTAGTGAAATGTGACGGAAGTAGGTGTAACAGTGTGACAGGAAGTCGGGGAATTTAACAAGATTATATAAAAAATAACATAGGGACACAGCCAAAGCCTTTCGTTAATTTTAAATAAAAAAAATAATTAAATCGGTCCAGTTTTGGAGGAGGAATCAGGGGACTACGAAACGTCGATTTTGTCTACTTTTCATACATATTTTTCAATTCAGTCGACCTTAGTGTTTCCTCTTAACTAAGCGACGGCGTGTCCTGTGCCGCAAGTAGGCAATCCTGGTCACGTGATAAATTGATCAGAGGGATCCCATAGGGCGTGTTTCGGCCTACGGAAATGGGGGATGGGTCCGTGAGAGGTTTTCAATGTTTGTATGAAGCTTTCCTTCTGCAGGCTCCTTGTTTGCGTCTTCGGGTCCTATGTAAACGGTGACATCGAGTTTGACGGGTGTTTGTCTGCCACATTTAAATTGAGCCCTTCATTTTGCGGGTTTTCTTATTATTGTATTTCCGTTTTCTGGTAGGCTTATGAAGAGGTGTTGATTTACATTACATCCTCGCTTAAGTAAGCATTCTTAAGGGTGCGTGCGCTGTCCGTAAGTGACAAGTGTCATATATTTTATTTGAAATGTCTTCGTCCATATTTATTTGATGCCGCGCGGCCATACTAATTTTGTATGGGGAATTTAACGTCTTAATTTGCAAAACCGCTCTATAAATCGAAAATGTGAGACGGACGATTTGTAGATAAGACATTGGTGATTGTTAAGACATAATTAGAGGTACAATAATTTAGATAAACTATAAGATATCAACTAAACGCCGCCACTCGTTTTCATGATTTTTGCCCAACTTTTAATGATATTGTAGAAAAAACTATTGTGTGTTAGTATGAATTTATGGGTCAGTCTAATTGTAAACACGTTCCCTTTGATACTAAATATATATTTTGTTTAAGTAACACGATAGTTTTTTCATCATTTATTAACTTAACCGTGACTACACTTTTGGCTTTTTTTGGTCGGTGCACCCTCAGGGGATTATCCGTGTTTTGTCTCTTTTACTCTGATATGAAATGAAGTTTACATGACGGGAACAAAACACGGAGTCACTACTCCAAGCTTACACTTTGTTTATTAATACGGGGGTTAATGATTAGTAAATAGTTTCGACAAAGGAAACAGCGAAGGGTTTATTAATTATCAATCGATAATTAAATTAATGTCTTTATACACTTTGGTATCCCATAACTCAAAATACTGAATTTATTTATTTTTAGGTTAGGTTCGAAACTTGTTTTAAATGCTTTAGCTAACCCGGCGGACTTCGTACCGCTTTGACAGTTTCCATGAGAACAAAACAAACAAATAAATTGGATAATTAAATTGTCGTTTTTAGTATTTTCCGCTACTTATTATTTGTTTCCTGAACTCCCACAAATATTTAAAAATCAAAATTAGCCAAATCGGTCCAGCCATTCTCGAGTTTTAGCGATACAAACGAACAGCAATAGATTTTTATATATATATAGATATATTAATAATAAACCTACGGGATACACGGACTGGATACTGTTCGAACGAAGAGCTAGGTATATACGTATATTTCTAACTTTGCTAAATTAGAGGCCATTCGTTTTCCCTGTAAAATGAGCATGTTCGAAAAAAAACAGCACCCATTAAGGGTGCGCCGTCCGTAAGTGACAAGTGTAATATGTTTTATTTGAAATGTCGTCGTCCATATTTATTTGATGCCGCGCGGCCATATTAATTTTGTATGGGGAATTTAAGGTGCTTAATAAAAAATAATTATTTAAATAACCACTTGATGAATCGAAAATGTAGTCTAGCAATTTGTAGTTTATCCATTGATGATTGTTTAGACAAAATCAAAGGTACAATAATTTAGATAAACTATAAGAAATCTACTAAACGCCGCCACTCGTTTTCATGATTTTTGCCCAACTTTAAATGATATTGTAGAAAAAACTAATGCGTGTTATGAATTTATGGTTCTGACAAATTGTAAACACGTTCCCTATGATACTAAATATATATTTTGTTCATTTAATACGATAGTATTTTCAATTTTATCTACTTAACCGTAACTGCATTTTTGGCATTTTTTGGTCGGCGCACCCTTAACAGGATCTATGTTACTATTGCTAAGATTTAGCCCTAAGTCTGTTTGTATATACATGAGTAATAAAAAAATTAATATTTTGAGCCTATTAAACTTTTCAGTAACTAAGTTAGAATTAAGCTTAAACGTATAATCCTGTACTGATAAAAAGAGAGCTTCGAATTAATTATACCGTGTTTGTCTCTTTTACTCTAATTCGAAGTGAAGATTGCATGACAGGGACGAAACACGGAATTTCTATTCCAAGCTTAATACTATGTTTATTAGGAAGGTCCGTAGGGTACTGCCAACAAGTAGGTTACACAAATAGCCAAAAGGGCTGATCAGCTTAGCCTAATCACAAGACAAGAAGACTGCAGAATGGAAGATGGCTGATTCATGTCATACTCGTGAACGGTGCCGCCTGCGGAGGCTGGTCTGCTCTTGCTCTTGCTTACTTATTGTTTGTTCATTTAAACGTAATTTTAAAAAGTATTTTCTCCATGAACAATCTGTAAAAGACGACTGACTGTGTTCTAGTTTAAGATAAAAAATATTATTACCAACCGATTTTGTTTGTTACCTCTTGCTTCTTGTGTATCATGGGAACCTTTGAGCCGGGGGTGGCCCGCGGTGGTCTTTTAGATTAAGGTTTTAAATTGGAATATTTAATTATTATAACTATTTGATTGTATTAATAAATAAATATGTTTTCAAGTATAATATTATAGGGAAACCGTCACTTTATCGCAATTACTTAGATCGAATTTCATTTCCCATAACACTATTCACCGATGTTTTTATTCATTAATGAACAATTCCACGAATCTCTTTACATCGCATATTTATTTTCTCGAATAGTTTTAATAATTTAATAATTCACTTCATCGTATGTTAACATCGATAGTTGATCTTATATGGTTAATGAGTGAACCGACCAGCTGCTCAAGTAGCGGTGGGTGTGGGTGTGGGAGGTTCCAAAAGTGATAAAAAAAATATCAGTAATAGTACGCCAGCTGAAACTTTTTTCATAAATAGTTGATATCGTATTGAGCTGAAAAAAAATCGTCAGCTGCATCGTGTGGGGGTTATGCGTCAGCCGCTCGCACGAACTTGTAAAAAAAATAAAAAATAAAGTTATAGTACGCCGGATGAAATTTAACCAGACGATTGTTTAAATTGTTATGTGTAGCGATGGAAGGACCGTCAGCTGACGCAGTAAAGATACAGATTATTCGAGGTCTTTCAAGGTCCAGCTGACAGAACTCCCCTGCCCGCGCCCAGCTTACTGATAAATATCATATTGTCAAATTTCAACCGGATTTTTTTACAATTTCCATTTTTTGGCGTTGGCATAGTATTTGTATAGACATGTTAACATGGGTACGTTTCGGGAATATACACATATTACCAAACATCATTTATAGCTTGTGTAAAATAATACCGTAGGTACGTAGGTATATTTTATGTTTTTTTCTTGTTTTATTTTATATACTTATACGAAGGAAATGCATAATATTAAATAATAGAGAGTGAGTAGTGTGAAATGGTGGAAAAAACATAAATTAATATGAAAGGTAATATAAAGAAAAAAAAAGCCTGCAAAAAGTATGAAGGGAAGTTCATTTCCACCGCTCACAAACTGAATCGTCGTCGTCGCGTCGATTAGCAAGCGACAAGAACGTTGTCTAAACAGTTTATTCTGAAAGTCGTTTAATGAACATATTTAAATGAACCACGAGGACAAAACTTTGTTTGTCGCAGTTTCTTGTTCAGTTCAATATTCTTCAAAGACGTAAACTAGTCGAAAAAAAACTGTTTTTCCAACCAGTTTATGGTAAACGATAAACAGTCTTGGTTCGTTCATCGAAAAAGCGTCGACGACCCACCACTAGCACGCGCACGCAAATGCTGTTTTGAAATTTTAGAAGAACAGGCTTAGGTAGCCCGAATGTTGCGTTATATGGGCTCAAGCAGCTCCAGAAGCAGCTGGAAATATGTGTTTAAAAGGAAACAGCGTAGTAGCAATGCTCCAATATTTTAAATCTTTACTGCGTCAGCTGACGGCCTTTCCACCGCTACACACGCAACTGATTGTTGTTTTAGTACTTTTATTAATTTAAACAATTGTTTAGTTAACCTTTTTACCGCCAACAACTTCTATAGAAGTTCGAGATTTTCGTGCCGTCCACGCCAGCACTTCTGGCGTGGACGGCACGAAAATCTCGAACGTGGACGGCACGTATAAAACGTATTAAATACATTTATACGTTGGCGTACAGCGGGACATCGCGTGCAAGATAGTTGGGCCGTGAAAAGGTTAAATTTCATCTGGCGTACTATAACTTTATTTTACGTATTTTTTTTATAAGTTCATGCGAGCAGCTGACGCGTAGCCCCCCCCCCCCCCCACACGATGCAGCTGACGATTTTCGTTCTGCTCAGTACGATATGTTGATATCGTACTGTATTTATGAAAAAAGTTTCAACCGGCGTACTATTTACTTATTTTGTTTTACCACTTTCGGAACCACCCCCACCCACCGCAGGTGCGCCAGCTGACGCTTAATTCACTTATCTGTTGAAAAAGACAATCGATCGGCGTAAAAACATTACCTAAAATGCAACGCTACTCCCGGACTATACGTAGGACTAGGTAACTGACACTGTACACTACAAAATCATAAAATAGTAAGATAAGTTTTCTTTCGTGTTTTAATTAAAGTTTAAATAAAAAGAACTATCAAGTTTGTAATATATAAATAAATGTTGAGTGCACAAAATACATAAGTAATAGATATCCAATACAAATAAAAAATATAAAAATGCAATTAATTTAGAGGGACCTAATAAGACACAATGCGTATGACCCCTATCGGCGAAAACGTTTCCCTTTAAATTATTATTTTTTATCTTTTTAGTTAAGTGTCGTCCTTTCATTTGATACCCATATTGTAGGCAAGCATTAAAAACTTAGTCCGCCATATTAGATTTCGAGTGAAGTCACTTGAGTTATTCTCAGCAAGCCCTTTTATTTGATACCCATATTTTAGAATGACGTCTTACAATTAACCATGCATTGTCATTCAAACTGAACGTGTATACAAAATTTCAGCTCAATCTGTTGAAGATATCTGCTTCAAAATTGAGTTTCAAGATTCCACCCGGACAAACATACATACATTGCAAGTTAATTATAAGCTTGTAAAAATTATTAAAATAAAACAAAAAACCCGACTGCTAAAAGCACTAGGTATTTAAAATACAATTATATACTCGTAAAAACCGGACTAACATACTTAAAAATAAGGGCAAAGTGAAGAAACTGAAAAGAAAAAAAACAAGCTCTACGATCCCAGAATTCAATTTGAGCTTTTTTAATAATTTGGTTTATCTTAAACTTTTTACTTTTTTTTAGTAAGCCTAAGTCACTCCCACAGTCAAAACAAATCTTACGACACCTCATATGTTAACTTAATGTTACATACATACATACACTCGAAAAACATAACCCTCCTTCTGACGCAGTCGGTATAGTTATGTTTATTTTTTTTTACTTTAAACAGCTTTCTGTTTGCTATTTAAATATCATCATCATCATCATCATCATCATCGGCCTATCTTAGTCCACTGGTGGATATAGGCCTCCCCTAATGAGCGCCATAGCGCCCTGTGCTCAGCTTGACGCATCCAGCATCTGCCTGCAGTCATTCGCAGGTCATCATCCCACCGGAGGTCATCATCACGCCGGAGGGCGTCCTACAATACGTTTACCGAGTCGTGGTCTCCACTCAAGAACACGTTTACCCCAGCGGTTGTCGGTTCTTCGCCAGATATGGCCGGCCCACTACCACTTCAACTTGCTAATTCTAATCTAAATATCAGGAATTTTCATTCTTACTTTACCGGCCGCTACACGCTGCAGTTATACTCGTAGATGTGCATACTAACTTTGCTGGCCACTGCTTACGTGTATTTGACCGTACAGCCATATCGATTTATCTCGAAGAAGGTTGTCAAAATAATTGCCTCATTTCCAAGCAATTTGAAATAAACACACAACTTACTTTACCGCACGTGTAGATACAGAATTTATTTAACTCAAAACAATATAGTTAGCTATTTTCCTGTGAATCAAACTAGAACAATGTAGTACTTCTGCCCTCTATCAAATAAGTTTTGATGAACCCCACGTGCAAACAGTAGCTACAGGGCTTGGGGAAAGACAAATACACAACGTCTAGTTTCAATAGTAATTGACCATTTCAAGTTGTAATTTGATTTCGCTATTAGTTAAGTTGTCTATTCTATTTGATGAATTGTCTGTGGTAATCGTTTTGTTTTACTCACTTACTAAAACATTTATTTATTTATTCTTAACTTCGATCATTGTGTACCTACTTGATTCCCGATGAGCGCTTCAAAAATGGTGGGCGACTTTGGGGCCACGGAGCTACAACGAAGTTTGTGGCGATGACAGTAAATATTAAGTACAAATATTTTGCAACCTTATTTAAATCTTTATGGTTAAGATTTAAGGTTCACAGTAAGCTGAAGTTGTTGATGTTATCTATTGTTTTTTTAATTTCGTTATTCGAAATGTATAGGTATGAGCAAACGGCCACTTTCAACATGCATTTTGTTCCTGATCCATACATTATTGATCGAAGATTCTGAAGCACAATTTTGAGCTTGCTTTTGTGTTTGCACGAAACAACTAGCAATATAAAAAACTGACAGGCTAGGTTGCAACCCTTAATTATTACATACCATTGAATATATTATCATGCACATACACGAACACTTAACGGTTAATAATCCACCATTATTTCACATTAATATTCGACATAACACAAATTTTAGAAAATAAAACAAAACCGCAGACATGACTCTTCACTTTCCCGCCAAGACAGCCAACTGATGTTATGGCGACATGTTTAATTTTTTTAATGGTTTACAAAACGAGATTAACAATCTTGACTTTCACAGGTATATATATAGGATGAAAATGACATACATTTCTTGATATAAAATATAATATATAAATAAATACATAAATCCTTCTTGATGTAAACACGACATGCATAAATTAAAAAAAAAAAAAGAGGTAAAAACTTACAACTTAGATAATATGGTGGTAGCTAGCCTGCTCAGAATAATAACTAAAGCTATAGAAACCGGACTAAAATAGCAAAGGTGTCACCAGATTTGTGACGTCATATTTGAGGTAATGTAGTGAATGACTTTATAAAGGACTCAAGATTTTTTTTGATCACCGATTATCTGATGACCGTTTGATATAACAATACAAAAAATAAAAACTAAGTGTCAACCATTTGTCGCACTCCAACCTCCTTTTCTAGCCATAAGATAGAACGGAACTAAACATAGTTGCACGATTTTTATTTTAGCCATCCTTCTATAGCTTTAGTTATTGTTCTGAGCTAGCCTGGTTGACCAAAAACAAGTCTTAGCTAGAGCAAAAAACCCGGGAACTCTAGGTCTGGTTAATTACTGATATGTTTTTTTTTATCAAAACTTTGTAATTATACCGCAGCCCACTGGCAATCATTTTAATATTTCAGTGTATTTAACCAGTAAACTTAGCATTTTTATTCAAAGTATACAATCAGCACTCTTTTTTATCGGTGACTGTACCTGCGTGATTGAAATTGATCGAGTTCATAAATTCATGGGTGCCGAATTAGGAAGGTGCCGTATCGAAACTAGCCCCTGGATCCAGTAGTCTTAACCTAGACAGACTAACCTAGAAAAGGCTGGACTCATCATCAGCTCATTCTATGTCCCCACTGCCGGGGCACGAGCCCTCCCTATGAATGTATAGGGAGAACGGGCCATAAACCACCACGGGCCCGCCCTGTGCGGATTAGTGATTGTTAACGACTGCTAATGCAGCCGGGACCAACGGCTTAACGTGCCTTCCGAAGCAAGGAGGAGCTCGAGATTTCACTATAAAATAAATTTTTGGTCACCCATCCGATGACCGGCCTTTGCGAAAGTTGCTTAACTTCAGCAATCGCACACAGACCGCGTTAACCAATACGCCATCGAACTCGTCTGCGCCATCGAGCTTCGCCTTCAAGGGTCTAGACTACAAAAGGTTAACTTTACTTTTGGTTGGAGCCAAAGGTCATCCAACTCATCCGTCACGAAAGCCGATCTATATAGATGTCCCTCGCAAGCATTACATATTCAGTGCCAAATAGAGGGAGATCGATCAAGTGTCACCGTTCGTCCGTCCCCACTTTATTATCATAAATTTCCCTTATTTCCCCCACACAAATTGTACGGCAAACCCTTATTAAGTTTGCGCAGGAGGCCGCCAGGTCTTTTTTTATTGTTAAGCCTTTGCGTTTGCCGATAAGAGCTTTTTTGATAAAAAAGAACTCCTTTTATTAAAAACGGGAAATATATTTAATGGGCATTGTTTTAATGATACTGTTTTTTTTTAATTTGGTTTGATTTAATCGTCTCTGTGTTGAATGGGTAGATCTCCGGTGACAGATCTGGAGGTCTCGAGTTCGATTCCCAGTTAATTAAGATATTAGTTGGTAGGACTTGTTGAACGTCCACCTTACCGTTTAACTTACTACTCATTGTTTTTCTTTTGTTTATTTATTCATTTTATACAATGTTGCTTAGAGTATCTTAGAGCGTAATATCTAAAAAAGAAATAGGTATATCATTAATTGCCAATAATACTGTTTAGAAGTTGTGCAAATGATAATGCACAATACGTCGCTTACACGTAAGTTATATCATCACTATTACCAATTATAACTGTTGTTTAAGGTGTTTAAGGCAAAACTAAAGAAAAGAATCTTTCTTTAGAAAGAGAAGAAAGGATTAATTAGTCTTTTATTATTCCAAATTACGAAACTCCCCAAAATAATACTTTTAAAGTTTAATTTACAACGACACACAAACGCCTGGTCGGTCCAAAATAGTCTAAATTGGTTAAACAACAGTTATTGGTAAGAGTGATGATATAACCAATCAATTGATAAATACTTTTATTCTTTGCAATAATACTTTACCCCTCAGCTCTTTAGAACAACATTACTGCAACTCAGGTTTTTCCCTTATTATTATATAGTTTATTGTTAATGTTTTAAATCATTTTTGCGTACCAGCTTCTGGTGAAATATGTGAACGATATTTATATAACTAAGACCAGATATGTACCATATTTATATGAAATTAAAAGTCTTTAGTCTTGTCTTTTACTTCTTCATCGGAGGGCGATTTTTGAAACAGTAACTAATTCTCGAGCTATGACATTTTTTTTTTAAATTTATTGAATAAACAATAAAATATATAAACATTGATTCATGCAAGACCCATCATTGGCAAAACCAGAGTGGTTTGTGTGCCGATGGGGAGTTCAAAGAAATTATATTACATATTTTACATGCTTTTGTATCTTACATACAAGTAAAATAATATATAATAAATTAGGAGTGCTCCTATTATTTCTCTTATTCAAAGTCGCTGTTAACTTATTTTTGTCATCGAAACTTCTCGAACTGTATGTATGTTAATAATCAAATTGTAAATAATGCAATAACAATTTTATTTCTTAGTCTATTTCATGTTACTTTTAATTTCGAGATCACCGGTGAGATTCACAAATCGCCCTCAGCACTATGAGAAGGCAATGGATAAAACTTTTCTAGAAAATATCAACGTTTGGGAATCGAACCCTTCCTTGGGCTGGTTGATTTTTGGTAGTAAAGCTATTTTAAAGCTTTACTACCAAAAATCAACCAGTAATCAAGAATAAAAAGTAAATTAATGTTAATGTTTTTTAGCACGCGGACGTAGGTACTAAGGACTTATTTATTCTAGCATTAAAAAACCCAAGGCTCTTGTTGTTCTTTGCGCACGCGCCAACAGCTGCATCAACGAGCTCCTAACTACATTTCTGCATGACATTAAGTCCTATTGGAATTTCAATAAATTGTTGTGAGGGCAAGTCGCGCTAGAAATCGCGGCAAATCGCTCGGGAGCTAGCGGCAGCATCTTCAATTTATTCATTCATACATTAGATTAAAGATTTAATCAAAATTGTGACTAGTATACGAATTAGTAGTATAATCAAAAAAGCGAAAAGTCAAGACGCAGTGGTCGGTCAGCGATTGCTTAAGTTAACAACCCATCGCTGAAGCCGGTCATCGGATGGATGAGCAAAAATGTATCTTTTTTTTTATACTTTGCTCGGCAAATGACTCCACTCTACCTGATCTTAAGTGGAAATGGAGTCCAGACGTAAGGACAACTGGTGCAGCGAGAAAACAGCGCAGCATCAGTCACCCTCACCCTGCCGGCCCACAAGGTATCTCTTCACGCCTCGTATGAAGGACCCCATGTCATAGGAAGGAGGGAAAACGTGTGCAGGTAGACTATTCCATCTTTTGGAAGTGCGACAGAGAAACGAGTCACCAAATTTCTTTGTGCGCGATGGAACGTTCGAGACAGTACAGCGGTGACTCTGGAGAGCAGCACGCGTACTCCTATAGAGGAAGGGAGAAAATGGGATGAGGTTAAAAAGTCGCTCACTCGCCGTTGCAAGCTCCTCCGTGCACGTGCTGGTCCCGGCGGCTGCATTAAGCCCGGGCTCGACCGCGAAATGAGCGAGGTCTTTAATGAGCCCTCTTAAGTACCTCGCAATGATAATTTTCATAGTTGAGGCTCTCCGCTAGCCTCTTTCGCGGTCAAGCCTCAACTATGAAAATTATCGTTGCGAGTTAAGAGGGCTCATTAACGACCTCACTCATTTCGCGGTCAAGCCCGGGCTTTAGAGTCGTTAGCAACCATCGCACCACACTAGGCCCGCGTAGTGGTTTATGACTCGTTCTCCCTGTGACCATCCATAGGGAAGGCTCGTGCCCCAGCAGTGGGGTTATAAAATGAGCTGGTGACATGGTTCTGGGCAGCATTCTATCACCAGGAATTTAACTCCTGGGTGGCAGTGACAAACCACTCGGCCCAATATCCTGAGGTCCTTAGTTGAATTTCCAAGCAATTTGGTTAGAGTGGTGAAAAGCCATTATACATCGATGTAGCAATAGCTTGATTTCAATAATTAGAACCTATACCCAGTGTGGGGGGGGGACGACGACGACGACAGTATATAGGTTATACTTTCTATTCTATTCTATTTAGCCATTACTTTCCCTCTGTAGTAAAAAGGCCTCCTCCCTATTTCCATTTATCTCTATCCTGAGCTAGTTCGGCAGACATCCGCAAATACCAGTGTCGCGACATTTCGTGTCACGGCTTAATACAGCGCAGAACTTTTTGATACAATCTTATTCTAAGTTATGTGTTTTGTACGAGTATGTGTATTGTTTTTGTATCAAATAAACATTTTTCTATTCTATTCTATTCTAGTGCAGCCGGGACCAACGGCTTACCTTACTTTAACTAATATTAAACTAACCTTTTTTTTGTTTTTGGTAATTGACTTTCGCTGTTGACTGAACTGTCCTGTCCATGGGCTTACGTCAGGTATATTTTAAGATACCTAACCCGTTTGCGTTAATAATTTATGACAGAATGAATATTCCAAGCGTAAATCTCCAAAGTCCCGAAACTCAAGAGCGTAACTCATCTCGGGCGTCTCAGAGACTTTATTGCAAACCATAAAAATGTTGAAATGAAATAGATTCAACTGAGATGGACGGCCAGATCTCTTGATGGTGGTTAATCACTGAGATTTGCGAACGTTCCTGTTAAATCTAGAATGTAATGGCTCTGTTTGAACCTGTGTTGCCATCCTAAGACTCTCTCGAATCGGCCAATAAAACCTTTAAGCTTGATGTGTGGCGCAAACCAATAGCTTAAATTAATGTAACTATTATTTATTTATTTATTAAGGTCAGCGAAAATTTGTACTAAATAAAAAAAACTATGTAACATACAATAACATCTTAAATGCTAAGTACAGCCTTCTATTATTGACCGCCACGGTTTGCAAATGTGGAGAGTTTGTGTAAATTTTAAAAGAGGAAAAACTACAACAATTTTCAAAGTAATTAGTAATAACGAACTTAACAATATAAAGAAGAGCAAAAAATATACAACTCATTTCAAATGCTAGTTAGAATTACGTCGGGTTTACGTAGCTTCGGACATCAGTTCTCTAAATTTGTGGACACTTAGATGAAATATGTCAATGTCAGCGTTGGATCGTGACGAAACATTATAATGTCGCTGTAGCCTATTAGTTACTCTTAGAGAGCTGCTCCGAAAATAGATGAAACCTACTGATGCGTGGCAATTTTCTTGGTGCGTTAATATTGATTTGTCCTAGGACTATTAAAAGTATTCGGTATAAAATGGCGCGAAAAGTAATCTGCTTTATACAACACTATTTTACTCGCGATTTCGTTTGCGTGGATTTAAGATTTAAAAATAAACTCTATTTTAAAATAGAATAAATTTTAAAATAGAGTTTATTTTTAATTAAAATGTTACCCGCAAGGTATGCAACATTCTAACAGTGAAAGAATTTTTGGGATTGGACCATCAGTTCCAGAGAATAGCCCCGTCATACAAACAAACAAACAATCAAAGTCACAAACGTCTCTTTACTATAGATATAGATATAGATCAACCGACCGATCGATCGACCAAGCCACTAAACAATAAACCTAAACAGACAAACTTCAAAATTAAAACATTTTTAAAATAAATGATTCCATTGATATTAAAATTTATGCTTAGAGAGGTTTAATATGAGATACCTATTATAATATGATTGATCGAAAAAGGCGGAAATCGATTAAGTAGCCATATTTTTTACAAGCTTCTTTCAGGGTGTGCGTTTATTTTGTCATTGTACAATGCTGTTTGATTATATGATTGATCATGATATGATTGTATGAAATACTCCAAATATAAATATTCCATTTTCTATTTCTTAAATCTATCTATTTCTTAAATAATATTTTAAATTTGACAATTATTACCAACTAAGCAATTTTAATAATTTTATTTATTTATTTTATAGTACTATTTTTAAATTAATTTCAATGTTTTTTTAATAATGTATTGCAATGTATTGATTATTAATATGTATTGATAATGTGAAAAAGTATTAATAATGTATTGTAATGATGTATCATGGACTTGCCTTGTTCCGAGTTATATGGTTAATAAATCATTCTTCTAAATATTTATCATTTGTTTCAGGTATGGGACCTTAACCAATCACTTTGGATTGTTTTGAAGAAAGAGGCATGTATAACTAATTGTTAGTAAGAAATAAAACAATAATAATAATAGACATAAAATTGTGTTAGATATATAAAATAAAATTCTCATCAAATCAATACATTTTCAACAGAAACTGAATGGAAATACCCTATTTACCCAATGGGTCCAATGATCTGAAATAAATGATTATTATTATTAAAATAATATAAATAAAAATAGGAGGAGCTCGATAGCGCAGTGTTTAACGCGCCTAGTCTGCGATTGCTCAGGTTTAGCAACTTTCGCAAAGGCCATCGGATGGGTGACCAAAAACTTATCATCTCGAGCTTCATTGTGCTTCGGAAGGCACGTAAAGCTGTTGGTCCCGGCTGCATTAGCATTCGTTAACACCCACTAATCCGCTCTGGGCCCGCGTGGTGGTTATGGCCCGTCCTCCCTATCCATCCATAGGGAAGGCTCGTACCCTAGCAGTGGGTACATACAACAACCAAGCTGGTCGACACCTTTATGAGGGAAGACTTCTGGCCGAAGGGAGTGGTGTACCGGCGTTTCCGCGGAAGATTACCCGTTAACACCACCGGAATAGCACAAGCTAGTGCTAAATATACTAACATAGTTATAAGTTATATATCTACTAACAAAAATTGTTATTGTTGTTGTTATTATTGTATGTATGTTAGTCTGTAAGGTATTTATTATATGGGCCCTTTGTTTTTTTACCATCTTGTACATTGTATGTTTCCTGAAATAAATGATTTATTATTATTATTCTCTTTATTTATTTTCTTTCTTAAAACTAGATTTTTACAATATTTTAATATAAAAACAATAAAACATTATAAAAACATTACATTATTATTATTATTATTATAAAAATGAGCTGGTGATGACGCCAAATGTTAAATTCACAACACGCCAATCGCTTGTGGTTTAGACCAGCCACCATAGACAAGCAACTTTATTGTGATCCCATTTAACTCTAGATAACGTGGGGCTGTATAATTTGGAATTCTTTAACAGTTACAGTGCTTCAGTCTCTTCAAGTGTTGTTAGGCTAATAAAATTTACGATATAGCGACTGGAGCGTTTTCACGTTATTCTTCGGAGCTTTCATATTGTTCTGAAAATACGCTGAGAGAGAACCTATTTTGAGGGCCGTCTTCGAGTTTTATTCACTAAAACGTAAAAAAAAAACGAAACTATCAAACTATCACCTCACTTGTCATCAGGGTTCCTAGTGCCTCTGTATAATAACTAAAGCTATAGAAACCGGACTAAAATAGCAAAGGTGTCACCAGATTTGTGACGTCATATTTGAGGTAATATAGTGAGTGACTTTATAAAGGACTCAAGATTTTTTTTGATCACCGATTATCTGATGACCGTTTGACTTAACAATACAAAAAATAAAAACTAAGTGTCAACCATTTGTTGCACTCCAACCTCTTTTTCTAGCCATAAGAACGGAACTAAACATAGTTGCACGATTTTTATTTTAGCCATCCTTCTATAGCTTTAGTTATTGTTCTGAGCCTAGTGCGAGCTTCAATCGCCATTCGCTCGCGTCAATGAAAAGGAGAATTTGTATGGAAAAAGAATTAACTCCTCTCGTATGTCGCCAGGAGGCGCTGCTTTAATGCCATACTAATTTTTGTTTTCGTAAACGTATTCGAAAGAATACGGATAGTAAACAAAACTCACACTAGGCACCCTGGTGACGAGATGAGTGACTTGAATGTCATTTGTAAGTCAAAGTCAAAGTGAAATATTTTTTTATTCAAATAAACTTTAGAAAAGGGCTTTTGAATCGTCCAAAAACTTTTTAACTTAATACCCATTCAGGACGTCTATTTTTTAGAGAAGAATGTAATTTATGTACTTATATTATGTGCTTGATTGTACCCCGCCCGATCCTCTAAATGCCACTACACATTTACAGAATACACTAAACATGCACACTAGTTTAGGCCCAAGACACAGTACTCGTAGAACAAGGGTACGACGAGCCGGTTCACACGCTCTCTATACCAGGTACAGACATGTACTTGGGCGCTTCTCCCCACCTTTAGAGGAGCCTTTAGAGGAGCCCTGTAAGTTTCTCGCCGCCCCTTAAGAACTCTCTCAAAATAAAAGCTTGACTGTGTAGTATTTTTAAACGTTCATAATCGTGTCTTAATCTTAATTTATTAATGGCTTTGCGGTACACGCATCAAGTCAATTTCAAGTATTATACTCGTATTAATAGTGAACTAAGAAAGATTTACAACACAATTAAACTACTAAAATTACTTTATAATTGGAAAATTATTCTGTTTAAAGGTTTATACCTATTTTAATGTATCAAAGGGGCCTTCAGTCAATTTCGTAATGGCTGGGTACACCCTTAACGTATTAACAGTACTTCAAACGTATTACCTACTTGAGAACATCGAAAAATATTCTTGATTCACATAAATAACAAATGAGTTTGGATTAATACCATGCTAAATGTTGGTTCCATTCTAAATGTTGGAGTTTTTTAAATGAAAACGACGATTTTCTCGAACATACCCAAGTAAGTTTGAGAATCATTTTATTGACAACCTTCTTCGAGATAAATTGAATTTGCTGTAGGTTATTATAATACACGCGAGCAGCGGCCGGCAATATTAGTATGAGAATTCATGTCTGTAGAGTTTAGCAGACGAATAAATACTCATAACTGTCGTGCTATTTAAAAATGGAACGAACTTTTTACTCTGAAACATGGCAGCATCTAACTTACCAAGAATTTTATTCAAATTTCGAACTAGCTTGAAAACAGAAACCTTTGAAAAGTAAAAACAATTTAATGTAATATTTATGAGCGCAAAATGTTCTTCTACTCCATCAACTGGTGTAATGTTTCGTAGTTAATTACTCGTCTAAAGGTATGTATTACTACTTATTTTGAATGTCTGCGCATTATTTGAGAAAAATACCTAAACATGCTTTGGCTGCAACCAGGTATTGATGAACTCACGTATTGTGTGCATCGGCTTCTGGCCTGTTTTGCCGGCCGCTGCAGTAATTTACTAGGGTAGTGGTGGCACCAGTATTCAAAAGAGAGGGACCACATTACTTGACATTGTTTCCTGTAATCATTTATAAAGTGGCCAGCAGCTGGTTTTAGTCTTTAACTACAATTGAATACAGACTACATGCTTATTAAGCTGTCATCCCGTATTTTTGACGTGTAACATCTTTCCGCTCATCTTCTATATATACAATTTGTGGGAATGATTTCGTAGAAAAGGGACGGAAGTAGGGTCGTAACAGTGTGATCCTGTAACTGTTACGTGTCAGTCGGGGAAGCCACCAGTGATCGACACTTTAAGCCCAATGTCCGTTGTAGGTCGTAATATTTGTGGGAGTGATTTCGTAGAAATGTGATCGTAACAATGTATAACAGGATAACAGTGTGACATGTCTTCTAATGAATATTTACTGCATTATCTTTATGATTTGTAAATCTATATTCTATTTTCTATAGTAATCAAAAAAAATTAAATTAAAAAAGAAATTAAAAAGGAAGAAAAAAAAAGAGAAAAAAAGGGGAAAAACGAGAGAAAAAAATATACGTCATTGTTATTAAATTCTATATTCTATTTTCTATTGAAATATTGATTTCAAAAGGTGAGATGTCAAATGTTACGCATCATATGCGACTACTGTACTGCTCGCTCTTTTTTTAATGAAAATATATGTTATGTAATTATTTGGCTACGAAAACTGTGTCCAACACCGGTCGGTGCCACTACTCTTCTTATAATTTTGTATTTAACTATCGGATATTGTGATTCATAAGATATTTTACATAAACAGGTCCATGGAACCCTAACCATGTGAGAATCGTATAATGAACTGGTATTAAAATCATCTTTTCATTCTTGGAAGAAATATAAATGTTCAAATGTATTTTCAAAGCAGACATTATGAGCATTGTTATGTTAATATAAGTGGATATGTTTCTAAGTAAGATACAGCAGAATTTTCTTTTAAGAAATAATGAATGTCGAATCTTTGTTTTAGAACAAAAAAGAGGGAGATGTGCCTCGCCTCTATTGCTCTATCTGTGAGTGTAAGTGTTGCCACTTCAAAGTAATTTACCTCCTTGTTTGCGGTAAACAGGTTGCCTAATGCAAGTTTTTCTTTGCAATTTTGTCACGTTAACGAAAATGCCTCGTTTTCCACCAGGAAACGCTACTTTAGCAGCGCCTACTGATGAAGCTGCTCCGAACTCTTATTTTAAGTTAATATTTTTACAACCATCACCACACCATCTAACCTGAAACGTAGAACAAAATCCGCCAACGAAATTAAAGAAATTAGCCTAACTCAGAAATGTCCTTAAATGTACCTTAATATATCTAATAATATTGTCTCATTTTATTGGCAGGATTGAAAATATTTTTATTATGGGAATATCAGGATAAAAGTCACATCCCATATGTTAATCCAGGTTATAAACTATCTGTATGCCGAAGTTCATCCAAATCCATCCATCCGTTGCAGCGTGAAGAAGCAACAAATATACACACATACATACACACAAACTTTTGCATTTATAAAATTAGTGTGATTTAATCCGCTCGAACATTTCGCTAATGTGCGCAATTGCTGGTACGTCTCTGTACTATTTTGTAAATTTATCCACCTTTATCTCATCATCATCATCATCATCATCTTCATCATCATCATCATCAATATTTTTAAAATGCTTTTTGGTTACAAGATAAAATTTTACTAGAAAAATTCAACCACCCTCAGGAAGCTTAAGTGGGAATCGAACCCACGACCTTTGGACAAGCGGTCCAATGCTCTGACCGCTGAGCTACCGAGGCCCCAGGAGACTCGTTCAATTTTTCTTACAACTATCATCTTGTAATTAAATAGCATTCATCATCATCATCATCATTCATCATCAGCCTACACACGTCCACTGCTGGACGTAGGCCTCTCCAAATGCACGCCACTGAGTACGATCCGCGGCTACTCTCATCCAGCTCTTGCCAGCCACCTTGCGAAGATCGACGTTGCATCGTTGTTCAAATAGCATTGTTAAAGCAAAATTCAAAATAAATAATTAAATAATATGCTTTTTGGTGTAATAACACCAATAATTGACAATAGTCAATTTATCAAACCTTTACCATGGAAGAAAAAGCTCTGGAAATGGTTTTTTTCTTTAAATAAATAAATGTCCGTAATCCTTCCGCCTTCAAGTTAGACCACACACTACAACTGGCGTTTACGACCGCCATATCAGTAACCAGAAGATATCTGACGGATATTCCCCCTGTGTCTTGTCGGCGAAGATAAGCTTTAGTCTATGCTCGATTACAACGCTGAAATAAATTATCTGTGAAAGGAAATGTTTCTTGGCGGGAAAACAAAAAGACGAGTTTGCAGTTTTGTTTTATTTTCTAAAGTTCTAAAGTATATTTAAGAAAGTCAAGCAAAGTAGGGTAGGGGCTCCAGTGATCGTATTTTTTTCCTTTAAATGAGAAGTGAGAAATAATATACCCCAACCCCTTCGAGAATCTCGGTAGAGATCTGGGGCTTTACTAAGTCCTCGGGCGGACTTCTTGAGAGAATTTGAAAAGTGACGTTGCACTGTTCTGTTTCATTTGCCAACACTCATGCACACTCACGAACACTTAACGGTTAATAATCCACCATAATTTCACATCAATATTCGACATAACACAAATTTTAGAAATAGAACAAAACCGCAGACATGACTCTTCACTCTCCCGCCAATAAGTCCCCCCGTAAATGTTCAATGAAAAGCTATGATAATACCCAGTGTATTATCATAGATTATCACCACAAAGAAAAAGGGCCGGTTAGAAATATTCAATATATTTAAATGCACCTGACCTAGCTTTATGAAATAAAGACTAAATTAAAGAATATTTATTGCCACATAAAATAAATTTTATTATTCTGAAGTCATCATGTCGATAACCCCTGAAGAATGTACTTACCAGGATCCTGACAATGCTTGAAGATGGGCGCAGTCAGCGAAATACAGCGAGAACTGTTGGTGTGACTCTTTCTACAGTTCAACGAGAACTCCAGCGTTTTCATGAAAGTGGATCCAATCTTCGAAGACCAGGAACAGGCCGAACAAGGTGCACGACGCCACGGGAGGATCGCTATATGGTGTCAACGATTTTGAGAAATCGCTTTCTTACGGCTGTTGAAATAAAGAATTATCATTTACGAGCTGGAGGAAACAATCTGAGTACGGATACAGTAAGGTGGCGTCTGGCTGAACACATCATGAGTCACATTTAAAGCCATTAAGACATGCAAGTGGTCCAAAACTAGAAAGACACCACAGAAACTCAAGGTTGAGTTATGGTAGAGAACACGAGAATTTGACTCTGGATGAGTAGTCAAAAGTTATGATTTCTGACGAGTCTACATTCTGTTTATACAAGCACGACGGGAGGAAAAGAGTGTTCAGAAGGCCGGGAGAGCGCTATAGCCAAGCCTGTATAGAAGAAAAAGTACAATTAACAATAACAATTAATCCTCTATTGTACAAAGAAATTACATTTAAACACACGTTACACAGGACATATACAAAGTTGAGCTTATCTCTAGAAGAGATCTCTTCCAGCCGACCCTAGCTGTGGTACCATACCCCGGAAGCTCTGTTCACGTGTGATAGCTAGTGGTGATAGAAAATGGCACTTTATCTGCAGTAAGATATATCACTTAAATTCTGAACGACTACGTCGGTCCAGCTTTAGTGGACATGGGCGATAATGCCGTTTTTATGCAAGACAATGCCCGCCCGCATACAACTTAGATAGTGTTTGACTATTTTCAAGAAGTCGGTATCACACACATGGATTGGCCAGCACGCAGCCCCGACCTTAACCCCATTTAACAGGCATGGGACGAACTGGGACGACGTGTACGTCAGCGGAATCCGCCGCCAATCACGCTACGTGAAATGAAAGAAGCTCTAATAGGCAACTGAATATTCGGCAACATCGTCTCAAAAACCTAGTAGAAAGTATGCCAAATCGCATAACAGCAGTATTGCGAGGTAGCGGAGGCAACGCAACGTAATAAAATGCGTGAAAACGGCACATCTATAACCAATCTACATTTACGAAAATACTGGAAACTCTACGCTTTTTTATTTATTTTACATTTATATATATATAAAAAAAAAGCTAGAATTTTTTTTTTTATTATTTTCATGTAAAAAAAAATTTTTTTTTCGACATTTGTGTTTTTGTAATTTGTTCGCAACAAAATTTGCGTTAAAAATTATATAAACATTTTATAAATAGCTTGCCTACTTCTTAATTGATCTTTAGTATTTGTAAAAATATTATGATCAGATGTTAATGACGGTAGTTGTTGACATTGAATGGGCGCCTTTGGCTTTCAAAGTAAAAAGTAAATAGTGTAAAATAATTTCGGCGGGCTGGTTATAACCACGATAGCTCAATTGGGAGAGCACCTGACCCGGTATGTCAAAAGGGCGCGGGTTCAAATCCTGCTCGTGGAAATTTTTTCATCATTTGTGTTTTTGTAATTTGTTCGCAACAAAATTTGCGTTAAAAATTATATAAACATTTTATTTGCATGTACATTAAAATATTCTTAAATTTAGTATTTATTTCATAAAGATAGGTCAGGTACTTTTGAATATATTGAAGAACCGATTTGTTTTTGATTTTGATTTCTAACCGATCCTTTTTCTTTGCGGCCCTGTGTATTTGGCGACGAATCTTTCACAAAAACAAATGCCATCAAAAATTGTTTTTAGAACTGACTCCTTTAAAACCTTTGTAATTATTCATTTGTCTTTTCTGTCAGTGTTTTGGCGTCGGTATTTTTTCCGTTTATCTACCGAGTACCGGTGCACAAAAAATATTCTGAAAACCAATTATTCTCACGCTGTGAAGCGACAGACAATATTATTCCGTTTAATAAACGGTTGTCGAGAGCATGCCGATGGCGGACGAATCACCGAGACGGGACAGATCGACAGCTTTCGATTTGTGTTGTTGCTGTAAAAATAAACTTTTTGTTTTTGTTAAAGAGAATCCGTGACAATATATTAATAATAAAAAGTAAATAATAATCTTTAAGTGCCTTACAAATAAACAAAGAATAACCTTTGAATAGTTATTTCGTGTTTTGTCTCTTTTACTCTAATTTGAAATGACGTTTACATGACAGGAACAAAACACGGAATAACTATTCGGAGCTTATTGTTTGTTTATTTGTAAGGCATAAAAAAATATATATAAATAATATAAACTTAAATGATCAACTAAATTCTATACTTACCAAAACAGTAGACTGGATGCATGAACATAATCTTGAAATTAACTTCTCAAAAACTAAACTTATGTCGTTTTACCCCTATCAAAAAACACCCTTAAATATAAATTTTACATTTGAAGGATTGCAGATGGAGGTTGTAAACGAATTCACCTTGCTCGGTTTAACTATCGACACACATATAAATTGGAAACCTCATATTAAAAAGGTGCGTGCTAAACTATCTAAATTTTGTAATGCGCTTCGCGAAGTCAAAAAAAACCACAGACCAATCAACTGCACTCGTGACCTACTACGCCTATGCTCATTCTTGGCTAAGCTACGGGGTTACGCTATGGGGAAATAGTACAGACGCACTCTCAGTATTTACCATGCAAAAGAAATTAATCAGAATTTTAGTAAATATTGATGAAACTGACACATGCAAACCACATTTTGAAAAACTCAACATCGTTACCGTACCTTGTATCTACATTTTTGAGTTATGTAAGTTTGTCCGAAAATACCCTGAATTTTATAATATAAGAAAAAATATACAAAGCAAAATAATACTTAGACATAAAAACAGGTTAAATCTTCCTATTTCCCGTATAACAATGCACTCTTCCGGTCCCTTAGTTATGTCAATAAAAGTATATAATAAGTTACCTGAACATATTAAAAATGAAGACACGTTGAGAAATTTTATTAACAAATTAAGAATTTTCCTGCTAAACAAAAGCTATTATAACATAAAAGAATATTTTAATGACAAATCATCAACTGTAAAATAATTAATAAATTTAAAGGTATATATATATATATAAATATATATATATATATATTTTTCAACAGATAATAAATTATAACTAAAGTAAGTAAAGTAAGTAATTATTATATATACCGCTCGCTCGGCAAACAACCCAAAAACACATAGGTATAATATTCCAATATGACATTATAAATGAATTTTTTAATCAATGATAAATTACGAATACAATTAAATATGATATAAATATAATTAAAATAATAATGACCTCTCTTCCTCTCTCCTACTAAAGCTGTGCTGTGCCCGACAGGGTCCATAATTGATCCATTGTAAAAACCTACCATCTTATTATGTAAACATTATGGAATGCAATAAAGTATTGAGTATTGAGTATTGAGTATTAATTATAATGATACAAATGTTGTGTAAAATGTAATAAACAACAGAAATACATCATCTGTGAAAATATCAACTGTCTAACTACCACGGTTCATGATATAGATACAGATACAGCCTGGTTACAGACGGACATACAGACGGACGGCGGAGTTAGGGTAGTTAGCGAATAGGGTTAGAGTTAGCGAATAGGGTTCCCGTTTTACCCTTTGGGTACGGAATCCTAAAAAAAACTGTTTAATATTTCGTCCAAAGGGCTTGTTACCAATGGCCACGACAATTAAAAAAAACAGAATAGGTACTAGGACTGTGTTTGGCATTGAAAAATTTTAATTATACCAGTATTTTGTATTTTCCTTCAAAAAGTATTTTTCTAACTCATTAATGCTACTATACGTTTTAGAGTAATTATTAACGGGATTCTTACCGTGTTTCTTATTGTTAAGTACCCGATAACCGATAAAAAACCCGTTACTATTTACTCTATTGCAAGTGACCATGACAGTTCAAAGAGTTACATACATTTTATGTTTGCCAGTCCTTATCCAATGTCCATAATTATGAACTTAACTAACTATGTCAAATCTAACTATTTTTTGATGTGTAACAATTTTCCGCTCGCCTTCTATATATACAATTTGTGGGAGTGATTTCGTAGAAAAGGGACGGAAGTAGGGTCATAAATAACAGTGTGATCATCATGACATTGTGATTGTCCTTTATTTTATTTTTTTGTCTGTTTATTTGTGATGGAAAGTGTCCTTTTATGATGGGGCACTTTCCAGTATTTTTGACGCTGTAAGCGAGAAAAGAGCTGGACACTTGCTGAGTTTCTTACCGGTTCTTCTCAGTACAAGATCTCCCGCCCAGAGTAGATAGATTTACGAACCGATGGCATAAAATTACTTTCATAAGAGCTATTTGTAGCCTAAACTGAATAAATGATTTTGAATTTTGATTTTTTGAATTTTGTTCCTGTAACTGTTACGTGTTGGTCGGGGAAGCCACCAGTGATCGACACTTTAAGCCCAATGTCCGTTAAAGGTCGTAATATTTGTGGGAGTGATTTCGTAGAAATGTGATCGTAACAGTGTGACAGGATAACAGTGTGACATGTCTTCTAATGAATATTTACTGCATTCTCTTTATGATTTGTAAACCTATATTCTATTTTTTATTGCAATATTGATTTCAAACATTTTGTGTGTAATAGACTTTTAAATAATATTTTTAAAAAAAGGAAAAAAAGAGAAAAGAATATACTGTAAGAACTTTAAAATAATATTTAAAAAAAAGGGAAAAAAAAGAAAAAAAAATACGTTATTGTTAATTTATAACATATATAACTATATTCTATTTACTATTGTAATATTGATTTCAAAAGGTGAGATGTTAAATGTTAACACATTATATGCAACTACTGTAAGGCTCGTTAATTATTTTTTTAAATATTTTACGGGTAAGCACTTGGCCTTCATCCCACCTGATGTTGAGTGATGTTAAGGCCGAAGGTGGAAGCGCACTTCACCCGGAATCCTCAACTACTGACGCACTAACTATCTTAATCTAGCGGCCGGAACACAACGACAATGCTACAAACATTGATGTTATGGCGACATATTTAGATGATGGTGGTAGCTAGCCAGGCGGGCAAAGAAGCCCTGCCACCAATTGAACTACTATTAATATAAGTATTACACATTGTTTTCTAAAGTATACGCGAACACTACACATTTAAATGAAACTACTTTTACGGATCTACTCGATTTTATTTTACACATTAATTTAATTTAATGTTAATCCTGGCGTTTCGAACTCTTTGCAGGGCCCGTGGTCACAGAGAGACACCCTGTTTCATTTGGTTCCATTTCAATAGGTGTAACAGATAAAAAAGTAAGGGAGACCCGTACAAAACCGTATACCGAGGTAAAACCGTACAGTATAGCTATGTCCGTTATTATTTTAAATTTTCCGCGTATTTGCCGGTCACGCCTAGTAGTCAATAGGATCAATCTGTCAACAGACACTTGTCAACATACAGGTCCACAGGCAAGAGCGTTAAAAACTAATTAAATAAATATTGTTTTTATGTGTTTTATCTAATTTTTATGTTATCAAAAGTTTTATTAGTGAACATACTATGATAAAAATCGTAATTCACAGAGGTTTAGTTTATGTCCCTAAATATTTTTAATAATAAAAATAAAGTATAACTTTTTGTTAATTACTGTAGCCAATGAGAATCTTTAATAAACAAGTTAATTATGATTATGTAATTTTCATTTATTTCGATTTTATATAGGTTAGTTCTTAGCTATACGGCTTTGACCCGGTCTCCCCTAAGTCCTTCACATTCGCAGTATTTCATGTCAAATGACAAATATTCTATAAGTACTACAAACGGTAGTAAGCGAGTTGTAACAGAATCCTTAATTATTAGTACCGCTTCCAAGAAGCGCCTCGGGCCGCTGCCGCCGTCGCGTCGGTAAGGAAGACCTCTTCCATAAAATTATCTGTCTCTGGCGGGTAAGCCTATTATTTTTTTGCAGAGATAATTGCGTTACTAAGAACCAGCTGAGATTGAAATAGGGAAACATTGAGAGCGACTACGCTTCGAGGAAATAAGAATTTTAGCTGGAAACGTGAAAGAATGGAAAAACATCTTTAATGTCGCTTACTTAGTTAATCCGGCTGAGTTTAAGTTTATTTTTTTATATTCATCATCATCATCATCATCATCTCAGCCAAAAGACGTCCACTGCTGGACAAAGGCCTCCCCCAAGGATCTCCACAACGCCCGGTTTTGTGCTGCTCGCATCCAGCGGCTTCCCGCGACCTTTACCAGATCGTCGGTCCACCTTGTTATATTGTCCATTAAAATAATAGAACCTCATCGTTGTCTTTGCTTAGCAATACAAGCCTCCTGTAGGTCACGTGATAGGTTAGAAATTTAAGACAATCGCGAAGCGCAGCGTAGCGATTGTCTTGAATTTCGAGGTTATTTTTTTTTATTACACAACAGAAAGAGTTTCTTTTTGGTAATTTTTGCTTTCTGTTGTCTAATAAAACAAAATCTAAAAAAGCTACAAGAGTAGGGAAGCCAGTATCCTCAATCATTTTATTGATTTATATTATTATTTGTTAAACTTATGCCATTTAAGTTTGTGTATTTGAACGATTATGAATTAGGAACTTTATGGATTTCGGTTATTAGTTGTTCTAACCATTTGGTATTTAAAATGTGTGTGAATCAAACTTCCCTCCCTGTATGGTGTCGGGGATAAAGAATTGCACCACCCCATCTCTTCCCGTGGGTGTCGTAAAAGCCGACTAAGGGACCATTCCAGAGGATGGGCTGCAGCATCTCTCTGAGGTTACCCTTACTCAACCTACTGCGATAGCCAACCCGCCTGCCAAGCGTGGCGATTATGGCAAATAACCCCCCTTGATGATTTGGGGAAGGCCTTTGTCCAGCAGTGGAAGTCTTTTGGCTGAGTTGACTGATGATGATGAATCAAACTTTGGTGTTATAGTTTTAGACATTTTAAACATTAGATAGTTAGTCCAATATGTATATAGTGTACTTAGGTATTTCTTATGTAGGTGTTTTTTGCTTAGGTATTTTAAAACATTAGGTATTTTGATTTTAGGTATTTCGAACGGAGGTGTTTTAACGTTAGGTTTTTTTAATTTTAGACATTTAAATACGTACCCAATCAAATTCATCCACGCGCCGATCGCTAGCTATATGCTTAAACTCGTAATTTTGCGTCCGCGCGGCACCCTCTTAACCATTGCATGACAAATTAAAGTTAATAATGAACCCGTCATTTCGAAAAGGACACAAGTCCATTAATTAAAAGATTTCAGGATTAACAAAAAATGTTTAAAAAAAATCTATGGTGTAATAGAAATTGAACATAGAAGTAAATAAATAAAAAGAGGACATAACTTTGAGGAGTTTTATTTATTATAAAAAAACATGTATCATACAGATATTATCAATTTAAATTTCTGGACTAAAGCCATTTTTGAAATGACCTCTCTTAAGTACATACAAATCCAAAGATTTTAGTAGAAATGTCAGTTAATCATCTTGATTTTCTTGATATTAATTATTAGCTGATGTAGTAGGCCATGCAGAAACCTCTGTTTAGAAGTTTTGGCGCTCTGCTGGAATATATTTTTCTAGTTTTTTTCAAATCTACCATTTTTTTTCATTGATCTGCACTTTACCAGAATATACGCAAGCCAAAAACCTGCGAATGCAGTCGGTAACAATAATGCTCGGCAGTGCCGTGTATTGATGTGGGTATTCGGCGTATTTTTGCTTGCGTGCGGCCGCGCGATGAGTAACTCGCTGTTTTAATAAATACACACCATGTCTTTACTTTTATTATTGTGTTTTATAGAACAAGAACATGTTTGCGTCTGAACCGAATGTGCAACTTCAGACAAACCATTTAGGTTTAAAGGCGTAAAGTTGTCTAAATATATTTGTAAAGTTGTATTTTCGATAAATAAATTTAAAAATAATGCAGGAGTATTACTTGATGGTAAGGGTGGCCTGGTAACCATCCTTTGTAAGAGTTGGAAATCATGCCTGACAATACCATCTATGGATTCATGAGTCACCTGGACTGACCTGCCCCCCGACCGCCTAACCGATCGCTTTGACTACGCGTATAGTTTATGACGTCATCTTGCCACCTCGCACCGCCTATGAAAGCAATATCAATAGCTAAAGGCTATAGCTTTCTATATTGCTTTCATAGGCGGCACGAAACGATAAGATGACGTCATAAACCACACACGAAGTCAAAGCGATCGGTTAGGCGGTCGGGCCCCTGGTGTGGCCTTGGAAAATTTAAAATGTGATACCTTAGAAATAGCAAAGGTGACTTTTTGGTCCTTAGGTGACCTACTGCTCTGCCATAGCATTTTCGGCAAGCTCTCGATTCTTCACTTTCGTAACAGATAAAGTGAGGTTATGTCACATCTTAGAGTTGTGTTTTGTTCCACTTTAAAAGGGCATAAGTCCAGGACTCGTGCCGTTTTCAAACAGACTTGAACTTTTGTTTGCTTTATAAGTTGGCTTGGGATATACGAAAGTGTGCCCTTTCACAGGGATTATGTAAAACGTTTTATTAAAATAAATGGCGGCGAATAGTGATATTTGGAAAAGTGTGACTCGTGTCCTTTTCGAAATGATAGGTTCGATTATGTCTTAATAACAACACCTACAAGTTCTAGATCGGATACACGGTCCTTATTTGTAGATGATAATAATATATGTACGAGTATAAGGACAATTGCTATATCTAACGCTAATTACCTCATTAAGGATTACGTCCGGTGACCGGTCACTAATCTATAGATGATCAGTGACTGGTCGCCCGTTTACCATTCAATGTATCACGCTCCAGATGCCAATCCAATTAATATGCGCTAATCAATCTCTGGTTCCAATCATTAGAACATAGTATAGTATCTAATGCTGCAGACTTACTCTTTCATTTTAATGAGATCTATTGAATAACTTCTGTGGCCGAGTGGTAAAGTGCTTGGCCCGTTATCTGACGGTCCAGGGTTCGATTCCCAGGTTGAGTGAAGTGTGTTTCAGATTTGTTGATGCATAGCCCGTATTTGTTATTACCAACCCGCATTTGACAGGCGTGGTGATTAGGTCATCATTGATTGTAGCGATGATGACTTAATTTTATTGATGGAGACAGTAAATTGAGTCTACCACGGGATATCGAAATTCATTTCGCCGTTTGACATAAGGTCGACAAAACATTTGGCATACTGATCGAACATCGAACAAATGATTGACGACCTCCTTGGTAGAGTGGCGTATGTTTATCCGTTGTCTAGGTAACCATTTCTCGAGTTTCTTAATGAAGCTTTTCTTGGGGCTAGATAATTGGTGTGAGTGTGGGAAACATTAATTTATTTATTTTAAACAACTGACTAAAATATATTTTTTCGATACAACCATTTTTTTTCTATAATTGATCGAATGAACGTTTGGTCGAATAGACGTTTGGTAACGTTTGGACCTCATGTGGTGGACTGTAAGCTTTTAATCGCTCGTCAAATAGATCTAAGGCGTCTCGATCTTATGGGATTGAACATATTGTGCTTACTTATTAATTTTGTCATAGTACATTCTTGTACATATATAGTTTATGAAATTGTGGATAGTTGTTAATAAGGTGTAATTAACAATAACCGATAACCGTTGGGGTAGACGTGTTCTAGAGTGGAGACCGCGACTCGGCAGACATAGTGTAGGACGCCCTCCGGCGCGGTGGAGCGACGATATACGCAAAGTGGCTGGCAGTGGTTGAATGAGAGGAGCCGAAGATCGGGCTCAGTGGCATGCATTGGGAGAGGCCTATGTCCAGCAGTGGACTGATGTGGGCTGATTATGATGATGATGATGATGATGAAGGTGTAATTAGCAGTAGAACTAGATATTTACAATGCACCTTAGTATTTTCTTAGCTTTCTCTCAAAGAGGAGTTTACAATTATTATTCTTCTTACCAATTGTCCATTCGACCAAACGTTAATTTGATCAAATAGAAATGTCAATGGTTATATCGACAAAATATATTTTAGTCAGTTGTTTGTTCGATCAGTAACAGAAAGGCCAAATGTTTTTTCGACCTTTATGTCAAACGGCGAAATAAATTTTGATATCCCGTGGTAAACTCCAGTAAATAACTTAACTTTTTTGGGAATTGGATCGCTGTTTAATTTTAACCGCTTGTGGTGTTATGGTTAGACCAAGCATCTCAGATAACGAGGTTTGGGTTCAATGTCCTTATGAGGGTACAAGCTAATGTAAGACACGATCACGGCCTTCTACTACCAAGAGTATAAAGAAATTCAACACAATTTTATTATTGAAAACTATGATTTTAAATGTCACCAAAGTTTTTATACAAACCTTTAAACTTTAAATCATATTTTAGGTATTTAATACAATTATTGTAAAATTTTTAAGTTTGGTAAAATTTGTTAGATTAGTTTTTATAACTATTAGTCCACATCGCATGCCGTGGCTGTATATAATTGAAAAGTGTACTTAGAACAAGTTTGGCATTTACCCTATAACTACTGTTTGTTTGGTGGTACATGTTTTTGTTGACTGCCCAATAAATAAATAAATAAATAAATAAATCATCATCATCATCATCATCATCTCAGCCAAAAAAAAAAAAAAATACATTTAATTTTTTTTCTCCAATTTCAACAAAACTTATACAAACTCTCATCAAATAAATCATCATCATTATTATAATCAGCCTATGCTAGTCCACTGATGGACATAGCCCTCTCCAAGTGTACGCCACCGAGCACGATCCGCGGCCACTCTCATCCAGCTCTTACCAGCCACCTTGCGTCGGTCCACGTCTGAGGCCACTACGTTTGCCGACACGCGGTCTCCACTCGAGAACTCGTTTACCCCAACGGTTATCGGTTCTGCGACTAATATTAGTCGCAGAACCGATAACCATGGCGATCGACGTCACGTAATAACAATACTATGAACTGTTACTAACTGAAATCGCTAAGCCGCAACAATCTTCGCTTACTCAACTCTGTAACTTCGGAAGCGACAACACTTCGAAACGACTACCGACTATACCCACTTCAGCAACTACCTTACGCAAGGAACTACCCAGTTGGGCGAACCTAAGCGATATAGTTTCAGCATGAGTTAGTAATGGGTTCGGCTTCAGAGGTAGTCATTATAGCCAACGTTTAAGTTTGAACTGTATTGTAATTGAGGGAGTTATGTGGAAACAGGTCAGGTTAAGTTAGTGTAGACTGCTGTATTCAACTCTAGAAATAACTAGGCAGAGTTTAATAGGAATCGGGTGCTATACGTTTGATGATTTTCACGTTGCATCTTTATACTCGAGGAGCTCGAACGCGCCCGCCCGGTCTACGATTGCTGAAGTTAAGCAACTATCGCAAAGGCCGGTTGTCAGATGGGTGACCAAAAATGTATCATATCGAGCTCGTCCGTGCTTCGGAAGGCAAAGCCGTAAGTCCCGGCGGCTGCATTAGCAGTCGTTATTAACCACCAATGTCCCATTGGGACGAAAGAACCGTGCGACGAAACACTGAACGACTCACCAATCCGCTCTGGGCCCGCGTGGTGGTTTATGGCCCGTTTTGCCCTCCATCCATCCATCCATAGGGAAGGCACGTACTCCAATAGTGGGGACATAAAAATCAGCTGCTGATGATCTTTATACATAGTAAAATACAGGATAGAGAGCCCTTAAGAGGCCTATCACAAAATGCGCGCGCCCGCGCTTTGTAAGTACTACGAGCGGCCGACGCATCGCAAAAGTGGCATTTTGTGCAGTTTTAATTACATTTATTTGATGTTTAATAATTTTTATCGTTCAAAAAAAGTATATAATTCGAAACCTTATAAACTAACGTTAATTCTGATGTACATTTTACTTAATAATATTAATGGAGTAAGGAGATATTTACAGCTAATTCTGAACGTTTTATGGCATTTAATAGGATTTTTTTTGTAGAAATTCCATTCATATGTCGAAATTTCGAGGCCGCTACGAACTTAACCACAATATAAGAGATATTATTATATATTTTTCATTTCGTTTGCTTAGTACCAGTAATTCAATGAGCTCGAAAATTGCTGTCAGCGTATTTAATTGAAAAGTAGCTTCGGAATTTTGGCTTTAGATAAGGAGAAACTGCAGAAAGCGAGGCCGCTACAAATTATACTAATAACTATTCTCCACCATACAATAAGTCAAAATCGTCTAAGGGTTTCAGTTTCCCTGAACAAGAACGCCGAAGTTGGGCATTTTATGCAAAAATTACGGTCAAAATGTAATAGAGCCCTTAAGAGTGCGCCGTCCGTAAGTGACAAGTGTCATATATTTTATCTGAAATGTCTTCGTCCATATTTATTTGATGCCGCGCGGCCATACTAATTTTGTATGGGGAATTTAAAGTGCTTAATAAAAAATAATTATTTAAATAATCACTTGATGAATCGAAAATGTGGTTTAGCAATTTGTAGTTTAGCCATTGATGATTATTTAGACAAAATCAGAGGTAAAATAATTTAGATATACTAAAGGAATTTACTAAACGCCGCCACTCGCTTTCATGATTTTCGCCCAACTTTAAATGATATTGTAGAAAAACTATAGCGTGTTATGAGTTTATGGATCTGACTAATTGTAGACACGTTCCCTTTGATACTAAGTATACTTTTTGTTTTTTTAATACGATGGTATTTTCAATTTTAACTACTTAACCGTGACTGCATTTTTGGCATTTTTTGGTCGGCGCACCCTTAACTTCAATTTTTTTGTTATCTTCTTTATAAATCTTTTGTTTATTTTGTGTGTATACTGTATGCTTTATTTATTTTTTGTATTGTGTGTATATATGTGTGGTAATAAATGTTTTTTCTTTATTTCTTTCTTTGGCAGCGCGTTGTTTTTGATGGCTTTACCCTACAGGATACCGAATTTTTCGGAAAAGCTCAGTAACATCTATATCCATAGACAGAAACATTACAAAAGGGTTCCGAAAATAAAACATGAAATCTGAAATAATACGGCGACTTCACATGAAAGGTATTTCAATATGTCGTCAATACAAGCTAGTTCCAAGAATATTGCTACAATCTTCATGTTTTTCTTTAAAGTGGGTCGGGATACAAAGAAAGCAGTCTACGTTATTGTTTCCTAAGTAAATAGCTATTAAGATAGTATAGGTATATGTTTATATACTATATATGTATATATCATAACCTTTTTTGTTAATAATACATGTGGGTGGACATCCACGCCACCCATTTTTCCCATTATCAGATTCATGAATTTAAATGGTTTTTTCAATGTTATTGAGACGGCGTAACTGGTCCCGCGTAACAAATGGGTAACGACAATGCGTAATTGTTTTTCAATTTGTTAACTTTCAGATTGATTAATTAGAAAAAATAATATAAAAGGTAACGTAAAAAGCCCTTTTTATGTTAAAAGGAGGCAAACGAGCAGGCGGGTCACCTGATGGAAAGTAATACCGCCGCCCATGGACACCCGCAAAACCAAAGTAATCGCAGATGCGTTGCCGGCTTTGAGGAAGGAGTTGGATCTTGAGGAGGGAGTAGGAATCGGGAGGGGGGAGGGGTGAGAGATGGGCTTCCGGTACTTTCACTCACCAGACGAAACATAACAGCAAAGAGTGCCATTGTTTCACTTTTTTCTTTATATCCAAGAATTTTGGTTAATGCTAAATATATAAAATACACTACACCACAAATTTTCCCTCCTTCCTATGACATGGGGTCCTTCAAACGAGACGTGAAGAGGCACCTTGTGGGCCTGCAGGGTGAGGGTGACTGATGCTGCGTTGTTTTTACGCTGCACCAGTTTATTTTCGCTTCGTGTCTCCATTTAGAAGTAGAATCATTAGGCAAGCTAATTATATATTGTTTACTTAAGTTTACGCGAACACTACACATTGAAATGAAAGAACTTTTACGGATCAACTCGCGTTTATTTTACACATCACTTTTAATTAATGTTTATCCTGACGTTTCGAACCGTTTGCAGGGTCCGTGGTCACAGGGAGACTGAGGTGTTGGTCGTCTCATAATTAGTTAGTAGCTTGTATACTCTCATTTAAATTTAATCAGGTGCGTTCCGTTTTACGCAGAAAAAGCTTACAGTATCTTTTGGTCTGGCAGTATGGTGTTGGGGCTGGGTTTTCATATTTTGTATGTTGGGATCCCAGGCTGGTGGTAGAAAAATATACTGTTTTAAGAGCTCATGGCACACAAAAAGGAGACTGCAAAAGTTAAGCTTGATACAAACGCGCTTGAGCAACGTACAAAAAGACAACGCGAAATCGCACAACAGCAGCACTCGGTGCTATTACTCAGTTGATGAATTTCTAAGTGATCCTAATAAGTTTTAATATAAGACATACCACTTTTACATTAGTTATTAAGTTAATTATAATTATTATTGTACATTTATTTAATTATTATTTATTATTTCAACATCAAATACCTGCTACACTTACAGCAACGCCAAGACGTGTAACAGGTCATTACAATTTAAAAACATATATATTATACATAGGTACAGATCAAATTAACAACTTAAAAAACTTACACAAAAATCAATTAACACATACAATTTCGTATTAAAGATGTCTAGATCTGGCTCCTGTGCAATCAAGGCGTTAAGTAGCCTGATAGCTTGAGTCGTAGGAGCTAAATGAGCGGTTTGCGTGCGCGTCAGCGGGGCGGCGAGCAGGCGCCGTGCGTGCGCCCTCCGCAATCGCTGGGGCGCTATGAGAGAGCACTGCAACAGGGTAGTGGGGTTCATCATCTCATCATCTCAGCCAAAAGACGTCCACTACTGGACAAAGGCCTCCCCCAAGATGGGGGGTATTTGCCATAATCGCCACGCTTGGCAGGCGGCTTGGCGATCGCAGTAGGTTGAAAGTAACCTTAGAGAGATGCTGCTGCCCATCCTCTGGAATGGTCCCTTAGTCGCCTTTTACGACACCCACGACGGGTTGAGATGGGGTGGTGCAATTCAGTATCCCCGGCACCACACAGGTAGTGGGGTTAATTTATATAAAATAATTGTATTGTAATTTATATATATTTGAAATGAAATGAAATGAAATACATTTATATTTATATTTGCTAATTTATATAAAATTATAATAACGGGAATAACTCCCGTGGGAATATAGGGATAAAAACTATCCTATGTGTTTAATCCAAGTTATAATTTATCTGTATGCCGAATTTCATCCAAATCCATCCATCCGTTACAGCGTGAAGAAGGAACAAATATACAGGCATACACACAAACTTTCGCATTTATAATATTAGTGTGATAATTTGTCAATGTAATTAATTTTCTTATTGTAATCTGTGTTATTTTATTTTTATGTAATTTCCAAAACAATGTAAATTGTTTTATGGAATAATTAACTAAGAACTATGAACTCGGACTGTTCCAAGCTGTTCCGAGATCCGTGTTCGTGCAAGGGGTCCTTGTGTGAGTTGCTCGATCGCGGTAACTTTGGGTTTTCCTTATTATGTGGTAAGGCCCCGAGTCATATTCACCCGGGTCATATTCGATTGAGTGATATAAGCGGGTATTCCGCTACCAATCCTATATGCTCAAAAGCTTTTTGCATTGGACGAGTTCCTTCCGCATCGGTCCCTTGACAAACGACTGTCATAAACCAACTTCGGATAACAACATTATACAACCACTGGGCTGGTCCCAGTCCGTGTCTCACCGGAGACCGGTTGAGGTACAATCGACGTCAGAAGTAACTGACTACTTTGCTACGATTTCAAATATTTCTTTTTTTGTTCTTTTTTTTAATATATTATACGGGTAAGCACTTGGACTTCGTATCATCTGTTAAGTGATGATAAGACCTAAGGTGGAAGCGCACTTCACCCGGAATCCTCAACTAGTGAGGCACTGGCTATCTTATCTCTAGCTGCCGGAACATGTTATGGCGACATATTTAGATAAGATAGTGGTAGCTAGCCAGGTAGACAACCAAGCCATACCACCAACCAACCCAAGTGTACACAAATGTTTACCCCCCGCTGGGAATTGAACCTGGGACCTCTGAGTCTATACCGGAGGTTTTAGCCACTAAATCAGAGAGGTAGTTAAATAAAACACCTACATAAAAATGCATCAAACTTATTTTATTCAAATTCATATAAAATTAAAAACAATAAACATTAATAATTATAAAGTATTAATGTTATTATTCATTATTATACATTGGGCACGGGTCGGACAGAGCCACGATATCATTACTGGAAATTCAAATGATCCTTGTATGTCTAACTAAGAGTACAGGTTCAAATCCCGCTGGTGAAATTTATTAAAATACTTTTTCGAGTTGACTTAGTTAGTTAGTTAGTTATACTGGGCTGTATCCGCACTTAGCCATTCGATTTGGCCATTGTACGTATTGTACCTTCTGCCTACTCCAACCAACCCAGATTATCCCAGAAGGCTTGCAGCCTTTTCAGGCTGCTGCAGGCTTCCGCAAGCGTTCTGGATGTTTGGAGAAACCGTGCCCGTTCGTCTGCCACACTCCTGCACTCCATGAGCACGTGTTGTGGCGTTTCTTCCGCCTCCATGCATCCTCTGCATAGAGGGCTGTCGGTCACACCTATCGTAAATAGGTGCTTGTTTAAGGGACAATGACCAGTAATAATACCGATGATTTTACGGATCCTGTCCCTGTTTAATCTAAGGAGGTTGCGGGCAAGCTTTTTTGATGCCACCGGAACTGCATTCTTGGTTTGCCTGCTACCTACACTGTTTCTCCATTCTGTTAGATGTTCATCTTCGGTTAATTTGCGCAGCCACGTTTTTATCTGGGCCTGAGGTATGGGCAGCAGTGGTTCCGGTCCATAAACTGCTGCCATCGATCCTCTTTTGGCTAGTTCGTCAGCGGCGTCATTACCCTGTGAGTTGCTGTGTCCTTTGATCCATTGCAAAGTTACTTTGTTTGCCTCTGCTATGGATTGGAGAGTGTTATGACATTCCAGTACAAGGACAGAGGTTATGGTGTTGTTTTTTAAAGCTTGAAGTACGGATGCACTATCTGAGACAATTTTTATATTTAGGTCTCTGACAGCTCTGGCTGCAACCGCCTGTGCCGCCTTGGTGATACCAATACATTCTGCTTGAAAGATTGTATTTAACTTGTCTAAAGTTGTTGAAATTTTTATATTTAAGTCATTCGAGAAGACACCCGCTCCAGTGCCGTGTGCGGTTTTGGACCCGTCTGTGTATATCCTAACTTCATTGATGCCAGAGCTATCAACTGGTTCCGCAGTAAGTTGGATATTGTATCTTCTATCGAAGACGTGGTGACATGGTATTCTGTCCATGGGCGCTTCAAGAAACGGTATTTCTTTCAGGCTTGCCTGCAGAATCTTTGAGTGTGTAGTTATGCTTTGTTTCCATAACCCGTTAGATCTTAGTCTTAAGGCTGCGCCCTTGGCTTCCTCTTGAATGACCAGATCTAGAGGTCTTAAGTTCAATATATACTCCAGAGCGGCTGATGAAGTTGTTCTCATGCACCCCGTGGCTGCTACGCTTGCTAGGCGTTGCAGACTCTGGAGTTTTGCTTTTACCGTGACCAGTTGGGTTCTGGGCCACCAGACAACTGATCCGTAGGTTAAGGAAGGTCTGATAACTGATGTGTATAACCAAAGTGTGATTTTTGGATTTAGACCCCATTTTTTCCCAACAAGTCTTCTACACTGCCCAAACGCTATACAGGCCTTCTTTATTTTTGCATCAATGTGCCTCGCCCAATTCAGTTTATTATCCAGGATGACTCCCAGATATTTTACTTGAGTTGATAGGGAGAGGTTGGTGTTAAAGAGTTTTGGTGGTTGGAGTTCTGGTAACTTCCTTTTGTTGGTGAAAAGGATAAGTTCTGTTTTTTTCGGGTTTACTGACAATTTGTGTTCGTCACACCAGTCTTCCACAATCTGAAGGGCTGAGCGCATCACTTTGCATAACACATTTTCAGCGCTCCCATTTATCAGTATTGCTAAGTCATCCGCATAACCAATAGTAGTGTATCCTCTATCATTGAGTTTGTTAATGAGGCTGTCTACTACTATGTTCCATAGAAGTGGTGATAACACCCCTCCTTGAGGGCACCCTCTAACTACTTTAGCCCTCGTAGTAGTGTTCACCACTATCTGAACCGCCCTTTTGCTAACCAGCGCAGTGATCCACTCTCTTAAGGCTGGTTCTACGTTCCGTTTTCGTAGGGCGTGGTTAATGCTGTTGTGCATGGTTTTGTCAAAAGCTCCTTCTATGTCTATAAAAGCAGCCAGTGTTGACGCTTTATTTGTGATAGCCGATTCTATTTTGTGCACTACCATATGTAGTGCCGACTCTGTTGATCTGCCTTTCCTATAGGCATGTTGTTGAGGGTGAAACGGTTTGCTTTTCAGTGTTCCATCCCTAAGGTGTCGGTCTACTAATCTTTCCAGAGTTTTTAGCAGGAATGATGTTAGACTAATTGGCCTGAAAGATTTGGCATGTGTGTAATCCTCCTTACCCGGCTTCGGTAGGAAAATTACTTTTGCCTCTCTCCAAGGTTGGGGAATATATTTAAAGGCTATGCAGGCCCTGTAGATTAGTAGTAAGTGCTTAATAACATGATTGGGCTGCCACTGTAGTAATGCTGGGAATATCCCATCCAGCCCCGCGGACTTGAACGGTTTGAAGCTGCTCAGGGCCCATTCTATCCTGTCCGCGGTTACTATCTTATTTGCGACTTCCCAATCCTGTGCTGTTGGTGTGCCGTATTGCTCATCTACCCAACCAGGGGCTGGCGTTATTTGGCATCCTGGAAAGTGTGTTTCTAGCAGTACGGCACTGGTTTCCTCGTCTTTATTAGTGTAGGAGCCATCCTCCTTTTTTAAGGAGCCCAAAAGATTAGAGTTGTCCTTAGCCAGGATTTTCTTTAATCTTGCGGCTTGGTTTAATGAGTTAATGCTACTACAGAAATTTCGCCAGCCTTCCGTTCTCCGGAATCTGATCCGTTTTTTGTAGTGCTGTTGTGCTGTTTTATATTTGTCCCAGTCCTCATTGGCTCTGGTATTTTTGGCCCTGTTGAAAAGTGTCCTGAGTTCTTGACGAAGGCGGTCAAGTTCTGGCCCCCACCAGCGGCTTTTCTCTAGGCGTTTCGGTGTTACAGCAGGACATGCCAGCTCATAACTTCTTACGAGTGTAGAAGTCAGGAGCTGTACGTTTGCTTCTATTTTGTCGGTACTTGGAATTACGTTATTTACTTGTGTGTTACCTAGTACTTTGTTTGTTAAGTTTTTATACCTTGTTATATCTGTTTTGCGGGGGTTACGATATGGAACAGGGTCTGTTAGTTTATATTGTATTTTAAAGCATACCCGGCGGTGATCCGCAAAGGATGGTTCGTTTGAAACATGCCATCCCTCAATGAGGTTCGCCGCCGCATGTGTTGCTAAAGTAATGTCTATGATGGTTTGATACCTTGAACTAACAAAAGTAGGTTCCGTGCCTATATTCATAATGTTCAAGTTTGTTTGGAAAATATATTCGGTTAGTAACTCACCCCTTTTATTGGTATCCTTACTTCCCCACAGAGAGTGATGTGCATTGCAGTCTGCAGAGATGATCAGGTCCCATTGTTGTGCTTCGCAGTGTTGCACCAGCTCGGCCAGCTCTCTCGGAGGAACTTCACCGTCGCTCGGCATGTACACTGAGGCTAGTACTAGGACAGTTTGTTTATCCGTTAGAATCTTCACAGCAGTGAGGTCTCTAGAACAGAATTGGTTAAGCAAAATGGCTGATATGGTTTTAGGCATAAAAATGCAAGTTCTTGGTTTATCGACGGTTGTATCTAGGAGCAACTTACCGCCTATGTTATTTAGACCGCAAATTCTGTTGTTTCTGATCCAGGGCTCTTGGATCAGAGCGGCGGTCTTGTTGTCTGCCTCCAGCACTCTGCGTAGCGTGGCCGCCGCTATTTGTTTGTGCTGGAGGTTGGTTTGTATGATGTTGAGGTGGTGGTTACGGGCTACGCAGGATGCCATCTTCATCACTGGAAGTGCCCCCACCCTGCAGCATCGAGTCTGTCTCCATCTCGCTCAAACCCTGTTGGGGAGCTGAGGTGGACTGCTCGGGAGTCGAGGTCTCCCTTACAGTGGCCGCGACTGAACTCGTTGCCGTTTTTGCGTCCTCGGTTTTTGTTATTTCTTCCGAGGAGAAGAAACGGATATACCCACTACCCGACATGTGGGCTATCCGGCGTTCTCTGTCGAGAATCGACTGCCGCTGGTCTTCGGGAATTCCCAGCACGAGATGGACGGCAGCCTCCTTGGAGCCTGCTTCCGTTGCCTTCTCGTCTACTGTCATTCCGTAGCACTGCCAGGAGTCAACTTTGTACCACGGGTTCTGGGCACAAAGGACTCTGTGCAGCGTAGCGGCGTCGGTGATGCGGGTGTGTAAAAGAAGCCCTGCCTTGAGCCTCTTCTTCAGCTCGGACTGTCGGATGACAGCCAGAGTGGTGCTTGGTATCGGCGATGGAATGGTCTTGACTGTTCTCTCAAGCCAGCTGAGAGCGTTCGCATCCTCGCACCACATCGCCAACACTCCATCCAAAAGGAAGGGGCGTCCGCGGAAAGATGGAGCTTGCGTGCTCGGAGACGGAGACAGAACGGTCTGTAGGATGCTATCATCGATGGCTTCCCTCAGCTGATCTGCCTGGCTTTGCGAGAGGTCCCTCGGCGGGACGGTGATGACCGCTACCCTCAGATGCGATTTACTCGCATCTGCATAGCTCTCCGTCCGCCTCGGTCTCGCATCGGTCTTCGCGCGTTTGGCATCCCCCCTGGGAGACCGGGTCTCATCCAGACGAGTCCGCTTCGAGGAAGCTAACTTATCCGGACAGTCCCCAGTCCCAGGCTGACCCTTTTCAGGGGCAGTGGGAGCCACCGCAGCGTTCGGCCGACCGCGAAAACCTCTCGGCTTCCGCCTCCTTTTCGGCTGGCCAGGTGGTGGTGGTGGTGGTGGGTTCGTTGGGGCAGCCGTCTGCGCCGTTGCCGACTCCGTGAAGTTGGCCGGTACAGATTCGCGCTGCGTTGAGGAAGCCGTCTGCGCCGTCGCCGACTCCGTGAAGTTGGCCGGTACAGATACGCGCTGCGTTTCCGCTGCTGCGTCGGCTGTCGTTGTTGGTGTGGTTTTTGCCTGAATAGCCTCCCTTCTCGCGCGCCTGTTGGGGCGACTGCGTTTCGGTCGGTTTTTCGGCGGTTCCTTTGCCGTGGCCACGGGATTGGTGTCTCCCCTTTTGCAAGGGCGCTTGTGAGCGACCGTGGTCCATTGTGATACGATGGCAGTATCTACCATGGTTGGTATTGCCTCAATGAGGCCCGACAGGTCCAGACTTGCGCCTGTCCCTGAGCACAGGTTGTCCCCCCCAGAATACGTGGGACTGACCAAGCTGGGCTTGGTGAAGGATTCTCCGCTACCGGAGGCAGCGGTACCTTCCTGGGGTAGTAATTCTTTACCATGTGCTGACATTGCGGTTGTTGGGGCTGAAGGAAACACACACTACCCGCCCGTGGTGAGTGTGGACAACTTTTAGGGGGGATTTAGTGCCCCAAGGCTCTGCATGCCTGAAGGATTGTGGTTTTGCGCCGCCACTGTTCGGCTCTGCAGGAATTTGTGAAAGGAATTAGGATAGGGGAAAGGTTTGGATGTATGGGGGGAAAACGGCCAGAGGTTTTAGTTATGCCAATTACATATGGTAACTGGCCAAAAACAGGCGGCAACCTCGAGAAGGATAGTCCACTGGCCTTGCCTAGGGGATCTACGCGACCTGCACTACTCCCTAAACCGTTTGCCAATCTCAGCGTTTGGACAGACGCTGAGAGTAGGGGAGTCATCAATCAAGACTCGCTTGATTGACCACACCCCCGCCCTTCGAGTTGACTTATTGTGCTGAATAATTGTCCAGCGGCTTTTATTGCTGAATGTACTGAGGAATTTTAAAGCTAGACTTTATCATTGCTGTTTCCGTTGCAAGATAGCGGAGATCGCTCTCCTGGGATGCATTCAGTTATTTTTCTCGTTCTTTGTATTTTATTACCAACTACAACTTTCCCTGCGACTTCGTAGGTGTGAGATTTTAATAAGAAACTCTTTTTTTTTTTTTTTTTTTTTTTTTTTTTTTTTTTTTTTTTTTTTTTTTTTCTATACTTAGCTCGGCAAATGACTCCATCCCACCTGATGTTAAGTGGAAATGAAGTCCAGACGCGAAGACAACTGGTGTAGCGTGGAAACAAACGTAGCATCAGTTAACTTCACTCTGCCGGCCCACAAGGTGCTTCTTCACGCCTCTCTTGAAGGACCCCATATCAAAGGAAGGAGGGAAAACGTGTGCTGGTAGACTATTCCATCTTTTGGAGGTGCGACAAAGAAACGAGTCACTAAATTTCTTTGTGCGTGAGGGGATACTTGAGACAGTGAATCGGTGACTCCGAAGAGCAGCACGTGTACTCCTATGAAGAAAGGGAGAAGGTGGGATGAGGTCAAAGAGCTCTTCAGAGCACTCGCCATGGTATAAGCGGTAAAACACGCTGAGTGACGCAACGTCTCTACGCAATTGCAGAGATTCGAGAGTATTTACCACTTCTGCATTGCCGATAATGCGTTCAGCGCGACGCTGCAATCTGTCCAAGGCATCGAGAAGGTACTTAGCGGAACCGTCCCAGATGTGCGAGCAATACTCCACGCAAGACCGTACCTGTGTCTTGTACAAAAGGCACAACTGGTCCGGCGTAAAGAATCGCCGCACTCTGTTCAGAATTCCGAGTTTTCGTGAGGCTGTTTTGATCACGGCTTCGATGTAGTCCCTTTGGTTCAGATCGCAGCGTATCGTCATACCGAGCATGTTGATACTGCTCTGCAGGCGTAGAGATGTACCCTGAAGAGATGGAAGGGGAAGGAATGGTGACTTTTTTTGCCGTGAACGCGCACACCTGTGTTTTCTTGGCATTGAACTCAACCAGATTATTGGTGCCCCAATTAGATATGAGGTCCAATACCCGATTGAGCTCAACGACAAGATTAACTCGATTCACTTCGGTTTCGACCCGCCCAGCCGCTGGGTGACCGTTATATCCTCCATGGACCGTACTATCATCTGCATAGCAATGAATATTTCCAAGTGGAAGCATATCATTGATATGCAGAAGGAACAGCGTGGGGGATAGAACGGACCCCTGAGGGACACCAGCGTTCACTGACATGAGCCGCGAAGCGCATCCATCAGATATAACACGAATTTTGCGCTCATGCAGGAAGCCAGCGACCCAGTTGCAGAACTGAGCAGGCAGACCGTATGCCGGGAGCTTGGAGAGAAGAGCTTTGTGCCAGACCCGATCAAAAGCCTTGGCTATGTCAAGGCTAACAGCCACCGACTCACCACGCTTGTCAATAGCCTCACCCCAAAGATGTGCAACGTACGCTAGAAGATCACCCGTTGACTGTTTCGGCCGAAACCCGTATTGGCGATCGTGAATTATGGAGTGTTCTTCTAGGTAGTGGACAAGTTGTTTATTTAAAATGCGCTCCATTACTTTGCACAAAACTGAAGTTACGGCTATGGGGCGGTAATTCGATGGATCTGACCGATCTCCTTTTTTGGGGACCGGTTGCACATTAGCTTCTCTCCAAGATTCCGGCACACAACCTGAAGAGAGCGAGAGACGGTAAAGGCGCGTTAACACGGGGGACAACTCCGCTGCACACATTTTTAGGACTATTGGAGGGATGCCATCAGGACCATTAGCTTTCCGGACATCGATTGACTGCAGCTCCGCACGGACGTCACGCTGCCTGATTTTAAAATCGGGCATTGTGTGGCCACAGTGAGAAATTGTAGGTGGCTGTGCATTGCAGTCATCGACTCGGGAGTTAGCCGCAAAGAGTTTGGCCAGGAGATCGACTTTCTCCTGCGGCTTGTGAGCTAAAGTTCCATCAGGACATCTCAATGGTTGCAGCGAGGGTTGGCAGAAGTTCGATTGCACGGCTTTGGCCAGACCCCAGTAGCTACGGCTGCCCGTAGGATGCGTCAGTAGTTCTTGGCCGACTCGTGCAACGCGCTGGGCATCCGCTCTAATGTAAGCTCTTTTGCAGGACTTGGTGGCATTATTATAGGCTGCTTTCAGCGAGCGGGTTTCGGGATCCCCAAGAGCTTTACCCCTGATCCAAGCGCGGTATGCCGCCTGCTTGTTATCAGCAGCGTTGGCACACTCGCGGTTGAACCAACGGTTGCGCCTGCCTTTGCTGATGAGATAGGAGTGCGGAATATAGTATTCCATCCCTAAAACTATCTCATCAGCAACTGCAATCGCACTAGCTGTCGGGTCCTTCCCACTGAAGCAGCGCTGCCCCCAAGGAACGGATGCGAAATAGTCCCGCATACCATCCCAATCTGCCGACGATTAGTGCCAAATCTGGCGTTTCGATACCGCTGAAGGCGGTAGCGGAGCCAGAGGCACTTTACTGGATACCAAGCAGTGATCCGAAGATCCCAAAGGAGCTCGAACCTCCACTCGGTAGCCAGCTGGGCGACTCGTCAGCAGAAGGTCCAACAAAGAGGGCGCGTGACCGACTACGTCTGGGATCCTGGTGGGCTGGTTCACCAGTTGAGTCAGGTCGTGCGTGAGAGCGAAAGCATGGGCAGTTCTACCAGCATGGTCAGTTTTGGAGGAACTTAACCACAACTCGTGGTGAGCATTGAAGTCCCCCAAAAACACCAATTCCGCCGATGGAAACCGCTCCTGCGCATTATCTGCTACCCGACTAAGATGGTCCAAAAGTCAAGTTGTCTCCATGTCGCCATTATGGGATCGGTAGACGCAGACGTAGACACGGCTATGTGAGTCCAAGTCGACGTGTACCACAAGGAGGGAAAAGGAAGGGTCCTCCAGACAGCGCAGACGGCGACAGCAAACATCCGTCCGAACGAACTTGCGTCTCCGTCAAAAACAACATTGCTGGCCGTGCCGTCTCAAGATGGTGGTGGACGGCATTGAGGTTTGCATGGAGTCCGCGGATGTTAGCGAACTCGACCTCAAACGGTATAGTTGTGGTGGGGGTGTGCACCGCTGTAGGACCAGTTTTATTGTGAGGCGCTGTCATGGTGGAGAAAAGGAGGGAGGCGTGAATCGAGGAAATGCTACCGCGATGCAAATAGTCAAAAAGCAGCGGCCTGTTTCACCAGGGATCTGCCTACAGAAGAGTATAATTAACCCGCCGAACGGAAGGGCCCCCGAACCCCCCCGGGAATGGCCGCCGGGACCCCACCTTCCGGTCACCAACCGGCACGACGGACCACCCCGAGATTATGCGTGGCATGGTGAGGCAGCCTCACGAGCTGGTTAGGCTCGCTTGGGCCCCTGTACTGTGCCACGGGCGGCCAGCGGGACAGCCGTTTCTACGGGTCTCCCTGGTCGGCGGGTTAACGAAGTCCTCCTGGCACTTGTTTGACGGAAGCCTCCATAGACCAAGTGCATCGCAGTAACATCCACTCGAGCTCTGGTTATACGCTGGCTGATCCCGAAACGCGACCGACAAGCGGTCACTTGACGGGTTTTACACCATGCGTACGGTGGTCACTAACCAGACGGGCAAGCCCTACCACGCAGTGGAGCATATGGAAGCTCGAATATCCGTTAGTCGCCTCTTACGACACCCACCGGAGGAGAGGGGCGGAGAATAGTATTCTTTCTCCGTCTCCGCACGGATAATCTCTTGTTTAAATAATAAAATATATTTTTTATTTATTTATTTTAAACTTTTGCAACAATTATTACATGGTGGACTGAATGCCTGAGGCATTCTCTACCAGTCAACCATAGGGTGCCTTAGGGTGGTTCAGAAATGACATGGGAGATGCAAATTTTGAAAGACAACAAAAGTGAAACACAATACAACAAAAAGATTTAAACTTATAATACATACATAAATATACTATAAATTACAAATACATAAAATAGGTACTTTAAAAAAATATATAAATAATTTAAAAATCGGTCGTTACTGAGATGATTATGCCAAGGTTTCATTCTTAGAGCATTAATGCTCATAGGTTTCATTAAGAAAAAGCATGCGTACTATCTTTTTAGAGACATCGCGACTTGTAGCCATCCTGATTCCGAGAGGCAGCGCGTTCCACAGAGGAATAAAGAATATAGCCTGTGTTACACGCAGGGAATGTAGCCTTCTAACAGTGACAGAATTTTTGCAATTGGATAAGTAGTTCCAGAGAATACCCTGCTCAAGCAAACAAACAAAGTCACAAACTTTACTTTTTAACCGACTTCAAATAACAAAAAAAACCAACCTTAAAAAAACAGGAAATTTAAAAAAAGAATTATAAAGTCGGTTTTTTTTTTGTTTAAAATTATTTTTTATAGATATTGGCTAAGGGTCTGGATTCAATTGTTAGATCAAGCAAAGTGTATCGGACTTTTTGATTTATAGCCCCGTTTTTTGTTTGGTAACTAACTCGCATTTAGTTTTTTTTATTTCTTTATTTTAATAAGGCCAACAACGACCAACAAGTTATACATAAAAGCAAAGAGTTACTTAAGTATGTTTGATTTGGGATTATATGGTACCTACATTAATTGTAAGACAAAATTCTTTTGAATTAACTAATGGGCAAATGATTCCAGATGTAAATACAGCAGCATTCTATTTCATTTCCATTCTATTAGCATAATGCTATTAGAATAGAAATCAAATAGAATGATTATTGCACGAGATTGGCATAGTCAACGATACGATTAAATGACGTTTAGGTATGTCAATCCCATACAATAATCATTCTAGGTTTTTCACCCGAGTTCTTCCCGTAATAACACGTGTTGTGAGACTCCATTTTAATTTCTATCTACCGTACAGTGTACCCTTACTACTAATAACAAAAAATACTTGAAATTGGCTAAATGCTAAACGCGAAGCCATTAATTAAGATAGATTTAATTAGATACATGTTCATTCTATTTAATTTCGTTATGCCTCTTGTCTAGGGGTGCAGGATTGTGTTTCTAGCCATCCTTCATTTATCCTATTAGTATAGATTTCACGAAGGCTTGTAACAGAACCATATATTTTAATTACAGTACCTACACTTGAAAATGTTTTTACTTAGGTTCACGTTAGTTTATAACCGATCAGATACGTTATGTGATCAGTTATGCACCGCAACTCTGATGAAATGTATACAGAGGCTACCGCTGAAATTCAATATACAGTGGTACAGTCGTATTGGGAAATTTTTGTACATAAATAACAGCACGTTTTGGTAGGTACGTTTGCGAAGTGTTTGGTAAGCTATATGGGCTCCATGATTTGTTTGTGGTATACATCAATCAATAGTGCAAAACTCTATGGGTTTTGTTTGAACAGATTAGTTTTTCAATTGGTATATTTTTAATTTGATATAATTTTTAAATTCTATAATAAAAAAATAGTTATTTAAATATAATAATAAGCATTTTTTATATTTTTATTTTATTTAACTATTGCAAGATTTTCAAAGCATTTCATACAATATGCATACTTTAGGTAGCGAGGAGCGAAGTGACAAGCGTTACCAACATGAGCCACTCGCGCGAGCCGAGCGAGCAAAGCGAGCGTGCTGTGGCAGCGGTCGGCGAAGCGCCAGAAATTTATTTAAAAAAGAAGTTAGCCGCAAGAATAAGCTATGAGAACTTGAATATAATCTTAATATTATATCATTTAAACTTTAAAATAATAATAAACTTTATAACGCCGCCATAAATAATATTTATGGCGGCGCTAGTGAGCGGACGCACCGGGTGCGCAGGCACATATCTTGTGTTACAATGTCATCTACATTGATGTGTTCGACGTGTAATATCGTGATTTGTGAACTTCTTGCCTTTATCCAAAATAAGCAAGATGTTATGGATGAAAAGTCGCTAGTTACTTTGTACTTATCGAGCTTCTCGGATGAAGATATTGATAACGCCAAGACGTTGTTATTTACTGCTGTATCTCAGCGCAAAATCACAAGAAGAAAGAGGAAGGCGTATCGAGACCTTTATGATGTCATTGCTGTATTTAAGGAGTCAAATCCGGATGACCTGCCTGTGTATGTGGCTAAAGAGTTGCAAAAACTTCCACCGGTAACCTTTGACCATATAGATGCGACAAGATTGCTAAAAGATATCATTATCCTTAAGAGTCAAATACATAAAATGCAGGATACTTTCGTCACGCAGCAACAACTTCAAGATGTTAAAGCCGAAATGATGTACTTAAAACATGAGTCCGTTATTAGCGGGCCTGATCATTTCGTTAATCAAAAAAGAGGGGGTGGATGTCAAATTAGTTACTGTATGGACAGCGGACCGTTCGGCCTATCTCACATACCAGAAACAACAACAAATCGATGTCGTAACAAACATGCCTTCTCCACCTCGCTCGCACGCAGGCGTATTGCTCGAATCCTCTCACGCGAACGTCAAGGACACCCCCAAGACTCCGTTACGTGAAATAAACAAAACTACCGCTACAACTAGTAACAAGGAAGTGCAATCGTCAACGCCGCCGCCGCCGCCGCCGCCGCCGCCGCCGGTTTCAGTTCAATCGCAAACCCTAGCAAAAATAGTATCCGTGGAAGGAGAATGGACAAAAGAAATGCCTACAGAGAAATGGATTAGCGTGCAACGTAAACGAACGAGGAACCGTTTTGCTAGTGACCAGGGTAAAGCCACCACCAACCCACTGGAAAAGTTTAAGGCAGCAGACATAAAAATACCTTTGTTTATAAACAATGTTGACAAAAACACTACGGAGGCGGACATTTCCGAATATATTTGCAATAAAATGCAAGTTAATGTACAGCTGAGAAAAGTGAATACTAAACAACCTAAACAATATAACGCCTACATTGTTTATGTACCCAAAAATAAACTGCCCTTATTTTTAAATGACACCTTGTGGCCTGAAGGGGTAGCTTTTCGTCGTTTTATTAAGTTCGACAAGAGTCATCATTACTTTAAAAATGATGTGTTGGTAAATACTAAAACCTAATTAATGGATAGTTGCTACACAAAATTAATTACTTTTAACTGCAGATCACTGATACGGTCTATAGACTGTATTCGATCATTATGTAAGACATATGACTTGATTGCATTACAAGAGACTTGTCTACTGCCGCATGATATCCCACTGCTGGGCACTGTTGATCAAGATTTCGACTACACGGGGAAGTCAGCCGTTGATACCTCGGCGGGCGTACTGCGTGGTCGTCCCTACGGCGGAGTCGCGATACTGTGGCGTAAAAGTGCTTTTCCGTCCGTTACCGCGGTAAACTGTGCTAGTGGTCGTCTCATTGCAATTAAGGTAACGACGGCGCAGTGTTCGTTTCTAGTTTTTTCTGTGTACATGCCTACCGATGAGCCGACACACTTGGTGGAATTTACACATTGTTTGGGTGAGTTAAATGCGATTATTGATAGTTATGATGTAGAATATGCGTATATTCTTGGTGACTTTAATGCTCATCCGGGTAGGCGGTTTGGTGACGAACTGTATAATTTTTGTCGAGGCCAGAACTGGATTTGTGTTGACTCTGATATACTGGGTATAGACTCGGGATCATATACTTATGTGAGTGACAGCCATGGTACTGTTAGCTGGCTTGATCATTGTTTGGTAACCCAAGGTACTAGGCACACGGTGATGAGTGCATCTATTAATTGCAATATGTTTTGGTCTGATCACTTGCCGCTGGAGGTGGTATGTAATCTCAGTGTATTACGGTCGAAAACTGTGTACTCTAATGTTAGCATTTACCATACATTATGGGGAGAACGGGATGCATCTCAAATATCGCTATACACTGAATATTGTAATAATAAATTAAAGCATATTGATTTCCCTGAAGTGTTTGCTGGATGTGCAGATGGTAAATGTATTAATTATAATCATAGAAAAATTTTGGATGAAATGTATAATCAAATTGTAAATGTGTTTAATGAGGCTTCGGTTTATAGTTCTAATAAGAAGCATTGCAATAATAAAAATAAGTATGTATGCGGTTGGAATAAATATGTAAGGGCCGCGCATAGTGAGGCTCGCATGTGGTTTCACTATTGGGTGTTATATAACAAACCTCGAGATGGGTATGTTTATAAGATGATGTGTGAGTCTAGAAACATTTTTCAAAACAAATAAGCAGCAAATAAAGATGAACAATCTGGCTATGCATCATTCTAATAAGGAGTTTTCTAGTTTTTGGAAACATACAAAAAAGCTTAATCCCAAGCCAACCATTCCGGTTAGTGTTGAGGGGTTGAATGAACCCTCACAAATAGCTGAAATGTTCAAAGATCATTTTAAGGTTCAATCACCGTTAGGGTCAACTGGGATTGACTGTGCTCACCGGAACAAGATACATGGTCGTTCCGATGAGCGCGGCTCTCGTAAAAAGTCAGTTGTTATTATGGCGGGGGAAGTTAGATTAGTGTTAGAAAAAATGAGACGAGGTAAATCACCGGGCCACGATCACTTAAGTATTGAACATCTGCTATATGGTGCCCACCTGCCTCGGGTCCTAGCGTTATTCTATTCCCTTTGCTTAAGTCATGAATACTTACCAGATAGCGTTTTGAAAACTCTAGTTATACCTATTGTTAAAAATAAAACTGGCAATACTGGCGATAAAACTAACTATAGGCCAATATCTTTGGCTACATAGTGGCAAAGGTGCTGGACAGGCTGCTTGAACGGCAGCTGAGTAAACATGTCAAGCTTCATGATGCTCAATTCGGCTTTAGACCAGGTCTATCTACTGAAGCTGCAGTCCTATGCCTCAAGCAGACTGTGCAGTACTATACCACAAGAAACACACCTGTATACGCAGTGTTCCTGGATTTATCAAAGGCCTTTGACCTCGTTCAGTACGATGTTCTTTGGAGGAAGCTCTATGATGACACTGATTTGCCTCATGATTACATTGCTATTCTACAATATTGGTATGCGAAACAGTGTAACTATGTAAAATGGTCGGGAGAGCTCTCGAGCATGTACACCTTGGAATGCGGAGTGAGGCAAGGGGGGATCAGCTCACCAACCCTTTTCAATCTGTACATGAACGAGCTGATCGGTGGGCTCAGCAGTGCTGGAGTTGGTTGTTCTGTTGACGGTATATTTGTTAACAATATAAGTTATGCCGACGATATGGTACTGCTGTGCCCATCGATCAGTGCTCTCAATAAGCTACTTGGTATCTGTGAGCGGTACGCGGTGGCACACGGTCTCAGGTATAATTCTGCTAAAAGTGAGTTGCTAGTTTTTAAATCAAACAATAAGACTTATCAAGTTCCACCTGTTAAGCTCAATGGCGCTCCATTAAAGCAAGTACAGAGTTTTAAATACCTGGGACATTGGGTCACTGAGTCACTTAAGGATGACCGCGACATGGAAAGGGAGCGCAGGGCTTTGTGCGTAAGGGCTAATATGCTCTCCCGCAGGTTTGCACGTTGCACAAAAAATGTAAAAATTACACTTTTCAAAGCCTATTGTCACTCACTATACACGTGCAGCCTGTGGATGAATTATACCCAAGCAGCGTACGGGGCCCTGCGCACTCAATATAACAATGCATTCAGGGGGCTGATGGCGCTGCCCCGACATTGCAGTGCATCAGGGATGCTAGCAGCAGCTGAAGTTGATAGCCTCTCAGCTATCATTAGAAAGCGCATCGCGTCGCTGATGCATCGGGTGCGGGGCAGCGCCAACAGCATCCTGAGGACAGTCGCGACGAGACTGGACGTAGATAGTACCATTATGCGGCACTGGACCTGCGTCCACCTCGTCAAAGACACAAAAAATAATTATAATAACTTAAATAATGTGCACTAACATAGGCTAAGTTAAAGAATGTTACTAACACTATGCACCCAGGTCTGAAATAAATTATTTTTATTATTTTTTTTTTTTTTTTATAACAGACGAGTGGCTCGCTAGCGACTTCTTCCACTTCAGTGAACACCCGCATCCCGTCGAAAACTTTGTTTTTTATACAAACATTGTCCTGACAACTGTGATGCCATGACAGGCAATTTATTTTCATTAAAATAGCTAATTATCGTAACATGAAATAAGTATTACGTAAAATATCGTTTTCGCAAACGAAATTTTAATAAATGTTTAAATATTAAATAACTTTTTGTATGTGCCCCAGCAGTGGGGACAAAATGAGATGGTAAGGCATTTGTGCTCGTGAGTGTACACGAGTCACAGAAGTACCGATTATTCGTGTCGGGATCACGTCCCGGTCGATTACGCCCGCGGTCCCGTCGGTGTGCACTCCATAATAAACGGCATAATAAATGGGTTCCAGTTGTTTTCTTGAATTTTATCATCCTCTTAAAAGTCTATAACCTAACCTCCAAACCAGTTTCTCCTGAAAACCACCGCCATGGCTCCACCTGTGACATTAAGCTGAGGAGAATCCGTTTTAGCATTTCATTTTTTGTGCGGTTTTGTTTATTAACACGTGTTGTAGACTCCATTTTAATTTCTATCTACCGTAAAATTTGTACCCTTACCACCAATAATAAAAAAACACTTGAAATTTGCTAAATGCTAAACGCGAAGCCATTAATTATGATATTTTTTTTTAAACATCAAAGAAACGTATCTTTCTTTCTTTTTATAAACAGAACTAAAGTCAATGTTTAAATGCTGAATAATAAACGATGTTCCTGCCAAACCTCTTGAGTTTCAGTAAAGATACAGACTTTGTGAAAATTTTACGCGGACTTCTTAAGATATTTGAAAAGTGAGCAAGACTTACTGTTTAGTTTCACTTGCCAACCACTCATGCGCGTTCACGAAGGCTAGTCGGTTAATAATCCGACATTATTTCTCATTAATATACGACAAAATACTGTATTGTCTAAGTGCAAACTACACCAAGACAATTAAGAAATAAAAAAAAAATAATTCCACGTAGACATAGACAGATATAGACATAGACGTAGACATAAACATAGACATAGACATAAACAGACATAGTCATAGACAAAGATTTTTTTTTAAATATTTTTTTTATAAGATATTTATTTATTTATTCATACAAAAATCTTAAAAGCTAACAGATTTTAAATCCAAAGCGCTAAAAAGATTAACAATCATCATCATAAAAATATGTCAATCAATACAATCATATATCGTCAAAACTACATAAACAATAATATGTCAATAAAATAAATGTCACAAAAGGTCAAATAATTAATTAATAGAATATCAAAATTAAACAACAAAAATATTTCGAAAGAATTAACGTCAAAACATCAAATATATTAAAAAAACACTTTTGGTATTAAATACACTCTTCATTTATAATTTTGCGAAACTCATTACATAAGTGTCCCAATCTATCGGCAAATAGGTCGATTTCATCGTGCCGAGCAAGAATGTCCCCGACAGCACGTAGCGCACGATTAGTGGGGGCGTGACTACCATACACCGTCCGCGCAGTTGGCAGTGCCAACAGGCGCGGCCGACGGCGAGGTGCCACCAGCCCCGCAGAGTCCCATGATATATTTGTGGGAACCAAAATGTGGATCCTCTCGAGTATTTGCGGACTCTCAACCCTTTGGTGCACTATTGAAAGAAACAGTGTTATCAAAAGCATAGCCCTTCTAAGCTAAAGAGTCTCCATGTCCACCATACCCGCGACAAATGGAGAGGGATATAAGTATGGATAATAACCATAAAGTTTTTTGTACAGCCACCGAGCAAATTTGCGCTGCACTTTTTCAATCATGAGAATATATTTCTCTTCATAGGGATCCCAGATAACGGAACCATACTCGAACCTGCTCCGAACATATGCATTGTATAGTACTTTTGCAACTCCTACATTTTCAAACTGTGAGGCCGTCCTCATAACAAAACCTAACATTTTGTGTGCTACCTTACATATATTGATCATGTGCATATGAAAATCTAATTTAGCATCTAATATTAAGCCTAGATCTTTAATGTCATATACTCTTTCCAAAGGAGTGTCAATTAAATAATAATTATAAATTATGGGCCTTGGTTTACGGGAAAAAGTGATCACTTTACATTTATGGGTATTGAAAGGGAGATGATTATCTTGGCTCCACTGTGAAACGGCATCAGCATCCCTTTGCAAAGCCACGGTTTCCGCTGCAGTTTCTATGCCCAGACTGAGCTTCAGGTCATCAGCTAACAGGAGACACTCTGAAGAAGACACTCTTTCAGGCAGATCGTTAATAAAGATCAAGAAGAGTATTGGCCCCAGCGTACTACCTTGACTTACTCCTGATCTTGTAAAATAGTCACTAGAGTCGTACCCATCTACGCGTACATATTGACGACGATTATTTAGGTAGCGGGAGAAAAATTGCGTGCATGCGTGACTAAGTTTGTAGAAGTAGAGCGAGCTTTCCGGAATCCGTGCTGACCAGTGTGCAATAGATGACCTATCTGATCATTGATGTACTTGCTCAAGATTGCTTCGAAGATTTTAGCAAAAACCGAGAGAACTGCAATAGGTCTAAAAGACGAAACTTCCATCCCTCCATCTCCTTTCGGGACAGGGGTGACTCTGGATAGTTTCCAGCTCTCAGGATATCTTGCTTGAGCAAGACACAGATTAAAGAGGTATAGCAAGGGCGTGGCTAAGGCAGACATGCAGTCCTTTGCCAGAAATACTGGGATGCCGTCAGGCCCACCAGATGATCGTGGTTTGAGGTGCTTTACAGCTTTCTTCAAGTCTGTCGCATCAACAGCTACAATCCAGACACAAGATGCATACATACAATTGTGAGCAGCTTGAGCAGTCCTATCAGGATTCAATAGAGGTGCGTCTGCATGGAACACGGAGGAAAAATATTTGGCAAATGTGTCAGCAGCGGCTTGACCCACAACCTCAGTATTCTGATACGTATATGTGTACAAACGACTCCTATCCTTTCTCTTTTCTTTCACATACTCCCAGAATTTTGCTGGAATGTCAATGATGTTTTTTTGTACTAGTTAGGTATTGCCGATATTTGTTGTTAATTAGTTTTTTTACGAGTGCTCTGTAGTAAATAAACATTTCTTTATTAAATTCATTACCTTCCTCCTTAAACCTCTTATGATGAAAGTGTTTGTTCTTAATATTTATTATTATTTCCGCATTATACCACCTCGGGTAGACGTATCGCTGACTACGGGTAGAATGGTTTTTTACTGGTACAAAGTTTCTTATACATTCGTATAGTTTTGCATAAAACAACTGAAGAGCATTTTCGACATCTGCCACCGCTAGCACATCGGATCAATCTACCTCCAATAACGCCCGATACAAACCTTGGAAGTCAGCCTTACGCCAGTTCCAGTCGGGGCTAGTTCCCGGACGACGTAATGTGGGCTGTGATGGAAAAGTCCGTAGCCCAACAGATGGAAGCTTAATCATCACCTCAAGCGCAGGGTGGTATTCGTCAATTTTCACAAGAGGATCCACACCAATAGACACCGCCAACTGATCAGGATCAAAATTGCTCAGCACAAGATCTAGCATAACACTACGACTATTCAAAACATTATTATGTTGCCGATATAGACACATATATTAATTTCTATTTGTTATTTTTTATATACCTATATTATTTTATTTTAGTTATGTGTGTGATATATGAAAGGTACAAATAAAGTGTTTCTATTATATCCTTTTCTAAATTCGCCGTAACATGATAACCTATTGCTGGGTAAAATTATTGGTTTAAAATTCGCCGAAAGAACCCTGTAGAGAATAAACAGAACTAGTTTACCTAACAGCAGTTGCTTGATTAAATTTCAAATTGAACTTTATTGTTGTTGATCTCCGCTTCGAAGCGAAGTATTTTACGAAGAAATGGACGAGTATTTTTTTGTGCTAGTACAACCTGTTTGTTGAAGTAGTTGTGCCGCTCAGTACCTAATGAGGTTTTAGTAAATTTTTGTAGTTTCATTTTGTTTTTGGTGCAGATAGTTTGCTTGTTGCCTCAGATGACATTAATAACTTCACCAGACTTTTTTTTTTTTTTTAGTTGATGGCTTTGTGCGATTAGCACATTTAGCCAGTGTCAAAGTAATTTTTCTTACAAGTAATACATAAATAAACAATATTTCCTTATATGATGATGATGAATGATATTAGAAATGGGAAGTGAGAAATGATATACCCCCCAACCCCTCGAGTATCTCAATAAAGATGTGGGGCTTTACTAAGTCCTCACGCGAGCTTCTTGAGAGAATTTGAAAAGTAACGTTGCACTGTTTTGTTTCATTTGCCAACACTTATGCACACTCACGAACACTTAACGGTTAATAATCCACCATTATTTCACATTAATATTCGACATAACACAAATTTTAGAAAATAAAACAAAACCGCCGACATGACGCGTCACTTTCCCGCCAAGCAACCTTCACCAGACTTTTTTGGGGACGTCGAAAAACTTTTTTTTAATGTGTAAGCACAGATTACTTAATAGTTTGTAAGTAACATCTTTCCGCTCGCCTTCTTATAGACATTTTGTGGGAGTGATTTCGTAGAAAAGGGACGGAAGTAGGGTCGTAACAGTGTGATCCTGTAACTGTTACGCGTTAGTCGGGGAAGCCACCAGTTATCGACACTTTAAGTTTAAGCCCAATGTCCGTTGTAGGTCGTAATATTTGTGGGAGTGATTTCGTAGAAGTGTGATCGTAACAGTGTGACAGGATAACAGCGGGGCATGTCTTCTAATGAGTATTTACTGAATTCTCTTTATGATTTGTAAATCTATATTCTATTTTCTATTGTAATATTGATTTCAACCATTTCGTGTGTAAAAAGAGAGAAGGAAATAAACGTCATTGTTATATATTGCTATATTCTATTTTTTATTGTAATTTTGATTTTAAAAAGTGAGATGTCAAATGTTACACATCTTAAGCGACTACTATCGTAAGGTTCGTTCGTTTTTTTTTAAATATTTTACGGGTAAGCAGAAACACAATGCCTTGAGCTCACCTGATGTTAAGTGATGATAAGGCCAATGATAGAAACGCACTTCACCCGGGATCTTCAACTAGTGAGGCACTGGCTATCTTATCTATATATTATTACGTGAAGCAAAAACTTTGTACTCCATTTTACGAAAATTGCGCGGACATTTTGACATTATACCTATATAGAAGGTTATCCGAATGTTAACATTTTTTTAATTATACATAAAAATACATTAAATCAATAAAACAAACATTACACACACTACCATGTATTTGACACACACGCATATTTATACTGTAATCAAAAATTTCAAAAATCGAAATCTGTCAATGCCTTAGAGCATTAAACCAACAATGCTCTAAGGTCAATGCCAATCCAAACTCTCAGTCTATCTTTTTTAATTGTTCATTGCTTAGGATACAATCCGTGAAGCCTTAATAAAATTACGGTCGAATTTCGACCACTGGGCGACCACTATTATAAAGTAAAGCTGCATTAGCAGTTGTTAACAACCAATCATCTTAACGAGGCTGTGTAGTGGTTTCTATCCATACTTTGATGATGATGATGATGATGACTAACTAGTTTTTTTTAAATATATTAACGGGTAAGCACATTGCCTTGATCTCACCTGATGTTAAATGATTATAAGACCAATGATGGAAGCGCACTTCACCCGGGATCCTCAACTACTGACGCACTGGCTATCTTATCTCTAGCTGCCGGAACACAACAATGCTACAAACATTTATGTTATGGCGACATATTTAGATAAGATGGTGGTAGCTAGCCTGGCGGACAAACAAGCCCTACCACCAACCAAACCGAGTACACAAACATGTACCCCCCCTGGGAATCGAACCCGGGACCTCTGGGTCTAAACCGGTGGTCTTTATGACGTATGTTGCTGTGGTAACGAATAATTAACATGTATGTCACTGAGCGCTGTTCGGAAAATTATACTCTCTCGCATTATTTGCGTTTGAGGCGCAAACGTACTCAATCGCGAAGAGAGTTTACCATACTTGCCGATAAATTCGAAAGGGCCATTGAAGGCAAAGACGAAAATGCCGGTCAATATTTCGAAGTGTTGTCAGAAACCGCTTCTACCCTTTGGGATATTGAAGCGGAGGCAAGAGATCAGTGGTGCATGGCGGAGAACTTCGATGAAACTGAAATGATTTGACGGGAATATTAAGCGGGGCTACAATTCTGGGGACAGTTCAAGAAGATACATCAAGATATTGAAATTGATTCATGCGATAAATTTCAATACCTTCTTCAATCCATGACCCCAAACAGCAGCGCGCGGCACCTAGTCGAAAGCTATCCACCTAGTGGAGAAAATTATAGCAAGGCAGTAGAAGCGTTGAAGGCAAGATTCGCAAGAGATGATGTTCTCATAGAGACATATGTAAGAGGTTTGCTTTCTTTGATGCAACGCAAAGAAGCGGCAAGAGATTTGTCCGCGCTTTATGATAACCTACAGACGCATCTACAAGCACTGGATACACTTGGCGTGGCAGCAAACCGGAAACGAGAAGCCTGTCTAAGCTAATGATGTTCTTACAGCAAGAGGTGGAATCGGAAGAAAGGATACGGCTAGCTCGAAGAGAATTTGATGAGATGCCCCCAGCTGAACCAAAACCACCCACCGCCTGCTTTATAACAGAGACTAAGCATAGCAAAGAAGGTTCGAGCAAGAAAAACGGTTCGTCATGCGTATGGTGCGATAAGGAGAGTCATTCTGCAGTAGAGTGCTATAAGGCGGCTAAAATGACGCTACAGGATCGTCTGGAATATATAAAAAGCAAAAAAGCGTGCTCAATTTGCTTAAAAAGCAACCATATTGCGAAAAAATGCAAAAGTTTTCCTAAATGTCTTTTCTGTCAAAAACGTCATTTTACAATAATGTGCACAGATATGGCGGCGAGCGACACCAATAAACTGCCAGAAGCGAGTCTCTTGTCATGCAACAAAAAGTCTACTTCGACTACTTTATTACAGACATTAGTAGTAAAGATCGTGCATGGGAAGAAAGAGAGACGAGTACGAGCACTAATAGATAGTGGTGCTCAAAGATCTTACATAAGAAAAGATCTTATACAGGAACTTGGCCTAAGGTCAACTAGGAAAGAGAATTTAGCACATACTTTGTTCGGCGGGCTCGAGACGAAAAAAGAAGAATGTCAAGTATTCGACATTTCTGTCAAGAGTATCAACAACGACTTTTGTACAAATTTATGTGTTATTGAACAAAACAACATATGTGGTTTTCTACCTAGAATAAGTTCTCCAGTGTTATTAGAGCAACTACGGCAACACGGTATCGTACTATACGACTCGACTGACGCTCCTGACGACGTAAGTTTATTAATTGGTGCTGACTTCTCTGGTTTACTTATCACAGGTGACTTGGTACAACTAGAGAATAATTTGACGGCTATAAAGACGAAAATGGGGTGGACTATTCAGGGTCCCATTACAGGGGTTTATAGTACCATAACAAACATGACCACGACCCTTCAATGTCTAACAAATATTGATCTTTCAGATTTATGGACTTTAGAAGCTTTAGGCATTAGGGATCCCGCGGAACAAGTTAACAAATCGACTCACGACTCGGAAATCCTTAGAGCTTTCGAAGAAAATGTCAAGATCAATGAAGAAGGTCGGTATGAGGTTGGTTTGCCGTGGCGAGACGTCCCGCGTCCACAAACTAATTATGATCTCGCTAAGAAGAGGTTGGAGTCCACCATGAACCGCCTCAAACAAATAGGTAAGATCAATGACTACGATAATGTATTTCGTGAGTGGCTACAGCTAAACATAATCGAAGAGGCACCAGATCAGTCCGTCCGAGGCCATTATATGCCACACCACGCGGTAATCAAGGAGTCTAGTTTGACTACCAAGATACGCCCGGTTTTTGACGCATCGGCAAAGGATAGGAACGGAATTTCTTTAAACTCGTGCTTAGGAAAAGGTGTAAATCTTCTAGAACAAATTCCTAATCTTTTAATAAATTTCAGGAGGAATAAAATTGGAGTGACAGCTGATATTGCGAAGGCATTTCTTCAAATTTCGCTTGTCGCCGAGGATCGCGACTATCTACGATTTTTATGGTGGTCCAATATTGACGAAGACAACCGATCGATGATTACTTATCGTCATAGACGAGTAGTATTTGGAGTGACGTCGAGCCCGTTTCATCTTGTAGCTACTGTCAATCATCTTTTGGACAGCTGTGCAGATAATCTGAAAGAGACGGCGATGAAGTTGAAGAAATCGTTTTACGTAGACAACTGCGTGACCAGCCTGGAATCAGAGGAAGATTTGGAGAAGTTTATTAGCGAATCGAAGGAAGTAATGCTCGACGATATGTTTGATCTTAGAGGCTGGATTTCAAGTCCAATAATGGTGGATCAGAGCGTAGATAATACCTCCATATTAGGGGTAATATGGAATGTCAAAAACGATACCCTACAATGTAACGCTAAATTTAAAAATATCGGTGAAAAGCTAACGAAACGAACGCTACTATCCATAGCTTAAAGGGTTTTCGATCCTATTGGAGTAACCTGCCCGACTACGATTGTTCCGAAGATGATACTTCAAAAGTCATGGTGTAAAAAACTTACCTGGGACGAAGAATTACCCGAGGACCTGGCTAAAGAATTTAAAAAATGGTTAGAACAATCTTACCTTATTAATGATTGTATAATCCCCAGGCGGCTTACAAGTGCTCCCCTAAAAGAGTGTGAATCCTCTTTGCACGTGTTTTGCGACGCAAGTAAGGACGCTTATTCAGTTTGCACATACCTGCGTACGAAACTCGGTGAGCAAGTTAACTTATGTCTTGTCTTGGCTAAAGCGAGAGTAACGCCGGTTAAGCAAATTACCATTCCGAGACTAGAGTTGATTGCCGCTACGCTTGCTTGTAGACTATCGGTTACTGCTATCGAATCGCTAGCTATAGCAAAATGTGCCGTGTATTTCTGGTCGGACTCTAGCGTAGTACTTACCTGGATTAAATGCGTTGGACCGTGGAGCGTGTTTGTCAACAACCGGGTGAAGGAGATAAAAACCTTAAGCGCTGCTTCAGCCTGGAAACACGTACCTGGTCATTTAAATCCTGCAGACTTACCTTCCAGAGGTGTGAACCCCAAAGGGTTCCTCGAAAGCCATTGGTGGGAGGGTCCATCTTGGTTATTGTTAGACGAAGACAGCTAGCCGGCAACAGATTTTATAGCCAACTCCACAGAAGTCGAAGACGAACGGAAGAGTACAGGTACTGTCGCGATGCTTATTCAAGAAGAATCTTTCTTAGATAAGTTAACATACTTTTCAAGTTACATTAAAATAGTTAGAATGATCTGCTGGATGCTGCGTTTTAAGAAAAAACCAGCAACTACAGAACTGACATACGACGAGTTTGAATACGCTGAAAATGTGCTCATAAGGTTGATTCAACAAAAACACAAAGATTATTTGCACAGTAATAAAAAATTACAAACCTTCGTCGATTGAAACTGAAACGAACTGAAAATTATAATTTTAAGTTTCCTATAGTGCTTCCCGGATCAGAGACAATAGTCAGGCGCTTTGTAGAATGGCGGCACGTCGAGTTAAAACACGCCGGAGCCCAGACGTTGCTTAACAGTTTACGTCAAACCTTTTGGATTGTCGGGGCCAGAAAGCTGGTGCGTAACATCATTCATCTATGCATCAAATGCAAAAGATTTAAGGCGAAGCGATGCCAAGCGCCCACTGGTGTTTTGCCTAAAGAACGTATGGAGGCTAGCACAGCATTTCAATTTTCTGGCGTGGATCTGGCGGGCCCTTTAATACTTCGTTCTGGAACTAAGGTTTGGATCGTCCTGTTCACGTGCGCCACGTACCGTGCAGTACATTTAGAAGTGGTAGAGAGCCTGTCAACGGGCAATTTTTTGATGGCGTTAAGACGTTTTGTCGCACGGCGAGGCAGAATAGAACAATTATTTAGCGATAATGCTGGTAATTTTCGAGGCCTGGACAATGCTTTTCAAACCCTCGATTGGGATGAAATTCTACGATTCTCTTCTATTAAAAGAATAAAGTGGAACTTCCTGCCTCTGGCTGCTCCGTGGTGGGGAGGGTTCTATGAGAGATTGATCGGATTTTTGAAGCAAATCATGCGCCGAGTCTTAGGTAAAGCCTCTCTCACCCTAGTCGAGTTGGAGACGGTCCTCTGCGACTGCGAAGCAGTCATTAACAGCAGGCCCCTCACATACGTAGGCGGCCAAAAGGAGATACAACCGATGACTCCTTCTATGTTCATTCAGCCATTGACGTCCCACAGTACAACGGATTTGGATGAGGTCGATGGCAAGATATTAAACATGAGACATCGTTACTGTCAAAACCTACGTGAAGATCTGCGGAAACGGTTTAGGGATGAATACATCAGCGCACTTATTCAAAAACGCGACCAATTTAGTCAAGTGGCACTTCAAATTGGAGATATTGTCTTGCTGGAAACTGAAGGCAAGCGTGTGACGTGGCCACTTGCAGTCGTCGAAGATATTTACCCTGGTGCCGACGGCGTCACGCGAGTGGCGCAAGTGCGGACGTCAGCGGGGACGCGAGTCAGACCCGTACAACGACTGTTCTCTTTAGAGCTGCGGGACAGACACTCAATCGTTAGGGAGACGACTCGAATGACGACTGGACTAGACGACGCTAACGACGTTACCGACGTACGACCTAGCCGAGTGAGGAGGTTGCCTCAACATTTGTTTGATTACGTACTAAATTAAGCTGGTAGCCTCCCGGTTTTCCTCGCCGGGGAGTGTGACGTATGTTGCTGTGGTAACGAATAATTAACATGTATGTCACTGAGCGCTGATCGGAAAATTATACTCTCTCGCATTATTTGCGTTTCCTTTTAATCCACAACATCTGGCGACCGTGACAATAATAAACAAACGTGCAATAGATATACTGAGCGCTGATCGGAAAATTATACTCTCTCGCATTATTTGCGTTTCCTTTTAATCCACAACAGTCTTAGCCACTAGACCACAGACGCGGTTAGAAGTAAGGCGGACTTAACATTTAGCTTTATCATTAACATATTTAACTGATACAAAATGACATGTGCATATAAATTTGGTAGTTACAATTAATTAATTAATAAAAACGCTGATGAGCCAATTCAGTGTAATTGAAGTTGAACGATTGTATTTTGTGAAACTAGAATAAAATAAAGAGACTGTAGAAAGGTAAGCTTTATACAAATACGCTTCCCGATCCGATCCGATCCGAACCCCTCGGAGAATCGAGGTACTTTCGAAGGTGATTCGTTTCGATCATCTTAATCATCATACATCATCATCATCATCATCATCAGCTCATTATATGTCCCCACTGCTGGGGCACGAGCCTTCCCTATGGATGGACAGGGAGAACGGGCCGTAAACCGCCACGCGGGCCCATTGCAGATTGATCCTTTACATGCCACTACACATTTACAGAATACACTAAACATGCACACTAGTTTAGGCCCAAGACACCGTACTCGTAGAACAAGGGTACGACGAACCGGTTCACACGCGCTATATACTAAGTACAGACATGTACCTGGGCGCTTCTCTCCACAACCAAGGCCCGGTCAACCCGAGCCGAGGTCCGTGCCTTTAGAGTCGCCCTCAGTCGTTCCGCTCCCCGATCCGATCCGAACCCTTCAGAGAATCTTGTAGGGCACGGGGACACGCACTAGTATGCGTGATGCCTTTTCCCTTTAGAAAACCTCCGAAGGTGATTCGTTTCACACGGCTTGAGGAACGTGCTTTAAGTTTCTCGCCGCCCCCAAACAAGCCCGGTGATGCTGAAAATGCTGTTTGAGGCAATCAGCAAACTCTCTCTCAAAAAAAAATCGAGTTCGAGCAACGCACACACAACTGCGCTCGAACTGTTCCAAGATTCGTGACCATGAGAGGGTCTTTATCGGTATATGTCGGTATCTTAAATGTTAAATAACGGTTTTCATAAAGGTACCGATACCCAGATACCGATATGGAAAACCGGTATTTACCTTTTATTACCGGTATTCTTGGTACCGACAGCTAGTCGGGTTGCCTACTGTTCGATAAAAAAAACAAATAAAACGGATGACCGCATGCATCGTTTTACAACAGGAAACACCGTTAATTAACTGTATCATTAATTACACCCTGAATGAACAACGGACAGACAAACGATCTTTAAACTAGCTCATGTAAAGGAACCGATACCCAGGTATCGAAACAAAAATACCGATATTTACAATTATGTTTTTATATAATTTAGCGCTAACTTTGTTGCGAACAAATTACAATATGAAAATGACAAAATTTTGAAAGAGTTCCACCAGTGGGATTCAAACCCGCACCTCATGACATGCCGGGTCAGGTGTACGACCAACTATGCTATCGTGATTGTAGATAGTGTTGATTAATTTAAGCGAGTTGGATAGAGCTACGCCGAGCGCCATGGGGCGCGTGTTTCAATCCCGCTCATGGCACTTTTACAACACTTTGTCTTTTTCAAACCGATATTTACCTTTATTTACCGGTTTTTTGGTATTTGACAGCAAGTTTAGTTACCTACTATCTGGTAAAGAAAAAACAAAAGGATGACCGCAGCATTTTATAACACAAAACCCCATGAATGAGCATTCATTACAACCTGGATGACCCACGGACAAACAAACGATCTTTTAATTAGCTAATTTAAAGGAACCGATACCGATATCGGAACAAAAATACCGATATTTACAATTATGTTTAAATATAATTTTATGCAAATTTTGTTGCAAACAAATTACAATTTGAAAAAGACAGTGTTAAAAAGTTACACAAGCGGGATTCGAACCTGCACGCAGCTTAGTGTACCTGACCCGCTCCCGCTCGTGGAACCTTTTCAACACCTTGTCTTTTTCCAACCGATATTTACCTTTTATTACCGGTATTTTTGGTACCGACAGCAAGTCAAAAAACAAAAGGATAACCGCAGCATTTTACAACACAAAACCGAATGACCATTCATTACACCCTGAATGACCAACGGACAGACAAACGACATTTTGACTAGCTCATTTAGCTCCGAAAGATATTTGGTGTGAACGCTTTAGGCAAATTACCGTTGAATAATGGTTAGGGTCCAGTGGGTCCAGCTATGCGTTCGGGCTGTATAAAGGAATGTGGATAACTACAACAAGATTTATAAAATACAGTGATAAAATTAAATGTCTACCCGACCCAGCCAGGAATCGAACCTGGGCCTTTCGCACTCCAGGCGGCTGCACTGGCACTGACCAAGTTATTCCGTTCGGATCCCAAGGAACTGATACCCTGGTGGATCAGATATATTTTAATTATTTTTTTATTCCGTTCGGATCCCCTATGAACGGATATCTAGGGGATCAGATTTATTTTAAATTAGTTTATATTCCGTTCTGATCTCCCGCATTATGCTACCGGGAAGGCTGACGTGAAAATTCAGTGCTTACTCGCTGGGTCGGGTAGGCGTTTAACTGTTTTCTCTGTATTTTATAAATATTTAATTCAGCTTTAGAGTAGCAATTAGCACTTAAAAATAAAAAGTAAAATTAACTACAACAATTCTTACCAAACATAAGAAAGTCGTATTGACATGACTTAACAACTTTTTTTAAATATAAACCATTAAGCAACACCGAGATAAGTTCACGTGTCGTACCCACTCCTCTGAAGGTTAGGGGCTCTGCCCTTGAAGTTGTGGACGATTATATTTATGAGGGCTATGCTCGGGGTTTCTCTGCGTGATCGAATCAGAAATGAGGAGATCCGCAGAAGAACAAAGGTAACCGACACATAGCCCGAAGAGTTTCTAAGCTCAAGTGGCAGTGGGCAGGGCACATTGCTCGCAGGACTGATGGCCGCTGGGGCGGAATAGTCCTTGAGTGGCCACCGCGTACCGGAAAGCGCAGTGTGGGCAGGCCTCCAACAAGGTGGACCGACGATCTGGTGAAGGTCGCAGGAAGCCGCTGGATGCGAGCAGCACAAAACCGGTCGTGGTGGAAATCCTTGGGGGAGGCCTTTGTCCAGCAGTGGACGTCTTTTGGCTGAGATGATGAGATAAGTTAGTTTGACATGTTGTTTGTAGCATTGATGTGTTCCGGCAGCTACAGATAAGATAGCCAGTGCCTCACTAGTTGAGGATCCCGGGTGAAGTGCGCTTCCATAATTGGCCTTATCATCACTTAACATCAGGTGAGATCAAGACACTGTGCATACCCGTTAATATTAAAAAAACATGATATTAAAGTGTTCAGCTACTTCTGTGGCATCCGTACAATATTAATCACGTAGCCACATGAGTTAATACACTGAATATTTTTACTACAACATAAACTCTTACGGGTAAGCATTTGCCTATAGTCTTACCTGAGCTTAAGTGGAAGCGCACTTCACCCGGAACCCTCAACTACTGAAGACTGGCTATCTTATCTCTAGCTGCCGGAACACAACAATGCTGCAAACGTTGATGTTATAGCGACAAATTTAAAAGATGGTGGTAGCTAGCCAGGCGGACAAACAAGCCCTACCATGAACTAAACCGAGTACCTACTCAAACATGTTACCCTCGCTGGAAATCGAACCCGGGATCTCTGAGTCTGAGACAGGTGGTCTTCACCAGCGTTATTTTTTAAATATCTTTTAATTATATATCTTCGCTTCTAATCGCAAAGCTACTGTGATAGACAGCCAGCTTTACATTTGAAAGTGATGAATGAGATTTTGTTTACGGTCGAAAACATTAGGGTTCAAACAGTTCGGAAGTGGAATTGATTTTAGCGTTGTTAATGAGGCGGGTTTTGATTGCTGGCAACTTTCAAACCTTTAACGGGCAATACCGTTGTAATTTTTTATTGTTTTCTTATTATAAACGATATTTTTGTGGTAAAAATGGTGTAAATGACCTCGAAAGGGTTAATTAAGCCTATAATAATCATTTAATTTTTTTTTATTTAAATTCAAAACTTTTGTTGTGTTACGTGTGCTTACATAAAGGTCTCATTGATCACCCATCCGATGACTGGCCTTTGCGAAAATGGCTTGACCTTAGCAATCGCAGACGGATCTGCGCTATCGAACTCCACGCCTTTGACAACTACGCTGGTAATCGACTACGCCGTAGTCATTTGACTACGGCGTAGCAAAGAGCTTACTTGTAACTATTTACATATTTAGCATGAGGTTTCATTACCTAGTATCTAAGATCCAGATAAGGATACAGATGTCCTTATCCCATACTAAGTAAAAAAAACCGTTTAGCCAATTTTAATTTAACTTTCTATGCTTCAGAGCTATTTTACATTACGTTATCCCCTACATACAATTTTCTTTATGATCCCCTATTTGACAAATATGTAACATTTTTTATTTTATTTTATTAATTTTTACTGCTGCTGTCACTGTCAGTCAGTTTTGCGCCTTTTGTTATTGATGTTTGTTTGTGTTATAGTATGTTTGTTTGTGTTATAGTATGTTTGTTTGTGTTATAGTATGTTTGTTTTGTTGTTTATTATTCGTGTTATGTTATGTTAGTCTTTTATATGTAAGTTATTACTTAATCGATTTTTTTCTGTTTCGTGCCATGATGTCACTACTGTGTACAGCAGAAACCAGTGCAACAGGCCCCGCTTGCTGCGTATACTGAGCTGTGCACAGTGTTGGCATCACATAACAGGGCGCAATATCAATTGTTATTATTTTTTATTCATTTTGTTATTACATGTTGTATGTTTAATTGTGTGTTTTGTTATGTGATTCCAATAAATGTTATTTATTCTATTTTATTCTATTTACTAACTTCAAAGTTCTAATTCTATCAATCCAATAAACTAAATTGAAATTCAATAAGCAATCCATATTGCAATGCAATTCAGTCCTATCCCAGGGGCTTAAGTGGAGCGACGATCTTCGCAAGTGGGTTGGCAAGAGCTGGATGAGAGTAGCCGTGGATCGTGCTGTGCTGCAGCAGTGAACTAGTATAGGCTGATGACGATGATGATGTTAATGAAGATATTTACCGCATACTTACTGCGCTGAAGCCTCATCGACCCGTAAGAATGCGTGCTAAATCTAGGCCTAGTTTGAAGTGAAATCAGTGAGAAATAAAACTCAAAAGAGCTCTTTGACCTCATCCCACCTTCTCCCTTTCTTCATAGGAGTACACGTGCTGCTCTTCGGAGTCACCGATTCACTGTCTCAAATATCCCATCGCGCACAAAGAAATTTGGTGAGTCGTTTCTTTGTCGCACCTCTAAAAGATGGAATAGTCTACCAGCACACGTTTTCCCTCCTTCCTTTGATATGGGGTCCTTCAAGAGAGGCGTGAAGAAGCACCTTGTGGGCCGGCAGAGTGAAGTTGACTGATGCTACGTTTGTTTCCACGCTGCACCAGTTGTCTTCGCGTCTGGACTTCATTTCCACTTAACATCAGTTGGGATGGAGTCAATTGCCGAGCTAAGTATAAAAAATAAAAAAAAATAAAAAAACTTCGGAGCCCCTAGAATAATAAATATTATTATACTTCTTTTATTTATTTTTTTGTTTATTGATACACAAAACAGAAAACAGTTAATTTTAAATTAAATAAATTGAGGTTACAGTAGCGTTCTAGACTAGTGATGGGAAATTCCCGAGAATGTTCTTTCAGTGAGAACTTTGCTGTTAAGTTCTCGAGAATATTCTTTTAGAAGAGAATTTAAGAGAATTTATAAATTGGATGACTATCTCAATAATCTGATTAAATTAATGGAACTGCGATTGCATTTCTGCTTTATTTACAAATATTTCACACGGAAAATTTAAATTATTGTCTTTCCTGAGGTTAAATTCTTCTAAGCGAGAATATTCTCGAGAAAATTTCGAAGAAAATTCTCGTAAGTTCTATTTAAATTTCCTGCAAAATTTAATAATTCATTTTGGCAATAAAATAGACACATCAGTATTTTCAAACAATCACCTTTAGTAAAGATCAGACATGCTACGCTACTAGCGCGACTAAACAAAACGTTTGTACATAAAAAATATTGCGGTGGAAACTTAAAATCAATTTTTACTCGCAAGGTTATCGGCAAAAACGATAGTACTGTGATAATTATTAGCTAAACAATAAACTGAGATACCTACTTATTTTATACAATACTGTCATCGTAGTTCAAAACCTCTAAAAGAATACATGTTTTTTCTAAAAATGCGAAAATCTTCATCCAATTTTAAATTCTCTTAAATTCTCCTTGATCTGAGAATATTCTCAATTAAAAGGAAAATTCTAGAATATTCCCGATTGGGGAATATTCTCACTTGGAGAATTTTCTCGCGACCCATCACTATTCTAGACTATATCCCTAAGCATGTGGACACAGCATGGTTATTACAGAAGCAGAACCTACATCGAAATTTAAAACTTAAAGTTAAATTTAATTAAATTAAAAAAAAAAACCTAATTCATTCATTTCAACATCAACGATGTCACGAATGCTATCATCTATAAAATCATACTAGCTGACCGGCGGACTTCGTGCCGTTTTGGCAGTTTTCATGACAACAAAACAAACAAAACGTTGACAGTTTCCATGACAACTAAACATGTCATTTCTGCACCACCCTATGGTTGACTGGTAGAGAATGCCTTAGGCATTAAGTCCGCCATGTAATATTTTGTTGCAAAAGTTTAAAATAAATAAATAAACAAACAAATCATTCGTCCGCTTAAGGACACCCGTATCCCATAATGGACCCCTATAGCAGCGCCACCTACCGGGTCCAATTGTAAATCTAAACCATTCTGTAATCCACTTGAACACACAGAAAATTTCATCCAAATCGGTCTAGCTGTTTAGAAGGATTTCAGTGACATACACACGCACAGAAGATTTATATCTAAAAAGATCTGAATTTATGCAACTTACAGTAACTTTAACATCTGTTCTAACTTCTAGTGCCTTACAAATAAACAAAGAATAAGGTCCGAATAGTTATTCCGTGTTTTGTCTCTTTTACTCTTATTTGAAACTAGCGACCCGCCCCGGCTTCGCACGGGTGCAATGCTGAACCGCTATGTTCCTGCATTTTTAATCTGTAATATCTTCGAAAATATTCATTCAAATTACATGCTGTAAAAGGCCATATTGTAGACACAATGTATTTAAGGTACTTAATTGGATAAGGATTAATGCTGTATTGCTTAAAATCGCTTCGTAAATAAGCCATTATTTCTCGTAAAAAGTAAAGGATAAAAAATGATTATTGTGGGTTATCCCTAATAGATAGACATATACCATCGCTGACTTTTTTGTAGACCTTTTTAAGGTGTACAATACTGTAGTACATTATTTTGATCTATCTCGTAGGGTTCAGCCAGCGTTTGCAATGTAAGCGCAAAAATGTGAAACCTTTAAAATTATCAGTGTTTCTCTACTATATTATGCATGTTATATATGCATGTATATAAACATATAAACCTTCCTCTTGAATCACTCTATCTTTTTAAAAAAACCGCATCAAAATCCGTTGCGTAGTTTTAAAGATCTAAGCATACATACATACATAGGGACAGCGGGAAGCAACTTTGTTTTATACTATGTAGTGATGACGTTTAAATGACTAGAACAAAACACGGAACAACTATTCGGACCTTATTCTTTGTTTATTTGTAAGGCACCTATTGTTTAGATTAGAGTTTAGACGATTCAAAAGCACATTCCCTAAGTTATTTTTAAATTAAAAAAAAACCTTTAACTTTGACTACCAATAAAATACTGTCTCATAGCCAACCAGCCACATACTATGTCAGGCCAATTTTACTTTTTATTTTTAAGTGCTAATTGCTGCATTGAAGCTGAATTAAATGCCTATGCCAGCCAGGAATAGAACCTGGGTCTTCCGCAATCCAGAAAACCCAAGTTCGATTTCTGGATCGGGTAGGAATTTGATTTCTTTACTGTATTTTATAAATATTTTTATATCAGGCCAGTCAAGGAATCGGTTTACAATCCCAGTCAAGTGTCACATGCACGTCAATGGGTGATGAGGGTCATCCATGTCACGTCCTATCTCAGAAATGCTGTATTCAATATCCGAGCAAACCATATCGATATCGTAGACACACATTATTATGTACACACGCGTGCACATATACTACCACAAACTGACTTTCCTCAATAGATTTTGAACTTTATGCCTATGCGTACAGGGTCACTTTTTTATCACAGTCCAAACTTTCTGAGATGACCCCCGTCATACAAACGAACAACTCTTACTAATGGACCAACTCCCTAACTCGAAAATAAAATGTTTTTGTTTTGTTTATATAATTTTTAACGCAAATTTTGTTGCGAACAAATTACAAAAACACAAATGTTGAAAAAATTTCCACGAGCAGGATTTGAACCTGCACCCCTCTGACATACCGGGTCAGGTGCTCTCCCAATTGAGCTATCTTAGTTCTAACCAGCCCGCCGAAATTTGTTCGCAACAAAATTTGCGTTAAAAATTATATACAAAAGCATTTCGAAAATAAAATTCAGCTGTTCCATACAAAACATCAATATTCATTCGACCAAAATGTATGGAACAGCTGAATTTTATTTCCGAGTTAGGGAGTTGGTCCAACAGTAAGAGTTGTTCGTTTGTATGACGGGAGTCATTTCAGAAGGTTTAGACGGTGATAAAAAAGTCACCTGTATATGGGATATGGTTGAACGGTTTTGGATAGGTTGATATGTGCAGGCGTCTGCGCCTCACGTCCTTCTCCCAAAAAGTGGTAGACAGAGACAGAGCATCAAAACCACCAATTTTTAGTAAACTCGCCCATAGTGACCTCGCACATTAATTTTGTATACTGACTCCAAACTTCAGTATGAAGATGGCGCTAAATGATCATGATGATGACGCCACATTAAGGGTGCGCCGGCCGTCCGTAAGTGACAAGTGTCATATATTTTACTAGCTGTGCTCGCGACTTCGTCCGCGTGGAATAGTGACTTTCAGCAGCATTTTCAATTTTTTAGGCTCTTGTTCCCGTTTTTGCAACATTTTTCACTAACGCTTCGCTCCTATTGGTCGCAGCGTGATGTTATATAGCCTAAAGCCTTTCTCAATAAATGGACTATCCAACACAAAAATATTTTTTTAATTTGAACCAGTAGTTTCTGATATTAGCACGTTCAAACAAACAAACTCCTCAGCTTTATAATATTAATATAGATGTGTTATTTTGTGATATTGAATAAATGTTTTTCTATTCGATTCTAAGCGAGGAGAGATAAAATTTTGCCATACAAAATCTCGTGATCAAATTGCAAACAAAATACTAACTGGACAACAAGTTTTTGTTCAAATCTGTAAAACTGTACGTTGTTTCGTTAAAATAAAGTCTACAATAAACATCGTTATTGTTTCCGTTATATAATTGATTCGTATCTATAACTTTCATTATTATCGCGGGACGGCAGCTCCATAATCCCTAGGCTAGCCCTATTGTCTGAAGGCTTCAAAGGAAAGCCGTGACGGACCATCAGATACCACCTAATGAAATTTTGAAACATATTGTATGATATAAGCATTTGTTCAGAGTCGGTTGAGAACAATACTATTGGGTTGGTGGATAATTGAATATTCGAGTATTGGATATTCATTAATTATTCAATCAATTAGTGTTACACACGGTGCCTTTATAAATATCGTTATACCAAACGTACTTCAAAGTTTAAATTTTGTATGACGTCTTAAAGAAGAAGAAGAAAGAAGAAAAACATTTATTGACACTCACACACGCACACGATTCACAATAAAATAACAATAATAATAAAATAAAACACAGCACAAAGGCAAGTGGATACAAAAAAATAATAGCAGAAAAAAATCTACGAAAAAATAAAAAGAAAGAGTGTGAGTGTGTGTGTGTAAATACAAATATATTTGCAGAATTTTCTATCGTAATTATTATGATCTCAACCTGGTGTTCGTTCATATATATTTTACCGCTCAATAACCTTCGTTATTTTAATATTTTCCACAGACAAACTAATTAAGATTTATGCACTAACTTTAAAACATTTTGACTAAAAGCATATTTAACGAAGCGTGACCCTTACAGCAACTTCTGAGTACTTCATGAGATTCAAAAGAGAAAATGTTAGAAAACTTTTCTTAACTTTACAACGTTATTTGTTACGCAGACTACCGATGCAAGATTTAAGTGCAGAACCAGCTCCCGTTTTATTATTTTAAAAGAAAATAAACTCCTTTTTGTTTTGTATGCAAAGGTTGACTTTGTTTTATTATTTTCGTTAATCTATTTCGCCTGCACTTTAAAATAAACTGAGTTTACGTTCTACTTTGGATGATATGAATATTTAAAAATCAATATTTTTTATCAAAATAAAATATAGCATACATAACCCGCAAGGAATATAATCATTCTCTCAGTGAAAGAAATTTTGGAATTGGACCATCTAGGTATAACAACATAAACAAATCTGTATTATTTTTTTCAAATCCAATAAGTTATATTGAGCAGTATAACAAATAAGATTTTTTTCGTCTACTCTGTTATATTGTATAACTAATAGTATAACTAGATGGACTAACCCAATATTTTTTATTCAAATAAACTTTTGAAAAGTGCTTTTGCAAATTTTTTTTTACCTACTACCCACTCAGGACGTCTATTTTTTAGCTGTGGAGAAGAATATTAACGCGCTTAGCACATAGATTACCATCGCGAGATTACCCTCCTGAAACAACCAACAAACTATATCAATAGTTTAAATATAGAATATATAGTTATAGATAGAAGTATAGATTCTGGTATACCACTAATTGAGATACAATATGTTCAATATGTACAATATGTATATATTTTAAGGCATATCGCAAAGTATACACAAACACAAAGTTATATTTAAAATGTGCTTCAGTGAATTAGTGGAAATGAGCTCGGCTATACTCCAAGATTCTGGGTTCAGTTCTCAAGTCAGGCTAACTGTGTTTCGGATTTGTCTATGCATAGCGGGTTTGTGATCACCAACCCGCATTCGGCAAGCGTGGTGGGTATTCAGTCATTAGACATGGGCGTTTTCGGTTTTATGATAACGGTTACGTAACCGATATTCAGATTTCATATCGACATCGAAAATCGGTATCAGATATCAATATCAGCAAAACGGTTTACTAGTTTTGCTACCAATTATGCGAGTTATGCGTAACTAGTTTTTACAGAAAACTGAAGACGACAAAGACGTAACGTACGTGACGTATAGAGTTTTGCGTTTTATAATATCGCGTTCTCAGATGCAGCGATTAGGTGTTACAGTTTTACATATACTCATGATATGAAGTTTTCCAAATCAATATCTATACTAATATATAAAGCTGAAGAGTTTGTTTGTTTGTTTGTTTGTTTGTTTGTTTGTTTGAACGCGCTAATCTCAGGAACTACTGGTTCGAATTGAATAATTCTTTTTGTGTTGGATAGTCCATTTATCGAGGAAGGCTTTAGGCTATATAACATCACGCTGCGACCAATAGGAGCGAAGCATCAGTGAAAAATGTTGCAAAAACGGGAAAAGAGCCTAAAAAATTAAAAATGCTGCCGAAAGTCACTATTCCACGCGGACGAAGTCGCGAGCACAGCTAGTGATATGATATGGGGCTCATATCCGTTCTTGGTAGTTTTGATAATGCCTATCAGTCAATACTGGTCAATACTCATCAATTTATTGTAGCGGCGCCGGCGGCGGGGTGGTTAATTACAATGATGAAGGCCTTTGACGAGCAGCTAGACATAATACTACTATTATAGGCTTTATACTTTCTTTCTATTTAAAATGCGAAAGTGAGTTTATTTATTTGCTTCCGTCAAATGGAGAAACAAGAGAACTAGAATAAACATTGCTGAATTAAGCGACGCCCTTATACCAGTTTATTTTAACTATTTTTTGACCTTTTTTTAAGGGACTCAATGGCGCAGTAGTTGACGCGCCCGATCTGTGATTGCTAAGGTTAAGCAACTATCGCAAGGCCGGTCATCGGATGGGTGACCAATGATTTATCATGCACTCCGGCTACATTAGCAGTCATTAACAACCATCGTACCGCACTTGGCCCGCGTGGTGGTTTATGGCCTGTGTTCCCTGTCCATCCACAGGGAAGGCTCGTGCCCCAGCAGTGGGGCCATAAAATGAGCAGGTGACCTTTTTGAAACTATAATATTATTTATTAATTTGTAAATTGCAATTTTCAAGAAATGAGTATCGCTTATATTATGGCCACCATACTCTTAGCAAATAAAATATTCTATTATATTCTATTCTTTACTACCTTAAGCGTGCATTAATAAAATTATTACAGTTCTTTTAAGAGTAATATACATGATTAATAAGGATTAAAAGTTAAGTAAAGTGTACGTACAGACGAAGTACATAAGTTATTACATATTTTGTTGGTGGGTGACCAAAGACACTATTATTTATAGTTTGTTTATTATATCTTGATACCTACCTGTGACAGAAGTCACCAAAATCGAAGACGTGACTTTGTAAAAGCGTATGAATTTATTTGACTGCATTAAAATAACATATTTGATGTGTAACATCTTTCCGCTTTCTTAATTTCATTGGAAATTAAGAAACTAATGACATGGCAGCATGGTCTATGACCTTAGCCGGTTCCTCAGGGAACGAACTACACTTTTAAAAAAATCGAGCTATATTGAACAGTCAACAGACTATAAGTGTATGAATTGTGTAGGATTGATTTATGTTCTGTTTTCATATTTTTACTTATTTTGTCATGTCTCGACACCATCATCATCATCAGTGCCACCTCCATACTGAAGTTTGGAGATCAGTATATACAAAATTAGTCACGATATGGAAACAAGAAAATCCATATGAATCACAAATATGAAAACTTGTAATTCCACTACTTTAACCATTCATATTATTGTAATAGCAGCAAGTATTCCCAAAAAATAAAATGAAATATTCAAAATGTTCTTTAAACTTAATTGATGTGCTCCAAAAGCCACATTAAGCCGTTAGCACGTAAATATTTATAAGTTTTATGATATTATAGCTTTAGTGCAGCAATTAGCACATGAAAATAAAAAGTAAAATTTTGCTAGCACGTAAGTTTAATTAAAACCCATTAAACTGAGCATTGAACTGGGTGTGGTGATTAATAAAATAAAAATAAATTTAAAAAAACTTTTATTTTCAGACCATTGTGATCCATAGATTATTAGTCTATTAGTAACAGTATAACTTAAAGACTATGTTAGTATATGTTAGTATACACAAAATGCTTAAAAGTAATTAAAAGTAATTGACGCCCCAATTGGTAGGCTCATCGAACCTTTGCTAGATGTAGCTCGGTGAACCTGCCAACCAAGACTGAATCCAGTCGATCCCCCACTATCCCCATGACTCTGTTCGAGCTCCGGCGCACCCTGTTCACCAGCGAGGCAAACTTTTTACGCATTAACGCGTAAAAGTCATCCACACTGGCATCGGCAAACATACCCGACGCACTACAGTAGCGTGGGAGCCGGAACAGAGCCCTGCAGCGATACCGCCCTGTCAGAATATTTAGGCGGTAGGGTTTATCTGTCAAATCCATATGTTTTCATTCGTTCTATCGCCATCGCTGGATAGAGCTAATATTTTCGCTATCGGCTTCTTAGGCGGTACGAAATGACAAGATGACGTTTCGAGAGCGATCGAGTTAGGCGGTAGAGCCCCTGAAGATGTTATTAATGCTGGTCTGAGACGTGATAAGAATGCTGCTTTACTTCCCGTGCATGTCATAAGAGCCGACTAAGGGACCAGGGTTCAAAGACGCTGGCATATCAGGCGATAAACTCCCCGATCCGATCCGAACCCTTCGGAGAATCTAGTAGGGCACGAGGACACGCGCTAGTGCGTGATGTCGTTCCCTCTAGAAAACCTCCGGAGGTGATTCGTTTCACACGGCTTGAGGAACGTGCTTTAAGTCTCTCGCCGCCTCCAAACAAGTCTGGTGATGCTGAAAATGCTGTTGTAGCAAAATCTCTCCAAGAAAAATCAGGCCATCGGTTAGCAACCCATTACTGTTATCTATTTCACCTCGGTGCTCTACTTTTTTTTAAAGTTTTTTTAGTTGTTTTCGTGCGATTAGCACATTTAGCCAGTGTCAAAGTAATTTTTCTTACAAGTAATACATAAATAAACAATATTTCCTTCCTGTATGATGGTGATGAATGATAATAGAAATGAGAAGTGAGAAATTATATACCCCCCAACCCCTCGAGTATCTCAGTAAAGATGTGGGGCTTTACTAAGTCCTCGGGCGGACTTCTTGAGAGAATTTGAAAAGTGACGTTGCACTGTTTTGTTTAATTTGCCAACACTCATGTACACTCACGAACACTTAACGGTTAATAATCCACCATTATTTCACATTAATTTTCGACATGTACTAATTTTAGAAAATAAAACAAAACCGCAGACATGACTCTTCACTTTCCCGCCAAGAAGTCCAATTGGTGATTTTGATGCGCTGTCTACTTTTATATGGTAGAAGGACGTGAGAGTACGTATTTAGTTAGTAATGGCCCATTCATGTCACGTTTTTAGTTTCCGTTCTGCCGGGACGATGATGAAGATGACGATGATGATAATAAATAAACATGAGATTACTTACATATAATTTTACGCAAATATTGTTGCGAATAAATTACAAATTGAAAAAAGACAAATTGTTGAAAAAAATTCCTCGAGCGGGATTCGAACCCGCACCCAATGGCATGCCGGGTCAGGTGTTCTGCCAACTATGCTACCGTGGCTCAATCCCATGATGTCATGGGGTGCGGATTCAAATCCCAAATCAAATCTTATAATATCGTGGAATTTTTTCAGCACTGTCTTTTTTTTTTCATACAAATAAACATGTCTGACGTAAATGTAGGCCAGCATCCTTAGTTCACTTAATATTACACCAGCCATACTTACATATAAAATCCGTAAGTTTAAGAACCAAGGAAATAATATTATAATATACCACTTTATACAGTTTAGTGTATGTTACGCTGAAAATGGCGATAGAAATAGAATATCACATTAAACTCAAAACACTAACTTGAACATAATTTTGGATTTAACATTCCCGTATGATGTAGATTAAACTAATTTGAGAGGATTTATAGATCACCCTGCTCTAATAAATTCGTATGAGATTCGTTCTCATAATTCTGTGTTCAAATTCTTGTTACATTTACATTTGAAATGTTTATGGAGCGTAGTTTAGAGGAGCGGAGCGGTAAGCGGAGCGTGTCGCGTGCGAATAAAACAAAAGACGATTATTCATTTTCATTAAATGGCTTGGTGGCCATGCCGTCAATGGGAATAGGAGCTGAATGACGCAGTGGTTCGCAATCGGTCTGCGATTGCTGAAGCTAAGCAACTATCGCAAAAGTCGGTTATCGGATTGGTGACCATAGTTTTTTTTTCTCAAGCTCCTCCGTGATTCGAAAGGCATGTAAAACTGTATTAGCAGTTGTTGATGACCTCAAATCAGCACTGCGCCTTTTTGTTGCAAAACCATTATTTATTCACAATGATAGTAACAACATTTTACCCACCCAAAGCAAGTAAAGATTGTTAATTGATAAAACAGAACAACGTACCGCCTTTGTGGAATAGCGGTTAATTAAGTCCACCTGTCTCAGACCCAGAGGTCCCGGGTTCGATTCCCAGCGAGGGGTTCTTGTTTGTGTACTCGGCTTAAGGCTTGTTTGTCCGCCTGGCTAGCTACCACCATCTTTTCTAAATATGTCGCCATAACATCAATATTTGTAGCATTTTGACGACCTCCTTGGTCGAGTGGTTTGTACACCGGCTTTCATGGTGTCGCCATCTCTGTGGTCCCGGGTTCGATCCCAGGTCGGGTCAATTTAGAAACTATTGTTTTTCTAAATTGTCTCGGGTCTGGATGTTTTCTATGTATAATAAGTATGTATTTAAGTATTTTAAGTATGTTTATCCGTTGTCTAGTAACCATTTAACGAGTTTCATAACGAAGCTTCTCTTGGCCTAGATAATTAGTGTAAGTGTAGGAAAGTTTATTTATTATTTATTGTTGAGATCCGGCAGCTAGAGATAAGATAGCCAGTGTTTCAGTAGTTGAGGGATCCGGGTGAAGTGCGCTTCCACCGGCTTATTTATTTATTCAAAATTCAAAGTAATTTATTCAGTTTAGGCTACAAGTAGCTCTTGTGAATGTCACTATGCCATCGGTTCGTAAGTCTACTCTGGGCGGGAGATCTTGTACTGAGAAGAACCGGCAAGAAACTCAGCAAGTGTCCAGCTCTTTTCTCCCTTACAGCGTCAAAACTATTGGAAAATGCCCTATCATAGTAGGACACTTTCCATTACAAATAAACACAAAAAATATATAGAAGACAACCACAACATGTAAATAAAAAAATAAAAATGAATCTAAGTTAACAAATTTACATCAGATAATTATGTAAAAGTTTCAATGTCCACAATGTCATACAGTACCACTACAGTACTCTAGTTAACATAAGGTGATATGAAGGCTAAGTGATGCGCGTGCGCTCGAACATTTCTTCAAACCGGTGATGCCTTCGAGACTGCCATAGTACAAAGTTATTAAAAAACATCCGAAACTATAAAATGTTTTTATTTTGTTTATATAATTTTTAACGCAAATTTTGTTGCGAACAAATTACAAAAACACAAATGTTGAAAAAATTTCCACGAGCAGGATTTGAGCCTGCACCCTTCTGACATATCGGGTCAGGTGCTCTCCCAATGGAGCTATCGTGGTTCTAACCAGCCCGCTGAAATTATTCAACACTATTCACTTTTTTACTTTGAAAGCCAAAGGCGCCCATTCAATGTCAACAACTACCGTCATTAACATCCGATAATAATATTTTATCCAAAACTATTAGTATTCCCCAATAAAAAATATTAGAAGAAATGATAGATACCTAAACAAACTTAAAATACCATTATCCAAATTAAAATTAGTCTAGCCCCCCTCACAATGTTGATCAAAATATACAACCACCTTCCCAATTACATAAAAAACGCAGATAATCCTAAGTATTTCGTCAAATTATTAAAAAGCTTTCTTCTGAAAAAATGTTACTATAACCTGTCAGATTTTTTTAATGAGTGTTTCCGTTTTCATCCCACTTTTTCATCCCACTTCAATGAAATTCCGCTTTCAACCCAAAATGTATTCCTTTTTCAACCCACTAACTTTTAAATCCTTTTTCAACTCATAATTCTTTCCGCTTTCATCCCACAACCAATTACTATCAATTGTTGACGACTGCGAAACATTCCTATATAAATTAACAAAGAATTCTTATTTAAATATAATTACTTAAATAATATTTCGATGTCTCTATTAATTATAAATGTTAAATGTTCGTAGATTCTAATGATAGATATAGATTGTATTGTACTGTACTGCTATTGTTATTATTGTATTGCACGCTGGTCAAACTGGCGTTATTTAAATTATATTATTACCTAGATTTTTAAAATAGTTAGACCTCTTAATTGCTGTGCCCTAGCAGGGCGTCACATGTATACCTACCTTTGCTTATGTTTTAACACCTCGTCTAATGTAATGTGATATGCAATAAATAAATAAGTACCTATAGATAGGTGTAAGTTGTTAGATGACGATAAAACTTATTAATATAACTTAATTAATTATCTCATGTTTCTAAATCGCGTCTCACTCTTAATACATTTCGTATAACTCCTCAACGAACGTGGGCACAACATTTTCTTTTAACAAAATCGAAAATTAGTAATGTCCCCGTAAGGAATTTAAAAATATTATTCCCTTTATACAAGCGAACCCTAAAGTCACTTCGGAAGATCCTTTACTACTGTGACAGTAATAAAAGCATTTGCATCATCTTTATTCAAATTTGATGGACTATAAATCCGGTCGCCGATCTCCTCATGCTTACCAAAATAAATCTGCTCCTGTAGGTGTGTTCTTCAAACGAATGCTCTACAGTTTTCTGTTGAGTTAAAATTAAAATACATAAGATCCTCTTTTTAGAAGAATTATACAAAATTATTGTTTTTTTATAAATTAAAAAAAGGATCGGATGTTTATGACTTAGTTCATCATCATCATTAGCTCATTTTATGTCCCCACTGCTGGGGCACGAGCCTTCCCTATGGATGGATAGGGAGAACGGGCCGTAAACCACCACGCGGGCCCAGTGCGGGTTGGTGGTTGTTAACGACCGCTAATGCAGCCGGGATCAACGGCTTTACGTGCCTTCCAAAGCACGGAGGAGCGAGGGATGATAAATTATTGGTCACCCATCCGATGACAGGCCTTACGAAAGTTACTTAACTTATGTAATCGCAGATCGGAAGCCTAACCACTGCGCTATTGAGTTCCTCACAAAAAAGGTCAAACATAGTAAAAAGACACTATTAAAGTCGATGTAAGTCCTGCTTCGTTATAATCATGTTGTGTAGGTACACTTGCTTGGAGATACAGTCTAGAGCGCTAATGTAAGCTCAATTTATTTTGTTTAAAACGACTGTATTCGGATTTAGTAAAGAATAGAACAGAAAATAACAGAATAGAATTCATTTGCATAAAACATGGTAAAATACAGATCCTGGCAGGCTAGGTATCCCTGCAAAAGTAGCCGATACAATATACGATATCGATACAATACAATGTCAATTTGTTATTTTATATATTGACAACTTATGTTTTTTTCAATTCTCAATAAGAAAACGTTAAAATGGTAAGAAAGTTTGGTTTTCCTATTACTAGTCATTATAAGTAGCAATTTATTTATATTCGGATATTTATAAACAATAGAGTATAATTGTTTGTAGCTATAGATAATAATATCGAACAACATAAGTTTGTAATAACTGTTCGTCGGCCGCTGTCACTTCCGCTACCGCTACCGCTACCGCTACCGTTACCGCTACCGCTGGCATCTAATAAACAGCCTTATACCGAAAGTTGTAAAATTGTACGCGCTTTGAGACACATACGTTTCTGCCGCCGACCCGCATGTTTCCTGTTTCCTGCATAGCCATGTTCCGGTGACGGGTATGGGATCCAGGCTGCCAGCAGTTACTGCCCTTAGAGGCGTAATAAAGAGGCTTTAAATAGGTTGGCAACGGGCGAGTCATGACCCTCAGTATGACTGAAATTGTCTTGATTTTGGTACTTTTTGGTTACCATGTATTTTTATTTATTCCGTTAGGCGCTTGGCCTGATTATTAAGTGAAAATAAGGCAGATAGTGGAAGCGCATTTCGCAAATCCTCAGCTGCCGAGGCACTGGCTATCTTATATCTATATGTTGCCACTAACAATAACAACTTAACAACTTTTTTTAAACTTGTATAACTTGGTAACGTAACGGCATATGATTTTGTAAATGTCGTTACATACTGAATTAAAGCTGTGGAGTTTCTTGCGCCCATTCTTCTCCACAGCTAAAATATAGACGTCCTGCAGGGCTAAGATGTACGCCACGACATATGTCGTGGACGAGACGAGAAAATTTGTCGATGTGGATTCATTAGTCGTCGGGGAACGCCGCAACATAATTTGTCATCGCATTATCTCGTGCAGAATACTGCCGCGCAATTTAAGAACGCAGTAATAACATGTGAACAGTTTCGAGAAAATAGATCGTAAAGTCAGCACCTCAAATATCACAATCATAAACACAGTAAGTGGTACTTACTGCGTTCATAATTGTGCGGCAGAATAGAGATATGTCTGTATGTCTATGGGTGTTACCATGGCAGCCCACCAAACTTAACTCGTTCTGTCAAATCGTGATTCGTAGTGATTGTTGTTGTTTTTGTCGACAGACTCTAACATGAGCACCATAATTTTGTCGAATTCTGACACTTAAAATCGACATGTTTATCGCCATAGTATCTCACTGAAGACTGTCCGCGACTTAAGTAAATTTTTATTTTTATTTTTATTTTCATCATGGCAGTGCCTTGTTTTAACTATTTATTAACGGTATATCCTTATATTTTTGTTTGTATTTTTCTTACAACACCGGAGGATAATTAGTGCTTCGATTCCTGAATCGTCGCAGAATATATATAAAATAAGAATCTGTTGAGGGGAGCTCGATGGCGCAGTGGTTAACTCGCCCGGTCTGCGAGTGCTAAGGTTAAGCAACTTTCGCAAAGGCCGGTCATCGGATGGGTGACCAAAAATTTATCATCTCGAGCTCCTCCGTGCTTTGGAAGGCACGTTAAGCCGTTGGGCCCTAGCTGCATTAGCAGTCGTTAACAACCACCAATCCGCACTGGGCCCGCGTGGTGGTTTATGGCCCGTTCTCCCTATCCATTCCTATGAATGATTCCTATGAGGCACGAGCCTTCCATAGGGAAGCAGTGGGGTGTTAAATGAGCTGATGATGAAGAATCTGTTTGATCTTTGAGATTGAAAATATGTAGTGAGCTTTACATTACACTTTACTTACATTTTCTTGGCACACGATGTCGTAGGCGGTGTTGTACTCATATTTAATGTAAAACTCACTAGTTACATTTTTTTTAAAAATTTCAAACTAACTGACAACAATCGGCATCAAATAGACTAGCGATGGCAGCGTCCATAAAAAAAGGTTGCGTTCATGAAGAAAAGAACGAATGAAAAGCCATGGAAAGGAATGAAAACCGTTTTAAGGAGTAAAAGTCTCTAAACGGCAACATTGGTTTATCGGATCGACAAGCCGATGTCATGACGAGATATTTCTCTGTCGTGGTGTACATGTTAGGGTAAACAACAAATGAATCGAAGTCGACAAAATTTCTGCCGCACAATTTATGAACGCAGTAAGTACTACTTACTGTGTTTATGATTGTGACATTTGAGGTGCTGACATTACGATCTATTTCTCGAAACTTTTCACATGTTCTTACTGCGTTCATAAATTGCGCGGCAGTTTTCTCGTCTCGTCCACGACATATGTCGCGGCGTTCAACTTAGCCCTGCTGAATGGGTAGTAGGTAAAAAATTATGGACGATTCAAAAGCACTTGTCTAAAGTTTATTTGAATAAAGAATATTTGACTTTGAATGATATTATAGCGACATATTTAGATAAGATGGTGGTAGCTAGTCAGGTGGACTCAATTACCGAGTACAAACATGTACTCATCGCTGGGAATCGAACCCCGGGACCTCTGGAGGCTCTGGATTTGAGACCGGGGTGATCTAGCCACTAGACTATGGAGACGATTTATTTATTTTATTTATTTACTAGCGGCCGCTCGCGGTTTCACCCGCGTGGTTCCGTTCCCGTGAGAATATCGGGATAAAAACTATCCTGTGTGTTAATCCAGGTTATAAACTATGTGTGAGCCGAATTTCATCCAAATCCATTCAGTAGTTTTTACGTGAAAGAGTAACAAACATCCATCCATACTTACAAACTTTCGCGTTTATAATATACTAGCGACCCGCCCCGGCTTCGCATGGGTGCAATGCTAATACACACAACCTCTATGTCCCTGCATTTTAAATCTGTAAAATCTTCAAAAATATTCAATTAAATTACATGCTGTTGTGGCGTCACGTCGGGGTCACCACCACTGTAGAGTGAGCGGATGGTAGGTAGAGTGCCACACTGAGGAAGGCAAAGGGAAGATCTTCCTCCGAGCTGGGTGGTATTGCTCGGGGACCGAGGTCCAACGGATGTTGGTTGGAGGTGCTATATATAGCGAAGGAGATGGTGACACTTTGCTACCGCGATGCAGACTTCCCATACTATTTTACGTCGTGGTATGGCGACGTCGTTGATTTGCGTCTGTGGCGCCATCTGTTGAGAAGGTGTTTGTTTCGTGTCGATTAATGTGCGGCGTATGCGGTAGGTGGAGCCGCCACATCACTCCCCCCCGAGACCGGAGGTCGATGTCAGTAAGTGTGCTCAGCAGTCAGTGCGTCAGAGCTTGCAAGTGCCAGTGGAGAGTGCTGCTGCAGGATGCCTCAGTCTACGGTGAGTCGAGACGGGTGGGGTGAAGGCGCGTTGCCAGTGATGCAGTGTGCTGTTCCTGTCTGCGGTGAGTCGAGACAGGTGATGATGACGGTGGGTCCGAGCTGCTGGTGTGCAGGGCTGCCACGCCGGAGTGATGCGGCCGACACATTGATGCACCGCTCGTGGGCTGCGGAGACCAGGTCGGGATGATGCCGTCGAGTGTGCCGGAGTCCAGGAAGCGTCGTCCAAGATGCTGCGGTGGAACCTTGTGGCTCGATTGCTGGCTTGCTGTGACTGCTGGCGTAGGTAGATGATGGATGTGGAGTGATGGATGGGCGCTGCTGCGACGATGTTGAAGGTGCTTCTGTGCTCCGTAGGGGTCACCACTGTAGGGGGCGGATGGTAGGTAGAGTGCCACACTGAGGAAGGCAAAGGGAAGATCTTCCTCCGAGCTGGGTGGTATTGCTCGGGGACCGAGGTCCAACGGATGTTGGTTGGAGGTGCTATATATAGCGAAGGAGATGGTGACACTTTGCTACCGCGATGCAGACTTCCCATACTATTTTACGTCGTGGTATGGCGACGTCGTTGATTTGCGTCTGTGGCGCCATCTGTTGAACCGGTTGAGAAGGTGTTTGTTTCGTGTCGATTAATGTGCGGCGTATGCGGTAGGTGGAGCCGCCACACTGTAAAGGGCCATATTGAACTATATTAAATGCACAATGTATTTAAGGTACTTAATTGAATAAGGATTAAAATGCTGTATTGCTTAAAATCGCAAATAATAAATAATTCGTAAATAAGCCATTAATTTTTGTAAAAAGTAAAGGATAAAAAATGATCATTGTGGGTTATCCCTAAGAGATAGACATATACCATCGCATACTTTTTTGTAGACCTTTTTAAGGTGTACAATACTGTAGTACATTATTTTGATCTATCTCGTAGGGTTCAGCCAGCGTTTGCAATGTAAGCGCAAAAAAATGTGAAACCTCTAAAACGATTAGTGTTTCTCTACTATATTGTGCATGTATTTATACATATAAACCTTCCTCTTGAATCACTCTATCTATTAAAAAAAACCGCATCAAAATCCGTTGCGTAGTTTTAAAGATCTAAGCATACATACATACATAGGGACAACGGGAAGCGAGTTTGTTTTATACTATGTAGTGAAGTAGGATTGTTTTAAGCTGTCATGTATACAAAAATAAGGTCTTACATAGGGTGTTAGTAAGTATATGAGCCCTGGGTGCTTGTGTGAGCTTTGTTTAGTATCCGTATTCATTCGATTGATTACTTTTACGAAAACGAAAATTAGATAGATAGTAGATAGATAAACACTTTATTGCTTACACAAATATACACAAAACAAATAACAGGAAATTTTAAAATAATAGTAGGCAAAGGCGGTCTTATCGCTTAAAGCGATCTCTTCCAGACAACCTTTGTGGCATAGGACAGATTAGGAGACAATGAGAGGTAGTGCACCGGCAACTAGCAAAAATACAACAAAAAATAATTATATTAATAAAATAGGTAATATAAGATACATACATAATACCTACTAATATATATTGTTATAATAAACTACATACTACATTAGTATGGCATTGAAGCAACGCCTCCTGGCGACATACGAGAGCAGTTAAAATTTTGTCATACAAATTTTCGTTTTCGTTAAGAGCGTTTACGCCGCACGCTAGCGGCACTAATAAAAAAAACATATCTAGTAATTAGAGATAGAAAATCAAATTATGCTCAACAAACTATCTGAATGAAGTAATTTAGCATTTTTACGTCACCTAATGAACACCTCACATGTTAAAGTTTAGTTAAATAAGGCGTTATAGTTAAAAGTGGCCGTAACGTCTTATTTAACTAAACTTTAACATGTGAGGTGTTCATTAGGTGACGTAAAAATGCTAAATTACTTCATTCAGATAGTTTGTTGAGCATAATTTGATTTTCTGTCTCTAATTACTAGATATGTTTTTTTTCATTGGCGGCGCTAGTGTGCGGCGTAAACGCTCTTAACGAGATCGAATGGCGAACAAAACTCACCCTAAGTAAGGGGTACTTGCATACATAACAAAATTGCTTTTAATCGACATGAACCCGAAAATTCTAAGGACACAAGAAGGTCGTCAAATCCTTCAATATTTCACAAGTCAGCAGCGTGATGGATGAGGTCTCTCTGGATTGACCTTTTTGCCGTTTTACTTCAAAGTTTTCGAAAGAAAAATTAAGTAGCTTTATCACTGAGAAAAGTTGCAAACCAAATGGATATTTTTAAAAATCAATGGAAAAGACGCAAATTATTGTAGTAATGTATAATCGCATACGTATAATCAATTATCACATTTTTTATAACTATATCCTAATTAATGGTTTCACGTTGAGCATTAAGCAAATTTCAAGTAGCATTTGTAATTTAGGTAAAAAGTAATAGGTACAGTCACGAGCAATAACATGTAGAGTAATGGGACAAGTTATCGACATTTTTTTTAGTAATAATTTAAAAAAAATATTGCAACCATTGTATACAGACCACCTGACCCTGATTCCCGTAATAAAAACCGTAACTATATCGTAGCGAGTTAGTCGTTGAAACTGTTTTTGTATTCACATCCGTCAATCGAGCGGATTTTAAAATCGTTCGAACCAAGTTCCAACCAACCGTAAACAGATCGACCGTATACGGTTGGTTGGAACTTCGTTCGTACGACTTTAAAATCGGATGTTAGTATAAAACGTTAGTCGTTCGAACGAAAATCCAACCAACCGTATACAGTAGATCTAAATACGGTTGGTTGGAACTTATAGTTACAATAACGTTACGGTTTTTAAAATGTTTTTGTTTTATTTATATAGTTTTAACGCAAATTTTGTTGCGAAACAAATCACAAAAACAGAATCGCAACAAAGTTTGCGTTAAAATTGTATAAACAAAACAAAAACATTTTATAAATGGCAACCAACCAACCAACCAACCATTTCAATGGCAACCAATGTTATTTTTTGGCGACGAAAAATTTGTCGAACACTGGGCCTATAGTGTCAAACACTGGGGCCACTACCCTTTACACATCATCATCATCATCATCATTATTATCTTAGCCAAAAGACGCCCACTGCTGGACAAAGGCCTCCCCCAAGGATCTCCACAACGAACGGTTTTGTGCTGCTCGAATCTAACGGCTTCCCGCGACCTTCACCAGATCGTCGGTCCACCTTGTTGGTCTTACACATTTGACTCTTATTACAATTAATAAGAGTTACATTGTTTACTTGTTAATGCTCGTGACTGTACAATCCGATCCGATCCGAACCCTCCGGAGAATCTAGTAGGGCACGGGGACACGCACTTAAGTGCGTGATGCCGTTCCCTCTAGAAAACCTACGAAGGTGATTCGTTTCACACGGCTTGAGGAACCCTTTAAGTTTCTCGCCGCCCCCAAACAAGCCCGGTGAAGCTGAAAATGCCATTTGAGGCAATCAGCAATCGCTCTTCAAAAAAAAAGACTAAGTACAATTGTACGGTAGATTTAATTTAAAATGGAGTTTCACAACACGGGTTGTTACAACTCGGGTGAAAACCTCACAGTATTTTATTTTCTGTATTTTAGACATTCACTTGTCGCTGTCAATTACGCTTGTCGCTTGTCAATTATTATCGAAAAGGAGCGTTTAAATTCAATTCAAGTGAATAGGGATGATTTGGGGTATTTTTTTATATAAAGTGTTGTAGTTTATAGTATTTTGTAAGTTTCATTTTAAGTAGTTTAATTATTATCTTGTTATCTTGTTATCTAACAAAGACAGTTTGTAAATAAATTCTTTTATTCAAATTTGAATTCATTATTTGTTTATTTTCTTCCACAATAAGTATATTCTTATTATTAACTTTATATTCGTATGTGTGTTTGTTTGTATGCGTGTGAGAGTGATAGTGGCACTTGTAGGTATATTATTATTTTTTATTTCCTATTCAATCGAGACTGCCTTTGTTGACAATTGGCTTGATTCTGAATTGTCAGAACTGGGTCATCTAGAAATTATCGTAGACGTTTTAAAATAGCAAAGTCTAGGCGCTGTACCTACTATAAATACCCGGATTAGATTCAATGCCTCTCACAGATTATTTATCATCTAAATCATCAGTCATCATCATCTAATACATCAAGACTGCTTAACTGAGTCCTCACCTGCGGTAGGTATGCGGGGCGGGAGGTACGTAGAGCCTCTGCCACGAGTACCAACGTTTTGCGACGTAGCGAACGATTTCTAGTCTATTGCGCGTTATACTACGGCAGACATAGTCAGCAGTGATAGAAAAAATGCAATGAACTAGAAATCCGTTCGCCGCGTCGCAAGTTTCTCGTGTTCGTGGCTCTGCCACTACGTACTTCCCGCCCCGCGTACCTACCGCAGGCAGTAAAGTGGTCTTGCTTTAGTACCTTATCAATTTTTGGGAATTAATGTTATTATAGTGTTCCCGAATTTATACAGGACAAAGTTAAAAAAATAATGTTATTGTAAAAGAGCAAGCCCCCTCTCAATATATTACAATAAATTATAATTGTTGTACCCTTTTCAGGTACATCTTTTCAGGTGTATCTTTAAACTTTGAAGGAGTACTGACCATTGGAATCCTTGACATCGATATTTCGAGTGACGTTCAGTTTCGCGGTCATTTGAAAGGTAAAGCTAAATTAGCTTCGAAAAAGCTGGGTGTGTTCAAAGGAGCAGGACAGTATTTCACGCCGACCTATCGCTTACAGTTTTACAAAGCACAGGTCAGGCCTCATATGGAATACTGATCCCATCTTTGGGCTGGAGCGCCCCAGTACCAACTCCTCCCATTTGACCGCATTCAACGCAGAGCTGCACGAGTTGTCGGCGACGTGGTAACCTCTGGTCGGCTCGATCCACTGGCGCTTCGGAGAAACGTTGCGTCTCTCTGTATATTTTATCGTCTTTATCATGAGGAGTGCTCTGAGGAATTGTTCGGTTTGATCCCTGCCATTGATTTCCTTCACCGCACTACACGCAATCGACTGTCTTTCCATCCACACCATCTTGATGGATGGCGGTCTACTACTGTGCGTTTCTCACGTAACTTTTTACCACGAACTACAGTGTTGTGGGACCAGCTCTCAGCGGCGGTATTTCCGGACCATTACGACTTAGGAATATTCAAGAAACGAGCCTATTCCTTCCTTAAAGGCTGGCAACGCATCTGCGATTCCTCTCGTTTTGCGGGTGTCCATGGGCGGCGTTGATTGCTTCCCATCAGGTGACCCGCCTGCTCGTTTGCCTCCTACTAATAAAAGAAGGGTTTACTATGTACTTCTTGTTTGTTACTTTACCTTAAAATTTCTTGCCATTTAGAATGCAATAAAGAATTGAATTTTAAATTAGTATGTATAGTTGTTTTGCGGTATTTCATGACGACATCTTAATATGGACATGCCATATAAGTACTGCTGACGTTAGCTTAGTCGAGACCACTGTTTGATGTCATCCAGCAGTTTGCGTCCCGGACGGCCCGGACCTCTCTTGAGGATTAGCCATGAGAACTCGTAAAATAATCCTCTCTTCAAGAAGTTTTGTGTACTGATCTCCAAACTTCAGCATGAAGATGGCACTAAATAATGATGATGATATAAGTACTGCTACTACTGCTATATATAAAAAAGTTGTTATATGTTGTCATATTTTAAAACGTTGGTAAACGGATAGAAGCTTGTTGAATTCGGGGAAGATCTTAGGAAGCCGCTGGATGCGAGCAGCACAAAACCGGTCTTAATGGAGATCCTTGGGGGAGGCCTTTGTCCAGCAGTGGACGTCTTTTGGCTGAGATGATGATACAAGAAAGTCCATGGTTATTATCCATTTATGTATCCAAGAAAATTTTTGCTTAGACATCTTGGCTTTAACTCTCTAGAAGTGAGAAGGATGATTGACCAGCTCACCATATGCCTCAAAACCCTTAGATCTGACTGCCTTCTCCTACATAATTGTGTGTGCTATTTGTCCCGCGCGAAATAGAACCTCCTTCAAGTACATAAACTCTTTTTTGATGAGCGAGGCCGTACCGTGGCACGCGCGATGTCACCCTTGGTTCGACCTCTGCAGCACCTCAATGCACTCCGTGACACCAACACTGATTTTGATTTTTATCAAAATAGTGTGAAGCATTAAGTGACCAATGGAGCTTTACTGGCATCCCGGATAGCGAGGATGCTGAATGATTATTTTTTATATCTTGTATTTTAAAATTTTGTAGTTATTTTTTTAATCTTATATTATTATTTTTTTTCTGACTTGCATTGCATATGAGCTTGCATTTTTAATTTTTAATGTTTAATTTAATTTAAAAAAAAAAATTATTGTGTGTTAAATGTAAATAGATGTAGTTATGTCGTTTTTATCACAATAAATAAATAGATAAATAAATGTATATAATTAGTTTTTAATTGGACATAGTTTTAGATTAAGTAAACTTTAACATGGACGCTTATCGTGTTGTGTACCTACACATGTTTTAGATAGGAATTTAGCTCTTATACAATTTATCATGCTTTTTTGTTATTTTTTAATTTCTATCTGTTTTGTGTACCTAATAAATAAATATAGAAACATGAGACTGGTATGATATTCAGTAGCTTGAATAAGGTTCCTCTGGAACATCTGGTACGTTATTACAGACGGCTGGCATACATCGTATTTGAGCAATAAATATTTCCTTTTCCGTTCGTGACATACCCCAAATAGCAAGTCCGTATCTGATTATGGATTGTACGTATGCAAAGTAGGCAATGGTACACTAGCTCTGTCTTATTCTCCGCTATGAAAGCAAGTTTAATTTTACGCATACTTATATAATAGGTTGGGGGAAAAGTCTACGCATTTTTTAAGAAAATTCAAAACATTTTTTAATATATAAAGTATGTAGGTGCCATTTTGTTCGATAACTTTTTACCATCTTGTAGGTAGGGACATGATCCCATTGCTATAGAAATTTTGGGCATTTTTATCTTTTTTGTAGTTAAATTTTAAAATGTATCGAATTTCTTCATTAGATTCACTCATCTTGACAGTAAGAAAAACAAATGAAAATCACACCTTTTTAATTTGAAGTTGGAATTATCTTCTTTAAAATTTAAACTTTGGATGATACCAAAACCAGCCAGATACAAATAGTAAAGCCAAAGAGATTTAATTATAAGTAAGTACATACTATACTACTCGTATATGCGAAAAGACTTTTTCCCCAACCTAATATTTACTAGGTGTTCCCCTACCCACCGCATCCCATCGCGTCGTCCTAATGCGCTAGTACTTTGTAATCGCGTTTAGCGTTTTTTCTGACTTATTTAAGGGTCGTAGCGTGATTTTAAATAGCCAAAATTGGGCTATCAAATGCAAAAATATTTTTTTCAAATCTGACTCGTTGTTCTGGAGATTAGCGCGTTCAAACAAAAAAAAACCAAAATCTTCAGCTTTATTATATTATATTTTTATGTAATTTAGTTTTCTCAAACATGCTTGGTAAAGAGGTCATTATTTTGGAAACCCTTTTCGAGATGAATCGAAATTGCTACTGGCACAACAGGTACTGGCCAAATACACGCTAATAGTGGCCGGTAAAGTTAGTATGAAAACCCATAAAGTCTTATTTTTTATGTTAAAAGGAGGCAAACGAGCGGATGCTCGGTCACCTGATGGAAAGTAATTACCGCCGCCCACGGACACTCGCAACACCAAAGTAATCGCAGATGCGTTGCCGTCTTGAGGAAGAAGTTGGATCTTCAGGAGAGAGTAGGAATTGGGAGGGGGGAGGGGTGAAAGATGGGCCTCCGGCCTTTCACTCACCAGACGAAACACAACAGCAACGAGTGCCATAGTTTCACGCCGATATTCTGTGAGAGGGTGGTATTACGCCGGGCGAGCCGGCCCATTTCGAGCTGCAACGCAGCGTGGCTCTACCACTAAGTCTGTCGTGGTTATTGCCCGGCCGCTGCAGTAATGTACAGATGTATGCACATCAACCTACACTAAACTCACAAAAATGCGATTGAAATAATATGTAACGTTAATTCCGCTAAGTAATTAAATAATTGAATGCTATGAATTTCTGCAAAGTGACGCCTGATTCCATAAACTATCCAAAACAATTATTCTTTAATCCTTTATAAGTCAGTGAGATGTATACCACATTTTGGACTTTATGTGATTGAAATAAGATTGAAAACCAATGAAATATAAACCTTCAACCATAATCTAATGCCTATATACATATATACATATAATGACTTGTACTGACTGACTCACTCATCATCGCCGAGCCGAAACCGCTGAAGCTAATGAGATAGAATTTGGACTGTAGGTTAATTGAGTGACGTAACCAGCCACTAAGAAAGGATTTTACGGAAATCGTACCTTAAAGGGGTCAAATAGGGGTTGAAAGTTTGTATGATAGTCCGTCAGTTTCGAAGTAAAATACATGCAAATTGGTATTTGACTTTTTGAAAAGAAATAAAGAATGACCTGTCTCAGGAATTTTGTTTATTTTCCTTTACAGGAGTAAAAAAGGGAAGAAGATTTTTTGGTAAAATCGTTCTTTTAAAAAAAAATACTATAAAAATGAATAATTGAATTTACATATAAATTTTTCAATAAAATTAAAGAATGAAGTGTTTTGCATTTTTCGAAAAACGACCCCTAAAGAGGTGAAATAAAAGTGGAAAGTTTGTATGGAAATCGCGCGCAAAACATCACAGGTTTACTGATTCCTACACGTGTGAAGAAACAGAACAAACATAATTTGCCCACGTGAGTAAAGCCGCGAACAAAAGCTAGTTATCCCATAAACATGAAGTTCTATATTATTGAGGAAAGACAGTCTGTGGTAGTTTGGCGTGCGCTATTGTCAATACCTATTTCAACAAGGACCTTAAGCCGGCAAGGCACAGGCGGCTCATTCAGATTTCCATGGGCGGCCAAGAACACTTCCTATTGTGTGACTTGCCTGGCCTTATGTGGCCGTCTTTGTTAGGTACACCAAAAATAGAAAAAGGCTAGATAATCTAGAAAGATTAGTAATGAATAATGAAACTTGTTAAAATGTATTTAGATGTATTTTTTGTTTAAATTACATAAATAATATTTACAGTGTATTCACACATCACTCTTACTGATTTCAACACTTTATATTATTAGAACGTATGCAAATGTGTCGAAATATCACATTTTTAAACACAACAAAAACATACTCATAAGTCTTCTAATGTTAGAAGAATTTGATAATAATAACTAGTAGAGAATGCTTTAGGCATTAAGCCCGCCCTGTAATTTAATGTTGCAGAAGTTTTAAATAAAGTAGATACTCTAATGTTAGTGACTATAATAGTTTAAATATGCAATGACAGCTTGTCATGAAAAAAGACATACTATGCTTAGTAGAAACTGAAATGGTGCAGGAATGCTACCTTGAGGCACACCAGTTTGCTTTGCTCTAATCTACAAAAAATTTCCACGAGCGGTATTTGAACTCGCACCTACCGCTTTGGACCACCTACAAACCTATACAAATACTGTAATGATTTAATGGATTTTTTTTCTATTTGTTAATTGTTATGTTTTACATTTCAGGTAATTATGGCTGTTTTTTTAATGCCCTGATACAACACAACAGTTAGGTAAGTTAAACGTATACTTATAATTGGTCCAGATTTTATAGAAACTAAGATCTTTTTTATTAACTATATTCTCTGGGTTTTAATTACTTCAAGGGAAATTATACAGGTTGACTTTTTTATGACCGTCCAAAACTTCTGTGATGAATCCCGTGATACAAACGGACAACTCTTACTATTGGACCAACTCCCTAACTCGAAAATAAAAATCAGCAGCTCCCATACATTTTGGTCGAATGAATATTGATGTTTTATATGGAACAGCTGAATTTTATTTTCGAGTTAGTGAGTTGGTCCAATAGTAAGAGTTGTTCGTTTGTATCACGGGAGTCATCTCAGACGGTTTGGACGGTGATAAAATAGTGGCCCTGTATACTTCAAATACACGAAGTGCGAACGCTTTATAATAATACGAAAAAATATATATAGGTAGTAGGTAGTAAGTGAAAACGACAAAGCTTAGTGGGAGGGACTAATGGAGACTAACTATAGATATTCAAAAAACAGGAAAGATAGTGGGTTTTAACTATATTATAAATCACAATATTACAACACAACAACACACGATACCATGACAATCACGACAGCACCAAACCAAAAACATAAATGTCAGTATTCAAAAAATATATAAAAATTTAAAAAAAAGGTATTAAAAAGGATTTTGAAAGAGTCTGCAACAGTAAGTGTACCCAAAAAAAGACTTGAGAAACACTAGAAAGTTGAAAATGGAAACACAAAAGGGTGGTTCTTATTATCATCATCCTTTATACGACCCACTGATGGGCTTGTTCCCACATGGTTATTACACTAGGCTGGTCGAATTTGAAATGGCGTATAAAGATTACCATTCAAAAAAGGTGTGCAAAGATTGATGACACCCTTGCATAGGTGATACTAATATTTTAACCAACATGGCCATTAAAAAAAAAATTGAGAAAAAAAAATCGCAGCTTAAGGAAAAAGCGACTAAAAATAGATAGGCATGGAAAGATTGAGAACCTCAGCCCAGAAGTGAGACACCAAAGTAAAGAGATAATAATGATTTTCACCCACAAAAGGCCCTTACAGTAATGGCAAAAATATAAATAATGTTAACACTTTCCTCAAATGAGAAAGGCTGCCAAAGCTTTCACACGAAAATATGAATCGATTTGTCAAATAAATTGTTTAATTTAGAAGGTCTCACCAAGGCCTCACCTCAGAATGGAAGCGACCTATTTTCCTTTAAGCCCAAACAGAGGCGGTCTGCGTTTGCGGGCGCGGCCGCGGTCGCATGTGGTAGTCACCACTACATAGTATAAAACAAAGTCCCTTCCCGCTGTCTGTCTGTCCCTATGTATGTATGGGGCGACTAGCTTGAGACACTAGTCTTAAAAGTACTGGATGAAGGATGCGTACCGGCGTGTTCTGATCTGGCGTTATGACCTGACGTAGATGGTCTCTTGCGCTTGCGTAAGGTTATTCTGACACCTACTTTGTAACCGGAAGGTTGGTAGGGGGTGTCAGTATAAACTTTAAAGTAGTGTATAGCGGGTTGTCCCTATGTATGTATGCTTAGATCTTTAAAACTATGCAACGGATTTTGATGCGGTGTTTTTTTAATAGATAGAGTGATTCAAGAGGAAGGTTTATATGTATATCAGCATTGCACCCGTGCGAAGTCGGGGCGGGTCGCTAGTATAATATAAAACACATAATAAAGAGTACCCAGAAGGTAAGCCTATTAAACACACCTTCCTTCCTTCCTTCCCTTCAGCATAGTGATGTCCACTGCTGAACGTCTTCTTCAATTTCCCTCCACATTACAATACATAAACTACGAGCTCTTAAAGCAGTATTATTGCTGTTGCGAAAACGAGACGCGTGTAGCGGCGAATATACACGCTTTTCTTTTCCACAACTGCATTAAGCTATAAGAGCTCATAGTCAGGGAGCAGATCCCCCCGCCCGATCCTCTAAATGCCACTACACATTTACAGAATACACTAAACATGCACACTAGTTTAGGCCCAAGACACCATACTCGGAGAACAAAGGTACGAAGAACCGGTTCACACGCGCTCTATACCAAGTACAGACATGTACCTGGGCGCTTCTCTCCTCCACCACTGCCCGGTCAACCCGAGCCGAGGTCCGAGCCTTTAGAGGCGCCCTCGGGTTGTTCCGCTCCCTGATCCGATCCGAACCCTTCGGAGAATCTAGTAGGGCACGGGGACACGCACTTTTAAGTTAGTGCCCTTTAGAAAACCTCCGGAGATGATTTGTTTCACACGGCTTGAGGTACCATTTACATACCTCACCGCCCCCAAAAAAGCCCGGTGACGCTGAAAATGCCGTCTGAGGCAATCAGGAATCTCTCTCAAAAAAAGGGGCAGATCTCGGAACAGCCGGAGCACAGCTGTTGCGAGATTCTGGGTCCGTGAGAGTTTGTCTATGTGTGCGTTGCACGAGCTGGTTTGTATGAAGTTTACCTCCTGTAGTCTCCTTAATTTGTAATATGAAAGACATTGAAAGGGTGAGTGTTGGCATGGTTGAACGTGGGTCGGTGACGACGCGAAGTTCTGGGAAACAGCCCGAACAACCCTAGGTTATCAAGGTCGAGTTCAAGGGTGTACGTACATTGTAAAAAAGAACCAACTAGTAGTACACGACAGGTTAGTGCGCTAGTGCGCGTTGCTCAAGTGCGGTATGTTTTAAGCTTAGCTTTAGGGGTCACCTTATTTTGTGGTGGCTCTTTCAATTAAGACGTTCCATATTAAAACAGTTGTGCGGCTGTCATGCGGCTGGCGTTTAATATGGAACCGCACGGCAGCGGTCCGACACGAAACGTCTAAATTGAAAGAGTCCTTAGTGCGAACTATACGCCCGCGCGGGAAGACCGCGATCCGCCCGTTCCGCCCGCCAACGCGTCTGTTTGGGCGAGGCTTGAGACTTGACTCGTTCGTGTTAAGTTGTGTCATTGAAATATTTAATTAGTTAAGGCATTTAGGTACTTAATGAGTTGATAAAACATTGTAGAAATATATAAATATTGCAAGAAGCATTTTAAAGAAGTGAAAGAGTAAAATAATTAGCCTTTAAACTGTGTCACTGCTACAATTATTGCTAAATAAGAATATAATAAAATACTGGATTATACACATAAAAAAAACCAAATATATTTTAACAAAGACATTTAAAAAATAGGAATCGTAAAACAATGTTAACAAAAAGGTCAATTTTTACAATAAAAGGGTCCGCAATATTTCCTCAATGGACATTGAATTTTATGCCTATGAATAATGGTTGAAAGTCCACTACAGAAATCCATCAGTCAGTCTGATGTGAAGCCTGTACATTATCAAAATATCATACTAATTACCATTGATTGTCAAATGCGGGTCGGTGATCAAAAAGCCTAATAAATCCAAAAATATATAAGGTCACATTTCATCAACTGCAAATATTTTGAGGATAAATTCAACAACATATAAACTATTTTTATGAAAAAACCTTAATTTTTATACGCTAGTTTTCAAGAAAGACGCCAAAATACATTTCGATTAAAAAGTAAAATAAAGCACTTTCGGTAATTTCAATTGAAAGGAGCTGAAACAGGGAGGCCGCAATGCCTTCACCGCTTACACGTGCCCGTAGTTTCATTCAAAGGAGCTGACAGAGAGGCCGCTCTTAAAAATATTACAATTTTTGTGTCAGGAAAAGTAAAAAAAAACTAGCCTAGATTTTTTTTAAATGCTAGGGCTTATAATATTTGCAGTTGATAAAATGTGACCTTATGTGTTATCATTTTGCTCGACCCGAGAATCGAACCCAAAACCTCCAAGATAGCGAGTCGAGCGCTTTGCTATTCGGCTACAAAACCAAATAGATTTTCATGAAAACTGTGGCGGCCTGCGGTCGCCACATAATTTCTTATCCTCACGTATGGTTAAAGAGTTTGTAAACGCATTCCTAATCGCGTGTAGATCTGATTAAGATAAGATACGGCATCCTCCCTCCAACATCTACACAGTTTATATTGTATAATAGTCTTGTAAGGTTTAGATAATAAGTCAGTCGCAATGTATTCATTGTAAATATACAACATTACATATAGAGATGTAGTCGTTATTTACCATCGCCATGGAACATCATCATTACAATCCTCCCATCACGTCGACTACGGAACAAAAACCAAATCGATTATTTTTCAAAAACCGTTTACGCATTATAGAAGAGTGATAAAATTCCTTACTCGTTTCTATTCCATTCACTCTCTATTCTACTTCATTCCTTTACCAAATAACGAGAACACTTTTCTCAAAGGGTCACAAGGAAAATCAAGGATCCGTTTCCTGCACGAAAGGACGTCAGCTAATTATGTAACTTTTGTTAAATCTCGTCTGGCAGCAGTCGGGACGTGTGCCGAGATAATTAAATGTAACCTTACCCGCGATTGAGAGCTCTCCACATTCGTTCTACCCGCACTGTGGCGCAATTTGCGAGAGGTAAGCTGTACAGCGCCATCTAGTTACAGAAATAAAAGCTATGTACCAATTTATTTGTTTTTGTATTGGACAACATCGCATACCGTGCTCTGACTCCAAAGACAGTAGCTTAAGCACTTGTGTTATGGAAATCAGGAACAACGACGGTACCACCACCACCCAGACCCGAGAAAATATAGAAAATGTTAGTTTTTCTACATTGACCCGACCGGGAATCGAACCCGACACCTCGGAGATGGCAACACCAGAAACCGGCGTGCGAGCCACTAGACTACGGAGGTCGAATTTATTATAAGGTGGAGGAACTTTGTATTGTCAATTTGTCATCAATTTTTCGCACCGGGATACTACGGAAGCATCCCGGTGCGAAACAGCCCTCACCCCGAAAAATATCCTCCAAATAGGGAGGTAAATTAATGAGTAAAACCCTTCTTGGACTAATAGGAATAGGATAGGCCTTTTCCTTCTTTATCTATCTATCATTCTCTTTCTCTCTCTGCAACTAGCTCCATGAAAACGCAATAAATATTTTTCATCGTCATTATTTATAAATTGTGAAAATTTACCGTTTCAATCGAATAGGTTTCTCTCACACTAATATAAAAAAGGTTTTTGTTTTTTTTTTAGTTTAAAGGCGCTTTTGCGCAGTACTGGCTTAAAATTAGCTTCATCATTAGTACCATAATGTAAATGGCGCAATTTATGCGAGAAAGCTGTACAGCGCCATCTAGTAACAGAAATAACAGCTAGTGTAGTGGCACCGTGTCCAAAGGTATGTTAAGCCGTTAGTCTCGGCTGTATTTGACGTCCTCCTTGCTCGAGTGGTTTGTACACCGGTTATCATGGTGTAGCCATCTTTGAGGTCCCGGGTTCGATCCCCGGTCGGGTCAATTTTGTAATTATTGTTTTTTTAAATTGTCTCGGGTCTGGGTGTTTTCTATGTATAATAAGTATGTATTTTAAGTATGTTTATCCGTTGTCTAGTAACCATTTAACGAGTTTCATAACGAAGCTTCTCTTGGACTAGATAATTGGTGTGGTAGGAAAGTTTATTTTTATTTTTTATTTTTTGTATAAGCAGTCTTTAACAACAACCGCCCCGCACTGGGCCCGCGTGGTGGTTTATAGTCCGTCTTCTTGTGACGTTTCCATCTATAGGAAAGGCTCGTGCTCCAGTAGTGGGAACATAAAATGAGCTGGGGATGATACTTAATGTAAACAGGATTCATTGCTTCTACAAAATAAACCTTGTCCTTGAGACAAACACAAACTTGTCTTAAGAAATGTTCCCAAAACATGTAAATATAAGAATAATTGTCTTGCGTTGTGCGTCAGAATATATAACAAGACACCAAATGAATTGAAAGTGCTAAATAGCTTCTTATTTAAAAAAAGATTAACTGAATGGCTAAATGACAAAAAAAAATTATAGTGTCAAGGAATTTATTGACAATTAGGTGGATTTTTACTGACATATAATTTATTGAAATTTTGATTCTAGACATTTATTTATTATTGCAATCTTGATTCCATGTAATGTAATTAATATTATATAATTTTATTATAATAATTTTATTATGTAATTAATAGTATATTAACATTGTAAACGATTTGCATGCTATTTTATTAGCGAAAAATGAGCACTTTTTATTGTTTAATGATTTCATTTTATACCATGTTTTGTGCAAATAAACGATTTATTTTATTATAGAGTAATTATTAACGGGATTCTTACCATGTTTATTATTTAAGAGTATCCGATATTTCGAGTGAATAGTGACTTAGAAACCAGTGGTACGGGCATCGAGCGCAAAAAATACTAAGGAAGAGGGTAGATCGTTTTGTCTGCTCATAAAAAACTCACCCGCATTAACTTCAGTAATTCCGTGATCATGGCGCATGCGACTGTGCCGAAATATCGGATACTCATAAATAATAAACATAGTAAGAATCCCGTTTTTAATTACTCTATTGCATTGCAAGTGGCCATGGTAGTTTATAAATAGTTATTTTATTATTATTATTTATTAAAATCGACCTTATAAACAGTATTATGCTTAAGGTTATGTTGATAATACTTATACATAGTTGCTTCAACTTATAACTTGAGACGAAAAATCGAAGTACACCCTATTAAAGTTGAGTAGATGAATGTTAGTCTTCAATTTGATGTGTTTTCTTTGTCTCTGGTTACCCACAAGCGTTCGCCTCAGACTGTTGGGTTATCCAATCGGCAACTTTATGTATATTATGTGAAATATCACAAGTAAAAAAACATTTATATAATTCCATATTCTAAAAAATTGTATTTTTTTTTGTCAAAAATATAATTTTATTTGTATGAAAATTCTATTTTCAAGTCATGCGATGATTTTAAATTGTATTATTGTTATCATATTGGTTGGTCTAAATGAAAAAAAAAAAAATCATTTAAGTACTTACCTACATTATTATTTGAACAAATTATGATTCGGAAAATAATTGTAGACTTGAAACAACAATAACATGTAACAAAATTTACAAAAATCTTTTATTTTTTTAATAAGTAATTGTCAACTTTATTCCGGAACTCATAGCCTGCATAGACCAGCGTGCATCAAACAAATCATTTTCTTTACTTTGCTTTCGATCTTCCTCCTTGATCTAAAGGTTAAGATCATCGGCCTCAGACTCGAGGTCCCTGGTGCGACCCCAGCGGCGATCACATGTTTTAAGTCTGTCTGATCGATAGTATGGGTTGTTTTAAGTCCGCATGGCTAATCACCATCATCTTATCATATGGGTACTGTATAAATAAAATACGAGACTTATTGAATATTTATAAAATTTATAAAATACCTACAGTGAAAAAATTAAACGCCTTCCCGACCCAGCCAGTATTCCAACCTTCCGCAATCCGGGCGGCTGCACTGACAGCTATACTACCGGGAAGGCTGACGTAAGCGCTGAATTTTGTCACTGTTTTTTAATTTTTAACGTCTGACGCCCCGCAGGTTCACATGTGAACCTATAACAATTGGTTTTCAATTGTGTCTGGTTTTACGGTGCCTGACTGATTACGTGCTAATAGCGGCACAGTGCGACATACATCCAACCACCCATCAGTCCATATCCAATTTAGCTTCAGTGCAGCAATTAGCACTTGAAAATAAAAAGTAAAATTTAACTTATTGAGTTTATTAGTTTTAGGAGCGTTTTATTTACTATCCTTATTCATTCGATTACGTTTACGAAAACGAAAATTACTATGGCATTGAAGCAGCGCCGCCTGGCGTCAAACGAGAAGAGTTAACATTTTGCTATACGAACTGACATTATAGTTAACGTGATTTAATAGCGAACGAAACTCGCACTTGGCACCCAGAAAAACCACTTAACCATGCAGCGGGGACAAGGGAAGTGGCCGAGTAGCATAAAATAAAAATGTGTAAGCAAAATAGCAATTAGAAACTGTAAAACTGCTAGCACATTCAAAATAAGGTTAAAGGGTATCTATTTTTAGGGTTTAATTTTTGATTTATTCTTTTTTAAATTATGTTTTATGTAGTCTCACGTTTATGTGTAGGTACTGTATGTTATGGTTAATATTGTATACAGCTGTCACTGTGTAAATTTTTTAAATTCATGTCTGGAGCTGCGCCTCCCTCTCTTACTGGTTCCACAGAATATCAGCGCCTTGGCACGTCAATGTCATGGCATAAGCTGAGTGGTGACCATTTCGGTTGCATAATTATAAATTTAAAATGTCCATTAAGTCAAGCTGTCATAGATGCTCCGAATAAATATTTTTAATTTCATTTTATTTCAAAGGAAACGAATCATAATTCCTTATGTGCAATATTAATTGTACAGGTATTGAATTAAATTTATGTATACCTACTCTCTTAAATAAGATATATTATTAGGGTATATAGTGGCACTTGTGTTCGACACTTTAATCCCAGTCTTCAATACAGTTTTGGTCGCTTAAAAATAACATTGATTTTCATTTTACTTTTACAAGATGAGCGCTAGGAAGCAGGCGGACTGTACCTATTGTTGTTGCTAATGGCAGAAATCAATTGCTAACTTTACTACACAACAAACAGTAACCTTACTACCGACCTAACCTTACTACCAACCGAACCGAGTACAAGTATCGTAGTAGTGGCAATTGGATTTTATGCCACTGGTTCTAACACCGATGGTCAAGACTTATTGTAAAGTATTCTAAAGCAGTATTCTAAAACAATTATAGTAATTACCGGTAGTTTTTAGAAGAAAAACCGATTTAATTGTGTTCCCAATCTGATAAATAAGCTGATTATTGTGTGCTAAAAGCGCATTTAGCAATTATGTCTATTTATCAGATTAAACAGGCATTCTTCTTATAGGATTTTTTATTAGGTTCCTTTTAACCAAACATTAAAAGAGCCTTGGAGAGTATGTCCAGCAGTGGACGTGTATAGGCCGGTGATGATGAAAAGAGCTCTAACTGTATACGCCTTTTTTTTTGGAGACCGGGAGGAAGATATATAGAAAAACACTTTATTGCTTACACTAACAATCTACACACTAACAAGCTAAGCATCTTTGCTTAGCTCTTTGCGGTATTATCGCTTAAAGCGATCTCTTCCAGACAACCTTTGTGACATTTGATGAATGAATGAAGTTTGATGTGTTAACACACAGGATCAGTAGGCTTAGCCAAAGTAACATTAAGAAAACGATAGCAAAGTTCGAAAAGAATAAAATGTATGGGATTGACATAAGCCGCGCTAAATCACGTGGTCAATCTTATATCAATCCCATACATTTTACTCTTTTCGAACTTCGCTATCGTTTTCTTAATGTTACTTTGGCTACCGCCACAGAAGGATATACCGGCGTCCAGGACTTTCCTGCTCCATCCACTCCTTAAGGCAAGCATCAGGTAAGGGGGACTGAGAGACCGGTGTACGAGTACGGCGGCATATTGCGTCAGGCGGCATTTTCAGCGTCACCGCACTTTTTGGGGGGCGGCGAGAAACTTAAAGGGTTCCTCAAGCCGTGTCAAACGAAACACCGTCAAAGGTTTTCTAGAGGGGATGGCATCCCGCACTAGTGCGTTTCCCTATTCCCTACTAAATTCTCCGAGGGGAGTACATCTGGGTGTAAAGTGGCATTTTGAGAACAATATTTAAAAAGTTTCAAAGTCACTTCAATATTAGAATAAATATTATTAACGGGATTATTACCATGTTTATTGTAGTGTTTGAGTATCCGATATTTATTCTAATGTAAGTGACCATGAAAGTTTAAAAAATTCACTTCAATATATTTGGAAGTCGCAACAAAGTGAGCCACGACTTTCCAATTAAACAAACTAAAACTTAACGCATGGCTGCAACGCTACACTGCATTAAGCCTTGCGCGCCTCAGCCGAGCTCAAAATAAACTGGTTACCTTTAGCCAATTTAACTTCGGGCGAAATATTACATTCTCAGGAAATTACCTTAACGCTAATAAACTGAAACATAATATGAGCTAATTGCCATTCCCTTCAGTAACATATTGCCACTTATCGCTTAACTTTACTAATTTAGGTACTGCGTTAAACGACCTTTACTAACTGGACTATTAATCACAACAAGATGGCGGCCACCGCTGCAATGAATCCAATCTTGGACTATACAAAATGGCGGTTATTGATGGCTGTCAATCAACATTAATCCTTTTGCGGGAGGAGGCTGGGACCTGTGGGACCGGTTTTAAAAAAAACCTATTTCAGGCTCCAGTCCGTCACAAATTTAGGACTTAAGATACAGCAATGTACATAAAATAGCTATTATTAAGTTTGTGAAGTGACAAATAAATAAAATTTATTTACTTTGTATTTGTAAGCCGAAGGAGCCTTATCCAATGACAACAACCACGTCATCAACATCAAATTGTAACTTGTACGCCACAAAATTTATTTATACCAATAATTATAAATCTTATGCCTTTATTAGGCGAACTATTAATCACGACAAGATGGCTACGCTGCAACGAAACCAATCTTGGACGTTACAAAATGGCACCCTATTAATAGCTATCAATCAACATTAGGATGGGGAGGATATAGTTTAGAAATTGTATACATAGAAGGTTTATTTAGATTGTATTTAGCACGGGTATTAGGGTGTCAATGAATAATAGTAATAATAAAAGCATTTATTTATTGCCACACAAAGAAAACAATAAGTTGACGCATAACACAGAATGTAGTACTGATATTTACAGAGACAGTAAATAAGATGTTTTCTGTATTTCGTTAACAAACTTGTACTCATTCTTGGGTTGATGTTTTTTTGTAGCTGTTATTTTAAAACTGCTCTTGATTTTGTACGACAAATTTTTGTATTAGTTTTACTGTCTATCCATATACTCTACATCTTTGAAACAAATTAGAACTTATCAACTGCCTTTTTAAGTTAGAATAACTTAAAAAGGCAGCGTTGATAGGGCATCATGTTTTCTGAATTTCGATAACAAACTTGGAATCATTCTTGGGTTAACATTTTTTTGTAGCTGTTATTATAAAACTGCTCTTGATTTTGTACGACTAATTTTTGTCTAAGTTGTACTGTCTATCCATATACTCTACGTCTTTGGAACAAATTATGACTTATCAACTGCCTTTTAAAGTCAGAATAACTTAAAATTCTATTTCTTCTATCTTACTTACTTTATGTTTTGGTTCCCATGTTACTTAGCGCCAAAGCCATCAAGTCTTTTTCTAACACTCCCCCATCAACCATCATCTGAATAGTCACTCCTCTTTATTCATGTCATTCCCCACAAACCATCCATCTTTTCTTTATTATAAGTAATCAAATCAGCCATTCCGAGAGCAATAACTAAAATTACTCGCATTCGTAACCCAGACGCGCTTACTTCAACGCAATATTTAGAAATGACGTATTAAATGACGTAAAGTCTGTACGTACGTCATCAAATACAAGGATATTGACTACGTCCAATAGTTTTATTACCAGTTTTTAAGACTTCTTGCAATATAGGAACGTGGGCGATAGCTTATTTATTAAATATGTTCACTATAGTGAACATATTTAATAAATATTTAATATGCAACCGATCGTTATGCTAAGCCTAAAAATATCGACTGACTGCCTGACTTGGAAATGAAAAGCTAAAAAAATTAATTCATATATTTTCGATAACAAGCTGTAAAACTGTAGATTTAGGTAATAGGACATGCACTATGCAATCATATTGTTTTTTGGCGCCTTTTCCCTTCGAAGTTTCTGTTGAAGAAAAAAGTAGCATTGAAACGTCTCTTGGGCGCCCAGTACTTCGGACACATACTAGGAATCCTAAATAACAGCTTATCCATCTATCTTATCAGTTCGAATGTATCAGGAAAACAATAATATTACAACTTTGAAACACCAGTCTAATCATCCAATTTATGAAGCCTAAAATTAGCGTCTCGGTTCATTGAATTTTAAAGCTTAGGGTGCGCCGACCAAAAAATGCCAAAAATGCAGTTACGGTTAAGTAGATATAATTGAAAATACTAGCGTATTAAATGAACAAAATATATATTTAGTATCATAGGGAATGTGTTTACAATTTGTCAGAACCATAAATTTATAACACGCTATAGTTTTTTCTACAATATCATTTAAAGTTGGGCAAAAATCATGAAAACGAGTGGCGGCGTTTAGTACATTTCTTGTAGTTTATCTAAACTATTGTACCTCTGATTTTGTCTAATCATCAATGGATAAACTACAAATTGCTAGACTACATTTTCGATTCATCAAGTGGTTATTTAAATAATTATTTTTTATTAAGCACCTTAAATTCCCCATACCATATTAGTATGGTCGCGCGGCATCAAATAAATATGGACGACGACATTTCAAATAAAACATATGACACTTGTCACTTACGGACGGCGCACCCTTAAAAACAATGTGTGGTAGGTTTCTTCATTGCACATACTTAGGTGTAATTGTTTGCTCAACACTATTGAATGTATAACTTGTTAAGTCTTTGGCAAGTGTAAGATTTTATAGTTGTATCTTAACAAATGTATTTAAAATGCTATTTGTTTCACAAATAAAGAAAAAAAGACGCCGTAATCAAACCTAACGTTTTAGATCTCTAATTTTTTTAAGAACAGAAAGTTCTTTTTTTAAACTGATAATTTGAAGCTTGTGAAGGATATTATAACGCTCGCAAGCATATAAATATGCAAACCAAATGCAAATTCATCATCATCATCATCATCATCATCATCATCATCTCAGCCAAAGACGTCCACTGCTGGACGAAGGCCTCCCCCAAGGATATGAGGGGTATTTGCCGTAATCGCCACGCATGGCAGGCGGGTTGTCGATCGCAGTAGGAAAAAATAAAAAATAATGCAAATTATATGCCCAAAAACTAATGTAACAAATATCCCCCAGTATTTCGTTAAAAGGTTTTTTTTTTTTATATATTAGAAGGAGGCAAACGAGCAGGCGGGTCACCTGATGGAAAGCAATCACCGCCGCCCATGGACACCCGCAAAACCAGAGGAATCACAGATGCGTTGCCGGCCTTTAAGGAAGGAATAGGCTCGTTTCTTGAAGATTCATTGAAATAAATGTCTCCTTCATTCCGTCCAAGGAGTTTCAGACTTCTCCGTCACTAACAAAAAGTGAACCGAACTAGAGACGTGTCCCAAAAATCTTCAGGGATTAAGGAGTTTGTACTCGAGTCATGTCCTCCAGCTAGCCTGATTAATACCTAGGGACGAACTACTACCCTCCACGTTACACCAACGACGAATGCGAAATGGACATGGCACGAAATAACAATTGCAATTTTTTATTTTACTTTTTATTTTTTATAATAGATTAGAAAAAGTTTATCAATGCCATAAAACAAACACAATACAAAACAATACAATAATAGTACATTGTTCACCGAGAGGAGAAAGTGACCGATTACCGTCGAGGGTGTCGTTTGAAGCCCGAGTCGTAGGCGAGGGCTTTAAAACACCTGAGATCGGGAATCGCAGTTTCTCTCGAGTGATACATAGTGCTTTATACTACACCTACAAGGAAAATAAAAAACGAAATCTTTACTAATTGAAATTTATATTGAAATTGTTGCAGTTAGTGAAGCTTAATGTAACACTTTTTCCATTAATGTTTGTTTGAGATGTTTGCGACAATGTAGGAGGAATAACTGGCTGTGCTGTTGGCACTGCGCTCGTAGAAGGCTGTGGTGCCAGAGGGGCAACTGGCTGCTGAGGGGCATTTGGCATCGCCGCGCTCGTTGATGGTTGAGGAGATGAGTCTTGATGCACATTAATCGATCCCGATATTTGGTTATTTATTCGTGTTTTGTTTTCTACGGAATTCTCTATGTAACCTTCTGCAACAGCGGACGATTTCCAACCACCGTGGCGTTTTATTGTGGTTAAATCAGCACTAGTATCGGCAAGAATAGTCGCTGAAGTTCTGCGAAAGCAGTGGCCAGTGTATTCTAGTGGATTGAGTAAATTAAGGTAGGAAGCTATTTCTTTTGGCACAGTACTTATTTTGTTTTTCCCAATTACTTGTTTCGTACATTTTTTGTTTTTATATTGTAGTAAAAACCGATTGGTTTTGGGGTCACTGGGGCGAATTTCGTTATATTTCTTTATTATCTCATAAAATAAGCCCGATATAACAAATGATCGCTGAATTTTGGTTTTTGTGTTAGGAATATTGACAATTATTCGATTTTCGAGGATTTCGATATCGTCTGTTGTCATATCCACAAGTTCTTGCGAACGACAGGCCCCATTTACTCCTAAAATCAAAATAACCTGTAAACAAAAATATCAAACATGAAAACCTAGTAGATTTCTACTCATAAATAGGTACGTAATAATTCTGGGCCGGCAGAGTGAGGTTGACTGATGCTGCGTTGTTTTCACGCTGCACCAGTTGTCTTCGCGTCTGGACTCCATTTCCACTTAACATCAGGTGGTATGGAGTCATTTGCCGTGCTAAGTATAAAAAAAAAAAAAAAAAACCAGTGCATTTTGTTCATAAACTTACCTTCATGAACAAATATTTGTCATCTGGAGCATTCTGCAAAAAGGAATAAACATCCTTTGTAGTAAGCACTTTTGATTTCTTACTACGGAATCCCTCCGACTTTCTTTTTGCTGTAAGTTTTTTGTATTCTTGAATATTTATGTCGTTTCTTGTCAATATAGTACTTTTCAACATTGAGTATATAGACCATAACGTACTTGGTTTGTATTTTTGCGCTTTTTTACTGAAATACGCTAGCAAAACAGTTTCAGAAAAAGATTCCGCATTTTTTTCACTTTTCCATTGCAAAAAATCGTCATAAGTTTTATTATATTTTTTAATTGATTTCTGTGGTAAAAGGTTATCAATCAGTATTTTTGCTGTTTCCTTCAACTGCGGCGGAGTTAAAAAATCTTCATCATCACTATCACTACTTATCATTTTGATAGTTTTATTTTACTTTCTACGAAAACTGAATCCTCAAACAACACACAAATTGGAAATGGCGCCAATGGCGTCTGCAATTTTCACATGTTCTTTTTTCAAATTGTTTATCCTGCCGCCGCAGGGTCGCACTGCCAGCCCGACACCATCCAACACACAGCTAGAGGCCAGTGTCATTTTGCGAACTTGGAGATAAAAACTCACTGTAAAAACTTTTTGGCTTTTGATATTTAGGTTACCGGCGCATAGTCTTACCCAAAATTAAAAAAGAAAAACCACGTAAGAAATGGATTTTCATACACTTTTCTCTCCCGCTCAGATACGTTTTCTCCCCGCATATTTGTTCGATATGCAATGACGTACTTTCTACCGTAAATTTGATAAAGTATCAAGGTACTTTCCAAGCAGGTGTAGTATAATAGTAGATTGTACACCAAGGGGATAAAGCACTGTATTATGTCACGGGCGCGATATTTGAATCCTGAGCGTAACGAAGGACTCCAAATTTAACTCCCGAGCGTAGCGAGGGGGTTTTGAGTTGATTCCCGAGCGAAGCGAGGGAATTAAAATGGAGTCCTGAGAGCAGTGAAGGATTTAAGCGCGCCCAAGGCAAAATCAGTTTTATCCCTGAGGAGTATACTCTACTTTTCTCACCTTTTGCGAAACAATAAAAACCAAGGCTACTAGAAAAAGTATTTTATTTATTAAAATACTATTTTCATTACTAATTATATATAATTGGCACAGTAAATAACAATAAAAAGTAAATTAAAAATTAAAATTGATGTTTGATACATTAGTCCAGTTATGTAAAGATATGGTTATATTTTTTGGTACGCTTATGTTAGTTGAGGTGGAATTTATTTGAGTAGCAGCACCCAATACATCAGAACCTTGCGTGAGAGGGTCGTTTGGCACGGTAAAGGTTGGGGAAGGTGGTGCTTGAGGCAGTGGGCTTGACGGGATATATTTTGAGCTAGATTGCTGTGGTGGCAAAGGTTTCCAAGGATCATCAATAATGGACGTAGTTTTCAGATGAATGTTGTCACCAATACGACAGCTTATCTTGTTTTTGTTTTGTATGGAATTCTCTATGTAGCCCTCCGCTACTGATCCATCCAGCCACCATGACGTTTTATCTGGGCCATATCTGCTCCTGAATCTGCCAACAGACTTGCCGATGTTCTCCTCAAACAATGACCCGTATAGAGCTCGGGATTTTGCAATTTGAGGTATTTTGCAATTTCTTTTGGCATGGCGCTGATTTTATTCTTGCCAATGACTTGCCTGGTGCATTTGCCATTACTGTAACCGATAAAAAATCTGTTGGTGTTTATATTAGCGCAGAGCTTGGTACTTTTCAACAATTCTTGCATAATCTTCACGAACTATGAACGAACGTTCTCTATTTGTTTTGGTATCTGGTAAGTTAATCAGCAATAAATCTGCATGTTTTTTGATATCATTGACTTTTATGTTTACGAGTTCATTTCCACGACATGCGCCATTCACTCCAAAAATCAAGACGTAACTAAAAAGTAGGCAGTACTCATACTTACTTTCATGGCCAGAAAGCTGTGATCAGGAGCCTCATTCAGAAAAGTTTCCACATCTTGCGCTGTCAATACTTTTGACTTCTTTGCTCGATGACCATCTGATTTCCTCTTTAAAAATGCCTATAACTTGCTATATGTATTTATCTTAATGTCGTGTTTGATGCTTATTGTTAACCTGAGCATCGAATAGATACACCACAGGCTGCTGGACTTCTTTGTACACGATAAATACTCGAAATAAACAAGAAGCACTGACTCCGACACAGACTTTGCGCCTTTTGCAGTTTTCCATTTGTGGAAATCGTCGTAAGCTTTCAAGTATTTTTCCTTCGACTTCTCTGGTAGTAGGTTATTAACAATACCTAAGGCGTCTAATTTAATGGACTCCGGAGTTAAATCACTTTCGTCACTCGACATTTTCTTAATGTTTTATTCTATCTTCTTTTGCAGTTTTGTCTGATACTGCAATCAGTAGAGTATTCGAGTATTTCAGTACGGTGCAATCACCGTATTGAAATACTCGCGGCTTTTGTTTTAAGTTTTGATTTTTTTTCGTTCGGCTTGCCGTGGCGTGGCCAGCTCGATTTTCGAATAAGTTCGAATTTCAAATAAATAAGGCGCGGCGCGCGCCGCCGTCCACCTCCTCGCCGTCGGCCACCAGCAGCTGCAGCAGCCGCGCGCCGCGCGATTTTGACGAAATTAGACTTTAAATGCATAACAATAAGAACTAAGAGAAGTGAGAATCACATTACTGCCCGACGGGTTATAATGAAATTCAGTACAACATTACACCCCGACAAAAGACAAGGGCTATAATGATTTACTTTGAGTAAGGTTTCCATGATATATAATGAGGCATTGTCGAGCAGGTGGTGTGAAAAAAATAATAACTACTCTATTATATTGTAACAATTGATGCTTCTTCTTCTTCTTCTTCCTGCCCTGGTCTCATGTTACTTGGGCTTGGCGCGAAATGTCAGTTTCTTCAACTCACCTCTATCAACCCTCACCTCTACCTACCCTCACCTCGACAGTCACTCCCTTTTGCATTCATATCATACCTCACACAATGCATCAATCTTTTCTTTGGTCTCCCTCTTCCCCTCAATCCATCAACGCCTAATTCATCACTCTCTTAATTACATGCGATGCATCCCTTCTCGTCTTATATATAATAATTACTTAATCACTGTTATGTTTTTGCACATTGAACTGAAAAAGTGAAAGTTAGCTTATCAGAACCTTAAACGTTTCCCTAATTATACGATTAAATGATGATTCCAGCCACTGTTTACTTGGATTCCATCATCAACAAATGCCGTATCCAAACCAAGGCGTTAACGTTTCACCCAATTCCTCAGTAAGCGGGTCGTCCGTCAACTGCACCACATCTCAACTATCCAGCGACTTTATTAACTCGTTCCGCCTGTACCCGCCTCGACGAACTCCTCTGTACTTTTACTACCTAATCCCGAAGCTACACTTGCTAGAAATTGCATAAAACCAAGTGGAAAAGTATTTTTTGCGAATCAAATCATTGTTAGCAGTGATTACAATGGTGATACCAAATGAATGTAATCAGAGTTCTACTGAAATGAACGTAGAATAACTGTTTGTTTTACTGCAACCAATTGACTTATTCTTTTGTAATGGACGAAAACTGTGAAAGCTCTATATGATGTTTGATGAGAGGCAGTCCGCAATGGAATAATGATTCATCATCGTCGTCACCGGCTCATTATCATCATATTCTCCCCACTGCTGGGGCACGAGTCTTGGCAGACGTATATCACAGAATTTATGACGTTATCAAGACGTTCGAAGAAATATCAAACTTACGAAGTCTTTTTATGTTTTGTGAATCTATCATATCTAGATAGTTCAACTTTGATTTCCAAAATCAGCACTTTTCATATTTTTAATAAAAAGTCAAGGAATAAATACGGACGAATATAACTTCGGCTGCTGCAGCCATTATTAATTTTTAAGAAAATTTTATTCCTAAAAAATCACACTACAGAAACTTCACAGAGACTTCGGTAGACTTTTACCTAAACCATCTGCCGCTGCCATCAAATTTATTTTAATGTAAAATTAACATTCTAAATTATTATACCTGACGCATTAATCACATAGATCTTCATAGCGCATTCCATCTTATTAACGTAATTGTAAACAAAGCTGAAATATACTATCTACAAACAGACTTGCGATCCCAAAATAAACTCTACCAGTGTACATTGGTTTACTGGATGTGTTTACATAAAACCCGATGATTTTCGCGGAAACAATTTATTGGTGTTTTCAAGAAAAAAATTATGTTCTACAAACTTTATATGACCTTGTTATTTATTCTAAACATTTAATTTACTATTCGCCTCGCTTCGATGTCTGAGTAGCAATGCGCTCGGGATATCCAAAAGTTCTGGCTTCAATGCCCAGGGGCCCGACCGCCTAACGGATCGCTTTGACTTCGGGTGTGGTTTATGACGTCATCTTGTCGTTTGAAAGCAATATCGAAAGCTATAGCCTTTAGCTTTTGATATTGCTTTCATAGGCGATGCGAAGTGGCAAGATGACGTCATAAACTATACGCGAAGTCTAAGCGATCTGTTAGGCGGTCGGGGGGCAGGTCGGGCAAAGTGTGTTTCGTATTTTTTATCCGACTTCAAAAAAGGAGGAGGTTTCTCAATTCGACTCGTATATATTTTTTTTTATGTGTGTTTGCGGATAACTTCGTCGTTTATGAACCGATTTTGATGATTATTTTTATGTTGGAAAGGAGATATCCCAAGGGTGGTACCATTATAAGGAAACCAGGATCTGATGATGGCATACCTTCGAAAATCGTAGAGCTAGGCGACTAGTGCGTTTGTAAATTTTTTCATTAAGTGTTTTAAAGCACTACTATTTAATTAAGGTCTGGAGTCGATCTGATGATGAAGCCGAAAGACAGTCGAGGGAACTTCTCAACGATTTACAGCAATTACCTGGTGTTTGGGCTTGATAAATTTGTATTGATGAGAACTTTACACCTAGATGGGTTGTGACTGTCATTAGGGGTCTGATGATGAAGACGAAGTACAGTCAAGTAAACTCCTCAACGTTTTACAGTAGCTACTTACCTTGTGTTTGGACTTAATTCATTTCTATTGATGAGAACTTTACACATAGATGGGTTGCGACTGTCATTAGGGGTCTGATGATGAAGACGAAGGACTGTCAAGGAAAGTCCTCAACGTTTTACAGTAGCTACCTTGTGTTTGGACTTAATTCATTTCTATTGATAAGAACATTACACCCATATGGGTTATAATTGCCATTATAGGTCTGATGATGGAGACCATAGACAGTTGGGGGAATTCCTCAACGATTTACAGCAGTTACCTTTTGTTGGGCTTACTTCATACGGTTTAATATGCCAAAATGTTCAGTTCGTACAAAAATAATACCTAATTAAGATTGAAGTTTTACATAGGAATACCACTACCTACTAGGCCGTCGTTTCCTCATGCGAGAAGCATCCTTGTTAGGTCTACTTATCACTAAAAATCGTGAAATAAAATATTTTTTAACAAAAAAACCGTTTCAAAAAACAGGAAACTATAAAAAGTAAAAACAGCTCTAAAAAGCAAGAAATAATATTGAAATCATACTATTAATTACCTAAATACGCATATCAGTTTTAAAGAAGGTCTATTGAAGTCGGGTGGGGCTTTTACAATAAAAAGTGGAGATAATGGAACAACTTTAAAAGTTTAAATGAAACAAAATTGTTCCCCAGCCGACCACAAACCTTCCGACTTCAATATACCTTCTTTAAAACTGACATGCGTATCTAGGTAATTAATAATATGATTTCAATATTATTTCTTGCTTTTTAGAGCTGTTTTTAATTTTTATAGTTTCCTGTTTTTTGAAGTCGGTTTTTTTTTCGATGCATAACTCGAGTGTTATCCAAACCGCATTTGACAAGCGTGGTGATATTGGCGTCAATATCCATTAATTGTATAATGATGAAAGACGTTTTAATTTCAATGATACAGGCCTTTGCCTAGATAATAATATAAAGGCTATTACTTCACTTGTTGTTTTTAAAATACTTATACACATCACGATGTGTAGTGTAATGTTTATGCTGTCTGATGTTAATAAAAGAAAATTCTAGAGTTTACTTTGAGTTAGACATTCTAAACGATCAATTTCACCTCTGCTCCTTTTTATATTAAAAAAATCTGATGATCATATACAGAATAGAAATGAGAAAACTAACATTTAAGGTAAAGAACAAGTTTAACGTACCAAAAACAAAATTCTTATTCATTAAACCTCCTTTATATTCTTTTATCATCTAAAATAGTTTCTTGATGGGAAAGTGGAACCTCTTTGGAATATTGTCTTATTTTCTAAAATTTGTGTTTTGTTTGTACTCGGTTTGGCTCGGACTAGAATAAATAAATAAATAAACTTTCCTACACTCACACATTGAATAATTGTATCTAGCCCAAGAGAAGCTTCGTTATGAAACTCGTTAAATGGTTGCTAGACAACGGATAAACATACTTAAAGTACTTAAATACATACTTAATATACATAGAAAACACCCAGACCCGAGACAATTTAGAAAAACAATAATTTCTGAATTGACCCTACCTGGGATCGAACCCGGGACTTCAGACATAGCGACACCATGAAAACCGGTGTACTAACCACTCGACCAAGGAGGTAGTCAGACTAGGCTTGTTTTATGGCCACCTGGCTATCGTAATCATCTTATCTAAATATATCGCCATAATATTAATATAAAGTGCCATTATTGTGTTCCGAACTTCTGACAGTTAAAGATAAGATAACCGGTTTCTCCTTCAACCTTATCAGTCTGTAAGGGAACCTTTCTTGTTGTTTAAATACCTCTCCCCATCGCCATCCCTACAAGTCATCCAGTGACCTTCGATTGCGAAGATTACTTAACTTGCAAGATTACAACCCGAATATAAATAATCATCATCGTCACTATCATCGCCAGCTCGTTTTATGTCCCCACTGCTGGGGCACGGGCTTTCTCTATGGATGGTCACACCAGAGGAACGCGGACCCAGTGCAGTGCGCAGATTGTAAGCGACTGCTAATGCAGCCGGACCAACGACTTTACGTGCAGAAGCACGGAGGAGCTCGAGTACGAGTTGATAATTTTTGGTCACCCATCCGATGACCGGCCTTTGGGTAAGTTGCTTAACCACTACACCGTCGAGCTTCTCAATATATACGTAATACAGAGTTATTTTTATAAAACGTACGTAAATTAAATGTTAGTTTATTTGTTATAAATAGCTCAATCTGATTGTTTATAACAGATGCTACTCTGGTTCAAGGAATAAATTAAAAAATAGCGGTGATTTCTGCGTGTGAACCTATAAAGCTATTTTTGAAAGCAACGGTAGTCGTTCCACCTCGAATTATGTTCTTCAGTACGAAAAACTGGGAAACTTATTTACTGGAAGATTCTTTATTTTCCTGGAAGATTCGTGTTAAAAGATTTATAAAATCAAATAAACATCAAACCTTTTTATTTTTTAAATTGACATAATTATATATCTTTACAAATACTTACATATAATTTAAATAAATTCACAATTTAAATTAGATTTGTAACTACTATAAAAATAAAAGTGATTGAAACAAATAATTACTAAAGTAAAATGTTACATTACATTTAATTTTGCTTCAATTAACGCGGTTATCCTTTAGGCGAGCCAGGACAGATTCGTATAAAATCAGTTGAGTTTTAGGCCAGAGTATGAGTAAGTACGACTCTAAGTTTGCCAGTTTCTATTTAATCTGGATTCTAAGTAGGTTCGATTATGAATAGAGCATTTTCTAAGTTATCCGACTTCCTAAAATGTCAGGTTATTAAGATCTCAAATTCCTAGCACTTCAGATTCTCATAATGCCGGATTCTGAGTAGGTCAGAAAATCACATATCCAGAATCTTAGTATGTGTAATTCCGAGAACGACCGATTCTATGTTGATTGGATTCTGTTTAGGCTTTATTCTGAGAAGGTCAGATAATATGTCAATCAATTTCTGGGTACATTTGACGAATGTACAGTCAAAGGGAAAATAAAATATGAATTATTTTAATTAAAAAAAAATCAAATATTTTATAGGTAGGTAGGTATCTAATAAATAAAACTTAACATACCACATGTTTTCAGTAGTTTAGAAATTCAAACTAGTTTAACTTAATTAAAGTCTACTTAAAGTTGACAGCCAAAACTTTTCAAAATATTTTATAAATTGGACGATATTTATTTTGGCTAAAGTTTAATGAGTCTGATTTTTTGTTTTTGACATTAAACCAATATTTATATCCGTTTATTAGTGAGTGCTGACATGCAGGGCCGACACAGCACAATTTCTATGACTTACAGTACAGACATAAATGTGACATTGTCATTAAGAACTACCTTTTCATTGTATTATCGCGTTTAATCTTCAAGTGGCCAGTATCTCAGATATCTATTTAAATTTATAAAGAGAATATATTGTAGTTCGTAGTATTTTTTACTTGCCAATTGTACCTGACCTTTTCAGAATAAAATATATATAGAATCTGACCTAATAAGAAAGCGTTATTTCCAGAAATCATCATTTAAAGAATCTGTTCAATTTCTTAATCGAATCGTTGCTAATCGGATGAGATAAGAAACTGCATTAGTCCGAATCCAACTTATTACCAATCCGACGTAGTACTATCATGTCACGGGACCTTATAAGAATCTGACCTACTCAGAAATTGGTTTAAAGAGAAAATAACTTTCATATCATAAGTCGTATGTCGAAACTGTTTTATTCAGAAACAGACCTATGGCAAATCTGACCTCAACAGAGTCGTACTTAATCGTATTTTGGCCTAAAACACAACTGATTTAATACGAATCTGTTCTGGCTCGCCTAAAGGGCGGTTATATAACCACTCCACTCCACTCCAATTACATAACATAAAAAACAAGTCACAATAAAAAAATTGTTTTAAATATAAAATTATAATCAAATAAATAACAATAAGTGATAATAATAATAACAATTATCTACAATAAAAAAAAATATTGTTTAAACCGTCTCTATGGTTCAGTGGTTCGATTTCCAGCGAAGGATATAAATATCGGGTCGAGCGCATTGCTGCTCTGCCATCAAAGCATCTATACATATAATAAGAACGTAGGGATAAAAAAAATTGTAATTGCAAGATATAAAAAAAAAATACACAGGTTGCCTTAAAATCACTTACGGAACACGATAGAATAGTTTATAAAAAAAATTGTTTGTTTGTTTGTTTGTTTGTTTGTTTGTTTGAAGTCGATAAACTCGAGAACTACTGAACGGATTTTGATCCGGTTTTTACCAAAATGCTAAGAAAAATCCGGAGAATAATATAGGTTACATAAATACTCGAAAAATACAGGGTGTCTCATTTAAATCTGTCAGTATGGGAAAGTCTGAAACTATAAGACATGCGAAGATCTGTCCTTAGGAACCATGTCATCGATTTTAATAAGAAGAATAACTGCATTCATACATTTAAAAAAAAAATTGTACTCAGCTCGGAAATCGAACCCGGTTGTTTTGAAAAAAATAAACTTATACTATTTCTATTTAGATATCGATTGTGTAGGTCTTAAGCAGTAAATGGCTCTTTGAAACATGATGTCTAAAATATCTATACATATAATAAGAACGTAGGGATAAAAAAATCTGTAATTGCAAGATATAAAAAAAAAATTTACACAGGTTGCCTTAAAATCACTTACGGAACACGATAGAATAGTTTTAAAAAAAATTGTTTGTTTGTTTGTTTGAAGTCGATAAACTCGAGAACTACTGAACGGATTTTGATCCGGTTTTTACCAAAATGCTAAGAAAAATCCGGAGAATAATAAAGGCTACATAAATACTCGAAAAATACAGGGTGTCTCATTTAAATCTGTCAGTATGGGAAAGTCTGAAACTATAAGACATACGAAGATCTGTCCTTAGGAACCATGTCATCGATTTTAATAAGAAGAATAACTGCATTCATACATTTAAAAAAAAACCTGTACTCAGCTCGGAAATCGAACCCGGTTGTTTTGAAAAAAATAAACTTATACTATTTCTATTTAGATATCGATTGTGTAGGTCTTAAGCAGTAAATGGCTCTTTGAAACATGATGTCTAAAATAAATAAAATGCATTGTTTTCACGTACTTTAATTTATTTTAGTAGGTGTTCGAAGTGACCACCGTTACATTCAACAAGTTCAGGCATGTAAAATTGTCTCTATGGTTGTTTGTACCTCTTTGCTGGTTTTGTAACTGTAAGATCGTTACCTAAACATTTTGAATATTGTATTAAAAAAACGGTGGTTACTTCGAACACCTTCTAAAATAAATAAAAGTATGTGAAAACAATGCATTTTATTCATTTTAGACATCATGTTTCAAAGAGCAATTTACTGCTTAAGACCTACACAATCGATATCTAAATAGAAATAGTGTAAGTTTATTTTTTCAATACAACCGGGTTCGATTCCCGAGCTGAGTACAGGTTTTTTTTAAATGTATGAATGCAGTTTTTCTTATTATTAAAATCGATGACATGGTTCCTAAGAACAGATCTTCGTATGTCTTATAGTTTCAGACTTTCCCTCACTGACCGATTTAAATGAGACACCCTGTATAATAAGAACGTAAGGATAAAAATCTGTAATTGCAAGATATAAAAAAAAATACTTTAAAATCACTTACGGAACACGATAGAACAGTTTAAAAAGAAATTGTTTGTTTGTTTATTTGTTTGTTTGAACACGATAAACTCGAGAACTACTGAACGGATTTTGATCCGGTTTTACCGAAATGCTAAGAAAATTCCGGAGAATAACATAGGCTACATAAATACTCGAAAATTGTTAAATTTTGATTTGGTCTAAACCGGGATTTAATCCTTGGTTGCTTGGCATTTGTTGTTTATTATATAACATAGGGGATTTTTTTTTAATGAGTTTTACGGCTCTGGCATTTGAGGCTCTGGCTCTCTATTGCTATCGTGTTTTACGGCTCTGGGTTCTTTGCCCTTTTGAGCCTGTCATTGATAGTTGTTGTCATGAGAATACCGATTTTGATGCGGTTATCACCAAAATGCTTAAAAAATTTCGGAGAATAACATACAAATCGAAAAATGTTAAACAAATTTTGATATACGTATTTACGCGACCAACTGTTAGATACGTTCGTTGAGTTATTATTTTAGAAAAGTTTTGTTACTTTCTAAGGTAAAACCTACCCTTTATAAATCTGTGAGGCACCTAAGCGAACATTAGCACCGCAGTAGTAAAGCGACGGAAAATAAAAACAAGCTCGAAATCACGCACATCATTAAACTTGACTGTACATAGGTACACTTTTTGTTTCATTTTCCAAAATAACCAATAATAATATGGCTATTTAGTCGCGCATGCGCGCGGCGCTTATTGCAGTTTTCTAATACACAGAAATGTTAAAAGTTAAAACATTACCTATATTTGGCGGTATAAACCTCTGTGTCGTTGCCCAACATAATGTCTCTTTTTTTAGTTATGCATAAAAATGTTACCTACTCATTAAATTTGGCTGTATAAAACTTTGTATCATTGCCTTTAATCATGTCTCTATTTTTTTAAATATTGCACATAGAAGATATCTTGAATTACATAGCTTGGCTGTATAAACCTTTGGGTCGTTGCCCAAAATATTTAATGTTATTTTTTTAAATCTATTTGGTGAAAAAACGCGAGCACAGGAAAATTTAAAAAAAAATTGGCGCTCAAATTTTGAAACGAACAGAAGGAAATTTTGATGTTTTGCAATGCAATAAGTACCTATTTTTATTTTGTTAATAATTTTCAAATTATATTAATTATTCATTGTGTAAAAGTTTTTTAAAACATTTTATGCAGGTACGTTAAATATTTCAGTACTTATTCAGATCTTATAAATTTTCAAATAAGATTTATTCATTGTGTAAAAGTTTTATGAAACATTTGATGCAGGTAAGTTAAACACTTATTTCAGTACTTATTTTACATGTAAGCGGTTTCTTACTTTGGTTTCTTAACATGTTTATAGGATAAATCTGTGTTCAATGATACAATACATATAAGCAAGTAAGTATCATAACAATTTTAATATCATAAAACCTTCAAATAATGAATTTTGTACATACTTCTAGATTACAGAAAAATGGTTTTTCCATTCTTCTATCGCATAAGACGATGGCTACCTCTGGTATCAGAGTTGCAAAAATGTTTAAGTTTGCAGGGTACAACTGTATTAGAGGCACGGACTTCAGATTTTTTTTATTAGAGGTAACTTCTTTCTGTGTCCTGTGATCTACCTCTAAAAAGCTACCTACCTAACAAGATGCCACGAAGAAGTTCAAATTTATCGCAAGTATGTAACATAAAATACTATATTTTATTACATATAATTGAGCGTCAGTAAAACCATTTCAGGTTTGTATGACGTAGCAAATACGCGCAACCCACCGAGAAACGGTGTTGTATACTGAATGTATGTGGAGGGATAATTGAAACGGGAAACTGAGTGAGAATCTGTATGAACGGGACGATTCTGTGCTTCAAACTGAATATATGTATGTACATGGCAGAGATGATAGTCGAAAGAATAAGAGATAATGTATGAAAATAATGATGAACGTAAAGGAGGCACAGGAAGTATGCCAGAACCACACTAAATGGAGATCGATTGTCTTTGTCTATCTCAGCATTCCCAGCTGAAAGGATATTAAGAGTGAGTAGATGTACGTATGTCGGTAAATACAATGTCAATTTTCTAAATTTCCGATGCATACAATTTTATTATACCCTAATAAGCTTATATAGATACCTACATAAAAATTAAACTGTACAGACTACAGCCTTTAGCTCACGCGGACGAAGTCGCGGGCAACAGCTATTTAGAATAAGTGTTAGTATCATCTATATACATATATAAAAATCAATTGCTGTTCGTTTGAGTGGCTAAAACTCGAGAACGGCTGGACCGATTTGGCTAATTTTGATTTTGAAATATTTGTGGAAGTTTAGGGAAGGTTTAAACGGTGAGAAACATAAATAATAAATAATAACGGAAATTAGTGAAAAAAACAATTAATTTCCAATAAAAAATGTTTCTTTTGTTGTCATGGAAACTGTCAAAGCGGTACGAAGTCCGCCGGGTCAGCTAGTTAAAAATAAATACACAAGTTAATAATAAATACTGTCGGCGAAGTGTAAACTGTTGTTATCTGTACCTCTTCATGAAAACTTAAGTGCTCACTTGACCTCAAAAGTTTAGACAGGAGAATGATGACTTATCTCCCATTCATAACTTAGTAAGGAGTACGAAGTTATCTCACAAATTTATGGTGCTTGTGCATAGTTCTGAGGAAATGGCCAAGAACATTTTGATAGATCTCATTGTCTTGCAAAATTCATGCAAACAGGTATGACGGTAGAATTCCTTGGAATCGAGAATTGTATCTACACTGTATAGGTTTTGCAGGGCTTGAAAACCCATCATTTCAGAAGATAGTTTGCTATTGGCCTTAGACTTTTTTGTAGGCTGCGGGAAACTTGAAGGGTTCCTCAAGCCGTGGGATTGAAACACCGTCAGAGCTTCTTGAAGGAATGGTATAATCCAAATGTGTCCTCGTTCCCTACTATCTAGTATGTCATCCTTCAGTGAATCTTTTCTGAGGGATTCGGATCGGATCGGGTTCATGAAATCAATCAATATACCTCCAAAGTTTAGACTCGGGAATGAGTTATCTCCCGTTCATAACTAAGTACGGACATAGAAGTTATCTTAATGGCTGTCATAGTTCTGAGGAAATGGTTAAACACATTTTGATAGAACTCATTGTTTTTCAAAGAATAACGGGAAAATTCTTTTGAAGCCGAATGTCTTTAGCCTGCAAAACTAGACCTCATAATAAAATGAAAGATAATAAAGCATATATATTACAACTTTGATAGTTTGCGAGACTTTGATAGAGAATGTGTTTAAGACATTACTACCAGCGGGAATCCAATACACATCCTATGACAATCTGGCATTGGCTAGCGTGCCTAATTGGAAGGCACTAAAATAAAATAATAATGAATGAATTGACAATTATTTTTATATTTTATTTTATTTTTATTTTATTGGTATGTACAGGCATAATAACAATTAATTGACTGTTGTTTTGCATTATAAAAGGATTTACATAGTAAGTTTTGTAATCCATAAAAATTATGCACAACATTAAAATGTACTAAAAGTAGATAAGATACGATAAGATAATCATTTATTTGCCAAAAAACATGGTAATTTACGGGTGGTAAAAAAAAATTACAATGCGCACATGTTTTGCCATTATAAAAACAGCATGCAAATGTTAAATTAAAATTTCGAAGTTAAACATGTCAATATGGTTAATTAATTAATTATAAGTAGAAAAAAATACAACTAAATGTCAAAAATATCATACTAAAAGTCATTAACAACATTTTTATAAAAGATTATATAATATTATATTATAGATTTAAGAAAAGAGAACAAACAGTTAGTAGTGTAGTATTATCTAAAAAAAATGACGTTATTCGTTATTCAAAATCAATTCAAAATATTATATAATACGTATGTATTTAGCAACTTAAATAAAATTATAAAAGACATACTCGAATACTCATCATATGACAATCTGGCCATGGCTAGCGTGCCTAATTGGAAGGAAAATAAAATAATAATGAACTATTTGACAATTATCTTTATATGTAACTAGCGGCCCGCTCGCAACTTTGTCTGCTACCGCCAGCGCCACCTACCGGGTCCAATAGTAAATCTAAACCATTCTCGAATCCACAACGTTTTCCTTCTTATTATTTACGATTACTGATCATCATTAAGTATAATAACACAATTTATTACACAATAAAAATGATTATAAAACAAATTTGAGGAACTCGTTATTTTCATTAATGACGTGGAACCTCTAATCAAATTGAAGGCATATCAAAGATAATCCTAACGCGCCCTTGTTATGTTTTTATTGACGTCAAATGTTTGACAGCGAAGACAGAGAGGTTTGTACGGGAAAAGAAAATTGTTGTTTTTACTGTTTTCCTCGTATTTTTTACGTGTTTTCTCTCCATAGGAACCTTTCTCAGACTTCATCAAACACAACAAAAAGAAATCAGGCAAATCGATTCAGACGTTCTCGAGTTTTGCGATTAGCAACACATTAAGCGATTCATTTTTATATAGATGATATAATAGACCACGTACAATGCAAAGGTACAATGATATTATATAAAACAAGATGTATTTAGCAACATAAACAAAATTATGAAAGACACACTCGAATACACATCATATGACAATCTGGCCATGGCTTCCCGTGCCTTGGCTTAGCGTGCTTTATTGAAAGGGAAATAAAATAATAATGAACTGATAGGCAATAATTTTTTTTTTGTAATAATATAATAGACTTCGTATGTATTTTGCAACATAAACAAAATTATAAAAGACACACTAGATTTTTCTACTTTTAAGCGTCGTCGCAATCGTGTTTCGTTAGCGTCATTCTGAAATTTGGACCATAGCAAAACCGACATAGGATTGAAGAGCTCGATGGTGCAGTGATTAACGAGTTCAGATTTAGTAACTTTCTCAAAGGCCGGTCATCGGATGGGTGACCAAATATCATCGAGCTCCTACATGCTTCGAAAGGCACGTAAAACCGTTGGTCCCGGCTGCATGTCGCTGTCGTTAACAACCACCGCACCGCACTAAGGTCCGCGTGGTGGTTCATAGTCCGTTCTCCCTATAGAATAAAATAGAATAGATTTATTTATTTCAGGCAACAAAACAGTGTACAAGATGGTAAAATACAAAGAGGCCCATAGATAGACCTTACAGACTTAACATACATACAAATAATATATATAAATTAAAACTATGCTACACGTAAAGACGGCGACGTGGGACGCAGCGTGGTGTCCGGTAGCCGGCCTCGGAACCGCCGGAATATGACACCTTTCGACCAATAGTCGTCTTTCATGAAGATCGACAGATGGTCGGTCGGTACTCTCACCACAAATGAATTAAAATTCACATTGTGGCGGGACTCCAACCGCTCGACCCTCAGAGTGGCGTTGGACTTCACTCGCATGTACTCTACGAGCTCTTCCGCCTTCGTACAGTAATGAAGTCGGGACACGTACAGAAGCGTCCCTATGGTGTTTGCATCCATAGGGACGGCTCGAGCTTCAGCAGTGGGGGCAAAAAGAGCTGATGATGATAATGACAACCTACTTAGGACTCCAACACAGTTGTTTAGATATACCACTCCTTCAATATTGCGCCAGGTCAAGCGTACTCCCCACCATATCGTTGTTAATTCCATCACAGTATTATTATATATTTCCTTGGCCTTTGTCATCCGGTATTCACACTCCGTTGCCCAGATAAAAACGATATTCGTCCCAGAAATATAATATAATATGTGTTTCCTCTCTGTTACAGGCATTCCATATCGTCATAAGTTTTTGCCAGAATAGTTTTTTTCTACCTGCCTATTAGGTTACAAAGAAATTACTTTCCAGTTGATTCGATTCTGTGTTACTTTCCCTGATATTGGCGAATATTGTTTGATTATGTACAAAGAGGAAAGAACGAACGCAATATTATAGAGGAAAATATTTCGTTCAATTTTGAAGAATTCGTTGTAAGTGAACATTCAACGTCAATTTGTCGTTGGGTTATCATGGTTTCGTTTTTTTTCAAAGTATTTTTATGTTAGAATAAAAAGAACGATCAGCCTATGACTGTACCACAATAGCAAAGTGTATGTGTGTTCGTAAAAGCGTCCATCATTGAAATCAAGTCATCACTACAAATTATGGGTAATGACTTAATCACCACGCTTGCCAAATGCGGATAGGTGATCAAAACACAAACACAATTCCTACACTTAGCCCGACCTGGGAATCGAACCCAGGACCTTCGGGTATAGGGCCGAGCGCTTTGTCAATGAGCCACTGAGGTGTTAGATTTATGTTGGATAACGACCAATTAAAGTTTTTGTTTAAAATAAAATATATTGTTTTCTACAGTTTACGCGAACACTACACATTGAAATGAAACAACTTTTATACTATACCTGCTTGGAAAGTACCTTGATACTTTATCAAATTTACGGTAGAAAGTACGTCATTGCATATCGAACAAATATGCGGGGAGAAAACGCAACTGAGCGGGAGAGAAAAGTGTATGAAAATCCATTTCTTACGTGGTTTTTCTTTTTTAATTTTGGGTAAGACTATGCGCCGGTAACCTAAATATCAAAAGCCAAAAAGTTTTTACAGTGAGTTTTTATCTCCAAGTTCGCAAAATGACACTGGCCACTAGCTGTGTGTTGGATGGTGTCGGGCTGGCAGTGCGACCCTGCGGCGGCAGGATAAACAATTTGAAAAAAGAACATGTGAAAATTGCAGACGCCATTGGCGCCATTTCAGTAAAATAAAACTATCAAAATGATAAGTAGTGATAGTGATGATGAAGATTTTTTAACTCCGCCGCAGTTGAAGGAAACAGCAAAACTACTGATTGATAACCTTTTACCACAGAAATCAATTAAAAAATATAATAAAACTTATGACGATTTTTTGCAATGGAAAAGTGAAAAAAATGCGGCATCTGTTTCTGAAACTGTTTTGCTAGCGTATTTCAGTAAAAAAGCGCGAAAATACAAACCAAGTACGTTATGGTCTATATACTCAATGTTGAAAAGTACTATATTGACAAGAAACGACATAAATATTCAAGAATACAAAAAACTTACAGCAAAAAGAAAGTCGGAGGGATTCCGTAGTAAGAAATCAAAAGTGCTTACTACAAAGGATGTTTATTCCTTTTTGCAGAATGCTCCAGATGACAAATATTTGTTGATGAAGGTAAGTTTATGAACAAAATGCACTGGTTTATTTTTTTTTTTTTATTATTTTTTTTTTATACTTAGCACGGCAAATGACTCCATACCACCTGATGTTAAGTGGAAATGGAGTCCAGACGCGAAGACAACTGGTGCAGCGTGAAAACAACGCAGCATCAGTCAACCTCACTCTGCCGGCCCAGAATTATTACGTACCTATTTATGAGTAGAAATCTACTAGGTTTTCATGTTTGATATTTTTGTTTACAGGTTATTTTGATTTTAGGAGTAAATGGGGCCTGTCGTTCGCAAGAACTTGTGGATATGACAACAGACGATATCGAAATCCTCGAAAATCGAATAATTGTCAATATTCCTAACACAAAAACCAAAATTCAGCGATCATTTGTTATATCGGGCTTATTTTATGAGATAATAAAGAAATATAACGAAATTCGCCCCAGTGACCCCAAAACCAATCGGTTTTTACTACAATATAAAAACAAAAAATGTACGAAACAAGTAATTGGGAAAAACAAAATAAGTACTGTGCCAAGAGAAATAGCTTCCTACCTTAATTTACTCAATCCACTAGAATACACTGGCCACTGCTTTCGCAGAACTTCAGCGACTATTCTTGCCGATACTGGTGCTGATTTAACCACAATAAAACGCCACGGTGGTTGGAAATCGTCCGCTGTTGCAGAAGGTTACATAGAGAATTCCGTAGAAAACAAAACACGAATAAATAACCAAATATCGGGATCGATTAATGTGCATCAAGACTCATCTCCTCAACCATCAACGAGCGCGGCGATGCCAAATGCCCCTCAGCAGCCAGTTGCCCCTCTGGCACCACAGCCTTCTACGAGCGCAGTGCCAACAGCACAGCCAGTTATTCCTCCTACATTGTCGCAAACATCTCAAACAAACATTAATGGAAAAAGTGTTACATTAAGCTTCACTAACTGCAACAATTTCAATATAAATTTCAATTAGTAAAGATTTCGTTTTTTATTTTCCTTGTAGGTGTAGTATAAAGCACTATGTATCACTCGAGAGAAACTGCGATTCCCGATCTCAGGTGTTTTAAAGCCCTCGCCTACGGCTCGGGCTTCAAACGACACCCTCGACGGTAATCGGTCACTTTCTCCTCTCGGTGAACAATGTACTATTACGGATCTACTCGCGTTTATTTTACACATTACTTACTACCACCAACCAGTACCAAAAGATACTGTAAGCTCTTACTGCGTAAAACGGAACGCACTTGATTAAATTTAAATGAGGGTATACAAGCTACCAACGATTTGTTAGATGCATTCTCCGATATTTTTATTTTCTTGTATAACAATTTCCGATCGTCATTTTTCACTGTAGACAATTTTCCGAACGCCTTATTTCCCATAGACATATTTTCCGATATGTTTATTTTCTTGTATAATTATTTCCGAACGCCTTCTTTCCCTGTATTTTTTTTTAACATACGCAAAATTTCGTAGTCATTAATTTTACTTGGGGCAAAACTTCTTATTCGCTTGTGACCCTGTTTGCAATTTTGTATGGATTTTTTATGGTTATTTTTCTCGATAGGAAATGATTAAGGCTATAATACGAAATTTTACCAATCAGTGACCAACCCCCAACCAACCTGTAAAAAAAAGTTAATAAAAATCAACGACGTTATTTTTTAAGCATAGGTATATCAAAATCCAATTCAGAATTAAACCTAATACCTATATAAAATTGATAAAAAATAGAAGCAGTTCACGCATATCTCACCTATATCACACTTAACTTAAATTATACTTATTGTGAACATAAAAAGCGAATAAGAAGTTTTGCCCCTAGTAAAATTAATGACTACGAAATTTTGCGTATGTTAAAAAAATTACAGGGAAAAAAGGCATTCGGAAATAATTATACAAGAAAATAAACATATCGGAAAATATGTCTATGGGAAATAAGGCGCTCGGAAAATTGTCTACAGTGAAATATGACGATCGGAAATTTTTATACAAGAAAATAAAAATATCGGAAAATGCATCTAACAAATCCTACCAACTAATTATGAGACGACCTCAGTCTCTCTCTGACCACGGACCCTGCAAAGGGTTCGAAACGTCAGGATAAACATTAAATAAGTAATGTGTAAAATAAACGCGAGTAGATCAATCATAAAGGTCAAATCAAAGTCAAAGGTCAAAGTTCAATTCAAATGTGAGACTAAACTTTTTTACTCTATATTTTGAAAAAAAATGTTTTTTAAAATTCTAAATTCTAAATTAGTGTTCGTTTGGTTTTAAGTCCTCCTGACTATCTACCACCATCACCTGTTTGCAGATAGTTAGAGATAAGATGGCTCCTCAGTATTGACATGACGAACATTCTAGAATTTTTAAATTAAATGTTTTTATTTCTCAGGCAACAAAAATCCATATAAGTGGTTAGTACAATAAGAGCTTAAAACCTATGTTAGTACTTATAACTAGATGGGAATCGGTAATGCTACACATAAGTGCTTATAGTGGACAGCCAATCAAACAATTTCATGTATTTAAAAAAAAAAATGTAAGTTTCTTAGTAAGTGAATTTGAAATTAGAATGAGAAATAAGTCTATGTTATTCTTAAACCATAAACATTGTAATATGGCCAAACATTATATTATACTATAATAGGTCTCTACCTATGAAATTGGAGTTTTTTCTCACTTATTAATAGGTGTATTACTTCTAAAAGTCAATACCGGTTGTTAATATTATTATACACCTTTAATTAGGACTATGTTACTTAGGCTTCAGTAATAACAATGATTATTAATTTTGTGTCTTTATCGCCCAATTTTTGTTTAAAATTGACTTCTTTTTTTGTTCGCGGAATTGACCATTTGTTCCATTGTAGCTTTGAAAGCTCTCGATTTTTTTCTTTTTAATGTCTGCAATATTTAGCTAGTGAAACAAACAAACCACTCTACAATTTTTATAGTGTTAAAATAAATAGATGCTTAGAAAATAAAAAAAACGTTAGTATGAAAAATAAAATTTTATAAAAAATCTTCATACAAATTTCCAATTTCATAGGTAAAAACCTATTATAATACATAAAAAAACAAATCTAAACCTTTTCAATTTAAACACAAAAGACAATTTACTATGGACACATAAATTTAATCCTCGAATGTAACAAAACTATTGGAGAGCTTTCTATCCACAAATGATATTATAAATCATCGAAACCCCTTTTTTGTGAGGGCCCATCGTTATATATTTGCAACAAATCATTTTTATGATGCTAAAAGATTTATAGGTAACGTTCCTGAAAATAAAGACCACCGCTGCGCATCATAAAGGATAATATTTGGAACTTCTATACATACAAACATATAGCCATAGATACTCACTCTCATGTGTTTCTCCCAAAAAGAAGACAGAATTAAAATCAACAATTCTGATTAAACTCACCGTTTGTGATCTTGTTGCAAGGTCGGATTACATAAATCAGTGATGATAGGTTGCTAGCTGAACTTCGATGTTTCAAAGCACGGAGGAGCTCGAGATGAAATTTTTGGTCACCCATCCGATGACCGGCTCTTGCCAAAGTTGCTTAACCTCAGCACTCGCAGATTGGGCGCATTAACCACTGCGCCATCGAGCTCCTCCTCCATCGAGCTAGCTCCTCCGCCATCGAGTTCCTCATGTATGCTTGTATGTTTGTCCGATCCGATCCGAACCCTTCGGAGATTCTAGTAGGGCACGGGGACGCGCACTTTTAAGTGTGCGATGCCGTTCCCTCTAGAAAACCTCCGAAGGTGATTCGTTTCAACACGGCTTGAGGTACCCTTTACGTACCTTGCCGCCCCCAAAAAAGCCCGGTGACGCTGAAAATGCCGTTTGAGGCAATCAGCAATCTCTCTAAAAAAAGCATTGTATGTTTGTTTTAAACATAATTAGATCGATAAGTTACTCCATTCCACCTGACTTGAATTATTAAGTGGAACATGGGTCCAGAAGTAAAAACGGTTACGTATCATTGTAACTAAAGTTGTATCGACTATTGTCAACATAACTACGGTCGAAATACCTAATGTTTAATAGTAGATTGTACACCAAGGGGATAAAGCACTGTATTATGTCACGGGCGCGATATTTGAATCCTGAGCGTAACGAAGGACTCCAGATTTAACTCCCGAGCGTAGCGAGGGGGTTTTGAGTTGATTCCCGAGCGAAGCGAGGGAATTAAAATGGAGTCCTGAGAGCAGTGAAGGATTTAAGCGCGCCCAAGGCAAAATCAGTTTTATCCCTGAGGAGTATACTCTACTTTTCTCACCTTTTGCGAGACAATAAAAACCAAGGCTACTAGAAAAAGTATTTTATTTATTAAAATACTATTTTTATTACTAATTATATATAATTGGCACAGTAAATAACAATAAAAAGTAAATTAAAAATTAAAATTGATGTTTGATACATTAGTCCAGTTATGTAAAGATATGGTTATGAGGTGGAATTTATTTGAGTAGCAGCACCCAATACATCAGAACCTTGCGTGTGAGGGTCGTTTGGCACAGTAAAGGTTGGGGAAGGTGGTGCTTGAGGCAGTGGGCTTGACGGGATATATTTTGAGCTAGATGGCTGTGGTGGCAAAGGTTTCCAAGGATCATCAATAATGGACGTAGTTTTCAGATGAATGTTGTCACCAATACGACAGCTTATCTTGGTTTTGTTTTGTATGGAATTCTCTATGTAGCCCTCCGCTACTGCATCGGATTTCCAGCCACCATGACGTTTTATCTGGGCCATATCTGCTCCTGAATCTGCCAACAGACTTGCCGATGTTCTCCTCAAACAATGACCCGTATAGAGCTCGGGATTTTGCATTTTGAGGTATTTTGCAATTTCTTTTGGCATGGCGCTGATTTTATTTTTGCCAATGACTTGCCTGGTGCATTTGCCATTACTGTAACCGATAAAAAATCTGTTGGTGTTTATATTAGAGGGGCACAGAGCTTGGTACTTTTCAACAATTCTTGCATAATCTTCACGAACTATGAACGAACGTTCTCTATTTGTTTTGGTATCTGGTAAGTTAATCAGCAATAAATCTGCATGTTTTTTGATATCATTGACTTTTATGTTTAGGAGTTCATTTCCACGACATGCGCCATTCACTCCAAAAATCAAGGCTACCTGTAACAAAAAATAGGATTGTGAGTAAATAGATAGATACACTACTACATTTTTTGACCTTTATATTATAAAAAAAGCTTGCGACAAAACCTTAGAATGTGTATTTTTTAAATGTGTGCCATTTAAATACCCTTTTATTCATTAACTATTTTATAGAGCTATTATAGGTAGGTACTAGAAACGTAACTAAAAAGTAGGCAGTACTCATACTTACTTTCATGGCCAGAAAGCTGTGATCAGGAGCCTCATTCAGAAAAGTTTCCACATCTTGCGCTGTCAATACTTTTGACTTCTTTGCTCGATGACCATCTGATTTCCTCTTTAAAAATGCCAATAACTTGCTATATGTATTTATCTTAATGTCGTGTTTGATGCTTATTGTTAACCTGAGCATCGAATAGATACACCACAGGCTGCTGGACTTCTTTGTACACGATAAATACTCGACATAAACAAGAAGCACTGACTCCGACACAGACTTTGCGCCTTTTGCAGTTTTCCATTTGTGGAAATCGTCGTAAGCTTTCAAGTATTTTTCCTTCGACTTCTCTGGTAGTAGGTTATTAACAATACCTAAGGCGTCTAATTTAATGGACTCCGGAGTTAAATCACTTTCGTCACTCGACATTTTCTTAATGTTTTATTCTATCTTCTTTTGCAGTTTTGTCTGATACTGATTGCACCGTATTGAAATACTCGCGGCTTTTGTTTTAAGTATTGATTTTTTTTCGTTCGGCTTGCCGTGGTGTGGCCAGCTCGATTTTCGAATAAGTTCGATTTTCAAATAAATGAGGCGCGGCGCGCGCCGCCGTCCACCTCCTCGCCGTCGGCCACCAGCAGCTGCAGCAGCCGCGCGCCGCGCGATTTTGACGAAATTAGACTTTAAATGCATAACAATAAGAACTAAGAGAAGTGAGAATCACATTACTGCCCGGCGGGTTATAATGAAATTCAGTACAACATTACACCCCGGCAAAAGACAAGAGCTATAACGATTTACTTTGAGTAAGGTTTGCATGATATATAATGAGGCATTGTCGAGCAGGTGGTGTGAAAAATATCTAACGATCGTTTCACGTAAGTGCATAATAACTAATGAGACTTTTAGGGGTTAAAGTTACTCGCGTCCGTAGGTTTACCCTTGAGACCCTACACGTGACCCCTGGGTGGTGCTAAATGAGTGACACTGTCTGAGTGGTTGAGCCACGCTGCGTTGCAGCACGAAATGGGCCGGCTCGCCCGGCGTAATACCACCCTCTCACAGAATATCGGCGTGAAACAACGGCACTCGTTGCTGTTGTGTTTCGTCCGGTGAGTGAAAGCACCGGAGGCCCATCTCTCACCCCTCCCCCTCCCAAATCCTACTCCCTCCTCAAGATCCAACTCCTTCCTGAAGGTCGGCAACGCATCTGCAATTCCTCTGGTTTTGCGGGTGTCCATGGGCGGCGGTGATTACTTTCCATCAGGTGACCCGCCTGCTCGTTTGCCTCCTTTTAATATAAAAAAAATTAATAATAATAATAATGAACGAAATTCCTAATGGACGATTCACCTACAGTTAATATACCTACAGTTGATTTATCTAAGGTTAGGAGTAATGTTTACGTATTATAATGCCGAAATTTCATAATACCTACAACTAAAATACCGAAAATTAGAATTAACTATCACAATATATACCTCTATATATTTATTTTACCTAACAATTTCTAGCAATACTAGCTGCCCTACTCCTGTAGGTCACGTGATAGGTTAGAAATTTAAGACAATCGCGAAGCGCAGCGTAGCGAACCATTATTATATATATTTTTTGTTGTTTTTTTTATTTGAGTTGATACTTATTTAGTTGAGTTGATAAGTCTTTTCTAATAAATAAATAAAAATATTTTTTTATCTTGTATCCCTTTCGCCTCACCCCGTTATACCAGTTAGAGTAACTAACGCAGTGTGATAAAGGTCTTATACTTATTATTATAGTATGTAAGGTTGTTCATTCCTCCATCGATAGTAAGGCTTCACACAATTTGTGGTAGTGACGCCATGTTGGCGTCATAGCGAAGTGTACGGTTAGCAAGGTGTAAAGTATAGTGCAAGATTTATTTTTCAAGAACGATATTTTTTTAAACAAAATGTAACTAACCCCGTTTAACACTAGTAGGCGCTGCACATCCAGTTTCTTTCTGCGATTGTTAAAATTAAGCAAAATTCGCAAAGTCCGGCCATCGGATGGGTGACCAAAAATTTGTCATCTCGAGCTCTTTTGTGCTTCAGAAGACAGGTAGAGCTGTTGATCCCGACTGCATTAGCAGTCGTTGACAACCACAATTTGCACTGGGGCTTCGTAGTGGTTTATAGTCCGTTCTCCGATGCCCGACTAGGGTAAATTGTTTGTTCCCATCATTATATGCTTAACACCTGCTATGTATTTACACAATTTTAAGGCAATAAACATTTATCTTATCTTATCTTATCTTATCTACCTGTGGTATTGCCATGGGAACATAAAGTGAGCTGATGATGATGATGGTGACGATGATGATGACATATACCACTTACCCATACATACAACATCGATATAACATCCTTATAAAGGCCGTAAGTCTCAAAAGAGTTTCAAAAGTTTAAGGCCGGTAAGATCCAAATTAAAAATGAGTAAAGTAATCGAACAAAGAATCGGCCTTTCCGAACATAATACTTGTTTAAAAAGTTAAGTAACAGGCTGGCTTGTTAAAAACTGGCTTCGCGGCCTTTCTGCGATTGGCGACGCTCCAAAAAATAAGTAAAGTTCAAAGAAAACCAGCCAAGAAATTGAATAAGAGCTTAGGCGTCTCTCAAGGGGATTTGTATCTCAATTTCTATTTTTACACTGTCCTTAAGTTGCCAGACCGGTTTATTTACACTTGTGCTTTTTTATATTATTATTGGTTTACTTAGTTATCGATATCTATACTAATATTATAAAGAGGAAAGCTTTGTATTTTTGTATGTATTATGTTTGTAACGAATAAACTCAAAAACTACTGGACCGATTTAAAAAATTCTTTCACCATTAGAATGCTACATTAGCGCTGAGTAACATAGGCTATATTTTAAAAAATGTCCACCCGTGCGATGCAGGGACGGGCCGCTAGTTAATTATAAATAGTTAGATTCCCAGCGGGAGGTACATGTTTGTGTACTCGGTATAGCTGGTGGCTTGTTTGTCAACCTGGCTAGCTACCACCATCTTATCTAAATATGTCGCCATAACAATAATATTAGTAGCATTGTTGTATTCGTGCAGCTAGAGATATAAGATAGCCAGTTCTCAGTTCCTTCGGTCTTATCATCACATAACATCAGGTGCGATTAAAATCAAGTGCTTACTAGAATGAAATAAAAATAAATGTTGGGGCTTATATTGAAATATCTGGAGCACACATTGAGTAGAACCAATTTATATTTGCCTTGTACACTTTTCTTACGTCCTACGTTAACTTGTAATAAGTTTTGTGAATTTATTTGAATTATGAATTCATCTAAAAAGTTGAGAGTTTCACATACAGATTCTGAGTCGGTCTGTACTGTAAGTGTACAAACATAGTGGGAGCGGTGCGGGAGGCGGTATCCGCGAGCGGGTATCGTAAACACCATAGCTTATGCGTGTGAACACAGTAACAGCAGCGTGGGTGAGCGGGGGTCCGCAGCGGGGTATGCGGGCAGTGTCGGCGGCGCGGGAAGACGCAAACCAGCCCCCCGACCGCCTAACCGATCGCTTCGACTACGCGTAATAGTTTATGACATCATCTTACCACCTCGCACCGCCTATGAAAGCAATATCAAAAGCTAAAGGCTATATATAGCTTTCGATATTGCTTTCATAAGCAGCACGAAACGACAAGATGACGTCATAAACCACACACGAAGTCAAAGCGATCGGTTAGGCGGTCGAGCCCCGTTTGCGTTTCCCGCTCGTGGCGTCCGATTGACATGACAATGCAACGCGTTTACGCTGATACGCCCCGCGAAGTACTGTGTTCACCAGTAGGAATATGCGTTTTCCGCCTTTCCCGCATCCGCTCCCGCCTCCCGCGCCGCCGCCGCTCCCACTGTGTTTGTACACTAAGGTTATCTGTACATAATAAATCGAAGTTGTCTTGACAGAACAATCTTCGATTTACTCTGTCGTGTTTTATATTTTTTTTTTTTTTTTTTTTTTGGATGCGTACCGGCGTGTTCTGATCTGGCGTTATGACCTGACGTAGATGGTCCCTTGTGCTTGCGCAAGGTTATTCTGACACCTACTTTGTAACCGGAAGGTTGGTAGGGGGTGTCAGTATAAACTTTAAAGTAGTGTATAGCGGGTTGTTGTTGTCGTGTTTTGTTTATTTCTATATCATCAGTTCGTCACCATCATCATCATCATCAGCTCATTTTATGTTCCCACTACTGGAGCACGACCCTTCCTTTTTGTGGATGGAATCACCAGAGGGAGACTGGGCCATAAGAAAGAAGAAGAAAGAAGAAAGAAAAACATTTATTGACACACACACACGCACACAAAATAGAATACAGTCAAAACAAAGCAAGAACTAAAAAGAATAGAAGAACAAACAAAAAAAGACAATTAAAAGAAAAAATAAACAAAAAGCAGTGTGTGAGGCCAACAAGGACCATGTCTCAGCATAATACTCCCACGACACTCGAATAATACCAAGCACCAAGCACTCGATAAGGCCAAGCACGCGGGCGGGCCCAGTGCTGATTGGTTTTTACTAACGACTGCTAATGCAGTAATGTAGCCGGGTCCAACGGCTTAACATGCCTTTCAGAAACACTGAGCTCGAGATGTCTTTTCAATTATATTTTCACTTTGCTTGGCAAATGCTTTCATCATAGAACTCAAGTCATAGCTAGAATTGAGGAGTATCGAGGAAGTAAAGTAAGTGAATAGCTTATAACTGTCCCACTGCTGGACAAAGGCGTCCATCATTGACATCTAGTCATCAATGGCTAGGATAATGGCTTAATCACCACGCTTGCCAAATGCGGGTTGGTTGATCACAAACCCGGGCTATGCATAGTGTAAGAAACAACTATTGCTATTCTTCTTAATTTTTATTGAACTGTGTCAAATAATCAAATACACTTTTAAAAGTAAAAAATATATAAATTATCAAAAAGCTAAAAGACTTAAAAAAGGTCGGTTGGTCGCCAACATGGCCCCCGAACGGTGTAAAACTAAGTGGCGGCGACCAATTATCAAAAAGAAAAAAAAACTTAAAAAAAGGTCTGTTGGTCGCCAACACATAGAAACATCCGAAACACACTTTGCCCGACCTGGGAGTTAAACCTGGGACTTCCGGGTGTCGAGCCGAGGTCTTTGCCACTAAGCCAGAAAGTAATACTTATTAAAAAAAATATTACCAAACTTTTGTGCAGACCCTCCAAAACTCGTATACCGCTTGTACATTTTATTATTATCAATTTGTCGCCTCCATCGTTAATAACGGGTCGCCATTCCCTTTATTGCCCGTTTGAAGCACTCACAATTTACACCTTATTGACTGTCACAAAAACTATAATTAATCGTCACAACTATTTATAGTTGGACAGTTGAAAGGTAGACCAATTAAAATGTCATCGATTCGTCGTCACTTGTTTTCGAGTAAAACAATTGAAAGTAGGTAAGTAGCGAGCTAGCGCTGCAATTGCTGAAGTCAAGCAGTTTTCCCAAAGGCTGGTCATCGGGTGGGTGACCAAAATTTTATTATATAAAGCTCTCAGTGGTTCGGAGCGCACGTAAAGCCCTTGGTCCCGGCTGCATTAGCAGTCGTTAACAACCGCCAATCCGCACTGGGCGCGCGTGGTGGTATAAGGCCCGTTCTTCCTATGGTGTTCCTATCCATAGGGCTAGAAACTGCAATGGGAACATAAAATGAGGTGGTAATATTAATTTAATTATTACCACTTGTTCTTAAGTAATAGTTGTTTATGCAACTGTCATATAATGAAGGGTATTAAAACACGAGTGTGAGTTTATGAAACGAGCGCAGCGAGTTTCATAATAGTAACGAGTGTTTTAATACCCGTGTTATATGCAGTTGCATACACTACTTTATCTTCACTAATGCAATTAGTCAAACAACAAGAGTAAAAGCTGACAATTTATTTATTGTGTATTATTTAGTTACTAGACTATTTTGCTGTAAGACTCCCGAACACAAATAAATAAATAAATAAATAATAGTTTATTTATAATTTTAGTGGCAGATGATCCGCATGCACCTTTGAGGAGACATTGCATACGTCCGGCGCGTGCCATGCCTTTAAGGTTCATGGTTAATTAAGTTAATAATTATACCTAATACAGCATAGTAACTTACTAACATAGTCTTAAGCAATTGTACTAACACATTGGATCTGAGTTGTCTGAATAAAAATGTTTTGAATTTGAATTTGAATAATAATTGTAAGTAAGTAAGTAAGTATTTATTTATTTGCCAAAAAAAAAAAACATAGACAAAAAGGTCTATGGCTCAGTGTTTGCAAGAGACCCACAAACCCTGTTATTCTGCCATAGCCATAAATTAATACTATATAATATATAATTGTTCAAATTTTGGATGGTACAATTTTGAAAGTTAATGTTAATTATTGATCCAGCAGCTGTAGCGGTCGCGGGGCAAGCAGTAGAGCTCGTAGACGGAGTTGGAATATTTATAATTACTTCATTCGTCTTGTTTTTTATACTGTTCAAGATCGTATTTGAGACTTGAATTTTATTCATTAAAGACTCATCAATGTAGCTTTCAGCCACAGTAGAAGACTTCCACCCCCCGTGTCGTTTCAGTGCGGTCAAATCACCACCGCTATCTATGAGAAGGGTCGCCGAGGTGCGCCGGAAGCAATGCCCCGTGTACAACGCTGGGTTAGGCAGATTAAAAAAACTTGCGATAGTTTTTCCCAGAGCACCAAGTTTATTAATACCAGTTCTTTGATCGACGCACTTCCCCGATCTATAGCTCAAGAAAAAGGCAGGGTTTCGACAGGGGGTGGGTCGAAGTTCCATGTATTTTTTACATACGGCATAGCAGTTGCCCGTCACAACGAAAGAACGATCTATTTTCGTTTTTGTTTTCGAAACTTTCACCATGATTGTACTGTCGTCTATGTTAGAGACTTCATCGAACTGGATGTTGTATAGCTCTTGCCTTCGGCATGCCCCCATTATGCCGATGATTAGTGCAACCTGTAACAATAAACGATATAATAAGCTTGAGGTACATAGCCAAGGCAAAAACTATGATTTATGAAGTAGTAAAGTGTAGGTACCTACTACCTAATTTATACACAAAGCGCTTAAACGGAGTGTCTAGATAACTTGCGTGTGTAGTGCGTAAGTACTAGGTAGATTAAATAACAGAACTAAAATACACTTACCTTTTCAAAAAGATACAAAATATCTGGTGAATCTTTCAGGAACATCTTTATTTGACCTGATTTAAATGTCAAGGACTTTTTTTCCTTGTGTCCTTCTGAACTGCGTTTCAGGAACGCTATGACTTTTGAATACTTCGTGTTATCAATATTGTTGTAGATTTCTATGTGAGCATAGAATATTTAGCCCACATAGAAGATGGCTTGAATTTGTCGGAGAGGTCTTTGAGATACACAAGAATGACATTTTCAGAAAATGATGTAGTTTTCTTTTCGATCTTCCATGCCAAAAAGTTATTATATTCTTTTTCATATAATTTTCTAGATTTTTCTGGCAAAAGATTGTGAGTTACTTTTGTTGCCAATTCTAGAATATCCGGAGGCGTACAAAAATCATCGTCGCTGTCCATTTTTAACTTTTAATTTGTATTTTAAAAACAAAACACATTGCGTAACATTAAATTCACGCGTACGTGTATTGTCACAGTGAACTTGCCGCCATTAAAATCTAACCAATGAGAGCGCAGCTGCGCGCGCAGGGCCAATCAGGAGCGAGCGCGCGCTGTTCTTTTTTTATTTAATTGGCACAAGATCTTACCAAAGAGTTTTGTGTATGTAAGTTTAGTAGTTTCGACGAAGTTTTCACGTATAACCCAACTGTTTTCAAATGTCAGCCTAATATCAAAATTTTATACAACTTGTATCAGGATTTTGACATAAGGCTCGCCAGGTTAATTGGTCGCGTTTTATTGATGTTATAATGAGATTTTACGATATCGATGTGGATATTATACCATCATGTGAAATTGCTTAAATTGAGTGTTTTGTTGTCTGCGCTATAACAGTAGTAATTATAAGTCAAGTATTGGAAACATAAGTAGAATGTTACAACATTAGTGTAGATAAAACAACTTAAAGTGAAGAGTGTGTTTTGTTTTCTCGTCAAAGGGAAAATTGTTTTCCATCCAACCGTTTGATTTCGTTCCAGTCTTTTCGTCAGATTTTCTTTTGTTCGATTGAATATTGTTTTGCGTATGTAAGTACATATATCCGAAGATATTATCGCTAACGTATATGTAATCGAAATGAATAGCTAAGCGATTGGAATGAAGTGGTTTTACGAGACGATGAATAGAGTAGCTTACCTACTTATTTTTTTTTCTTATTATTTTTGTGGTGACACTTTAGTCTATAGTGAATTTGATATTTTTTAACAGTGACAGTTTCTTTAAGACATAGCCTTGAAAGTATGTTTACCTGTTTGGTTTTAAATAAAAACAAATTATAAATCTAACTTAACTTTTATTAGTATTTTTTGTTCCTTAAATATTTATAATAATGTACTTATTCACTTTCGATAATATTATTATTTGTAACAAGTGCTTTGTATTTTACGAGTAGCATGCTATGTAATAGCATAACTTATATCATTTATAATTTATTTCGCCTGAAAACCAGGGTTTACCTAGCTCAGGCAATAGTATTTAATTAATTTTAGATGATTACTTTAGAGCTCTCTATAAACAATAGATGTGAACGTATTTGAATAAAGATTTTATTTATTTATTTATAATATATTTTTTATTCCTATGCCATATGCTATATTTCTAATATATTATAATCCATTCGTGTCGTAATATTCGCTTTAAGCTTGTAGGTCATGTCAAGTGTTATCTAATTAGTCAGTAATTAACGACTTATGTACAAAAACAGAATTTCTGATAGGACTAATCTAACACTAATAAAAAACTGAAAAAAGAGCCATAAAGACAGTATACCTACAATAAGAAAAATTAACTGTCATAAAACGTGGCAAATTGGCAAGAAATCTGCAAAGACAATTAAAGATTCAGTAGGTACAGATAATTTTTATTAAAGTAAATTTTGTTTTAAGGTTGCCGCCCACTATAACATAGCATACTATGACTGCACAAGGAACGTGTCAGGCCATGTCCTTATCCCTAAGGGCGAGCGACCAAACAACTTTTCGATACATTGTCGTTTGGTTGTTTGGTAGTCTCTTGCGAATTATTTCTTCTCTTGCGTTCCGGATTCAATACTTGAGAGTAACACCGAGCAATAGCTCACTGAGCGACTTTAAGTTTATGTAACTTAATGACCACGTTTCGATGTAAGGATAGAAGGTACGTAAGGATGTAAGAACTCAGTTAGTATACACATGACTACCTATAGGTTTTGCAGTATACGCGACGCAAAGATTTAAATCGGGCGTTGTCTGACACTGATCACAATTCAAAGCTGATCAAATTAATTATTCGGATTATAATATTATGCTACGTTGTAGTATGTAAAAACCTTTATTTCAAAAAGAATTCAAAGCGAGCTCCCTAAACAAAGTCCACATTAATTTATTATTCGTTTTCTATAAATTTTTGTTCTTTAATATCATTGGCAAAGAGGTTTTTTTGCGGTTTCTTTTTTTTGCGTCTGTCGTCTGTTTTGTTGTAAGGAATATTCGATTTAAGAAATCTCATTCCGTACGTAAATTGTTACAAGGTTTAATTTCCAATATTTCTTTTGAGTCCTTTAGAAGAGTATTTAAGGGTAATATTAATGATACGTCATTCAAAATTTCTCGTTCCATTTTATAAAGCAAAATGAGTTTTAACCCAAATTGTTATATCTTTTGATTATTATAGTCAGCCCGGGATCACGGCCGGTGCTACAGAGCCGAAACGTCAGATAGATACTTAAAAAGTAATGTCAAGTTTAACTTTAAAAAAATGCTTATGTCACTGTTTGATTGACTTCATTTTTTTTATCAATTGAGATAAATAAACTTTTTGTTGTCTATTATGTACTTAACTAGATCTTTGTAATTTCTTTAAGCATATCAGAAAGCTTCATCACCAATTGGCTGTTCGGTTTTAAAAATATTGAACTTAAAAGTTTGTATGATGTACGCTTTTTTTCTGCTATTGCACACCACCCGAATCCCTGGAGTATCAGCAAAGATGCAGAGTTTGACCTAGATCTCACGAGGACTTCTAGAAAGAATTTGAATAAATAAATAAATATTAACAACATCACATACATTGTTCTGATCCCAAGGTAAGTAGCTAAAGCACTCGTTTCATGGAAATCAGAAACGACGACGGTGCCACAACCACCCAGACTCGACACGATATCGAAAAGTTCGTTTTCGACATTGACCCGACCGGGAATCGAACCCGGGCCCTCAGAGTTAGTGCCGCCCAAGTCCGGCGTGCAAGCCACTCGGCTACGGAGGCCGTCGGAATGGTGACGTTGCACTATTTTGTTTCATTTGCCAACACTCAAACACATTAACAAACCCTTAACGGTTAATAGTCCACCATTAGTAAGAGCACTACCTCTCTAGCTTGAGCAGTAATCAGTAACATCATATAGTTATACAGTCAGATGATAATATCTATATATTAGATAATTATATATTTATATATATATATATATATATATATATATATATATATATATATATATGTATATGTGTATAGGTATGTACGTATATGCATTATAATTAGTTTATGTACCTATTTACTTTATTTATTTATATGTAAGGTAGTTAATTATGTTATGGTCGACAATTGGTCCCGCAAACTTTCTTTTCCAACTACAGCTAGGGTTGGCTGGAAGAGATCTCTTTTAGAGATAAGCTCACCCTTGTATATGTTTTTTATAATGTAATTTAGACTGTAATTTTTAATGTACAATAAAGGATTAAATTATTTTACATCAACATTCGACCGAACAAAACAAAACCGCAGTCATGACTCTTCACTTTCCCGCCAAGAAGTCTAAACCACTTATACAGTATTTAATGTGCTATCAGACGGTTCACACTAGGGAATGCAATCTCGTTCTCGCGAGATCTCGTCCGTATTTTGCAAGATTGAATCTCGTGCAAATTTCGTACGAGATCTCGCGAGATTACGAGATTGAGCGGCAGCATAACGCACGTGGAATTACAAAGAACATTGAGAACAGATCGATTAAACTTGCTTTTTAAAAATTTATGAGGCATTAACAGCTCCAAACTCAGAGCAATTCAGAGAGGTGGTTAGGTTTTTCAGGCTCTCAGTTACTCTTAAGAATAACTGATGCCCTGAAGAACAAACTATGGAACTCATTTTTGATGTACCTAATCTAATAAAGAAGTAACTATGGATCTGACATAGTCGAAATCTACTAAAGTCCCATCAAAACAGCAGAAAAAAAAATTACTTACATAAATTTTCAGTGAAATTACCCAATCTCGCGAGATCTCGTAATCTCGCGAGATCTCGTAATCTGCGAGATCTCGCGAGACTGACTTTCTGGTTTCGCGAGATCTCGGCTAGGTCCAAAATCTCGCGAGATTGCATTCCCTAGTTAACACGAATGAACGTTCACTCCAGTGAATGCTTAATTTTTCTTTCATTCCATAAGTTCACCCGGCAGAACTGGAATGACATGAAAAAGAACATTAAGCACCTGTTCTTTTCTTTCAACATGTCGTCGAATGATGTTGTGCGTCTTGGAATCAGATTAATTTGTGATCACCAAGGAGGAGGAGGAAGGACACAATCAAGGAGTTAACAATAAAGAAGAATCAAAGAAAGCATCGACGGTGGTAGGTCTGCGACCGAGCCTGCTCCTGTTTATAGAATTGCCCTTGAGCGATATAATTGTAAATAGAAATCACTGTTCGCCGTTCATCGGTACAAAGAGAATATTTTGAGCCGGTACCTTTATTTACCGACAGCTCGGTTCGCCGAAAGAATGTTAAAAGTAATAAATTTGCACCATTTGTAGATATGGCAATTCGCTGAAAGCTCCACTGGGCGAATTAGCTTTTTTGGTTCCTTCCTCGTGATCAAACTAAGTAGTCAAACTGATTTAAGTAAGTAAGTATGTAAACAGCCTATAACTGTCCCACTGCTGGGCAAAGGCCTCCATCATTGAACTCAAGTCATCGCTACAATTGATGGGTAATGGCTTAATCACCACGCTTGCCAAATGCGGGATGGTGATCACAAACCCGGGCTATGCATCGAAAAATCCGAAATACATTTTGCCCGACCTGGGAATTGAACCCGGGACCTTCGGGTATCGGACCGAGCACTCTGCCACTCGGTCACCGAGGCGTTCTGACTGATTTGACCACGAGGAATTTTAACATTCTTCGTAGACAAACTGTAACTATATAATGTTGCACTAGATTTAATATTTCCAACATAAAGTACCAGGCTACCATAACTATGCAGGAGATTGCTTATTAGTATAAAAGAATTATTATTTATTATTTTTATTTACAATTATATCGCTCAAGGGTAATTCTATAAACAGGAGCAGGCTCATTCGATGGATTGCAAGAAGAAATTTATTGGGAGCTTCAAATACATTGTTAAGAGCGTTTACGCCGCACACTAGCGCCGCCAATGAAATGAGACGTTACGACCACTTTTAACTATAACACCATATTTAACTAAACCATAACATGTCAGGTGTTCATTAGGTGACGTTAAAAATGCTAAATTACTTCATTCAGATAGTTTGTTGAGCATAATTTGATTTTCTATCTTTAATTACTAGATATGTTTATTTTTTCATTAGTGGCGCTAGTGTGCGGCGTAAACGCTCTTAAGAGAACTAGCTGATGAGAGAACGTTCTCTTTTGTTTCAGACTGTTCATTTTTCGTTCATTCGGTGTGAAAGTGAATGATACCGAATGCCAATATCCAACATCGTTGGGTCGGATCATTAATGAATTCATTCAGCACTCGTGTTTCATTTTGTGTTCAGACATCTCATTTTGAGTGAAATGCACCGAATGCAATGCGAAAATGAACGAAAAATTACCCGTCTGATACTGAACTACCTTTATGGAGTATTTTGACATTATCTGTCATCGCCCTCTGATGTCGAAACGAATAAATTGTTTTGATTGCGTGACTCTTCAAACAAGTGATATAGAGTGTGAAATTGCTAATTGATAGCTGGTGAAAATCATTTTATACAATGGCAGTAATAATTAATTAAATCGAATTTGAATCGCTTAGATAGCTTTAACTGCGCCGCCAGCACTAAACGTGAATATTTTTTTCTATTTTAATTATATAACAACTAGGTACACAGATTTTATCATCTGTTTAAGCTGTGTTTTTTTTCTTGAACTGTTAGCTTTGCTAGCACATTTAATTTTAGTCGATGTCAAATATATTTTTTTACAAATTAACTAGATACTAAACAATATTTTTTTCGTTTGATAAAAGATGATAATAAGTGATAATAGAAGTTATTAACTGAAAGTCGAATTTTTTTAATCAAATAAACTTACAAAAAGTGCTTTTGAATCGTCCATTAAATTTTTTACCTACTACCTATTCAGGACGTTTATGTTTTAGCTTTGCAGAAGAATGGGCGCTCAGAACAATATATTATTCTGAGAATGGGCGCAAGAAATTCCACAACTTTAATAGAAGTAACGACATTTACAAAAAAAAGTATGCGTATAGTAGTATAGTGATTAGTAATATAACGCATACTTTTTTTTCACTAATTGTGATAAATAACACACGCAGACTTCTATAGAACTCAAATTTAAGAAAAAAAAAACAATATGTTAACCCTTCACTTTTCCGCCAAGAAGTTCTTTTGTCCCATTTCATCCAAGCCTTCAAACTCTACGTAGTATTAGGAACTCTTTCGTGCTTATATTTTTATTTTTCATAGTCGCTTTTTATGTTTTTCTTGTTTTTATGTCAGAACAATGTTTTTATCTCAGAATAATAACTAAAGCTATAGAAACCGGACTAAAATAGCAACACATATTCATCAGTTCGCACTATTTTAACTAATGAACCTAAGTGATGTATTGGAAAGAGATCGATTGTCCCTTTTTAACCGACTTCAAAAAAAGGAGGAGGTTATCAATTCGACTGTATTTTCTTTCGTTATTTCGAAGGTGTCACCAGATTTGTGAAACGAACTGTCAGCTTTTAAATCAATGTACGATTTTGGCCGGGCAAAAGGACTCGCGATTTTATTTTTCTGATGACCGAATGACATTACAATACAAAAAATAAAAACTAAGTGTCAACCAATTGTCGCACTCCAACCTCCTTTTCTAGCCATAAGATAGAACGGAACTAAACATAGTTGCACGATTTTTATTTTAGCCATCCTTCTATAGCTTTAGTTATTGTTCTGAGGTTTTTATATACTTATTTGTCATTTGATTGACCTTTGACAGTTTGTATCGGTATACTTGAGCTTAGATAAAGTGAAGAGTCATGTCTGCGGTTTTGTTTTATTTTCTAAAAAGTATGATAAGTCGAATATTAATGTGAAATTTTGGTGGATTATTAACCATTAAGTGTTCGTGAGTGTGCATGAGTGTTGGCAAATGAAACAAAACAGTGCAACGACACTTCAAATTCTCTCAAGAAGTCTGTGTGAAGACTTAGTAAAGCCCCACATCTTTACTGAGATACTCGAAGGGTTGAGGGGTATTTCTCACTCTCATTTCTATTATCATTCATCATCATCATACTGAAAAGAAATATTGTTTAAAAGTATTACTTATATTACTAATGAAATCAAGAAACTAATGACATGGCAGCATGGTCTATGACCTTAGCCGGTTCCTCAGGGAACGAACTACACTTTAAAAAAATACTATTTTCCCATTAATCAGCGCATTTTTATAATAGTTCATGTTGCAGTCCATTATCCGTTACATTTTTCAGATGTCCCCCAACAAGATCATGCAATAAAAAGTATTAATGTTCCTCTTATACTCAAAAATAAATAAAACCTTCTTGTATCAATTTCGACAGTGCTATTGCTCACGAAGGTTGGCTTGAGCCTATCAGGGGGATATTTACATGCCAACAATACTGATATTGAAGTTATTTCTGAGTAACCCAACTAAATCAAGGAAGAAAAATAAGGTCTAGTATAAAAAATCGACAGAAAAATAAACATAAAAGTCAATTGTTACGAACTGAAAGCCATCAACCAACCCGCGCTGATAAAAGAAAACAAACGCTCATGTAACGTACGGGCGGGCTCTTCCCAACTGCACCAAAACCTTAAAATAGAATAGAATGGAACATTTTATGACATAACTGTTACTTACATCTTTTTACCGTTACAGTCTTGCGTGGAATATTGCTCGCACCTCTGGGACGGTTCCGCAAAGTACCTTATCGGTTGTTAATGGGCGAAATGCTATTTACAGAGCCATCTAGTGGTGAACTGCGAACTATCCCGCGTGCGCTCTCTTCTCTGCATGTCAACGGGACTAAAGCTCATCAGTTTGTTACTACGCAGTTTGTAAAATCCTTTTGTTTTTATAATTAAAGCTGAAGTCAACACCACAATTAAGTTGTTATTTCTACGTGTTCCACAAAACAACACACGTGTGCACGACAAGTGTGCACATCGGTACCTTGGATAGATTTCAGCGTCGAGCTATACGCATTATCGGCAATGTAGAGGTCACACATACTCTCGAACCCCTGCAATTGCGTAGGGATATAGCGTCACTCAGCGTCTTCTACCGCTTGTGCCACGGCGAATGCTCTGAAAACTCTTTGACCTTATCCCATTTTCTCTCTTTCTCCATAGACACTTGCTGCTGTCACAGCCCTAGTGGCTTAATAACCTCTGTGTACTTACATGTTTGATCACTGCTGCTTGCTTATGCGCGCCTGACGGCATGACTATACTTAAAAAAATATCTAATTTACAATGGCATGACAAATTAAGGTTAATAATTATGTCTTAGTAATAACACTTACAAGATCTAGATCGGATACGCTTTGGATCTTTTAATTTTTACCACACCTTTCCGTTACACGTTGTAGATGCCTTATATTTAGTGGGAATACAATCTAGGAGCGTATGGGAATAACCCGTACAGACGCTGGCATCGACACCCATAAATGTTCAGCGGTGCGCCAAAAAAAAGATACAATATCATGCCAGTATCGGTGAACGTTAGATTTAACGAATATTGCACAATCGTCAAAATGGGGAACGGCTGCACGTTTAAAAATAAAGAACTTTGTTGTTCCACCTCTTTTTATGAAACTTTTTCGATATTTTAAAATACTTTTTTATTGGTGAGAGGTTCTCTCCACAAAAAGTTTTTGTTGGTTGTCTATGGCCTGTACTGTGTTACTGGGTTTACGGAAAAATAAAACCTTTTATCTGAGACTTCTTGACGGAAAAGTGAAGAGTAATGTCTGCGGTTTTGTTTTATTTTCTAAAATTTGTATTAAATATCGAATATTCATGTGAAATAATGGTGGATACCGTTAAGTTTTCGTGAATGAGCTGAGTGTTGGCAAATAAAACAAAACAGTGCAACGTCACCTTTCAAATTCTCTCAAGAAGTCAGCGTGAGGTCTTGGTAAAGCCACATCATTACAGAGATACTCAAGAGGTTGGGGGTATATTATTTCTCACTTCTGATTACTATTAACATTAGTCATCATCATATTTATATTAACAAAAGAAATATTAACTATTTATACTGGTAGCTTGTAAGAAAATCTTTTATCTACACCTTCGTGCATGCTTATAACCCACCAACAATTATTAGGATAGCATGGTGGATTGAAGCCGCCGTGGTTAATCGATCTGTACATTTGGAACGGTCTGCGTCACGTGCAATCCAAAAAAGAAACATGTATTGTTTAATTTTCATAGAAATAAAATCTGACGACAGCCTCGCTGCCCCACTGCTGGGCAAAGGCCTTCATCATTGAAATCAATTCATCGCTTTAATTGGTAGGTATTGGTTTAATCACCACGCTTGCCAACACTGGTTGGTGATCACAAACACGGACTATGCATCGAAAAACCCGAAACACTCTTTCCCTGCCCTGAGAATTGTACCTAGAGCCTTTACCACACGACCAGGCATTAATGTTAATAGGCAGGATAAAATAATACCAATGAAACGCGAGTTTTATTAATAACGTGTAGTGTCCGTGTCCCTTTAGAAAAACAAAGTTAGCTTTGTTCCATTGGCTAGTTTGTAATGCTACGCGACGAACGAAGCTAATATAAAGCAGAAAAACTGTTTTTATAAAAGCACTACTCATATTAAATGTAGCTCTCAACTACAAAAAAGTTTCGTCTGTTCAAAAAAGTTTGCATACCATAAATCACGTTTTTAAATAAATACTTTTTTCACAAACAATGTGTGCAAATCATGCTTAGTTAAAATAGTTCAGGCATGCAGCCAGTAACATTTGTGCCAAAAAGGTTGGAGACCATGTTTGCTTGCAACTTTATATGAAACTGGTATAAACTTTTTTGGCTACCCAGTTTATTTGTTGGAACACTCATTTCTAGCCAGCCACAGTTACGCCAGCTGATGTGATACTAACTTTGGTAATTATAAGTTGTGCTTAAAAGAAAAATGTGGTGATTGTGAATAGTAGGCCGCCCGAGTAGAGATATAAAACTGCGTTCGTAATTTAGGTTAGTAATGACTAATTGTTATGATAGCAACATACAGAAAATTACATGGAATTCTGCGAATAAATAATAATAATAATAATAAATCATTTATTTCGGGCAACACACAATGTACAAGATGGTAAAAAAACAAAGGGCCCATATAATAAATACTTTACAGACTAACATACATACAATATATAACAATTTTTGTTAGTAGATATATAACTTATAACTATGTTAGTATATTAAGCACTAGCTTGTGCTGTTCCGGTGGTGTTGACGGGTAATCTTCCGCGGAAACGCCGGTACACCACTCCCTTCGGCCAGAAGTCTTCCCTCATAAAGGTGTCGACCAGCTTGGTTGACGGGACTCGCGCCACAAATGCCTTAAAGCTGACATTGTGTCGCGACTCCAGCGGCTCCACCCTCACAAGGAAATTAAAAACACCAGTGTTTGTCACTTTAAGCCCAATGTTCGATAGGTACCTATTTTCGTCGCCAATATATAAGTAAGTATGTAAAAGTAAGTAAATAGTCTATATCTGTCCCACTGCTGGGCAAAGGCTTCCATCATTGAAATCAAGTCATCGCTACAATTGATGGGTATTGGCTTAATCAACGCGCTTGCCGAATTTGGGTTGGTGATCACAAGCCCGAGCTATGCATCGAAAAGTCCGAACCACACTTGGCCCGACCTGGGAGTTAAACCCGGGACCTTCAGATATCGGGCCCAACGCTCTGCCACTAGGCCACCGGGGCGTTATGTTATAGTTATATAGTTTTATTGAAATTTCACTGGGTATCAGCTAGAAAGCTTACCTCTATTTTTAATCTATCCTGTTTTTAATCTATCCTATTTTTAATGATTAATATTTCTCCAGTAACTAGTATGTAAAAACTGTTTAGACCTCAGAATAATAACTAAAGCTATAGAAACCGGACTAAAATAGCAACACTCATTCATCAGTTCGTACTATTTTAACTAATGAACTTAAGTGATGTATTGGAAAGAGATCGATTGTCCCTTTTCTTTCGTTATTTCGAAGGTGTCACCAGATTTGTGACGTCATATTTGAGGTAATGTAGTGAGTGACTTTTTAAAGGACTCAAAGATTTTTTTTGATCACCGGTTATCTGATGACCGTTTGACATAACAATACAAAAAATAAAAACTAAGTGTCAACCATTTGTCGCACTCCAACCTCCTTTTCTAGCCATAAGATAGAACGGAACTAAACATAGTTGTACGATTTTTATTTTAGCCATCCTTCTATAGCTTTAGTTATTGTTCTGAGGTTAAGACGATCCAAAAGTAAGTAGGTACTTATTTTTAAGATTGTTTGAACAATAAAAAAATTACTGACTTTTTGCTTCTTTTTTTGGTGGCTCAGGGCGCTTTACACATTTAGCCAATGTCAAAGTTAGCATTATGATATTGCAAAATATTTCCTTCGTCATTCTAAATGCCTGTGTATTCACTTTGTCTGAGTGCAAATCCGATTATGGCCCAACGTTTATCACTCGCAATTCGTATAGAAGATGCGGGTGAGATTATATATATATTCAAATATATTCTCAATCCATTTTTTCTATTGTGATTGAATAAAGAGACGAGGGAATATGGAACGATACAAAACTGTAGCGTTTATTTCTTCTAACACTTTCTATGTTATTCCATGTAGGTAAGGTGAAACGGGTTTTTTTATATATTACTAATTGTTAATATTACTAATCGAAGCATTTGTCCAGCAACCTGCCCTTTTTGCAGCCTCCTATTAATTCGCACCCTAATCTTTCCCGGGGCTCCAACGCTGCGGGGTATGTGGATGTGTGTCCCACTAAAACCCAGGGCACCCGTCTGCCGCTTGGGCAGAGAAGAGGAACTCTGCGGAGTCGTTCACAGTCACAAAATAAAGAGAGACGGTACCCCAGACGGCAAACTTAAAACCTACATACCGCGCTCAAGCACATCAAATCAAATCAAATCATTCATTCATATTAAATGCGGTACATTATAATTATGGTAAGTGTAAGGTTGAGAATCGCACACTCAGCTAACATGTTAGCATACAAATATTAAATTAAATATAATTAAAATGAAATAGAATTAGAATAAATTATGTATACATGTCACAAGATTGTATATCAACAACAGTATAAAAAGTAGTTTGTATTAACCATTTTCGAAATGACAAATTAAATCTAGTTTAGGTGAGTTCTTTTATATGTACTTACCTACCTGGTATTTTGCTATAAATTTTTATGCACATTGCGTAACAATTATTCTGATAACATGCGGTTCTAGGAGTACTCTCTAATATGAGTCTATCTCTACATAGGAATCACACATAGGTGCGTCGACCGCGTTTGTATTAAGCTTACGATCTACAGTCTCAATATTTGTTCCACGGTGGTCCCTTTGGACCTGTCTCTTACTAAAGCGCCTTACAATCGGGTGCAGGGGGACGCTTCTAAACCTTGAGGAGTCTGTAGGGGTATGTGGGTCTCTGTGGTGTGGGGAGGATGACACCCCGAACCTGCCTGATAGTATGTAGGTATAGCAGGATATAGCAGGACGAGGCCTAAGGTGCTACAAGCTTACACAAGGATATACGAGTATACCTTGAGACCCACGTTATAGTGGTCAGGGATTAATAAATAAAATAATAATGATATGATTAATTAATTAATTAATTTATTAATCATATGATTACTTTCAGTGTAACCTTGGTTACAGTTCTTTTTCTTTGAAGTTGTCTTCTACACGTCAACTTACGGTAACGTACGATTCTTGGACGATAAGTCTTTTGATTATTTCTTCATGGACTTTATACAAAATTTGTGAGTCTGCCAATCAGCATACTTTTATAGTTAATAGCCCCCCTTTCCATTTTCTCAAATACGATTCAGGTCGAAGTAGCACAAACTGTAATGGAACAGATCAAAAGCCTTAATTCAAAATTTCATGGAAATGGCACTGCGTCAATCAGTTGAACTTCTCAACAAAGGCTGTGAATTCGGCATAACTTCTAACTTCGCCTCCTTATATTCACCTATTTATAGTACCTATACTATATTATAGTAAAAAGGTTTATATATTAAAGACTTGCAGAATTAAGACAATGTTGAACAGAGAAAGTTAATATTTCGCAAGTGCGCAAATACTTTATGATACATTTGAATCATAGACGTACGTTTTATAAATAGGTAAGCCCTACGACCAAACAAACCGAGTACACAGCATTAAAATGTATACAGTTTTGACTAGTTTTGACTCTTATTCCATTGTATTTGATTGTATTAGACGACCTCCTTGGTCGACTGGCTTGCACACCGGTTTTCATGGTGTCGGGTTCGATCCCCGGTCGGTTCAATTTAGAAATATCTGTTTTTCTAAATTGTCTCGGGTCTGGGTGTTTCCTATGTATAATAAGTATGTATTTAAGTATATTAAGTATGTTTATCCGTTGTCTAGTTAAACATTTCTCGAGTTTCTTAAGGAAGCTTTTCTTGGGGCTAGATAATTCTGCCGTCATAAATAAAAAAGGCATATCTAACATTTTTCAAATCAGGAGAAAAACGGGTTTGAAAAGATAGGCCTTTTTCTCCTGATTCCAAATATGTGTCTAACTCAAATTTAAAAAAAAATGTTAGTTGTGCCCTTTTTCCTTATGACGGCAGAATTGGTGTGAGTCGGGAAAATTTTATTTTTTTATTTTTTTATTTTTATTAAAAGTAACAATGTTTACATGTTAATGCTTGTGACTGTACATGCTGGGAATTGGGTTGTTGACTACTCGTAGTTAGTCAATAGAGAAACTTTTTAGTTGATGATACAATTTCTATTAAAGCAAATCGTTTTGACAGTAACTCAGCTCATTTTTATATCCCCACTGCTGGGGCACGAGCCTTCCTTAAGGATGTATAGGGAGAACGGGCCGTAAAACCACCACGCGGGCCCAGTGCGGATTGGTGGTTGTTAACGACTGCTAATGCAGCCGGGACCAACGGCTTTACGTGCCTTCCGAAGCACGCAGGAACTCGAGATGATAAACTTTTGGTCACCCATCCGATGACCGGCCTTTGCGAAAGTTGCTTAACCTCAGCACTCGCAGACCGGGCGCATTAACCACTGCGCCATCGAGCTTCTCAAATTGTATGGGAATAGCAAACTATGACGTCACCATTTTGTTCCGTCGTTTCAGTGTTTATTAATTAACTTTTTGGGTTACAGAAATTCATGCTTCGGTCAAATATGAAAAAGGTAATTTTTTTAAAGAAGAGAAAGTTAGGTACGTGATTTCTTTGATACGTTTAATGTTCTGGAATTAATTATTATTGTTGTTAACATATCTATTGAACCCGGGACCTCTAGGTCTAAGCCTGTGATCCTAACCACTAGACCAGGGATGGGCAAACTTTTTCATTCGCGTGACAATATTTTCTAACAAAATCTATGGCGGGCCAGGCTAATGAATTTTTTGCTTTATTTTTTAAATAAATAAATATTTTTTTTGTGAAATAAAAATATTGAGAGGTATGCATTTTCTAAAACATACACGCACTTGAATTTTTGTTTTATGGTCGTGGGCCGTACTTCGATCATGCACGGGCCGGAGATGGCCCGCGGGCCGTAATTTTCCCGTCCCTGCAATATACGACTGTATACAGATTCATTATTAAAGAGAGTCTTACTAAGTTTATACTTATAATATCGGCTACTCAAAAATAATAAACATTGAAAGAATCTCGTTAATAATTACTCTAACGCAATGATAGTTTAAAAAGTATTAGTAGGGTTCATTTTTTATCAGTGCGCAAATTTTCTGGAAAGGAGAGGAGAGGCCTATGTCCAGCAGTGGACGTGTGCAGGCTGATGATAATGATGATGATGAAATTTTGTGGAGCCACTCAGAATCGGTAAGTTAACAACTTTCTTATAGTAACATGAGTTGAAATAAGTCAAAAATTTATGGACTTCTCATACTTTAGCGAACACTTGATTAGCCTGATTTGTATGAAGAGTCTCAAAATATTTGACATATTTCAACCCATGTTACTATGAGAATGTTGTTTACTTACCGATTCTGAGTCGCTCCAGAAAATTTGCGCACTGTTAAAAAAAATATCCTGTACACAGTTGATGCTAATGATAAAACCAGAGTGGACAGCGTACAAACATAACATCAACTTTCATTTGCTCCATAAAAATACGTGACGGTCCAAAGAATATCATTGTATTGTGTTGTGGTCAGATAGCCCAACAACTCAAAAGGTTTTATGATGGGCTTTCTTTTCTTATATAAATATTATTTTCGCTACAGTGCTCTTTAGCGTCTGGGCCAGCGAGATTCCGTTCTTCGTTCCTTGCTCAAATAAATAAGGTTAGCAAAAATGCTTTTGTATCACATCAAAGTGAGCTTAACAGATTCTTTTCGACATATACCTGTATAGGATATCAATAACAAAGAGGTTCGTGTTTCGGAAGGCACGTAAAGCCGTCGGTCCCGGCTGCATGCAGTCGTTAACAACCACTAATCCGCACTGGGCCTGCGTGGTGGTATAAAGCCCGTTCTTTCTGTGGTGTTTCCATATGCTCCATATGCATTCCAGAATGCTCTGAGGAGCTCTTTAACCTCATTCCTCCCTCTCCATTCCTTTCCAGATCGACGCGTGCAGGTCTGAGAAGCCACCCTCATACCGCGCTGACCATCAAGACACGTACCAAAAAGTTTGGACAATCGTTCCTTTGCCAAATTGCGGAAAGCGCATTCCACACACGTGTTTCCCTCCTCTTTCTTTCTCGGGTTATAGCGGGGCGTGAAAAAGCATTTATGCAGGCCGTCATACCGTGAGCGTTCGGCATAGCGTGGTAGCGCTGTGATGAACGCTTTCACTTCTTGGGCTTCACTGGCTGCTTTTCATCAGGCAGGTGAAGCCATTTTGGCGTGCCACAATAAAAAATAAAAAATAGGGAACGCTGGTGCCCCAGCAGTGCCAACATTACCAAGGGTAACGTTCACGTTCCAGACTCTGAAGCTTCAGGTCTATTCTTGTTAGCTGAACAAAGAAGAAAGAAGGAAAGAAAAACATTTATTGATAACACATAACAAAACAAAATTTACATAATAGACATTTGCAGTCCTCCGCAGCCGAGTGGCTTCCACGCCGGGCTTTGGGCGGCGCTAACTCCGAGGTCCCGGGTTCGATTCCCGGTCGGATCAATGTCGAAAACGAACATTTCGATATTGTGTCGGGTCTGGGTGGTTATGGTACCGTCGTTGTTTCTGATTTCCATAAAACGAGTGCTTTAGCTACTTACTTTAAATGAAACGAAATGAAATAATAATTTATTGGCACACTGTTACATTTTTTACATATACAATATAATATTTCACTATTTATTTATTTATTGCACATGTAGCTACAAATATTAGACTTTGTAATGTAACAATATGTATGCCAAAGCTACCGGCTCAGCTTAATGCGACATATATAGGCATAATGCCTATGTAGCGCTGGTTTTCGGTCAGTACCGTTTGCTTTCAAAGTTTTTCTTAAAGGGTACATGCAATTAAAAAGAAGAAAAACCTGCTTTAGCAATTCACAGAAAGAAAATAAATAATACATAATGCATCAGTATGAGCACATTTACTTGACTACCTCGAATAAATGCTAAATGCCATATCTTCATGCCGGTTACTGTTCCACTCCGAAACCTACCCCCTCCCTATAATATTGTTGATTGAGAAATACTTTTTTTAAATGTACCTTCAAAGTATGTTCAGATATGTTTGGGCGCAAAGGTGGAAGAATATTGCTTAACTTTGGAATCAAAACAATGTATGTGATGTTGTCTGCCAACACTGTGCTCCACTCAGTATACGCAGCAAGCAAGCAGAGCTCGCTGCACTGATATTCTGGTGAAGACAGTAGTGACACCATGCTTCACTACCACTGTAAAGGCCAGCTGCAGATGGCAGTGGAACCGGCCGGAAGAATTTAAGATTGCTCAAGTGATCGAACATCGAAGGTTTACAGATTCTCCGAGGCGTTCGGGTTGGATTCAAAAGCAGAGTTTTGGGTGAAGCGCCCAGGTACATATCTGTACCTGGTATAGTGCGCGTGTGAACCGGGTACAAGTACTTTTGTTTCACGAGTACGGTGTATATGGCCTAGGCTAATTGTGTTGGTGGGGTAAAACGGCCAGGTACATGTCTGTACCTGGTATAGCGCGCGTGTGAACAGGGTAGAAAATATTTTGTTTGTCACGGTGTTATGGGCCTAGGCTAGTGTGCATGAGTAGTGTATCTGAGTGTAACTTCTTGTTAACCAACCAGAGCCCGTCAAACCCCAAGCTAGCACATAATATGCTCGCGCTCCTCCACTCGACATTGGTCTAAATATCGTCTATTTAGAGCCTACTTTTGTATGAAGAAGTTTAGCCATAAACAAACTAGTTTAAATTTGCTACACTAAAACCCCCTAACTACTTTATTCTCTGTGCGTTTTCCATTTTTTTTTTCGCCATTTTGCGATTTACGTCATCGGCGCTGGTGCTTTCATTAATTAGTTTTGTTCGAGTCCTTGAAAGTTTAAGTTATTAAAACATGGTACTGAAGCGGTAAGCTACTTCCATAGCTGACTGTAAAAAAAAGTAAAATAAAAAGCCTATTACTGTCCCACTTCTAGAAAAATGCCTCCGTCATTAAAATCGAGTCATCGCTACAATTGATGGGTAATGGCTTAATCACCACGCTTGCCAAATTTATGCGGGTTGGTGATCACAAACCCGGGCTATGCATAGAAAAATCTGAAACACACTCTGCCCGACCTGGGAATTGAACCCGGGACCTTCGGGTATCGGACTAAGTGCTTTGCCACTCGGCCACCGAGGTTTGTTTAGCTGACTGTACCTTATAACGAAAAACACTACACTCCCTTTGAATAGCGCAAAACAAACAACCGAATGATTTCACAAACAAAAATATAACATTTTACGTTAGTAGTAAACAAAGAGCTCTAAAGCGAAACGCGCAATTCTGCCTTTAAGTCACAGTGAAATGGTATCAAGTATATCATCTAAAGTAAATTAAAATAAACGATAATGATAAACCGAATCCCGAATGAAATAATGCGCTACATTTTATGCGCTTTATGACTGTTCGCTTAGCGTTCGAGCTGCTCGTCTCTGGAACTCGCTACATTCAAGGAGCTTTTTCAAATATAATTTATTTAATAAAACAGATCATCATCATCTTCAGCTCACTTTAGATCCCCACTGCTGGGGCACGAGCCTTCCCTATAGATGGATAGGGAGAACGGGCTATAGACCACCACGCGGGCCCAGTGCGGATTGGTAGTTGTTAACGACTGCTAAAGCAGCCGGGACTAACGGCTTTACGTGCCTTCGGAAGGCATGGAGGAGCTCGAGATGATAAAGTTTTGATCACCCATCCGATGACCGGCCTTTGTGAAAGTTGCTTAACCTCAGCACTCACAGACCGGGCGCGTTAACCACTGCGCTAACGAGCTCTCTATAAACAGATATATTTATAAATTTTTATCATTATTTATTCAGCTATCGGTCGAAGAAGAAAGTGGGCTGGTCAATTTAACTACAGGATAGCCGGTAGTCATAGTGGTTTGACACGTTTTAAAATTAATAGCAGAATCGAAGGCCGAAGACTGCTACTAGACAAACATATTATAGGGCGCCCTCCGGTGATATATGCATATATGATATGATTATGCAGAGTGGCAGGCAGCAGTTGGATGACACGAGCCAAAGATCGAGCTTCATCACCAGCTCATTATATGTCCCCATGTATGTGCTGGGGCACAAGCCTTCACTATGGATGGAAGAAAGGGAAATAAGCCTAAGAAGGGACGTAAAGCCGTTGGTTCCGGCTGCTTTAGCAGTCGTTAAAATGAGCTAGTGATGTTTATGATAGGGCCCGATATATAAGGCCCTTCTCTTAAATTACATCTATACTAATATTATAAAGCTGAAGAGTTTGTTTGTTTGTTTGTTTGTTTGTTTGTTTGTTTGAACGCGCTAATCTCAGGAACTACTGGTTCGAATTGAATAATTCTTTTTGTGTTGGATAGTCCATTTATCGAGGAAGGTTTTAGTTTATATAACATCACGCTGCGACCAATAGGAGCGAAGCATCAGTGAAAAATGTTGCAAAAACGGGAAAAGAGCCTAAAAAATTAAAAATGCTGCCGAAAGTCACTATTCCACGCGGACGAAGTCGCGAGCACAGCTAGTACTGTATACATTTACACTGTGTTACCGAAATCATTTCAATTTTGTTTGGGGTGGACTAAGTCATTATTTGTTATGGCAAATTCAAATTGGAATGATGGAGTTGGACAACCGATTGAGTGGAAATTAGTTTTTACTAAAAACAAAAATTGGGAGGAACGTTTTTTAATTATTTTCTGACAAAGATAACTGGGACTCTAAATACTTCAATAGAAAACGAGTCCGATAACTCGATACTTAACTGGAGGACCATTAACATCGTCAGCGTATAAATGTCCCACATCTGGGCTCAGGCCTCTCCACATAGAAAAATAGCACATTAGAAAATTAATAAAAAAAATCTTCAAAATTCAAACTTTCCGTTCCACTATAAATAAAATTTATAAACATACGCGTGTTTTACTTTTGCTTGTTTTCTCACTTTTGTTTTCAATCTGTCAAATTAAAATGATAATGAATCTAGATTTATGCTCTATGCACAGGATGGGCGGTGAAGAGTTTGCCGACGGCCAGGGGAACGTTTTATTACTCCAGCTTGTTTTGAGGACGAAGTACCTTTCGGCGGTGGATCTGGATTTGGGCTGGAATCTCTCCAGAGAGTCGCACGGAGTTAGTGCTGATAGGAAATGGTACGCTAACTAGTGCAAGATAAGATAATTAGTAAAAGATATCATGTCTTCTTTACTGACTGACTGGGCTAAGAGTCAGCCCGTGACCACTGCCTAAGTAAGTCTATGACGTAAAAAGAACCTTTAATAACCTAACCATTTGTGATGCGAGTCCCATCAACTAAGGTGGATGCCATGATGAGAGAAGACTTCTGCTCGAAGGGTTAAGACGTTTTCGTGAAAGACTACATGTAAACACCACCGATGCGACACCGAAAGTGTCGAAATAATTAAAATTTAGTTTTATATTGCTAACAATTTTTTATTTATTTTATTTATTCATTATATATGATATATTAATGATTGTATATTAGTACTAGCGGCCGCTCGCGGTTTCACCCGCGTGGTTCCTGTTCCCGTAGGAATATCGGGATAAAAAGCATCATCATCATCATTTAGTGCCATCTTCATACTGAAGAAAAAGTAAAAAGTATCCTATGTTTTAATCCAGGTTATAAACTATCTGATGCCGAATTTCATTCAAATCCATCCATCAGTTGCAGCGTGACGAAGCAACAAATATACACCATACACATAAACTTTCGCATTTATAATATTAGCGTGATGTATACGAATTTATTATTTGTGAAAAATATGGTCAAAACTTAAACATTATCGGCTGGGGTGGGATATTACTCTAAACATTTCTTGGCCAACATGCAAAAATATTATATAACAATTGCTTTCAAATGACGTCGTTTGGCGCAACGTATATTGTACAGGAAAATTTCATGCCCACTTTCAAGGTAGTAAGTATGTATGTTTTTGATAAATTATTAATTTCGCACCCCAGAAACTAATGAGCGTAATGGATCTGGTGGTGGGACCAATTGTGGCAATTTTACTTTACCACCAGCACAACATAATCCAGTAGATTCACCGCTGTATTTTAACGCTTTACAATATTGACAAATGATTGTCATTTCCCCAATTGTTACGGCACAATAACCTATTCCCGGGTCGTAGTGGAATGCTACTCGTCCCAGGTTTACAGGAACACTGCGTTTGCGAAATCGCTCTTTTTCATTGTGTCTTGCTCGCTGTTGTTGTGTTTTGTGTGTCCGAACTCGTTCCATTCTAAGCCTACTTGTCTACCTACTTCATTATTTATTATTATTCACTGTGGAACTCAATTCTGCTATACTTAGATCTATACGAATGTTATCGTTATCTGTCTCTCACTGGTCGTCAGTGCGGTTTGCACGTGAGGTAAGGTAGCTCGTCGCATTTTGATTGACTTCGACGACCTAAGTCCGGTCCTCTTCTCCTTGGCATTTTAAAACAATATCTAACAGTAAATAAAGATCTTGCGTACTGACAAACTGATGATAGATTTTAAATAATCGTCTTGAAATCTCTCATGTTTTTACGACAATCAACTGACACACTTTTACACATTTTTTATTTCTGAAACAGAACTGTTTTGTATTCCAACAAAACAGACCAAAGAGATCGGACCTCATCTACAGCTATGAAACATACACACTTATAATTATTTGACAACCAAGTGACAAAAGACATCAAATGTTTCACAGCTAGGAACATTTTGTTGTACGTACCGCTTTGACAGTTTCCATGACAACGAAATAAACAAATAATTTTGTATTGGAAAACTAAATTGTCGTTTTTAGTATTTTCCGTTACTTATTATTTATGTTTCTCACCGCTCAAACCTTCCCTGAACTTCCATAAATATTTCAAAATCAAAATTAGCCGAATCGGTCCAGCCATTCTCGAGTTTTAGCCCGACTATCGGACAGCAATTGATTTTTATATATATATATCATCATCTCATCTCAGCCAAAAGACGTCCACTGCTGGACAAAGGCCTCCCCCAAGATGGGGGGTATTTGCCATAATCGCCACGCTTGGCAGGCGGGTTGGCGATCGCAGTAGGTTGAAAGTAACCTCAGAGAGATGCTGCTGCCCATTCTCTGGAATGGTCCCTTAGTCGCCTTTTACGACACCCACGGGTTGAGATGGGGTGGTGCAATTCTTTATCCCCGGCACCACACAGGGATATATATATAGATTATTATTATAAGAAACCCAGCAAGGGCGTTCCCTTTCTCACCCTGTTTTTACAGCGTCTAATTCTAATAATAGAAAAACCTTTCCATGACACAAATATACAAAAATATTAACATTTTTCACACTAATAATTATTTATAGCAGTACCGATGAAAAAGAAAATCATTTTATTATTAACTCTGAACATGATATTACAATAAAATATTATGGAAATAATATCGTCGTCGGAATTCTCAGAGAGGAGTTTTATTATAACGAAGTATGCGTTTAAACTTTGTCTCGAGAGCGACAAATCAATGCTGTCCTTTAAAGCGAGTACCTAGTTCCCGTTGACATCCCTTTGTGCTCCTCGAATAGTATGAGAGACAGGTAACTTTTTTCACAAGTTTTTTGTTTTTTGTTTCGTTTCGTTTTTTATACTATTAAAAAAATATGTAAAAAAATAATGCATCCTTAATGCTATGACAAATAGTGGACATCTGTGTGCGTACAACCAAATGCATAAAACGCTACCACAGACCATCTCAACATCAGGTACAGTCAATCACATCAATATGCATGCACATTGTTGGGTCAGATGGATTCCAAACGATGGTTTTTAATAATTAAAGGAATAAAATGTCGATTACTGGTTTCTATCTAACGCGGGTGCCATTACCCTAACTGGCTCAATGAAACGAGGCGTGAATAGCTTAGCTACCTTGTGGGCCGGCAGGGAGTGGATGATTGAGTGGAGTCATTTGTCGAGCTAAATAAAAGAAATAGAAAACAAAAAAAAATGGAAACGCAGTCTTTTTTTGTAAAAAAAAAATATACTGTTGAAAACCTGTTGCCTTTACAGCGTATCCAGCTTTTATGGATAGCGAGAAACTTATGGAACTTACACTGAAACTTGCTAACGTAACTTACGGCGCGGTTAACCGCTTGATGCGAGCAGCATAAAACCGGTCGTTGTGGAAATCCTTGGGGGAGACCTTTATCCAGGTATGGACGTCTTTTAGTTAAGATGTTGATGATGATAATGATGATGATGATGATGAGAAACTTATGGGTTCTTAATTTATAGCGGCTGAACCAACACTGGATTTTTTATAGAGATTTGCATAAATATTAAAAGAAGTATCTAATCAGCTGTTTCCCATTTTCATTGCCGGACTCAGATACGGTAATCAATATTACTATTATTTAGTTCTTTTTTGTTTATTTAGAAATATACAGTATCATTATTAGATACCGGTCAGTAATGATATGATAATTGAAGTAACAGTATGTCTTTTAACAAGCAAATTTATTTTAACGTTCCCAGCTCCTAGACTATAAGTTTTCAAGGCACTACTTCAAGCGATTTCTCCTCACCTCGCTACTCCTTCAATTTGTCGGTAATAGAATACAGTTGGGATATAACTTTGAATGTCAGGCGTGGATGCGTGGGGGGAGCAGGTGCTTTTCATTCTTGATCCTGAAATATCACGAGATCGTCTCTATGGTCTAGTCTAGTGGTTAGGACCACCGGTCCTAGACTCAGAGGTACTGGGTTTGATTCCCAGCAGGGATATATGTTTGTAACATATTAGTATGGTATCATATAAATCTCTATTACTGCTTAAAGTATACTCGTATCTGCATCTCCTACTTATTATCTTAAACTTAAGATATTATCAGTAAAGGTTAGTCTGCTAAAAGAATATATAAGGTTGATGTATTGCCACTTACCGTCCACACTAATAAAACATGTTTTATAACTATGCTATATGTATAACATGTTTTGTCATATATTCTGGACTCAGTCAGAGATAATTTTTACCGATAAAACCTTTTTGCTCACATCATCATAAAGATTACACAAACTATTTCCCTAATGTGTAAGCAGTAAAGTCCAATCAGTATACCTAAATATCAATGTTACGACATCTTAAAAGTCAACAATAAAAGTGTAGTATAAAGCCTTCTTACTCAGCACATCACCATAAAACTAAGCTGGCACTCTCTCAACCCTTTAAAGAGCGGCAGTAAAAAATATATGATTTGCTCTATAGACTACTTCCGTTGTATAATGTCGTTCAATTTGCAAATATATTGGATGGCGTGGTGGTTGGCGTTTGACTGGCGTGTCCAATCAGTTTGCCTAATATGTTTAATATTTATACAATGTAATATAATAATGTTTAATCCGGAAAGCTAATATTGGCGGTGGATAGGGATGTTCCGTTTCGTTTTTGTAACAGATTTTGTGAGTTTTATAACAAAAACGGGACAGCGCTTAGATTTTCATCTCACTTGTTGATAGATAAGTGACGTTGAGGCATGTGTACTTCATTCGAAATGAATATTACCTATGAAATTGTAAATTTTTTCTCACTTATTAATAGGTGTATTACTTCTAAAAGGCAATACCGGTTGTTAATATTATCATACACCTTTAATTAGGACTATGTTACTTAGGCTTCAGTAATAACAATGATTATTAATTTTGTGTCATTATCGCCCAATTTTTTTTTAAATTGACTAACTTTTTTGTTCGCGGAATTGACCTTTTGTTTCATTGTAGCTTTGAAGGGACTTGATTTTTTGTTCTTTTTGATGTCTGCTGTATTTAGCTAGTGAAACAAACACACTACTCTACAATTTTTATAGTGTTAAAATAAATAGATGCTAAGAAAATTAAAAAAAAACGTCAGTTAGAAAAATAAAATTTCATAAAAAATCTTCATACAAAACGCCAATTTATAGGTCATAGGTAAGAACCTAAATATAGCTAGGCGGACTTAGAACAAGTCGTACCACAAACCAAACCCAATACCTACAATGGTACCTCGAATGAGACTCCGCTGGTAATCGAACTCGGTACCTTTGAGATCTGTTGTCGAACTACTAAACCACAGAGGCCGCAAAATGTGATAATATCCAGAAGTTATAATATTATGACTGCCACTGATTATCTTCTCTACTACTTACTATTTCTTAGCTTAATTATAATCGATGAACCTACACTCTAATGTCTTCTCTTATGTCCATTCTAAGTTAATGTATTTCTTGTAATGAATACGATTTTCTTTTGCTTACAGATCTTTGGTGGAATAGAAGCTGAACAGATATTTTGTAAGTACAAAAGTTATTGTATGTTATATATATATATATATATATGTATTTTTCTCTCTCTTATTTTGAGTAAATGTTTTATTTGATGTTTATGGTATAAAAAACGATAATGTAGGTATTATAGTTTAAGTAACGATCTATGTAGTCGGTGAAAGTAACATATTATTAACGTTGTTACAGCTATAAAGTTTGTCCACATAAAATTTATTATCATTGGCACTAAATACCTAAATATAGTTTGATGCCTTCACTCACTTGGATGCCTTTCATTTACTGAGCTTAGTAACTTAAAATATTTATATTATAAAATTTATGAAATACAGTGAAAAAATTAAACACGCCTACCCGACCCAGCCAGGAATCGAACCTGGGTCTTCCGCAATCCGGGCGGCTGCACTGACTGAATTTAGTCACTGCTACATCACTGCGGCGCCATCTATCCAACGGTTATTGCAACTGATGGCTATGCAGATTCATCTTTGCAGATAAAATACCACAATGATAACATGACGCTATAGTAAATTTTTACTTTTTATTTTCAAGTGCTAATTGCTGCACTGAAGCTAAATGAAAAATTTATAAAATACAGTGTGAAAAAAAAACAAATATTTACTTCAGCTTCAGTGCAGCAAATTAGCACTTGAAAATAAAAAGTAAAAATTAAAAAAAAGTAAAACTTTAGTTACTATAAATAAAAGTTATAATAATAATGTGTGCTAATTTATCGTAAGAACATGATTTTTCCTTTTATAGTAAATTAGCTTTTTAATGCAGGTATATATTGTATGTGAAATAAATAAAAATCTTCTCCTATAAGTATCAGTAAACATATATTGTTTGATAGCCAGAATATTTTGAAAAAGTTGCTGATTTTTATTTAGATAGTTAGTACGCAAGCCTACTCCTAGATGGTGCTGTATTTTTGCACAGTTCGTGTACCTCATTGGGGAATGAAAAAGAAACATCCCTTTTCAAAAGCATACCACAGATAAGGAAAATGCCATTTCTCATTTGGCATTAGTTCATGTTACAAGCGGACCCTTGAAATTGCTACTTATTTGATCGTTAGAAAACCCTAAATTGGAGCCGTATTAGTTCTCATACAGATTGTGTATATGTATGGTCAGCATTAATGTTATGGAAGCAATCTAAAACGGGAAGTTGACAACAACAAAAATTAATTCCATAACATTAATCGTATAATAGACATCACGTAACAATGGGGTTGGCAACTGACAAATTGTCGCTAGTATAGCTAGTACCCAAAACAAAGTAGGATTTGTATGAACTTTATCATTGATTTAGGTTTTTCTCAAAAATGACTCGCTATTGTGTGCCAAAGTGCTCCGAAATAGGAATCCACCATTTTCCAAAAGATAATAAAACTCGAAGACCTTGAATAAAAGCTATACGTCGTATAGATTTCATACCTACGACGAGTTCGAGGTTATGTCGAAAACATTTTGTGGAAAGCGACTATGAAAAAGTCAGCAAATACACAGGTAAACCATTCCTACGTTATTAAAACATCAAAGCACAAAACACATTCGGTCATCATTATTATTTCTAACTATAAAATTTTATATTTAAGTTAACAAATTACATTATGTACTACAAATTACGGAATTATCAAACTGATATTGACACTATTGATTGACATTGACAAGAAACCGAGCTATGATAGCGCCATCTGCTTTAAGCTTTCACCGGCCAACCCCATTCTTTAAAACATTAACCTATTTTTTATTTGATCTATGTATTTTTTTTTACCTAAAAACTTTTTAATGAACACTCAGTGCTCAGTGGCGTGCACTTGGAGAGGCCTATGTCCAGCAGTGGACGTGTGTAGGCTGATGATGATGATGATGATGACTCAGTTGACGAACGCAATACTAAGTCATATAATAGTTTGCCATTCATACAAAAAGTCCGGTGTCTCTCTAAAAAAAAAATTCGTTTTGACAGCAATTGCTCAAAAAATCTCTATTGACTAAACTCAACTACCCAATTGGTAAAAACGATCGTAATAACTACAATAGAGACCAATAATATACAAGCAATTTTAATTTAAGTTTTAACATTTATGTGACATAGTTACTTAAGTGTTACCCGTTATGTGTTCTTGAACGTGCACGAGTGTTGGCAAGTAAAATAAAACAGTGCAACGTCACTTTTCAAGTTCTCTCAAGAATACGCGTGGGATCTTAGTAAAGCCCCACATATTATATATTAATAGCGTAAGCCGATTTTTGTCCCAGTGATTATGGAACAGAAGCTGCACATAAAAAATCGGTTATGGTCTCATTTTGATGAGCTCCAGCCGTAGATGTGCAGAAAAATAAAGAAACCTGTCATAGGTTTCCAAATTTCTAAAAAATCCGTTGAATAAACGCGTAGATATGCGGGCGACCCACTTGTCTTATATAATTTATAGCGTAAGCCGATTTTTGTCCCAGTGATTATGGGACCGATAGCTGCACATAAAAAATCGGTTATGGTCTCATTTTGATGAGCTCCAGCCGTAAATGTGCGGAAAAATAAAGAAGCCTGTCTTAAGTTTCGAAATTCCTAAAAAATCCGTTGAATACACGCGAAGTTTTACGGGCGACCCACTAGTCTTTACTGAGTTACTCAAGGTGTTGGGGGGTATATCATTTCTCACATCTCATTTCTATTATCATTGTTGAATTGAACACAACAATGTTGCAAACATACATATTGTGTAGTTATAAATGTATATTTATGTTAAAAAAATTAGTACCTATTAGGTGCACGGTGAGGCCGTCTATAATTAGCCACTCACACGTCAGGAGACACTTGAGTGTCCAAAAACTTTTTTGCCACATACGTCAGGAGACACTTGAGTGTCTCCTAGCGGGCAATGATGAAAAAACGTTCCAAGTAGTTCTAAAAAGCACCGTGGCTCCTTTGCCGTTCTTATTTAGTGTAGAGCGTAAAATGTAGATGGCGTTACAATACCAAACGTATATTAATAATTAAATAAACATTGATGTTATGGCGACATATTTAGGTAAGATGGTGGTAGCTCGCCAGGTGGACAAACAAGCCCTACTATAATCTTTCTTCTGTGGCCCTACCACCATGCAACCAAACTGAGCACACAAACATGTACCTTCCGCTGGGAATCGACCCCGGGACCTCTGGGTCTGAGACCGTTAGTCTTAACCACTTGACCACAGAGACGGTTAATAATGCTGTTGCTCCGAATCGACATCATCATCATCATCAGCTCATTTATGTCCCCACTGCTGGAACACGAGCCTTCCCTATGGATGGATAGGGAGAACGGGCCATAAACCACCACGCGGGTCCAGTGCGGGTTGGTGGTTGTTAACGACTGCTAATGCAGCCGGGACCAATGGCTTTACGTGCCTTCCGAAGCACGGAGGAGCGAGAGATGATGATTTTTTGGTCACCCATCCGATGCCAGCCTTTGTGAAAGTTGCTTAACCTCAACACTCGCAGACCGGGCGCGTTAACCACTGCGCCATCGAGCTCCTCCAATCGACATCACTAATAGAATCAGATATAATACAAAAACAATAAAAAAAAATTTCCCACACTCACCAATTATCTAGCCCCAAGAAAAGCTTCCTTATGAAACTCGAGAAATGGTTAACTAGACAACGGATAAACATACTTAATATACTTAAACCTCTACTTTTCACCCTCACTCTATCAGTAGCTCTGCGTTTGGCCATCAAAACTAACGAACCACATCGGTGTCGGTGTGGAGAATGGGTAAACGAGCTGGGTCATCATGGTCTCTCGTGTCTGAGGAGTGCAGGGCGCATGAGCATACATGCTTCAATAAATGATACCGTTCGCAGAGTTTTAGTGACTACTAGTATGCCCGCAATTTTGGAGCCGAGTGGGTTGTTGCGATCCGATGGTAGGAGGCCTGACGGAATGTCTCTTGTGCCTTGGAGCATGGGGAGGAGTCTGGTTTGGGATGCCACGTGTTTGGACACTTTGGCCCCGTGTCACATTGACATGACATCATCCCAGCCATGTGCGGCTGCAATCACAGCAGAATTTAATAAAGTACGGAAATACCGGGATTTGGGTGAGACTTACTTTTTCCTCCCCTTTGTTGTGGAGACGATGGGCCCATGGGGACCTAATGCAAAAATATTTTTAAAAGACTTAACTGCTCGCCTGTACGAGGCAACGGGTGACCCGAGATCAGGTAATTTTTTCGCACAGCGCATTAGCTTGGGCATTCAAAGGGGCAATGCCGCCAGCATTTTGGGCACCTTGCCTCGGACAGGCGAGTTAGTTGAGGTTTTTTATTTATGAATTGAATATAATGTTAAAATTGCTTATTAAATAAAAAAAAAGATTATTAATCATGAAAAAAAATATATACTTAAATACATACTTATTATACATAGGAAACACAAATATACATTTTTGTTTATCAATATTTGTGATCGCAGGAAACCTTGAACACTACCAGCATAGTTTATAGAATGCGTCTAGACGGGTTTATGGTTGAACTAACAGTGGCATATAAATTGCATGCTCAAAACTTTGCTCTATGGACTGGGATCTTCGTTCATTGGCTGAAGTGGGGATTACATTGACACTCATTCATAAAAGAGTTTTTATTCATAGCTGCGTTCACTTCTTGGTGAATGTCTTCGATCAATAATGTGCTAGATAAAGGAACCGGAAGAAAAATGCATCTCGGAAGTGGTCCTGTATGCTCATACTTACACATTTAAATTTCGAATAACAAAATCTGAAAAAGCATTGGATAGCATCAACAACTGCAGCTTACTGTGAACCTTAAATCTTAAACATAAAGATTAATTAAGATTGCAAAACATTTGTAGGTACAGTAAGGAGGTTATATGCAGCTCATAGTAAAAGTTAATAGGTATATTGTATTTGTATGTAAGCCTCTTTAGACTAGATGAATATTTGAATGATCGAACATGTAAAATTAAAAAGGTTTGCAACGGTTTGACACAGTCGTAGACAGGAGCTAGACAACCCGGCTAAGAGCCGAGGTGCTCTAAGATCGATTTAATCTAATGTCAAAAACACAAATGTTGAAAAAATTCCCACGAGCAGGATTTGAACCTGCACCCTTTTATTTGTAAAAATATTATGATCGGATGTTAATGACGGTAGTTGTTGACATTGAATGGGCGCCTTTGGCTTTCAAAGTAAAAAGTAAAATAGTGTTGAATAATTTCGGCGGACTAGTTAGAACCACGATAGCTCAATTGGGAGAGCACCTGACCCGGTATGCCAGAAGGGTGCAGGTTCAATTCCTGCTCGTGGAAATTTTTTCAACATTTTTGTGTTTTTGTAATTTGTTACGCAACAAAATTTGCGTTTAAAATTATATAAACAAAACAAAAACATTCTAATGTAATGTCTTTATTACAATCCACAAAGTTAAGTGCAACTGTTATTCTTATTTTATATCCTAGTAGGGTTCCCTAAGTAGTGGGAACCTTACATTACTTAATATTTGCTGTCATCATCATCGTCATCACAAATGTCATTGTGGCTCCGTGGCCCCAATGATGCCTACCGTTTTTCAAACGCTCATCGGCAATCTAGTACATAACTAGTGGCTGCTCGCGGTTTGACCCGCGTGGTTCCCGTTCCCGTGAGAAAATCGAGATAAAAAGTATCCTATGTGTTAATCCAGGTTATAAACTATCTGTATGCCGAATTTCATCCAAATCCATTCAGTAGTTTTTACGTGAAAGAGTAACAAACATCCAAACAAACTTTCGCGTTTATAATATTAGTAGAATTTATGTATTTATTTATGTAGAAGGGCTGTGTAGATTTATTTGTAACAATTTTTCTTACGGTGCGTCCTCGCTATATGACAGAAGAGGTAGTCCACTTAGAGCACAAGACCGAATAGCAAATGCGCGAACAGCACAAGGCCTAGTCCACGAACAGCACATATCAATATTTTAGACATGTGCTGTTCGTGGATTCAAATTTATTTTTACATTTTTGTCCACGAACAGAACATAGTTACGACTGCAGAGTTGTAGATACTTTTGGAGCCTAGTGCTGGCTGCTAATGTATTTCTTATAAAGGATGTTATTAAATGAAAGATATCCACAAAATCACTTGCTCGTTTATTAATTACACATACTTTCGTTGGTACACACGAAGACAGAACACGTATATTCATAGTTATGTAGCATGTTTTGTTAGTGTGGACGATAAGTGTCCATAAAACAACTATTGTCTTGTCACATTGTTTTTAAGCATAGTTATGTAACATGTTACCTAATATAAGTATGAAAAGAAAACCATGGTACAAAAAAAATGTAATTGAAATCAATGTAGTGTTATTTCCGTTACAACAAATAATCTGAAACTCGGAAACGGCTCCAACAATTTTCATGAAATTTGGTATGCAGGGGGTTTCGGGGGCGATAAATATCGATCCAGCTGGGTTTAATTTTTAGAAAATTACTAAAAAAAAACTAGTATAAAATGATAATGTAGTATGTAATACCTGACTCATATTTTTCTGAATATAATGTTAAAATGACTTATTACTAAGGTGAGATGTCAAATGTTACACATCATAATATACTACTCTAAGGCTCGCTCGATGTTTTTAAGTTACTTAATGTGGACTTACCTTTGTATAGTCCTCTTTTTTAATGTTACTGTGTAAGCAAACGTGTATTATACAGCTCGCCTGATAGAAAGCGCTTGCTGGTGCAGTGGTTAAAGCGACCATATTGCGATTGCTAAGGTAAATCAACTTTGCAAAGGCCGGTCTAAGGATGGGTAACAAAAATTTATTATCTCGTTCCCACCGTGCTTCGGAAGGTATGTAAAGCCGGTGGTTCCAGCTTCTTTAGCAGTCAACAACCACCAATCCGCATTGGGCCCGCGTGGTTGTTTATGGCCGGTAACAGTGTCAATGAGCGGCTTACCAACAAGGCAACTTATGGCCAGCACAGAAAATAAAAATAAGTCTTCTTCTTCCTGCCTTGCTCCCGTGTTCAGCGCAAAATGTCCGTTTCTTCCACGTTCATTATTGCAAAAGCTTTGGCAATGTCTTTAGGGCCAGCTGCTTGCCTGACATCAACCCTCCTTGGGAATTCTAGTGGGGGTGACCTAGGCTGCTTTCCGATGTGCACGGGGTCTTAAACTCCCTTAGTCGCCTTTGGGTTGATGCTATTGACACCACAAGAAAATAAAAATAAATGTTTAAAAAGTTCTTGTCGCATGGATATAGCATTACACTCATGAAAAATTCCGACGCTGTTGACTCGCGTACCACTTAGCTGAGTCGACACACTTCAGCCTTAAATATTTTAGAAGCCCACCTGCTTAATTGCTTACAGCGGCCATAGACTAAGCCTTTCGTCATTCTGTCAGAATTATTAACTTTTTGGCGGAGGGCAGTTTTTGGTTTAGCTTTTATTATGCCGGTAAGATTTAAAGTTTTTTTTTTTTTAAATGATGAAAGGAATGTCAAGGATGTGACAGTTATTAAGTAGGTACTTGTATTAAATAGGTAGGTACCTTATTTTTTATGTAACATCCGCTACATCAAAATGCAATGGATATTTATGATTTTTCATTTAAAAACTTAAATATTGTTTTTTAAAGTTTAAGCGAACACTATATCTACATTGAATGGAACTCGAATTAATTCTCGCGTCTAATTTTAGTTCTTAAGCTAAAATCGAATTCATAAGACGCTGACAACCATGAAACAGCACCTTCTGTTGATCGGCATGTATACATGCAAAAGGCATGCAAATAGTGCATAATCCAATTGATTTCAGTCAAAAAATTTAAAAAACGCTATTTATTAGAAAAATGGTTTTATCTATATTATATAATATTATAAACCTGAAGAGTTTGTTTGTTTGAACGCGCTAATCTCAGGAACTACGGGTTCGAATTGAAAAATTATTTTTGTGTTGGATAGTCCATTTATCGAGGAAGGCTGTAGGCTATATAACATCACGCTGCGACCAATATAAAAAAAAAACGTTTATTTTCTCTTCACAATAAGGAGTTACAAAATGCTTAAAATATACCATTGAGATACATAGCTTCCTATCATTTGTGAGAGACTGGTGCCTGAATTAGGTTTCATAAGAAACCTGCAAATACAGGTCACCAGGACCCCCTCGCGGACATAGACAGTATATAACTATAATATATAGCAACATGGGTAAAATGTAAAGAGGTGAAAAAAAAACAAAGACAGGTAATTTAGGATCCAGTAGCCCCGACCACAACAAAGTCAGAAAATAAGTCTAACCCCAAATTGACTATTGATAAACAAATAAATAAAATAAATAATAATAATAATAATACAAGGTGGACCGACGATTTGGTGAAGGTCGCGGGAAGCCGCTGGATGCGAGCAGCACAAAACCGGTCGTTGTGGAGATCCTTGGGGGAGGCCTTTGTCCAGCAGTGGACGTCTTTTGGCTGAGATGATGATGATGATGATGAAACAAATAAATAAAGTAAAAACAAATAAGAACTAAAAAAAAAAACTGCAGAATTTCCCAACCTACGTATGTACATATTGACATGGAGCGTATATGATTTGTATGTGCGAGTGAGTGTGAGTGAGTGTGAGTGTGTGTTAGTGAGTGTAAGTGAAAGTGACAATAAGAAGTAGTAGTCTGTGTGGATAGATGTGAAACTAAATCTTTTTGTTTTTATTATATTTTGAGTTATACTTATTTTTGGATTAAATTATGGAATATATTTTGTATTATATTATTAAGACTCTAGACCGGGGGAATAAGTTATTCCTCAGTTGTTTTATAGTCTAGTGTTTTAAGATATTTCGAGACAGTTACCTTACAGACAGATTTTGGGAGCGGATAAATGTTTAGTGCCCGGTTTAATTTGTTGTATAAGTAACAGCCAAGAAAACAGAAAAAGTTGTGCGAAGAGGCGGTTTTAAAACGTTGGAGAGAACAAACTTTATCTTTCCTCCGTTTATGCCCTAGTAATAGCGGGTCGTACTGCAACTCTGAGTGCTTCTTCAGTACAGTAAGTAGAATGAAAGACTGTCTAACTGAGAGTACGTCCCAATCCCTATAAAGATCAACAGTTGGGTAGCGAAAAGGTAGACCTGCAGCAACTTTTAGGATCGTGCGTTGAGCTCTTTCAGCTTCGAGCAGATGGTATTTAGCAACCCCTCCCCATGCAGAAATACAGTAGTCCACAAGCGATTGACATAAGGCATAGTATACAACCTTGATCACACGACGATCCGCTACACGCTGAAGAGTTTTAAAAATAAAAATGAAATTAAACAACTTTTACGGATCTACTCGCGTTTATTTTACACATTACTTATTTAATGTTTATCCTGACGTTTCGAACCCTTTGCAGGGTCCGTGGTCACAGGGAAACTGAGGTGTTGGTCATCTCATAATTAGTTGGTAGCTTGTATACCCTCATTTAAATTTAATCAGGTGCGTTCCGTTTTACGCAGAAAGAGCTTACAGTATCTTTTGGTCTGGCAGTATGGTGTCGGGGCTGGGATTTAATATTTTGTATGATGGGATCCCAGGCTGGTGGTAGATTCCAACCATCTTCTCTATTAAAATTAGGATGTTTTTTAATTTCAATAGCCTCGCGTATCATCCTAGGGATGAATCGTTGTTCTTTAACGAGTATTTGTGGTTTATCAAATCTGATGTAATGGTTGGGCCCCTCTAGGGAATGTTCGCATACTGCAGACTTATTTTCGCGCCTATGCTTGACGTCGGCTATATGTTCTTTAACACGGGTATAAAGAACATACCCGAACATACCCGTGTTAAAGAACATATAGCCGACGTCAAGCATAGGCGCGAAAATAAGCCTGGGATCCCATCATACAAAATATTAAATCCCAGCCCCGACACCATACTGCCAGACCAAAAGATACTGTAAGCTCTTTCTGCGTAAAACGGAACGCACCTGATTAAATTTAAATGAGGGTATACAAGCTACCAACTAATTATGAGATGACCAACACCTCAGTTTCCCTGTGACCACGGACCCTGCAAAGGGTTCGAAACGTCAGGATAAACATTAAATAAGTAATGTGTAAAATAAACGCGAGTAGATCCGTAAAAGTTGTTTCATTTCAATGTGTAGTGTTCGCGTAAACTTTAGAAAACAATAAATAAAAATGAGTTTACGGAGCCGAGCTACCAGGGTGTCAATATGCGGTTTGAAGGTAAGGGTCTGATCAATAACTACTCCCAGGTATTTAACGCTGTTAGTTCTAGTGAGGTTGGGACATTGACACATAGAGGGGTTTGGGGCACAGTTGTGTGCCGCAAGGAACAGGGACTCTGGAGGTAGATGATCGGAGCGTAAGGCAAATGTAATGTAGTTTGTTTTGGTGACGTTAAGTGTAAGCACATTATGATTCAGCCATTCACTTACTATATTGAACCCCTGTTGGGCAGAAGAAAATACTTCCTGCCAAGACTTCCCAGTGAAGAATAAGGCAGTGTCATCGGCAAATGTAAATATTTTCCCACATTCAAGAGTAAGGTTACAGAGGTCGTTGATATAGACTAGAAACAAGGTTGGACCAATTATACTGCCCTGCGGCACACCGTAGGCCACCGCAGCCTCATCACTCGTCCAATCAACAATTCTTACTCTCTGAGACCTGTTTACTAGGTAATCTTCAAACAGTTTGAGAGTAAGGCCACGCACTCCAATGTTTTCTAATTTTACCACAAGGTGAGGGATTGACACCGTGTCAAAAGCCTTGGCCAGATCAAGGAACACCGTCAGACACTTACTTCTTTCATCAAAGGTGGTTATAATAGAACTAACGAGATCATGGACAGCGTCATTGGTTGATTTGGCACGTCGAAAGCCGTACTGGGAAGTCGAAAGAAAATTGTTAGATTCTAGGTAATTAATCAGTCTTTCATTCATCACACGCTCTAGGATTTTAGAGAGCGTGGGTAAAATGGAAATAGGTCTGTAATTATTTACACAATTCTTCGCGTCGCTCTTATAAACTGGTTTGATAAGAGCCACTTTAAAAACAGACGGAAAAACTCCTGTTGATATGGAGAGATTTATTATATGGGTGATTGGAATAATAAGAGATGGCGCATATCTTTTGAGAATTTTAGTAGATACCAGATCTACTCCCACTGCACATTTGTCTTTGAAACCTCTAATAAGGTCAGCAATTTCCATTTCATCAACCGGAGCCATTACAAACGACGAAAGAGGAGAGTACGATGGCAGTGAGTTGGCATGACGAGTAATGAGATTGATGTTATTACTGGTGATGTTTTCTGCAAGTTTTCGACCTATATTTGCGAAAAAGCTGTTTACATTATCAACGCTTTTCTGAGGATCATTTGGCATAAGAAGTGAGGATGATCGATCGACTATTCTATTTGAACCACTAATTTTTTTATTGACCTGCCAAAGGTCTTTTTTATTGTCACGTGCCTTTTCAATCGCAAATTTTTCATATGACCTTTTGGCTTTTTTTAGGACAGATGTACAAAAATTCCTATAACGTTTATAAGTAGTCATGAGGATCTCATTTTTAGGGTCTCTTTTAGTTTTTTTTTATATAAGTTATCCCTATTCCTCATACAACGTAAAAGTCCTTTAGTTATCCAGGGTTTACTGATAAATTGCCGTTTAGGAATTTTTCTAAGGGCAGAGCTTTCTTTAATGGCCGTGCTTAAGTATCCTGTCAGAAGCCTTGCCACAAGGTTAGCATCATTGCAATTTAGGATAGGGCTAAAGTCCATATTTTGAATTATTTTATCCAGATTATTGAAATCAATATAATGAGACTGTTTATTTAGAGAAAATATTTTTGTGTTTAATTTAAGACTAGCAGCCACACAGACATGATCAGTGATGGAGGAATCAAAAATTACACATGTGGCATCTAGTTTTGACTTAATCATGACGTGGTCGAGACATGTGCGACCATGGGTTGGTACCGTATACCCGGCGAGCACGCAGTGACTAGGTAGAACATTCAAATAATCGTGACCGCGCCCATCAAGACCATTGGGCATTATGTCGATATTAACATCGCCGCAAAGTATAATATTCTTAAAATTACTAAGTTTTGAAAGTAACTCATCGATTGAACTAGTGAAATTACTTATGTTTGAATGGCTAGGTGGACGATACACACCAATGATACAGAAATCGTGATTTATTTTTAATATAAGACAATTGCAACCGTCCACCAAAGGCTCCTCAAAGATTCCATTTATGTGTTTATTGTGATATATAACAACGCCCTCGTTTTGAGTTTTATGATTGGTAGTAGTCGCATGTACATAGTTGTCAAGATCAGGAATACTTTTTGCAACAGATAGCCAACAGTCGGACAAAACTATCACGTCCCAGGCTACTTCAGACCTTTGTAGCAGGGTGTTGAAGTTAGGCATATTACAATTTATACTACGAATATTTTGTGTAATAATATTTAAAGTGCAATTGTTGGTTGAGATTTCGTTCCTTACATCGTCCACGTCGCAGATGACCACACGGGCAGGAGTCAAAGAATCCAGATCACGGCTTAAAGTATCAATATTTTGCATAATATTAATGATTCAAGTATATTAATTTTTTTCTCAATAATTTGTCACGGAAATAACGTGACAATTTTAACAACATAATATTTAGAAAACCGCGAACTGAAGCCCCCGTCCCCCTCCCGCTTTGCCTCTGTGTGTGTGTGTGTGTGAATGTTTGTATAAATTTGTATTATATGTATGTGTGGAAATGATTGAGATTTGTGTATACGTGATGAATGATTGTGTATAAGAACGGCTGTAATTTGAGTGATAAAAACTCGCTAAGCAAATTTTACGAAGTATGTGCCTCATTAAATCAGTGCCCGTCGGGTTGGTATGTGATATTCTGCGAGTCAGTACATAATATGAGAAGAGCGTATATTTTAGATAACTATTTACATGCATTATTAAAAAAGAACAAATTAAATTTATGGCTAAACTATTGACGCCATATAAATAACAATAATTAAAGTTATCCAACACAACATCTACTATTAACATAATTATTAACATGCCGCTTTCGAACAGTCACAATAAAAGACTATTTAATTGAGCTTCTTCTGTTATGAGGACTGGCGATCCTTCCTTCTCCTTCCTCACATACACCTTGCCAAATGATGTCCAGGCAGCAGTCAGTCTGTTTATCTTTACATTTTCCCGGGCTAGGTAGAACAACCGACTAGCTTTACTCGTTAGATACTCGGAAACGTATATTGTACGTGCGGTGCCAGCCAGTTTAAGATGCTGCGAGTGAAGTGCCGGTTCCTTTTTTTCACGTTTGTTCTTGTTAAATGACTTAAGATGGCGAATAAGATTTTCCTTCCGAACAGCAGTGGTAAAATCCACAACAATGGTATTCGACTTGTTGCGATAAATATCTCTTATCTCAGAATCATGGAGAGGGTTTTCAATGTTCACCGCCGAATTTACGTTTTTTATAATATTAATCAAACACCCCTTATCTTCGCCCTCCTGTTTAGGGAGATTACGAATTTCTAACGTAGTGCAGCGATTGTGTTTTTCCATCAAGTCGATTTTTTTTTCCAGAAAAGTAACCCTATTTTTGTACTCGCTATTTTCTTGTTCCAGTACATGCATTTTTGTTAACAACTGCTCATGTTGGCTAGATAAAACCTCAACCGATTTTTGTATACCCTGATTTTGAGACAATATAGTCAGCAAGGTGTTATTCAACAGTTCAAATTTGCTGTCCTGCTGTGCTCTTATCTCTACGAACATAGTTTTTATTTCATATCCAGATATTGTTTCATCAGTGATATTATCAAAGGTACGCTTCTGACGTTTCGATATATTAAAATAACTGTCTTCTAATGTAGTGTCATTAGGCTTATGAAGAGCGGAATCTGAGTTATAATGCAGATTACTATAGGTTTGTCCAGGTTTAATAAGTGTTGCGAGGCAGGCGGAGATCGTTGAATCGACATTTCGCTAGTTGTAGGCCTAAATGAGCCGACGGCAATCAATCAATATAGGAGGCGGGGCTTGGAGGGTGCGCCTGCGACGGCACCTGTTGCACGGGGAGGATGACAAAACTGCGCACGGATTGGTTGATAGTGAATAAAACGTAGGTTATTGAACTCACGCAATCTGGACGTATTTGTCTATGACGTTGTTGTTGTCTCCGTCCTTGACACTGAAGCCTTCACGATCATAAGCGGTCTTCTATCAAACTGTTTGAATTTTTATTTTAAGTATCAACAACTTCAACGGTGCACTCAGGGATCAACAGTAGCTGGGTAGTTCAACTATTTCTTACAGAACAGAAGTTATCCACTTTAGTGAGACCTCTGGTTTAATTTTATGCAGTGCGAGCGAGTAGGAAGTACACTCACGTTTTCCAGGTGCAAGCGAGTGAGAAGATGCTAGGACGTTCGTTGACCTCGGCTTGATGAATTGCACTTTTTGTTGTTTAAAATTTATCTTCAAACTGTGTTTACTCCACGAAATTATATGGAAACGAAGTAGTCAGAATTATGCAGTAGGAAGCTTACACACTTTAGCACACAATGGTACAATCTTATGGATAAAAATATTAACTATTTCTTTGATTCGATTTATTAACTGACGAGTGCACAAGAATACGTGTTGCCGTAAGCGAGGCCGCGGGCGGGGGCCAGCCAATAGGAGCGAAGCATCAGGGAAAAATGTTGCAAAAACGGGAACAAGAGCCTAAAAATTAAAAATGCTGCCGAAAGTCACTATTCCACGCGGACGACGTCGCGAGCACAGCTAGTTATAAAATAAAACAATAGCGTTGTTCTAATAAGTATTACGAATAAGTATACTTAATATCATAGACGTACTTAAAGAAATGGAAAAGATAATCGTGTAAATAGATACTGTTTAGGGGTGGTTTTGGTTTTTTTTCTAGCGAAAAATTTTTATAATTCTGCATTTTGGAAACAATAACATAATCATGCATAAAGAAGGGCATTTTAGAGTGTTCAACACCTTTATACAAATATTGCAAGCAAGTAATCTCAAAGGCTACTTTAAAAAAACAAAATTATTAACTAAATTTAAGCGATTTTTAATTTAAGGGAGACTAACACGAAATATTTTATGCTTAAAATTAGATTAGTTTGAAATGAGATTCGTTATTTTTAATAATTAAAAATTTCATTTCAGTCTACAGCTGTTGGTTATTTTAGAGTAGATTTGTTACATCATGATTGGAAGCGATTGAAGCGTTTAATTTTTTTTGGAATTTAAAGATATTGAAATTCGTGGTAATAATAATATTCGGATGTAAGATTTTCGCATTTAAGTAAGCAGTGTACCCATGGATAAGGACTACTTAAACAATAGAAATAGAAATAGAAATAGAAAAAATCTTTATTTGGTATAATTACACATACACATTCAAACCACAGGAACATCACTTTTGCATATATACCAAATTGGTTTCCGCTCAGCATAATATGTCCAGGTGTTTACCACGACACTTGTCTTCCGCGGATGCCATATTTAAATTAAAAATAAAATATTTAAAAAAGAAGTTTTATGTTTGTTTTGTGGTGCCATGACACTGTTTACATTTAATAAATACAGCTTTTAAATAGAATATTAAAAATTTTTAAAATTTTGTTAAATAGAATATAATACATACATTTATGAGTTTAGATAATTAATAATATATATAAGTATAAATATCAAATATAAATAAAATGTTATAAGTTCAAAACCTAAAAAAGAATATTATTTATACGAGTATATAATGTACCTAATACTGGGAATTCACGATTTCTGAACACTTAGAATATATTTTTTGTATTTAACTTTAAAAGTTATAGTTGTGGAATTCCCGATGGGGGGGTGGGATGTTATTCCAACAACTTGTCGCAGCGTATCTAAAACTACCTCGAAAAGCGGCTGTTTTATATTTGGGGCAAACTAAACGGTCAGGTACTCGTGCCCGCTCAGTAAACTTTAATTTACCATATAAATACTTTGATTTATAATAACACCGAAGAGTAGTGATGCAAAATGCAAGGTACGCCGAGATTCCATATTAAGCAAATCGTTTCTGTTCAATACTGTATAACAATATTCTAACTTGCAAAATATCAAGCTAAAATATTCATATACAGCGACTCTACAATACATGGTTACGCCATCCCAGCTGAAACAACAAGCCACCACGCTGACTTGTTCTACGAATCACGGCATATACACAGCAGATGTCATAAATTAGATGCTCCAAATGCTCACTGAATATTCATCATGCAAACATAATGATAACAGCAATAGGAGCTTCCGACTCCATTTGCAAAACCTATACATCTTTCGGCAGGTTTCCTTTGAATCGTATTTACTCGTGTGATGTCGGTTGCCTTACTGTCATATGGCATAACTGCATTGGCATAATAATCAGTTCGCCTTAGATGAATGAGAGCGCAGCGAGACCTATCATTCATCTAAGCAGTTCGCATATTTTTGATTTTCGTACTTACCATTGTCGTATGCCAGCTCACATATTTCGCAAAGAAGATAATCTTTCATAAAATGCTTAATCAATAAAGCATGTATTAAAATCAATACAAATAATTAAATATTCATTTAAAAATAAACTAAAAGAAATTTGGGTTTGTGCCCGTGCTTATTAATTATTATGGGTATACAAATTGTGGCTTTTATTTGTTATGTATGTTAATATTTTGCTAATTCAATATTTATGCTAATTAAAATAATTAGCGACATTCATAAGAGCTACTTGTAGCCTAAACTGAATAAATGATTTTTGAATTTGAATTTGAATTTGAATTCATTGTAGAAGCGTAAAAAACAAAAAAAAACCGGACAAATGCTAGTCGGACCGTTTTTTCCTTTTGAGGTACGGAACCCTAAAAGAGCATCAAAGTCAAACCATTTATTCAATATAAGCCTTAACAGGCATTCATTGACGTAAAAAATAATTAATAACAAATAACTTAATCAAAACTTTAGTCTTTAGTTCAGATTTTGGGACAATATTCAACCTAGAGTAGCTGGCAAGAACCTCAGGAGCATTTTTTTCGCCATCTTATCATAAAAATATTGATAATTACATAAAAAACTATGAAGAACATTGTCTTTACCTATCATTACTCTGTGATAAAAGCGTGAGATTATTTAATAGGTATAATCCCTATTTGAAATAAGCTAAGTATAAGCATGGACTAATTTTTCAATGGTTTGTCTCTCTTCACACAATCAAAATGTAATATATGTATTTGTGTGTCATAAACAAAACACTGAATATTCCAAAATTCCAAGCTTATACTCCCTCAGATCATTTGTAAGAGAGTGCATATAGGTATTCGTACGATTCATAGAACTGATGCTATTTTGATAACCTCAAGAAGGTTCTAAATAATCAGAAATATCAAATTCCATATTCGAATTGTGATAATAATGCAAAGCAATACCAACGTTACGCAGTGAATCCAATTTATACAGCCGCCATTTTGACGCGCTAGACACATGAGCACAATTCAATTTCGGTAATGTGAGCTATGAGCGAGTTCGTCTATCTGTATGTATGTATGTATACGGCTTGTTTCCTTCGCTTTGCTGAAGATGGCTGAAGCTAGATTTTTTCAAACATTAAGTATTACTTTTTTTTTCCTTTAATTGATGGCTTCGTGCGATCAGCACATTTAGCCAGTGACAAAGTAATTTTTCTTACAAGAATATATAAATAAACAATATTTACTTCCTGTATTTATTTATTTATTTATCTATTTGATAGGTACAAAAACAGATAACAAACTGTAACATTCAATTGGTCATACATTTACATTTTGAGTTCTTTCTAAATTTGTTAACTTTAAACAACTTTCTTTCTTAATTTTAAACAAGTTATTCCTAAAGCAATTAGCACTCTGTTGAAAAATATCGAGCTCAGTGCACACACTGTTATAGGCTTCGCACATACGATAAAGTGGGTTGTTTTGAGAAACATTATTGTTGGACAGTGGGACGTTGAACAAACGAGGGTTGCGAAACATACGTTTAGGGGTGCTTATATACAAATATTGGAGCAACTCATCACTCAAAGAACCATTTGCGATTTTATGTAATAAACAGAGATCTCGGATTTTACGTCTATTCTCTAAACTATAAAATTTAAAATGCTGAAGTTGATCGAGATAATCTGGAAGCTTACGCCTCAAGCCGAACTTACAACACTTTTGTCTCAAGAACTGCATTTGTACAGACTCAATTCTGTTGGTATCTATTTTATAAATTGGTAACCACACAGATGAACAGTATTCTAATTGGGTACGAACTAAAGAATTAAAAAGAATTATTAAAGATTTCTGTTCTCTAAAAGGTTTGGTTGTACGCATGATAAAACCAAGCATTCGTTTAGCCTTACGAACGACAGTCTCATATTGAAATTTAAAAGTTAATGTGGGATCATACCATACTCCCAAATCCTTTACCAATGTTACCTGGGTTAAGGCCGTCCCGTCGATAGAATATGGAAAAGTGATACACGTTTTCTTTCTTGTGAATGTGATGTAATGACATTTACTGATATTCAAGGACATACAATTAGTATGATGATGATGAATGATAATAGAAATGAGAAGTGTGAAATTATATACCCCCCAACCCCTCGAGTATCCCAGTAAAGATTTGGGGCTTTACTAAAGTCCTCGGGGCGGACTTCTTGAGAGAATTTGAAAAGTGACGTTGCACTCTTTTGTTTCATTTGCCAACACTCATGCACAGTCAATAATCCACCATTATTTACATTAATATTCGACATTACACAAATTTTAGAAAATAAACCAAAACCGCAGGCATGTCTCTTCATTTTCCCGCCAAGAAGTACGTATTACTATTCTAATAAAACTTAATTGTTGTTGTTGTTTTTTTTTATTTAATAAGAGTTTTCTTTGCGGGAAAGCAAAGTGTTATACTTAGTTTTTATTTTTTTATTTTATTTTTGTTTATTTTTTTTAAATTCTTGTATTTGGATTTTGTAAAGTAAAAAAAGTTGTAAGTTAAAGGTATCATATAACTAATCAAAAAAAATATTATAGCTCCATATTGTCAAAGTTTATCATTAAATTTAATCAATCACTAATTTAAAAAATAATAATAAATAAATAAGTAAACGTGCATTTTATCACAGGAAGTAGAACTTTTTCAAGCAAATATGATTTAAATTACGACATATATATAAATGTTACTTAACTGTTTGTATCTTACTAGTATTTTGTTAAAGCATTCTTGGAGCCATACAATTGGTAATCACGTGGTTATTGAACTACTTAAATCTTTAGAACAATAATAGCTTTAGTTATTGTTGTGAACTTAAATCCAATACACGTTTTTTTTTTTTTTTTTTTGAGAGAGACTGCTGGTTGCCGAGGGGCATTTCCAGCTTCACCGGGCTTGTTTTAGGGGCGGCGAGGTACGTAAAGGGTACCTCAAGCCGTGTTGAAACGAAACACCTTCAGAGGATTTCTAGAGGGGTACGGCATCGCACACTTAAAAGTGCGCGTCCCCGTGCCCTTCCAGAGTCTCCGAAGGGTTCGGATCGGATCGGGGAGCGGAACCACCCGAGGGCGCCTCTAAAGGCACGGACCTCGGCTCGGGTAGACCGGACCGTGGAGGAGGAGAGGAGGAGCTCCCAGGCACATGACTGTGCCTGGCATAGAGCGCGTGTGAACCGGTTCTTCGTACCCTTGTTCTACGAGTACGGTGTCTTGGGCCTAAAACAGTGTGCATGTTTAGTGTATTCTGTAAATGTGTGCTGTCATTTGGAGGAACGGGCGGGGGGGCATTCGCAACTGTAATTGCGTCGTCGGGCTCGGTCCAATACACGTGGTCTGAGTATGTAGTGAGGATTACTTCTTACAGTAAAAGCAATCTCAAGTAGATATTATGCAAGATACAATGCAAGAAATTCTTTTATTAAGCGTGCATGTAATTTATTTAATAATAGTGGTAATCTATCTGATATAGATGTGTTTGATTTTCCATTATTAGGTTAAATTTATATTTAGGACTTAATAGATTGTCTTGCCTATCAAAATAAGTCTTGGCACTAAGCTATAACATTTTCGTAAATGAATTGCTCTTTTATGTAATTAATGAAACTTTAAGTCTATTTATTATTATTAGTAACCATTTTTTTTGAGGAGCTCGATAGCGCAGTGGTTAACGCGCTCGATCTGCGAGTGCTGAGGTTAAGCAACTTTCGCAAAGGCCGGTCATCAGATGGGTGACCAAAAATTTATCATTGAGCCCTTCCGTGCTTTGGAAGGCACGTAAACCAGCAGTGGGGACATAAAATGAGCTGATGATGATCTGTGAGAGGTTTTCTACAATATGCATTGCTCAAACGCGTTTCCATGAAGCGTCCCCTCTGCAGTCCTTATTGTATGATCTAGTCTAGACTAGAGCTCTACCCTAGTGGAGAAATGATAATATCTTAGTAAGTAAGAAAGTAAACAGCCAATAATTGTCCCACAGCTGGGCAAAGGCCTTCATCGTTGAAATCAAGTCATCGCTACAATTTATGGGTAATGGCTTAATCACCACGCTTGCCAAGTGCGAGTTGGTGATCACAAGCCCGGGGTATGCATCGAAAAATGCGAAAATACATTTTGCCCGACCTGGGAATTGAACCCGGGACCTTCGGGTATCAGGCCGCTCTACCACTCGGCCACCGAGGCGCTCTTCGTAACCTTAATCTAAATGCCCCCGTTGGGCGATACTTCATTAACAGTCCTATCCAGTGCGGTATCAATACTCCGCAATGTTATCAGATCTCATACTTTTCTAATAACTTCTTCAACGCCTGCCTTTATTGGAAAAGTTGCGAACTGTCTATATTGACTTACCGAATCCTGGGATTAAAGGGTGGATCACACCTGCGTGAATGATAATTTAACCTACCCTGTGGTCTAGTGGTTAAGAACGTACAGATTTAGAGGTCCCGGGTTCGATTCCTAGTGGAGGGTAATGTTTGTGTACTCGGTTTGGTTGGTGGTAGGGCTTGTTTGTCCGCCTGGCTAGCTACCACCATCTTATCTACATATGTCACCATATCAATGTACCAGCTCATTCTTATGTCTCTATTACTGGGGTAAGCCTTCCATATAAATAAAAAAAATGTTTCTTAAACTCACACCAATTATCTAGCCCCAAGAAAAGCTTCCTTAAGAAACTCGAGAAATGGTTAACTAGACAACGGATAAACATACTTAATAAACCTACTTAAATACATTATTATACATAGGAAACACCCAGACCCGAAACAATATAGAAAAACAGGTATTTCTAAATTGATCCGACCGGGGATCGAACCCGGGACCTCAGAGATGGTGACACCATGAAAACCGGTGTTCAAGCCACTCGACCAAGGAGGTCGTCAATGGATAAAGAGAACGGATTATTAACCAACACGTGGGCCCAGTGCGGATTAATCCTACTAATATTATACTCTTTCACGTAAAAACTACTAAATGGATTTGGATGAAATTCGGCATACAGATAGTTTATAACCTGGATTAACACATAGAAAACTTTTATCCCGATATTCCCACGGGAACGGGAACCACGCGGGTGAAACCGCGAGCGGCCGCTAGTGGTTGATAATTTTTTGGTCAACCATCTTATGGCCGGCCTTGCCGTAAGTTGATTGACTTTAGCTATCGCAGAACGGGCGCGTTAACCGCTGCGCCATAGAAAAAAGTTGCAATAAATAATTTAAATCGCCTTCGTTCTTTTTTACGCAAAATGAGCTTACATTATTTATGGCCTTGCGTTTTGGGGCTAGGATTTAATTTAAACGCAATTATATATATTCGTAATCCGGGTGAAGTGCGCTTCCACGTTCGGCCTTATCATCACATAACATCAGGTGATATGATGGCCAAGTGCCGTACCCGTAGGATGTAAAAAAAAACTCTCAACATAGGTATACGGTTCGGAAAATATGAAAAGCTGAAAGCGTTACCTCTTTCTTTCGTACATTCTTTATTGGCTTAGATAAATGATTGTTCTCGCTAGATACCGCGCTACCTAAAAACCTAAAAACAATAGCTCCGTGAATGCGGCAACTTAATATTGTAGTGTGCGTAAGAACGGTGTCCTTCTTATTTCTTATAGTATTTAACACAGTTTACCTTACGCAAACTGGCATTTTACTTTGGTTTATAGACGAAAATTTAACAAAACATTCGGTACGCACACCTAACACACAGTTTGCAACGCGACTGACAGCAGGCGACTGACTCGGGTACGCCGACTTCGAAGTAGTATTTTTTGCCGCGTTTAACAAGTACGCCGGCGGTATCTAGTCGAGCGCGCGAGACCAATCATTTATCTAAGTTTATTTCATTATTTTCTCGGTCCGTCAGTTCGTTAGGAGATAAGATTGACACTGGCATGTATCCCGCCCTAGGTACTCATCAGTGACTTATTTTATTACCAGACAATGTTCGATACAATAATAATAATATTTCTGCAGAGTTCTTCTAGTTGGGTATTCCAAGTAGTAAACGATAAAGTTCTGTTATTTTGTAAGGAAGTTTTGTCGGCATTGCGAGCGGAATAATTAATTTAGAAGGCTCCCGTGAATAGCTTATGTGGTTGTTCACGGTGATAAGATGGCGCGGTGGCGATTGCGACGGCTGACGCGAAATATCAAAGTAAAAGTTTAGTTTTTTTTCAAATTTAATTAAATCAAATTTATTTATTCACTGTAAATAGAGTAGGTACAATGATGGTAGTTTATATATAGTTTGTCTATTTTACCAACGCAGAGCATGTGAATATGGATAACGGAACAAGAAACAAGAAAAAATAATATTTAATTATACGTTAATTTTCATGAAAATACAATTTATACATTAAAACATTTATAAGACAATCATTATTATTATAGAATAAAATTTGTATTATATAAACTTTACATTTTAGATATTCTTTTAACTGAATAGAAACATTTCATTGAAATGAAACAACTTTTACGGATCATCTCCCTGTGACCACGGACCCTGTAAAGGGTTCGAAACGTCAGGATCACATTAAATAAGTAATGTGTAAAATAAACGCGAGTAGATCCGTAAAAGTTGTTTCATTTCAATGTGTAGTGTTCGCGTAAACTTTAGAATACAATATGAGAAACATTTCATTTTAAGCCAGTCAAACAGCTTTCTCTTAAATAGAATAAAATTAAGCTCGGTTATTCGGTGCGGCAACTTATAGAATTTAGAATTTTTATAGAATTTTGACAAAACTGGGATAACAATAAGTGTTTCTTAAATTTCAGTAAACTCTCCAAAAAATAATACAAAAAAATCTGCCACAGCCCTAGTCACCGCTCGTCCACCCTGGACACGGCCTACTTCTCATAATGAATAGTTAAACGCGAAAATTTGGGGATTCCAGCGGCTCTCGCCGCGGGCGTGCGGTTTTGCTGCGATCGCAAAAGCCAGGTTAATTTTGGCGTACAGTACTCGGAGGGGGGTACATTTTTTTTGAGACATTGCTGATTGCCTCAAACGGCAAGGGTTCCTCAAGCCGTGTGAAACGATTCACCTTCGGAGGTTTTCTAGAGGGAACGGCATCACGCATTAGTGCGTGTCCCGTGCCCTACTAGATTCTTCGAAGGGTTCGGACCGGATCGGGGAGGGGTGACTGATGATTGGATCGGTGCGGTCTTGGATAGACCATAACGATGGCTTAGTTCACAATTGCACTAACTACAGATTTGTCAATTTGTCGATTTACAAATCTAAAGGTCATTAGTACTTATTGACATTCATCAAACTTTTTTATCACAACTGTGACCCTATGTTTATCATAGAAAGAGATGGACTAGCGGTATTTCAATACGCGCAACCGAAAGAGCATGATATTTAGTGTATTTGGCACTTAAAAAGCGAAAATTTAAAAATTTGTAGTTAGTGCAATTGTGAACTAAGCCATCGATAAGGTGGTGACGCTTTTCTTTCGGCTTACACAGACGTGTGTTTACACTTGACCTTCATTTCTTCTTCCTCACCTGATGTTAAGAATAGAATAGAATTGAATAAAAAAAAATATTAAAACAATTGGTGAATTGGTTTTTCATTAATTTAATAGATGTTGTTGTGGTGCTATATGTTTTTGGTGTTTATGGTATTTATGATATAACTAAGTTTTCTTTTGCCTTTAGACTTTTAGACTTTTATTTTTGTAATAATTTTAATTTAGTTAGTTTAATTGCTGGTTTTTGTATCCGTCATTTATATGCCTAAGTATTTTCAAAAATTGTTTCAATTTATGGTACTATAGGTCTTTTCGGATTAAGTGTCTCATGTAATTGTTCTTATATGTCTGTTTGTTACCTAAATAAATAGATAAATAAATAAAATAAATTGAATATAATGTTTTATTTGCTAAGAATATGGTTGATATTACAAGAAGTTGGTCATATTTTTATAGTTTCACATATTCTGCCATAAGTGATGATGAGGCTATAGATGGAAGCGCACTTCACCCGCAATCCTCAACTACTGACGCACTGGCTATCTTTATCTCTAGCTGCTGGAACACAACAATGCTGCATGGTTACAAACATTGATGTTAAGGATAAATTTTTAGATAAGATGGTGGTAGCTAGCCAGGTGGACTGACAAGCCTTACATCAACCAAACCGAGTACACAAACATGTACGCTGGGAATCGAACCCGGGACCTCTACAGACCACAGAGACGTCAGGTCATGGCTGTTTTTGCCATTATCAGTGTTAAATAAGAAGGGAGCTCAGTCCAACGAGGGTCGTAATTTTTTTTTTGATGTAATTTTTTATTATATTCTGCATTAGTTTATTAATTATTACGTTTATAGATAACTTATAATATGGTTTGCATTTTTACAGTTTTATGTCAACGTCTGCAAATTTTACGTTTTCACCCGTTTTACGTTTTTACGTTACGTTATTTTACGTTTTTTTAGAGCGTTCTAAAAGTCTAACCGAAGTTTGGTCAACAAGTCCTTTGACTTGTTGTAGTTTTAAACTATAAGCATTTCCAAATATATTTTGTTCAACTTAACTATCAAACCAGTTCGTTTGGGTAAGCCTCCAACGCGAGAGATCCGACAACCAAGGAAAATAACGTCATGTGACGTACAAATACCCGTTTAACGCTCTACTACGAGCAATTTAATTCTTATCTTTAATTAACAGTCGTGAATAATCTCGCTTTCAAATCGCTTCATTGGACTAATAGAGTCTAAGCTTAATTAATGACTTAACTAATCGGGCGTAGATACGTATTGTAACGTATATCAAGATAAATTGATGTTTATTTATAACTTTAAGTATATGAGTATATTGCGGCCCTTTCGCCAATTAGATCGTTGTAACACAAGAGGCCTGTATTGTTTTACCAAATCATAAACCACTTCAGCGGTTTAGTTGTTAAGACCACTGGTTTAGACCCAGAGGTCCCGGGTTCGATTCCCAGCGGGGGGTACATGTTTGTGTACTCGGTTTGGTTGGTGGTAAGACTTTTTTGTCCGCCTGGCTAGTTACCACCATCTTATCTACATATGTCGCCATAACATCAATGTTTGTAGCATTGTTGTGTTCCGGCAGCTAGAGATAAGATAGCCAGTGTCTCACTAGTTGAGGAATCCGGGTGAAGTGCGCTTCCACCAATTGGCTTTATCATCACATAACATCAAGTGAGGTCAAGGCGCTGTGCTTACCCGTAAAATATTTAAAAAAAATGTATAATCAAACCTTGTCTTGACAAAGGGGCCTGAGTTTGATTCCCAACGAAGAGTAAATGATTGTACTCAAATAATAAAAGAAATAAACTTTCCTACACTTACACCAATTATCTAGCCCAAGAGAAGCTTCGTTATGAAACTCGTTAAAATGGTTACTAGACAACGGATAAACATACTTAAAATACTTAAATACATACTTATTATACATAGAAAACACCCAGACCCGAGACAATTTAGAAAAACAATAATTTCTAAATTGACCCGACCGGGGATCGAACCCGGGACCTCAGAGATGGCGACACCATGAAAACCGGTGTGCAAACCACTCGACCAAGGAGTTCGGCAACTCAACTCAACTCAATTTGGTTGATGGTAGCAGGTAGAGCTTGTACTGAGTCCGCCTAGCTACTACCATCTTATTTAGGTCGTCGTAACATCAATCTTAAGAGCGTTTACGCCGCACACTAGCGCCACTAATGAAAAAATAAACATATCTAGTAATTAGAGATAGAAAATCAAATTATGCTCAACAAACTATCTGAATGAAGTAATTTAGCATTTTTACGTCACCTAATGAACACCTCACATGTTATGGTTTGGTTAAATATGGCGTTATAGTTAAAAGTGGCCGTAACGTCTTATTTAACTAAACCATAATATATGATTTTGTATCTCTAATTACTAGATATGTTTATTTTTTCATTAGTGGCTCTTAATATTTTTGTCGTGTTCCGACAGTTAGAAATAAGATAGCCAGTTCCTCAGTAATTTAGGACTCCGAATGAATTGCGCTTCAACCTTCGACCTTATCGTCACTTAATAACCCTAGGCACCATTTTGAGTACCCGACGTTTCGACCAAGTTACCGCGATTACGAGTCGACTTAAAAAAGGTGTAAATACAAAATTCTTCCAAAAACTTTCTGAACATTTTATCGTAATTAAAGCTCAAAAACACAAATGTTGAAAAATTTTTCCACGAGCAGGGTTTGAACCTGCACCCTTCTGACATACCGGGTCAGGTGCTCTTCCAATTGGAAAAATTTTTTCAACATTTGTGTTTTTGTAATTTGTTCGCAACAAAATTTGCGTTAAAAATTATATAAACATTTGTAATTAAAGCTAACAATCTATTGAAAAGAAAAAGGGGGAAAAGAGAACGTCAAAAGCACACCGCCAAAAGATCGTTATTAAAGTGTAATAAAAAGAAATACGAGTCTCACAATAATTAACTGGCAAGGAACTAATTATAAGCGCCACGAAACTTTTTAATCCAGTTAAGATTATCTTCGGAAGTTTTTCTACGTGGCAACACGTAGCCCGAAGTTTCGGAAACATTTTTTGGCCGATACTTCTTTTTTTTTTAATAAGGTCTTTTACGTGAAGTAAATAATCTTTGGTGAAATGTACAGTAATTAGATTAGTCTATACTATCCCACTGCTGGGCAAAGGCCTCTATCATTGAAATCAAGTCATAACTACCATTGATGGGTAATGGTTTAATCACCACGCTTGACAAATACGGTTTGGTGATCACAAACCCGGTTGATGCATTGAATCTATTTTCATGACATATTGTAAAAAGGCTTAATACTATTCTAGTCTAGAGAGTAGCCTATAATAGGGTTAGGGTGTAGCAAAGGGAGTCCGAGACATAGCCGATTTTTCGATCATGTTTTGTATGGAGCTAGGACTTTTTCACTTTTTGCTATAGGTCGCGTGATAGGTTATTTTTTTTATTAGACAACAGAAATCTAGGTCCATACAAATTTTTTTTTAAAAATTAAAAATCAAAAAAATTCAATCTCGTTTCGTTAGCTATGTTTGTTGGCATTTCGTGAAAAAAAATGTGTTATTCTTTGGGGGCCCCCTTTTCTACACCCGGACCTTTAACAGTCCATAGTTTCAAAGTGTACACAACATTCAACAGAATATTTAATAATAATTCACGTTTTAAACGATACATAATGGTACTTATCAGTAAATAAATAGGGTATGATATAGCATTTTCCATTATTTTAACGCTGTGAGAGAGAAAAGAAACGCCGTTGCTGAGTTTTTTGCCGGTTCTTCACAGTACCCGTCCCCTGCGTAGACTTACGAACCGATGGATAGTGACATTCACAAAAGCTACATGCAGTCTAAACTGAATAAATAAATAATAAATGTTTCCCACACTCACGCCTATTATCTTCATCATCATCATCATCTCAGCCAAAAGACGTCCACTGCTGGACAAAGGCCTCCCCCAAGGATCTCCACAACGACCGGTTTTGTGCCTATTATCTAGCCCCAAGAAAAGCTTCCTTAAGAAACTAGAGAAATTGTTAACTAGACAACGGATAAACATACTCAATATACTTAAATACATACTTATTATACATAGGAAACACCCAGACCCGAAACAATTTAGAAAAACAGGTATTTCTAAATTGATCCGAGCGGGGATCGAACCCGGGACCTCAGAGATGGCGACACCATGAAAACCGGTGTGCAAGCCAGTCGACCAAGGAGGTCGTCAAAATAGTTTTGAATTTTGAGTAAAATATAGCAATTTTTAAAGTGATAAACCAAACCAAACTATGGCGCTTTACTCAGAATCTATAGCGGGAATCAAGACATTTTAGCTGATCAACACCATCTTACACAGTTTTTTTATACAATAGCGCCGACCCTTTTTCTGTCCTTTACCATGTGTTTCTAATATTAAAAACAGTAAGCCCAAAACATCGCCATTATGAATTGCGAGCACGTCCGACTTCTACTACGGTTTGAATAATAAATGGGCCTTTTTGTGGTACGCTAGACTTCGGCGCGGCGTTTAATACACTCATAGGTTACAGTCGCAGTTGGTGGTGAAACAGTATGTATTATATGTATTTACATATAAATTAGACTAGCTGACCCAGCGGACTTCATACCGCTTTGACAGTTTCCATGACAACTAAACAAACCAATCATTTTGTATTGGAAAATTCAATTGTCGTTTTTACTATTTTCCGATAGGTACTTGTTATTTATGTTTCTCACCATTTAAACCTTCCCTAAACTTCCACACATATTTCAAAATCAAAATTAACCAAAGCGGTCCAGCTATTCTCGAGTTTTAGCGATACAAACGAACAGCAATTGATTTTTATATATATATAGATAAATGTTTAGTTTATTGTTATATCTTTTAATTTTTTTCTTTATTTAAGTAAGTAGGGTAATGGCTCCAGTATTCGACACTTCAAGCCCAATGTTCGACACAGTTTTCGTCGCCAAAAAATAACATAGGTAGGTACCTACTTAGTTTTTCATAAAAAAATTACGGGATTACAGATAAGAAGCAGGTGGTTTCTATTCATTCGTTGTTAAAGATTAAAATCAGTTGCTGAACCCTATTTTTAATGTTTAAAATAAATAAAGGCCTCTATTGAAATAATAATGTAAGTTTAGGGTTTTAGGTATTAGGGTAAAGCTACCAAAGAGTACGCACTACCAAAGAGAACGTATTTCTATACGCAATTCAATTTTTCCTAATGGCAAACACATATTGACTGACATACTGACTCCATGCACACGTTATGTCACAGGCAAGTAGTTGCTAACAAATTTAATATTATAGCATATTAGTAACACTGAGGTACTCTTTGGTAGTGCGAGCTCTTTGGTGGTTTTATTATACGAACAAAGAAAAAAAAACAATTGTTTATGTATATTTATTAATAAACGTTCTAATTGGACATTGTCTTCTTTAAAAGACGTGGCGTGTGGAGCACGAAATTGTTTGTCTTCTATACATGTCCGTGGCGCTCAAAAGGTTAATAAAGAAAAATTGCAACTTATTTTTTATATTTTTGTTTACTTATATAAATGTTGTCTAATGTAAAATTTTGTTTTTTGTTAGACCCATTATAATCTATGGTAATAACATTGAGTGCAATATAAATATTTTGGGAAACAAACAATATTAATAATATAAAACATTTTATTTGATTTCAATATAAATATTAAATATAAGACTTAATTCACTGCACGAATTTTCACTATGACCAAGATGACATGACCCGGATCATTCGGCTAGCGTCCGGATGAATTGGTCAATGTCCGGATTTTATGTGCATTCGCCGGACCTCGCCCGGATTTTACAATAGAAAGAATGGTGGCTCTATAAAAGAGTTGATCGTGTTTCATTTATCACCGTGTTTCATTTATCAAACAGCTTTGTTCTCGAATCAAAAATAGATGCCACAAAGAAGGCGAATAAGCCATTTTTAATTTAAAAGCTTTTCTTTTTTTTAATTTATTAAACCAATAAGTCTATTTTAGTGAAACTATCTATGCAGGAAACACAGAGCTGTTGACAGTTTTCAGAAAACATTTAGAAAAAATATTTGATCAACTGTTTTTATGCGATTAAAAACGTTCAATTCGTTGAGTGAGGATGAGTTATGCTGCGATGTTTTTACGCTGCACCAGTTGTCTTCGGGTCTGGACTTCATTTCCACTTAACATCAGGTGGAGAGTAGTCATAATGTACGCCAAAAATTAAAAAACAAAAAAATAATGGCCTTTGAATCGCATAAATTCAGGTAAACTATTTTTTTAGCGTACCACACTATACCCGACCTGGAACTTTAACTCAGGACCTCCAGATATTAAGCCAAGCAGTTTGCCTTTTAGCCACCGAGATTCTATAAATGACTTAAAAATCATGAGGTGTTAGTAAAAAGTAAACATAACGAAAAAATACTGAAAGCAACATTTCTCATCGTCAAGGATTAAAGGCTTGCAAAAATAGAATAAATATACCCATGAATCTTAATTAAAGCTGAACCATTTATACAAGAAGTCGGCAAAGGCATTTTTTTTTTAAATTTGAAAAAAAGGAATCGAGTATAAATTCCCGCATAATTACAATATGATTAATAGAGAGTTCGCTGGAACTCTCGCTTTGCGAATGAATACTTTTTTACGAAACCCTTCTCCAAAGGGTAAATAGGTATTTAATTAATATCAAATTCAACTGTTTTATTAATTTACAAAGCTCCGCCCACTCCTTTCTTTGAATTATGGCAGATTTACTTATGTGACGTGAAGATGTTGATATTACAAATTTGAATAATTAATCGCTTCGCTCTGAGCTCAGGTGGGTTTTCGCTTTCGTTAATACACAATGGTAATTATAAAAGACTCCACTTCAGCAAATTAAGCAACCTATTAAGATTGTGAGAAGTATGTGGAGTAATAATAAGCTTCTCAGCCAAGTAAGATTTTAAGTAAATTAGAGTAAAGTGATAAATATATCTAATATACTATCCCCACTGCTGGGCAAAGGCCTAGGATGGTGGTAGCTAGCCAGGCCGACTTAAAACAAGCCCTACCACCAACCAAACATTTACCACTCGCTGGGAATCAGACCCGGGACTTCTGGGTCTAAGACCAGAGGCTTTAACTACTATGCCACAGAGGTTTCAGGTGTACATTTTATAATCTGTGAACGTTACAGAGTTTCAGTCAGGTGTGTGGCGGTGGCGCGGCGTCGCGTTACTTTTACAAATGTCACTAGATATGATGACAAATGGGCTTTTAGAATACAAGTTTGTGCAGCCCGAATACAATAAATTGTTTCAAAGGGACAGTTGCGAAGTTTAGTTCGTAACACGGAACGTAGTTGACAATACAGTTTATTATTTATCGGTATACTATTACCTTTTAGCCTACAACCTCTCTCGTCTAGTGGTTAGATTATTTATCTTAAGATTCTACATTATAGCTTCATGATTATAACTTAGAACGGTTTTTTAATGTTACTAAGCCGGCAAACCTTTTTGATACATCCTTAACCTAACTCATTTTTTTATGTGTAGTACTTTCCGCTCGCTTTCTATATACATAATTTGTGGGAGTGATTTTTGAAATGTGACGGAAGTAAGTGTAACAGTGTGACAGGAAGTCGAGGAAGCGCGCAAGAGCACGCCATTTTGTAAATTTAAAATCGATATTATGAACATAACATATTATTATTACTATTGGTCGCCCAGTAGTCGAAATTCGACCGTAATTTTATTAAGGCTGCAAGGATTGTATCCTAAGCAATAAAAAATTAAAAAAGATAGAATGTGAGTTTGGATTTGCTTTGACAGATTTCGGCCGCTCCTCTTTCATTTTTGAAATTTTTGAAAAGATTATTTAAACGTGTGTGTCATACCTTGCCCCAAGAAAGAACCAAGAAACTTCTGTAACCTGAACAGTGGCATTACAAGTTTTGTCTTATTTCTAGTATAATTGACGAATATGGAAACTGGCGAGTTCATGAAACTGGCTAATTAGGGAAACTGACGAGTGATAACCCGACCCATTAAAATTGTGTACTTCACCGTGTTTAGTAAAGGAGATAATGCTGCAACGTTCAAAAACTATACAATTATAAATATCTCAATATAACTGTCAGGACACCAAACTCCTTAAAAAGATTTCTTATGGAAGTTCGTGATCCTGGTTTATAGATTGTTCTTATTGCTCGTTTCTGTAAAATGAGTATAGTTTCAATATCAGCCGCTGTTCCCCACAGTAGAACGCCATACGACATGACACTATGAAAATAACTAAAATAAACTGTTCTAGCAGTTTCAACGTCTGTTAACTGCATAATTTTTCTAATGGCATAAGCAGCAGAACTGAGTTTACCGGCCAATTTCGATATATGAGGATTCCATAGAAGTTTTGAATCAAGGGTTATGCCTAAAAAGACTGTAGAATCTACCAAATCTAATTGATCACCGTTTATTCTAATATCAGTTGGTTCATTTCTGACATTTGGTATTATAAATTTAATACATTTTGTTTTCTTAGCGTTAAGCTATAAATTATTAATATAAACCAACGGAGTACCTCTGAAAGAGCTTTATTTACATTTTCATAATTAGTCCTACACCTAGTTACTTTAAAAATGAGTGAAGTATCATCTGCAAATAATACAATTTCACAGAAGTTCTCTACAAAGAATGGCAAGTAATTAATTTAAATCAAGAATAGAAAAGGACCAAGAATCAACCCTTGTGGAACTCCCATTTTACATGAGAACCATGATTTAGTACCATTTATATAGACAGTTTGTGTTCTAGAGCTGAGATATGACTGTATTAAATTTAGTGCAAAATCTTTGAGACTGTACTAATGTAGAATCAACACTAGAGTCCGGTGCTCAACGCAATCGAAAGTAAGGTAAGAGTATTACGTCATCATCATATCGTTTTACGTCCCCACTGCTGGGGCACGAGCCTTCCCTATGGATGGGTAGGGATAACGAGCCTTAAACCACCACGCGGGCCAAGTGCGGATTGATGGTTGTTAATGCAGCCGGCAGTCGACTCAATCGAGTCGAATGCAGTCGACTGCCAATGCAGCCGGGACCAACGGCTTTACGTGCTCTCCGAAGCACGGAGAAGCTCAAGATGATACATTTTTGGTCACCCATGCGATGACCAGCCTTTGCGAAAGTTGCTTAGCCTCAGCACTCGCAGACCGGGCGCGTAAACCACTGCGCCATCGAGCACTTCAGTATTAAATATTCTGCTTTAAAGTAAGGCAGCTTAACTATCACTAACCGAGTTAAATAACCAAGAGTAAATTCCTTTTCCAAAAGAGAAACATTTGTAAACTAAGCTCGCTGCGTTATTCATAAGAAACGTATATTTTTCCCGCCACATTATCTTTTTTTCTCTGTGGAACTGACATTCGTTCAGGAACTCTGAATAATTCAACGCGTTGCATTTTGTAATAACACTGCTACTGCATGCTGCATTCATGGCTCTTTGGTTTTAGAAGATTGAATGTAAGGAGTATTTATTGATTGTATTAACTTTTTCTTTTTTACTTTTAATACGAGTAATCTATGATGAAACGAGCTTACGCATTTAATTTTATTCTTTTGATGTTTTAATTACTGTTTTCTTTTGAATTCAAATGAAATTATACATTTATTTTGTTATTGTTTTTACCACATTCAATTAAGTTGTTCTTTTGATATTCTAATTAATGTTTTCTTTGGAGTTTTAATTAAGAGCGTTTACGCCGCACACTAGCGCCACTAATGAAAAAATAAACATATCTAGTAATTAGAGATAGAAAATCAAATTATGCTCAACAAACTATTTGAATGAAGTAATTTAGCATTTTTACGTCACCTAATTAACACCTCACATATTATGCTTTAGTTAAATAAGACGTTACGGCCACTTTTAACTATAACGTCTTATTTAACTAAACCATAACATGTCAGGTGTTCATTAGGTGACGTAAAAATGCTAAATTACTTCATTCAGATAGTTTGTTGAGCATAATTTGATTTTCTATCTCTAATTACTAGATATGTTTTTTTTTTCATTGGCGGCGCTAGTGTGCGGCGTAAACGCTCTTAAAATACATTTTACTTATTTAGGTTCTTTTCAAACCTATTATTCGTTGTTTTTTTTCTCGTCGCTATAACAACGATATTAGTAACATATTTTACAAGATCCTTAGTTGTAGTGGATTCCGGTAAAATGCGATTATCCATTTCATATTTATTTAATACCATTACTTTCTCATCAAGTGAGATAAGGTCCAAACGCTTCCCTGTCGTAGTAATTTATTAATTCGATAATGTCTTATTATTTCATAAATTCAATTTATAATTATCTATAAAATTACTAATTTGTCAGATAACAGTCGATACATGGTTACCAAAAAAATTTAAACGTATATATACCATGTAAACTACGTTAGACATTTTATTTAATAATTATATTATAACCTTGATCCACAGCTTGAACCTTGAACCTCATAATAGTACTATCATAATAGTATTTCTTCATGTAGTTCTTAATCAAAGGTTTCGATTCAAAACTGATACGAACCTCTTTTTAACTTATACAAATTCTATTTTCTTTCTTTTTTAACACAAAAGAGGTAGACTGTAAAGCTTACAATCTCAATATTCTAAAAGCTGGCAATATTACGCCTCGGGGATGTATGTACGAGAAAAAAAGAATTTTCGCAGTCATACCATTTTCGGGGTAACGCTCAAGTAAATTCAATTTTGCACTCCTTTCAAGAGTACTTTCATTTCTGGAGATAATTTCGCTCGCATTTTAAACAGTGCCTGCTGCATTTCTACTATATAGGTATGGCTTAATTATAAAAGGTGAATGAATAAAGTACAGACATTTTCAGGCCTGGCTTGTAATCCATTCAAGAACACTACAAACGCAAACCAATTTTTTTTATATCGATGAGTTGGTAAGTGACTCAACTCTGTACTTGATGGTAAGTAGAAGGTCATTCGATAAGTGTGGGTTTGTGTACTGTAAAGACCGGACGGGGCCTTTACTTATTTATTCTAATGGGGGCGTAAATTAAAACGAATAGAGGATTTACTTTATATATTGGTAATTATAAGAAGTTATTAATTCAATCAATTAATAGATCTTGACACCGCCGCTGTTGACGCGCAAGTTGAAGTTCTTTTCTTCTTTTCACCGCGTGTCGTCTTATTTACGTCCAAAATCAGAACGCGACGGCTGCCAGTAGGCTCACCCCACAAAGCAGTCCCGATCACTACAGTACCTACTGCAGCAGTTCACAAACCCATTCGGGATGACTGATGGTGAATTGTTGATTAGACTGTTTTCTAAAGCTTCTGTCAACGTTAAAAAATGAAATGCTTTTTTTCAAATTATATAATTGCGTTTAGATTAAATCCTACCCCTAACACGCAAGGCCACAAAATACTGTAAGCTCATTTTGCTTAAAACAGAACGAAGCCGATATAAATAATTGATTGCGAGCTTTTTTAATGTTTTAAGGAACTATGTGGCGCAGCGGTTAACGCACCCGGTCTGCGATTGCTAAAGTTAAGCAGCTTTCGCAAAGGCCGGTCATCGGATGGGTGACCAGAAAATGATCATATCGAGCTCTTCTGTGCTCCGGAAGGCACGTAAAGCCGATGATCCCGGCTGCAATTCGCAGTCGTTAACAATCACTGATACCGCACTGGGCCCGCGTGGTGGTGTATGACACGTTCTCCTTATTCATATATAGGGAAGGTTCGTGCCCAGCAGTGGGGATATAAAAATGAGCTGGTGATGTTATGATACAAGTTACATATTAATTATGAGACGACTATCAACTCAGTATCCACTAGCCCACGGACCCTGTGAAAGGTTCCAACGTCAGAATTAAATATTAATGTTAAAATAAACGCGAGTCGATTCGTTAAATAGGTAGTATTTTATATTAGGTTATTGATTCTCGAGTAAAATAATTCATCAATATTTTTGTATAATATCTTCGCTATCCTGCAGATTATTTGAAAGGTCACTAACATCTGCGAATTCGTTGCGAAAGTGGCGTATGAATGAAAAAACAAACTGGATATGACAGTTTGATGTTCCCCGTATATTCGGTAACTTTTTTCGTTATTTTCCCTTAATATGTAGCTTTGTGCGTTTAGCACATTTAGGTAATGTCAAAGTTGTAAAGATATTACGTAGAATAGTTTTCTTATAACAAAAGTTTTGATGAAATGTATAATAAAAAAATGTTAGGACGATTCAAAAGCTTATTTTATTAAAGATTATTTTAATACAAAATTTAGAGTTTGAAAATTATTGACTTTGACTTTGAAAAAATATTTATTGTATTGACACCTCTTCAGTAAAAATGTGTAGCCTCACCAACACTTACGCACGTTCACGAACACATAACGGTTTCTAATCCACTATTATTCGACAAAAACACATTTTTTTTAACGCAGACATGACTTTTCACTTTCCCGCCAAGAACCGGTAACTTACTTTTTTCCTTTAGTTGATGACTTCGTGCGCTTGGCACTTATGGCCAGTTTCAAAGTAATTTTTCTTACAAGTTATACATAAATAACCCAACCTATTGAGTATCAGTAAAGATGCGGGGCTTTACTGAGACCTCACGCGGACTTCTTGAGAGAATTTGAAATCATTTGCAAACACTCATATACATTCACGAACACTTAACGATTAAAAATCCACCGTTATATCACACTAATATTCGACATAACACAATTTTTAGAAAAATAAATCAAAAAACCCGACTGCTAAAACAATAATAATAATAATAATATCTGCAGCCCTGACCACCGGTAGTTTGGGCCCTGCCTCGCTGCTGGCGGTACTCTAGGATTAGGTTTTTATAATGTTTTATTGCTTTTATATTAAAATATTGTAAAAATCTAGTTTTAAGGAAAAAAATGAATAAAGAGTATAATAATAAACACTTTATTTGCACACTAAGAAATAAACAGTTACAAAACAGGACAATAGACAGAGAAGAGAGTACAAGAAGGCGGCCTTATTGCTTTATAGCAATCTCTTCCAGGCAACCTTGGGTGAAGAGTAAAACAATACCCAAACAAACAAACAAACATCTAAGTACATAAAAATTAACTGCAAAAAAAACAAGCTCTACGATCCCAGAATTCAATTTGAGCAATGTTGAATGCAATGTGAAATATTTTTAAATACATTGAATATTGATGGTTGTCGCAGACGGGGACAATCAACAGCCAAGCGGCCGTGGCTAGCTCAATCAAATTCACACTCTCTTTGGTTGGTTTATTTCAACTTTTTAGTTATGTAAAGTAAATAACCAAGCATTTCAAAACCTACACAAAATAATTATATAAAACGCCTTACTCTTTTAAATAGCAAAGTCATAGGCGTAAAAACGAAACTCTTGACGTCTAGTACTTTTGATGACAAGTTCTTTGAGTGTATTTGAACATGGGAATAAATCTGCTAATATTCTCGAAAACAAAACACCATAAAACATTGCTGTACCATAATGAAAATTATTAACTACATCTACGTCCATAGAAAAATTGGTCATATCTTTTAAATTCCGTAGACGTTGTAGTTCGTTTAAAGAATTTTGATCGTCTGGTCGATCTAACAGTTTTTGGGGTCAAGACTACTAATAGCTAACCCAGCCAAAGTTTTTATTTTTATGTTTTTTTTTAAATATTTTTTTATAGCCTATCACCCCCACAGTCAAAACAATTCTAACGACACCTCATATGTTAAAATCCACCATGCCGTTTGCGCTGTAGGGCGTGTCAAAGAAACAGACATACACACATACATACATACACTCGAAAATCTTAACCCTCCTTCTGACGCAGTCGGGTAAAAATTAAATAAATCCGCAGACATGACTCTTCACTTTCCCGCCAAGAACCGGTTAGGCAACTTACTAGTAAACTCAGCTTGTAATTAAAAAAAGTACAATTCGTCAACAAAAAAAACCGTACTCGATTATATGCCACGTATTTCTTGATTCTTATAAAAAATCTTGATATTCTCTCTCAATAATTCTTCATTACGTTATCCCTTCGTGTTTTCGTAGCCTAATAATTTATGAAGGCCAATTTCCTGCTGATATTAATGTTCGACAACTTGAGAGATAAATAATCTCTAATTTCCTTTAACACATAGATAAACAAATAATTTGCATTTCTGCGTTTTGCGGTTTTATAACAATTTATTGTAATACACCTATAAAAATGGCATATTATCAGCCTGTTTATTATGTCCCACTGTTGTCAAACTATTGGGCTAAGACCTTACCTTTTAATAGCACATGGAGAACCGGAAAAGCCGGTATCGGCCCGGCTCGAGATACCTCAAATTTGATCACCCGTCCGGTGAACTAGCATTGCGAAGGTTGCTTAACTTGTAAAAACGTAAGGTTTTTTTTTAAATTAGATTAACGTGAATTTGTATGGCCTGGCAACAAACGAGGTGGATTAAGATTGTGCCATACAGATTATAGTTTTTATTAACATGATCATATTATGGTACATAAAACTTATTATGTTCTAACTAGCTATTGCTTATATTCGTTTATTCTTTTAAAAAAACAGTCACTATGCACCTAGTAGGTACTTTGTGATCAACCACTAAACAATGTTTGTCATAGTTAAGATTACATCCGTGAAGTAGCAGATGCCTGCAAATTAACGTCTGGAAAAGCCGTCTTCATTACTCTCCAAGTATCCTCCAGAATATCGACGTAAAACCTTAATATCCTAAGTGTCTCTTAAATTTAAGCGTTGGCACCATTAACAGGTGACCGTTTTGCGAATTCTCAATGGCTTTTAATGTTTCCTTAAGATAAGCATTTAACTTTTACGCAGAAATGGTAGCGTAAGATCATTTCTGTTTTAGAACAGTTTATCATTAACTTGTGGTCCCTAACCATAATTAATAACCATAATTATAAATATAGCTTACCAAATTTTTAACTGAGCATTTATATTTGTAAAAATATTAAGATCGGATGTTGATGGCTTAATTGTTGACGTAATTGACGTAAATAAGGCTGCTTTGGCTTACAAAATAAGAGTAGATTGTGTTGATAAGTTTGCATGGGTTGGATAGAGCCACGATAGCGTAATCAGAAGCGCACCTGACCTGATAACAGACTCACTCTCGGTTCGAATCCCGCTCCTTGACATTTTTTTAATCATTTTTCAAATATGATCACTGCTTACAACAAAATAAGCAAAGTATAGTCTATGGTCGAAAAAAGATTGAGAACCACTGCTACTAAACACATAAACCTCTTTACTACAGCCAGCACTAAAGCGTTATTAAAAAAATAAACGAAGTAAGCCGACCTTCTCTAGGCCTTTTATTTTCTTCTCTGACAAAAGAGTAAATTTAATTTGGTGGTTCCCACAACGGAACGTGACATGGCATGTAGGCGTTCATATTTTTAGAAGAAAGAATGCTTTAATGTGTCTCTTTTGAACAACTTTAACTGAGTTTAATGCGGACTCCTCGGTCTAGGTAAATTAGACGTACTTTCTTTAAGGTAAAACAATGTTACTATTGAAGATATTGTTAATTTGATCACATCTCTTGGGTCTCGACTCTCGATCCTGCTATTTTCGTGTGTTAAATTTTTAAATTCGACGTCTTCGGCTATTAAACTTGTCGAAAACTGAGTTATCGTGTGTCTACCATACACCACAATTACATATTATGAATATACTCAAACATATACAGGGTGACTGGTACAGGACCCGCCATAGCAAAATCACGTATGAAGGAGGTCGTATGCTACCTATTGAAGCTTACTTTTCTTAACAAAAGTTTTAAAGTTTAGGAGATAGGTTAATTTTTAAACTTATTAAAGATTTTCCCGAAATTAGACTTTAAAGCTGCCATAACTTTTTTTTATTTAACGTTCTAGTGAACTATTCTTTTTTTTTGTAAGCACATACAAATGTTTGATCAAACTACGTCAGAACTCTGCTCAAACAAGGACTAAAAAAAAGATATTACGCTTGAGAAAGGAGAAATTACCGAAAATAAAAACGTTAAGATCTTTTTTTTTTTAATAATTAAAAAACTACTAAGTTTCAATAATTTATTATACTCTAAATAACTTCTCTAGTTTATCACCTATCCAACGGTACCAAATTTGTATCCAAAAAGTTGTTAAATTATAAAAAATCGTAACTTTTATTGTAAATGCCAGTGCATTCAGGTAAAGGTTTATTGTTACTATTGTTAAACAAACAGCGGCAACGGTCCCTTAGCATGACGTCAGAGGTCAGAAATGCAATGTCATGTTTTGTCTCTTATAATAAAACAAGGGGCCATGCCACTCTGATTTTGGCGAGCATTCACTGCATTGAACATCATGTTCAGTCGTGTCTTACCGCTCATACGTACTACCGACCGTGCTCTGTTCTCTTTCACCATTCCTTGCTATTTGTGAACTGTTATCTGTTACTGCTATCTTGTTGATTGTTTTGTTATTGACTGTTTTCGTTAAGTTTCGTTATTGTTTCATTTTCGTTTTCAAATGCCTGAATACACAAACGAAGAATACGCCGATATGCTGTTGGCGTATGGCGCTGCTCACTGTAATGCCCGTGAAGCGCGGCGTATTTACCAGGAGCGATTTCCAAATAGACGCTTACCTGACCGAAACACATTTTCTACAACATATCGTCGGTTAAGGGAAACGGGTAACTTGAACGCCAGAGAACCCCGAAACAGTGCACGTCAATTACCTGTCGAAATCGACGAGCAGATTTTGGCAGCGTTTGAGCAGGACCCCACTACTAGTACCAGAGCAGTAGCTGCAGCTTTGGGCGTCAGCCAATGGAAGGTCTGGACAGTGATGCATCGTGACAATCAACACCCATATCATTACACACCAGTTCAAGGTAATTTTCAATTTATTTATTTAGATTAATAAGCTTAGATGTAACAATGTATTTAACAATGTTTATCGTTAAAATTTTAATACAAATTGAACTGCTTTTAGAATATCAAGTAGTTTGTTACCATGTCAAAAGTACATTTACGAATCAAATTTAAGTACAAACCATTAAGAGTTGGTTTTTGCTTGTTGACAGGGCTTGAAACTGGTGACTATGCAAGGAGGACGAATTTTTGTCGCTTGATTCTGCACCAAGATGTCGACGACTCAACGTTCCTAAAACGCATCTTGTGGACCGATGAGTCACACTTCACCCGAGAAGGCATCAGTAACTTACACAATTTACACCATTGGTCTACTGATAACCCCCACAAAAAGAGGGTAACATCGTTACAGCGGAAATTTTCTGTCAACGTGTGGGCCGGTGTGATTGGCCGAACTATCATTGGGCCTCATTTCCTACCCGACATTTTAAATGGGGAAAATTATTTAGAATTTTTAACGGACATCTTGCCTGATCTGCTGTCGGAAGTTCTAAACGACGATATGCGTATTGTGTTTCAACACGATGGGTGCCCGGCGCATTTTAGACTGGACGTCCGAGAATTCCTAAACAACACATTTCCTGAGTCGTGGATAGGGAGAGGTGGGCCAACTGAATGGCCGGCCCGATCCCCAGATTTAACACCTCTGGATTTCTACGTTTGGGGTCGGGCCAAAGAGTTGGTCTACAATCAAGAAGAAATCAATACAAAAGAGGAGTTGATACAAAAAATTAATAATGCTTTTGTTATTATGAAAGAGGAGATTAGGCTTAATCTTACTACGACAGAAATTAGGAAAAGATATCGGGCATGTATTAGAAATCGCGGACAGCAATTCGAGCAGAACCTGCAATAACGATGCTTTTCAATGCCCGATATCTTTTCCTAATCACAAATGTTTCTCATCATTGTAAAAGATAACCTTCAATAAATAATGTACCATTAAACACTTCTTTTATTTAATAAGTAATACCAACACTGATCAAATTTTATTCGTCAATACTTGTTTACTATTATGGATTAAATTGGCTTTGGTGGAATCTGAAAATCCTATCAATTACTAGCTAAATATCAATATTTTGTTGTAAATTTGGTACCGTTGGATAGGTGATGAACTAGAGAAGTTATTTAGAGTATAATAAATCATTGGACCTTAGTAGTTTTTTAATGACTTTAAAATAAATTTGATCTTAAAGTTTTTATTTTCGGTAATTACTCCCTTTTCAAGCGTAATATCTTTTTTTTTGTCTTTGTTTGAGCGGAATTCTGACATAGTTTGATTAAACATTTGCATGTGCTAACAAAAAGAAAAGAATAGTTCAATAGAAGGTTAAATAAAAAAAGTTATGGCAGTTTTAAGGTCAAATTTCGGAATAATCCTAAAAAAGTTTAAAAGTTAACCTATCTCCTAAACTATAAAACTTTTGTTAAGAAAAGTAAGCTTCAATAGGTAGCATATGACCTCCTCCATATGTGATTTTGCTATGGCGGGTCCTGTACCAGTCACCCTGTATATGCTTAATTTAAGTATATATTATATTTAACATTATTGTTGAAGCTATGGTTTTAGCGGAAATTACATGTTTACAGTAGGACATAGTCAAACAGATGATGACGACCATGAGCAATTTTAAGCAGCCGTACTCTTTGTTAACTAATACCAACAGACATGTAAAATTATGACCAAAGATAAAGAAGAATCTAGTACCACAATCCGCACACTTCAATCTGAGAGTATTTATCCAATTTATTCACGTCGCCGACGCAAGGAGCTCGTTTACGTAATCGTAAGTCATTAGCCGTGGCGGCGCGGCCATTTTGTATCGTTTTGGCGCCAGAACGAATGCCGCCACCGTTTTCCGCCATAAATATATTAAGATCCTCAAGAAGTACATAAGTCAAGATATACAAGTATTCGTCAAAATAAAGCCGTAAACAAAAGAATACTAATAATTAAAAGTTTATAAAATAAAGCCAATGACAAAAGGTTTTACTTTTTTTATGTGTTATAAATAACTTATGAAATGTTGATATTTTTAAATATTTTTAAGAGTCTATCTCAAAACGCAAGAGGTCACGTCTTCGAAAATATATTAAGTGAAAAGAAAAAGCATTTTCTATATTCAATTGTATATTCCTGGAAGGCCACCCTCATATAATTTCAGACTTTACCCGTTTTAGTTTATCAAAACTACCTTTATAGAATACAGAGATAAATCTACATTTACCGTAATATCAACACTATCTGGTACCTCTTTGTCCGTGTTTCTCGGTCTATAAGTTTCCATTTCAAACCGTGGCGTTCTAAGCACTATTGCTATAAGTTTCAAGCGAATACTGTCTGTTTGAAAGGAAACGTTCCAGGGAATTCGAAGTTGCTCGTTGAATTTGTTATCTATTTTGCTGTTTGTCTGCGTTTTCGTTTCATGCCTCTACGTATTAATAGCTAGACTTTTGAGTTTCAGTTCTGATTTTCTCCATTAATTACTACAGGGCGATTTTGTCAACAGTCGACAAATTTTACAGGACATTTTAATCTTTATAAATAATGATAAAATACAATAATATTTTTAAAAATTATATATCGCAAATATAAACTGCAGCTGGCGCGTATTTTGCGCGCTGTTGTACCTTGCGTAGCGTGCATAGGGTGCATAGGTGCATAGTATGTTACTGCTTGTGCTTAACATTTTATTATATTGGTTTTATATTTTTATTAAAATTGTTTATTTAAATAGAAAACAAATAAGGTGAAAAATATTTTTTTTTCGACAACTGTTTTTTTTTCATTGCAATAGTAACGTATATCAGCAATAGAACCTCCCCTAAAAATTTGTCGGTTGTTGTCGAAGTCATCCTGTAGAGTGGTGGTGTTCAATCGTAAAGAACAACAAAACAAAAAAAGAAACACGGTATTCATTACATCACCAATAGATGGCGCTGAGTTCAAAGCTTTGAACCGGTACGAAAAGTACTAGTGGTTCTTGCTATTTCGGTACATTCCGGTTCCGGACGCAACTCAGGTACTAATCTAATTTTTTTAATACATTTGTTTTCTTACTCTAATGTAATTATTTAATTATGGGTAATACCGATACTTATTAGAAAGTAATAGTACAAGTTCTACGTCTAGTAGTATTACACCAAGACCAATGGTTATCGGTTCAAAGAACTACCGGTACTTCATGCCCTGTCTGTAGGTACGCTTCTAAATCACGATATCGTGTGATATCGTTGTGTTTGGGTAAGATGCATAAAAACTTATATAATTAATTATATATTTATGCCTATGGTTATAACTTTCAAATTAATTCCCCGTTAGTAACAATTTCGCATTAATCTATGGTTAGTTAATTAAAGTTAATCATTAGAGACTGTAGTAGTATCTACTCGATGTTTGAACCACCAAGTGCCTCGCACTCGCAACTCATCAATCATTCTGCTTTTTGATAGGTTTACAATCGTGTCTCAGTTGGTCTCAATTGCCTGGTTCTGACAATTGGAGTATGAGGGGAAATGTCAGAAGCAGGCGACTGGGACACGATTGTTTGAGGACATTGGCAGATCTCAAACCCGAGCTTTACATTAAAATGACTGAACACACTTTGCCCGACCTAGAAATTGAATCCAGGACCTCCAGACCAGGGCGGCAAAGGGCTGGGCCCGATACTAATTTTGTACAGGTTAAGATTTATTATAAATTCCGAGAAATCTTTGAAAAGCAAAAGTGCCTTATCTCCGAAGTTTACAAAACAAACAATCCAAATATTATTATTCTCAGTAAAAGCAAGCTGGTTATATTCCACAGGAGCTGCAAATATTTACCATTCTCATAAACAAAACAACATTTCGGGTTACCTTAGAGAGATTTTATTTAAAATAACAACATAAAGTCCTTAAATATTAGCAGCATTAAAAACTCTTTACTACATTTACTGTTTTTTATGGTGGAAAGATGGTATTAACACCACTTGACTAGTTAATTCAGAGATCACTGATTTCAAACCGAACCGGTTTGGAACCGGTTCCAAATTAAAATTGTTAAGTAGGTACCTGGATAAAAAAATTCAAAATTAGATATTTTTTACATGTTGTTGCTACTGACTTTTATATTGCTTGTGCTGATTTGTAAATAAAGTTTTTGCATGATAAAGATGGCATTATCCAATATTTGGCGCTGTAAAAGAAACGGAGAAGAACCGGCAAAAACCGGCTTGCCGGTTGATTTTTTACTGTAAAATTTTAGTTAGTAACTACATAATAACGTAAATGCAAAAATTTTAATAATCTATATGTATAAAATCTATTTTAATTGTTTTTATTTTTAGCACGAAACTGTTTTTTAACAGCAATAAGTGTTAATTATCCAGCGATGTCACCATAACTTAAGGCAAGAAACACGCGTTCACAATGAAGTTGCAAGCTAGCTCTGCATTTCTGCATTCCGTATAGCACGGTGAAGCGCTCCAGAATACACGCAAGCTCGTTTTAGAATAGTTAATGAGTTTCCACAGTGTTTTGTTATATAAATTATTTATTTACATTAGAACATGAAAAAGCAGTTATGCAGGCCGCCATAGTGTGAGCGTTCGGCATAGCGTGGTAGCGCTGTGATGAACGCTTTCACTTCTTGGGCTTCACTGGCTGCTTTTCATCAGGCAGGGTGAAGCCATTATGGCGTGTCACAATAAAAAAAAAAAAAAAAAAAAAAACACGTTACACTACACTTATACAACATTTAACATAATAATAGCACACCAGGAACAAAATTAATGTTATTATTTATCTATTTTTACAAGTTTATATTCAGACGCCTGCACTACACATCAACCTATTGAACTTATCCAAGACAGTAAATTTTTTAATGTGTTACATCTTTCCTCTCGCTTTCTTGCAATTTGTGGGAGTGATTTCGCGAAATGGGACGGAAGTGTGAAACAGGAAGTCGGGAAGCACGCAAGCGCGCGCCATTTTGTAAATTCTGTAGTCGATATTATGAACATGACATGATTAGTATATCAGTACCCTTGTACAGTCGGCGGCAGATCAACCTACCCAAATCTGTAAAATTTCTCCAATTAATGTTGATCCTTATTACCAAACAATAAAGTTCAAAATTGATTGTAGAAATTTGACAGTTTTGAGTAGGTTGATCTGCCGCCGTGTGTACTACAAAACACTGTTTAAAGTTAAACAATGGCTAAATACGTGTTTAAAATATTGTGTCTCTGTCTAAAATTATTAGAAAAAAGTGACAGCACTTTTTTTTCCTACACTCACACCAATTAGCTAACCCAAGAGAAGCTTCGTTATGAAACTCGTTAAATGTTAAACGTTATTAGGCAACGGATAAACAAACTAAAAAATACTTAAATACAACAATTTAGAAAAACAATAATTTCTAAATTGACCCGACCGGGGATCGAACCCGGGACCTCAGAGATGGCGACACCATGAAAACCGGTGTTCAAACCACTCGACCAAGGAGATCGTCGTATGTTTTAAACATTGTCTAATTTTAGCCATCGTTTTATTGTAAAGCAGGTAATGTTTACAATAAACAGTCCAGTCCAATCATCATCATCATTAGCCCCCTTCCGCCCACTGCAGGGCGTAGGCATCTTCCCTCGCACACCACTCTTCAGGGTCCTGCGCCATTCTAATCCATTCACTGCCCGCTACCCGGGCTAGGTCCGACTACCGAACTGACCAGTCCATTATTATTTTTAATATCAGTTCTATCACCAATCAACTGAGTATCCACGCTGGGAATAGAATACTGTACCTCTAGGTTTAATAGTTGCTATTACTCCTAGACCTCAACAGCACGAGCCTGCAACTCTTAAACATACATACATTATAACTCTTACCTCTTTACGGCTATCCCACCCGGACCCTTGTCACATTTTATAAACCGTATTTCAGGAGATACATTAGCTCAGAAATTATGGCTCTATTATCCTTAAAGTATGTGGGCACCGGCTGATATAATTAATGTGGTATATTAATTAACTTTTCAAAGAGTCTCTTTTTTAAGAGTCATTATACCTACGTTTCGGTACTTATTTCAAACAAACTTCAAAGTTTTATGTTTATCTCAACATTAAAACAATTCTATAAATGAAAGTTATGCTTAAAGTAAATACAGAGATCAAGTAAGTTAGTTTTCAAAAATGTTTTAATAAAACGTTTATATGTTAAACGTTTATTTCATTCTTTAAACAAGTAACGTGCATTGCTCAATACTAGCTCTTCACTATGAATTCATATAAAAATCTAGATTTCTTAAGAAAAATCATAAAGTTATTGTTTATTATTAGTTTTACAAGACGTGCATGCTGCTGTCCTTAAAATGGTAAAAAGATGTTATTTTTAATAAATGCAGTCATGAGATATGCTAGGCAATTATAATAATTTATAGGATATTAAACTGTCAGATAGCAACAATAAATTAAGATTTATGTAGGGTGTAATTAAATTAAGCGCGAATAATTTTGGGTAGGGAAACGGCACCAATGTTCAACAATTTAAGCCCAATGGTCGACACAGTTTTCATCGTCAATAAATGACATTGGGACTTCTTGGCGGGAAAGTGAAGAATCATGTGTTGCGGTTTTGTTTTATTTTCTAAAATTGGTGTTATGTTGAATATTAATGTAAAATAATGGTGGATTATTAACCGTTAAGTGTTCGTGAGTGTGCATAAGTGTTGGCAAATGAAACAAAACAGTGCAACGTCACTTTTCAAATTCACTCGAGAAGTCCGCGTGAGGACTTATAAATCCCCACAACTTTACTGAGATACTCGAGGGGTTGGGGGGTATATCATTTGTCACTTCTCATTTCTATTATCATTCATCATCATCATCATCGGGAAGGAAGTATTGTTTATTAATGTATTACTTGTAAGAAAAATTACTTTGACACTGGCTAAATGTGCTAATCGCACGAAGCCTTCAAACAAAGTAAAAAAAACCGGCCAAGCGCGTGTCGGGCCACGCGCAGTGTAGGGTTCCGTAGCCCATCTCAATAATGCGGATACTACCGGTTTTACACACCTGACAACGTTATTTAAGTAGTTCCCAATGAGGAATTGGTACTGCGCCAAGTATATTCTATAAGTTGGTCGACTGTTACTCGTGAACTTGTAAAGCCTATTTAGCTGTGATAGTATTCCTTTTAACTTCGTCATATATACAACTACCGTCAATTTTTTCACGTATCCAAAAACAACCATTTAGCTAGCAGGGGAAAAAACCCGGAATATTTTTGAAATTACTATCCATCGACACCCCGCACTATGGGGTAGCCAAGAAAAAAAATTACATCTCCACTTCTTTTAGGGGAGGTAATCTAAAAAAAAATATTTTTCATAAATTCACCACTTTGTCGGCGTAATTAATATTTATATCCATGTCAAATTACAGCTTTCTAGTACTAAGAGTCTATGAGCTTGGGGACAGACAAACGGACAGACGGACATGGCGAAACTATAAGGGTTGTTAGCGACCAACAGACCTTTTTTTAAGTTTTTACCTTTATGATAATTTATGTATTTTTTACTCTTGAAAGTGTATTTGATTATTTGTCACAGTTCAATAAAAATAAGAAGAAGAGCAAGCGAGTTTTTTCTTACAAGGGTTCCTTGTTGACTACGGAACCCCTAAAAAAATTACATGAATGATGTTCATAGAAACTTTACGAGTTGAACATCTAGGTAGCATGTGGTCTTAATTCAATTGATGTTAAAGACTAAAATCAATTGACCCATATTTTTAATGATTAAAGAAAAAAATGTCAATCATTGGTTCCTGTCGGACTGCCAGTACCTTATTTAGCTTTGAACTTATACTTCTTCAAGTTAAGAGCCACGCTCTTGTCGGTGTAGCCTTTTCCATCTCTATCCCAAGATAATTATTTTACTTCTTTATAGGGCATGACGTTAGCCTTCTCTTTAATTTGTTCCTTAAAAGCCTTTCTTGGTCTTTCCTTTCCTCTCTTTCTTTTAGCTTTGAACTAATTAAAAAAAAACATTAAACTATTCGAGAACCTTTTTTCACATTTTATTTAAAAAATAATTTTAAGACTAAACTTACAAGATCACTAGAATTAAACAATTTAAATTATTATTATTATCGGCCACTACTTTCCCATTGCTGGGCAAAGGCCTCCCCTCCCTCCTTCCACCTATCTCTATCCTGAGATAGTTCGTCCTAATTCTTCAAGTGGGAGTCCAACTCATTTTAAAGCAAAAATTAATAAAAATTACTTTTAAAATTAAAAGTAAAAAATTAAAAATGATAAAGTTACATGTAACTGTATTTCTTATAACTAACTTCTATGCTTTTAAGTCACATCGTTTGTCACCAGCACATTATGCTTTAATGCCATACAAATTATTGTTTCGTTAAAGTGATCGAACGACAAAAACAGGCACTTGGCACACTGGTAGTAGACGAACATGAATAATTCATGAGTGGCCTAACAAAATAATTCAGCTGGCCGCGATTCATATCGCTACAAACCCAAAATTCATTGAAACATCCTAATGGTTTAATAACCTCGCCTTTGACACAAAATAAAATGACTGCAGAAGGTAAACTTTTTCTTAGATGTTAGATAGACCAACAGCATGGCTACTGGGTTTGCGGGGCCCATCAGCGCAAACGCCAGCTGACAAGGTGGAGTACTCGTCTATTCAGGCGATACACCGAGATAAATCTTTCTGACTTGCCGGTTCTTTAGCTGGCCACTTCTCCGAGTGGCTTAATAGACAGCGTGTTAATATAAATGACTATATAAATATGTTCACTCACCCTCGCCGCCGTCGACTACACCTCCGTCCAAATCTGGCTAAAGGGACAGAAGGGGTGACAATTGCTCTTCCAAATTCAGATTTATTCAACACATCCAGGTGCTGAGTGACCCCAATCGGCCCGCACGGTCGGTAGGCGTCCGAAAGAGCTCCGATTTCGCCTATATTTTGGACTAACACCTCCGCGCACTTACCCGGACACCTTACGGACTCGGAATCCCGCAACAGCTCGCAACAGTCCGAGCGCCGTATCTCAAGCCGTGTGAAACGAATCACCTTCGGAGGTTTTCTAGAGGGAACGGCATCACGCACTAGCGCGTGTCCTCGTGCCCAACTAGATTCTCCGAATGGTTCGGATCGGATCGGGGAGCGGAACAACCCGAGGGCGCTTCTAAAGGCTCGGACCTCGGCTCCGGTTGACCGGGCCGTGGAGGAGGAGAGAAGCGCCCAGGTACTTGTCTGTACCTGGTATAGAGCGCGTTTGCACCGGTTCTTCGTACCCTTGTTCTACGAGTACGGTGTCTCGGGCCTAAACTAGTGTGCATGTTTAGTGTATTCTGTAAATGTGTATTGGCATTTAGAGGGTCGGGCGGGGAGGCGGTCTATGTGTGCGGTGCTCAAACGCGTTTGTACGTATCTTCCCTTCTGCAGTTTCTTTATGTTGTGCCTTTGATAAGAGATGACTTCGCGAACAAACTTACGCTTACATCTTTCGCCGGAGTTGGGACTCACTTACAGAACTGAGTTGTCCGCTAAGATTGGTAACGTTAAGTAGTTTTCGTTTCGGTTTCTGAATTATTGAAGATGCTCCGCCATCTTTGATGTTTTTGGTCAGCTTACAGAGAAATTAGTGAAGAAGTATTATACTTAACGCGAAATTTGTACTTTGAACTCGGACTTTCAACGATGTTGTAAATAAACTAAAGAATATGACGGGGCTTAACGGAAACAACTCAGTAGGTACCTATAAGTTACCTAGGGTAGGTATCCTATGCGATTTTAATAAAATTCAAAATTCAAAATTCAAAATTCAAAATCATTTATTCAGTTTAGGCTACAAGTAGCTCTTGTGAATGTCATTATGCCATCGGTTCGTAAATCTACTCTGGGCGGGAGATCTTGTACTGAGAAGAACCGGCAAGAAACTCAGCAAGTGTCCAGCTCTTTTCTCCCTTACAGCGTCAAAAATATTGGAAAATGCCCTATCATAGCAGAACACTTTCCATTACAAATAAACACAAAAAATATATATAAGACAACCACAACATGTAAAAAAACAAAATAAAAAATGTAAGTTAACATATTTACATCAGATAATTATGTAAAGGTTTCAATTTCCACAATGTCATACAACACTACTACAGTACTCTAGTAAAAGTCAAAAATTGTTTAGGCAAAACAAAGTCAAACTATAATTAATAATACTAAAAATAAGATAAGTATGCAAGAGCAGACCAGGCTCCACAGGCGGCACCCGTTCACGAGCATGACATATGAATCAGCCATCGCTTCGCTCAACCATATTTTAGGGAACGTAACGACCCGACGCACACGCCACCACCGCAGAGACAGTAAAGAGAGCATGACACACTCAAGATACTCTAAATAAAAACTTAATGATCTATTTAACGCAACGCTGTTTGTTATCTGTAGGACAATGCTGTTAAAATAAAAAATGTAAGTTAACAAATTTACATCAGATAATTATGTAAAAGTTTCAATTTCCACAATGTCATACAGCATCACTACAGTACTCTAGTAAAAGTCAAAAATTGTTTAGGTAAAACAAAGTCAAACTATAATTAATAATACTAAAAATAAGATAAGTATGCAAGAGCAGACCAGCCTCCACAGGCGGCACCCGTTCACGAGCATGACATATGAATCAGCCATCGCTTCGCTCAACCATATTTTAGGGAACGTAACGACCCGACGCACACGCCACCACCGCAGAGACAGTAAAGAGAGCATGACACACTCAAGATACTCTAAATAAAAACTTAATGATCTATTTAACGCAACGCTGTTTGTTATCTGTAGGACAATGCTGATAAAGGCTGTCATATCAGTATAAAAATTAATTTTAATACATTGATTCAAATATAATATGTGATTTTTATTATAACCAGGCTGTTTTATCATCTAAATATTCTTTGACTGTATAATAACCTTTTATAAGTAATAAAGACTTCACATGTTTTTTAAACTTATCTAAATCTAGTACAGAATTTGGTATTTTGTTGTAATAGTGTATACCTTGCCCCAAGAAAGAACCAAGTACCTTCTGTAACCTGAACAGTGGCATTACAAGTTTTGTCTTATTTATAGTATTGAAATTGTGTACGTCACCGTGTTTAGTAAAGGAGTTGATATTGCAACGTACAAAAACTATACAATTATAAATATATTGAGATGCAACTGTCAGGACATCAATCTCCTTAAAAAGATTTCTTAGGGAAGTTCGTGATCCTAGTTTATAGATTGCTCTTATTGCTCGTTTCTGTAAAATGAATATAGTTTCAATATCAGCCGCTGTTCCCCACAGTAGGACGCCATACGACATGACACTATGAAAATAACTAAAATAAACTGTTCTAGCAGTTTCAACGTCTGTTAACTGCCTAATTTTTCTAATGGCATAAGCAGCAGAACTGAGTTTACCGGCCAATTTCGATATATGAGGATTCCATTGAAGTTTTGAGTCAAGGGTAATGCCTAAAAAGACTGTAGAATCTACCAAATCTAATTGATCACCGTTTATTCTAATATCGGTTGGTTCATTTCTGACATTTGGTAATATAAATTTAATACATTTTGTTTTCTTAGCGTTAAGCTGTAAATTATTAATAGTAAACCAATGGAGTACCTCTGAAAGAGCTTTATTTACATTTTCATAATTAGACCTACACCTAGTCACATTAAAAATGAGTGAAGTATCATCTGCAAATAATACATTTTCACAGAAGTTCTCTACAAAGAATGGCAAGTCATTAATATAAATCAAGAATAGAAAAGGACCAAGAATCGACCCTTGTGAAACTCCCATTTTTACATGAGAACCAGATGATTTAGTACCATTTATATCGACAGCTTGAGTTCTAGAGCTGAGATATGACTGTATCAAATTTAGTGCAAAATCTTCGAGACCGTAATAATGTAGCTTCAACACCAGAGTCCGGTGCTCAACGCAATCAAAAGCCTTGGACAAGTCGCAAAAAACTCCAAGAGCATTTTGAGACTTCTCCCAGGCATCAAATATATGTTTTATTAGAGCAACGACTGCATCAGTAGTAGAACGACCCTTAGTAAAACCATATTGCTTACTATGTAAAAGGTTGTTTGTGTTAAAATAGTCATGCCTGTCTCCCCAAGTACCTAGGATTTGTTCCCTTGACGTCGAGTCCCGCCATGTCGAGTAGCCGCCACGTCTACTTGTTGTTTTGTATGATGTTTAACGAAAGGTAGTCAATGAAACAAATTTTTCAAATCATAATATTTTTATTTATTTTGATGAGTAGGCAGAGATAACTTCGTTCTAGCATCTCCTTCTAAACGACTGGACTGATTTAGATAAAAATTTCTGTGTGTGTTCAAAGGAGAATGGTTTAGATTTACAATTGGACCCGGTAGGTGGCGCTGCTATAGGGGTCCATCATAGGATACGGGTGTTCTTAAGCGGACGAATGATATGTTTTGTTGTCATGGAAACTGTCAAAGTTTTGTTTGTTTTGTTGTCATGGAAACTGTCAAAACGGTACGAAGTCCGCCGGTCAGCTAGTACAATATAAACACATAATCAACCAATATGGCGGGCGGGCGAACCGAATTTCTAGTTCTCTTGTTCAGAACCAGAAAACGAGAAACGTTACCAACATCATTATTATCATCATCAGCTCATTTTATGTCTCCACTGCTGGGGCACGAGCCTTCCCTATGGATGAATAGATAGAACGGGCTTTTAAACCACCACGCGGGCCCAGTGCGGTGCGGTGGTTGTTAACGACTGCTAATGCAACCGGGATCTGCGGCTTTACGTGCCTTCCGAAACACGGAGGATGATACACTTTTGGTCACCCATCCGATGACCAGCCTTTGCGCAAGTTGCTTAACCTCAGCACTCGCAAACCGGGCGCGATAACCACTGCGCCACCGAGCTCCTCTCCGAACTGGTTATTTTCATTTTTACCAACATAAAAATAACCAAAAAAATACTTTTATCAATGTTGCCAACACTGTGTAACACCACTCAATTATTTATGTACATTTCCACAAGCGAAAAAAGTACTTTGACTTCAGCGTAATCTGCTTTTAAGAAACGTAAGTACGTTAGATATAAATTATTCGTTGCCCCATTCGGTCTTACGTTTCAATATACATGGAAAGAAACAAAATGGGTCCCAGGTACACCGTTCCGTTGTCTGCTTTTCGGTATCTGTGGAAATAAACAGTGATAATATTGAGGCTGCATTGTCTGTGCCTGGCCGCCATTTTGTACAGACCTGCAGAGAGGGCAGCTAAAATGTCTGCCTGTTGATGGAACGATGATTTTATTATCTTTTTTTTTAAATTAGAAAACTTGTTTTTTTTATTTTTGCCTGACAAATAAATGCTTTACTAATTATTATGTTTGTGTGTATATGTAGAAATATATACGTTTGTAAGCAACTAGTTCAATGTAATGTAATAGTCTATATTATAGTATTATTTACTTTATTTATTTTTTTACATATTAACTTACATTTTTAAATATTTTCTAAAAACAAAGCAGACAAAACATTTAAAAATATTAAAAAATAGGGGTCCGCCGGCATCGGGACCAGGGTCTAAGCTACCGGTGGTTAGGGCATATATGTTTATGTTGTATTATTATTATTATTTGTTTATATTCTGATGTTGACCCTAACAAAATAAAATAAATCAAACATTTGTTACGTATCTTGTCATCTATTTAGTTTGATTTTTTATTAATATTGTAATTATGTACCAATTAATCGTATTTGTAATGTTGCCTTATATTATCTATTTATAATTATCATTATTTATCAACATTGAAAAATAATACTTATGTAATAAGTTTTTTTTAATTTATTTATCGTTTATTTAATTAAATGGTTTATTAAATTTTATAAAAGTTTATTAAATCGTTAAAGTTATCGTTAAAGTTAAAATATTAAAGTTTATTAAATCGTTTATTTATTTAAATTTAGGACTTCGTTAAAGTTTATAAACAAATGCTATAAAAATGATGAGTCTATACAAAAAAATAAAAATTTAATAATGCAGTTGTGGCACTTTTTTACTAGTATATTATAAAGTGATTACGTGGTGACGTCAAAATTTAAAATTGTTGCATTTCCAATTGGGGCACTTTCTGGTAATTCACACCTTATATGGTCTCCACCCGCTCATTTTTTTTAAACACACCTCGATGGTACATTTTAAGTGTCCACAGAGCACCCCACAGAGCATAAAATACCGCAACTTTTTTATTAGTCCCAGATGTCAACAACAGTTGTTCGTAATTCAGTCCCATGCTTTGTGTCTAGTCTGTGATATTTTCAGCTTTCCATCGTGTTTTTTTTAATGCAAAATTTACTGATCACTGTTTTTTCTTCTTTTTATTTGGGTTAATAAACTGTGAACACAGTACATATTGTTTAACAAAATGCTATATAATTCAAAATACTTGTAGTACTACTTAAATAAGTATGAAAAAAAAACTTTGTGATTATCCATATAATATATTTGAGCAACTCAAGTTGTTTTTAACAATTTGTCTGAATGAATTGATTATTTACTAACAAAACTAACAGAACACACAACTCCATAAATAGGTATACCTATATTTAAGTAGGTATTAGGTAAAAAACATCAAAATGCATTCTAAAAGATTCTTTCTCCACTACGCATTTTTTGCAAAAATTAAATACAAAAAAGTTTATATTTAAAAATACAGTCGAATTGAAAACTTCCTCCTTTTTTTGAAGTCGGTTAAAAAGCCACGAGTAGTGGTTCCTGTATGATAAACCAACGTAAAAAGTAATTTTCCTTGTTTTCGATGCCCCATAAAATCAGTTCTCCCAATCCCATTGTGACTGAAGAGATGCGATTACTGTCAGGAAAATTGTAACTAACATTTAAAAGATAATGTTTTTTGAAACAATGGATGCTTTATATAATATGACTTTCAGAGCCTGGTATTAACAGGAGTTTGTTTTAACATAATAGTATTGCCAATACAACGTGTTTCGGATAGGTGAGGTTCTATTACCAAACTGTATCTGATCTAGATATTGTATGCAGAGTTACGGCATAATTATTACTGACATGGCCCAAAGAGCACATCGCTTCCGATCCGATCCGAACCCTTTGGAGATCTAGTAGGGCACGGGGACACGCACTTTTAAGTGTGTGATGCCGTTCCCTCTAAAAACAGCCGAAGGTGATTCGTTTCACACGGCTTGAGGTACCCTTTACGTACCTCGCCGCCCCCAAAAAAGCCCGGTGACGCCGAAAATGCCGTTTGAGGCAATCAGCAATCTCTCTCAAAAAAAAAACGCTCGCAGGACTGATGGCCACTGTACCGGAAAAAGCGCAGTGGGCAGACCCCCAACAAGGCAGACCGACGATCTGGTGAAAGTTGCGGGAAGCCGCTGGATGCGAGCAGCACAAAACCGGTCGTTGTGGAGATCCTTGGGGGAGGCCTTTGTCCAGCAGTGGACGTCTTTTGGCTGAGATGATGATGAATTATTAATTTTAATTTGTCATGCCAATTTTATTTAAATATTTCCAGATTGTGACGTCACATCGAAATACTAGTGGTTCAGTAACCTCTGTGTACTTACATTTGTGATCACTGCTTCTTGCTTATGCGCGTCTGACTATTACAAATATTTCATTACATTTGCATGATAAGTTAAAGTTAATAATTATGTCGATGGCGAGTACCAAAACATGTGCGTAGCCAGCCCTTAATAAAAATAATCAAGAATAAAATATATTATTATTTTTACTTCTTTTGCCGGTGACTGTACATACGAAGCCTACTAATACAAACGGCATCCGTCCCTTAATAAGAACTGGTATTAGCCAGTTTTTATTTTTTTAACATCCTTTAAGCCTAACATTTGTGCGTTATTTTTTAATTAACATTTTGTATGAAAAATTTTTTCATTTCATTTTAAATCTTCTTTGAAAATTAGTATACAATTTTTTTTACATGAGGCTAGAGTTTATTAGCATTACCATCACCTCATTCATCACCAACTCATTTTACGTCCCCACTGTTGGGCACGAGCCTACCCTATGGATAACGGGCCAAAAACTACTACGCCCGCCCGGATTTGTGGTTGTTAACGGCTAATGGAGCCGGGACTTACGAAGCTTGGAGGAGCTCGAGATGATACATTTTTGGTCACCCATCCGATGACCGGCCTTTGCAAAAGTTGCTTAACTTTAGCAATTGCAGACCGGGTGCGTCAACCGCTGCACCATCAAGCTCCTCAGAAGCATCATGGGGTTCTTCAAAACGGGCGAAGGGATTCCGGGTGAAATGAGCTTCCACCTTTCGCCTTATCATTACCTACATAACATCAGTGCCCAGTGGCAGTAGCTAAAGTAACATTAAGAAAACGATAGCGAAGTTTTAAAAGAATAAAATGTATGGGATTGACCACGTGATTTAGCGCGGCTTATGTCAATCCCATACATTTTATTCTTTTCGAATTTCGCTATTGTTTTCTTAATGTTACTTTGGCTAAGCCTACTGATTCTCGTAGCAAAAACCGTAACGATATCGTAGCAACTTAGGTGCAGCGCAGACGACAGACTATCTGTGACGCACTTTTTAGTCTGTGAGAATAGAACCTATGCAATTTGAAATGAATGAATAAAATGAAATTGAAGTATTTGCGTATGAATAGGGTACATGGGGAGATGTTGTGACAATTCTACGCTCATCCCATTCACCCAACCACGGTAGCATGCAAAAATACATAAAGTTAAAGATCAAATACAATAAAATTGAAAATAATCTAAAAGACTTAATTTAATTAATAACTAAATCAACAAAAAAAAACAACTTTGAGGCTGCATGGTGCAGCTCCTCTGCCTTATTTGAATAACAAGGTTAGAAACAAAAAAAAAACATAGTGGTTAATTTATCCAAAGTAAGATCAAAGTTTAAAAGTCATATGTACCGAGCTATTTAACAAGACATTTTATAACATTTTATGCAGTAACGCTGTGCGCCGTAGAATCGATCGCACAAAAAGTGTGTCGTCTGCGCTGCCCGCACCTTAGTCGTTGAAACTATTTTTGTATTCCCATCCGTCAATGAAGCTGATTTTAACCTTTTTACCGCCAACAACTTCCATAGAAGTTCGAGATTTTCGTGCCGTCCACGCCAGCACTTCTACAGAAGTTCTTCTTTGTACCTACTTTATTAAAATACATTTATACGTTGGCGTACAGCGGTACATCGCGTGCACGATAGTTGGGCGGTGAAAAGGTTAAACTTGTTCGAAAGTTTCATCCAACCGTATTCTGGGTGTATAGTGTGAGTTTCATTCGCGATTCGATCTCGTTAACGAAAACGAGAATTTGTATGACAAAATGTTAACTCTTCTTTTATGTCGCCAGGAGGCGCTGCTTCAATGCCATACTAATTTTCGTTTTCGTAAACGTAATCGAATTAATACGAATAGTAAAAAAAAATCACACTAGGCACCCAGATGTAGTCCCGCAAGGTAGTATTTTAGGCCCTCTGCTATTTATTCTATACCTACATAAATGATTTACCTGACATAACCAATAATGAATGCTTTCTTTTTGTTGACGATTGTACTCTTTCAAAATAAGAATATTGACGGCTCGACCGAGAAATGAGCGAGGTCATTCCCTCTTAACTCGCAACGATAATTTTCATAGTTGAGACTCGACCGCGAAAGAGGCTAGCGGAGAGACTCAACTATGAAAATTATCGTTGCGAGTTACGAGGGCTCATTAATGACCTCGCTCATTTCGCGGTCGAGCCCGGGCTTTAATCTGACATAAATAATACTTCGACGTAATTAATTGGATGAACAAAAATAACTTAACAGTCAATTTGGATAAAACTAAGGCAATACGGATTACGGAAAATACCCCTCATACCCTTGGGGGAGGCCTTTATCCAGCAGTGGACGTCTTTTGGCTGAGATGATGATGATGATGATGAAGGCAATACACTTTCGCACATACAAGTCATTCAAACTTAACACAAATATAACACATAATAATAACAGCTTAGATTTAATAGAATCCACAGTGTTTTTAAGTATTACATTAGATGAACATTCAAAGTATATAATATATATAAATAGTTAAAAATGATAATATTAGAAACTACCAATAAAAGGTTGTTAATAACTTTGATTGGTTTAAATAAACAATTTATAAGTTATTTTCCAAATAATGTATAAATATGTCTTTATTGTAATTTAAATTGCGAAAAATTATGTTTATTTATACTACTATTAGAATTCAGTACCCATAAACCGTTATGGTTTCTACATGACCCGTTTCTACATAAGTCCTTGCAGAGTTCTTGTCTTAACTGTGTCTAAATATTAAACTAAATAATTTGTGTATTATACTAGTAACAAGGATAGCATATTTATGCTATCCTTTATATTTTATGCTTTATTTATATATTTATATACTGATTTACATAATAATACCTCTTCAATATAACACATCTATTTAACGCAACAAATATCTCCGCATATAAGAGAACTTTTAGCGCAAACTCGTACATGTATACAATTTAGGATCTTCATAAATAAACCCTTTCCGGCACTGCCATGTTTAGGGCATAAATCATGGTGTGACGCTGCGCTTGCTGGAGTATCTACATAATGTATATAAGAATATAGTAGCAAACTCATAAGGTTTTGTTCAGACCGTGCTTCTGAATAACTTTGCCGAAGACAACTAGGTCAAAATATAAGAAAAATATTAATAGACCTAAGTAATTGGATGCTAAAAACCTTTATTTAGTATGGGAACTCGATAAATTTTGTCATATAATATAATAATAGAACTGAATAGATTAGAATAAAATGTATTTATTATTTCAAGTAATAATTACAACTCATATATGTTAGTAACAATGGGACTTAAGGACCTACGTTATTATACACTTAGTTATATAAATAAACTTTCCTACACTCACACCAATTGTCTAGCCCAAGAGAAGCTTCGTTATTTACTTCGTTAGTTACTAGAAAACGGATAAACTTACTAAAAATACTTAAATACATACTTATTATACATAGAAAACACCCAGACCCGAGACAATTTAGAAAAACAATAATTTCTAAATTGACCCGACCGGGGATCGAACCCAGGACCTCAGAGATGGCGACACCATGAAAACCGGTGTACAAACCACTCGACCAAGGAGGTCGTCAAATTTTGTTAGTTATTTTTACTATTATTATTATTTAATTCGTGCTATGCCACTTGATATGGCACAACACCTATTGACAAATGAGCAGTCATGTATGCTAGCAATGATGCCCAGGATGCTCTCAGGGACATCTTTTGGTCATAGTTGCATAGAAGCAATCAACGCAGGCCTCCGTGAACATTCCTGATACACTGCAGTGTAGCGAGGCAACCCCATGAGCACCCTAATACCCAGTGCGGCATTGAACATTCGAGAACGTTGACTAAAACGGGAAACGTTTAATGGAAATCAGGCACAACGACGGTACCACAACCAACAAAAGTTCGTTTTTCGACATTGACCCGACCGGGAATCGCACCCGGGACCTCAGAGTTAGCGCCGCCCAAAGTCCGGCGTGCCAGCCACGGCTACGAAGCTCGTCAGTAGCAGATAGCAGCGACTTCTGGTGAAAAACTAGGCGAAACTAATTAAATGCCATACTACTATTCCCGTTTTCGTTACATAACATGATCGTATTTATATTTATTATTTTCTAGCACACCTACAACAATACAAGCCAGTTCGAAATTTAAATAAAATCCTTGGTAGGTTACCTCCTTTTCCTTGAATAATGACTTCGTGCACTCAGCACATTTAAGGTTTCGCCAAACAGAACACGCTATAGCGCGGCGTCAGAGCGTCGCGTTTTAACGTCGCGCTCTTTGAAGTCATACTACGCCAAACAGAACGTCAAGCGTCAGGGCGTCGCGTTGTCTTTGGAAAGTTTATTCGCTATTGAGATGTCGAGTGATTCAGATATGGAAGAATTGTTACTTTTATACGCTTTATCACGATCACAGAGAAAAAGAGTATGGGTTCACGACATCATTAAAAAGAGAAACAAATTAGGAGAATATCATCGTTTGTATCGCGAGCTTTCATCCATGAAGATCGTTTTTATAAGATTTCTTTATTACTATGTTTTTATAAAAAGTATCCTTTATATTAATAAGCAGGGGTGTTTTCGAACCATTTCGAACAGTTTTCAAACATATTTTTAGTCATAAAGCATTATTTCAGTCGGACGCTAAAATAAAATCTGTAAAAAAAATACAACGCCTGGCGTCAGAGCCTCCTAGCGCCGCGTCAGAGCGTTGCGTACTGTTGGGGCCGGTGCTCTGTTTGACAGCGTCTACCGTCATAGTACATTACAATTCGACGCTATAGCGCTTTCTATTTGGCGAAGCCTTTAGCCAGTGTTGCCAGGGTTACATCCTTAGTTGCCATGTTAAGGAGAAAAACTTCGTTCCATTTTTTTACGGGTAAGCACAGTTCCTTAATCTCACCTGATGTTAAGTGATGATAAGGCCAATGATGCAAGCGCACTTCACCCAGAAACCTCAACTACTAAGGCACAGCTATCTTATCTCAGCTGCCGGAACACAACAAAGCTACAAACATTGTTGTTAAGTCGACATATTTAGATAAGATGGTGGTAGCTAGCCAGGCGGATACACAAGGCCTGCCACCAACCAAACCGAGTACACAAACATGTATCCAACGCTGAGAATAGAACTCGGGACCTCTGGGTCTGCGACCGGTGGTCCTAACCACTAGACCACAGAGTCCTTTTTTAAATGGAATAACGGGACATATATGGATCGGTTTAGTAGATGACGTCTAATTCCGCGAATGTCTAGTCGCCATACATCCATTCTCCGGATGTCAAGTCGCCATACGTCTATTCCCTGAATGTCTAGTAGCCGCAAGTCTATTTTCCCCGAATGTCAAGTCGCCATACGTCCATTCCCTGAATGTCTAGTCGCCATACATCCATTCTCCGGATGTCAAGTCGCCATACGTCTATTCCCTGAATGTCTAGTAGCCGCAAGTCTATTTTCCCCGAATGTCAAGTCGCCATACGTCCATTCCCTGAATGTCTAGTCGCAAAGACACTTTGTTTAGTTTGTATTTTATTCATACGTAAATTAAGAGTACAGTCAGCAGTAGAAATAGCTACGCAAAATAACATGTTCAAAATTATCTACACAAGCTTTATTCTCTGAAAGTAGAATCGTGTGTAGATCATTTTGAGCCTATGTTCATACTTTTTTGCTGGCCGTTGCTTGCGTGTACTTGACCAGTAGGTACAGCAATTTCGATTTATCTCAAAGAAGGTTGTCAATACAATGACCTCATTTCCAAGCATGTTTAAGAAAAAGTTTTTTCATCAACAACTCTGTGTATCATTAGCGCCATTCGTGTTTGTCCACACACCACGAATAATATACACCGGCTTTGTGGCCATTGTACGGATTTGTTTGGCGAAATGACAAATAGACCTTATAAGTCTTGCTTGACAGAGATAGACGGAGTGACGAAAATAATGATTATTCTTGAGTGTAGTCGCCATCATAATATAATACCTACGTGTGTAGGTTTTGTAAGTGATTATACATACAGTAAGCTGAAGTTGTTGATACTATCCAATGTTTTTAGATTTTGTTATTCGAAATTTAAATGTAAGGTAGGAGCGGGTCCAGACGTCAATACCTACCTCGCATAAATACTATAGTGAGAAAAGCCTACTACGCAAAACGACTATTAAGAATTATTATCTTTATCACTGAATAAAAAAACCTACCCACCCCACAAGCTATCTATACTTAGGTAAAGAGGTACATACCTTGTGGCTTATGTAACAGAGTCGATAACGGATCTTCCGTGAGCTACAAACATTATGATTACATTCATTTAATGCCTCGCCGTACCGTAGCTCCGCCGCGGTATCGTCGTAGCCAGATCTGCTACGGAAATTGCGTTACAGCGTAACGCATGCTACGACGCTTGCGTAGAACTACTACCTATCTGTATAACGATACTTTTTTTGTAACCGCTTTTATACTCTAAGCTTCTCCTTGCTTCGGAAGGCACGTAAATCACGTAGGCGCAGTGGTTTACCGCGCCCGGTCTGTGATTGCTGAGGCTAAGCAACTTTTGCTAAGGCCGGTCATGGGATGGATGACCAAAAATTTAAAATCTTGAGCTCCTCCGTGCTTCGGAAGCAGTCGATCATCATCATCATCATCATCAGCCTATACTAGTCCACTGCTGGACATAAGCCTCTCCAAGTGCACGCCACTGAGCACGATTTGCGGCTACTCTCATCCAGCTCTTGCCAGCCACCTTGCGAAGATCGGGTTTGTAATCACCAACCCGCATTAGGCAAGCTTAGTGATAAAGTCATTACCTATCAATTGTAATGATGACTTGGTTTCAATGATGGAGGCCTTAGCCCAGCCGTGGGACTTTTAGGCTATTTCCTTTTATACTCAGCGCTGCTCCCACGGCACGTGAGCCGTTGGCCCTGGCTGCATTAGCAGTCGTTAACAACCACCAATCGGCACTGGGCCCGCGTGGTGGTTTATGGCCTGCTTCCCTGTGGTGTGGTGCTTCCATCCATAGGGAAGGCTTAAAGCAGTGGGGACAGAATAAGCTGGTGATTTCTTGGCGGTAGGGCTGTTTTTGCTAGCTATAACAGTTAAATAGTGTTAAGAGGAAATACTAAGGTCGACTGAATTGAAAAATATGTATAAAAAGTAGACAAAATCAACGTTTCGTAGTTCCCTGATTCCTCCGCTTTTTTATATAATCGCGTAAAATTTTGAAAAAACAGCGGAAAATCTGGCCTATTTTTAAGGTTTTTAAAGGTTCATATCTTTTTTAATAATTAATTTATGAAACAAAGAAAAATATAGAGACAGCGAAAGACTTTCTTTTTTTTTAGGCAAACGAGCAGGCGGGTCACCTGACGGGAAGCAATCACCGCCGCCCATGGACACCCGCAAAACCAAAGGAATCGCAGATGCGTTGCCGGCCTTTTAATGAAAAAAGTAATTAAATCGGTCCAGTTTTGGAGGAGGAATCAGGGGACTACAAAACGTTGATTTTCTCTACTTTTCATACATATTTTTCGATTCAGTCGAACTTAGATAGCCAGTTCTTCTGGTAGTTGAGGATTCCGGGTGAAGTGCGCTTCCCTTTGGGCCTTACCATCACTTAGCACCAGGTGAGAGGAAGGCCAAATGTTAACGCGTAAGGAATAAAAACAAATCTTACAAATTGCTTATTAAAAAATACTTTAGCAAAGAGTATATTCTTTTCTTTGCTCTGATAGAAAGTCATAACAAAGGCACGGTATCCGCAGCGAGGTATATAATTTTTTAATTAAATTTCGTCTACAGATGAAACATAATATTATACAAATCATCTGGCTTTACTTGTGGCTTAGTCCGCGTTGACTTTAACTTCTACTTGACTACATTGTTTTCCGTACTATACTGTCCCACTGCTGGGCAAATAATGAAAAGTGTCCTGCTATGATATGTTGTAGTTGGTGATGATTTTCCAATATTTTTGACGCTGTAAGGGAGAAAAGAGCTGGCTGGACACTTGCTGAGTTTCTTGCCGGTTCTCCCGCCCAGAGTAGACTTACGAACCGATGGCATAGTGACATTCACAAGAGCTACTTGTAGCCTAAACTGAATAAATGATTTTGAATTTTCAACTTTGAAAAAAATTTGAATTTGAATTTTGAATTGAATTAAATTTTGAATTTTGAAAATTTTCAAGTTTTCGCTACAATTTATGGGTATTGGATCAATCACTACGCATGTTAAATGCGGGTTGGTGATCACAAACCTGAATTATCCAAAACACGCTTTACCCTAAGATTGGTACGTATAAGAAGTGTAAAACTCAATTCCCCTAAAGATAAATCGTCCAAACAACCAAAAGTTTCACATACACATTGTATTACATTCATCATCATCATCGGCCTATCTTAGTCCACAGCTGGACATAGACCTCCCCTAATGAGCGCCATAGCGCCCTGTCCTCAGCTTGACGCATTCAGCATCTGCCTGCAGTCTTTCGCAGGTCATCATCCCACCTGGCTGGAGGGTGTCCTACATTACGTTTACCGAGTCGTGGTCTCCAGGTTGTCGGTTCTTCGCCAGATATTGCCGGCCCACTGCCACTTCAGCTTGCTAATTCTTAGAGCTATGTCGATGACTTTGGTTCTCTGTCGGATGTATTCGTTACGAATCCTATCCTTCAGAGAAACTCTGAGCATAGCTCTTTCCATAGCTCGCTGAGCGGACTTTAAACTGGTGGACCAGCCCTACCGTGAGTGTCCACGCCTCAGCTCCGTAGGTCATGACGGGTAGGACGCACTGATTGAAAACTTTCGTTTTCAAGCATTGCGGTATGGATGACGAGAATTTGTAGATTTTTGTTTCGAAGATTTGTATTCTATTGTCACCAGCGAATTTTTAGATTACTTCAAAAGAAGGAGGAGGTTCTCAATTCGGTTATTTTTAATGCCTCAGAACTCCGTCATTTATTACACCGATTTGGAAAATTCTTTTTTCATTTGAAAGGATATACTTCCAGATTGGTCCCATTTTTATCAAAATCCAGTTTTGATGATGGAATTCTTATGGAATTGAGGGAACTCCTCAAATATTGTAGGCATACCTATAGCGATTATGGTAATTTCAGCAATAAGTCAAGCATTTGCATTCAAAAAGACCTCAGATTGTCACCGGAACTCCTCAATGATAAGTATTTCATGGGTGGCGATAAGATATCTCGATAAAGATAGTTAAGCGACTATAACGAAGCAAAAGAAAGCAGGCACCGGAACTCAGTTTTTGATTTCCTACTTTGAGATAGGCGTTTCTCGTTTTCTTCGCTTGTCTCATTTAAACGGCGCTGTCTCATACGAGCATCGCGTTTAGTAGGTCTACTCATATTCGCTTTTGTAGATCGAAACGAGTCACTAAAAAGCGAGAAATAAACAAACATTTTAACAAAAAAAAACCGACTCCAAAAAATTTTACTGAAAAAATTACACTAAAAAGTAAAAAATAATTGCGTAGTTTAGATTGTTTAATTTACTTTCAATTAACCGTTATTATACTCAATCTTATATTCTTAAAAACTATACGACTGCCATACCTATACTTAACTTCACATTTAACAGAACACATTCCGTCCACGAGTCCGAGAACGTTTTGTTATCGGTTTACTAGTATATATTTTGAACAGAGTTAGCAAAATTGTTTTCAACAAAATTGGCAGCTCAATTTTTATACCGTCTGTCTGATATAACTCTTCATATTCAAAAAGACTTTATTACCTGTAACTTTCTCTTTGTGAGAGTGTTCAAGAAAGTTTACCGTCTACCCTTCGAGGGGTATGATAGTTAATTGAAACCCGTCACGGGAACTATGATGGATGACGCTGAATTTAAACTGTTACATATACTATAGGTATATTATAATAGCAGCATTTTTGTCCGCGTCATCGATTTAAATTTTTTTTTATTAACTTTAAATAGTTTTTTTTTTTATTAAAATAAAATTTTGCCTATGCTATCCACAAAGTATGTAGTATTATATCAGTGAAAGATTGTTTTGGAATTAGACCAGTAGTTCCAGAGATTAGCCCCGACAAACAAACAAACAAACAAACAAACAAACATAGTCACAAACGTTACCTTCTTATTAACAGTATAGATATAGATATATGTTTATATATGGATATAGGTTATAGGGATACGCAGCAGTGTAGAGGATTTTAAACTGTCTGATATTTTTAAGAACCTCTGTGGTCTAGTAGTTAAGACCGTCGGTCTCAGACGCAGAGGTCCCGGGTTTGATTCCCAGCGGGGGATACATATTTGCGTACAGTCACGAGCAATAACATGTATACACTTTTAAATAGTATTGATTCTTATTCCATTGTTATAAGAGTTATATTGTTTACATGTTAATGCTCATGTCTGTACTCGGTTTGGTTGTGGGGTTTGTTTGTCCGCCTGGCTACCGCCATTTTATCATATTATGTCACCATAACATCAATGTTTGTAGCATTGTTGTGTTCCAGCAGCTAGAGATAAGATAGTCAGTATCGCAGAGCAACTTGCGGGTAAGTAACGTGAGGACGGCTAATGAGGCACAATCCTGTTCAACTAATAGTCTAGCATCTGTCGGATGTCGGCTAACGCCCGTTCCTTATATTCTATCTGTCTGTTGTTTTTCTTACTGGAGTTAGAAATTTGACATAATTTGTATGGAGCTTATGTCAAATTAAAGAAGAACTCTAACTTTAACTCTTAAAGAAAAGACCAAACTCTTGATGGCGGAAAGAAGGATCTGGAGGAAGATTCTGGGGCCAGTGCGCACACAGGACGAAGTATGGAGGAGGAGGAAAAATGTAGAGCTGGAAGATCAGGTGGACGAGCCGAATATCATCGGGGAGATAAAGGCCCACAGACTTCGCTGGCTCGGCCACCTCAAAAGGATGGGAGGGGATCGTGCGGTAAAGCGAGCATACATGGGACGTCCACTAGGACGTCCCATGTATGCTCGTGTATGCCATGTATGCCCACGTATGCCGGTCGTCGGCCACTAGGCCGACGACCGGTTGGAAGACCCTGGTACCGCTGGGAGGACGAGGTCGGTAAGGAGCGAGCTCAACGCGGATGACTGGCACCAGGTGGCGCAGGACCGACCCAGATGGCGACTCTTATTATCCGAGGCCAAGACTTACTTTGGGTCGTTGCGCCATTCTAGTTAGTTAGATTTATGTCAAATTTGTATCTATAGTAGGCAAAACAACAGATACATAGGTTAAAATGTCGAAGGACCAGTGTTAAAGCAACGGACTGTATTTGGTTTATTTTAATTAGGATGGTTCAATTAATAAAAATACACTTTAATGCTATCGCGTGTATACGGTCCAAAACCACACATTGAAGAAGGAAACGGATACAATTTTAGAACACTTTTTTACATTGTGTTGCCATGCTAGAGTGTTGCAACTATAAAATGTTGAATATTCCAACAATTGGGAACGGGCGTTAGTGTTTAAATTTTAAGGGTTCCGTACCCAAAGGGTAAAATGGGACCCTATTACTAAGAATCTGCTGTTCGTCTGTCTGTCCGTCAGTCTGTCACCAAGCTGTATCTCATGAACCGTGATAGTTAGACAGTTGAAATTTTCACAGATAATGTATTTCTGTTGCCCTCTTACCCATATCCATACAAATTGTACCAGTCAAACATGTAAATATAATGAGAGAAATTCTGAAGAAAAAGGGACATTATGCGAAATGGTCATTTAGCGAAAAGGAGATTCTGCGAAAGAGACATTTTGCGAAATGGACATTCTGAGAAAGGGGGGACGCTTTGCGAAAGAGACATTTAGCGAAAGAAACTTTTTGCGACTAGTGGACATTTTGCGAAGTGGACATTCTGCGCCTGAGCCTTATGTCATTGCTAATAATATACAAAATTCTTATATATTCTTATAATCTGCTTTATAAACGACTGCTTTAACCCTTAAGTTAACCCTTTAACGTTAATGGATCGTTAAAATACTGGAGTAATTAGTGAATGTTGACACGACGCGGCTCTAACGATGTGATTTTTAATTAATTTATACGTCGAGGTCAGCTTAGGGTTAGAAAGTACAGAATGTTATGGCTTAACTTCGTTTAGAAAAGGAAACTTGCTTGGAAGTTACGTAACATTACTCTGTAAATAAATATTAACGATGTATATTTAACAATAGCAAATAAATATTCGGAATATAAGATTTAAAAATCTCTATTATCTTTAAACGAATCCACTTATCTATTTGAACTGAAAGGCAACTTTCAATTTTATTGTTTCCCCATGAACCGTCACTAAATTGTATTTGTAATTAATATCTTTTATTAATTATTTTGTTACCTGCATTAACATAGTAGCGGTAGTTGTTGACATTGAATGGGCGCCTTTGGCTTTCAAAGTAAAAAGTAAATAGTGTTGTATAATTTTGGCGGGCTGGTTAGAACCACGATAGCTCAATTGGGAGAGCACCTGACCCGGTATGTCAGAAGGGTGCGGGTTCAAATCCTGCTCGTGGAAATTTTTTCAACATTTGTGTTTTTGTAATTTGTTCGCAACAAAATTTGCGTTAAAAATTATATAAACATTTATTTTTGTTTTATTAGAAAAAAACATACTATACATACATACACATATACCTACATACATACATACATACATACATACATACATACATACATACATACATACATACATACATACATACATACATACATACATACATACATACATACATACATACTCTTACATCCTTCTTCCAAAAAAGGGTAGACAGCGCATAGATAACGTCAGTGATAAGTCGCTAGCCGACCGCCTGATCTTGGAACCCTAAGTCGGCTCTGACGACATGCACGGAAAATTAGGCAGCTGACACATTTTTTTAACATCACAGACCTGCCCCCCTAGAGAAGTTGCAAAACGCTAAGTGCCTTACAAATAAACAAAGAATAAGCTCTGAATGGTTATTACGTGTTTGTCTCTTTTACTCTAATTTGTAATGACGTTTACATGACAGGAACAAAACACAGAATAACTATTCGGACTTTATTCTTTGTTTATTTGTAGGCGGTACGTGTTTTGTTTCTGTGATGTAAACGTAATTTCAAATGAAAGTAAAAGAAACAAAACACGGAACAACTATTCGGAGCTTATATTCTTGATGATTTATTATTCTACTAGACCCTAGTAGAATAAAAATCAAAAAGAATGATTTATTGTATGGGATTGACATAATCGTCATTTATACGTATCGTTGACTTATGCCAGTCCCGTTCAATAATCATTCTATTTGATTTCTTTCTATCAGCGTTTTGCCACTCGTCTAAGGGGGCAGCATGGGATAAAAAATGCTGAAATCAATCAGTAGCCGACAAACTACTTTCATAGCTACAAATTGTTATTTGTTTGTCTATACGAATAATATGCATTGGCTAAACCCAAAACGGAAGCCGAGCCTGTGCTCACAGGCTTCGCGAGTTTATTTATTTTGCCATCAGTTTTTGCAAAGGCTTGTTTGTGGGCTAAACAAAGGAGGGTAAAGTCTACCATTCACATTTTAATAGAACAACTGACCAACGTATTTTGACCTCTGTGTTGTATAAGCGTCCTTGGTGCGACGGGGTCGATGTTGAACGCAACGTTTTTGGAACTGATTTTAATTAACTCGTTCGTAAAGTCGTACAAGTTGAGCCACTTTGAAAAGGCTTAATACTTGAATGGGTGACCATTTAACCCAGTTTGAGCTGACAGAGTTGCTTTGATATACTGCATTCAGAACCGATCATGATTTAACCTTTTTGGTACGTAATATTTTGTCAGTGTAAATAATTATGTACATAGGTATCCATACTATATACGAGTACTACTAATAAAAAGGTAAAGTACCAGCACTTTACAATGGCTTCGTGCGATTAGCACATTTAGCCAGTGTCAAAGTAATTTTTCTTATAAGTAATACATAAATAAACAATATTTCCTTCTTCCTCCAGTAATGATGATGAATGATAATAGAAATGAGAAATGATATACCCCCCAACCCCTCGAGTATCTCAGTAAAGATATGGGGCTTTACTAAGTCCTCACGCGGAGTTCTTGAGAGAATTTGAAAAGTGACGTTGCACTGTTTTGTTTCATTTGCCAACACTCATGCACACTCACGAACACATAACGGTTAATAATCCACCATTATTTCACATTAATATTCGACATAACACAAATTTTAGAAAATAAAATAAAACCGCAGACATGACTCTTCACTTTCCCGCCAAGAAGTCCCCTTTGTGTGTTTGTTTGTTTGAGGAGGGATTTTTTTTTAATACCTAGCTCGGTAATTGACTCCATACCACCTGATGTTAAGTGGAAATTGAGTCCAGACGCGAAGACAACTGGTGCAGCGTGAAAACAACGGAGCATCAGTCACTCTGCCGGCCCACAAGGTGCTTCTTCACGCCTCACGCCTCACGCCACGTTTGAAGGACCCCATATCTTAGGAAGGAGGGAAAAGAGGACCAGTAGTTCCAGAGATTCCTCTTGGTCTAAATCCAAAAATACCTACCTTCACTGATAGAATTCTTTCTTTGCGGGTAACATAGTGTTATTACAGGGAATGGGGCTGAAAATAAAACGTGAGTTCACTAGTTAGCAATTAATTCAAGACTCGCGTACATCGGCTGAGAGCCGTACCACCGGCATCAAACTTACGTCTACCCTCTTATTACTAACACATAATATTATCTATATAATATTTAAGATAAAAAGAAGTTTATTTTTAAAGTCTCACATCTACGCGGAAGAAGACGCGGGTACAGTCTAGTCATTTGACGACCTCCGTAGCCGAGTGGCTTGCACACCGGGCGGCGCCACCATCTTATCTATCTAATCTAAATATATCACATCAATGTTTATACCATTGTTGTGTTCTAGAGAGAGATAGAATTTATTATAATATGAATAATAATATTAATATTATTAATAATATTGTTAGGTACTACACACAAACCCAAGAGGCTTAAGTAGTACCCCATATTATAAAAGTATTGTATGTTTTGATTCCGATAATAAAAAATAAAAAAAATAAAAAAAAGATAGCCAGTGCCTCAGAAGTCGAGGATTCCAGGTGAAGTGCGCTTCCACCTTCGGCCTTATCATCACTTAACGTCAGGTGAGTTGAATGCCAAGTGCTCAGCCGTGAGATATTAAAAAAAAACTAACGAGCCTTACAGTGGTCGCATAAGATGGTAACATTTGACATCTCACCTAAGTAATAAGCAATTTTAACATTATATTCTGAAAAATGGGTCAGGTATTATTTGAAAAGATTTTGTTAACAAAGAATAATTATTTTTAATGGAAATTGTATTTTATTTAATTGACACAAAAAGTAATGTAATACCGCGCGCTCATTCGTCAAATCAAATGGCGCGCGCTTGCGCTTTCCCGACTTCCTGTTACACACTTCCGTCCCATTTCTCGAAATTACTCCCATTGCAAGAAAGCGAGAGGAAAGATGTTACACATCAAAAAGTGTATAATTATAACTCCCATATTTAGCCACTGCTCAATATTATTAGTGTACCCACCTACTGATATTAGTGTACTTTGACAACAATCATATCCGTCCCGGAGCGTAAGCCGGCATCAAAGATGATATCGCCCGTAACAAAGTTAACTCTTCCAAAGCGGGCCTAACGTCGTTACTGCGCAAAATTATTTACGTACCGTACATAAGGGGACTTGGTACTTGATTTCCTGTGAGGTTTCGCGCGTTAAAGCTCTGTAGGTTTATGAAGTTACCCTTTTGTGTATTTATAGAGTCTATTCTTGTCAAAGTCTACAATTACAATTTGGATATAATAGCCGATGAGGCAGATATGTTTTACGCGAAGTTGAACTATCGCAAGGCCAGTCATAGCAAAAAATAATAAATAAATAAACGTTTACTTTCTCTTCACAATAAGGAGTTACAAAACGCTTAAAATGAAGTGGGGGGCCAGATCTATGTAACCCAGGGTATCCTAGCGCAGGTTCTGCTCTCTCACAATGTCTATGTACTACCACGCTAAAAATTGTAAACTATTATTTTAAAAAATATATATATATATACTATTAAGATACATAGCTTCCTATCATTTGTGAGAGACTGGTGCCTGCAAAACAGGTTTCTGAAACCTGCAAAAACAGGTTTCATAAGAAACCTGCAAATACAGGTCACCAGGACCCCCTCGCGGACATAGACAGTGTATAACTGTAATATATAGCAACATGAGTAAGATGTAAAGAGGCGAAAAAGAACAAAGACATAGATAATAATTTAGGATCCAGTAGCCCTGACAGCAAAAAAGTCAGAAAATAAGTCTAACCCTAAATTGACTATTGATAAAAAATAAAAAGTAAAAGCTAAATAAAAACTAAGGTAAAACTGCAGAATTTCCCAACCTACGTAAGTACGTATTGATATGAAGCGTATACGATTTAGTGTATGTGTGAGTGAGTGCGAGTGAGTGTGAGCGAGTGTGAGTGAGTATGAGTGAGTGTGAGTGAGTGTAAGTGAATGTGAGATTAGGAAGTGGTAATCTGTGTGGATAGATGTGAAACTAAATCTTTTTTTTGTTTTTATTATATTTTGAGTTATACTTATTTTTGGATTAAATTATGGAATCATCGGAATGATAACCAAAATATTATCATCTCGAGCCGTGGTCCCGGCTGCGTTAGCAGTCGTTAACAATCACCGAACCGCACTGGGCCTGCGTGGTGGTTTATGGCCCGTTCTAACCGATTCATCCTTAGAGAAAGCGCGTGCCCCAGCAATGGAGAAATAATATTAGCTAAGGATACTAATAATTTTGCCGATTTAAAATTGCTAAAATTATATCTAGCCTAATTATAATGCTTGTTTTGTCATAAGGCAATGTTATTACATTTTAAAATAATTAATCTCATAAAGGTGAATTCTGTATTCTTATCAGAATAAAGCTTCATTAAACTTACACGAGCAGTATTCTCGTAATAGACCGTGAACGTACTATAAATTTAGGTAAACAAGTAGAGCAAATCAGATATACTTATTACCCCCCCCCCCCCCCCCCGTGTGGTGCCGAGGATAAAGAATTGCACCACCCCATCTCTTCCCGTGGGTGTCATAAAAGCCGGCTAAGGGACCATTCCAGAGGATGGGCAGCAGCATCTCTCTGAGGTTGCCCTCAACCTACTGCGATCGCCGACCCGCCTGCCAAGCGTGGCGATTACGGCAAATACCCCTCATATCCTTGGGGGAGGCCTTTGTCCAGCAGTGGATGTCTCTTGGCTGAGCTGATGATGATGATGATACTTATTACTTTTTTAGGGAATTTAGAGTGTGTCTCTATCTTCGTAGCCAATCACAATCATTGTTGTACCAACGTGCGACTGTCTGTCGATGGTAATCCAAGAGTTTCACATAACCGGCCTGTCTATGCGAATATCGGATATCCCGTAGCTTGCCCTGAAGTGACAAGGACCCTACTCAAACGAAAGTTGGCCGCTGGCGATGCAACTTTAATAAGGGATAAGGGTGTGTATTGGGCGGAGTGGTGAGAAGCTCGTTTTGATACCCGGAGGTCCTGGCATCAATTCCCTAGTCAGGCGAAGCGTGTGACTGAAATTTTCGATGTAGTATAATCTGGGTTTGTGCTAGGGTTGCCAACCATACTTTAAAATAACGTATCCTACGTTACAAAAACACAAATGTTGAAAAAATTTCCATGAGCAGGATTTAAACCTGCACCCTTCTGACATACCGGGTCAGGTGCTCTCCCAATTGTTGTTGTTGACATTGAATAGGCGCCTTTGGCTTTCAAAGTAAAAAGTAAATAGTGTTGAATAATTTTGGCGGGCTGGTTAGAACCACGATAGCTCAATTGGGAGAGCACCTGACCCGGTATGTCAGAAGGTTCAAATCCTGCTCGTGGAAATTTTTTCAACATTTGTGTTTTTGTAATTTGTTCGCAACAAAATTTGCGTTAAAAATTATATAAACAAAACAAAAACATTTTGTATACTACGTTATTTTCCAGCCCCATAATTTATTCTTTTTAATAAAAATAAAGTATGGAAAATACTTTATTTCCGACTAATGCGTGCGTTTGAACGGAATATTCCTGTTGACTTAATTTCTGAACAGACTACTGAATGATATTTAGATTCATGTGAAGTGAAACGAAACGCAACGCTTAAATAAATAAATCCTTTTTTTATACTACTCGTAGTTAGTGATAGATTTACTTTAATTTCCTAAAAAATAGTTGCCAACCCTAGTTTGTGATCACCAACCTGCTTCTGGCAAGCGTAGTGATTAAACCATTAGTTAAGTACTTAACTGGTTAGTCGAGATACACTTTTTAGAAACTAACAAAACGATTAATTCAATAGAACATGTACGGGAACGGAAACTATGGCCACGGTATAAGGAATTATACAATCCTTAGGCGGGCTTCCACAAAAACTCACTAAATACGTTTAGCGCTAAGCATGTTTAAAGTATCATTCTGTCTCTTTCAACTTCCAACAAAAGTAATGGAATGACATTTTAAACGTGTTTAGCGCTAAACGCATTTAGTGAGTTTTTGTGCAAGCCAGCCTTATTCTGTGCTATGACGTCACTATATAAATTAAATACTTTTAGATTACAGAAATTCATGCTTTGGTCAAAAAAAAAATGGTTTGTTCTAAGGAACTGTTACGTGATTTCATTTGTACGTTCAATGTTCTGGAATTAATTATTGTGGTTTTCTACACCCATATTGGTCGAGTGGTTTGTACACCGGTTTTCATGGTGTCGCCATCTCTGAGGTCCCGGGTTCGATCCCCGGTCGGGTCAATTTAGAAATTATTGTTTTTCTAAATTGTCTCGGGTCTGGGTGTTTTCTATGTATGATAAGTATGTATTTAAGTATTTTAAGTATGTTTATCCGTTGTCTAGTAACCATATAACGAGTTTCATAACGAAGCTTCTCTTGGGCTAGATAATTGGTGTGAGTGTAGGAAAATTTATTATTGTTATTATTATTATATTGTAGCGATGACTTGATTTCAATGATGGATGAGTTATACAACGTGTAACGAAAAAGTGTGGTCAAAATGAAAAAATCCAAAGTGTATCCCATCTAGAACTTGTATGTGTTGTCATTAAGACACAATTATTAACTTTAATTTGTCATGCAATGGTTAATTAAATATTTATATTTGTGAAGTGATGCGCGTCAGGCGCATACGCAAGCAGCAGTGATCATAAATGTAAGTGCACAGAGGTTACTAAACCACTAGGGCTGAGACATGTTTATTTTGATGTGACGTCAAAATAGAAATATTATATTAAAAATGGCATAACACATTTTAAGTTAATAATCATGACTTAGTAACTCTGCGTACAAGATCTAGATCGGATACATTTTGGATCTTTTCATTTCGACCACACCTTTCTGTTACACGTTGTCCGTTCGCACGTCCAAAGCGCGCGGCCAAGGTCGCCCGTAACGTCCGAGCGAACGAACGTTCGCGCACGAACGTTCGTGCGCGAACGCTCTTGACGAAAACAGTTTTAGAGCGTTTACGCCGCACACTAGCGCCGCCAATGAAAAAAAAAACATATCTAGTAATTAGAGATAGAAAATCAAATTATGCTCAACAAACTATCTGAATGAAATAATTTAGCATTTTTACGTCACCTTATGAACACCTGACATGTTATGGTTTAGTTAAATATGGCGTTATAGTTAAAAGTGGCGGTAACGTCTTATTTAGCTAAACCATAACATCTGAGGTGTTCATTAGGTGACGTAAAAATGCTAAATTACTTCATTCAAATAGTTTGTTGAGCATAATTTGATTTTCTATCTCTAATTACTATATTTTTTTTTTTTTCATTAATGGCGCTGGTGTGCGGCGTAAACGCTCTTAAGCTCAAAAACTACCTAGGTATATCAAAACAAAAAACCCCTACGGATAGAGGAAGTCTACCGCATAAAACTTATAATACAGTTTCATCTATTTTTTGATTGATGTAACTACGTACTACCTTCGTTGAGTTATTAGCAAAATCTGGACGTTGCCAGTACGATGTCGCTTGGTCTTATAGTCCCCAATGGACGGATGAGAGTTAGTTTTTTTTGGGGACTGTAGTCCCATGGACGGTTCAGCGGAGTTATGAAGATGAACAATTTATTGCTATTTGACTATAAAATCACCAACCAAGTGTCACTTAAATGGTCTTTAATATAAACGAAATAGGATTAAAAGATTCAACTTAGATTAGATTTTATCGCAAAGGTCTTACTTGTTTTAGTTTTAGTTTGGAGCTTAATGCGGGCTAACTTCAAAGGGATTGTTCGGTTGACTTTGTTAAGGGTAAATAGAACTGGCGACAGATTATTGATCGTCATTAGCCTATACATGTCCCACTGGTGGGGTTGGGCCTTCCCACATGACAGATGAGTTGTGATAGAGGAAATCGGACTATATAATCACTATGGTATAATCAACTAAGTAACTACAATAACTAAAAGTATTCAATAGTTTACGTTTACACAATGCAACTAAGTTCTTTGATCATTATCGATCATCGCCTCGACCGAAAGACGTCCACTGCTGGACAAAGGCCTCCCCCAGGGATCTCCATAACGACCGGTTTTGTGCTTAGTATCCATCCAGTGGCTACCTGCGACCTTCACCAGATTGTCGGTCCATCTTCTTAGCGAATTACTTGAAATTCTGGCGAAAAACAATCTGGCAAATAAAGCAAAAACATATGAAAAACACTGGTTTAAGTCTCCCTGTGACCACGGACCCTGCAAAGGGTTCGAAACGTCAGGATAAACATTAAATAAGTAATGTGTAAAATAAACGCGAGTAGATCCGTAAAAGTTGTTTCATTTCACTTGTTTAAACTTTCACGTTCATTAACGAAAAAACAAATTAACATAGAAATTAAACGGTAGAAACGTCGGGTATTAAAAAGGCATGCCTATCATCATCTGATGATGCCCCAGCAGTGGGGACATAAAATGATGATTCATTTTATGTCCCCACTGCTAGGGCACGAGCCTTCCCTTTGGATGGATAACGAGAACGGGCCATAAATCACAACGCGGGCCCAGTGCGGATTGGTGGTTGTTAACGACTGCTAATGCAGCCGGGACCAACGGCTTAACGTGCCTTCCGAAGCACGGAGGAGCTCGAGATGAGAAATTTATGGTCACCCATCCGATGACCGGCCTATGCGAAAGCTGCTTAACTTCAGCAATCGCAGACCGAGCGCGTTAACCACTGCGCCATTGAGCTCCTATGATACTAATTAATGAGATGAAATTTATTTATTTACTAGTGGCCGCTCGCGGTTTCACCCGCGTGGTTCCCGGTTTCACCCGCGTGGTTCCCGTTCCCGTGGGAATATCTGGATAAAAAGTATCCTATGTGTTATTCCCGGTTATAAACTATCTGTACTTTTTTCTGCCGAATTCCATCCAAATCCATTCAGTAGTTTTTATGTGAAAGAGTTACAAACATCCATACTTACAAATTTTCGCGTTTATAATATTAGTAGGATTTATTTTAGCATGCCTAAGATACTAATTAATGAGATGAAATTTTAGTAGAATTGCATTTTAGCATTGGCCTAACTATCTAAAGGTCGTGGTTTCGATTCCCATTCGAGCTTCCAGAGACTGGTTGATTTATTGAGTACTTTGATGCTAGAATTTAGTGTATGTTGGTAATGAGACGTTTTGAAATAAGTTTCAATGAGACTCGGTTCATTTGAAATTGAGTCTTATTGACAATAGTATATACGACGTAGTATAGATGACCTCCTTGGTCGAGTGGTTTGTACACCGGTTTTCATGGCCTGTTTTCGCCATCTCTGAGGTCCCGGGTTCGATCGTGTCGGTCGGGTCAATTTAAAATTATTGTTTTTCTAAATTGTCGCGGGTCTGGGTGTTTTCTTTGTAGTATGTATTTGGGTATTTTAAGTATGATTGTCCGTTGTCTAGTAGCCATTTAACGAGTTTCATAACGAAGCTTCTCTTGGGCTAGATAATTGGTGTGAGTGGTAGGAAAGTTTATTATTTATAGTTTATATATTGAGAACCGCTTTTTTTGGTAGTACTTAAGTCCATTTGGGTTTCAATCCCTATGAGAAAAGGTCTTTTAGATGTCGTATTAAGTAATGAGTATTTCGAGATTAGTTCCAAACAGCCAGGAAGGATTTTTTTAGTAAAATTTTATCTTGTAACTATTAAGCATTGTGAATGCAGAATACAAAATAATAAAAATAATTAATGAGAACAAGTTGTTCCCATGGCAAAAGCTTGTAACTCTACATTTCGATTTCGTCATGGAGCCCTGGGTGTGACAGAGCCCCAACAATCTCGAAATTAATTAACTTGTGGAGTTGTTATCTAACTTTCAAATTTATGTCAACACAAATTAATTACTTTCAACTCACAGAATGTGAGCCCTGATGGGTTTATCATAACCTTAGAAGGGGCGCAACTTGAGAATGTCTTAAACGTGACAGCCTAATTAAGACTGTAAGTCACATTTAAACAGAGTTTGGAATTGGTTATTGATAAATAAATAGGTATCTTAACTGCCGGTGTTGATATGCGTTTCTACTGTCTTTATGAAATTATTCTTCATTAAGATAATTGCTGATAAGTTTGTGTTAGCAATTTGGCATCCTGTGTTACTCATAGGATGCGAATTACAGATTGTGTAACATATTGAGCGAAAATAACAGATTTTGTTTTGTTCCCAGAACTGGCAAAATGTGTTTCGGATATTTCGGTGCATTGCCCGGATGTAATCACCAACCAGCATTTGGGAAGCCTGGTGATTAAGCTATTGTAGTGATGACTTGATTTCAATGGACGCCTTTGCCCAACCGTGGGACAGTCATAGCCTATTTACTACTTTTGCTATAATGTAGGAGCTGGATGGCGCAGTAGTTAATGCGCCCGGTCTGCGAGTGCTGAGGTTAAGCAACTTTCGCAAAGGCCGGTCAGCGGATGGGGGATCAAAAATGTATCATCTCGAGCTCCTCCGTGCTTCGGAAGGCACGTAAAGCCGTTGGTCCCGGCTGCATTAGCAGTCGTTAACAACAGCCAATCCGCACTGGGACCGCGTGGTGGTTATGACCCGTTCTCCCTATCCATCCTTAGGGAAGGCTCGTAGCCCAACAGTGGGGCATAAAATGAGCTGATGATAATGATGATGACTTCAATGTTCTACACGTGGGTCGCATGTAACGCCCAATGTCTTCCCGTTCTTGTCTGTTTCGTGATGCATTTGCTAATTTTTTCGTTTTCCGTCAAACGATTTGTCTTTATTTCAAAACGTGTATAGGAAAGCTGACGCAAAACAAGACAGTCGTACAGTTTCACCATGAAAGGGATTTTTTGTTCCGAAAATAGAATAAGTAGTCTTTAAGTGAAATACAAAGTATATTTTTACACTGTTGCGTCAGAAGGAGGATTATGTTTTTCGAGTCTATGTATGTATGTATGTATGTATGTATGTATCAATAGGCCGTGGCTAGCTCAATTAAATCCGCACTCTCTTCTCTTCTCTCTCTCTTTTCAGCAAATGTTTAGTCAAATTACTACTTAAACCAGCTGCATTTTAGACGAGACACTACTTAGGTGAGTTGTGGCTTATACCCCTTACTACTTAGACCAAAGTTCGAAGTATTTATTGCTGTTCATGAATGTGATACAAAGGTAGAGTCATCAATAGTATTCCAGTACAACATGATACCCATTTGGGCTTAGCAAATTAATGAATGAACGGACGTGCAACGGAATTAATTATTTTTAAAATACATTTCTAAATTGTAATGAAAATAAAGTTATTTATTTAATACACAAGACATATTACTATTTTATAACAATTAATAAATAATTTATATCAAATAGAATTCTGCTAAAGGGTTCGAACCATTTTGATTCCCAAATTGTCACTTCCAAAGGCGTTAAAACAGATTGTCATTAGAATGAAGGGACTTGCAAGTGACAGGTAAAGTGTCTGCGGTTCCGTACGTACTTAAGTGCCTACTTAGTACAGTCAGTGAATAAAATAAGTAATTAAATACACAATTTGGAAATATTTTTCTTTCTGCGATGTTTGTCACAGTTTGTTGGTGTACTTTTGTGTACAGACAAGCTTTTTGAACTTTATGTCTATAACAGTTGAACGCTATCGAAGATTTTTGTCAGTTTTGGTTAGTCTGCTGTCCAGGCGTCAGTAAATTACTCTTTTGAATATAGGTCGTGTTCGCGAGTGACATGCATTGACATCTCCGCCTCTGGGAGAGATTAACCGACTCAGTGGTCTAGTGGTAAAATCTTCTTATACAACCTTATTTTTAGTTTATACGAAAACCGAAACACGGGTCAAATATTTTCATATAAAGAATCAGTACAAAAAAAAATAAAAAAATATCTTGAAAACTCACGAAGTTACAAGCTTTTTGTGCTGTCCCGTTGTGTGTTTTTAGTGGGGTATACTATAATTGAGATTTTGAAAATATTATTTGGTCAAAATGGTATAAAAAATATTGAAATCGATTCTGTTACTGATTCTGAACAAACAGTTTTCAGGTATTGTATAAACTAAAAATAACATTGTATAAATAACATCAATGATTGTAGCATTTTTTTTTTTTGAGAGAGAGACTGCTGATTGCCTCAAACGGCATTTTCAGCGTCACCGCCTGGCTTTTTGGGGGCGGCGAGGTACGTAAAGGGTACCTCAAGCCGTGTGAAACGAATCACCTTCGGAGGTTATCTAGAGGGAACGGTATCACACACTTAAAAGTGCGTAACCCTGGCCCTACTAGATTCTCCGAAGGGTTCGGTACGGATCGGGGAGGAGGTTCGGATCGGATCGGGAGCATTATTGTGTTCCGGCAGGTAGAGATAAGATAGCCAGTGCCTCAGTAGATTCCGGGTGAGGTGCGCTTCTGCCTTCGGCCTTATCATCACCTAACATCAGGTGATGTGACTTGGTCTTCACATCTTTGCTTATCGAAGAAATTTTTTTAGAACAATTTAATAATCTTGTCATGTTTCTTTTAGTTTGTTGTTTTGATTTTCAATTCTATCTTTTCTTCAATTGGTATAGGATTTTTTTTTTATATGAAATTATTATTTAATTTTTATTTATTTTTAATTTTTATCGAATTCGCCGGTATGGTTGAGAAACGGGCTTTACTGAACCATCGATAGGTAAATAATAGTAGTTTATGCAACTGTCACATAATGAAGGGTATTAAAACACGAGTGTGAGTTTATGAAACGAGCGCAGCGAGTTTCATAATAGTAACGAGTGTTTTAATACCCGTGTTATATGCAGTTGCATACACTACTTTATCTTCACTAATGCAATTAGTCAAACAACAAGAGTAAAAGCTGACAATAGTTTATTTATAATAATTGTTCAAATTTTTGCCATTAAAATCTAACCAATGAGAGCGCAGCTGCGCGCGCAGTGCCAATCAGGAGCGAGCGCGCGCTGTTCTTTTTTTATTTAATTGGCACAAGATCTTACCAAAGAGTTTTGTGTATGTAAGTTTAGTAGTTTCGACGAAGTTTTCACGTATAACCCAACTGTTTTCAAAAGCCAGCCTAATGTCAAAATTTTATACAACTTGTATGAGGATTTTGACATAAGGCTCGCCAGGTTAATTGGTCGCGTTTTATTGATGTTATAATGAGATTTTACGATATCGATGTGGATATTATACCATCATGTGAAATTGCTTAAATTGAGTGTTTTGTTGTCTGCGCTATAACAGTAGTAATTATAAGTCAAGTATTGGAAACATAAGTAGAATGTTACAACATTAGTAATTTAAATGTAAATTAATAAAATAAAGTTATCTTTATTTTCCACCAGAACATTACATGTTTTGCTAAAACAGCGCAGTAGATGTTTCTTACAGGTAAAAAGAAAAAATTGAAGTAAGAAACATATAATAGGAATTTCTACTAGCACATCATTAAGCTTTGGGAATGGCTCATTCCTTATCAAATTTATCTCAACGCCAACTTTTAAAACCCAAGATGTATGGCACTGTCTTTGCCTCCTATGCCCACGACACAAAACGGCCGCCTTTCGTGGCAGCTTTCGCTATGCTGCCTCAAAGTGCTGGAACAATCTGCCATCGCCAATTCGAAACTGTAAAACTGCTAGCACATTCAAAGTAAGGTTCAAAGAGTATCTGCTGGAGTTACAGGTTTCCAGCGCTTAAGCGGTCGTGTTGTGTTGATATTATTATTACTTAATTATTTTATGATTTATTCTTTTATTCTTTTATATATTATTGTTTATGTAGCCTCATGTTTATGTGTAGTTTATGGTATGTATGTTGGCTGTATGTTATGGTTAATATTGTATACATCTGTCACTGTGTAAAATTTTGAAATTCATGTCTGGAGCTGCGCTTCCCTCCCTCTCTTACTGGTTCCACAGAATATCAGCGCCTTGGCACGTCAATGTCATGGCATAAGCTGAGTGGTGACCATTTCGGTTGCATGATTATAAATTCAAAATGTCCATTATGTCAAGTTGTCATATATGCTCCGAATAAATATTTTTCATTTCATTAATAGATTTCTAGATCCGTTTGCAATAACATATATCATTGTGCGTTCTTCCTGTTTATGTACTTTAATAACTCTCTCAAAAGACCGTATGATTTCTAGTGGAATTTTGCTGCCGTATGCCAAAAGTGTTTTGTCTGGCATTTGATCTTGGCTAAAGCATAACACTCCTTTAACTTTAAATATTTTCCATGTCTTGTCTGTAATAAGGTTATACCTCCGTCGTCACATTCTATATTTGCATCATTGTTAATATTAAAAACATAATCTACTTCCTCTTGTATCACATAATTGGATATGAGATAAATCATTTTAAATTTAAGTAAGTAATATTTTTAATGTATTATGCATGACATAAGACAATAATTTTTATTTTTATTTTCAGTTTTTATTTTTTATTTTTATTGTTATCATTTTTTTATTATTAATTTCTTTATTTTTTATTTTGTAATGAATAGTATCTAATAATAATTCGCAAGTCAATATAATTAAATAATGATATAGATATAAAAAATGTTAATAATGTAACAGCCTCTTAAAATTTGCCATGTCCTTACAGGGCGCTACATGTAAGGTTGCCAGATCGGAACTTACCGAGTCCGGGACAATTCCATGTCGGGCCGTGGCTATGGCTATGAATATGTAAAAAAAAATATATAAATATAAATTACGGAATATTTAATTTTATATTTGTATTTATTAGGAAAATGTATTTTATTTTTCAAATGTATACTTTTATTATTATATAACCGCCTGCCGTGTCATATTTTGTTGTTATTTATTTTAATTATTTAATTTTTTCGGAATCCGGGACAATCCCGTAAATCCCGGACATCTGGCAACCTTAGTTACATGTATTACAATTTTTAATTTTTAATTTATTCAATACAATTTTTAATAAGCTAGCTATACTCCCTCTGTTTGCTATGTCCTTACACTACATACTACACTACACTATGCTACATTGTTTATTCTAACACCTTTTGTACCTTTTGTACATTACCAATTTCCTTCCGTCTCCTAGTCTGTTTAGTTGGTCGTTCCTCTTTTGTTTATTTTCATAGGTCATCGGTTCTGCGGCTTATATGACCCGCCTATTACCTTCTTTGCGCAACGATACACCCACTTCAAAGTGCGACTTCTACATCACCGTCATCTATTCTATATCACTAGATGACCGAGTGTGCGGGTTGTTGATCACGAACCCGGGCTATGCATCGCGAAATTTGTAACACGCTTTGCCCCACCTGCGAATCGAACGTGGAAGTTGTAGCTATTATATTTTATCCTATCTTATCTATATTGGCCGCTATTACAATAAAATAAGTAGGATTTTGAATAAAATAGACAAAGTGTTGAAAAAACTCCACACGAGCGAAATTCGAACCCTTTGTCCTTTTTCAAATTGTAATTTCTTCGCTGTTTTGTTTTAAAACTGTAATTTATTCGCAAAGATATTTGCGTAAAACTATATGTAAATAAACATTAGTAGCATTGTTGTGTCCCGAACGTTAAGAGACAAAGATGTACAAAAAAGTTTAAGAAATTTATTTAAATACAAAATGCAAATACGAAACATCTATTAGATTTTAAATAAATAGCGTATTTCAAGTTTTAACTTGAATCCAGTGGATCACGCAATATTGGCATCTCTTTTGTTTGTATGCAGATCGATAGAGAGCACTGAGCGCTGTTTCATGTTTCATCATCGTCATCATCATCATCATCAGCTCATTTATACGTCCCCACTGCTGGGGCACGAGCCTTCCCTATGGATGGATAGGGAGAACGGGCCATATAAACCAGCACGCGGACCCAGTGCGGATTGGTGGTTATCAACGACGGTTAATGTAGCAGGGACCAGCGGTTTTACGTGCCTGCCGAAGCACGGAGGAGCTAGAGATAATAAAGTTTTGGTCTCCCATCCGATGACCGGCCATTGCGAAACTCGCAGACCGGGCGTGTTAACCACTGCGCCATCGAGCTCTTCATGTTTATCAGCGCCTTAACCAAAGTTATTATGAAACAACAAAGTTGCACCGTCCGACATGCCGCCGTTGAACCCTGAATATTTTAATTGAAAACCACGGTCGGAATTCTATTAAGAAACTTCGCTCTATAATAACTGGGCGAGCCGTGGACGTTAATCAGAACTTTAAAGAGTTCATCTATAAATATGCGACCAGAGGTGATGTGCTTATTGATTTTATAAGCTATTAGCCGTCCCCCGCCCACTTCGCTGTGCGAATATTAAGGGTGGGCCGACCAAAAAATACCAAAAATGCAGTTACGGTTAAGTAAATATAATTGAAAATACTATCGTATTAAATGAACAAAATATATATTTAGTATCATAGGGAGCGTGTTTACAATTTGTCAGAACCATAAATTCATAACACGCTATAGTTTTTTCTACAATATCATTTAAAGTTGGGCAAAGATCATGAAAACGAGTGGCGGCGTTTAGTAGATTTCTTATAGTTTATCTAAATGATTGTACCTCTGATTTTGTCTAAACAATCATCAATGGATAAACTACAAATTGCTAGACTACATTTTTGATTCATCAAGTGGTTATTTAAATAATATTTTTTTATTAAGCACCTTAAATTCCCCATACAAAATTAGTATGGCCGCGCGGCATCAAATAAATATGGACGACGACATTTCAAATAAAACATATGACACTTGTCACTTACGGACGGCGCACCCTTAAAGATCAATGAATGCTAATCAAAATAGTTATTAGGTTTACCAACATCATATATAGCCTATCATTTGCACAATCGCATGTTCTTACTACATACAAATTTTCATCAAGTTATAAGAGGACATACAGACAAACAGACAGACAGACTGACAGACAAAAATTTCAAAAATCGTAGAATTATTGTCAGTGTGTCATAAATATAAAATGAATATTTATCCCATTTGTCAGAAAAATTGCATATATAGACAGAGAATGAAATAAAAGGTCAATTCCGCGAATAAAAAAAGAAGTCAATTTAAATAAAAAATTGGCCGATAAAGACACAAAATGAATAATCATTGTTATTACTGAAGCCTAAGTAACATAGTCCTAATTAAAGGTGTATAATAATATTAACAACCGGTAGGTATTGACTTTGGTGAGAAAAAAACGTCAATTTCATAGGTAAGGACCTATTGTTACATTCATATCATAACATTAATTTGCACTATTGTGTAAGTACAACTATATTCATACATTTTTGTCATTAACATAATCTTCCACTTTATAATAACATATACTCATTATAGTCTTTTTGACATATTATGTGCTTTATAAATAAATTTATGTAATTTATGTATAAATAAGTTCCCTGTGTGGTGCCGGGGATAAAGAATTGCACCACCCCATCTCTTCCCGTGGGTGTCGTAAAAGCCGACTAAGGGACCATTCCAGAGGATGGGCAGCAGCATCTCTCTGAGGTTACCCTCAACCTACTGCGATCGCCAACCCGCCTGCCAAGCGTGGCGATTACGGCAAATACCCCTCATACCCTTGGGGGAGGCCTTTGTCCAGCAGTGGACCTCTTTTGGCTGAGATGATAAATAAATTTATGTAAGGGCATTTCAACAACATTTTGTGAAAGTTTATTGTAGAAAGTTATACCTACATTTGATTTGTTTTGTCTCCACAAAATACTTCACTCGGCTATCGATGCCCCGGATCTGCTCTCCTCGCTCAATTTGAACACCCGGTAAGTATAGGTCGCGTCACCCATACACTTTCACAATACAAGCATTGTGATACAAGTGTACAAAGACAACACCTCCTTTTATAACCCCATCGTACATACAACGATGTGGTCATATTACGTTTCCTTCATGCTCTTCCCTATTTTTTACCATTGGTGCGCTTCGAGGAATAAAATTATAATACTTCAAATTTATTTCGTTAGCGCAACTAAAAGGTGCGCTTCGAGGAACAATTTAGGTAGTATAGGTGCGCTTGAAAATGGTTGCGCTTCGAGGAATACCTCGCCCGTAGCTGGAGGATGCATAGATGTATTCAACACCAGATTCTCTCAATATAAGAGGTCTGTATCGGACATCTTTAGTTTGGAAGTATCCTCGACTCCTGCTAACTTTGTTGTTCCTGCGTTGGCAAATAACGCCTTCATATTGACTCCGCTTAGTGTATTATTTTTTGTAATTTTAATTAGGTATTTTCATTTTGTGTTCTATTTTAAACGTAGCATAAGGTAGTAACTCATGCTGTGTCTAGTCTTACTATATTGTTAAATTCATATGGCTGTGTATTTACTGTTATCTATATGTATAGTAAATAAATAAGAACGAACCACCTGATGAAGCCGGAAAGTTGGCATATTGCTAAGTATTAATAATTGTATAATGAATAAATAAAATAAAAGTCTATTAAGACTATACCTCTATTGTCATAGCTGATGGCCTGTTAATCGATCAACTATTATTATCATATGACTGTGCTAACATGCCCGGCGGGCGATGTGACGTCACGAACACTTCAGAACACTTTAAATGTGAGGGACGGGACGAATAAGATATAGTTGATCGCAGTTCGTGTTATCAAATCTTTAGTTCGGTATTAATTTCCAACAGTACGTTATCTGGTAATAGGGAGGTATTCCAGTTAGATCATCATAACCATCAGCCTATACTAGTCCACTGCTGGACGTAGCCCTCTCCAAGTGCACGCCATTGAGCACGATCCGCGGCACTCTCATCCAGCTCTTGCCAGCCACCTTGCGAAGATCGTCGCTCCACCTAGTCTGAGGGCGTCCTACACTACGTTTGCCGATACGCGGTCTCCACTCGAGAACATGTTTGCCCCCAACGGTTATCGGTTCTGCGACTAATATGGCCGGCCCACTGCCACTTCAGCTTGCTAATCCGGTGGGCTATGTCGATAACTTTTGTCCTCTGTTAGATGTCCCAGTCAAATTACTCAAGCGAATATCACCTGAGCTATTCCAGTTAGATCACCTACGCCTAAGTACCTGCTAGTGATGTGGTATAGTATTTTGTTCTCAGGGTGTTGTTAAATAAAACATATCGATAGAAACATCAGTACGTCTATTTTTCATATTAATAGATGGCTTTGTTTTCCAACGAGCATTTTCAATTAAGGCGAGGGTTTCAAAAAAAACGGTGTTTTTAAATGAGTTTTATTCGAAATGTATAAGGATTTTAAATCCAAAAAAATATATATGTTATTCATTGGCCTTTTATCTATTAATTTCGGCTGGTATTTTCACGATATTTTACAATTTCCTGCATCGAATATAATATCAAAGCATACGTCTTATTAATAAACTAAATATGACTTTATTCAGGCTATACACCGTTTCAGACAAAGAAAAATATACTAAGCATATGGCTTTGAATATGTAATAGTTGTCGGCCATTATAATTTGAATAATAAGTAAACGTTCAATAAAATCCACATTATTGCCTTATTCGACGCTCGCGCCATCATTCAGTCCTGAGCGGAACGCCTTAGAAATCTCACAGTCGGAAACGCTCGCCTTAAAAATGAAATGATAGAATTCAAATGTGTTATTTATGTTGGAGCTTCTATCTCACCTGATAAGGCCGAGACGGTGGAAGCGCACTTCACCCGGAATCCTCAGCTACTGAGGCATTGGTTATCTTATCTCTTACTGTCGGACCAATGCTACTAACTATGATGTTGTAGCGACATGTTTAGGTAGGTAAAATATTTTGAGACGAATCAAAAGCTTAGCTAAAGCTAAACTTATCTAATAACTTTACTTGAATAAAAATTAATTTCATTCATTCATTCATTCATTCATGGTTATGTCCTACTTGTGTCCCGATGAACATATAACGTTTGGTCTCACTTTCCTGCCACTTCCCGCCCCAAACGTTCTTGTGACACAAGAACCCTTATCTGTCCTCAATCCAATTCCACTTTTTTCCACAATTCTTTCACCGTCCATGCAGCCGAATTGTAGAATAAATTGCCTCCCGACATTCGTGAGAGACCATCGGTGGAATCATATAAACATAAGTTGAAAGATCACTACCTTACCAACACTGGTAATCAGGAACGTCATATCAAATTATACATTTAAATTATTATAAGTATATCGTGTATGTGTATGTATGTTTATACATTATGGTTATATAGTTTAGTATGTTTATGTATCAGTAATTAGTTCGTAGAATAATCCCGCAAACTCTCATTCCGCACCACAGCTAGGCTGGCTTGGCTGGAAGAGATCTCTTCTAGAGATAAGCTCAACTTTGTATATGTCTTGTATAACGTCTGTTTTAATGTGTGTTTTATATGTGCAATAAAGGATTAAATAAACATTAATTTCATTCATTCATTCATGGTTATTTTCTACTTGTTTCCCGATGAACACACAACGTTTGGTCACAGTGGCGTTATACAGCCGCTGGTTTGGGGTGAACACATTAAATTAACAACGGCAATTAAGATTTCACGAATAGACGCGAATTATGCTAGGTAAATGGCTGGCAATAAGGTGTGAGGTGTCTAGAGATTCGGATTTCTGTATGTTATATGAGATATTAACATATATACTTGTACTACAAAACAGTGTTTAAAGTTAAACAATGGCTAAATACGTGTTTAAAGTATTGTATCTCTGTCTAAAGATATTAGCTAAAAAGTGACAGCATATGTTTTAAGCAGTGTCTAACTTTAGCCATTATTTTCTGAGCAGATAATGTTTATGCGAACGGGTCTGTCTATCCCACTAGTCCCATTGAGTTGTACCATCATGGGACAACTGAGACGATTTTGTCCCAGTAGTATGTTTGCTATAAATATTATTGATATAACTTTTAAATCATATAACTTCCTTTTATATAATGTATTATGTGTAATACTGGTGAATAAAACTAGTTTTACTTATGTACTTAGATCCAGTGAAATTACGGTGCATATAAGCTTATGAATAGTAGCCGCAGGGTTAGCAACAAAAGTAGCAAAAAAAGACTATTATCATTATCATCTCAGCCAAAAGACGTCTACTTCTGGACAAAGGCCTCCCCCAAGCATCTCCATAACGACCGGTTTTGTGCTTCTCGCATCCAGCAAAGACTTATCTTCTATAAACATAAATACTTCATTTTTAAAGCAATTATACAATTCTCCTACAATTTTACTATTGCCGGCATCTTTTCATCCTAATAGTACTTTTACAACCCTTTATAGTCTTTCTATTATGCCTTTAATCCGGTACTTATTGCTTAATGTAAGCACTAAGTAAGTACTGCAGCGTTCTTTCTCCATAATAATTACTAACTTTGGCTTAAACAAACTTTCCTCTTTAGCCCAGATACTTAACATTGTGCTGATAAGTTTCCTTGTAAATATATTTCATTTGCAATATTACGCTATGTACTTAACCTCTTTATCCACTGGAAGTTATACGAAGTGTTTCTCACTAATAAAACGTGTGGTCACCGCCGCTTTATAATGTACTAGGCATCCGCTTGCAGACCCATTATTGTAACGACGCCAATTGTGATATTGAGAATTCTCCAATAACGGAATAATAATCGAGCGATAGCCTCTAATTTCAACATGCAGTTTGATCTTTTAATTTCTGCATGCGGTTTGAAGTATGACGCTTTATTTATACTTAGCCTCTTTATGTACTGGAACTTATGGAAAGTGTCTCTCACTTATGTAAAGTGTGGTCGACGCAACCCTATATTAAACCAGGCGTCCGCCTGCAGACCCATTATTGTAACGATGCTAATTGAGATATTGAAAATTCTCCAATAGCGTAATGATAATAAAGTGGTGGCTTCTAATTTCCACATGCAGTTTGAATCTCTAATTTCTGTATGCGGTTTGAAGTATTACGCTTTAATTTATGCTAAGCTTCTTTATGCACTGGAAGTTATGCAAAGTGTCTCTCACTAATGTTACTTGTGGTCACCGTAACCCTATGATAAACTAGGAGTCTGCCGGCAGACCCGTCATTGTAGGTAACTACGCTAATTGAGATATTGAGATTTCTCTAATAACAGAATAATATTAGAGCGAAAACCACTAATTTCTGCATGCAATTTGGTGGCAATGTCATGCAGCCACTAGTCCAGGAAATACTACTGAGGCGCCTACATGCAAGATCAGCGTTGTAGTTATTTACTCACTACAATGTATGTAAAGCGGAGTCCCTTTTAAGACATTTGGTGTATTTCACAGTTCTGTTACTTGTTTGTACTGAATAAATATAAATCATTCGATTTAGCATCTTTCGCATGGCCTGTTTGAAGTGTAGACTGTGTAGACTTACGAACCGATGGCATAGTGTCATTCATAAGAGCTTATTTATAACCTAAGTTAAATAGTTGATTTGAAATTTGAATTTATTTTGAATTTTACGTCAGTTGAATTATATTTTTATTTTTATTTTTGGTCAACGAAATTAAATTATCTCGTGCGCCTCTGTGCTTCGGGGTCTCGTTAAGCCGTAAGTCCCGGCTATTATCACTAAAACCTACCAATCTGTATTAAGCCAGCGTTGTGGGTTGCGGCCTGACCCCACTCATTGTCATTAGGAAAGCCTGAGTCCTAATATCGCTATCGCAAGTATGCCTGAGTAACCCTATCTGTAAAATATGAATTGAACGTATCCATGTGGCGACTCTCGTGAAACAATAGTCTTATGTGTACTGGATAATTAATGCGCTTTGACCAGGTCTATTTTGGCATTATGACCTAAAGTGTTAGATGGTCCTCGTGCGAATTTGGTTTGGTAGAGACGTCTGGCATTCCTCGTATGGCATGGCAACCTGAGGTGGTAGTGCAAATATAAACGCTTGGTCATAATGGGTGCCGGTACAAACAGAATCAGTGAATTGTGTTAGATCTTTTTGAGGAGCTCGATGGCGCAGCGGTTAACGCGCCCGGTCTGCGAGTGCTGAGGTTAAGCAACTTTCGCAAAGGCCGGTCATCGGATGGGTGACCAAAAATTTATCATCTCGAGCTCCTCCATGCTTCGGAAGGCACGTAAAGCCGTTGGTCCCGGCTGCATTAGCAGTCGTTGACAACCATCAATCCGCACTGGGCCCGCGTGGTGGTTTATGGCCCGTTCTCCCTATCCAACCATAGGGAAGGCTCATGCCCCAGCAGTGGGGACATAAAAATGAGCTGATGAACCAGACCGCATGGCCACAGTAGTCGTGTAACAGCTTTCTGACCCATTAGTTTACGGTTACGATATTCCGTAGCCACACTACGTCTCGTGTCAGTTACGTCATAATATGTAAATGGGCGAATAGTCTGATACGTCTATGTATCGTGTGACGTTGTTAGAAAATCAACATCGGCTAATAAACCACACACCACAGCTGCGCTTGGAAGAATGCACTAGAAACCACCGGAACATGACATCTTTTTATGACGGTAGATAGTTTTTTTTTTATATAATGAATACCACCTAATGTTAATTGGAAATAAAGTCCAGACGCAAAGACAACTGGTGCAGCGTGTAAACAACGCAGCATCAGTTAACCTCACTCTGCCGGCCCACAAGGTGCTTCTTCACGCCTCGATTGAAGGACTCCATATCCAAAGGCCGGCAACGCATCTGCGATTCCTTTGGTTTTGCATTGGGTGTCCATGGGCGGCGGTGATTGCTTCCCATCAGGTGACACGCCTGCTCGTTTGCCTCCTTCTAATATAAAAAAAAATATCATAGGAAGGAGGGACGTGTGCTGGTAGACTATTCCATCTTCTGGATGTGCGACAAAGAGATGAACGGTGTGCCTTCTGAATCACTTCCTACAACATCCTTAAACGAGGTGTGATGTGAACAGTGTTGACAGCTTGCGGATTTCCCGTCAAATCTGACGGCTCACGGATTTTCTAGCGTAATGACAAAATGTTAAATATTATTGTATTTATTATCATTCAGTGCCATCTTCATCTTTAGTTTGGAGATTAGTATACAAAATGTTCTGCGATCATGTGATCGCTATCGCTATATGGCTATATGGATAGCTTGTTTTAACTGGCGATAACTAAGTCCAGTCCTTTTATTGTTATAATATTGTTGCGAACAAATTACAATAAAAATTTATTACGAATAACCTATGTACGAATTTTATAAGATACTATGTACACAATGTTAGCTTGCAATAAAGAAATTGAATTGAATTAAATTGAATTTTAAAGGCCGGCAACGCATCTGTGATTCCTTTGGTTTTGCGGGTGTCCATGGGCGGCGGTGATTGCTTCCCATCAGGTCACGTGGCCCATCTGCTCGTTTGCCTCCTTCTAATATAAAAAAAAAATGAAAAAAGAGAAGCAAAGTGTTGAAAAAAAATTTACGAGCGGGATTCGAACCCATGACATGCCGGGTCAGGTCAGGTTTTTTTTAACACTGTCTTTTTTAGATACCATTTATTATGTATCTTAGAAGTTTTTGTCTGAAATGTGTTAGTTACTTACTATGAAGAGTGTCACTATGTTTAGTTTTCAACTTAAAAGTGGGTAAATATGGCGCCTTTTTAATTATTTTTAGTGTGACCTTGTTTATTTTATTGTTTGTCGGAATTCTGACGGAATTTTTGACTAAGTATACGGATTTTAAAATTATAGTTAGCAACACTGGCTGTGGACTAGCACCTTGAGTGTCGGCAAAGTAAAGACGGGAAGTAAGTCACAACCCTGCTCCAATGAGTAGAACCTTAGAGCATTAATCTAAGGGTAGAACGGATTCATTTGCCAACACAATTATAAAAAAGCGGCTAAGTGCGAGTCCGACTCGCCCATGAAGGGTTCCGTAGCAGCAAGTAACATAATATAAAAGCTCTTGCAGGTTTTAGGTTTAAGATCTTTATTTTCTCTAAGATTATACAATCACTTACGAGAAAACATAAACAACAAATAATAAGATAAGACAAAAACTCGTAACAATCAACAAAACAGACGTGGGTGGGTAGACAATAATATTCTGTTGGTAGGAAATAATTATAGCGGGCACGAAGCGCGCGCGGCAAACACAGAAATTGCTAAATATCTAAAGCGGTGCACTCCCGCGCGTTCACACTACATGACGTTTTATTCGATACTAGATATGCCTTCCAAAATGTGACGTTTTAAGTGAGATTTGAATTTGATAGTTTTAAATTGTTTTAAATGTTTAGGTAAAGAGTTATATAATTTTGCACCCTCAAACATGATGTTTTTTTTACCATAATTAATTCTGACCCTTGGTAAAGAAATGTTATTTGAACGTCTTAGGTTATGTGAATGTCTTTGTTTGTTTTATTTTATTTTATTTTATTTTATTTATTTAACAAAAACCACAGCTCTTTTATAACATAGATAAACTTAATTCTAAATAATACAGCCAATTACAGTTTTACTTTGTATAAATTAATTGAGAGCAGTTTATGTCCGTGTGCTTGGTGTGAGTGTGTGTGTGTGTGTGTGTGTGTGTGTGTGTGTGTGTGCGAGTGTGTGTGTGTGTTTGTTTTGGGTAAAAATTATATCTGAATGTATTTCATTATTTAGCATTTTGTGGATTAGTGTACAAGTACTATTATCGTTATAGTTCGTTTATGTGTATGAAATTAAATGTTTTTTTTTATATATTTGAGTTGATTGAATAAAAGGTAAATTGTATTAACGATTTATGACGTATTAAAAAATCTACTTACTAGATCTCGTTCAAACCAATTTTCGGTGGAAGTTTGCATGCACATCATATATTTTTTTTAGTTTTATCATTCTTTTATTTTAGAAGTTACAGGGGAGGGGGGGTACACACATTTTTCCACTTTGGAAGTGTCTCTCGCGCATACTATTCAGTTTAGAAAAAAAATATATTAGAAACCTCAATATCATTTTTGAAGACCTATCCATAGGTGGTACCCCACACGTATGGGTTTGATGAAAAAAAAATTTGAATTTCAGTTCTAAGTATGGGGAACCCCCAAAATTTATTGTTTTTTTTTCTATTTTTGTGTGAAAATCTTAATGCAATTCACAGAATACTTACCAAGTTTCAACAGTATAGTACAGTATTCTTATAGTTTCGGAAAAAAGTGGCTGTGACATACGGACGGACAGACAGACAGACAGAAATGACGAATCCATAAGGGTTCCGTTTTTTGCCATTTGGCTACGGAACCCTAAAAAGGAGCTAGATATATTTCGAATTAATCACCCAGCACTGCGAAAGATGGTTAAGTAATAAGATTACAAGTCGAAAGCGGTTTTTCTATTGCCTTTTTCCCTTACCTGAAAAAATCCTACACTCTGTAGATAGGGGTGCCTAGCATGAATTTTATTTTTGAATACGGATAGTATTCATTCGATTACGTTTACGAGAACTAAAATTAGTATGGCAAAGAAGCAGCGCCTCCTAGCGACATAAGGGAAGAGTTAATATTATGTCATACAAATTCTCGTTTTCGTTAACGTGATCGAATGGCGAATGAAACTTGGACTAGACACACTGAGTCTGTGTCACATTATAGTCTGTGACCATCACAGTCGAAATATTTTCTTAATTGAATTAAGTGTCTAAAATAATATTACCTAATCATAATTTACTTTTGTTCAAAGATTAAAAACACAGACAAAATACACAATAAATCTTATAACAAAAAACGTAATCCATCCATTTTAAAATCTTTTAACAACCATCCATCTTTGTCCACAGATGAAAAAGGGCGCGCAATGTGACAGCAGCACAGACTAAAACATGACAGAGTCCAGCAAAACATAAACAACATGGCGCAAGACAAAGAATGGACGGACTATTTCGGCGACTTCTCTAACCGGACCCGGCCCAATGAGGAACCACCGAATAACTTTAGTTTTTACGACAATTTGAATGAGGAATATTCGAACTTCACGTCAGAAGACTTTTGCTCGTCAAACCATTCGCATGTCTACCTTAACGTAACGTGCGAGTTTCCGATAAATTATGCTGAACCTATGTATGGGTAAGTTTTGTATCATACTTTATACTGTTTTCTTAACCCTTAAGAGACTTCTGGAGCTCGATGGCGCAGTGGTTAACACGCCCAGTCTGCAAGTACTGAGGTTAAACAACTTTCGCAAAGGCCGGTCATCGGATGGCTGACCAACAATTTATCATCTCGAGCTCCTCCGTGCTTCGAAAAGCACGTAAAGCCGTTAGACCTCGCTGAATTAGCAGTTATTAACAAGCACCAATCCGCACTGGGCCCACGTGGTGGTTTATGGCCCGTTCTCCCTGTCCATCCATAGGGAAGGCTCATGCCCTAGCAGTGGGGACATAAAATGAGCTGATGATGATGTAGAGACATCTCTTTGAGACCGGTAGTAAGTAATAACAGCCGCATTCAGAGATATGAGTTAACATTGATGATTGCTTAGCATCTACGATTTATCTTGTAATAAATCTAAATACGGAGGCCGTACGCACTTTAAAGTATTAAAGTAAAGCCTTTCTGCCGTCCCACAGCTGGGCAAATGTTTTTATCATTGAAATCAAGTTATCAAGTTTATGGATATTTGCCTAATCGCCACGCATGCGGGTTGGTGGTCACAAACACGTGTTTAATCATAGAAAAATACGAAACACGCTTCGGCTGACCTGGGAATTGGACCTTGAGAATTTTAGACGTTCAAGTTGCAAAACAATCGTTATCACTTCAAATACACCTACATACTATGTGTTTGCGGAATACGTAAGTACTCGCAGTTAAGTCTTAAAAACTTTGTTCAACAAACCCGACTTAAGAAAATCCTTTCCTTTTATGTGCCAACGTAGCTTAAAACTTTAGCTGACTAAAAGTTACATCGTACAAGGTTTAGAACGGTTCAACACGTTTTTGAATCTTCAACTTAACGACTTTTTCCATTCCGTCTTACCGCTCGGCTACGACTACCGACGTTTAGCGACGCGGTCAGCAAATTTCTTGTACATTGAGCTCTTTCTATCACCGTTGACTATAACTGTCGTATTATAAAGCGCAATGTACTAAAAACCCGCTCGCCGTGTCGCAAGACGCTCGTGCTTGTGACTGGGACCTTACATCAGTGCAGTGCCGAGAAATCGGCAGCTCTCGAATCGCTTGGTACCACTTGTCTCGGCGGCCATTATTATTACTGACGTCTATAATGATGAAAAGTTTTAGAATTCCTCAAGCTGTGGTACCCCAGCCATGATTGGTAGCTTTTTTGAGAGGATATCATCACGCGGAAAGATGATTTTCGGTACTTTACTAGACTCTCTGAGGTGTTTCAGAGATGTCATTGAACGTAAATTATAACTTAGCACCTATAATGTTTTATTAAAATAAAGTTTACTAATTACGAAACCATTAGCACTCAAAAAATAAAAAATTTCTTGTGGTAAACGTAAAAAAAACGTTAATTGAAATGTCTATGTGCGGCAGTTGAAGATACTTTTTTGCGGCATAACTTGTCTTGTCTAGATTTTAAAACTTATGTTGACATTCTTAGCTTGAATGCCACGGTTGATAATCCTACTAATATTATACTTCGCGCCTCGTCCTCGAGATTAGTAGTTAATTATTTTATATTGTTACTTGTAGTATCGCATAGATGTCACCACTCCTGCACTATCGTTGAGATTTAGTTTTTTTTTTTTTGTTGTTGTGGGTATCCCTATCTTTCGTCATTCGCATTTTTGTGCTCGACCACTACAGTCACTTTAAATTTCTTCCGTGTTCAATCGACTGTTTTCGAACGCAAAATGCCGTAACGTAAAAATCCTAAGACTTGTGAAGAAGAACTTGAACATATAATGAAAAAATGCGCAAGCTACAGCGCTAAATACGTGGCAAAGGAAGCCCGGCGAGTGACTCGCCGCCGTTAACACACAACAACGGACTCGTAAACTCAGGTAACGAGTGTTTTATTAACTTATCAGTGTCTTAATTTTGGTACGGTACATACAGAATGCAACCAGATTTAGCCGTTGGGGCTTCTTCGACGCATTCAAAAGTAACGGTTGGCGTTGAATCCATTGGGGATTTTTACCTAACCTTGACAAGATAACAATCGTTATCTAATATAAGTGCAATGCCATTATTTAATGTTTTCCAAATACGCACTTTTTGCTCGTACCTAGTTAAGTATAACGTATTAACGTTGTCTTATATGTATGTAACTGAACTAATTTTGGTACATATAGAATGCAACCAGATTTAGCCGTTGGGGCTTCTTCGACGCATTCAAAAGTAACGGTTGGCGTTGAATCCATTGGGGATTTTTACCTAACCTTGACAAGATAACAATCGTTATCTAATATAAGTGCAATGCCATTATTTAATGTTTTCCAAATACGCACTTTTTGCTCGTACCTAGCTAAGTATAACGTATTAACGTTGTCTTATATGTAACTGAACTAATTTTGGTACATACAAAATGCAACCAGAGTTAACCGTCGGGGCTTCTTCGACGCATTCAAAAGTAAACGGTTGGCGTTGAATCCATTGGGGATTTTTACCTAACCTTGACAAGATAACAATCGTTATCTAATATAAGTGCAATGCCATTATTTAATGTTTTCCAAATACGCACTTTTTGGCCTACCTAGTTAAGTATAACGTATTAACGTTGTCTTATATCCACACCTATGCCGCAATTATCTGATTGATTGTCTGAAGAACTCGATAATGCTGAGCTATTTGGCTTTACCCATGAGGTACAGGCGCCTGCTGACGATAGTCTTGTAGATGCAATGACTCCCCCAGAAGCGCCCTGTACATCTTTGAGGGCTCCAGCCCTTGATACTACCAACAAAGATGGTAATTTGGACACTGATGTCCTTGAAATTCTGGGTGACGACCCGCTGCTCACAGAAAAACTTGGCAAAGACATTCGGCAAGAGCTTGCTTGCCGACTTGAACACACATCCACATAGGGTCTTAATAAAGAAGGTCGTAAATTGATTTCGAAATACTCGATACCCGCCAATTGCTTGCGTATTAACCCCCCAAAAATAAATACCAAAATCAAAGTGGCTATTCCTGAAAACACTGTTAAGCGGGATAAAGGTATAGAAGCCAAACAAAAACAGATAGCAAGTGCTATTTCCTGCCTAGGAGAAATCATTACTGCCCAACTTACGTCAAAGGACATGGACAAAGAAACGCTTTAAAAGCTTATGGATCTCAGCCGATGGCTATGCGGTATTATTCATCATGGGGTCTTCTTAACAAGAAGAAACTTCATCCTTTTTCATTAAAAAAGGATCCTAAAGAACACCTTAGCAATACTAAGATTGACACTTTTTTATTTAGCGAAACGTTAGCTGAGACTAATAAAACAGCTAAATCGATTATTAAATCAGGAGTCAAATTAAAGGCTGATGCATCATACCATAAAAATATACTCAAGCGGGCGAAGACACTAAACCAGAAGAATTTAAACCGCAAAGCTCCTGGTCCAGCATACAGGCAGCCGGGCCCACCGCCGAGGAGCTACGAGCCTGTAGGCTCCCGCGCACCACCTCCGCCACCGCCGCCCGCGCACTCATGGAGACAGCCGTTGCGTCAGCAACAGCTGCCGGCACTGATGCAGACACAGGCACGTCGTCGCTACTAAATTCAGTTGAGTATGCCGGCCGTTTACATTACTTTAAAACCCAATGGTTCCTTATTACGAAAGACAGAACAATTCTTTCTTGGATTGATGGTTATAAAATCCCTTTCTCGGCTCCAGCATTTTAAGATTCGATCCCACACACTCCGGTTAAAAGTAATGAAAACAATATTCTTTTTACGAAGCTATTGGTGATTACGTAAATATTGAACTGAATGCGAACCTTGTAAAAACCAGTTTATATCAAGTATATTCCTAACGCCGAAACCTAACGGTAAAATGCGGTTTATCTTTAATCTTAAAAAATTAAAACTACTAAGAACTGCAGGATTAATTTCCACACTTTATCTTGATGATCTTGATGACTGGCTGCTATTCGGTCAAACTTACCAGCAATGTATAGCAAACATAAAAATTACTAAAACCCTATTAACTTCAATTGGGTTCATTATCAATGAGGAAAAGAGCGTTCTTAAACCTTCTGTAACTTGTAAATTTGGTACGATCATTCAATTCGCACGAAATTAATTTAAGCTTACCTTTAGATAAAAGATTGCAAATTATAACAGAATTGGAAAACTTTTTGAAGATAAGAAATTGTAAAGTCCGGAAGCTCGCCCAAGTCACTGGCTTGCTAGTATCAGCATGCCCAGCTGTATTGTATGGGCTACTTGACACTAAGGATTTAGAACGCTGTAAATTTCTTAACCTGAGAAATGACGACGACTATGATAAAACAATGAATATTCCTGTTACACTGTATCCGATATTCAATGATGGTTAAACAACATAAGTCACTCAGTGCGCCGCATTAGGAATGACGAGTATAGCACTGGAATTTATTCTGACGCCTCAACGAAGGGGTGGGGTGCGGCCTGTCAAGATGAAACAGCGAGTGGCCAATGTTCTAATGATGAGCGGTTAAAACATCTACATTATCTCGAACTCTTGGCTGCTTTCATTGCGCTGAAAACGTTTGCAAAAGGCTTTCAAGGCTGCCAAATTCTCCTGTTCATAGACAATTCTACTGCAATTGCCTACACAAGTCGAATGGGTGGGATCCAATTCCCACACCTTACACAGATAACCAGGGAAATTTGGCAGTGGTGCGAAGATCGTAAGCTGTTCACTTTCGCATCTTATATCAAATCAAGTGATAACGTCATCGCAGATGCGGAATCACGCAACTCTCACCGGGACATTAAGGGAGTTAGCAAACTGGACTTTTCAATGCTTGATAGAATCATTTGGTATTGCTGATATTGACCTGTTCGCAAGCCGCATAAATAAAAAGTGTGAAATTATATCTCATGGCATACAGACCCTGATGCTATAAATAATGATTCTTTCACCATAACATAGAGTGGTTTGAATTTTTATGCGTTTCCTCCCTTCTCTTTTATATTAAAAGTATTAAAGAAAATAATTTCTGACAAAGCAAAAGGTATCATGGTTGTTCCTTCGTGACCTACGCAAAATTCAAAATCATTTATTCAGTTTAGGCTACAAGTAGCTCTTGTGAATGTCACTATGCCATCATACGCAACCATGGTATCCCGTATTTAAAGCCCTTGTGGTCTCTAGAATTATAACATTTCCACCTCATAAACGCACGATAATTTCCCATTCCAGCTCTCGGTGGATACACTAATCCATTACCCTGGTGGCAGCAGTCTTATCCGAGATGCGCTATCAAAAATTTGCTTAAGTCCCTACTGTGGTATATTTTACCCAGTTATATAATGAAGCCTGTCAATATGGCACCCTGAACTCATGCCGATCAGCGTTGTCGCTGTTACTGGGTCCAAACATCAAAAGACTGGGTATATTTCGTCTCCGACCACCGTTACCAGAGTATAATGTTACCTGGGATACAAATTGCGTTTTGGATCAATTGAGTCAATGGTACCCCAATGAAGACCTAACATTGACCAAAAAGACAATAACATTACTGTCACTTACAACTGCCCATAGAGTTCAGACCTTGTCAAAAATAAATATTAAGAATATACATTCATCATCCAGCCGTATTACTATTACAATCTCCGATTTAATTAAAACATCAAAACCAGGCTGCAAACTGCCAATAACAAAAAACCTTTTTTCAATAATAAACCCACTATATGTCCTGGTAAAACTTTGTTATGTTACTAAATCCGAAACACCGCGGGTTGGAGCGGCAACTCCACTGTGTTTGCACGGTTCCATAATAGACCTGTTTTGAACGACGATTGTACATCTTTACCTCATTCTATTTTGATGCTTAGGTATTTTATGTAGCAAATTACAATACTGATTGATTTGAAAAATTTAAATTAGGAACTGTTATAATTATTACAAGAATAATTATATATTAGTTAAATTACTGATCTACATAATGTTGTTTAATTAAGTATACAAATAAACCTACATTAATTCGAAAAGTATTTCCATTGATGATATTTCCCACATTATTACTACTCTCAAATTCTACAAGTAACAATATAAAATAATTAACTACTAATCTCGAGGACGAGGCGCGAAGTATAATTGATGATTAAACGAACTTACCTGTAAGTGAAGTTCTATCATAATTATACGAAGCGCCTCGTCCGAAGAGATTAGTAACTCCCACCCACCCTTACTCTGCCATTATTCCCGTTACTAATCTCTAGGGAAATACATCAAAAAAAAAAAAAAAAAAAAAAAAAAAAACCTGAATCTCTAAACTAAATGACGAACGCGAGGCAATGGCGCCATAGAGAAAGATAGGGATACCCACAACAACAAAAAAAAAAAACTAAATCTCAACGATAGTGCAGGAGTGGTGACATCTATGCGATACTAATATAAAATAATTAACTACTAATCTCTTCGGAAGAGGCGCTTCGTATAATTATGATAGAACTTCACTTACAGGTAAGTTCGTTTAATCATCAATTATAAACGCGAAAGTTTGTAAGTATGGATGGATGTTTGTTACTCTTTCACGTAAAAACTACTAAATGGATTTGGATGAAATTCGGCATACAGATAGTTTATAACCTGGATTAACACTTTTTATCCCGATATTCCCACGGGAACGGGAACCACGCGGGTGAAACCGCGAGCGGCCGCTAGTTTAAAATATTGAAACGTTCATGCTGTCTCTGTCATATTGTTATCACTTTATATACATTTACAATAATATAAATATAATTTCTTTGTCGCACCGCCTAAAAATCGAATTCCCTCCCAGCACATGCGTTTCATCCTTCCTACAACGAGTCGTTTGAAGGATCCCATCCTTCAAACTACTTTTTTATTGAGAGCGTTTGCTGATTGCCTCAAACGGCATTTTCAGCTTCACTAGGCTTTTTTGGGGGTGGCGAGAAACTTAAAGGGTTCCTCAAGCCGTGTAAAACGAAGCCCCTTCAGAGGTTTTCTAGAGGAAACGGCATCACGCGCTATTGCATGTCCCCGTGCCCTAATAGATTCTCTGAGGGGTTCGGATCGGATCGAGATTCTCCAAGGGGTTCAGATAGGATCGGGGACCTTTAAACAAGGTGTGAAGAAGCAACTTGCGGGTCAGCAAGGTGAGGAGGGCTGGTGAGCCACAATACTGCTTTGCTAGCTGTCTTCGCTGACTCTGCTTCCGCTTAAGGGTGCGCCGTCCGTAAGTGACAAGTGTCATTATGTTTTATTTGAAATGTCGTCGTCCATATTTATTTGATGCCGCGCGGCCATACTAATTTTGTATGGGGAATTTAAGGTGCTTAATAAAAAATTATTATTTAAATAACCACTTGATGAATCAAAAATGTAGTCTAGCAATTTGTAGTTTATCCATTGATGATTGTTTAGACAAAATCAGAGGTACAATAATTTAGATAAACTATAAGAAATCTACTAAACGCCGCCACTCGTTTTCATGATCTTTGCCCAACTTTAAATGATATTGTAGAAAAAACTATAGCGTGTTATGAATTTATGGTTCTGACAAATTGTAAACACGATCCCTATGATACTAAATATATATTATGTTCATTTAATACGATAGTATTTTCAATTCTATTTACTTAACCGTAACTGCATTTTTGGCATTTTTTGGTCGGCCCACTCTTAAGAGGAAACACTAAGGTCGACTGAATTGAAAAATATGTATGAAAAATAGACAAAGTCAACGTTTCGTAGTCCCCTGATTCCTCCTCCAAAACTGGACCGATTTAATTGCTTGTTTCATTAAAAATTAAAGAAAGGCTTTGGCTGTGTCCCTATAAAGTAATTATTAAAAAAGATGAACCTTTAAAAACTTTAAAAATTTGCAAGATTTTCCTCTGTTTCCCAAATTTGACGAGATTATATAAAAAATATAGGGACACAGCCAGAGCCTTTCTTTAATTTTTAATGAAACAAGCAATTAAATCGGTCCAGTTTTGGAGGAAAAATCAGGGGACTATTTTCATACATGTTTTTCAATTCAGTCGATCTTAGTGTTTCCTCTTAAGGGTGCATGCGCCGAAAAAAAAAATCTAAAAATGCAGTCACGGTTAAGTTGATATAATTGAAAATATTATCGTATTAAATAAACAAAATATATATTTAGTATCAAAGGGAACGTGTTTACAATTAGTCCGATCCATAAATTCATAACATACTATATATTTTTCTACAATATCATTTAAAGTTGGGCAAAAATTATGAAAACGAGTGACGGCGTTTAATTGATATCTTATAGTTTATCTTAATAAATTATTGTACCTCTGATTTTGTCTAAACAATCACCAATGTCTAAACTACAAATCGTCCGCCTCACATTTTCAATTTATCGAGTTGTTTTTTAAATTATTATTTTTTAAATTAACTCGTTAAATTCCCCATACAAAATTAGAATGGCCGCGCGGCATCAAATAATTATGGACAAAGAAATTTCAAATAAGTCAATTACCAGTCAATAATCAGACTCAATTGCCAACTCTTCTGTAAAGAAAATTGCCTGCCTTTAGAAACTTCAAATTACTGAGTTTTTCATTTTCTGTCTTACATCACCATTGCGATATCCGCAGCTCTCGAATCGCTACCACTTGTCTCGGCGGCCATTATTATACTGACGTTTCTTTTGGCGCGAAACGTTTTAGGGTTCCGTACTAAGCTTCAGGCTCACTTCAAACGTGGTAATAAGGCCGATACCCATCAATTGTAGTGATGACTTGATTTCGATGATAAAGGCTTTTATCCAGCTTAGGACAGTATAAAGTCTAATAGCTAATTCGAATGGCAATGCAATCGGCCCTTTTTTTTTGTTTGAGAGTGTTTGCCGATTGCCTCAATCGGCATTTCCAGCGTCACCGGGCTTTTTTGGGGGCGGCGAGGTACGTAAAGGGAGGTACCCTTGCCAAGCCGTGTTGAAACGAATCACCTCCAGAGGTTTTCTAGAGGGAACGGCATCGCACACTTAAAAGTGCGCGTCCCCGTGCCCTACTAGATACTCCGATGGGTTCGGATCGGATCGGGGCACTCTGCCTGATATCCGAAGGTCCTGGGTAAGTCTAGTAAGGCTGGGGAAACGCTAGCGTGATGCTATCCTTACAGCAACCCTCCAAGAAGGTTTGATCACTATTCAGCTTGAGGATTACATTTTCGCTGCTCTTAAAGTTTGGTGACGCTATAAAAACCACGTAGAGTAACGGCACCAAGTGTTTGACACTTTAAGAGGAAATACCTAAGGTCTACTGAATTGAAAAATATGTATGAAAAGTAGACGATATCTACCTTTCGTAGTCCCCTGATTCCTCCTCCAAAACTGGACTAATTTAATTACTTTTATCATTACAAATTAAAGTAAGGCTTTGGCTGCGTCCCTGTTTTCCTTTTTTTCATAAATTAATTGTTAAAAAACCTTAAAAATTGCCCAGATTTTCCGCTGTGTTCAGCCATCCAGCAAACAAATTTGACGAGATTATATAAAAAAAAGGAAACATAGGGACACAGCTGAAGCTTTTCTTTAATGTTTAATGAAAAAAGTAATTAAATCAGTCCAGTTTTGGAGGAGGATTCCGGGGACTACGAAACTTTGTTTTTGTCTACTTTTGTTACATATTTTTCAATTCAGTCGACCTTAGTATTTCCTCTTAGGGCCAGTTTTCATCGCTAAAAAGAATATAGATTTTCATTAAAATTTTACGGGAAGACAGCTAGGGAGTAATGGACTGTATTCAGTTATTGCTAAAGGCTAAAATCAATTGCATTCCTAATGATTAAAGGGAAACAAAGTAAATCACTGGTTCCCGTCGAACATTGTGCCAATACCTTAGGTACCTTACAAATAACCAAATATTAGGTCCTTAACTATGAAATTGACGTTTTGTATGAAGATTTTTTATAAGATTTTATTTTTCATACTAACGTTTTTTTAATTTTCTTAGCATCTATTTATGTTAACACTATAAAAATTGTAGAGTAGTGTGTTTGTTCAACTAGCTAAATATAGCAGACATTAAAAAGAAAAAATATCAAGTCCATTCAAAACTACAATGAAACAAAAAGACAATTCCGCAAACATAAAAAGTAGTCAATTTAAAAAAAAATTGGGCGATAAAGACAAATATAGTAGTAATTTTTATTACTGAAGCCTAATATAGTCCTAATTAAAGGTGTATAATAATATCAACATCCGGTATTGGCTTTTAGAACTTTTAGACCTTTTAATAAGTGAGAAAAAAACGTCAATTTCATAGGTCCGAATAGTTATTCCGTGTTTTGTCATGACGTTTGCATGACAGGAACAAAACCCGGAATAACTACTCGAAGGGGAGTTTCGCCCGAGTTCTTCCCGTAATAACACGTGTTGTGAGACTCCATTTTAATTCCTATCTACCTTACAATAATAAATTGTACCCTTACTACTAAGAATAAAAAATACTTGGCTAAATGCTTAACGCGAATCCATTAATTAATCAGTCAGGCACCGTAAAACCAGACACAATTGAAAACCAATTGTTATAAGTTCACATGTGAACCTGCGGGGCGTCAGACGTTAAGATAATTAATTAACTATGCGGAGCTTATTTTTTGTTTATTTGTAAGGTAGTAAGGCCAAAAGCGATTTTTTCCCAAAAAAATATCAAATACTAGCGGCCGCTCGCGGTTTCACCCACGTGGTTCCCGATCCCGTGGGAATATCGGGATAAAAAGTATCCTATGTGTTAATCCAGGTTATAAACTATCTGTATGCCGAATTTCATCCAAATCCATTCAGTAGTTTTTACGTGAAAGAGTAACAAACATCCATCTATACTTACAAACTTTCGCGTTTATAATATTAGTAAGATTTTTCATAAGGTGAAACCTTGCACTTTAGTGAAAGGAACCCTATGGATTTCCTACTTTCATCGTACTTTTTAATACCGCGGCCCATTCTTTGAATTTCAAGACATTTGAATTTGAAGACATCACCTGGCCGAGAAATAAAATTGCATCGTTAGTTAAATTGGCGTCGATATTAGGGGTAGAGTTTTTAGAACATTTCTTTTATGACACTGAAATCGTTTAGGTACCACTTGCGTTCGGAGAGGTTTATTTGAATAAAATAATGAACAAATGAACGAATGAACGAATGAATGAATGAATGAATGAATAAAAGTTTATTTGACACAGTACCCTTTCATGAATCGATGGCGCAGTGGTTAACGCGCCCGGTCTGCGATTGCTAAGGTAAAGCAACTTTCGCAAAGGCCGGTCATCGGAGGAGCTCCTCCGAGATTCGGGAAGGCACGCAAATCCATTTATCTTGGCTATAAGTCATTAAGAACCACCGAACCGTACTGGGCCGGCGCCAGCGGCGTGGTGGTTCATGGCTCGGAAGGCTCGTGCTCTAGCAGTGGGGACATTTAAAAGAACTGTTGAATGGTGGCCTTATTAACTGAGAAAACCTCACCCCCTTTTTAAAAAAACTAGTTAACATACATGTTTGTTAAATACAATTCTCTCTTTCCAGATACATCGCACCGTTCCTCCTAGCTACCACCATAGTAGCCAACACTCTGATCGTGGTGGTGCTATCCCGTCGCCACATGCGCACACCCACCAACATAGTTCTGATGGCGATGGCACTCTGCGACATGTTCACGATGCTGTTCCCCGCACCCTGGCTGTTCTATATGTACACATTTGGAAACCACTACAAGCCGCTCAGCCCTGTGAGAGCATGTCAAGCCTGGAACTATATGAACGAGGTGAGTGGTATAATATACGTACATGAACCAAATTTACCACACACCACTACACGAGTTCTAGGGACGACTCCGAGTTATAGATAGATAGCTAATACTTTTATTGCAACACTAGATATAAAACATAATCATGAACAGAAAAAAATTAATAATTTACAAAGTTACAATTTGGCGGTCTTATCGCTTTTAAGCGATTTCTTCCAGACAACCAGTCGGATGGAGAGAGCTAATAAACTGTAAGATCAGAGGTGAAACTATTAAAACATACTAGAATAATGTGTATTTTATAAATGAAGCAAAATAATAATAATAATGATGATGATAAATTTATAATCTTATTGATGATAATAATAAATATGTATATAAATACCATAATAAATATAAAATAAACCTACTTATATATAATAGTAGTCTCAGTTAGTAAAGTAGCGGATATGGCAGTATTGCAGCAGGACAGGGTTAATCAGAAAGGTAGAATTATTTCACAAGCTCTTTAACCTTTAACTGGTGACCTGGAGTTGGTAGTGCGTATTTGGTGACACGACGTTTACGAGACGTCAATGAAAAAAAGGGTAAACAAAAAAGTGGTTAACAGAAAATAATTTTTAAGTCAACCATTTAATGATATATATATTAATATACCTAATAATTAAATATGGTTCAAAACAAACAACATGTTTTTTCATAAAATCAGTCTTTAATATGTATGGAACTTTTCTTTAAAAAAATAGGAACAAACTCAAAATGGGCCTTCTTGCCCAAAAATTAAACTTTGGAACCTTTTTAACATTATTTTTATATTATTTAGATAGTAATGAACAAAACATAGTACGTAAAGCTAACCTTAGATACAAAAATAAAAAAACTACAAACATCAAACATCGCTCATCGACATACTAGGAATGGCTATGTACGCAGACATCACATATTTGCTTACAGCAGTTTAGGCACATAGGTTTATCACAGTAGGGACATGAGAACCTAGTACGTCTTTTTAGATGGCTAGGGCAAATGGCACAAGTTTTTTTAGTCCCAGGATGGCTTTGGGACGTGGCAGAAGCCGGTTTACAAACCATAATGTCCACAGATCTTCATAAGATGTAAAGTCTTCGGTCTTGTTTTGGCTGACATATGAACTACATTGTGTAATAGAGTCCTGGCCAATCTTGAAGGTTGCGAGGACCATTTGAATCTATTGCATCCCCAGTAAGCGCCAGGCTCGTGGCTCCCACTGTTGTTTTGTTGCTGTAACTCTGTGCCGCTTTTTAGAGATGGCCCACCACTGTTGCTTGAATTCCCTGTAGCTTGTACGTCAAGGTCTATTTCAGGTGATCTGCCTAGTTCCTCAGGACGCTGTTCTTCAACAGCCGTGCTATTGTCTTCGTCTCCAGACTGTTCAGATTCGCCTTCATGCACTTTCTAAAACGAAGTCAGGGTCGCCTATGTCGTCATCAAAAATGCTGCACTCGTCGTCACTCTCTCCTAACAACGTGTAGTAACACGCTGCCACATATCATGCACGCTGCCTAACAACTTTTCTTCTTTTAGCAGAGCTCGGCTGTTCATCATCAGACATTCTATAAAAGAACAACACATTACCACCGCTGCAAAGTTTCTCAGACACTATGAAGTTGTGTACACTTACTGTGAGGTGACGAACTACAGACACATAGATAGAATATACATTAGCACTGACCTGACGTCTGTGAGACGGCGAGAGATTCATACAGGTAACACCAGCGTCGCTGCGCAGTTGCGCCTACTACTGAGCGAAGGTGCGGGGTGAATGCGGAGGGTACTGAGGCCGGTGGGCAGAAGCGACAAAACGGCGTGGAGAAATATCAAAAAAACGAAACGCGGTGTCTGAGAGACGGGCAGGTCACCAGTTAAAGGTTAAATGTGTTAATGGATTTTGCACGCCTGATCGCAACTGGAAGCGAATTCCAGAGACGAACAGCTTGGACGGTAAAAGAAAGTAAATCATAAAAGGTGGTGCTGTGAGGGGGGGTTTTAAGGCTTAAGTTTTCTAATGACCGTAATGAGCGCGAATCTGAACAATAAAGAAAACTGAAACGTTCCTTAAGATAAGAAGGATAGGTGGGATTAAACAATATGTTATAAAGAAGGGAGAGTATATGAGTATAGTAGTAGTTATGTGGAAGTCTTCTCCTCTTCCTTCGCCCAGTTATTAAAATGTCAACGAGGGGAGGGGAGGTATACCCATTTCTAAACGTAGTACCATCCCGCTCTGCCCCGGGAATGGCTGAGGATCATGAATGGCAGCACCGACTTCACGGCCCACCAAGAGAGACGCGATAGTTTGGGCGTCCCCCAGACTTCCGTGAGTCTGAGCAATGCAGCTAAGGGTCATTAGATGGCTCTATGTGAAATATGCACTATGCTGTTCCTTGGCTGTTCTACTTGTATACTTTTGGAAACCACACAAACCGCTTAGCCCTATGAGAGCATGCCAAGCCTGGAACGAGGTCAGTTGTATAATATACAGGCTACCTAATGTACATTCGATGGCCATCTTCCTGATCCGCTCCGAACCCCTCGGAGAAACTAGTACTAAAATAAACTAAACCGCATTAAACACGCACTAGTGTGTAATGCGGTTCCCTCTAGAAAACCTACGACGGTGATCCGTTTCACATGGCTTGAGGAACCCTATAAGTTTCTCGCCACCCCCAAACAAGCCCGGCTAAGCTGAAAAAGCCGTCTGAGGCAATCAACAACCTCTCTCAAAAAAAATTGCCATTTTTGAAATCCAGGAAATATGTTTTGTTATAGTCGACAATGAAATTGCTTTATCACCTTAGAAGTGAGTTTTCTTTGCATTTAATAAAACAAGTTCTATTTTTGTTTAAAAGACCAAGTGACAGATACGTTGTCATCATTGACAATGAGCCTTAGCGAAATTTTATTGTAATGGAAGTTTTTGTCAAAAGTGATAAAGCAATTCCATGGTCGACTATACATATACCGGGGCTAGGGGTAGTCCTGGGTTATGTGGAAGGCTCCTCCTACGTGCCACAAAATAAGAAGACTGAAAGGATGTAAGCTTCATACAAACAACGCTCGCATAGACAGCCTCTCACAGACACGGCGCAGGATCTCGCTAAAGCCGCGCTCGGACTGTTCCGAGCTGTTCCGTTAAGGCGACGCATTGCTAAACAATAAATCTCATACGTTTTGATACGAGCGTTTGCGCCCCGTACCATAAGAATAACTGTTTTTTTTCCTTCAAATTAAAACTACAAATTATTTAAAAAAAGAATTAGCAAATTGAAGTGTGTTAAGACTAATCTACTAAGAAAATTTAGATGCTCAAATCGGTCTGGTTTGCCTGTAAAATGCAAATCTGTATTTTAAAAGTGGTTACTTTGATATTTTTTCTCTGTTATAAAAGTTGACAAATCGTGTTTCTGCAACTAGCAAAATGAAGTCAGTTAAATGAAAAATCATGTCATCAAATATCACTTTTATATGTTTTGTAATAGTTGGAAAAAAATCAAGATCCCCGCCACGTAAATTTCCAATGCGCCGCCTTAACATTAACGTGTCTTCCGAAGCATGAAGAAGCTTTTATTAGGTCCACAATACTTATATCAAAATTTGAAGAAAACACTATCATCGTTTTCAAAAATTCAAATTCAAAATCATGCAGTTTAGGCTACAAGTAGTTATTATTATGAATTAATTATGTTGTCTTGTTTGTCCTGGCTAGCTACCACCATCTTTTCTAAATATGTCGCCATAACATCAATGTTTGTAGCATTGTTGTGTTCCAACAGCTAGAGATAAGATAGCCAGTGCCTCACTAGTTGAGGATACCGGGTGAAGTGCGCTTCCATCATTGGCCTTATCCTCACTTAACATCAGGTGAGATCAAGGCACTGCGCTTACACGTTAATATAAAAAAATGTTAATGACGTAAGCGGCCAAGTGCCATCGCGCTCGGCCGTGGGTCTGGGTTCGATTCCCAGGTCAGGCAAAATGTGTTACGTATTCGTTTCTCGTATCGGAGGTGTATGTACTTACTCACTCACGATGGAGTAAGTAATTACATACACCAAATCGCATTTAGCAAGCGTGGTGATTAAACCATTGCCCATCAATTGAAGCCATAACTTGATTTCAAAGATAGATGCTTATGCCCAGCATTATTTACTTACTAGCGGCCTCTCGCGGTTTCACCCACGTGGTTCCGGTTCCCGTGGGAATATCGGGATAAAAAGTCCTATGTTTCAATCCAGGTTATAAACTATCTGTATGCCGAATTTCATCCAAATCCATCCATCCGTTGCAGCGTGAAGAAGCAACAAATATACACATACACACAAACTTTCGCATTTATAATATTACTAGCGGTCGCTCGCGGTTTCACCCGCGTGGTACCCGTTCCCGTGGGAATATCGGGATAAAAAGTATCCTATATGTTTTTCCAGGTTATAAACTATTTGTATGCCGAATTGCATCCAAATCCATCCAGCCGTTCCAGCGTGAAGAAGCAACAAATATACGAACATACACACAAACTTTCGCAGTTATAATATTAGTAGGATTTTACTTACTATCATGTTCAAACAAAAGTAAGCATAGACAAGCTTTTGCGCATTATAAAGTGTAGATCTTTACAATGTTCATCAAATACCAAAGAGAATAGAGATGGTACTAGCTTTTATCCTCATGAATCTCGGGGGCAAATTGTATTTGCTCGCGTATTGGATATCCTATAGCTGGGATTGCACCTATAATGGACTTGATACGAAATTACCAGGGAATGGACATTTTGTGATAATACGTCGCGTGCATTAGGGAGTTGAGTTTTGTCGGAACAGCCTAGATAAAGGGGTATAGGTACCCCCTAGTTTGACTGTCTTATTTACGTGAGTATATATATATTAATACGTGAAGCAAAAACTTTGTACCCCTTTTTTACGAAAATTGCGCGGACGGAGGAGTATGAAATTTCGCACACTTATAGTTAGTTAGTAGGTATAGGGTTATGCTCGGTTATTACAAGGTCCTTTATTAAACGATGTAGAGCATGCATAAGGGCAAATGGCGGTCATTTTGAGCATTAACTGTAAATAATTTAATAAAAATTTCATTTGTTTTAATTGTTGACTTCCAGTTTGAACTTCGGTGACACCATCGAAATTAAGGCTCAAACAGCGGCAAAAAAACTGGGTGTCCTAAATAAGGTTAAGCGATATTTCACGCCGGGACAGCTTCTAACTTTATATAAAGCGCAAGTCCGATCGTGCATGGAGTATTGCTGCCACCTTTGGGACGGTTCAGCAAAATACCAGCTCGCCGCGTTTGATTCGGTGGAACGCAGAGCCAGGAAAATTATAGGTGACGATAAGCTTGTTGAAACTAAGCTTCACAGTCTCGCTCACCGCCGCACAGTTGCCTGCTTGTCGGTCTTTTACAGGCTATACTTCGGAGAGTGTGCTATTGAGCTGCATGAGCTCATTCCACCTTCCTCATTTTACCATCGAGAATCCAGACGTACGGCTGGCTACCACCCTTACCTGGTTGATATTCCACTTCTGCGCACTAAGCGTTTTGCTTCTACATTTATAATGCGTACAGCCAAAGAGTGGAATTCCCTACCGGCGTCTGTGTTCCCGAGTGCATATAACCCTAAAGTTTTTAAAGCCCGAGTGAATAGGCTATTTCTGGGCAAGCTTGTTCCATCGTCGGCCTCTTCTTAGCCCTAGGGATTAGAATGAGGCCAAGAGCAAGCCCATCTCTCAATAAAAATAAAAAAATAAAAAAATTGTCTTTTACTTGTAGCCATACTATACCAAAACCCAAAATACCTGTTAAAATAAAGAATATTTTCTTTGCAAATTTCAATTACAATGACATGTCAAGGTCAAAACTTCATGGAAGCATGTCAGGTACCGAACCTTTCTACGATTTCATTGTTCACATGTATCAAATCATGAAATAATACTTGTAAGGTAACTTAATTTTAATTGACTTTTATTTTAATAAAATCCGAAATTGCTACATTCGTGCATTTAAATTACCATAAAAAATAAAATTAAAAAGGAATGCAAAACAGTAATACCATTTTTAAATTAACATTAACTAAGCAATGTTTTAAAGTAATTGGCACGGTCTGCCTCGTACATTTTTTTAAAACCACAGGCTATCAAAGTCAGCCGTTTGATTTAGTTTGTATGAAATCTTTGCATAAGATTTTTTTTATGTGGTTTTGGCAGTAATTTAGGGATCAAAAGAATAATGTTTTAGATGAAGCAAATAATCATGAGTATTTGAAGAAAATGGGGCTTAAAAAAGTTATCATTTGTAGAAATGGCATGAAATAAACTAAAAGAGGGAAGATTTTTCTAAAAAAAATGAAAAAGAAACGATATCTCGAAAACCGTGAGACTTTCATTAAACTGAAATTCCAGTATGTGGTAGGACATTATGTGACCCACCCGCAGCTAAAGGATTATCTTTCGTTTTTTGGACACGCTGTATATTAAACAACATCACATGCATTATTCTGGTCCCAAAGTGAGTAGCTAAAGCACTCGTTTTATGGAAATCAGAAACAACGACGGTACTACAACCACCGGACACAATATCGAAAAATTCGTTTTCGACATTGACTCGACCGGGAATCGAACCCGGGACCTCAGAGTTAGCGCCGCCCAAAGTCTGGCGTGCAAGCCACTCAGCTACGGAGGTCGTCAAAGTAGGGTAATGAACTTTATAATCATCATCATCAGCACATTTTATGTCCCCACTGCTGGGGCACGAGCCTTCCCTATGGATGGATAGGGAGAAAAGACCATAAACCACCACGCGGGCCCAGTGCGGTGCGGTGGTGGTTGTTAACGACTGCTAATGCAGCCGGGACCAACGACACATGAGTAAGTATCCTTACAGAGTCCAAGCTTTTTAACAACGCGCAAAATTGATACCTATTCTGATAGGGCTGACACCTGCTGCACGTTAAAAAAATTAGGGAGGAAAAATAAAATAAGGTAAGTACATAATAAAACGTGTGTTTCAAAAGGTATAAAATAAGGTTTAGTGTAATTTGACAAATACTAAAGCTAAATTAGTTTAGAAATGGCTAAACCTAAATAATTTATTTTTATTATTTTTCTTCAAGTTGTTTTTTTTTTAACGTGTGGTAGGTACAGTCTGAATCTAATATACAGTTTCCTTAAATAATAGATCGGAAAACGTTCGCATGGTATGTCAAACGATAACTTTTAAATTTCTTTAAATAGTTCGTTTCCAATATTTTGGATTCTCGGATCATTTTTAAAATAATCTTGGTATGTTTTTTTCCATTTCACCAATAAAATTAACAAAATTATCTGACGGTATTTTAAGGAACCCAGCCTGTACATTACCTACATTAAAGTCTTTATGATGAGTAAATATTAATCAACTAACTATAACCATTAATTAAATTAAATTAAAAAACACTAATTTCCCTTAATCGATATTATATAATATATTTTTTTTTTAAGTAAACTTTCCTACACTCACACCAATTATCTAGCCCAAGAGAAGCTTCGAAACTCGTTAAATTGTTACTAGACAACGGATAAACATACTTAAAATACTTAAATACATACTTATTTATACATAGAAAACACCCAGACCCGAGACAATTTAGAAAAACGATAATTTCTAAATTGACCCGACCGGGGATCGAACCCGGGACCTCAGAGATGGCGACACCATGAATACCGGTGTGCAAACCACTCGACCAAGGAGGTCGTCAAATTGAAAATGAAAAAAAAAATGAAATGGTAAAATCCCAAATTCGTCAACCAATCACTCGAATAACTTCCTGACCTGAATCTCGTCTGAGAAACTGAGCCGGCGCAAACCAGTTTTTACCCCGGCCGGCGGCGGGCGGCGGCGCGTCAGTGAACCCGTCGTCGGTGAGAGGTCACGCGCACATCGGCCACGCTATGTGTGAGTGTACCTATAGCGGGCCGCTTATAGGCAGCTTAGATTCTGTTGGGATATATTTATTCATGTGCCAACGGCTTTACGTGCCTTCCGAAGCACGGAGGAGTTCGAGAGGATAAATTTTTGGTCACCCATCCGATAACCGGCCATCGCGAAAGTTGCTTAACCTCAGCACTCGCAGACCGGGCGCGTTAACCACTGCGCCAGCGGGCTCCAACTTGTGAATGCCCCTAATATCAAATATGTTAATTTAAGTGTTGCAAAAATTTCACAAAGGTTCATCGGATGAGTGCTCAGGCATTAAGTCCTTCATGTCATTTATGTTGCAAAAGTTTTAAACACACATCACAGCATCCATTTATGTACAGAAATAAAAATGTTACCAACACTAAAACACTAAAAACCGACTGATTACATAAACCCCTTTGCATTTGCAAGCAGAACCCACATAAAAGATTGGGGGGGCGGGCATCATCAGTTCCATTTGCAATACCGTGTTGGAACAAAAGCGCTGCAACAATGGCTGCCTCAGCCTTTGGAGCGCTTTGCAATAAAACATGCTCATTGCGCCCAAACAGCGGTATATTAGTGCTTATCCGAAACGCGTTCTAGACCATTCTGGTCTGAGTCATTTTTAGGTCTCGGTGACTGGGTTTAGATAGGATTGTGGTAAAAAAAAATTGGAGACCACCACGTGTTTTATTTCATTTAATCATGAGGTAAACGTATTGTTTTCTCAAGTTTACGCGAACACTTCACATTTTAATAAGGCAAAAATTATTTTGTTGTTGTATTAAAATGGCTAAAATTAACGCGAGTAGATCAGTAGATCGGATCGATGGCGCAGTGGTTAACGCGCCCGGTCTGCGAGTGCTGAGGTTAAGCAACTTTCGCAAAGGCCGGTCATGCCGACCAAAATGGTTCTTCTCTAGGTCCCCCGTGCTTCGGAAGGCACGTACAGTTGTTGGTCCTGGATGCATTAGCAGTTGTTATCACGATTACTTAACGGTTAACAACCAACCTATTGTTCAAAACAAATTTATAAAAATAAAACAGAACTTCAAACATGGCTGCCTCTTCACTCTCCCGCCAAGAAGTCGCGCTAAGTAAAGGCTCGAGTATTGACCTATAAACTTCTTTTTTTTATTTAAAGGTTCACTTTCACTACTTCGTGAAATCTGCGTTACTCCCAACCCGTTTGCGCAAAATAATGAGCAATGCAATCTCCTTGGTTGACTCGCAAATAAAAAGGTCTTACAGAATAAGTTTTTACTTCTAATGTAACGGATCTACAATGGAAGGGAACCGCCATGATTAATAGGGAGTCCATAAAAGACCAATCTTCTCGCGTTCACGTCTGAAAAGCCTTTTGTCGCTATACTAATGGCAGCTCGGAATTTTGAGAAAAATTGTATAATTTGTTCAGCTGGGTCTACGGATACAAAACCACAAAAGACTAACGGTGAATGAATCTACATTTCTTTGAGTTATATTTGAAAAGAGGTTAAATTTCTTTGTTTCCTTATAAGTATCTCTTTAACTTGTAACGATTCAAAAGAATTTTCCTTATCCTATTAATATATATATAAACGCGAAAGTTTGTTTGTATGTTTGTTACTCTTTCACGTAAAAACTACTGAATGGATTTGGATGAAATTCGGCATACAGATAGTTTATAACTGGGAATAACACATAGGATACTTTTTATCCCGATATTCCCACGGGAACGGGAACCACACGGGTGAAACCGCGAGCGGCAACTAGTAATAAATATTTTGTAAATACTTACTTTCAGTAGTGAGTTAGAAAGCAATAGTTAGTTACAAAACTACACTATCCCTGAGTTATACAAGCCACCTTTTATCCCAATCAAGAAGTAAGCTTTTTCGCTTTTAAAGTCAGAAAAAAATTTCTTTTTTCGCCCATCCGATGACCGGCCTTTGCAAAAGTTGCTTAACTTCAGCAATCTCAAGCCGAGCGCATTTACCACTGCCCAATCGAGCTCCTCATTTCACAAAAAAGTATTTACTCTGCTATTCCATTTAACGTCAATCGGTGTGACGCTTGTGTTTGGATCAGAATTAGGGTTGCCTGCCTTTATAATAAATTGACAGGAAACAGTGATCGAAAATGTTTCCTTTAATTATCTATACAATATGTGGATTTGCATTCGCGCCATATTCATAGCAGCAGTCATATTACTTAGGTATACTTATTGCAAATAAATTTAAAAAAAAATCATAATTTAAAAATCTGTAAATAACAGGTTCACTATCCCGCAGACCACATATGGTATGTAACAATTGATTAAACCATTGTTGTAAGTTTTGGACAGTGAACCTGATAAGCAACAAAAGACGTATGCGTAAGCGTAAGCTTATGCCACTTTATGTAAGTTCGTCGACCCGCCCGCTGCGCTTTAATCTACCTACTACGATCCGCACCCCTATTCTCGTCAGACGTGACGTCGACGTCGTCGTCGAGAGTGCGCTTACGCATACGTACCTACTTTTGTTGTTTATTTACAGATTTTTAAAATATGTTTTTTTAAATAATTTAATTGTAATAAGTTTAAGCAATATGACTGCTGCTATGAATATGGCGAAAATGCAAATCAACATATTGTATAAATAAAAATGAATGTTGCTAAGCGCAAAACTCGAGAACGGCTCGCACATTCGGCAATTTTTTTTTCGATGGAAAGTTTTAAAAGTCTAGTTTTTTTTTTTAATTTTTAGTTGAGACATAAATGACGTGATCACTCAGAAACGTTACTACTACGTTATATTTATAAAAAATTTAGTTTTTCATAAAAACTGTTGCGGAAACCCACAACACACACTATGCTACTGTTTAAAATTAGGTTACACCTTAAAATCTACAAAATCCACTCACAGTTCCATGCCGCTCCCGCCGTCCAGAACGGGATCCATATGGTCTGATGGGGCCGGAATCCGAGTCCGGGTCTTCTCGGGTTCCCTAATCACACCCAACGACTATCCCAAGTGCACTTTTCCCCCGAGGAAATACCTGCTTTCTCCAGCAGCGGAGACGCCGACAGCGGCGAATTGTACTCCCGATGCGATTCGCTTACGACGTACACACACACAAACACAGGTTGCACAATACACTTAATTAGAGTAATACGGCTCCAAATGCCCTTATTACTGCTTAAAATCTATTTAATTATCAACACACGATAATCTATAAACCAGCCATTGTTGCCTTCCCGAGACAAGTGTACCAACAAAGAAAAAAAGAACAATTAGTGATGGGGCCATTATGCCACTAAATAAATTGAATCTCGATAATCGATTCCCAAATCGATCCGTCCATAATACAAATCAAAGTTTTAATTCCAACAAAAATAAATGCCTGTTTATTTGCAACAAAAACTAATCTAACTATTCGTTTGTGTGACAAAAGTTGAGAATCGCAAAGACATACATTTTAAAACAGGCTAGGAGCAGGTGGGTGTGTATTCAATTGTTGGTAAAGACTTAAATTAGTTGCTGACCCTTATTTTTAATTAATGAACAAAAAAATTACAATAACTAGTTCCAGTCGAATATTGATGCCACTACCCTACCTCATCATCATAATCATCAGCTCATTTATGTCCTCACTGCTGGGGCACGAGCCTTCCCTATGGATGGATAGGGAGAACGGGTCATAAACCACCACGCGGGCCCAGTGCGGAATGGTGATGTAGCCGAGACCAACGGCTTAACGTGCCTCCCGAAGCACGGAGGAGCTCGAGATGATACAATTTTGGTCACCCATCCGATGACCGGCCTTTGCGAAAGTTGCTTAACCTCAGCACTCGCAGACCGGGCGCGTTAACCACTGCGCTCCTCGAGTAAATTATGATTAGGTAATATTATTTTGGACACCTAATTTAATTAAGAAAATATTTCGACTGTGACGGTCACAGCTAGCTTACGGCTCCGGTGACCTATCTGAATATTAGGTAGTGGACTATACGTGTCCACGGGGCGACTAGCTTGAGACACTAGTCTTAAAAGTACTGGATGAAAGATGCGTACCGGCGTGTTCTGATCTGGCGTTATGACCTGACGTAGATGGTCCCTTGCGCTTGCGTAAGGTTATTCTGACACCTACTTTGTAACCGGAAGGTTGGTAGGGGGTGTCAGTATAAACTTTAAAGCAGTGTATAGCGGGTTGTGTGTGATGGTCACAGACTACTTATAATGTGACACAGACTCAGTGTGTCTAGTGCGAGTTTCATTCGCCTTTCGATCACGATATCGAAAACGAGAATTTGTATGACATAATGTTAACTCTTCTCGTATGTCGCCAGGAGGCGCTGCTTCAATGCCATACTAATTTTAGTTTTCGTAAACCGAGCTAAGTCGAGCTCCTCAAGATAGTAGCTCCCTAGATAATATTCAACTTTAATACAATGTGCTTTTTGTTCCTATTAAGCAACCGATATTTACCATTCGCACGCACGAAATGTGACAACCCTTCGAATAGACGTGGGGTCCGAATGCCTATAATTGGGTTCACCCTCAAACCTAATTTGATTCGTTCGTGTTGCTGTGTTACTACCTTGTATACAAAGCAAAGCAAAATTTATCAAACGCTAAAAAATATAATTAGTTTAGATATAATTTTTCCGTATGACTTGCTTTTGTTTTGGATATAAGTCTGTAAACTTGCATGACAATAAATCAAATAATAAATATATAAATCTGCCATATTCGGGATTATACAGGTAATACCAAACACTTTGTATACCTACACCTGTATTTTGCAAAGACACAATTTTCCCCCATTCAACGTCTCCTTCGTACGTGTTGACGCAATAGCAATTTCCTGTCTCGAATTGCGCACGAAGAAGTGTTTCGCATCAACCAATTACAACGGCGCTTGATCTCAACACAAGCACCAAGTTAATGAAGCATTTATTCAGTTTAGGCTACAAAATTTAGCTCTTATGAATGTTACTAAACCAGTTCGTAAATGTAAAGGACGGGAGACCTTGTACTGAGAAGAACTGGAACAAACTCAGCATGGGCATTCATTTCTTTTCAACCTTTTATCTATCCGGAACAAAACTAATGACAGCACCCGCAGTATGACGTAATTCGCAAAATGGCGAATACCTAACGTCGATGTTCACAAAAATAATGAATATGTCGCAACCAGATCATATTTTATCATTCTGTAAACGACAATTTACTAATTGATATATTTCCTCCGGCAGGTATCGAAATAAATGTGATTACCGAAATAGTTTTTTAGTTCTACATGATCAAACTATTTATTCTAGCTAAACTTCTTCATACAAAAGTAGGCTCTAGTTAGACGACATAGAGTTGATCGAATTCGATCGCTCAATTGTCAAAATTTGACACAGAAAATTTAAAACGGTCTCAGAACAATAACTAAAGCTATTATTCTGAGAAAAAGGTAAACGCACAGAGAATAAAGTTGTTAGGGAGTTTGATACACGCAAATTTACTCTAGTTTGTTTATAGCCAAACTTCTTCGTACAAAAGTAGGCTCTAAATAGGCAAAATTTAAGTTCTAATGTCGGTTGGCAGGCGGGCTCATATATGAGCACTGGGGGTTTGACACGGCTCAATATCATGTAGGCCAAGCCCTTCTTTAACGTGAAATTTCGAAAAAATAATTATTTAAAAGCTTTTAAAAGAAACAATACATTTAAAGGTTACTTCCATTTTTTATAGTTTTTAATACTTTTACAAAGTTTTTCATTAAAATTTTACTCTGTGGAATAAAGAAAAAGGTCTTTTTTTATCGGCCGTCTGCTCTCCCCACGGAATTCTCTCTCGACAGACATTGAAATGAAACCTTTTACACGGCTCTTATCGTGTATATATTGAATAATACCGACTCAGCTGCTCTTACCTTTGCTATTTCCTTGATCTGATTACATTAAAAAAAATTGTTAGCATTTGATATAAAGAAACAGTCATAATTTGAATGAAACTTCTTCATTAGTAAGATAAAGAGAAATACAGTAAATTCTATTTTTAACCGACTTCAAAAAAAGGAGGAGGTTATCAATTCGACTGTATTTTTTTTTTGTTTTTTTTTTATGTTTGTTACCTCAGAACTTTCGACTGAGTGAACCGATTTTGATGATTCTTTCTTTATTTGAAAGCTGGTGCTTCCCGTGTGGTCCCATTTTAATTTGGTCTAGTTCTGATGATGGGATCCTCAAGGAATTGAGGGAACTCCTCGAATATTGTAGGCATACCTATCGCGATTTTGGTATTTTCAAAAATAAGTCAAGCATTTGCAATTAGAAAGTGTAATTTGATGAAGTGTAACTGATAAAAAGACCACAGATTGCCATTGGAACTCCTCAATGATAAGTATTTCACGGGTGGCGATAAAATATCTCGATTAAGATAGTTAAGCGACTATGACGAAACAAAAGAAGACAGGCACCGGAAATCAGTTTTTGATTTCCTACTTTGAGATAGACGTTTCTCGTTTTCTTCGCTTGTCTCATTTAAACGGCGCTGTCTCATACGAGCAGCGTGTTTAGTAGGTCTACCCATATTCGCTTTTGATAAATAGATCGAAACGAATCACTAAAAAGTGAGAAATAAACAAAAATTTTAACAAAAAAAAACACCGACTCCAAAAAATTTTACTGATAAAATTGCACTAAAAAGTAAAAAATAAGCGTTAGACTTATATAGACAATAACAATATTAAGAAAATATATAGGTACAATTATTGTTACTTTTGGAGTCGGTGCCAGCCAAGGTAACTTTAATATGCCTAAACATTTGCTTCACGTATAAATATATAGATATTTTATTCTGACGTTTAGAACGCTTTTCACGTATAAGTCAAGACAATAAGCATCCTTATGCAATCCTTATGCAAAGCAACTCTTTCAATTAACATAAATACATACGGTTATGGATATACTAGTCCAACTGATGCAGTGGCCTTGTTCGACAGCCCCATGGTTATAAAATTTAACCAACTAATAAATTTACTAGCTATTTATAAAAATTTTAAAATACAGAAAAAAAATTAAACGCCTACCCGACCCAGCCAGGAATCGACCCTGGGTCTTCCGCAATCCGGCGGCTGTACTGACCGCTATGCTACCGGGAAGGCTGACGTAAGCGCTAAATTTTGTCACTGGTTTTTTTATATATTTTTTTTTTTGAATGCTAATAGCGGCACAGTGCGCCATCTAAGTATCCAACGATCATTGCAACCGATGGGTATGCTGATTCATCTTTGCAGATGAAATACCACAAATTAGATAACACAATGCAATATAGTAAATTTTTTACTTTTAAAAAATTACACTTTCTTACCCGACTTGAGAAAGTGTCAGACAAATGTTTGGTGCTAGTAAGGGGACCAATTTTTTTATTGCGCGAGCTTGTTCGGGGACATCTGACATTTACGCAACTTAAAAGAAAGGGCGAACCTTTATAGTTGTTGAGTAGCTTAAGGCGACCAATTTCCGATTAAAACTACAAATAAGTTTAAAAAAATTAACTAGCATATTGAAGTATGTGTAAAGACTAATCTACTAAGAAAATTTAGATGCTTCAATCGGTTTGCCTGTAAAATGCAAATCTATGTTTTAAAAGAGGTTAACTTTGATATTTTTTTCTCTGTTATAAAAGTTAACAAATCGTGTTTCTGCAACTAGCAAAATGAGTCAATTAAATGAAAAATCATGACATTAAATATCACTTTCATATGTTTTGTAATTGTTGGGAAAAATCGAGATCCCGCCACGTAAATTTCCAATGCGTCGCCTTAAACAAAAACATTAAATCTCGTTCAGCATGGCGTTCTACAAACGGTGCAAGATTGGGATGAACAGAATACACACACATAAAAGACAGATGTCTAAAGAATTTTCTCTGTATACGTTCAATGCTATTGATATGTACCATAAACTGACTTATTTATTACCATTTCCCTGTTTTTCCTTGTCATCAGGTGATCCCGGCGATGTTCCACACGGCGAGCATCTGGCTGACCCTGGCGCTCGCGGTGCAGAGATACATCTACGTCTGCCACGCGCCAGTCGCGAGGACGTGGTAAGAAAACATATATTACTAGTATAGTATAGCTGTTATTATAGTCATAGTCATAGTCATAGTCATAGTCATAATTAGTTATTGCATCATGTTGGTATGGTACAGATCTTACAATATTATAAATAGTCCCTTAACATGACCCTGTAAGGGTATTGCAACAATTTTAAGTTAACAAATGCAAAAGTAACAAAAACAATAAAAATCCAAATAAACAACAATAATTACTTAACCAAAAAATTTCTTTAACGAGTAAAAACATTGCTCTATCAAATACTCCTTTATTTTTATATAGACATCGGAGTTCCTAGTGTAAGTTTTGTTTCACACCACAACACACCACACACTCACACCGCACACATACCACACGACGATACGATACGATACGTATACGAAGCAGGACGAGCGACCTCCGGCTTCTCGCCCAGTCGCAGGATATTCACGTTATCCTCCTGGGCGAGACCATGCTGACACCGGGGGCCGCGTGGCGCCTGCCTAATTTTTTCGTATACCGCCGCGACGAGACGGCGGCGAGTGGACGAGCCTGCAGAGGAGTGGCGGTGCTTGTCCGCCGCGACGTCGTCCACGACACCCTTCCCCTGCTCAATTACAGGGCCACGCGGTCCATAGGTGTTCGCACTTATGTTGCGGGCAGCGAGCTGCGTATCTACGCCGCCTACAAACCGCCCAACCGTCTTATGGCCCCCGACGACTTAGAGGCCGTATTCTCAGATATGACCCCGACTCTGCTGGCCGGCGATCTCAACGCCAAGCACCAGAGTTGGGGGTCGCGACTCGCCAATCCAGCGGGCCGAGCGCTGCTCCAGGACGCACTGGACCTGGATATAGAAGTTATTGGCCCCGATAGCCCCACTCACATTCCCACCAATCCGAGACACGCTGCAGATGTGCTGGACATCGTGCTGCACCGTGGCCTGACTAGCCCAGTCAGTGTGGAGGTGCTGTACGACATGAACACGCAGCATCTCCCCATACTCATCACGCTGGGAGCTGGCGCCGTTTCGGCCCCTCCCCGCCCCCGAGGCCCCAAAATTTATTGGGAGGCCTTTACGGCCTCATTAGAGGGCCTAATGCTTCCGGGCCCCCTGACAACCGCCGCCGAAGTGGAGGCGGCTGCCTGTCATATCACGGCGGCCATCCACGCGGCCAAAGAGGCCGCGAGCACGCCGACCTGCGGCAACTCACGCCGGTACGACGAGCTCCCGCCTGCGCTTGCCCGCCTTAAGCGGGAAAAGCGCGACCTCCGTCGACTGTGGGCGCACTCGCGCTGCCCGCGAGTCAAGGCGCGGCTCAATAGGGCCGCCTCCAAACTGGCTGAGTCGGTGAAGGCATGGCGTGGGGATTGCTGGGAAAGTCACATTGACACCGTGACTGGCAACTCCGCTGACCTCTTTAAACTGACTCGCCAGCTCACCGCCACGCCTGCCCCCGTTTACCCGCTGCTGGACAGCGCGGGCACGCGCCACTTCAAGGCCCAAGATCGTGCTGATATACTGGCCGACCATTTGGAAGGCCAGTTTCAGCCCCACCCCGTTGCCGCCGATGACGACGCCGTCGCCCACCACGCCGAAGTCAGCCGGCTGGTGGCCGAAATTCTCGCCTCCTCGCCTCCGCCTCTCCGCGGCGACGAGTATATCTCGCCGACGGAGACGCTCAAGGCCATACGCCGCCTTCCCAAAAAGAAGGCCACTGGGTTAGACTGCATACCGTCGGCAGCCCTCATCCGACTGCCCTGGCACGCCGTGGTAGTCATTACCCAGCTCTATAACGCGATCCTAAGAACGCATCATTTCCCGCAGCCGTGGAAGGAGGGCAAAATAATTGTCCTCCTCAAGCCCGGCAAAGATAGGAGGATCGCTGCCAACTACCGACCGATAACACTCCTATTTCACCTAGCAGGAATCAGACTTCAGGAGTCAGACTTCAATTCAACAACAATCGTCGTACGAACTAAAACGTCTCTATGATACCAGCTTAGAAACGATACATGCAATCAACAACTTAGGCATAGAAACCACATCTTGGGATCCGATCTTAGTACATATTTTGACGGGAAAGCTGGATACAGAAACCTACAGCTCTTATATGGAAGCAAGGAAGAAACCACGGGAATTACCATCTTTCGACGAATTTATGGAATTCCTCCAACGGAAATTTACTGCATTAGAACCTGTAAACAAGAAAAAACAACAGCCGGTTCCAGTAGCGAAGCCTAATTTACCAGCAAGAGAATTCAATTCATCTTCTCTACGGAACTCACATTACAACAACAATCCTAAAAAATATAATGGGAAAACTTATTGTGTTACTGCTGAAAGAAAATGTCCCATGTGCAAGGGTGATCATGTTCTACCTTATTGCAACACTTTCAAACAGTTGCAATCCGAAACCAAATTGAAAACAATGGCGCAATTGAACTTGTGCTTGAATTGTATGTTTTCCCACAACGGACAAAAATGCACTTCAATCAAACGTTGCAGAGTGTGCAATAATACACACCACACATCGCTGCACGACGTTTTGCGAGAAGCGGAATCTTTGAAACAGAGCGGCCACATGACTCCACGCTCACCGCCCGCCCCTGCCGCCGCCGCCGCCGCGCCGGCTTCCACGAGGTTGCAAACACAACGGAATGCGAATCATGTTGCAAACGAATTCAACGAAATTTTACTTGCAACCGCCCAACTTAAAATTAGGTCGGTTGATGGAACCTACCTAACGTTACGATGCCTGCTTGATCAAGGATCTCAGATAAATCTTATAACAGAATCGGCTGCTCAACGCCTCGGTCTTCAACGTAGAAAACAAAATGCAACTATATCTGGGATTGGATTTTCAGCTAATCAAAGCAATGGAACCATCCAACTTGTAGGTGAATCACTCTTTGGTGATTACACTTTTACCACGGAAGCTCTTGTCATGTCGAAGATGCTAAACAACCTACCGAACTACTCATTCGAAAAGCAAAACTGGTCCCATCTGCACAACATACACCTCGCCGATCCAGACTACAACATCTCACGGCCGGTAGACATTCTTCTAGACGCTGGAATTTATGCCGACATTGTCATGACGGGGATCTTAAAGGGCTCTCCTGAAGCACCCATTGCACAACAAACGAAACTAGGGTGGGTGTTAATGGGCAATGTTAAAACTTTCAACTGCCATGTTATACTCAACCAAATGGACGAGTTCTCAAGGTTTTGGGAAATGGAAGAAATAACCGAAGGTCGCCTTGAATCACCTGAAAATAACTATTGCGAAACTTCATACAACAATACCACCCAACGATTGGAAGACGGGCGATACGTGGTTAAGATACCTATGAAACCAAATTTTGAACAACATTTGGGTACCTCCAAGCCACAGGCAGTGGCCCAATTTAAACAGAAAAACGGCTAACAAAACATGAAGAATTCTCTGAATATTACAAGGAATTTATTAACGAGTACTTAAATTTTTAAGACACATGAGATCACATGAAAAAATGTACCATCCAGAAACAACCCAGCTGTTTTTTACCTCAACACGGAGTCTTAAGGCCGGACTCTACAACAACTAAGCTTCGAACGGTATTCAACGCCTCAGCCAAAACATCGTCGGGCTACAGCCTAAATGAATTAATGGAGGGTGGCCCTAACATACAACAAGATCTACAAACTATTATTCTACGATGGAGGGCTTTCCAATACGTCTACATCGCAGACATCGAAAAATTTTACAGACAAATATTAGTATGCGAAGAGGACCAACATTTACAAAAAATGGTGTGGCGCGACTCTGAAGACCAACCGATTACAGAGTATCAGTTGTGCACTATCACCTATGGCACAAAGGCCGCACCATTTTTGGCCATGCGTACTATCAAACAACTAATAAAGGACGATGGCTTTAAATATCCTTTAGCTGCTACTATTTTAGAACAGCAACTGTACGTAGATGACCTTCTGGGAGGAAGCAACAGCTTAAAAGAGGCAAAAACCACTCAAAACCAATTAATAAACTTGATGAAGGGCGGAGGCTTTAATCTTCGAAAGTGGGCCAGCAACAGCTCAGCTCTACTAGAAAACCTACCAAGAGAACTCATTCACCATAACATGTTAAACTTCAAGCATGCCGATACCAACAAAACACTCGGCATTAACTGGAATCCGCGCACAGATCACTTTACATACAAGCATGATGCACTTAGCAACTATAATAAAGTAATTACGAAACGTACTTTATTATCAGACGTATCAAAGTTATACGATCCTCTGGGATGGTTGTCCCCCGTCACTATGAAGGCTAAGCTTTTATTCCAACAAACATGGAAAACAACAACTTCGTGGGATGAAGCCTTGCCAGAGTCTATACAAAACGAATGGAAACAATTTCGACAAGAACTTAATGAAATAAACAACATAGTGATACCACGGTGGATAGGAAACACTAATACGGCAATAGAGCTACATGGATTTAGCGACGCGTCGGAGAAGGGATACGCGTGCGCAATTTATTGCAAGTCGATGGATGAAAACAATCATTACGTCATCAAACTAGTAGCTGGGAAAACTAAACTTGCACCTGTGAACAAGATCATTTCATTGCCGAAATTAGAATTATCGCTACACTCCTATCACGCCTTATGAAAAAGACCATAGAGTCAATAAACATACAGACAGTAACAGTACATGGATGGACCGACTCGATGGTCGTATTGGGTTGGTTGAATGGAAACCCTTCTAGATGGAAGCCATTCGTATCCAACAGGGTATTGAAAGTAACTGAAAACATGCCACCTTCATGCTGGAAACATGTGAAGTCGGAAGAGAATCCGGTCGACTGTGCCAGCAGGGGCCTAACACCAACACAGCTCATTTCACATCCTTTGTGGTGGGAAGGCCCATCGTGGCTGAAAGGCAATTACATCCCTATTCAAACAACATTTGAGACCAATGAAGAAAAAAGAAAAACAAAACAAGTCTGCTCATCGCTAAAAGCAAACACAGTAATTGAAGAACTTCTACACCGTTATAGCTCTATGAACCGTGTAACAAGAATACTCAGTTGGATACATCGATTCATAAACAATACAATGGTGAATAAAATTGATAAGAAATTATCGCACCTAACGACAAGTGAATTGGAGAATGCACATAGTGCAATCATAAGAGCAGTACAGAACATTTACTTTGCGGAAGACATCGCACGACTACAAAGAAAAACTTTATTACGACGAACTAGTAACATACTCAACTTAAATCCAACTTTAGACGGCAACGGCATCTTACGAGTTGGAGGACGACTAGAACATGCTCACTTGGATCAATCACAGAAACATCCTATTATCTTACCTTATAACAGCAATTTAACGGAGTTGTTGATCGACCAAGCGCACATTTACACGCTGCATGGAGGCGCTAGGCTAACTTTGTCCTATCTACGCAATAGATATTGGATAGTTAGCGGCACGCGAGCTGTAAAAAAACAATTACTGAAATGTGTACGATGCCATCGCTTCAAACAAACGAACAATAATCAACTTATGGCAGACCTACCGCCACAACGTGTCATTCCATCGAGGCCTTTTACACATACTGGTGTGGACTTCACTGGACATGTAGAAGTGAAGTCCAACAAGGGGAGAGGCATCAAAACATCAAAGGGATACGTCGCCGTGTTTGTGTGCCTATGTACCAAGGCCATTCACCTGGAATTGGTCAGCGATTTAAGCACTGCTGCATTTTTAAACGCTCTCAAACGACTGTGCGCACGCAGAGGAACGCCGAAACATATCTATAGTGACAACGGCACTAACTTTGTCGGTGCTGCAAGGCAGCTGGAAAAACAATATCAAGAGACTTTGACTTACTACATAACCGAGGAGTTGCTGACTGACCTGGCAGAGCGTGGCATAGAATGGCACTTCAACGCCCCTTCCTGGCCGTCAGCTGGCGGCCTGTGGGAGGCCGCGGTAAAAAGCATGAAACATCACTTGAAGCGGGTGCTCGGAGATCAAAAACTAACATTCGAAGAATTCTCCACACTCCTAACTCAGATAGAAGCTTGCCTTAACTCCAGGCCGTTAGTAGCACAAACTGAAAATCTTGAAGATCTTGACTGCATCACTCCAGCCCATTTCCTAATTGGTGACTCAGCCTTGGCACCACCGTTATCAGTCGAAGATGAACACATGAACTTAGTTACAAGATGGCAGCTCACTGAAAAAATGTTTAAATCCTTTTGGAAGAAGTGGTCAACTGATTACCTTCAAACATTACAGCAACGGAGCAAATGGCACTTTCCATCAAAAAACCTCGAAGTTGATGACATCGTGCTCATCCAAGAAGACAACATCCCGCCCGCAAGGTGGAATTCAGGACGAGTTATTGAAACTCATCCAGGCCCGGACGGAAGGGTACGTGTGGCCACACTGAAGACAAGGTCGTCCACCTTAAAACGTCCTGTAACTAAACTGGCACGGCTACCTATAGAACAACCTAACGAAAGGTCAAACTGCACTGAACAACCGGACAAACAGCCCGAAGCCGCAAAAGGAAGTCATAGAAAAATCAACAAGAACCTATACAACGTGTTTCATATATTTTTAATGATTTTTACAATGCTTGTGGGGCCATCATCTCAACAAACCACAAATATTACCTACCTATCTCCTAACAGGCTTATCTATTTCGACAAGGTAGTAGATCTCCAAGTCAAACAAGACGAATGGGAGATGGTAGTGTTTTACAACACTACAACATATTGGCGAAGTCTAACAAGCATTCAAAATTATGTCAACCATTTATCAACTTTAAGCAAGACTGAAGCAGCCTTCCTTACAATATCGGCACAATTTCAACACGAGCTTAATGAAATCCAACATTACAACGACATCCTAATCTCGGAGCATGAGTCATATCAACGCCTGCAACGTTCTAAAAGAGGACTCGTTGACGGAGTGGGCTACATCGCAAACTCTCTTTTTGGCTTATTAGATGAGAGATTTGCAAAACAATACGAGAAGGACATCAACATCATTCAGTCGAACGAAAACCATTTATTAAATTTATATAAGAACCAAACATCTATTATCGAAGGCGAATACAACCTTCTCAAAAGAAATGAAGAGGTCATGAATAAAGAATTTTTGATAATACACAAACATCTCGCCGTAAATAGAAACGAATAAGTGCTAATTACGAAAACGCTATGTACATAACCGCCAGCGCACTTGCTATAAACTTATTGATATCAAACATACGCCGAATTCAACAGCTGTTACTCGATTTAGTCACAGACGCCAGAAATGGAAGAATCGACACACATCTTATCAAGCCCGAACAATTTGAACTGGAACTAAACATTATTTCCGGCCAGCTTTCGAGCGACTTATCACTGCCCTGCGTCATCGGCACACGCGACTGCACGCGGCAATTATACAAGTTGGCCAGAGTGCATGTGCACTTAACAAGCGCACTACTCATATTCGAAATAAAGCTGCCGCTCATAAACAATGAACAGTATGAACTCAATCGGATCATACCTATACCGGAAGTCACCGGAAGCTCTGCAAGAAGATTAAAACCTACAACTGAGTATCTCGCGGTCAACCTAAGAAAGGACCTTATAGTACCATTAGAAAACAAAGATGTATTATCGTGCAGTCATTCGGGTGAATCACAATTACTATGTGCTATAAATAAACCCACTTACGACATAAAAGCCGCTAAGACATTATGCGAGGCACAAATTATAAACAATGGTAGCTTATCAGCGTGCCGCGCTGAGGTATCCGATTGCACCGACCGATGGGTGCGGTTACACAATCGCGGCACCTGGCTTTTTTCCTGTTGCGAGGAATACACTACGCGCATTTTTTGCCCAAATGGAATGACGACACAACACCTTCATGGCTCAGGGATCATTACACTTGGCCTGGGATACCTGCTCAAAGGAGACAGCTTCACTATACACGCCCGCAACGACTACCACAGCAGCCTGAAAATCAGTTCCGAAGCGGTACAAATGAGCGTATCCAGTGTAAACCATGTGTTGTCTGACGTCAATCACACACTCTCCTTTGTTCCTGAAGACCACAGAGAGATTTTACAGGGACTGAAAACCAAAATAGATTTGGTAAAGGAGCAACAACAAACACTGAGTGTACAATCGCTAACACATGAGACCCACAACTACATTCTATATTCTATATGTAGCATCATCATCATCTGTTTTATAATATAGGGCATGCTGCGAATAAAACGAAGGTATCAAGGTTGCAGTGTAAACCTTCATACGAGTCTACAACCGGCGCCAGAAGCTACGCCACCGCAGCAACAGCATCCGCCGCAGCTGGACACGGACGTCGACAGTGTTATGAGCGAGGTGATCGTAACTGCTGCACGCAAATTAGATAAGGCTTCATCGCCTTAGTTAAACTCTCTTTCCTTCTTCTTTCTCTTTTTAAATTTGGCAGCATGTACGAGCACGCTCGACATTGTTATATTTTAGCTGACACTAGCAATAACGTTACTTGAACGATTTGTATATTTTATTATGTAGTACAATAAACACTCTCCACGGTGACGGTCGTCTTACTAAACCTCCCTGTCCCGTGCAACATAACCTGCGTAAATTACGTAAACATTTAACCAACATTCTTTAACTAAACTACAACAACATACCAACCTTAACAACTATCAACTTACCTTGTAAATGCTACTGCGTTTACAGCGCCTTTATGCTACCTACACAAACGACATCCCGACGCTGCAGGGCCGCCTGTTAGAAGGAGAGAGGGACGTGACGCTGGCGCTACTCGCGGACGATAGCGCCTATTTTTCGTCGTCCGTCAAAGTCAACCTCGCACACAGGCGCATGCAGCGTCTCCTCGACCGGCTGCCGGAGTGGCTGGACAAGTGGCACATGGCGGTCAATGTCACCAAGACCGCCGCCATTTTCGTTAGCCGCCAACGGAAGGAACCACCACCTCTAACACTACGGGGGCAACCCGTAGAGTACTCCAAGGAAGTAGTTTATCTAGGGTGCCGCATTGACCGCGCGCTGCGGATGGCACCGCAGGTGGCGCATGTCATCAACCGCGCCAAGACCGCGCGAGCGCTGCTGCGGCCCGTGCTGTCCTCCAGACTACCGCTGCGAACGAAATGTATGTTGTATAAATCATACATTCGTTCGCAGCTCACTTATGCGTCCCCGGCGTGGTATTCATTCACCAACCGCGTTCAACGTGGAAAACTTCAGGCTCAACAAGCCATCTCCCTGCGCATGATAGCGCGTGCCGGTCGGTTTGTCAGAAATGACGTAATCGCCCGGGACCTCGACGTCGAGCCACTCGCGGAGTTTGTGGCCCAAATGGCGCGTCGAATGTACGACCGCGCCGACAACGGGCCGCATGAACATCTCCGCGACATCGCTCCGCTCCACGCGCGCCCACCGGACCCGACCACCAGACCGCTGCCGCGGTCGATTCTGACCGCGGCCAAAAATGCGCCGCGACTGCCGATTTCGACGACGACCGCCTCGACTACACGTCGTACAAAACAAGCGGCGGGCCCGCAACCACCGCCACCAGCTCCGCGGGAAAAACCCGCATTGTGTCGGCCACACGCGGCCGACACCGACTCCATACTTACCTACCATCCGCCGCCCGCCTTACCAGACCCGTAAGCCGCGGTCCGCTCGCTGGCGCTCACCGGGCCTCGGTCAACACCGAATCACCCGGGGGCTGACCGCGCCGAGGGCTTCCGAGCGCAGGGCGAGGGACAGGCATGCGGCGCTACCAAAGAGCCACACTAAGGCTCGCGGCACGGCAGTGTGAAAAAAAAAAAAAAAAAAAAAAAATATACAAAAACAAACCAAAAAGAAAAGAAACCTGCCAAAAAAAAAGAAAAATAAGAAACAGAAAAGAGCATCTGTACCCCTGCCGTGCCCCCAAGGAGACCCGGTTCGACCGATGTCGACCGAGACGACGACCCGGGTAAAGAGGCCAGACCTCGAAGCCCGAACCGGCCCCAAAGCAGGGGCCGAAGAAAACAACCAACCAACCACATACCACACACTCACTGCGACATACCATAATACACACATTTAAAAACTAGTTATTACTAGCCTTAAGGTAATTTTTGTATTTTAGTTTAAGATTATAAATTTCTCAATGGAATTGCGGTGCTTCCCAAAACGAGTAACTATCTGCTCAAACGGAAGCTCCGGCCACAGTAAAAGTTTATGTAGACTGAGTTGATGAATAAAGATTTTTGATTTTTTTTTTTTGCTATCCGGATTCTTTCGATTACGTTTACGAAAATGAAAATTGGTACGTCACTGAAGCAGCACCTCCTGGCGACATACGAAAAGAGTTAAAATTTTGCCATACAAATTCTCGTTCACGTTAAGGCGACAAGTGGAAAAAATACATCAACTTTCATCGAAAGTTGTAGGTGTATGACAAGACCAACGAATCTTAAATTTTGATATAGATAACTTCATGCCTTTGTCTTCAAAACCCTTGCTTAAAAACACGATTGATTGTTAGCGACTGTGACATGCAGCCGCGGGATCGGCACAAAGGAGATAGATAGATACATGAAATCTTTATTTGGACACTATACATATCATCATCATCATCAGCTCATTTTTATGTCCCCACTGCTGGGGCACGAGCCTTCCCTATGGATGGATAGGGAGTATGGGCCATAAACCACCACGCGGGCACAGTGCGGATTGATGGTTGTTAACGACTGCTAATGCAGCCGGGACCAACGGCTTTACGTGCCTTCCGAAGCATGGAGGAGCTCGAGATAATAAATTTTTGGTCACCCATCCGATGACCGGCCTTTGCAAAACTTTCTTAACCTCAGCACTCGCAGACCGGGCGCCTTAACCGCTGCGCCGTCGAGCTCCTCATATACATACACGTACACTATACATACATACACACAATATCCTACTAATATTATAAACGCGAAAGTTTGTAAGTATGGATGGATGTTTGTTACTCTTTCACGTAAAAACTACTGAATGGATTTGGACGAAATTCGGCATACAGATAGTTTATAACCTGGATTAACACAAAGGATACATTTTATCCTGATATTGCTACGGGAACAGGAACCACGCGGGTGAAATCGCGAGCAACCGCTAGTACAATAATAAAATAACAACAATGACACTAAAAACATACATAATTTCAGCACAGTAAACTATTAAAATATACAAAAATATGTGTGGACAAGGTGGACCGACGATCTGGTGAAGGTCGCGGGAAGCCGCTGGATGCGAGCAGTACAAAACCGGTCGTTGTCGGTCTTCCTTGTCCTTTGTCCAGCAGTGACGTCTTTTGGCTGAGATGATAATGATGATGATGTGTGTGCTGCACTGCAGCATCCCAATAGGGTCGGAAGTCAGCGTACTCGAGATGTAAAACTTTTTGGTCACCCATCCGATGACCGGCCTTTGCGAAAGTTGCTTTACAGTAGCAATCGCAGACCGCGCGTTTTCTACTGCGCCATTGAGCTCCTCATAAGAACACAAACACATAGTTACAAACCCAAATTCATATTCATTTATTCACTATACATGTATAATAATAAGTACAATAAAAGTGGGTACCTATATGATGTTATATATTTATTATATATAATATAAAATAAATAATAAATAAATAAACTTTCCTACACTCACACCACCTATTATCTAACCAAAGAGAAGCTTCGTTATGAAACTCGTTAAATGGTTACTAGACAACGGATAAACATACTTAAAATACTTAAATACATGCTTATTATACATAGAAAACACCCAGACCCGAGACAATTTAGAAGAACAATAATTTCTAAATTGACCCGACCGGGGATCGAACCCGGGACCTCAGAGATGGCGACACCATGAAAACCGGTGTACAAACCATTATCTCATCATCATCATCATCATCGGTCGTCTAAATATTAAACTAACTAAAATAATTACAGTTTATTTTCTATGTACTCTATTTTTATTTTATAACCCCTTGGTGGTCGGGTGGCAGAGCGTGGTTCAATTCCCAGGTCGGGCAAAATGTAGGTATTTCGGATTTTTCGATGCATACCCCAACCAAACCGCATTTCCCGTTTGTGATCACCAACCCGCATTTGGCAAACGTGATGATTAAGCCATTGCCCATTAAGATCAAAGTCAAATATTTTTATTCAAATAAACTTTAGAAAAGTGCTTTTGAATCGTCCAAAAAACTTTTTACCTACTACATTCAGGACGTCTATTTTTTCGCTGTGGAGAAGAATGGGCGCAAGAAACTCCACAGCTTTAATATAATATGTAACGACATTTACAAAATTATAATATGCCGTTACCAAGTTACACAGTTTAAAAAACCTAAACAATATTTTAAATTAGTAATACCTGTTGGAGTGATTGGAGCATTTTAAACCCATACTGTTTTGTCTTTAATGTAATCAGATATTTTATAATAAGCTTTTTTATAAATCTTTTCTCAATCAATTGTAGTGATGACTTGATTTCAATGATGGAGCCCTTTGCCCAACAGTGGGACAACAGTGAGACATAACAATACACAATACTAGTGTTAGTAGACCAAAGCTACTACATAGGGGCTATGTAGAGCCGCACAATTTATTTGTTTTCTACTTCAAAAAGCGGAGTGCCGACTAAGGTTGCCAGATATCCGGGATTTCCGGGATTGTCCCGGACTTTCACGTATTGTCCCGTGTCCAGTAATTCGATCTATTGTCCCGGATTCTGAAAAAATTAAATAATTAAAAAAAATAACAAAATATGACACTGCAGGCGGTCATATAATAATAAAAGTACCTATACATTTGAAAAATAAAATGTATTTTCCGAATAAATACAAATATAAAATTAAATATTCCGTAATTTATATTTATATATTTTTTTTTACATATTCATAGCCATAGCCACGGCCCGACATGGAATTGTCCCGGACTTGGTAAGTTCCGATCTGGCAACCTTAGTGCCGACGCCTCCTTTCCACAGACTATTTATCTGTTTTAGTTAAACGCCCGCGCCCGCGGCTAAAAACGACTAATGAAACCTATTTGTCGTCGAGTTCGGATACGATTCGATTTCGGCTCAGCGTTAGGTGCTTTTAGTTTAGGAGACAGGTGCAACTTGAGTTGACGATCGGCATTCTTTTTCAATTACCTTCGCGCTAGCGAATATACATGTACATGTGTATGAATATATAATGGTCTATGCTAATAGACGCCTAAAATTATGCCACAATGAAATGTTCTACGTAGATGCAATTAAAATACGTCAATAGAGGTCGAATGTCTTTAATACACTGTCAAACACCGTGAACAAATGTATTTACATAAAAGTACGTCATTATTGAGCAATAACGCAGAGCATCAACGCAGAGTGCAAGTTAGTAGAAATATTAAAATGGCTTGTACAGAATGAAATATATTTATTTATATCACAATATAGAAAAATGCAAAAAGAAAGAAATAAAAGCTTAACATTTTGTTTGCGAGAGGCTTCCACTTAGCTTTTAGTTTTTCTTTGTTTTTTTCTAACATAATATCAAGGCACCTAGAAGGCCCCCCGACGATGGGTCGTGGATACCTCATGGTTGCAATTATTTATAACAATAATTATTATAATAGTTTAAAAACATGGTATACATGGTGGTAAAACAAAATAATGAAAACAATCATGTTTATACTAAATACTTACTACTACCATGGACTAACAATATGTGTATCGGCTGCCGGAAAGGCAATGCCGGTACAGATGCAGGGCAGATTGGGGAGGTTTAGGGAAGTACGGGCTTACCGAAAATGTGTCTCTGCGGCTGGATAGATCGGGCGGTGACGTGGTGTCTCGCCGGGGCGGTCCCGGTTTGAGCTGATTGTAGCACGTTTTCACGCACTATGTTTATACTGGGTTGATGGACCCTATACGGCGGTTTTGTTGAGTTTGGAGGCGTCGCTTCCGGTGCGCACGCGCGGGCTTGTGCAGGACGACATGACGTCACGGGGCGGCCGTTCAACAGACGACTGGGGTGGCCGTTGTGCTGAGTGCCGCGCGGTCCAATCATTTGCGACTGATTCTATAGTAGTGCTGATGGTTGCGCGTCATATCCTATTTCTATTGGAATGAACGCGCGGGCGCTGCGCTTCGTTTATTCATTGTTACCGATCGTCAGGTCTTGGCGTGAACAATATGTATATTACTACATACTTTTAAAGTAAAACTATACAAAGTACAACATTTCTCAAATAGAAAATCCTGTCCAATGAGAAAGGGGAACAAAAGTATACCAATAAAATAACCAAAATCATTTTTAAAATTATATTATGGATTAAAATATTTTTTTTAATTTATGTTTTAAGAACCCACTTTCCCAAAAATCTTGCAAATTTGTCAATTTTTTCCCTAGTGTGGCGGTACCTGTCGGCAAGTTTCCTTATTTAATTTTAACTCTATAAAATGTTATTCGCAGTATTTTTTACTTATACTTCTAAAAGGATTAGATAGGTAAGTATTATTTATTTTTACTTATAGTTCGAAAAGGATTAGTTGTAAAACTAATATCGATACATAATTAATTAGTCCTTTCGGTAGTCGGATAGGGTTTTTTTGTATACTATTATAAAATATTAACGTCAGCCTATCCCCTGAACTATCAAAGGTGAGTTACTCCGAGCCGGGCTCCACAAATGAACTGCGTTAACTAAAAGTGCTTTCAATAAAGTAGCTCGCTCACTATCATTAATTATTTCTAACGCAGCTTTTAACTTCATTTTAGGGTTATTAGCCTTTTGCATTTTTAATTGAGCAACGGGATAGCAAATTGTCTTTATCGCACCTGAGGCGAGGAGCCCCGAGTCTGTAAATTCAATAACCTCTCAATAGTGTGTCGATAGCCTGGTTTTGACGTTAGGACTTTAGCTATGTGACGATTAGGCCGGAAGTGAACTGAAAACACACCTCACTCGACTCGACTCCTCAACCACTGAATGCAAACTATTTTATATTTTTATCTCACCTGATGTTAAGTGATGATAAGGCCAATGATGGAAGCGCACTTCACCCAGATCCTCAACTAGTGAGGCACTGGCTATCTTATCTCTTGCTGCCGGAACACAACAATGCTACAAACATTGATGTTATGGCGACATATTTAGATAAGATGGTGGTAGCTAGCTCGGCGGACAAACAAGCCCTACCACCAACCAAACCGAGTACACAAACATGTACTATGGCGGCCACATACGCTTTACTAGTCTAAAGGCGAAAATCCTTTGCATCGCGTCGCTCGCTTTTAATATAAGCCACAGCGGCGGCGGCGATACGCGTGCACGTAATTTGTTCTGCAAACCGGTAAAGCCTTCGAGATCCCCATAGTACCCCCGCTGGGAATCGAACCCGGGACCTCTGAGACTAGACCGGTGGTCTTAGCCACTAGACCACAGAGGCGGTTTAAGGTTAAGGTTTAGACTGTAGAAGGTAAGCTTAATCTTAATATACCGCGCTCTAGAAACGCACGGACGTGGGTCTCAGAACAGCTCGGAACAGAGCGCTGCTGTTCGAGATTCCGTGTCTGGTTGTCTATGAGTGTGTTAGAAACAAATAAAAATTTCTTATTTAAAAAAAAAAAATATTATGCCATAAACACAAATTTTCATCATTTTATATGTATTGTAACTTTAAAAAATCAATTAGCTTTTAAACAAGAGTATGGATAGATAATACTCTATTTTGCCATTAGGCATTATCTAACAATTTAAATTTATCATAAAGCATAATAATTTGTCTCTTTAGGGCAAAAACAGGATGGAGATAGCTAATAAACTGTAGTAACGGAGAGGTGCAAACTATTTATTTTATAAAGCAATAATAATCATATTCACAAAACATTTATTCACTTCATAGTATTATTTGCTGTAGCTTAACAATTAGCTTTAAATAATAAACACAAATACTTATCTGAAAATAGCAATGGTTGGTACTCAGAGCCAGACACACTGACAGAAAGCGAAAATAGTAACCGATCGCTTCGATTGCCACCGATACAAATGAAGCCTTCCCGCGCTGCACTGCCCGTGGAAGAACAAAGATGTCGGTCGGTTCACTAGCGCCCCACTTCTGACTACCGTAGTTTGACAACTACAGTGTATTGACATACACAAACATTATTCCCGAAATATTATTTATATTAATTTACGTATTTAAGAAAATCATTGTTAAATTAAAACTTATTTTTAAACTTCTGTACACTATTTTTAAACTGTATATTTTTTTTTACTTATAAAAGCCACTTCCCTCCATCAGCCACAAGTCTAAATTTGCTACAAACCTAACAAGTGCTTACCTTCTGCAGTCTCCTTCTTATGTGTCATTACTTCATCATCATCATCATCATCATCATCATCATCATCAGCTCATTTTATATCCCCACTGCTGGGGCACGAGCCTTCCCTATGGATGGATAGGGAGAACGGGCCATAAACCACCACGCGGGCCCAGTGCGGATTGGCGGTTGTACCTTCCATAAATTTTGGTCACCCATCCGATGACCAGCCTTTGCGAAAGTTGCTTAACCTCAGCAATCGCAGGCCGTGCGCGTTAAGCTCTGCGCCATCCTCATTTTGCTCATTTGCTCCTTATTTTGTGGTAATGATTAGGCCAGCACTTGTCACAAATGTAAGGGACATTTGTGACAAGTGCTGCCTTATCATTCTGTCTTGGTGTCTCCAGAACTACTCCAATCAAACTACACAAACAACTTAGATAGCGAACATGTATCACGTGTATCTACACTTAAGCACCTTCAAGCGGCACTAACAAGATTTTGATATACAGCTTACTTAGAACTAAGTTTACAGTTCAAACCAGTGAAACGTCCTCGGTTGTAGTAGGACATTCTTATTGCACTACATTCATATAAATGAGGAAATAGTCTATTAACTGTTTTTTTTAAACAAATTAATTGGTTTTTTTTTATTTTAATTAAAAAATGTTTTAAAAAACAGAGTTTCTTATTTCATAAACTTTTTTCATTTAAAGTGATAGTTATACCTAATTTGTCAAATTTTATATAATTAGGCTTTACTTTACTACAATTTTAAATAATATTATTTATATCATAACAATATAACTTCAAATAAAACTATACTTACATTATACTCTTCTTGATTTCTGGTGGCTTAATAAAGGTATCAATCAACATATTAGCACAGTTTAGCATACTGTGATATTAGGTAGAAGGTAGGGTATTGCACTTGTAAGACAACAGTACAAAAATCCCCCAAAACCATGAGAGGAACTAATAAAAACTGTACACTCAGACAATGACCTTATATTATTCAGAAAACACTTTAATAGCGCGATTCACAACACACCCACACGGCGCTATCTCTTGGTGAAAACTCGAACTAAACATTCAGCCCTTTTGACTCAAAGGACCACATCCTAAAAGGTCCACTTCCTAAAACGTCCACTTTCCTTAACGTCCACTTCCCATAACGTCCACTTCAGCACCAGTGTACGACAGGAACCAATGATCGACACGTTTTTCTTTAATCACTAAAAATAGAGGTAATAGCAATAGATTTTTTCCTTTAGCAAGAATTTAATAAGGACCAAAATTTCAATAAAATGTTATTTTTGGCGACGGAAACTGACAAAAAATACTTATTTTCGAAGCTTTCCTGAACATAAGTACCTACCCGTAAGTATTAAGCAACTTTCACCTCACGTCAATGACGAGAAAAGACGTCCGATGATTGATATAACTTCCGACAGCTAATTTATTTGGTGGGAAAGACGATCCATCATCAGCTCGGCTGCCCTTTCAGTTTTCGTGGACATGTCGGCACTTTCTTAGCCACATTGTTCAAAGTTATTTTTGATGTGTAACATCTTTCCTCTCGCTTTCTATATAAACAATTTGTAGGAGTGATTTCGTGAAATGGGACGGAAGTATGTGTAACAGTACAGCAGGAAGTCGTGGAAGCGCGCAAGCATGCGCCATTTTGTAAATTTAAAATCGATATTAAGAACATGACATATTATTATTACATGTGACATATTGTGTCATTTGACTCAAAGGTCATTTTGATATATCAAATGTTTTCTAATGAGTATTTACTGCATTTATCATCACACTAATATAATAAATACGAAAGTTTGTGTGTATGATGGATGGATTTGGATGAAATTTGGCATACAGATAGTTCATAATACACACCGACATTTGAGATTCCACCGTATTGTAATAATGGTCATCTTTGGGGTGAGGCTATTGACAAGCGTGGTGAGTCGGTGGCTGTTAGCCTTGACATAGCCAAGGCTTTTGATCGGGTCTGGCACAAAGCTCTTCTCTCCAAGCTCCCGGCATACGGTCTGCCTGCTCAGTTCTGCAATTGGGTCGCTGGCTTCCTGCATGAGCGCAAAATCCGTGTTATATCTGATGGATGCGCTTCGCGGCTCATGTCAGTGAACGCTGGTGTCCCTCAGGGGTCCGTTCTATCCCCCACGCTGTTCCTTCTGCATATCAATGATATGCTTCCACTTGGAAATATTCATTGCTATGCAGATGATAGTACGGTCCATGGAGGATATAACGGTCACCCAGCGGCTGGGCGGGTCGAAACCGAAGTGAATCGAGTTAATCTTGTCATTGAGCTCAATCGGGTATTGGACCTCATATCTAATTGGGGCACCAATAATCTGGTTGAGTTCAATGCCAAGAAAACACAGGTGTGCGCGTTCACGGCAAAAAAGTCACCATTCCTTCCCCTTCCATCTCTTCAGGGTACATCTCTACGCCTGCAGAGCAGTATCAATATGCTCGGTATGACGATACGCTGCGATCTGAACCAAAGGGACTACATCGAAGCCGTGATCAAAACAGCCTCACGAAAACTCGGAATTCTGAACAGAGTACGGCGATTCTTTACGCCGGACCAGTTGTGCCTTTTGTACAAGACACAGGTACGGTCTTGCGTGGAGTATTGCTCGCACATCTGGGACGGTTCCGCTAAGTACCTTCTCAATGCCTTGGACAGATTGCAGCGTCGCGCTGAACGCATTATCGGCAATGCAGAAGTGGTAAATACTCTCGAATCTCTGCAATTGCGTAGAGACGTTGCGTCACTCAGCGTGTTTTACCGCTTATACCATGGCGAGTGCTCTGAAGAGCTCTTTGACCTCATCCCACCTTTTCCCTTTCTTCATAGGAGTACACGTGCTGCTCTTCGGAGTCACCGATTCACTGTCTCAAGTATCCCATCACGCACAAAGAAATTTAGTTACTCGTTTCTTTGTCGCACCTCCAAAAGATGGAATAGTCTACCAGCACACGTTTTCCCTCCTTCCTATGATATGGGGTCCTTCAAGAGAGGCGTGAAGAAGCACCTTGTGGGCCGGCAGAGTGAAGTTAACTGATGCTACGTTTGTTTCCACGCTGCACCAGTTGTCTTCGCGTCTGGACTTCATTTCCACTTAACATCAGGTGGGATGGAGTCATTTGCCGAGCTAAGTATAAAAAAAAAAAAAAATGGTATGGAGCGTATGTGAACCAGGACCTTCGTACTCTTGTTCTACGAGTACGGTGTTCCGAGCTTCTTCAATTGTGCATTGTTGTGTTCCGGCAGCTAGAGATAAGATAGCCAGTGCCACATTTCTTGAAGGTTCCGGGTGAAGTGCGCTTCCACCGTCCGCCTTATCATCACTTGACATCAGAAGAAATGAACGAGCGAGCCTTACAGTAGTATATTATGATGTGTAACATTTGACATCTCACCTTAGTAATAAGCAATTTTAGCATTATATTCAGAAAAAAATGGGTCAGGTTATTACATTGTTTTATAACTATACTAGCGGCCGCTCGCGGTTTCACCCGCGTGGTTCCCGTTCCCGTGGGAATATCGGGATAAAAAGTATCCTATGTTTTAATTGAAAAAAAAATTTAAAAAAGAGTTGAGAAAATCCTGCTCGTGGAAATTTTTTCAACATTTGTGTTTTTGTAATTTATTTGCAACAAAATTGGCGTTAATTATATAAACAAAACAAAAACATTTTATTATTATATCAGCCATAGATGTCCCACTCCTGGGCAAAGGCCTCCCCACACTCTTTTCCACACCTTCCGGTCCCCTGAAACATCACGCCATTCCTCCATGAACCCATCAAGGTCGTTCCGCCATCTTTTAAAGTTTAAAGATATTTCATTAATTTGGCTGATGTGTGCTATTTTCTCCCCACTACCTGGTCACGACCTGATCGACGACCTCCGTAGCCGAGTGGCTTGGACGCCGGACTTTGTCCCGGGTTCGAATCCCGGTCGGGTCAATGACAAAAAAACGAACTTTTCGACATTGTGTCGGGTCTGGGTGGTTGTGGTACCGTCGTTGTTTCTGATTTCTATGAAACGAGTGCTTTAGCTATATACCTTGGGATCAGAACAATGTATGTGTTCGGGTTACCCCGAAACTACTGATAAATGATACTGCTTGGTAGTGATAGAAAATAGTATATTAAAGGACAAATTAAACAAATTAACAATGCTAAGAAGTCTAAAATGATAAATGATAGTGAGTAAGCGCGGCGCTCTCTTGATGGTTAATTGCAAACTGAAGTTGTGAAATATGTAAAAGTATAATGCGCGTTAATGAGGTCAATTCAAAACTGTCGAATTATCAATAATAAAATATAATGTACGTTGCATGCTCGTACAGGATGTGATGTTGTTTAATATAATAAAACCCGAGCCGTGGTTCTAGCCTTTAAAAGCAACCTACTCTGGTTGTGTGGCTCTCGACCCGATCCTTACGCCTCGGAGAATCTAGTAAAGGTCGAGGACACGCTTAATCTATAAGTGTGCGAAATTCCATACTCCTCACTCCGCGCAATTTTCGTAAAAAAGGGGTACAAAGTTTTTGCTTCACGTATTAATATATAGATTTTTTGTTCATGTTTATGTTTCATAAATGTATTATCTATCTATCTATCTATCTCTTTCAAGCATCCTCACACGATTTGAGTATTCCATTGAACGGCTAACATTCTTAGAATACCTGCAGTAAATATATGCATGTATCGTTCCGGCATATTCGGTTGAACATTCTCTAGGAATTGTATGCACCTAGATGTAGTTATATGTAATATGTACGAGTATATAGGTGATTGGAAGGGTTCAAATACACAATATGTTACGCTGAGTACAACATTTCATGTGTTTCGAAACAAATTCATCAATTAAGGAAGTTGACAACATAATAATAATGAATTCCAAAGTGTCTTTCCAAAGCTCCGAATAGTTATTCCGTGTTTTGATCATGTCATGTAAACGTCATTTCATATTAGACAAAACACGGAATAATTATTCGAAGCTTATTCCTTGTTTATTTATAAGACCCTAAACGTATAAATGAGATCACACGTTTCTTAAAACATTAACCTATTTTTATCTAAGCATGCCTTGCTATAACCACATCATCAGCTCATTTTATGTCCCCACTGCTGGGGCACGAGTCTTCCCTATGGATGGATAGGGAGAACGGGCCATAAACCACCACGCGGGCCCAGTGGTTGTGAACGCTAATGCAGCCGGGACCAACGGCTTTACGTGCATTCTGAAGCACAGAGGAGGGAGAGATGATAAATTTTTGGTCACCCAACCCATGACAGGCCATTGCGAATGTTGCTTAACCTCAACGCTCGCAGACCGGGCGCGTTAACCACTGAGCCATCACAACTTTCACAAAAGCCGGTCAGCGGATGGGTGACCAAAAATTTATAATCTCTAGCTCATCAGTTCTTCGGAAGGTAAGTAAATACATTGGTCCCGACTGTATCGGCAATCCAACTCTTTCAGGGTCAGAGGGATGTATATTCCCATCACATTTTGAACTTAATGTGATTAAGGGTGCGCCATCCGTAAGTGACAAGTGTCATATGTTTTATTTGAAATGTCGTCGTCCATATTTATTTGATGCCGCGCGGCCATACTAATTTTGTATGGGGAAGTTAAGGTGCTTAATAAAAAATAATTATTTAAATAACCACTTGATGAATCGAAAATGTAGTCTAGCAATTTGTAGTTTATCCATTGATGATTGTTTAGACAAAATCAGAGGTACAATAATTTAGATAAACTATAAGAAATCTACTAAACGCCGCCACTCGTTTTCATGATTTTTACCCAACTTTAAATGATATTGTAGAAAAAACTATAGCGTGTTATGAATTTATGGTTCTGACAAATTGTAAACACGTTCACTATGATACTAAATATATATTTTGTTCATTTGTATTTTCAATTATATCTACTTAACCGTAACTGCATTTTTGGCATTTTTTTGTCGGCGCACCCTTAAGAACAACAACCAAATGAAATATGTGGTCAAAAAATCAACCGCCATGCCCCAAAGAGTTAACAAACACCAATCACTGCAAGCACTGGGCCCGCGTGGTGGTTTGCGGCCCTTTGTCCCTGTGATGTTTCCATCTACATAGGAGGCGGTGATGTGATGAATTGTTAATCATTGAGAATAAGCAGCTACTACTTTGTTTGTTGGGCGGTAGATTTTTTTTTTTTTGTTGCAACTCACGGGAAAAATCTGCAAACAGATTACTCCGGGGATTGGCATGCACTCACTAGGAGGGCAATGACAGACCCGGTAAAAAACCCCTGAGGATCGCCTTTAGCCTTAAGGGGCCACTAAGGCTATCGGAATACGCACGCAACCCGCAGGGCGGGGAGCGCGGTAAGGCGTTACTCAAAGTGATGCCCCTTCCCGATATCTGACTGACTAGTTTTGAGTCCGCCTATATAGCTGGCTATAAAGTCTGTCGCCATAACAACGGGAAAGTACCAAACTTTACTGTAGTGTAGGTATGCGTCACTTGTCCCTAATCGCTTATCAGTGTTGCAAAAGTAAAAAATTAAAAATTGGTAAATTTTCCAGGCAAAAATCGGGAGAAATCGGGAGATTAAAAAAATGTATTTTACGCTAATTACTTTATTGAAAAGTAAAGATACATACATTTTAGGTTCAGTGATTACTTAATAACTTATTATTCATGCTCATACCATTTCTTGGTAGCTATTTTTTCAAACATTTTATGGTCTATATAAGCCATATATAAATCCATAAGCGACGCTTATGGATATATATATGGCTTATGTATTTGTACTAACTTATTAATAAATCACACTTCAAAGACTCATCTTACTCATACCCTATTGATACTTCAATTGCATTATTAGCCTTACATACGACTGTATTTAATCATATAGCAAAGACTACACTTCTTTTACGAGTCCTATCTCTCCCGGTTGTTCCAACAGTGCATTACTACCTAGATTAAATAGCAGTAATTAGTAGGACACTGATGTATTAAGAAAAGTGCTAAAATCTTAAGAATAAAATGTTGTTAAAACAGAGAATAAAAAAAAGCTACTATAAAAATAAACCTTTGATGGATTGAACAAATAATAAGACGACGTATAACGAAAACACATTGGGAAATAATAGAAATTGATTGCGATCCCGATTAATCAATCAATCCTAATCTGCCGCACAGACATATCGACACCTACACGCTTAGGCCGTGTGGTAGGTTATGGCCTGACCTCTTTTATCTAAATTCAAAATTCAAAAAATTCAAAATCATTTTTTCAGTTTAGGCTACAAATAGCTCTTATGAACGTCATTATGCCATCGGTTCGTAAGTCTACTCTGGGCGGGAGATCTTGTACTGAGAAGAACCGGCAAGAAACTCAGCAAGTGTCCAGCTCCTTTCTCCCTTACAGCGTCAAAAATATTGGAAAATGCCCTATCATAAAAGGACACTTTCCATCACAAATAAAAACACAAAATATAGAGTTAAATCACATATTAAAAAAAAACAAAAGAGAAAATATAATAATATCTACATTTGCAAAACATCAGTAACCAGTTAAAATTTTCACAATGTCATACAGCACTAACAAAGGTCAAAAATTGTCTAAGAAAGAAAAAAAAAACAAAATTAAACTATAGTTAATAATATTAAAAATAATAGTATGCAAGAGCAGACCAGCCTCCACAGGCGGCACCCGTTCACGATTATGACATATGAATAAGCCATCTAGGAATTTAACTTCCTCTGTAGTCTAGTGGTTAAGACCACCGGCGCCGGTCTCAGAGCCAGAGATCCCCGGGTTCGTTTCCCAGCGGGGGCACATGTTTGTGTACTCGGTTTGGTTGGTGGTGGGGCTTCTTTATCCGCCTGGCTTGTTTCCACTGTTTTATCTAAATATGTCGCCACAACATCAATATTTGTAGCTTTGTTGTGTTCTAGAAGCTAGAGATAAGATAGCCAGTGTCTCAGTAGTTGAGGATTTCGGGTGAAGTGGGCTTCCACCATTGGCCTTATCATCACTTAACATCAGGTAAGTTGAAGGCACTGAGCTTACCTGTAAGACATAAAAAAAACACCACGAGACGACTTTTTTTAAATCTTTATACAGGGTGGAAAGGAGTATACCGACAGATTGAAACCTACGATTCTAGTGCCTATTTGGACAAAAAAAGTAACACAAATATGGCGCCCAGCAGTGGGACAGTTAAAGGCTTACTACATGCAATATCAGTAAATCGAATATTCGAGTCAATTATTGTTATAATACTTTTTTCAATTTTACAACTTTTTTGAACGAACTCATTAACCAGTTCGGAAATTAAAAAGGTCTCCGAAGCGATAACAACCTCATTTTTTACGTGACCTTTTAATATTTAACTGAAAGTTATATTATATTTAAGTGATAGTTCGTTAATAATTTCAGATAAAAATATGGTGTAGGTATCTACTCATTAATGATTCCGATACTGTTATGAATAAGTTATGGATCTGTAAAGTCCTTTTTCACTCCTCAGCGGTACACTTGGCCCTTATGCCACCTGAAGTTAAGTGTCGATAAGGTCGAAGGTGGAAACGCACTTCCAATTCAAAAATATTTTTTGCAAACTAAGTGTACACTTAAAGATCTTAGACTAGTTAAAAAAAAGTCTAATTAAATTATGAGCCTCTTTTTATAGATACGTATTTCAATTTCAATTTAGTTACTTAATTCTAAGTTTTAATAACAAGGGTGGTTGGTGGTCGGCTGAAGGACAATTTTGTTTCATTTAAACTTTTATAGTTGTCACTTTTTTATTGTAAAAGCCCCACCCGACTTTAATAGACATTTTTTTTAACTGATTTGCGTATCTAGGTAATTAATAATATGATTACAATATTATTTCTTGCTTTTTACAGCTATTTCTACTTTTTTTAGTTTATTTTTATTTAAAGTCGGTTTTTTTTTGTTATTGGTTACTTATTTATTAATGATCGAATCAGAAATGAGGAGATCCGCAGAAGAACTAAGGTAACCGACATAGCCCGAAGAGTTGCTAACCTCAAGTGGCAGTGGGCAGGGCACATTGCTCGCAGGACTGATGGCCGCTGCGGCGGAATAGTCCTTGAGTGGCGACCGCGTACCGGAAAGTGCAGTGTGGGCAGGCCTCCAACAAGGTGGACCGCCGATCTGGTGAAGGTCGCGGGAAGCCGCTGGGTGCGAGCAGCACAAAACCGGTCGTTGTAGAGATCCTTGGGGGAGGCCTTTGTCCAGCAGTGGACGTCTTTTGGCTGAGATGATGATGATGATGATTTATTAATAGAGGTACATAAGCAGAACATCATCAGCATAAGTATTAATATTATATTTTTTTTACTTTTTATTTTCAAGTGCTAATTGCTGCACTGAGCCAAAATTAATATTTATAAAATTTATAAAATACAGTGAAAAAATTAAACGCCTATCCGACCTAGCCAGGAATCGAACCTGGGTCTTCCGCAATCCGGGCGACTGCACTGACCGCTATGCTACCGGGAAGGCTGACGTAAGCGCTGAATTTTGTCATTTATTAATATTATTTTAGGTTACACAGTAGTCCATATTTAGTATTTTTGTTTATTAGTGGAAAGCAAAAAAACAAATACAAATCTCGTGAAAAATAAAAAAGGACATCTCTTAAACGGTGTCAGAACTTTTACATGAATCGAGCGGGCCCCTAATGGCACCGAAGTGATTCCATCCAACACACGAGATATTTTCTTGACAAGGCCTTGCGTAGATGGATGACATTAAACGTGAGGGGTGAAGGAATTCACTGAACTCTGGTAAATGTGAGTCTGAAAATCACGTCTTTTTTATATATATATTTTACGGGTAAGCACAGTGCCTTGATCTCACCTGATGTAAAGTGATGATAAGGCCAATGATGGAAGCGCACTTCACCCAGGAATCTCAACTAGTGAGGCACTGGCTATCTTATCTCTAGCTGCCGGAACACAACAATGCTACAAACATTGACGTTATGGCGACATATTTAGATAAGATGGTGGTAGCTAGCCAGGCGGTCAAACAAGTCCTACCACCAACCAAGCCGAGTACACAAACATGTACCCCCCGCTGGGAATCCAACCCGGGACCTCTGGGTCTAAACCGGTGGTCTTGGCCACTAGGCCACAGAGGCGGTTTCACGTAAAAGAATTGAAAAGAAAACTAGGGGTAGTTGGTAACTGCAGTGTTCGACAGGAACCAATTAGCAAAATCAGGTTAGCAATAGGCTTGTTACACACGTCCTACAACCACACCACACCGTCGGCGTCGCGACAAAAAAGGTGGTTACGTGTATAGGGTTGCCACCTCTTTTAGGACGAATAAAGTATTTTTCATTTTGTTAGAACAAATACTACTTTACATAGCATAAAAAAGAATATTTACTTATTATTCCTTAAAAACGTGTTTTTTGTTGCTCTTTGCGACATTTAACAAATATTTTGTGGCTGTGGATACCAGTTTATTTAGTCTCATACGTACTCATAACCAGTAACGAGCCAGTAACAATCAGTTTTACGTAAATAGAGTATTTTATATGAAAAATATATATATGAATTTTTTTTTTTATTTGTCACACAGTAATACATGAAATAAAATTACAATAAAATAGAATTAAAAATGCAAAGTGACACAAAAAGGTATCCACTCAGCATTTGTCAGAACACCAAAGGTGTCCCGACGCTGATCTTCCGTGGAAACCTAGAAAGATTTTAGCGTACTTTATTGGTGTCGTAGATTATAAAAAAACGCCTACATGAAAAAGAGGACAATACTCTATTTTAGAGTACGGATGGCAACCCTACGCGTGAATAGTGTCGCTGCGGCTTTTTGCGGTTGCGTTGTTACCCTAAGAGGATCTAACCACTGCGTTTAGTGTTACCTACAAAATGTTTGCGATATGGCCGGACGCTAGTTCACGGTGTCCCTGGTGGTTGCGTTGTGGTTGCGACGTGGCTGCGATGTAGTCGGTATCACACACGCGGTCAATAATGAAGGCAAAATGTGGCCCGTGTGAATTCAACTATTTTTCATACAAATTACCGCCCGCCCACGTGGTATGGTCGTAGTTTGGTTGTGGTTGTGGTGTGGTTGTGGTTATGGTGTGGTTGTGGTTATGGTGTGGTTGTAGTACGTGTGAAACAAGCCTTAGTCTTTGGTCTTTATGGTCTTTAGGAACAATTGAAAACAGATATCCTAGCTGGTTGGCCGTCCCAGGTATCGCTGGGAGGACGAGGTCGCTAAGGACCTGCGCGAGCTCCGCGTTGAGAACTGGTGGGAGGTGGCGCGGGATCGGGAGAAGTGGCGGCAGTTATTATCGGAGGCCAAAACCCATCTTGGGTTCCTGCGCCACCCCAGTAATGTAATGTAATCCTAGCTATCATGGGGGACGAAAACTGTGACGAGCACAGGAACTCTATTTTTGATTCCTTCGCCTCAAGTCAAGAGCTTTGGTTTCTACTGATTTTCATTCGACATTTGACTTTCCATATTTATGAATCGCTCGACCGTTCCCTCGACCGCACCGATAGTTCAAAGGTTCAAGGAGGCTAGCATTGAATATGTCAAAGTCAAAAGTCAAAGTAAATTTTTTTTATTCAATAAACTTAGGAAAAGTGCTTTTGAATCGTCCATACATTTTTCACCTACTACACATTCAGGACGTCCATTTTTAGCTGTGGAGAAGAATGAGCGCAAGAAACTCCACAGCTATTTACAGAATAAATAAAATAATTCATAAAACAGACATTATGAGCACAATTTAAATTAATAAAACGTTCTAATATAAATTACCTCAATTAAGAATCTTCTTTAAACTCTCTAATTGCATGGACATGACTTAATCAACAGGCCCCTAAGCTACTTGTACCTTAGATATTTGGACACTTCCAAGGACTTTCAGTTCAAGGGGGAAGTTTAATTAAATTAACGGGGATTGGCGTAATGATACATACATACATTCACATCACACACACACACACACATACCTACATGCATGCATAAATACATATATACATACAATACATACATACATACATAAGCACATACATCCATACAAACTCTTACGTCCTTGTCCCAGCGACCGATCCGTTCCGAACCCTTCGGAAAATCTAGTAGAGACGGGAAGGAGCACTTTTTTTATATACCTAGCACGGCCAATGACTCCATACGCACTTGATGTTACGTGGAAATGAAGTCCAGACGCGAAGACAACTGGTGCTGCAAGAAAACAACGCAGGATCAGTAAACCTCACTCTGCCGGCCCACAAGGTGCTTCTTCACGCCTCGTTTGAAGGACCCCATATCATAGGAAGGAGGAACGTGTGCTGGTAGACTATTCCAATTTTTGGAGGTGCGACAAAGAAACTAATCAGCAAATTTCTTGTGCGCGACGGGATATATGTGACGGTGAAGCGATAACTCTGGAGAGCAGCACGTGTAGGACTACTATGGAGGAAGGGAGAAGGTGGGATAAGTTCAAACAGTTCTGCAGAGCAGAGCACTCACCGTGGTATAAGCGATAGAAAAACGCTGAGTGACGCTATATCTCTACGCAATTGCAGGGGTTCGAGAGTAGTAGTGACCTCTGCATTGCCGATAATGCGTACAGGGCGACGCTGCAATCTATCTAAGGCATCGAGAAGGTACTTTGCGGAATCGTCCCAGATGTGCGAGCTTTAAGCGTGCGATTCGTTTCACACGGCTTGAGGTACCCTTTACGTACCTCGCCGCCCCCAAAAAAGTCCGGTGACGCTGAAAAAGCCGTTGAGGCAATCAGCAATCTCTCACAAAAATAAAATTGTCCCATCGACAGACGAATTTTGATAAGATACCAATTCTCGCCATTAGTGACCTGACGCCCATTTAGCATAAAAAAGAAGGGTTCCGTGGTTGAATAGATGACATTATTGATGGGTTGCTAGCCGATCGCTTACCATCCCATCGAACCCATCACTGATGTCATCTATTCCACCTAGCCAGCCCTACTATGATTATGCTAAAGGTGGGGGCTAAAAAGTAAACAGCCTATAACTGTCCCACTGCTGGGCAAAGGCCTCCATCATTGAAATCAAGTCATCGCTACAATTGATGGGTAATGGCTTAATCACCACGCTTGCCAAGTGCGGGTTGGTGATCACAAACCCGGGCTATGCATCGAAAAATCCGAAATACATTTTGCCCGACCTGGGAATTGAACCCGGGACCTTCGGGCATTGGGCCGAGCGCTCTGCCACTTGACCTCCGAGGCGTTGTGTGTTGTTGATGTGGCGGCTAGTTTACTCAAAATTAATGATTTTCAGTAAATTTTATTTTACTACCCGTTTTTGAGAGGACTTTTTTTTCTTTAGTTGATGGCTTCGTGCGATTAGCACATTTAGCCAGTGTCAAAGTAATTTTTCTTACAAGTAATATATAAATAAACAATATTTTCTTCCTGTATGATGATGATGAATGATAAAAGAAATAAGAAGTGAGAAATGATATACCCCCAACCCCTCAAGTATCTCAGTAAAGATGGGCTTTACTAAGTCCTCACGCAGACTTCTTGAGAGAATTTGAAAAGTGCCGTTGCACTGTTTTGTTTCTTTTGCCAACACTCATGCACACTCAAGAACAATTAACGGTAAATAATCCACCATTATTTCACATTAATATTCGACATAACACACATTTTAGAAAATAAAACAAAACCGCAGACATGACTCTCCACTTTCCCGCCAAGAAGTCGTCTACCCCTTTTTGAGAGAAGGACTTGCCAGTACGTATGTATGTATTATTTTTATGGAAATAATAATTTCCCTTGAAAGAAAATGGATGAAATTGATTCAGTAGTATCTTAAGTTCTTTATACATAATGCATTTATTATGGTACAATGTCGTATAAACCTGCGAACGGCCGCGAGCTTCCGTGTAGATTGACATAAAATGGCGTACAAACAGCAAAATGGCCGTCATTCACGAAAGCAGAGACCGTTTTACGAGTGCAATAAAAAATAGACCTAATAAATAAATGACGTAGCGTCCTGTTTGGCTCAGCATTTACGGCTGTTGCGATTGGCTTGACGGATTAAATACATGTGTTGCTTAAGTGAAAACTGTGTTTGATAACTTTATCCTTTAAGTAAAAAACTATAATTGAAAAAATATTTCGGTCATAATATTAATTGATAATTTCCGATATTATTGGTTTAGCATACATAATCAAAAATGTTTTCATTTGTGTATAGTCTATCCGGCGACGTAAGGGCAAGGAGCCATAAAACTTATTACAATGGCAGTTTTATTTCGAAAGGTGATAAGTCTTAGTACGACGAAATGAGATTTGACTGTTTTGCTAAAAATGTTTCGTCCGTGGGAAGATAAAAAGGAAATCGGCAGTACAAGTGTTCGGACTTATTTAAATAGTGAAAGTAAGCAAATAGTCAAGAATGTGTACAATGTAGTAATATTTATGTTGTATTATTTTTACTCTTGTTACATTTTTGACAACCCTTTGCAGAAGTGAGGATGTCTTTTGTTTAAGAAAAATTAAAGCATTTTAAGCTTTAATAGAAGAATTTTTGTCTTCTATTAAAGCTTAAAATGCTTTAATTTTTGTATTAATTAATAGAAGAATAGTATTAATAGAAGAATTTTTGTCTTCTATTAAAGCTTAAAATGCTTTAATTTTTCTTAAACAAAAGACATCCTCACTTCTGCAAAGGGTTGTCAAAAATGTAACAAGAGTAAAAATAATACAACATAAATATTACTACATTGTACACATTCTTGACTATTTGCTTACTTTCACTATTTAAATAAGTCCGAACACTTGTACTGCCGATTTCCTTTTTATCTTCCCACGGACGAAACATTTTTAGCAAAACAGTCAAATAGCGTAAACACGTAATCACTAAATTAGTTCCAACGTAATACTAGTTAGAAATTTCCCGATTGTTGCAACCCTACCCAATGTAATATTAGTTATTATATTTGCAATTTTAGTCGTGTCGTTCGATATTGAACCTTAACACAAACATTTTACGTTAGCTTTAAGGATACATACGTAATCACTTATGATGTTTTACAATAGATGACTAATTAGCTTATCTTTATGGCTCTTAACAAACTTAGTAAACTAACCTGTTGTCATACTGATTGAAGTGAATGAGTACAACTACCTAAATAAATTATTGTTTATACTTAGGTATGTTAGCCGTGTTACGGAGTAAATCCTTCTTTTTAAGTTTTATACTTTTTTTTCATCATCATCATCATCTCAGCCAAAAGACGTCCACTGCTGGACAAAGGCCTCCCCCAAGGATCTTCACAACGACCGGTTTTGTGCTGCTCGCATCCAGCGGCTTCCCGCGACCTCCAGATTGTCAGTCCACCTTGTTAGTTTATTAAGTAGGTACAAATATTTTGCAACCCTACTTTAATCTTTATATCACAGTAAGCTGAAGTTGTAGATGCTATAAATGTATAGATATGAGCAAACAGGAACACTTTCGATATGCATTTTTGTTTTGGATTCTCTATCTAACACATTATTGATCGAAACCTTTTCTCCATCTTCCGGTTCCGTATAACGTCATGCCATTATATAACATACTTAAATAGAATTTAAACCTGATAGCCTTTGTATTGTACAAGCCTACATCCCCTATTTACCCTCGGTGATTGATGAATTTCGTAAAATCTTTTCTCGGTGTCTGCTTACTACGTCACACAATTATCTCATTGTCCTTTCTAATTAGCTTCAGCGGCTTAGCTCGGCGTTGATGAATCAGTTGCCAAAGTCAAAGTATCTTTATTTTAGAAAGTTTTTTAGCTTTCTACTTTTGAATTTTCCAAAAAAATATTTACCTACTACCCATTTAGGACATCTTTAACCTGTAGAGAAGAATGGGCGCTAGAAACTACACAACTTTTAGAGAGCTAGGTTTATACCTACCTACCTTATACCTACCTGACGTTTATAAAAAAACATGTCATAACCAAATCATGGCTTTGTTAATTGCTAGCAGTGTGCCCGTGACTTTGTCCACGTCTTTATCTAAAGATTTTAAAAAGAACTATTTTTTTTTAATAAATCAAAATAAAGCTTAAGTTACCCACAAGATATAGCATTCTTTAAGTGAAAGAATTTTTTGAATTGAACCAGCAGTTTCAGAGATTAGCCCCGACATACAAACAAAGTCACAATCGTTAAGTACCTCTTTATTAATGATAGATAAGATATATATAGATATAGATAAGATATAAATAATAATAATAATCATGACGAAGAACAACCGGAGATATATCCTGAAGGACGGTACGGTCGACATTTGTCGGGCATGCCGCCGTCCCGGGGAATCACTCAGGCACATTATCTCCGGTTGTTCTCATCTTGCTAACAGCGAGTATTTGTACAGACATAACCTGGTAGCTAGGATTATTCACCAGCAACTTGCTATTCTATACGGTCTTGTGGACTTCGAAGTGCCGTAAGTACTACAGGTACACACCTGCGCCGGTTCACGAAAACGACCGTGCCACGCTCTATTGGGATCGAGCTGTCATCACGGACAGGACTATTCTTGCTAATAGGCCTGATATCGTGCTGATAGATCGATCGCAACGCCACCGGGCAGTGCTTGTCGACGTCACCATCCCACATGACGAGAACCTTGTAAAGGCCGAGAAGGACAAGGCCAGCAAGTACCTTGACTTGGCTCACGAGGTAACCGCCATGTGGGATATTGACTCGACAATCATTGTGCCGATAGTCGTGTCTGCGAACGGTCTGGTAGCGAAGAGTCTCGACCAACACTTTAAGAAACTCTCGCTCAATGGTTGGAACAAGGGTCAGATACAGAAGGCGGTACTCTTGGACACGGTGCGGATAGTCCGAAGGTTCCTGTCTCTGAAGCCCTAACCACCGGCAGCTTGAGCCCTACCCCGTTGCCGGCGGCACCCTAGGCTAGGTTTTGTATAATATTTTTGTGTTTTGTATGTGCTTTTGTATTTTACTTCTATTGTTGGCAGTGGACTGTATTGTAGGTAGCAGGTGGTAGGCTCCAGGTAGGTAGTAGGTGCTGGTACTTGCAGAGAAAGAAGGCTTCAGGTCGTATTTGCTTTATTCCGTGTTCACAAGAGAAGAGTAGAGCTCGTACTGAATCGAAGAAACATAATTTTCATACAAATCGGTGCTATTTAAGTGCAATTTGTAGGTATGGCAACTAGCGACTTGTTAACGCATACGATTTAGCGTCCGTTACAAATTTCCATACTAATTCTTCTAGCTAACGAGGGGACTTTAATATGATTGGCTGGGTCAAGTTACGACTTGTTTCGACAAGTCTGATCCTACGCTAGTTACATATACCTATATCCATCAATAACAATCATCCTTAAATTAGCTTATCATACAAAACAAAACCATATAATTACTTATTCTACGCGACCTAACGACTAACCACAATTGATATTGACTACTCTACGAGGCTGTCGGCAACAGTCTCCCCCCGGCGCAGGTCTTCCGTAGCCACTCCGGTAGACAGGCTCGTCGCTCAGGGTGCTGCCGCAGGCTCTCCATCCGTCAGGCTCGCAGACCGAAGTGCAGCGCGTCCTCTCCCACTGGTCCGGGGAGAGTGCGGATCTGGAACCGGCGCGTCGGCGTCCCTCGGCTCTGATAGGGTAGAGCCGATGACAACCAACTTCGATGCTGGCCGGCGGAAGATCCCGCCCTTCGTCTTCACCTCGGTGTTGCGCACCACCCCATCAGGTCCGGGGTGAACGCAGGTGACCACTCCACGTGGCCATGTGTTGCGGGGCAGGGTCGGGTCCGCGACGATCACCAGGTCTCCAAGTTGTATGTTCGGTTTGGAGGGAGACCCGGGTCGCGGTATCAGGTTCGGCAGGTACTCCTTAAGCCAGCGGCACCAGAACTGGTCAGCTAGTGCCTGGGCTGACTTCCATGTCTTCTTATCGGAGTCGGTGCATGGGCCCATGAAGGGAAGGCCCATCGATGTCCCCAACAGGAAATGATTTGGGGTCAGCGCCTCTGGATCGTCCGGGTCAACAGAGACGTGTGTCAGCGGTCTGGAGTTCACGGAGAATTCAGCTTCCGTCAGCAGGGTGCTCAGTACTTCTGGCTTCGGTGACTTCTCATGGAGGGTGGCGGTTAGTGCGCTTTTGATCGAGCGTACCAGTCGCTCCCATGCTCCTCCCTGGTTCGGTGCTCCGGGCGCGATGTACTTCCACGTCGTGTTGTACTTGAGGCCCCACTCACGTAGATGAGGCAACCACTCTGCGTAGGCTTTCTTCAGCTCGACGTTAGCTCCCTTGAAGTTGGTGGCGTTATCGGAGTAGATAGTGGAAGGCCAACCACGTCGTGCTGCCATCCGCCTGAGCGCCATTATTGCTGAGTTCGTTGACAATGATTCCACAAGTTCTATATGCACGGCTCGTGTGGTTAGGCAAGTGAAGAGTGCCCCCCACCGCTTTTCGTGCCTCCTTCCTATGGTGACTACTATTGGTCCGAAGTAGTCCAGTCCGCAGTTGCTGAATGGGCGCTTGAAAGCTTCTAGTCGCTCGTGAGGCAGGTCTCCCATCGGTGTTGCTTGCGGCTTCGCGTTTCGTATGCGGCAAGTAAGGCACGATCTCGCTATCGCCTTTACCGTAGGTCGTAGTCGTAGGATCCAGTACCTCTGTCGCAGATCGTTCACTACTCGTTCGTTGTTAGCGTGACCTGCTCTTCTGTGCTCTCGCTCTATCAGTAGCTTGACGAACTTGTGTCTTCCATCTAGAATAATCGGATTCTTCCCTTCTTCCGGCACGTCTGCCTTCTTTATTCTTCCGCGCAGTTTCAGCAAGCCGTCGTCGATCATGACGTCCAGGTGTCGCAGCGGGCTGTCTCTAGAGAGCTTACCTTCCGTTCTTAGGTTATGCAGCTCTTTCCCGAAGTTCTCACTCTGTACTTGGTGAAGCCATAGGTTCGTTGCGCGTCGGGTGTGCTCGGTGTCCATCTCAGCGGTTTTGTTCTTGTCCTTACACCGCTGAATGAAGAGAAGAACTGTTGCTGTTGCTCTAATCAATCTATCGTATGACGAGAACCGATTGATGTCCGGTAGCGAGGCGTTGGAGGTGTTCAGTACACATACCAGTTCCGTGGTGTCGTCCTCCTTTTCCTCCTCGTGAGGCCATTTGCTCCTCGGGCCTCTCAGGAACTCTGGTCCGGTAAACCATCTGTCTTCTATGTTCGATGGTAAGTACCCGGGGCGCGTGGCTACATCTGCGACGTTAGTAGCTGTGGGTACCCATCTCCATTCTGCAGGTGTTGAAGCTTCGACGATCTCCCCCAGCCGGTGCGCTACGAATGGCGTGTAGCGCCTGCTCCCGTTCCTTATCCAATGAAGCACGGTCTGAGAGTCGCTCCAATATCTTACATCATGAATTGGAATGCGGTGATCTTCTTTTATCGTCTGTGCAAGCCGCACGCCGATCAGCGCAGCTTGTAGTTCAAGGCGCGGGATCGTGAGTGTCTTCAACGGTGCCACTCTCGCTCGCGCTGCTATTAGCACGGTGTCGATCTTCTTGCTGCTGTCCATAAGCCTCCAGTACGCGACGGCGGCGTAGGCGTCTTCACTGGCGTCGACGAAGACGTGAAGCTCTCTTCTGGTCACCTCTCTCCCCCCGTTGTAGGACCGCGGGATGCTGAGACAGTCGATTGTGCTCATACCACATAGCCATTTGTCGAACTTACCGGCTATTTCTTCCGGCACCGTTTCGTCCCATCCGGTTTCCAACTTCCACAGTTGCTGCAGGGCGATCTTGGCCGTGATGGTGTAACAGCTCAACAGTCCGAGCGGGTCATATATGCTCATGACGGTTGAGAGTGCCTCTCGTTTCGTAGGCGGCCGTTCCCTCTTCTTCACTGCGTCCGGAACTCGATAGAGCGAAGTGTTGAAGCGCAAAGTGTCTGCACCTGAGTCCCACAATAGTCCCAGCATCTTCTCACCTTCTCCAAGGGGCGTCGTCTTTGTATCGGCTCGTTCCTCCGGCTTGATGTTCTTCATCAACTCGGTGCAGTTGCTGTTCCACTGCCTGAGGTGAAATCCTGCTGCCTGGTGTACCTCATCGACCTGACTGATGGTAATACTCGCCTGGTTTATGTCGTGGAAGCTTTCTACAAAATCGTCCATATAGTGAGCTTCTGTGATGGCTGTGAGGGCTTCCGGGTGCGTCGCAGCGTGGTCGTGCGCGTTCTTATTCCTCACGCTGTGCGCCAGAAACGGAGAGCTGGATGCCCCGAAGATCATCGATACCATTTTGTACTTCTGTACTGCTTCAGTCGGGTGATCACGCCACAAGAACATCTGTGCCGGTTGATCTTCCTCTCTTATTCTGATGCGCAGGAACATTTCCTTTATGTCTGCTGTGACCGCATAAGCTCCTTCACGAAACCGAAACATTATGCGTTGAAGCGATTGTAGCAAATCTGGACCCTCCAGTAGATAGTCGTTGAGGCAGACTCCATTTGACTTTGCTGCTGCGTCAAACACCACCCGCAATTTCTTCGGCTTGTTCGGGTTGTGGACAGCAAAGTGAGGAAGGTACCACGCCACTGCGCTGGCATCTTCTGTCCCGTCGCACCTCGTTGCGTAGCCTTTTGTCATCAGGTCGCCTATCTGACTGCTGTACTGCTGCTTCTCTGCTGGGTTCCGCTCCAACTTACGTTCTAAGTTTTTCAGTCGTCGTAGGGCTGCGTTGTAGCTCAGCGGCAACTGCACGTTGTCTTCACGCCATGGTAGTCCAACTTCGAAGTGTCCCTCTTGTCTCCTCGCCGTTTGCTCGAAGATCTCCATTGCACGCCTATCGGTCTCGCGTACATGTTGCAGATTGCGGGAGACACCTAAGGCGTCGACTTTGAAATGCTCTCTTACCATCTCCTCCAGTGGGTCGGTCTTCACTGTCGTGACGTGAAGTATCTCGTTGACACGTCGAAGCCCTCGTCTCGGAACTGTCCCATGTAGGACCCACCCAAGTTCTGTCCTCGAAGCGGCTGGCTCGTTCGGTTTGCCTGTTCGCAGCTCTCGGGTCACTATCAAAGGCCAGTTGTCTGTTCCAATCAGGATACGTGGCTTCGCATTCGTATATGTTGTCTCCTCCATGCGCAGATCCTTGAGGTGTGCTAACTTCAGTGTCTCCGCTGGAATCGTCTGTGTGGCAAGGTCAAGATTAGTCATCGTTCGTACTGCAATGTCGAAACCGCTGCTCTCTCCATGCTTGGCCTTCACGTTGACGTTCACCACCCGGCTCTTGAAAGCGCGTGTCTGGTCGTTGATTCCCTTCACTTGGAGACGCGTAGTCGGTCCATCAGCGCCTACTTCCTTTGCCAGGTCCTCGTCCATGATTGTGATAGTAGCGCCCTCGTCGAACAGCGCGAACGTTTCTCTGGATCCTCGCTTACCAGTCACGACCACCGGGCATATTTTCAGCTTCACATCACCGCAGGTGGCTGCAGTTGTCACGGTGGCGGTCTCCTTGGGACCTTCTTCCTTGGCTTCGAGGTGCAGCAGCGCGTGATGCGGACGATTGCACCCTCGTACTCCGCACGACTTCTGACGGCAGTTGAATCTTCTGTGTCGCCAGGAGATACACTTGAAACAGAGCCCCGCGTTCTTCACTACTTCCCAGCGTTCATCGAGCTGCAACTGTTTAAACTTCTGGCAGTCGGGAAGGTGATGGCTTTTCTTACACGACGGGCACGGTCCAGCTGCTTCTGTCGTCGCTGCCTTAACGGGTGACTCGGTAACCGTATAAATCTTCTTTCCTTTTAATTCCGGCCGCAGGGCGGGACGTGTTGCTTCTCTTCTCGGAGCCACGGTGCTCTGCGCCATTGTACTGTAGCTGTGCTTGAGAGCTCGGTCAGCTTGCCTCATCAGGAACTGCGAAAGCTTGCAGATCTCCGGTCCCGATCCGTAGTGTTCCTCTGCATAGTCGCACCATGTTGTCTTCAGGTGAGGGCTCAGCTTGTCCAATATTTCTCGCACCAGCATTGGATTGTACAAGTATCCTGCATCCACGTTCCTTAATGCTGCAACAACATTCTGCACCTTCACTGCGAACGCGTTCAGCTCCATTGCAGTAGTGCCTAGTTTGGGCAGTTTCTTCAAATCTTCGAACGCCATATCCACTAAGATCTCCGGTCGTCCGAAACACTGCTCCAATGTTCTCATGATTTCATCCGGGTGCGTGGCCGTACTCAGCAGCGGTGTCACTACGTCGCGGGCTTCTCCACGCAGGCAATTCCGTAGCCTTGCTAAATTCTCCAACGGCGTAAACTCGTACAGTCTCGTTGTCTCTCTCAGCGCTGCGGAGAATTGCAACCATTCCAATGGCGATCCGGAATATATCGGAAGATCAGTCGCTTGACGAGGCGCCGGTGCCGGTCTGGTGCGGAGTACCTTCTCGATCGTTTTAGCAAGATGCTCCACTCGTCGTTCCCTTGGCGTAGGCGATCGTCTTCGTTCGTCCGGAGTCGTAGCCCAGTGTCTTGTTCGGCGAGCGTCGGGCGTAACAGCTTCGGCCACTGTACGCGTTCTAGTCGCATCGTCGTACATAGGTACCGGCTCCGGTGCGGGCGCGGCGACGGCGGGTGCAACTCGTTCCGGCTCCCCCCGTGGCGCGTCATCCATAGGCATGCTGTTGTCCAGCCAGGCATGCACTCGTTCCATTTGTTCACTGGGTTCATTGACGTCTTCATTGGCGCTATCGCCATCTTCAATTGCCGTGACGTCAGCTTCCAGCTTCTTTCTGATCAATTCAGCTTCAATCTCGAGCTCCTTTCTTCTAATGGTGGCCAGTCGCTCTTCCGCCTCGTACCGAAGCTTCGCGATAGCGCTAGCGGATGATCTCGTAGATCGCGCTATACGTACTCGCGATATACCGGGCGCGGGTGCTGGCATCGCGCTAGTAGCGGTCGTTGCTACTCTCGAAGCACTCGCGACGGCAGTGCTACGCGGCGGTTCAACGGTCATCAGCGGTCGCGTATTGCTTGGCGCTGCAGCGGCGCGGCGCTCGATCAAGCGTCCCTCAGCGGTTCGCGGCGGCGGTGTCGCTAAGGCATACTGTGTGGACGTACCCGTTTGGTACATCGCCCTTACCTCTGCTAGCACCGGTTGCTCGATAGCAGAAGCGACGCGGTGCGCGGGCGCAACGTTCGTATGCGCTTGGGGTGTAGGTCGTACCTCCACACCTTCCGATCCGAGGTGCGGAGCGAGACTACGGAGTCTCAACCCCATCGCGGCGCGTTCACTCTCCCCTGCGGTCGGTTCGAGCGGGTCGCCCCTTCGCGGTGGGACGACAGTCGCGGTGGTGTTAGCGGACGGTGACTGTGGAGGCTGCTCGAAGGCGTGGTGATGACGAGCTGGTGCTTCCTCCATGCCGCTTTGACTTCTTGTGACGACCATTTATTCTTTCTTCGATGTAAATTCTTCTTTGTATCCGTCTCCGAAGGACCACGATGTTGGCAGTGGACTGTATTGTAGGTAGCAGGTGGTAGGCTCCAGGTAGGTAGTAGGTGCTGGTACTTGCAGAGAAAGAAGGCTTCAGGTCGTATTTGCTTTATTCCGTGTTCACAAGAGAAGAGTAGAGCTCGTACTGAATCGAAGAAACATAATTTTCATACAAATCGGTGCTATTTAAGTGCAATTTGTAGGTATGGCAACTAGCGACTTGTTAACGCATACGATTTAGCGTCCGTTACAAATTTCCATACTAATTCTTCTAGCTAACGAGGGGACTTTAATATGATTGGCTGGGTCAAGTTACGACTTGTTTCGACAAGTCTGATCCTACGCTAGTTACATATACCTATATCCATCAATAACAATCATCCTTAAATTAGCTTATCATACAAAACAAAACCATATAATTACTTATTCTACGCGACCTAACGACTAACCACAATTGATATTGACTACTCTACGAGGCTGTCGGCAACATCTATATTAATATTATAACAAACCTAGGCTAAGAAAAAAGATAAATAAAGAGAATAATAATGAATAATACTCATATCAATCAAGATGTAGGTACCTTTATAAATTTTCAACACAAACCTAAAACAAATAAACGTTACCTAACTAAAAGAAAAACGAAAACAGAGCATCACGTTTCCATTAACGAACGATCCATTGAAACGTTCATTCCCAAAGTACTAACAAAGGTACAGCGACGCGAAAATAAATGTTCACATAACAACCAAAAATTAATAAAATAATTAACAAAATGAAAACAAGCTCGGCAAACGAGATTGACATTATCAAAAATGTAATTAAAATTACGCGAACGACGCGGCCGGCGGCGGCGGCGACGCTACGGGCGCGGTGCGATTGCGTCGGAGTACCGCAATTTAATAAACACTCGAGTGGATTGCACCTACCGATGTAGACTTGCGGAATGGGGGGTCGGCAACGCGTGAGTGACACCACTAAGTGATACGCTTTGATCAATTATATACTAGATTCCCGATGTTATTGTATACATTATTGATCGAAGCTGCTAACGTATCTACCTTTTTTACTTTTATAATAACAACTAGTTGCCGCTCGCGGTTTCACCCGCGTGGTTCCCGTTCTCGTAGGAATATCTGGATAAAAAGTATCCTATGTGTTATTCCCGGTCATAAACTATATGTATGCCGAATTTCATCCAAATCCATTCAGTAGTTTTTACGTGAAAGAGTAACAAACATCCATACTTACAACATTTCGCGTTTATAATATTAGTAGGATGATGTTAACAATATAACCCGCAGTGCAATACTAGTGATTGTGCGTTAATTTACCAATATAAAAAGTATTTAAGTATTACATTTACAATTTAGTTCGTCATTAAAATTTTTGGTAAATAAATAAACCTCAGAATAATAACTTTCATGCTATAAAACGGTATATAGGCTGTCGATGTCAGACGTCTCCATTTTGCAATAGCGCCCGCCTCTTGTATTTGCCAAGCACTTTGCATAGATAAGCCGCAGCCGACTGTGGTGTGAAATGTGAAAGCTGAGACGTGGAAGTTACAAAAAGGAGGTGCGGCGCAACTTTAAGAACTTCAGAATTGAGTTCCTTTGCTTCTTGCGTTTATGCTGTCTGTGTCACTTGACATCCGGTGAAAAAGAATTCTCTATTTTTGAAAGTCGAATGTCGCCAGGATTAAAGTTGAAGTAGTTTTATTATTTTTTCGAGTATTTCGCATTGGAAAAGCTGCTTGGCCTTGATCTCAATTGAAGACAGGGCCTCAGTTAGAAGCGCACTTCACCCGAAACAACTACTGAGGAAGTCGCTCTTTTAACTGTTGTTGTTACTGTTGTTAAGGCGACCGATTTAAATAGCCACTCGACCACCTAGGCGTTTCGGTGTTTCAGTAAGTATCTAACCGTTAAGTAAAGTAGAGTTCTTCATATTCACCGTTCCAATACTGGGCAAAGGTTTATCATTGTGATCAAGTCATCGCTTCAATATGGAAGTTGACAACAATAAAAATAAATTCTAGAACATTAAACGTATAAATGAAATCATGTTACAGTTCTTCAAAGTATTAACCAATTTTTTATAACCAAAAAAGTTGTTAAATAAACACTTAGCAAACAACAACATAGTGACGTCATAGTTGCCATTCTCATACAATTATATTTTAAAAAATAGTTTTGTTACTAAATAGTTTCTCTATTGTACCAGTCATCTACCCAATTGTCTAGTTCACATAACTTTGGCTCTTTTAGCAATACAATATTTGAGATTTTACCACTCAATATTTAAATTAAATACACTTCAAATGATATTGTCATATAATATGTCGAAAGGATGAATGGAAGTAGAATGACAAAGGAGCTAAGTATGTAAACTTGAAGCTTAAACCGACCGCGGCTCCGAAGGACGGACATTGACAAAAACAATTTCTTATTATTCGAGTCCCAAGTGAAGTTGCTTCTCTTAGTGTACACAGTGGGAGCGGCGCGGGAGGCGGAATCCGCAGCGGGGTAAGCAAGCGGGCAGTTCCGGCGGCGCGGGAGGACGCAAACCAGCCCCCCGACCGCCTAACCGATCGCTTTGACTACGCGTAAAGTTTATGACGTCATCTTGCCACCTCGCACTGCCTATGAAAGCAATATCAAAAGTTAAGGCTATAGCTTTCGATATTGCTCTCATAGACGGCACGAAACCACAAGATGACGTCATAAACCACACACGAAGTCAAAGCGATCGGTTAGGCGGTCGGGCACCAGTTTGCGTTTCCCGCTCGTGGCGTCCGATTGACATGATAATGCAACGCGTTTACGCTGAGACGCCCGCGAAGTACTGTGTTCACCAGTAGGAATATGCGTTTTCCGCCCTTCCCGCATTCACTCCCGCCTCCCGCGCCGCTCACACTGTGTTTGTACACAGTGCGATAAAAAAAAAATATTTCAACATGATATCGCGTTTGCTGTACATTAATTTTACAACGTATTTTAGTCCGTAGGGACTTTGGAAAGTGCTACAAATGTTTATAGGTAATGAAATTCTTTATTGACCTCCCAAATCACATCACATTACATCACAATCACACTTAATATAGGCAAACAAACAAACAATTACACTTTCTCACTCACTTTTACTTACTCTCAATCTCACTCTCACTTCCCTTTCATTCTTACTCTCACTTCCACACTCACAACCTGTAAAAATTAAAATTAAAATTGCGAAAAAAGTAATTTATCTCCTTTCTTGTTCCCAGGTGCACAATGCCTCGTGTGATCAAGTGCCTCATCTACATCGGCGTTGCGGCGTTTCTGCACCAGCTGCCTCGGTTCGCTGACCGGCGGTACGTGCCCCACCTCACCGTCTGGCGGGGGAACCTGGAAGAAGTGTGCAGGGTGAGTATCTATGGTCCATGCCTACAGAGATCTAGTGCCTCATCTACATCGGTGAGGCGGTGTTACGTGGCCCGTCTCACCGTGTGGCGGGGGAATCTGGAAGAGGTGTGCAGGGTGAGTGTCTATGGTCTATGCATACAGTGATCCAGTGCCTCATCTAAATCGGTGAGGCGGTGGTACGTGCCCCACCTCACCGTATGGCGGGGGAACCTGGAAGAGGTGTGCAGGGTGAGTGTCTATGGTCTATGCATACAGTGATCCAGTGCCTCATCTATCTACTACAGTGATCACAGGATCACTGTAGCAGGTATTTTGAGTATTTTTTTAAATAGAGCTTTCTATTTTAAAAAAATCTTAGAAGTTGAAGACATAGTTTTAAAATAACCACTATTATTATTTGAACTCTTACTTTTGGTTACCTACCCATTACATGTATCCCTCTGGCAATCGAACCTGCGAACTTTAGGTTCCAGACCAATGGTTAATACCACTAAGACTACTTAATACAGTTTCGTGGAATACAACCATTACGGACTACACTTTAGAAAATTATACTTATACCATTACAGCATTCGCTCAAAGAAACAACCCCTTATGGAGCTATAATGCTTATTTTACATGCGACTTCTGGGAAATCACTTTTAAAAGCATTTACCTACTGGAAGACCGGTTGCACTATAACATATTCAATTTAATATTGCTGATTCATATGTCATACTCGTGAACGGGTGCCGCCTGTGGAGGCTGGTCTGCTCTTGCATACTATTATTTTTGTTATTATTAACTATAGTTTAATTTTGCTTTTTTTTTTCTTTCTTAGACAATTTTTGACCTTTATTAGTGCTGTATTTATGTGAAAATTTTAACTGGTAATTGATGTATATTTGCAAACTTAGATATTATTATATTTTCTCTTTTTTTTTAACATGTGTGATTGTCCTTTATTTTTTGTGTTTTTATTTGTGATGGAAAGTGTCCTTTTATGATAGGGCATTTTCCAATATTTATTGATGCTGTAAGGAAGAAAAGAGCTGGACACTTGCTGAGTTTCTTGCCGGTTCTTCTCAGTACAAGATCTCCCGCCCAGAGTAGACTTACGAACCGATGGCATAATGACGTTCATAAGAGCTATTTGTAGCCTAAACTGAATAAATGATTTTGAATTTTGAATTATTTTTTTTAACTTTACGTTTTACGGTTACAGTTTTAAAATCGATCGAAGACAACGTGAAATCACAAAAGAGATTGTAGTGAAATTCTTAACTTTTATTCAACATATTAATTAATAAACGAGCACCCTGAAACGCCTCGCTCGACGCAATAACCGGATGTCCCGCGTTCAATCAATTCCCAGGTCGGGCAAAGCGTGCGTCGGATTATCCGACGCATATCCCGTGTTTGTGATCACCAACCCGCATTTGGCAAACGTGGTGATTAAACCATTACCCATCAATTGTAGCGATGACTTGGTTTCAATGATGGAGGTCTGCCCAGCAGTTCATCATCATCATCATTATCACCAGCTCATTTTATGTCCTCACTGCTGGGGCACGAGCCTTCCTTATAGATAGATAGAAAGAACGGGCCACAAACCACCAACGCGAGCCCAGTGCGGATTGGCGGTTGTTAACGACTGCTACTGCAGCCGGGACCAACGGCTTTACGTGTCTTCCGAAGCACGTTCATTACCCATCAATTGTAGCGATAGCTTAGTTTCAATGATGGAGGCCTTTGAGATTGAACTCCTATCCGATCCGAACCCCTCGGAGAATCTAGTAGGCCATGGCAACGAGATGGCGGATGCACTTGCCAGGGAGGGCTTAGAGACTCAACTTATTAGTCCTGAGCCGTTCGTGGCACTTGCACAAAGTACCATTAACAAGGCCTTAAAAGATTACATCAAAAACAGGCATCGAATGGAAAGAGCAGCCGGGTATGAAACACTCCAAATCCTTACTACGCGAAACAGGACGGAGTAAGTTCATATGCGGAGGCAGCAGAAGGCAGGCCCGATTAACCATCGGTGTCTTGACAGGGCACTATGCAACAAAACAAATGCTCCACAGAATGCACCTTTCAACAAATAGTTTGTGTAGGGTATGTGGAGAGCAAACGGAGTCAATGCAGCACCTACTGTGTGACTGCGACTCTCTGGCTAGGAAAATAATGGTACTCTTGGGGTCGGCCTATCCGAAACCAGAGGACTTCAGGCTCTTCGCTAGGACGTTGCCAGACTTATGGCATCTATCTTTACAGAGGAGGAAGAGTGAAAGGATGGGGTTGCACAAAAGATCCCGATGGGTCGAAGTGTTACTGATAGAGGGAAACCTTAGCAGGCCCCACTAAGATAAGATAAGACAAGATCTAGTAGCCCCGTGCCCTACTACTACTAGAAGAAACGTCCTCTAGAAAAAAAACCTCCGATGGTGATTCGTTTCACACGGTTTGAGGAACCCTTTAAGTTTCTCGCCGCCCTCAAAAAAGCCCGGTGAAGCTAAACATGCCGTTTGAGGCAATCAGCAAACTCCTCAAAAAAAGGGATTGAACCAAGAATTCTCGCATTCAACCCTAGCATCTATCCGTTCGGTAACAACGCTTTTCAAATATACATTATCACCGGTAAACTTACAAATTCAATCTAAGTCCCGGGGACAAAGCGCGTGTCGTACATAGCCTCATGTTAATTTCGATAAAGTTCCTCGATGTATTCATGGTCTTCCAAGTTAGCAGATTTAGAACCTTGTCGAACCCGGGGGGACCTCTGGGTCTAAACCGGTGGTCTATACCACAGTGGTGGTTTAAATATGTATATATATGTCAATATCTTTTCAATACATCTTTCATCTACGTTGGACCCATTTCAGACGTAACTCAACTTCAATACTTTTCCTAAGCCACTTATAAGGCACTATAGGCTTATGTAGTCAGCTCTGCTTTAATGAATGCATTAATTTTTTAAGGCACCCCTGTTAACGACCCTTCGTCTGGTAAGGCGGGATTTACATGTCAATTTGTATTCACGCCTGGCTTTATCTGTGGCGCCGGCCGGGTGGGACTAATATCTATAATATAGATTTGCGAGGCTATCCTAAATACATTTAAACAATTATTATTGCATTAATTTAAATGTAAATTGACATTCACATGCCCTGCGTTTGGCAAAACAGACATTCAAAATGATAAAATTACCAACAGCTGAAATGTAGGTACTTTGTTTTACGTGAATAAATAATCATTTCATATCATTTAATTTATGCATAAATGGATTTTAGTAGTCTGCCTTGCTTCGAGTTCGGAAGGCACGTAAAGCCGTTGGTCCCGGTGCATTAGCAGTCGTTGATAACCACCAATCCGCACTGGGCCCGATCTCCCCTATCCATCCATAGGTAAGGCTCCTGCCCCAGCAGTTTAGCACATTTAGGTCCTTACCTATGAAATTGACGTTTTTTTCTCACTTATTAAAAGGTGTATTACTTCTAAAAATCAATACCGGTTGTTAATGTTATTATACACCTTTAATTAGAACTATGTTACTTAGGCTTCAGTTATAACAATATTATTAACTTTGTGTCTTTATCGCCCAATTATTTTTTTTAAATTGACTACTTTTTTTGTTTGCGGAATTGTCTTTTTGTTTTATTGTAGCTTTGAAGGGACTAGATTTTTTTTCTTTTTAATGTCTGCTATATTTAGCTAGTGCTACAAACACACTACTCTACATTTTTTATAGGGTTAACATAAATAGATGCTAAGAAAACTAAAACGACGTTAGTATGAAAAATTATAGGTAACCTAATAATATGAACTGGTGACGATACAGCCGCTAATAACCACCATTCCGCACTGGGCCCGCTTGGTGGTTATGGCTAGTTCTCTCTGTGGTGCTTCCATCCATTGGCTCGTGCCCCAGCTGTGAACAACTGGGGGCATAAAAATGAGCTAAGGGTGATTATAATGAATATAGCTATCAAGAAAAGTATGAAAACGTGAACCTGTGGCGGTAGCCAAAGTAACATTAAGAAAACGAAAGCGAAGTTCGAAAAGAATAAAATGTATGGGATTGACATAAGCCGCGCTAAATCACGTGGTCAATCTTATGTCAATCCCATACATTTTATTCTTTTCGAACTTCGCTATCGTTTTCTTAATGTTACTTTGGCTAAGCCTACTGATTTCGTACCCCCGATCTGATTCGAACCCCTCGGAGAATCTAGTAGAAGACGGGGATACGCACTAGTGCTTGATGCCACTTCCTCTAGAAAAATCTCTGACGGTGTTTCGATCAAACGGCTTGAGGAACCCTTTAAGTTTCTAGACGCCCCCAAAAAGTCTGGTGACCCTTAAATTGCCGCCTGAGGCAATCATCAAACTCTCTCCAATAAAGAAGTGATGTCGTATTTGAAATATAATAAACTAGCGGCCGCTCGCGGTTTCACCCGCGTGGTTCCCGTGGGAATATCGGGATAAAAACTATCCTATGTGTTAATCCAGGTTATAAACTATCTGTATGCCGAATTTCATCCAAATCCATTCAGTAATTTCTACGTGAAAGAGTAACAAACATCCATCCATATTAGTAGGATTTCAAAGGGTCTCTAAAGTTTATTAAGGCCCGATTTTTCAATAATAATATTGTCATTGTGACATATTTTCTAAGGAGAATCTGTCAATAAGACAAAATTATTCAATTAATAAATTAACTGATGGTTAAAAAATCAGCCCTAAGTAATTTAAGTCCGATACAAAAAGAAGTCTGGTCTATCTTCAGCATGTCATTGTGATAAATGGTTCACCACAATAATAAAAGTGAAAAATAGTCTTACATAGCCCATTTTCTAAACACTCTCAGAAAGTCTGTGCATATTTTATGCGCACCGCTGACTATGACAAAGTATTCTCAAATTAAATTACTCTGGGCACACCTCTGCACGAGCTTCGGCAAACTTTACGAGAGTTCTGAAGGTGTTAAAAGCTTTACATTATAGGAGCTTAATACCTCTTTATATCACTTTTGCTCTCACCTTCAGTCATTTGTTAAAATGCAAAGAAAAAGAATGGTATGTCTGTGTCAGTCTAACTAGCAGCATCGAAAAAAGCTGATCACTCTATTAGTACAATGCCTTAGACTTAACTAGAAGTTGACGATTGCCGGTTATATTATTTAGTTCGTTTGAATAAGTGCCAAAATGTGGCTTAATGTGCACACAAAGCCATTAATTAAAGAGAAAAAAGGGTTTGGTGTTTTTAACGTTGAGTCCTCATAAATTCATAAATCATACCATATCTTTTTTTTACGCTACTAATGAGTTCTACCATAAGAATTCGTTATTCGTTCATGCAAAGCATTCTTGCATCACCATCTCATTTCATGTCCCCACTGCTGGGACACGCGCCTTCCCTATAGATGGAAAACCACAAGAAAAACGGACCTGAAACCAACCACGCAGGAGCATTGCGGGCGACGGTCGTTAAGACGACGCATTGGTAATTTACGTGGCGGGGATCTTGATTTTTCTCAACAATTACAAAACATATGAAAGTGATATTTGATGACATGATTTTTCATTTAATTGACTTCATTTTGTTAGTTGGTAGAAACACGATTTTTCAACTTTTATAACAGAGAAAAAAATATCAAAGTAACCTCTTTTAAAACATAGATTCACATTTTACAGGCTAACCAGACCGATTTAAGCATCAAAATTTTCTTAGTAGATTAGTCTTAACACAAACTTTAAAATTGTAGTTCATTTTTTAAAATAATTTGTAGTTTTAATTTGAAGGAAAAAAAACAGTTTTTCTTATGGTACGGGGCGCAAACGCTCGTATCAAAACGTATGAGATTTATTGTTTAGCTATGCGTCGCCTTCTGCTTATGCAGCCGGGATTTTACCTTCCAAAGCACGGAGGATCTAGAGCTGATATACTTTGGTCTCCCGATGACCTTTGCGGAAGTTGCTTAACTTCAGCTACAACTTTTATAATAGGTTTACCTATGAAATTGGAGTTTTTTCTCACTTACTAATAGGTGTATTACTTCTAAAAGTCAATACCGTTTGTTAATATCATTATAAACCTTTAATTAGGACTATGTAACTTTGGCTTCAGGACTAACAATGATTATTCATTATGTGTCTTTATCGCCTAACTTTTTTTTTAAATTGACTTCTTTTTTTTTTGCGGAATTGGCCGTTTGTTTCATTGTAGCTTTGAAGGGTCTTGATTTTTTTTCTTTTTAATGTCTGCTATATTTAGCTAGTGAAACAAACACACTACTCTACAATATTTATAGTGTTAACATTAAATGATGCGATTAGATGCTAAGAAAATTAAAAAAAACGTTAGTATGAAAAGTAAAATTTTATAAAAAATCTTCATACAAATCTCCAATTTCATAGGTAAAGACCTATTATTTTGTGTTTTTTTGTAATAGAAAGTGTCCTTCTATGATAGGGCATTTTTCAATATTATAACTCTGTAAGCGAGAAAGGAAACGCCCTTGCTGAGTTTCTTGCCGGTTCTTCTCAGTCTCCCGCCCTGTGAAGACTTACGAGCTGATGGCATAGTGACATTAGACCGCTTAAATGAGTCCTCGCCTGCGGTAGGTACGCGGGGCGGGAGGTACGTTAGGTACGTAGGACCTCTGCCACGAGTACGAGCGTTTTGCGATGTAGCGAACGAATTTCAAGTTTATTGCGTTACTTTTATAACCGTTGACTACGACTGCCGTTGTATGTATAGCGCGTAATGAACTAGAAACCGTTCGCCGCGTCGCAAGTCGCTCGTATTCGTGGCAGAGGCCCTACATACCTCCCGCCCCGTGTACCTACCGCAGGCGAGGACTCAGTTAAGCAGTCTAGCTATAAATATACAATTAGAATCGAAACGATAAAGATGGCGTCTACGCCACGCGCCTCGCGTTTACGCCTATTTGTAGCCTAAACTGAATAAAAGATTTTGATTAGAATATTGAATTTCTAACATCTGCTTTTCTATTCCTCAGGTGGAGCTGGCTCCATGGGTACGCAGCCTCTCCCTGGACGCCTACTTCATCTCCTACTACGGGTTCAGGGTTCTCTTCGTCCACCTCATACCTTGCACCTCCCTCGTTGTGCTCAACGTCCTACTCTTCAAAGCGATGAGGACTGCTCAGCTCAACAGGCAGAAACTGTTCAAAGAAAACCGAAAATCTGAATGCAAGAAGTTGCGAGACTCAAACTGTACAACCCTTATGCTGATCGTGGTAGTAACTGTCTTCCTGATGGTAGAGATACCAGTCGCTGTAGTTACCATACTGCATATTATATCTAGTAGCATAGTAGAAATTTTAGATTACCACATTGCTAACATACTGGTCTTGGTGACGAACTTCTTCATTATAGTCTCGTATCCAATTAACTTCGCCATATATTGCGGCATGTCTAGACAATTTAGGGAGACTTTTAAGGAGCTGTTTATTAGGGGCGCCGTTACTAGTAGGAAGAATGGCGGTTCAAGTAGATACTCCCTAGTGAACGGTCCTAGGACTTGCACTAATGAAACTGTACTGTAATTGTTTGTAGTGTTTTTTATAGAATCTGTTTTGTAAATATTTCTACGACTGTAACTAGTGATGTTAAGTGATGTTTTTTATTCTTTTTGATAATATTTATTGTTTGTCTATTTATATAAATGTAGACATATCAATGAATCTATTTGTATTCCAATGAGAATGTAAAATATGTTAGTACGCTGTTATTTCTATTACGCTTTGATAATTTACATGATTGTTGTAAAATTGTAAAATTGATACTTCACTCGTGTTTAGCTATAAAGATTTCGCTGTTGTAAGTTATTTAATATTGTATACAGGGTGTCCTGAATGTGTGTGCCATGCAACGTCTAGGGGTAAAAATAGAAAACTATGCTACTTACTATTTGTATCAGAAATACGTAGTACTTCTGAATTTAACGCCTCTACACGGCTTAACGTTTGGGCAGCCTGTATATTCGATACTTTTTCATAGCTGTGAGGTGACCAAAGGTGTTTTTTTCTGTAACCGATTTGCTGATCTCACAGCCGAATGGCGAGCCCCCATTTGGGAAAAGTATATTTTGTTTAAATATTTAGCATATATTTTATTAATAGCAACACCTATGTATGTTTTGTAAATAAAAAAATAATTGTCATTAAAACGTCAAAGTAAATTAATAGTGTAATATTATACATTACTTACGCGCTTAGATATGAATATAATTTACAATAAAGTTTGTAAATAAACTAAAAATGTTATTTTACATAGGAAGTTATGAATTTATATATACCTAAAACCTAATTGAATGTAGAAATATTCTGTAACTGTGTTAAGAATAGCTAAAACAATTAGATGAAACCGTAAATGTAGATACATTTATATTGAGAAACGTTACAACTGTCTAATATTGTATAACTTTTTGTTTTAAATTAAATGTATATGTGTTTACAAGGCTATATGTGCTAATGTAGGTGGAAATATATTGTCGTACGGTGTAATAGTGTTGCAGTTTTGTAATTATGTCAATGAATGAACTCGGACCATGGCGAATCTATCACGTGTTAGGTGCATAATAATTATTAATAAAAAACATTGTGAAACATCCTGTATGTTTTATTTGATTTCCTAAAGGTGCGTCCAGACTATATGACAACAAGTTATATAGCCTAGTTTTAGTTAAGTATGTTTTATTAGTGTGGACGATATGTTTCAATAAAACAACCTTATAGGTGTCGCAGGCAAATTGTATGACTTCGCCGTTTACATACGGCGTCGTAAGTTTGAAAACGCTCGCGGTTATGTAACGCGCTGGCCACGGACAATTCGCTACAGCGAAAATTCCGCGCGAAGCGACCGGCGCGGCGCGTCTTGCGAATGAATTAAATGTATGGAAATGTATGAACTGCCGGTCGTGCCACCGGTTTCCGTGGCCAGGCCGTAATATGCCGTAAAAAAACAGCCGTGGACGAATAACAAGGTTTTTGAGGTATCCGACATCTAAAGAATGCTAAGGTATCCATAGAGTCTGGATCTCGGAGGATTTTTGTACCCACCATTTTGTCTTTATTTAAAAATGCCATATGCCTTAAATCTGTTTTTTTTTTGAGGTTATGTATCGTAACAATTGAGGTTTAGCACCACACACCACAATCTTATGCTGCTACTCCCTTCCGTGACTGCGCTCCCCCCTTCCGTGACTGGCCCTCGCTACATTAGTACTGATTATTTTGAAACATTGGTAACATGTTACTTAATGTGGACTCATCTTTAGACTTTATTAATTCACCCAATGCTGGCCTCAGGTGTTCAGATTCTATCATCATCACCATCATCACCAGCTCATTTACCCCACTGTTGGGGCATACGCCTCCCTTTTGGATGTTTACACAATAGGGAGAAAGGGCCACAAACCACCACGCGAGCCCAATGCGGGTCAGTGTAACGACTGCGACATGCAGACGAGACCAACAGCTTTACGTGCCTTCCGAAGCAAGGAGGGTTGTATCCTACTCTCTCAATGGGAAGATCTGAGCCAATAGAGAGATGTGGAACGCTTTGGCCTCGCCCAAATAGAGGCGGCGGCGGGCGGTACGGTCACTGTGGATGGCGGTCTACCCGCAGGATTATTAGTGAAAAAGCAAATAGTTATTAATTGTACAATTGCATCGTGTCGTGACTGCTCTAGTTGAGGTAGGCTACACACGTCCACTGCTGGACATAGGCCTCTTCAAGTGTCCGCCACTGAGCACGATCCGCGGCTTCTCTCATCCAGCTCTTACCAGCCACCTTGCGAAGATCGTCGCTCCACCTAGACTGAGGGAATATATTACATACCCACATTTTATTCGCAAATGCCAGTGAGCGATCATTGAGCGATTGGAGTCGGATATAATCGATGTTTCACCATAGAAAATTTGATTTTCGATCGATTTTTTTGTTTTTATTGCGACCATAAAATTATTCACAGTTAGTTGAATGTACTCAAACGCACGTAAAGAAATAATAGTTTTTCACTTAATTACTCAAAAACTCACGAGATGGCTGTGTGCTTAGTTTTATTCGCTTCTCTTTACCTAATTAATGAAAAAAGTTACTACTTTGATTTGGAGTATTTGTAAATGAAAACTGGAAAATAAATAGATTTTTGAGAAATCGTATAATTTTTAGACTTCGATTTTTTGTGACTCGTACATAAGATTGCAAATCGAATCTATCTATAAATCGATATTTTTTTAACAGAATATTAATTAAAGTTTAAAATCTGCTAACGACGCATCAGCGGGCAAGAGGCGTCTCGCTGGCTGTCCGAGGATGGCCAATACTCTGTTCCATGACCGAAGCCCTAGAGAAAGCGAGTCAAGGCCGACTCGGTAAAAACCACTCCGATGTCCTCTTGTCACCTTGGAACCAGCAAACCGGTGACCATCGCGTCGTCCTCATCTGAGGAGGACGCATCGAACGCCGGCATGGTGGAGCCTGACGAGGTCATGGGAACCCTTTCGGACACTTCCACAACCCCGTCGGTGACTGCTCGCCCTGTAGATGGGCGAGCCCCTCTTCCCCCTTGATTGGGGCGGGAGACCGCCCTCCAAAACGATGGGCGGACACACTTGACCCGTCATTTGGTGAGACGGGTCGCTGATGCGCCGGAACATACGGGGCGTCGGCCCTCAGTGGGGACCTGTGCAATGCACGGTCAAAGCCCTAGGGCTTGGACTGCGCTGGTTTCTCACCGGATGGAGAAGGTGTTGGTATTGCCACCTTCTCCGCAGGAGACGTCTGCGGCGGCACGGATTTGCCAGGGGGTCATCTTCCCTGGCCCGTTCCGCCACCTCAGCCGTCCTTAGATCTGCCCACGCTTATTTAAAATACTTCATACTTTACTGACTACCACATCCGACCGCGACTGCCTCTGTTTGGGCGAAGCCCTTTGCAATTATTTTTTTTACTTTGCTTACAATAAATGTGATGTTGGGTTTTTAATGTTTAATTAAAAATTAATTAAATATTATTATTATTTTTTTAATTTTTAATTTTTTTTAATGTTTTTTTATTTATAGTTAATAGTACCTAGATATAGTTTATGGTTTTTTGTAATTTTAACTTTAAGTAGTTTTATTATTATCTTGTTTTTGTCTTTGTTTGTAAATAAATGCTTCTTATGTTGGGTTGACTGTTGACTGTACTTAATTCATTGACTATTCAACGTCACTCACATTTTCTAAGCCCGGCCCGAAAGCTGGCAGCTGCCTAGCAACCCCGACATTTTCAGGCTAATCCTGTGCTGACTGACACCTGATTACCCCGCATCGCACCAATAATTAATCTGAGTGCCTGTGTATAACAAAATTTTTAGCTCTCATTGGTTCTCACTAGGTATAGTGCGAGTCAAAGGCGACACACTGAAAAAATGCACCAACTTTCGTCGAATAGTTTATGACTATAATATGACTTACGAATCTGAAATATTGATATAGGTAAATTCATGTCTTTATCTTGAATATGCTTGCTCAAATACACGATTGTATAATTTTGCCTCGATCATATTATTTTCGAAAACACCACAAAAATCACTATTGTTGAAATTACAACAAAATTACTTAATTTATATGCTTGGAAGCCACTCAAATATATTGATAACATCAATATTCGTAATTTAGTTGCTGCATATTTTGATAACTAAAATTTGCGGTCTATATAGACGCAGAGGCTACGTATTATCGACCTTATGCCAGCGTCAGTAAGGATCAGCCTTTTTGAATGTTCACAAATCGAGGTGACCTCTTAATTCGCCTTTCGATCACGTTAACAAAACCAGAGTAACGGGCCATAAACCACCACGCGGGCTCAGTGCGGATTGGTGGTTGTTTACAACTGCTAATGCAGCCGGGACCAACGGCTTTACGTGCCTTCCGAAGGACGGAGGAGCTAGAGATGAAAAAAATTTGGTCACCCATCCGAAACCCGGCCTTGTGATAGTTACTTAACCTTGGCAATCACAGACCAGTGTTCCTGAGACTGGTTGATTTTTTCTAGTAAATTTTTATTTGTCAAGTGTTCTTAAAAATAAGGTAATTTAAAGTGACAATGACAATGTCGAGTTAAATCGATACTTTAGTTCATAGAATTGGCGCAAGAAAAGGAAAATCGATAACTAAACCATCTTATCTATGTCTCTCATCGATATGTCTCGCCATCATCATAACAACGTTAGCAGCAGACAACAATGACTTCTGACAGCTAGAGATAAGAATCAGATAGAAAAGTTCCTCAATAAATATTCTTGGCGGGAAAGTGAAAAGTCATGTCTGCGGTTTTGTTTTCGCGCCCGGTCTGCGAGTGCTGAGGTTAAGCAACTTTCGCAAAGGCCGGTCATCGGATGGGTGACCAAAAATGTATCATCTTGAGCTCCTTCGTGCTACGGAAGGCACGTCAAGCCGTTGGTCCGGTCTTCAAAATCTCCGTGGTGATTTATGACCGGTTCTCTCTATCCATCCATAGGGAAGGCTCGTACCCCAGCAGTCAATCTCAAGAAATCTCATGCACAATTCTGTCAAAGTCATACCCCCTTACAAATAAACAAAAATAAGGTCCGAATAGTTATTCCGTGTTTTGTTCCTGTCATGTAAAAGTCATTTAAAATTAGAGTAAAAGAGAAAAAACACGGAATAAATATTCGGACCTTATTTTTGTTTATTTGTAAGGCAGATGGCTAGCCATGGTTTTGATCATCATCATCAGCCTATACTAGTCCACTGCTGGACATAGCCCTCTCCAAATGCACGCCACCGAGCACGATCCGCGGCTACTCCCATCCAGCTCTTGCCAGCCACCTTGCGAAGATCGTCGCTCCACGTCTGAGGGCGTCCTACACTACGTTTGCCACGAGGTCACCACCCAAGATCTCGTTTACCCCCAACGCAACGGTTAATGTTGTTTGTAACGTTAAGCTACAAATATACCGTGTTTTTTTATTGATGTGTATAAATAAATGAAGCGTTGGTACACAAGACATAAGATGCCTGGGGTTGTTTCATAAATATTAGGTGTAACAACTATAAGTGCCTAGAAGTATTGTTCATTATTCAGATGTCACATCTCAAGAAGACCGTGACAATTTTAAGTATTTTTTTAAGTGCTAATCGGTTGCAATAACCGTTGGATAGATGATGACATCTATCCAACGATAGTGATACCGACGCTAAAAGGCAGTCAAAATCAAAGTAGTGAAAGAATTTAGTGCTTACGACAGCCTTCCCTGTAGCATCCGGGGCGGTCACCATTGTCAGTGCAGCCCGGATTGCGGAAGACCCAGGTTCGATGCTTGGCTAGGTCGGGCAGGCATTTTAATTTTTTCACTATATTTAATTAAGTCTAAGTATCCAACACGTTTATCTGCTGATACTCAAAGAGGTTTGGTAAAAATATCATTAAATTTAACATTTATGTCATCACTCCATCTATCAACTAGACACTGTTTAATTATGCAAATCGCCACAAGATATAGGTAAATTTCATAAAAATATTTTTTTTGCTTTTCTTCATTGCCAGAACGCGTTGTGATCCAATAGCATGAAAGTCACGACACTCACTATGAATTCTTTCAGTTTGCGACAACGCGATATGGAGCCAAAACACAAATATCGAACTGTGGAGGTTTTACAGTGACCACAACGCGTTGTGAACTGATTTTTCGCTCTACTAGCGTTTTCAGTACTTGAGCTGGACATAAATGTATTTTACCCATATATATGTTATTTGTTTTGTCTTTTGGCTGAGATGATGATGATGATATGTTAGTTACGGTATGTTGTGACAACATAATATTACTTATTTAATAGATGTGCTAATGAACCAATCAACGCGCCCCAACGCGCCAATGTCATTAAAACGGGCCCACCACGAGTTTTCGACGCATTAGCGCTGTGTTATGGACTCAGAACAAGTTATGGATAAATTAAGCTTTAATATTGTGGCCTTTGATTGGCTGATAATTTTGATCCGAACACCATAATGACGTCAATTAAGTCATACTTAGTTATTCAAAGTCAAAGTCAAAGTCAAAGTCAAAGTATTTATTTGCAAAGAACAGGTATATACAGGTGTCAAATATAAGTATTAGAATCGCTATTATTACGAACCGATGGCATAAATGACGTTCATAAGAGCTATTTGTAGCCTAAACTGAATAAATGATTTTGAATTTTGAATTTTTTTTGAATTTTATTCAATTAATAAACATTAACATGCAAAAAAATATTGATAATTAATAATAATAATTATTAATAATTATTTTTTTATTGATTAACTTTAGTACATAAAAAGATTTTAAGTTAATAAATCCCTTCTGATGAAGCGATCTTTATCTCACCTATAGGCTTAGCTAAAGTAACATTAAGGAAACGATAGCAAAATTCGAAAAGAATAAAATGTATGGGATTGACATAAGCCGCGCTAAATCACGTGGTCAGCCTTATGTCAATCCCATACATTTTATTCTTTTCGAACTTCGCTATCGCTTTCTTAATGTTACTTTGGCTACCGCCACTGATGTTAACACCTTAAACGCTATATATCCGACAAACAATTGAATTTCTATTGTGTCTGGGCCTGTCGGCGGTCAACCTGTTAAGTTATGACAAGCACACTTCACCTGGCATCCTTAACTACTGAGGCACTGGCTATATTATTATCTCTGCAGCCCGAACACAACAATGCTACACACATTGATGTTATGGCGACATAGGTATTTAGAGATGGTGGTATCAGAATCAGAATCAGAATCAGAATCAGAATCAGAATCAGAATCAGAATCAGAATCAGAATCAGAATCAGAATCAGAATCAGAATCTTTATTGCGTGTCACAAAAGTTACACAGTACAAGTACTTAGGTCTTAAAAAAATGTTATGTCATATGTGACGCCCTGCAAGGGCATAGCAATTAAGTAAGTGAATTTTTGGTCCAGAGGGCCCTAGATGTCACAATACAAAAATCAATTATTCAATTCAATTCAAAAAAATAACAAATTACCATAAAATAAATTCTTAATAGTATAATTCCAACAATATATATAATATATTAAATTATCTGCATTCCAATCACATAAATATTAATTGTAAGAAATATTTCCATATTATAATACTCAGTTGTTATTTATATTCGAAAAATTCCTTTAGGGTATAAAAAAACATTTCTCAGTCAAGAACTTTTTTAACTGCGTAGTGAACTGCGAAAATTTTTCCAAGTTTTTAATCTGGTTTGGGATATGATTGTAAATTTTGATTGACATAAAGTATAGTAATTAACCAGGCGAACAAACAAACTTACAATAACCTTTTTTTTTCATTTACCCTACCTCTCTACGTTAGTAGGTATAGGTCTAAAAACGTTTGGCAATATGTTTTAACATGGTGACCGTACTTGATAAGCTTTGGAGGCGGTGGGAATTGATTTAATAGTTAATATTTCTTTAAAATTGATTTTGGAGGCGAGAGGGAATCAATGTATGACTTGAAAACGATGTAATTTGGAGGCATGGCAATAAGCCACAAAAACGCCCTACCACCAACCAAGCCAAGTACACAAACATATTTTCCCTACAGGAAATCGAACCCGGGACCTCTGGGTCTTAACGGCTAGACACAGAGGCGCTTACCTAGGACTTAAGAAAAAATGCGTCTAATATGTTAGCGTCTTATAGCGTTGCGTCGTCGTTCAAGGATGGAATTCTTGTCTGCTGCGGGAGGCACACGAGAAACAGACAAGAGTAAGAGCTCACCAAGCTGCCGCAGAAGCTGCTGAGGAGCTCGATGGCGCAGTGGATATCGGGTCCGGTCTTCAATTGCTAATGTTAAGCAAAAGTCGGGCATCGGATGGGTGACCGAAAATGTAACATCTTGAGCTCCTCCCTGCTTCGGAAGGCACGTAAAGCCGTTGGTCAAAAGTATTGCATTTTCCAAGGAGACAGCATCACGCAAGCGTGTATATCCTGACTTACTAGATTCTCCGAGACTTGTCCTTAGTATGACATAGTTTCCCGATCCTCATATGTTATCTCACTCCATCTCTTTCAAGTCTACCCTACCCTGTACAATAAAAGTCAATAACAGTACCTACGAATGTTAGGACACAAAATAAGTACAGCCAGAATGTAAGCTTATACATACCATACCTGTCGCCAAAAATGTTTTATTCGATAAGATCTGCTTCAAATCCGTCATGGCGATAACTATAGGTAGATAACGATAGATAGATAACGATAGGTAGTCGTAGGTACACAAGTATAAATTGACAAGTAACATCAAACGTTAACCCACTGAGATGTACGATCTGAGCTACTGAGTTAATGGAGTCAAGTATTCCTTTTCTGACTCATTATTACATGAGACATTATTACTGTACTGATTGAAAAAAAATCCATGTCTGGACCTGAACATAATGAACTGAGTCTGTTATTATCACATACATACTGTATGCTCTTTTCACACACATAAAGGTAAACAACACAGATATGAGATAGCATCTGTACATTAATTTAATCTATTTAAGAAGCAAAAACATTGTACCCCTTTTTACGAACATTGCGCGGACGGAGGAGTACGAAATTTCGCACACTTATAGTTTATATAGAGAAGGTTATCCCAATGTTAATATTTTTGTTAAAATATGCATAAAAATACATTAAATCAATTAAACAAATATTACACACACCACCATGTATTTGACACACATGTATCTACACTCTTTTCGAACATTTCAAAAATGGAAGAGGAGCGGTCGAAATCTGTCAATGCCAATCCAAACTCACATTCCATCTTTTTTAGTTTTTCATTGCTTAGGATACAATCCGTGCAGCCTTAATAAAATTACACTGGGCGACGCCGACGACCACTAGTAAGGAGATAAAAACTTACCGAGATATTTGGAACTACGCGAGGCGGCTGTCCGGTTGCATCTGCGTCATATTGACAACGCGCCATCGTTCAAAGCTAAAGTCTACCCTCAACACAAAATATAAATTTGCTGGCTATGATAATCGCATAGTTCGCGACAATACCAATTTATGAACGCAGTAAAGAACATGTGAACAGTAGCCAAAATAACATTAAGAAAACGATAGCGAAGTTCGAAAAGAATAAAATGTATGGGATTGACATAAGCCGCGCTAAATCACGTGGTCATTCTTATGTCAATCCCATACATTTTATTCTTTTCGAACTTCGCTATCGTTTTCTCAATGTTACTTTAGCTGCCGCCACAGTTTCGAGAAAATAGATCGTAATGTCAGCACCTCAAATATCACAATCACAAACACAGTAAGTTGTACTTACTGCGTTCACAAATTGTGCGGCTGCGCAGCTGTTGCGAGATTCCGTGTCCGTGGAGGTTGTCTATGTGTGCTTTGCTCGAGCGGGTTTGTATGAAGCTTATCTTCTGCAATCCCCTTATATTGTAGTTAAGTGTGGACGCCATTTTATGTCTGCGTAATGAATTGAAATGGCGGCAGTGGTGGTGCGTTGAGTAGAGTAGATAATCTATTTGGCGCGCCCCTGCCCCTGTTGCTTGCGATTATAGATTTTTAGCGCAAATGAAAAGTTCTTAATGGAATTAAAGTCATCAGAGCAAATGGTGAACAGGGTTAGCAAGACAAGCTATAGAAGCATTATAATACACACATACCTACATACAGTACCTGAACAGCCTGTGGAGGACGATGGCACAGTGGTTGACGCGCTGGATAGGAACGAGCCATAAACCACCACGCGGGTCCAGTGCGGATTGTTCTTTGTTGACGACTGCTAATACAGCCTAGGCCAACGACTTTACCGACTTTACTGACTTTAACGAGGAGCTCGAGATGATAAATTGTTGTTCACCCATCCTATGACCGGCCTTCGCAAGTTGCTTTACCTCAGAACTCGCAGATTGGGCGCGTTAACTACTGCGCCATCGAGCTCTTTTCTATAAAAACTAAATTCTTGAAATTTTGGCAAATTTCTTGTTAAAACTTAAAGTAAAACACTCTCCAATTGAAACTTGTTGCGACAAAAAACTAGTTATTGCCTACACCCCGTCGTTTCATGACGTCATCAATCGACCAAGCCCCGAAGCGATGACGTGTCGACGCCGGGCCCACAACCCACTATTTATTGCAATATCGCCAATGATGTTAATCCGTCCATAAAACCGGGCCCGGCTCTTTATTAACCAATCAATTTAGCTGTTACTGGTATAGTGTGTTGTTCACTTGTTGTACGTGTGGTAGTTTATAATAATAATAATAAAATCATTTATTGCAGACCATGTGATCCAAAACTAGTTAGTAACAACAATACAATATGAAAATAAAATTAAAATAATTCATTGGTCGGTTCACTGATGTACAGTCAACAGCAAAAGTAGAAAGTTCGTATGCTCTTTTTTGATAAAACCTTGGCAGAATCATCTCAGTAACGTCTTATTTAAAAATTATGTATTATATGTTTATTTTTGTCTTATATTTGTAAAAGTAGTTTATGTAATAATATACATTATATTGGTGTATATAAGTATATTTATTTAAATATTGTATATATGTAGGTATATACTGTGCGTTTTATAGTATATTATTTTTATTTCTAAATTGTTGTCTTCACCCAATTGCACCTACCTTGTTATTTCTGCACCACCCTATGGTTGACTGGTAGAGAATGCCTCAGGCATTAAGTCCGCGATGTAATATATGGTGCAAAAGTTTTAAAATAAATAAATAAAATAAATTATGTTTACTAGATTTCAAAATTAAGTTTCGATAGTGTAAGTCGGTATTTTCTATATAACTACAGTCAAAGTCTGCAGGTACTAGTAGACACTCAAAGGTTTTTCGATATGCGTTTAAAAAGTTTTGATTTTCATACGATTCCATATTTTGAAACTTGACCGATCATCAGTTACTTGTTTTGCTGTTGACTGTACACGTTTTGTTCAGTGACCCGTCCGAAAAGTGCCAAGTCCATCCGGTCACCAATCATCTTTAGGACTGTGTTGGCGCACCCCTGAGCTCGCAGCAACTCGAGGCAGTCTTTTCTCGCATAATTTATACGGAAAGTTCGTAAAGAAACCTGGAATGAGCCTGGAGTATACTATACAGAATATTTAATTAATGTGTATAATTCATTATTTCATTTCAATTTTTAATTCATTATATTTAATACCTTCGCTTCGTCAAAAATCGGAGGCTGTTTATATCCATGCACCAAGCAACATAAGTAATACGAGTATATCCATATTTCATTAAAAATGGGAAAGATACATTTTGTTAGTTTTTTAGTTTATTAGGAGCGTTTACGCCGCACACTAGCGCCACTAATGAAAAGAAAAACATATATACTGATTACAGATAGAAAATCAAATTATGCTCAACAAACTATTTGAATGAAGTAATTTAGCATTTTTACGTCACCTAATAAACACCTCACATGTTATGGTTTAGTTAAACAAGACGTTACGGCCACTTTTAACTATAACGCCATATTTAACTAAACCATAACATGTCAGGTGTTCATTAGGTGACGTAAAAATGCTAAATTACTTCATTCAGATAGTTTGTTGAGCATAATTTGATTTTCTATCTCTAATTACTAGATATGTTTTTTTTTTTCATTGGCGGCGCTAGTGTGCGGCGTAAACGCTCTTAACTTTAGTTTTTACTGAGGTTATAAAGTAAGTGCTGAATGTTGTTTGTCTTTAATAGATTATATGTGCCTTATTTGGAAATACTTACTCCATCCATCTAGGCGCAGGGACCCAAAGTGAGTCTTGGCTTCCATATTTGGGAATATACTGCTAGAATTAACATTAAGTACACACGGCGGCAGATCAACCTACCCAAAACTGTCAAATTTCTACAATCAATTTTGAACTTTATTGTTTGGTTATAAGGATCAATATTCATTGGAGAAATTTGACAGATTTGGGTAGGTTGATCTGCCGCCGACTGTACAAAAATGTGAGCCAACTCATTTTATCCAATCGAAAATCAAAACTGATTCTGTTACCGTAGTAGCCCAATCAACGAGGCTTTTGTAACCCGAAAAATTCCTCCGTCTCTAAAATTTGGCATGTGATGAAGTTAGGTAATACAGATTACAGATGTACAATAATCCAATGAAATTTGTTAAGAGAAGTTAGGTATTTTTACCAAAACATGAAAATCGCTTATAACTCTCTATAAATGTTTCCTCAGGCTTAAATTCTTTCTGTATACGTACGTATGTACGAGTTAGAATAAGTATGTCAAAGAATCCAATTTTCTTTTCCATTTCAGAGAACCCCAAATTTAACTTTTAACATTTTCCACTATAACTTCTACTGAAAAATTGCTTCGTCAACTTTTATTTTTTAATATGATTTTATATCATTAAATACATAGCTTTGTTTAGTAATCCAATAAATTTTCCATTTTAAACATATTTCCTTGCCTTGCCTGGCGATTATGAACTTGTAATAAAATCTCTTTGGCTCTTAGAGCATTAAACTTTTGGCTATACTATTTATATCTGGCTGGTTTTTGTATCATTAAAAGTTTAAATTTTAAAGAAGATAATTCCAAATTCAAATTAGGAAAATGTGTGATTTTCTTACTGTCAAGATGAGTCAATCTAATGAAGAAATTCGATACATTTTAAAACTTTACTACAAAATAAATAAAAATGCAACGCAAGCCGCGAAAAAAATTTGCGATGTTTATGGACCTAGTGCACTGTCTGTGAGAGTAGCACAAAGGACAATGGGCAAAAATATATGGAAGCTGGTACACCCTTCAATAGCGAAGACATATATGTCGTTGGATAGGTATTTTTAACTGGAACAACATTTACTATGACAGCTTTGTTGAAATGTTTGTCCGCTCTGAGTTTAGGCATTAAGAAAAAGGTAAAAAGGGATATCTATTAATATTGTAATATCTTAGTGTCTACAGGAAAATAACATTAATATCGTTGTATATTATGTATTTCGTAACATATCAATTGAAATATAAAGTAAACACCACGTAAACACATAAAAATGTTATAAAAATATAAAAACTTTATGTAGAGTGTTATCTAAGATAACGTCATTTAGGAACATTGCCTGTGCAGTAAATCCCTCGTAAACTGCATATGCTAAATACCATATAATAGATATAATATGCGCACATGTACCCATGGTGCGCCGGCGGCGGCGCCGCCGTCGTGACAAACACGTACAGTAGTGTTACTATGACGTTGTTGCTGCCTTCGAAGTAGTTATTATTTATCAAGTACTTACGTGTTTACGTGGTTTTTACATTATATTTCAATTGATAATTACAAAATACATATACAACGATATTGATGTTATTTTCCCGTAAACACTAAGATATTACAATATTAATAGGTATTAATTTTTACCTTATTCTTAATACCTTTAACTCAGAACGGACAAACATTTCAACAAAACTGTCATAGTAAATGTTGTTTCATTTGAAAAGACCTATCCAACGACATATATGTCTTTGCTATTGAAGGGTGTACCAATCTGCCCATTGTCCTTTAGTGTAAGCGTTTTCAATCCGCAAGTTTTAATGTCAAAGATGCACGTCGCTCTGATCGCCCTATTACGGATAAAATTGATGCCATTTTTGAAAAATTGGAGCAAGATCAGCATATCGGTAGTTACGACGTAGCTGAAGAACTGGTAATTGACCACAAAACAGTTTTGGCGCATTTGAAAAAAACTGGGTACACAAAAAAGCTCGATATTTGGCCTCACGAGCTCACTGAAAGAAACCTAATGAACCGTGTACTCATTTATGATTCTTTGAAAACCGAACCACTTTTGAAGAAGCTGATATAACTGGTAATGAAAAGTGAATCACGTACGACAAGAACGTGCGAAAAAGGTCGTGGTCAAAGGCCGGTCAGGCTTCACAGACTGTGGCGAAACCCGGGTTAACTCGCAACAAGGAGATGCTGTGTGTGTGGTGGGATTAGTAGGGCATTATTCATTATGAGCTGTTACCACCAGGCAGGACCATCGATTCTGAACTCTACTGCGAACAACTGATAAGATTAAAGCAAGAACTTGAGAGAAAGCGGCCGGAATTAATCAACAGAAGGGGTGTGGTTTTTCATCATGATAACGCGAGACCTCACACATCTTTAGCCACTCAGCTAAAATTAAGAGAGTTTGGCTGGGAGGTGTTAATGCATCCGCCGTATAGTCCTGCCCCCTGACTATGAGCTCTTCAAGCAGTATTATTGCAGTTGTGGAAAAGAGACGCGAGTATATTCGCCGCTACACGCGTCTCGTTTTCACAACTGCAATAATACTGCTATAAAAGCTCGTGGTTAACCCCCTGACCTTTCACCTTCAGATTTCCATCTGTTTCGGTCTCTTCAGAATTATTTAGGCAGTGTCAGGTTAACATCACGAGAGAATTGCCAAACCTACTTGTCGCGGTATTTTGATCAGAAGCCCCAAAATTTCTATAGCAATGGGATCATGTCCCTACCCACAAGATGGCAAAAAGTTATCGAACAAAATGGCACCTACATACTGTAGTTAAATGTAAATAAACTAAATTAAAAAATGCTTTGAATTTTCTTAAAAAATGCGAAGAAACTTTTTCCCCAACCTATTAAAATAATAAAATGTCATGTTCATACATAATATCTATTTTGAATTTACAAAATGGCGCCCGCTTGCGCGCTTCCCCAACTTCCTGTCACACTGTTACACCTACTTCCGTCATATTTTAAGTATGTTTATCCGTTGTCTAGTAACCATTTAACGATTTTCATAACGAAGCTTCTCTTGGGCTAGATAATTGGTGTGCGTGTAGGAAAGTTTTGTGGCGGCTCCACCTACCGCATACGCCGCACATTATTTGACACGAAGCCAATACCTTCTCAAACCTTTTCAACAGATGGCGCCACAAACGCAAGCCAACGACGTCGCCATACTACGACGATAAATAGTATTGGAAGCCTGCATCGCGATAGCGAAGTTTCACCATCTCCTTCGCTATTAGCACCTCCAACTAACATTCGTCGGACTTCGGTCCCCGAGCTATACCACCCAGCTCGGAGGAAGATCTTCCTTTTGCCTTCCTCAGTGTGGCATTTCTCCATACCATCGGCTCCCGACAGTTTATTTATTTATTTTATTTCACGAAATCACTCCCACAAATTGTATAAAAAGCGAGCGGAAAAATGTTACACATCAATAATGTAAAATTTCGTTGATATCTGGAAGATAGCAAGGAAGCCAGTGGTCTGGGTGCCTCTCAGAATAATAACTAAAGCTATAGAAACCGGCAAAGGTGTCACCAGATTTGTGACGTCATATTTGAGGTAATGTAGTGAGTGACTTCATAAAGGACTCAAGATTTTTTTTGATCACCGATTATCTGATGACCGTTTGACATAACAATACAAAAAATAAAAACTAAGTGTTAACCATTTGTCGCACTCCAACCTCCTTTTCTAGCCATAAGATAGAACGGAACTAAACATAGTTGCACGATTTTTATTTTAGCCATCCTTCTATAGCTTTAGTTATTGTTCTGAGGGGTGCCTAGTGTGAGTTTTGTTTACAATCCGTATTCATTCGATTACGTTTACGAAAACGAAAATTTGTATACATTGAAGCAGCACATCCTGCATGGCGACATACGAGAACAGTTAAAATTAGGCCATACAAATTTTCGTTTTCGCGAATGAAACTCGCACTAGGCACCCTGTATTTAATTGTCTAAAGTTGAATAAATGGGTAAATTAATAAAACAGTTGTTGACCCCTATTTTTTTTATTAAAGGAAAAAAATACGAAAACCTCGGATGCCACTACCCCTAATAATTTATTCAATAATAACAACAGTTAATCTTTGTAACAATGGACGAACGGGACGACGGAAGGGTGCCCTTTTGATTGATTGACTTGATTATGATTTATTAATTATTCAAGATTCCAGAATGAACAATGTCTTTCAAAACCTATTATGTGTATTAGGTTTTGATACCATGTGCACAAAATACCTAATACTTATAAAAATTTAATTATTATTTTATTTTATTATAATAATTTTATTTTATTTTTTCACTGTATTTTATATGTATTTAATTCAGCTTCAGTGCAGCAATTAGCACTTAAAATAAAAAAGTAAAATTTTCTATAGCATTGTATTCATCTGTAAAGATGAATCTACAAGTACAATAAATTTGTGGTATTTCATCTGTAAAGATGAATCTACAAGGCCATCGGTTGCAATGACCGTTGGATAGATGGCACTCTGCTGCTAAAAAAAGCATTAAAAAAATTTAAAAGCAGTGACAAAATTTAGCGCTTACGACAGCCTTCCCGGTAGCATAGCGGTCAGTGCAGCCGCCCGGATTGCGGAAGACCCAAGTTCAATTTCTAGCTGGGTCGGGTGGACGTTTAATTTTTTCACTGTATTTTATAAGTATTTAATTCAGCTTCAGTGCAGCAATTAACACTTAAAATAAAAAAGTAAAACCTATAAAAACCTATAAATTTATGGAAATTGTGTTTTGTCACAGTAGTAAGTTTTTGTTTAAATATAATAAACATAATACGTGAAAAGCGATAGTGATGCTATTGAATTGTTAAAAAATTCACAGTTTGCAGTTGTGACTATATTACTATGTATTTTTTATTTTTTTATTATGACTCTACTTAAGGTTACAACTACCATTACAGGGTAGCTTATAATTGGATGTTGATCAATTCTTGATCGATAATATGCTGTTATAATCAATAATCAATAATCCTTTATTCACTCAAAACATAGTAATATGCTGGTCACAACAATACGAATAGTACGAGCATACACGTTTACCCAAACTGGCATGCAAATATGAATTTTCTTTCTTGCTTTCATTCGACTAAAAATGTACCTATGCAAAACACTTGTAATATTAGCTACTTAAACACTCAACCATGATCACGTGGCATACCATGAGCTCTTTAAGCAGTATTGTAGCAGTGATGATACGGTTGTGAAAACGAGACGCAAGCGGGTGACATTTATACACGCGTTTCGTTTCACAACTGATATAACATTGCAGTTATCTGCTCTAAGGGCTAATGGTAAGACCAACTCTAAGCCAAAACAAGAATAATGTTATTGGCGCTTTGGTGTACACTGCTTACAATAATCAGCTCTCTTTCAAATACAAAAAAGAATAGAGTATCACTTAATGATCTGAATACAAAAGTAACAGTGACTTTTAACAAGTCAAGAACATCACTATTGCAATCCACGTTGCCTGAGATTAGGTATGAAGTTTGTGCAAGGAACTAATAATAAAGTTTAGGGGTCAAACGGGATCCTCCTGGCTCGAACTAAGGCTAAGTGGGCTCAAACTCTCAACTAGTAAGTGTATAATACTATGTACCTGTGATTCTGTGATATATCAATAAGCAGGATAATGAGGAAACAGCGTAGTTTATTAACAGAGCCAGCTAACGAGCGTATGGTCCGCCAGATGGAAACAGTCCACAACAGCTAGAGTTGACCGATCCGCCGGCCGATCCCCTAGACAAGACTATCCGTATATACAAGTTTATTTATGGACAAGACTGGCAAAACGCTAATCACACTAATATTATAAATGCGAAAGTTTGTGTGTATGTCTGTATATTTGTTCCTTCTTCACGCTGCAACGGATGGATGGATTTGGATGAAATTCGGCATACAGATAATTTGTAACCTGGATTAACACATAGTATTTATCCCGATATTCCCACGGGAATCACACTATAAATATACTAAAAACGACAATTTAATTTTCCAATACAAAATGATTTGTTTGTTTTGTTGTCATGGAAACCAAAGAGAATTTAATCACTTGATGGAAACTGTCAAAGCGGTACGAAGTCCGCCGGGTCCACTAGTAGAATATAAATCGGACTCTGCTTCTAGGTTGAGTGCGAGATACAACGTTTTTCTGTACAAGTGGTTATTTGTGTTTTCCCTGTGTTGTTTGACCCTGTTGTCTTTCTGTTAAGTGTTTAATAAGGTAAGGTGGCGGTTGTTTAGCATACGTATATTGGTAAGTAAATCCGTGCTTATTTGTTTTGTGTTAAATGTCTGACCCTCCTGACCCAGGCGGGGGCGACAACGAGCCATGTGCTCAGTTTTCACTCCCAACGTTTATCCAAATGGACGTAAGTAATAGCACCCAGACCTCCCGGAAACGAGCTCCGTCCGATAATAATTTACCTCAACCTCCGAAAAAGACTAATATTCCCGTGTCTTCTCTTAGTACTCAATCAACATATGTAAGCCCTGAATTCTCAGGTAACAAACTGAAATATACCTCTGAAGACTCCTCACCCTTCCTCGTTCACGTAAGCAAACCAATTACTGATCCCTCCTCTGGCACCGTATTACGCCCCATTAAATTTGGACACTTTTTGTTCAATAATAAAATAAAAAATGTGGTAAGGGATGGCATTAAGCATGTTGGTAGAAACAGGATTTCTGTGGAATTCAAAACCTTTTCAGATGCTAATGCCTTCCTTGACCACCCGGCACTCACTGGGAACAACTATGAAGCAATCATTCCCACTTATAGTATTACTAGAATGGGAATAGTACGTCAAGTACCCATAGAGTGGACTTTAGAAGAATTAGTGGAGTCAGTGGAGATCCCAACAGGCTATGGCCCCATAGTTAAGGCCCGTAGACTTAATAGAAAAACATTTAATGATAATACACCTGTTTGGGTCCCTACACAGACTGTAGTCTTAACCTTTTCTGGTCAAAAACTACCACAACAAGTGTACTGTTTTTTTACGTCTCTCCCTGTCGAAGTATATGTTCTCCCCACTATACAGTGCAACAAGTGTTGTAGATTCGGCCATATACAGTCGCAGTGCAATCCCAAGCACGCTGTTTCATTTGCGCTCAACCTCATGAAGGCCATACCTGTAATAAAGACACTCCAACCTGCCTTTTTTGCTCTGGAGCACATCAGGCTACTAACCCTTCATGCCCTGAACACTCAAAGCAGAAGCAGATCAAACTTGTTATGTCTCAGGAAAACATCACCTACTCTGAAGCATCGGCTAGATTCTCTCAAGTTAGACGGTCTTTCGCTGACACTGCGAGAACCGTGCAAGTCTCCTCCCCTCCTCCATCCCCTCAATACCCAACTCAAATCCTCCCCAAAATATTTATTTATTTAATATAGTCTCAAAATATTTCCTACCGTAAAACGGTTTCCTTGTCCAAGCATCAACCGCTCCCATCTGCAAGCCCTGGCTACGATGCTAGAGCCCATAGCTCAATAGTTCAAACCCCACAGTCCCAACAACCTAATGGTTGTGCTTTCCCCACAGATTCTCCTATTCCTAACGACAACCTCATCTCACTCCTCCTCTCCACCATCATCAATCTTCTAGGAAGATTTAGTGATGTCCCCTTACCGAACAACCTCAGAGACCAACTTTTTCAGGTCCTCAATCTTTCCTGCTCCAATGGCCCCCATCCTTCAATGGAACTGCCGCAGCAGCAAGAATAAGAAGCATGATATTCTGCACCTTATTAATAAATTCAACCCCTTCATCTTTGCTGTTCAGGAGATGCGTCGCAAACCTGGCGATCGAGTCCGATTCCCAGGTTATTCGTGCCTTAGGGACGACAGAAGCGACGGGCATGGAGGCTCCGCCCTCCTAATCTCCAGAACAGTAACTTTCTCCCAAGTTAACCTCCCCTCCCACAGTAAGCATGTAAATGCAGTAGCTGTGAGAATTTCCAACGTGACCTTTTTATCTATTTACATCCCCCACCCCAATCATTCATGCCTTGCTGAGTTTTCCGATATACTCTGATCCCTTTCCCCCCCTCTGGTTGTGTTAGGTGATTTTAATATTCATCACACATCTTGGGGTTCCTATTATTCCGACCATTTATCCCATTCCTTCCTCGACATTTGCGATAGCTTCGATCTTTGCGTGCTAAATGACGGCTCACCTACACGCAGGGTTTATCCGTCCCAGAATATCAAAAGCGCCGTCGATTTAAGCTTATGCTCTCCTGCTCTCGCTCCTGACTACAATTGGACTATTCTTCCCACAACCTATGGCAGCGATCACTATGTTATCGTCATACTAACTTTTGATAACCGCCACTCCCGCTCCAACCCATTGCCAAACGCTCCTCGTCCGCGCCTTAAATTTAATACATCCAAGGCTGATTGGTCTGCATATGGACTCGCTTTAGACCAGAATATTCAGAACCTCCCTGAAGTCACACCCTACAACTACCTAGCAGTGTATACTGACTTCAGAAACAGCCTGCTGTCTTCAGCAGAGAACTGCCTGCCTACCAAGAACATTCACAAAGGCAAAAGTTCTTCTCCACCTTGGTGGGACCCAGAATGCACGGCGGTGTGCAAGGAGCGAAAGGCAGCGGAACGTGAATATTCTTTGTCCATGACTGAGGCCAACTTCATTAAGTATCAATCGGCGGCGGCTAAGGCTGTCAGAGTCCTCACTGAAAAGAAACGATTAGGTTGGTGCCAGTTTTGTGAGTCCCTGTCCCCAAGATCCCAACCCTCGGTGGTATGGAGAAACATTAGGAAATTCCGTTGCTCTGCTTCCAGCAACAACAACATAAACTCCAATGATCCATCAGCATGGCTGGAACTCTTCCAAAACAAACTCGCTCCCCTCTCAGTCCCGACAGAAATTGAGGCTACACTATGTACGCCGTCAATGTCATCCCCTTACTCCGAATTTGACTCTCCATTCTCTCTCGAGGAACTTAATACAGCCCTGGACGGTCTCAAAGATTCCTCCCCAGGCATCGATGGTATTCCCTATTCGCTACTAGTTAACAGCAGCTCTTCCGCTAAGAACCTATTCCTTAATTTAATCAACAACATCTTTTTGAGGGGAGTTCCTCCTGAGGAGTGGAAAGACCAAATTATAATCCCCATCCTAAAGCCTGGAAAACTTGGCAACGACCCTAACGGGTATAGACCCATTGCACTTTCCTGCACAATGTCCAAAATCATGGAACATCTAATTAAAAACCGGTTGGAGTGGATTGTGGAGAGTAGGGGTCTACTAGCCAAAAGCCAGTTTGGGTTCCGTAAGGGAATGAGTACAATGGACAGTCTCAGTGTCTTCTTGACTGATATCTGGATAGGCCTTTCCAAACGTGAGAATGTGACGGGAGTTTTTTTAGACATATCATCTGCCTATGACAACGTTCTGCTTCCGGTACTCAGGCAGAAAATGCTAAATCTGAGTATTCCTGTGAGGCTTGTAAATATAATTTTTAATTTATTCTCGTCACGATCTATACAGATTTGTCACAATAATGCTCTTTACCCCGCGAGAACTGTTTGGAGAGGCCTTCCACAGGGATCAGTCTTGAGCCCTTTACTTTATAGTATTTACACCTATGACCTCGAATTGTCCTTAACCCCTTTTTGTAATGTCCTGCAGTATGCCGACGACCTGGCCCTGTATATTTCACACAGCGATCCCGAGCAAGCTACTGAATTACTTAACGCCGCATTAGATTACCTCCGTGATTGGCTACTGGAACATGGTCTTTCGCTTTCGGTAGACAAGTGTAATATGGTTGTATTCAGTCGCGCAAGGAATACACCTATTATGTCAGTTAAATATGACAACCAAGACATCCCTTTAAAACGCCATACAAAATTCTTAGGAACGGTACTAGACTCCAAAATGAGTGGAACTCAACATGTCTCCCATGTATCCAAAAAATGTGAGAAAAATACCCATATCCTCCGTTCCGTTTCTGGTATCTGGTGGGGCGCCCACCCATTTTGTCAAAAACTCCTTTACAATGCATTGATCCGATCGCATTTGGACTATGGTTCATTACTTCTAGAACCCTGTCTTAAATCGTCTTTGAACTCGCTCGATAAAATCCAGTCCAAAAGCCTTCGGATAGTTGCAGGAGCGATGAAATAATCATCTCCGATAAATGGTTTGCAGGTGGAGTGTGGAGACCCCCCACTGGCCATTAGATGACAATACCTAGCCGACAAATTTCTTTTTAAAATTGTCCAAAATTCGTCTCACCCACTCCTTGCCAAACTTCACCAACTGTCGGAGTTTATATCATCAGACAAATTCTGGAAACTCAGAGAGTCCCCTTGCCTGCTCCGTAGCTTCATCAAATTCATCCGTCTTCCCTGCCCTGTTTACCAATGTGCCCTTAAACCCATATTTGGGAACCCGTACCACTCCCTGACACTGCAACCTGACATCAATCTAGACCTAGGTATCTCCAAAGACTCACCAGATGCAGAGTTCCAGCTACAAGAAGTCATCCGGAAAAATTGGAAAGACTGGCTTGTGATGTACACAGATGCTTCCAAATTATCAGACGAGGAATGTGTTGGTGCTGCGGTCTGGATTCCCAAATATAAAATAATATTAAATTTCAAATGCCCCCCTGTTACATCCGTCTTTACTGGAGAGGCTACTGCAATTCTTGAAGCCGTTCGATATGTGGAATCTCATAAAATAGGTAAAACAGTTATCCTCACAGACTCCAGAAGCAGTCTCCAGGCGATCTTATCCAATCCTTTCCATAGTAAATCTAATCCTCCTATAATCCTCCAAATTAGGAAAATTCTTTTAAAATGCTCCACGCTTGGATACCAAGTTTCTCTGGCCTGGATACCAGGACACACAGGTATAGTAGGTAACGAAGCCGTTGACATAATTGCAAAAGAGGCAACTGTCATTGGATGTTCAGACCATGATAAAGTTTTTTCTTACTATCTGTACCCTTTGGCCACTCAAGTAATGAGATCTACATGGGAAACTCAGTGGCGGGAGAAAAGCAAAACTGTAGGGAAATATTTCGCGGACATTCAGCACTCCTTACCTGACAAGCCATGGTTTTTTAAATATAAAAAAGCTTCCAAAGCATGCACCTCCACTGTAAGCCGTTTAAGGTTAGGCCATGCATGCACCCCTGTTCATCTGGCCAAAATTAGGGTTAAGGACTCATCCCTTTGTGAATGCGGTCTGGAAGAGGGAACACCTGACCACATATTTTTTAAATGTCCCAAATACCCAACTTCCCTTTATGATCTCCTCCCCCCATGTATCCCCATACCCACAAATTTTAAGATTGTTCTCAGTTATGTGAAACCCCCCTGCATTGATGTTTTATGTTCCTATATAACTACTAACAATATAAAATTATAATTTGTCTGTCTGCCACTAACAAATGTTATATATAAGTATTGTGTTTGTCCATAGGCATTACAGAGTACAGATCATCAACTGGGTCTACAGCCTCAAAATTTAAGATCTCACCACCTCTGTACTTGTACATTGTGCTCTTACGAGAAACCGATACAAGCAATGAGTCTGTAGAAATAAACAACTGAGCCAAAAACTGGATATTGGCGAAATCCAAAGGGAAACGCCACTGCACAAAAAGAAGAAGAAGAAGAATATAAATCAAATGAATAGAATGATTATTTTACGGGATTGACATAAGTCAACGATACGTATAAATGACATCTAAGTCGATTCAAAATTCAAAATTCAAAATCATTTATTCAGTTTAGGCTACAAGTAGCTCTTGTGAATGTCACTATGCCATCGGTTCGTAAGTCTACTCTGGGCGGGAGATCTTGTACTGAGAAGAACCGGCAAGAAACTCAGCAAGTGTCCAGCTCTTTTCTCCCTTACAGCGTCAAAAATATTGGAAAATGCCCTATCATAGCAGAACACTTTCCATTACAAATAAACACAAAAAATATGTATAAGACAACCACAACATGTAAAAAAAACAAAATAAAAAATGTAAGTTAACAAATTTACATCAGATAATTATGTAAAAGTTTCAATTTCCACAATGTCATACAGCACCACTACAGTACTCTAGTAAAAGTCAAAAATTGTTTAGGTAAAACAAAGTCAAACTATAATTAATAATACTAAAAATAAGATAAGTATGCAAGAGCAGACCAGCCTCCATAGGCGGCACCCGTTCACGAGCATGACATATGAATCAGCCATCGCTTCGCTCAACCATATTTTAGGGAACGTAACGACCCGACGCCATCCCATTCAATAGTCATTCTATTTAATTTCTATTCTATTAGCGTTTTGCCACTTGTCGATCCGAACCTTTCGGAGAGTTTATTAAGGGTACGGGGACACGCACTAGTGCGTGATGCTATTCTATCTAGAACCACACTGACGGTGTTTCGACCAACACGGCTTAGGGAACTTAGTAAGTTTCTCACCGCCCCCAAAAAGAACGGTGACGCTGAAAATGCCGGCTGAGGTAATTATCCAACTCTCTGCAAAAAAAAAGGAAAGGTTGTCAGGAGTCCAGGCCAATATTTTACATGTCCAGCCTGTTCGGTTTTTGTTAGGCTTTTTGTCTGTGTAAACATTTAAGTGACATAAGTAAGTAAGCACACTATAATAAGTATGCCAAATCATAGTTTATTATATCATGAAAGTTAATTTTCAGCTTTAAAAAAGAATATCCGGCTCATAGGACCAAAAGTCTTAAAGCTAAGTGTGGCGTCGAGTCCGGCTTTTGAATTGGTAATCCATACCGAAACTCATAGATGCTTGCGACACTAACTATCATGCGCGCGTTGTTTACCGATCCGATCCGAACCCTTCGGAGCATCTAGTAGGGCACAGGGACTTATTTACATGCCTACCAGTCAGGATTGCATTAAAATTACCAAAAAACGTCTAGCGGAACAAGATATGCCTGATGAATATGCAGTACTATTGGAGCATTGTCTAACATCTGGCTACCTTTTATGGAATGACATTTACTACCTGCAATTAGAGGGTGCCGCCATAGGTTCCCCTGTTTCGCCCGTCGTCGTCGATATCTTTATGGAAGACTTCGAGGAGAGGGCCTCAGGGCCCTCAGAGCACAGCACCGGTAACCCCGAGGTTCTACAAGCGGTACGTAGATGATACTGTGGCCTAAAGGCCATTAAAAACTCAGGAGATCCACAGTAAATATTTATTTAGGTAAAATTTATAATTAAGCAGAAAAAAATTGTTTAAAGATACAGGTTTTCCACAAATCATATTTTAAACATTAATAATTGCACAATCGATGTTACTATAAAACAATGTTATTATACTGAAGAATTTTGAAAGACAATGACATGACATTTAAAGTATTCTTTTTTAGAACCGTGCATAAATTTGACAGTTAGTTTTTAAAACTACCAAAGCCTCCTCGGCTTTAAGATGCATACTTAGCATAAAAAAATATAACGTTGAGTAAATTGCAACGACAACGTTACAATACTTTCACTATCCTACCAACTGATAAAAGTATCATCATAGCTTTTCTAGTTCATCTTAACTTAACTTTTTAATTTTATTTAATTTTGTTTTGATTTTAATTTTAATTTAATTTGGTTTATGTAATATTGTGTTTTTTTATTTTGATTTTGATTTTTAATTTTTATGTTTTTAATTTTATTTTAATTGGTATACGATTTTAATTATTAATTATTTTTTAGATAAGAATTTTGTCAATCAACTACTTACCTACTTATATGGACACTATTATTTTATTTTATTTTTATTATTATTTTTTTAACTCCATACATCCAAATATACAATTCACAATGGAGTTAGAGGCAGATAGTAAGCTAGCTTTCTTGGATACTTTTTATCATCAGGAATCCAGACCATAGTTTCAATCACACTGTGTATCGTATACTTTACGATAGGTACCTCAATGGTGATTCTCACCACCATCCTAGACAGTTGGCTACTGTAGGGAAATCTTTGTTTCAGAGAGCACGCGGCATCTGTGACACCCAACACCTGGCTGGTGAGCTTCAGCATGTCAAGCACGTACTACAGGATAATAAACTGAAAGTATCACGGCTTCGTCACAGAAAACGCAATAAACCAACCACAGTCGAGCGCCAACCTGCTGTACTTCCATATATGAAAGGTGTCACTGCCAAGATTGGACATATCTTAAAGCGAGCTTCAATCAACACTTACTTCAAGCCGCCGAAGAAGATCAACCAATTTTTACGACCTGTCAAGTGCAACATACCCCTTCAAGATGCAGGCGTGTACAAACTGGACTGCGACTGTAGGCTCTCTTACATCGGGCAAACAAAGAGAAGTGTAGGAACCTGCGTTAAAAACATATAGCCGACGTCAAGCAAAGGCGCGAAAACTGCCAGACCAAAAGATTATTTTACACATTAGGTACTTTATTTAATGTTTATCATGACGTTTCGAACCCTTTGTAGGGTCTGTGGTCACAGGGAGTCTGAGGTGTTGGTCGTCTCATAATTAGTTAGTAGCTTGTATACCCTCATTTAAATTTAATCAGGTGCGTTCCGTTTTTCGCAGAAAGAGCTTACAGTAAGCTCTTTCTGCGAAAAACCAACACCTCAGACTCCCTGTGACCACAGACCCTACAAAGGGTTCGAAACGTCAGGATAAACATTAAATAAAGTACCTAATGTGTAAAATAATCGCGAGTAGATCCGTAAAAGTTGTTTCATTTTTACTTTTTATTTTTAAGTGCTAATTGCTGCACTGAAACTGAATAAAATATTTATAAAATACAGTAAAAAAAAATTAATTTAAAAATAATCATTAAATTAATTTAATCTTCAATTAAATTCCAACAGTATTTCGATGTTGCCACATAACGTATATTTACGCCATAATGTAATGTATCAAGTTTTAAGTTATAAAAAGTTTATGCATTACTCTGCTTTATACGAAAATACTCTCACCTGCTGATGAAAAGATTGTATCTACATCTTTACGACGTTAAGAAAGACGACACCAAAAGTTTCTGTAACGCCATGAAAAAATATATTTACAAGTTCTTTTTTTATAATGAGCTCCAAAGTTTGGAGCACTGGTTCCCAAATGGTAGAAAATCATTTTCTCAACAGCAAATGTCTGTGTCAGACAGACAGATACAGAATACATTTTAATCAAAATAAATTGAGGTTACAGCGGTTAAAAACATTAGGATACAGGGAGCCAAGTGCCAGTTTCATTTGCTATTCGATCACGTTAACGAAAACGAGATTTTGTATGGCAAAATGTTAACTCTTCTCGTTTGTCGCCAGGTGGCGCTGCTTCAATGCCATGCTAATTTTCGTTTTCGTAAACGTAATCGAATGAATACGGATAGTAAACAAAGCTGACACTAGACACCTAGAATGCCTTACGCAAATTTAATTCACCCAATTAATAACACACGGTCGACGGCGCAGCGGTAAACGCGCCCGGTCTGCCATTGCTCATGTTAAGATCGTTTACGCCACACACTAGCGCCGCCAATGAAAAAAAAACATATCTAGTAATTAGAGACAGAAAATCAAATTATGCTCAACAAACTATTTGAATGAAGTAATTTAGCATTTTTACGTCACCTAATAAACACCTGAAATGTTATGGTTTAGTTAAATAAGACGTTACGGCCACTTTTAACTATAACGCGGTATTTAACTAAACCATAACACGTGAGGTGTTCATTAGGTGATGTAAAAATGCTAAATTACTTCATTCAAATAGTTTGTTGAACATAATTTGATTTTCTATCTCTAATTACTAGTTATGTTTTTTTTTTCATTGGCGGCGCTAGTGTGCGGCGTAAACGCTCTTAAGCATAATTTCGTAAAGGTCATCGGATGGGTGAAGGAAAATTTATCATCTCGAACTTCGGAAGGCACATAAAGCAGTTTGTCCCGTCTGCATTAGCTAGCAGTCAGTCGTTATGGTTGTTAACGACCTAATGCTAATCCGTACTAGGCCTGGTGGTAGTTTACTGTCAGTTCTCTCTGTGTTGTAAACATCCAAAAAGGCTCGTACCTCAGCAGTGAGGACATAAAATGAGCTGGCGATGATGATGATGATGATCAGTGGTCGGCGTAGGTAGTGCTATTTCACGGGATTCATCGATCATGGCATAACGTGGACATACCCTTTTATTTCAAAACCCCGGGATTGTAAAAATCACCTATAATCAAATATTGCCTACATGTGCGCACCCTAGAAATGTCACCATTTTTTTTAACTATAAAGACTTACCTTATTAGCATTATTGCATTAGTAAAATGTTTTTGTTCTCTTATGAGAACAGCAGTTTCATAAAAACAATTTCGTTGATATTTATAAATGGTCGTAATTCGTAATTCCACACCATACAAAAATACTTAAATGGTTACATAATACAAACACCACATATACAATTTCGACGGTCTTGCCGCTTAACGCGATCTCTTCCAGAGAATAAACAGACAAAATACAGTATAATAATTATAGTTTCTGTCTATGTTAAAATAAGTAAACTCAATATCGATTTTGAATTCTCAAATCCCGGGCCATGTCCATGTTAATATATACATTTGTGGTCATTCACCCCATACGGCACTACCTACGCCGACCACTGATGATGATCCTCTTGGTGACATGTTACGACTCCAATTGCAGTGAGTAGATCACTACAACGCTGATCTTCCATCAAGGGCTCATGGGAGCAATTTTTAAATCTCTTCTATATGAAATAATAGTATTTGCATTATTTACAATTTGATTATTTAGATAGGGTAATGGCACCAATGTCGACACTTTAAGCCCTTAGCTTTCGACAGTTTTCCTCACCAAAAAATCAGGAATATTCCGGTTAGAGATAACCTAATCGAAATAATCTGTTATTAACCCAATTGGAAATGGGTTAACATACCTATATTTTGGGTTAACATAAATAGATGTTACAGAATTAAATATGTTAACAGGAATAGCCTGTTACAGGATAATAGCGGTTAACCTTAACCGAATCGTTAATAGGTTTTTGCATGTTAGTTCATGTTTCATTTCTTGTCACTCAGTCGCGGGTAGGTACCTATCCTATCAGCGCGTGCGGTGCGCGGCTCAACCAATAGGCCGGGCATCGCATTTGCCGCGCATCTATCTCTTTTCCGTTACAAATGCTTACATAGAACCGAAAACCTGGGATAACCTTTTCATATGGGTTAACAACCCCTATTGTATGGGTTACTGAAATAACATGTTTAATCTGTTAACCGAATCATTCTGTACCCGTTTGAAACGGTTACAGAATGATTCGGTAACCGTTTATAAAAGGTTACCGTTATGAATGGGTTTCCGATCCCTGCAAAAAATAACATAGATTTGATTTGATTGAAATATTAGGGGCTGACAGCAAGGAAGCAGGTGGTTGGTGAATTCAATTGTTGCTAAAGACTAGAATCTTCCTATTTTTAATGATTGTAGAAGAAAAATGTCGATCATCACTGGTTACGGTCGAACACTAATACAAATACACAAATGTTGAAAAAATTTCCACGAGCAGGATTTGAACCTGCACCCTTCTGATATACCGGGTCAGGTGTTCTCCCAATTGAGCTATCGTGGTTCTAACCAGCCCGCCAAAATTATTCAACACTATTTTTTTTTTTACTTTGAAAGCCAAAGGCGCCCATTCAATGTCAACAACTACCGTCATTACCATCCGATCATAATATTTTTACAAATACTAAAGATCAGTTAAGAAGTAGGCAAGCTATTTATATAATGTTTTTGTTTTGTTTATATAATTTTTGTTAACAAAATTTGCGTTAAAAATTATATAAACAAAACAAATCATTTTACTAATACAAATATTTGTCACCAGTGACTTAGTGAACATAAGAGTGTGGCGACAAGTCATACGTCTTCATAGTACCAGCTGCCAGCGACACTGAGGCTTGGACGAGGCTTGCGTTCCTATTTACGTGTGGCGTGTGCCTGCAAAATGTGTATAGGTAAAATATAATAATTTAAGTTATACGCACCCGCAAGTTTATGTTTTACATGTGTTGTATGAAATAGGTAAATAATGTTGTCTCTTTTTAATATTGCGAAATTGTATAATATATAAGGAGGCACGTTTTTAGAATAAAGGCACTACATTTTGAAAACTCTTTCATTTACCATCGGCACAGCAATCAACCCTCACAAGGAGCATACGAAATTAATATCGTAGCGTGAGAATTTGTCATCGGTTACAAAATCACAGCAAAAACTGCGCGAACCAAAAGTTTGAAAACCGCTCGCCCACTGGAGTTGCGACACGAAACATTTCTGTGTACACTCCTCATAATAATAACTTACTTATTACTTTCTTTTTGACATGACTTGACTTTGTGAGCTGCAAAAGCATTTTGTAATGATATTTTTATAGAAAAATATATTGCTCTCTCAAAATTATTTAAAAGTTAAGTAAATGTTTCAAACCTATTTCTGGGACAGAGGGCAGAGAGAAACGTGAAGACATACCATCTAAACCAGGGATGGGCAAACTTTTTCATTCGCGTGACAATATTTACTAACAAAACTATGGCGGGACAGGCTATTGAATTTTTTGCTGTATTATTTCAATAACAAAATATTTTTTTTGTGTAATAAAAAAAATTATTTAGTTATACATTTTCTGAAACACAAACGCACTTGAATTTTTGTTTAATGGTCGCGGGCCGTACTTCGATCATTCACGGGCCGGAGATGGCCCGCGGGCCGTAGTTTGCCCGTCCCTGATCTAATCTTTTGTTACTAATAAATTATTCTATCAACTTCTTCTACACGCAATCTCGCAACAGCTCGGAACACCGAGCGCCGCCAACATCCGAGTCCGTGAGAAGGTATATTTGTGCGTTACACGAGTGCGGTATGTATCCGCGCGATCCTCTAAATGCCACTACACATTTACAGAATACACTAAACATACACACTAGTTTAGGCCCAAGACACCGTACTCGTAGAACAAGGGTACGACGAGCCGGTTCACACGCGCTCTATACCAGACAGACATGTACCTGGGCGCTTCTACCCACCACGGCCTGGACAACCTTCTACCTTGTTGTTCAGCTCCCGATCCAATTCGAACCCCTCAGAGAATCTAGTAGTGTACGGAGACACGCACTAATGCGTGATGCCGTTCCCTCTATAAAACCCCTGATGGTTCTTCGTTTCATTCGGCACGAGGAACCCTTTAAGTTTTTCGCCGCCCCCGGTGACGTTAAAAAAGAGCCCGGTGACGTTAAAAATGGCGCATGAGCAAATAAAAAAAAAGCTTTACCTACTCTATGTAGTCTTTTAATCTTGTGACCTCTTGGTCCAAAAAAATCACAAGTCATAACATGTCAGAGTTGAATAAAAATAATGTAATAAAATTGGTGATTATATAAAAAAGTAAATACCTATACGAAAATATGGGTTTGTATATGATCATTGTATTATCATTATCATTATGTATACACATAGGTGTATAAGTACATAATCCCGAATGTTTAGTTATAGAACCAAACATTCTGCATTTTGTTGTATATGATCAATGATCATGGCTATGGGTTCCATCTTTTTTTTAACAGCTCATAATAAAATAAAATAAAATAAAAAAAAAAAATTAAAAAATTTTAAAAAAATATTTAAAAAAAAAAAAAAAAAATATATATATATATATATATATATATATATATATATATATATATATATATATATAAGTATATAAAAAAAAAAAAAATATAAAAAAAAATATATATAAAGTATATATATATTTTTTTAAATATTTTTTTAAAATTTTTTAAATATTTTTTTTATTTTATTTTATTTTATTATGAGCTGTTATATATATATATATATATAATTATATTATTATATAATTATAAAATTACACTAACATAGAATATAAGTTTTTTATTGTATTTTGTATTACTAACACACTATGGATGTATATCTGAAAAGTAAAGATTTATTATTATTATTATTAAAATATGTCCCCACTGCTGGGGCACGTGCCGTCGCTATGGATGGATAGGGAGAACGGGCCATAAACCACCACACAGGCCCAGTGCGGATTTGTGTTTGTTAACGACTGCTAATGCAGCCAAGACCAGCTGTACGTGCCTTCCGACGCACAAAGGATTTCGAGATGATACATTTTGGTCCCCCATCCGAAGACCGGCCTTTACGAAAGTTGCTTAACGTCAGCAATTGCACACCGGGGCGTTAACCATTGCGCCATCGAGCTCCTCGATGCCTTCGAACTAAATACAAAGAAAGTAGCAGGAAATGTATGAAATGCAAATAGATATTTTTCTCTCTGAACTTACAGAAACGGACATTTACAAATCCAATACAATGTAAATTTTGTTACAAAGAAAAGATGATTTTGCTTTTCCTTCTTTTGTAAAAAAGCCGTTTAAGCTTAATTGGCCATTCATAATAATATCGTAGCCGCCTAGATAATGAAAGATAATATTAATTATTTATGAGTCTGCTGCAGTAAGTTATGTGAAAAAGAGGGCGATGAACACAAATACATAGTTATAGTTCATATTTACGAGTATTTGATTATTTAGCTCGTACACAAATAACCAGTGACATTTAGGAGAATAAAAAGAAAGAGAATTTTTTTTTATCTGAATTTATGCGATTTGGAGTCCACTATGTAAAGTTTTATATCGCTTAAAATTATAGTAAATAGCCTATTAGAAGAGCTGCTGAGGTTAAGACGACGCATTGGAAATTTACGTGGCGGGGATCTTTATTTTTCCCAACAATTACAAAACATATGAAAGTGATATTTGATGACATGATTTTTCATTTTTATCAGAGAAAAAAATATCAAAGTAACCTCTTTTAAAACATAGATTCGCATTTTACAGGCTAACCAGACCGATTTAAGCATCTAGATTTTATTAGTCACACACTTCAATTTTGTAGTTAATTTTTTTAAATAATTTGTAGTTTTAATTTAAAGGAAAATAAACAGTTTTTCTTATGGGCGCAAACGCTCCGTATGAGATTTATTGTTTAGCGGTGCGTCGCCTTAAGCAACTTTCGCAAAGGCCAGTCATCGAATAGGTGACCAAAAATGTATCATCTCGAGCTCCTCCGTGCTTCAGAAGGAACGTCAATCTGTGTGGCGTCGGGAGACGAAATAACACAACGGTAGTCGATTCTTAACTGATACATTTATTTAGGGAAAACATGGTTTAATAGTAGCCAAATACGTGACATTTAGATTGTTCATAAAAGTATTACCTAATTTATAGTTTACAAAAGTTACACGTTTACCATATGTAGATTATCCTTAAATGGAATATTAATTTATAAATTATATTTTGTTTTCTTTATTCATCTAAACTTATTAAGACTACTTACAAACATATAATAAGAATAATAAAACAAAAATAAATTAAAACAACCACTGCTCAATCAAATAACCCTTCCCGCGTCATTCCAGGTGCAAAGGTGCCCAACACACTTGCCGCGTTTCCGCGTTGAACAGCGATACACAACCTTTGCATCAGGAATGACTCGGAGCGAGGGTCAAGACCCCTCTCTCGTCGACGGCGCCTCACTTCCCTGAAAAACAGTTTGACCTCTGAACCCCAACAACCGGTTGTTTCTACCGCAAGGGGTACAAACAAATAGTTTGTGAGTACCGAATACTTCTCGTGCTTTCTTTGAGCTGCCACCTCAGCAGCTGCGGCCGCCATCCTCATGGTGCGACTAACGTGTGAAGCGGCAAAAGTGCTAACACATGTGGCGTCCCAGAGCAGGCACTTTCCTTTTTGTCAAGGCACAAGGGTTAAGCCATCAGGCCTTTTGCCATCTGACCGACTAAGGCCTGGTGGCTCCAGCACACAGGGAATGTTTGCCGAAACTAGCGCCCTCCAGATGATGTCATTGAGGGCATGATGGCGCGGAAATCTCCCTGCACAACGGCAACAGCTCAATTTATAATAAAACTGGATTATCTTTGTGAGTCTTTGTATGACGTTGTGGTATGACGTAGTGCACTCTACTACAAATCTATTGGTCCCGGCTGCATTGGCAGTCGTTAACAACCACCAATCCGCGCTGGGGCAGCGCGGTGGTATATGGCCCGTTCTCCCTATCCATCCATAGGGAAGGCTCGTGCCCCAGCAGTGGGGACATAAAAATGAGATAATAATAATAATAAATAATAATAATAAAACATTTATTTCAGACCACTTAGTCCATACATAGTTGATTAGTAACATACTTAATAAAAAACAACAAATACAAAAGAACACACTAATTTAAAAATTTGAAAGTCCCACCATTATGCACTCGGTTCCAATGCCTAAGAATGGGACAGTCAAACTTCTTTGCTATTACCGCCAGGATGCCATTAGAACTCCCCCTTACCCTGCATTTTTTATAATGATGATGATTATGAATTAGTCTATAACTGTCCCACTGCTGGGCAAAGGACAACATCATTAAAAACGAGTCATCGCTACAAATTACGCTTGCCAAATGCGGGTTGGTGATCACAAACCCAGGCTATGCATCGTAAAATTAAAACACATTTCGCCCGACCTGGGAATTGAACCGGGACCTTCAGGAATTAGGTATATCATCATCATCACTAGCGCATTTTTATGTTCCCACTGCTGGGGCAAGCGCCTTCCCTATGGATGGTAACACTACAGGGAGAACGGGCCATCATAAACCAACACGCGGGCCCACTGCGGGGCGACGACGGTTTTTAAAGACTGCTAATGGTATAGATAGTTATACAACGTTATTTTTAGTTTATACGAAACCTGAAAACTGTTTGTTCAGAATCAGTAATAGAATCGATTTCAATATTTTTTGTACCATGTTACATTTTGACCAAATAATATTTACAAAATCTCAAATAAGTATACCATACTAAAAAACACAACGGCACAAAAAGCTTGTAACTACGTGAGTTTTCAAGATATTATTTTAATTTTTTTTGTACTAATTCTTAAAATGAAAATATTTGAACCGTGTTTCGATTTTCGTATAAACTAAAAATATGGTTGTATACATAATTATTGAGATAATATAATTACATACAATCAAACTGTCTATGAAACTTATCTTATCATTAACATATTATCCCAACATTCTAATTATCAAGTAAACAAACATTTAGGGAGGGAAGCGATACAAAATATTCTGTTTATTCTAAAAGACGCCTTAATCTCATTACATTAGAGGAGATTACGTTTAAAGCGTTTAATTAATGAAGATTGACACTGTCAGTCGCGAATTTAATTGGGGGAAGTAAAATGTCTACAATCGTGTCTCACTCAGGGGCCCTGATTTTGACAATTGTACTATGGGGGAAATGTTAGAATCGGTCCGCTGAGACTTCAGAATAATAACTAAAGCTTTACTTATTCTGCCGTACTTTTGTTAACCAACTTTTTACATGTATGTATGTATGTATGTGTGTATGTATGTATGTATGTATGTATGTATGTATGTATGTATGTATGTATGTATGTATGTATGTATGTATGTATGTATGTATGTATGTATGTATGTATGTATGTATGTCTGTTTCTTTGGCACGCCCTACAGCCCAAACGCCATGGTGAGAAACCCACATATGAGGTGTCGTTACATTTGTTTTGACTGTAGGAGTGATAAAGGCTTTAACCCCCTTATTCATAAAAACTATTTAAGCATTATTTAGTTAATCATTGTATTGTCTCTTTTTCTTAAATTCAAAATGACGTTTGTGTAACGTTGACAAAAAAATATTTAACTAAATAATGCTTAAATATTTTTTTATGAATAAGGGGGTAAAAAAATAAAAATAAACAACAAAAAAAAAGAAAAAACATTGGCCGAAGCCCGGATTAGCTAATTCGGGAAAATTAGCAGATTTTATTTCCATGTTTAAAAAAACTCATAGAACTTGTCAGTCAAAAGTACTAGACGTCAAGAGTTTCGTTTTTCCGCCAATTGGTGTATGCGCTATGACTTTGCTATTTAAAAGAATAAGGCGTTTAATATAATTATTTTATGTAGGTTTTGAAATGCTTGGTTATTTACTTTACAAGACTAAAAAGTTTAAAATAAACCAAATTATTAAAATAAAACAAAAAACCTCAAACAACTATATCAAAAATAACTGCAAAGTGAAAAAACTGAAAAGAAAAAAACAAGCTCTACGATCCCAGAATTCAATTTGAGCAATGTTGAATGCAACGTGAAATATATCTAAATACATTGAATATTGATAGTTGTCGCAGACGGGGACATTCATCAACCAAGCGGCCGTGGCTAGCTCAATTAAAGCCGCACTCTCTTTGGCTGGTGATTGTCTGTATTTGTTCTGTGCCCTAGTTAACTTGACCGTGTGAACTCATGTGCTAGTTTTAGTTTCGAAGTTTGTAAATAGCTATAACAAAGCGCAGTCTAAGCAAGAAACAAGTGACAAGCAAGTAATTATTTCCCAAAGTAGTTTATCGGACATTAAATCCCTACGCTACCGTAGGTACAGTCACAAGCAGAAATATACGGATGTATGGACAAATCAACAACAATATCTGCAACAGTTTTTTTTTCGGCAAAACTGTCTACACTATAACAGCTTATTATCGGTACTCGGTAGATCAGTGTGGGAGGCCGGTGTGGATCTTTTTCTGCGAAACCGTGATAGCACAGAAGGAGACGACGGAAAGGGAAAATGGAAAATGGATGAAATGAAATGAAATGGATGATGAAATGGATGGGAAAAGGGAGGATGATCCACTCTCATCCCCTATCCACCGTTGGCGCGTTGGGAGGCGTAGACGCCTCCACAGATAACTCATGCCATCCTAACGGGGTCGCGATTGAAGGAGCGAGAGGTTCCCTTCACTTGCCACTTAATGCCCTTGCGATTTTAGGGTCCTCGTTGTGTATTCTGAGGTCCTCAAACTCCTAAGCGGGTTCAAAGCGACATTCGCGGAGAGTAGACTGTGGTAGCGCAAAAACGACCGGCACCCACTAAACCCCTACAGGTTTTAGTGGGTGTACCCCCCCCCGTACCACCTTGAAAAGTGGGAGTCCCACATAACCGTCGGGTTTCCCTGAATCACATACAGTCGCAGGCAGAACACATAAGGTTCTTTCTTTTTAATTAAGGTTGGTTCTGAGAAAAAAAGGCAACCAATCCTATTATTATTGTGTTAATAGCAAACTAAGACAAAAAAAAGGTTGTCTATAATAATATGGCAACACACTTACGCTCGTGACTGTACTTTTAGTCGAAGGGACTGCACGCTTCACCGGTCCCCTGACGAAGGTCCTAACTCCCTTTCCAAGAGATATTCAATTAAATGCCCCGTGCACATACGAGTTCGGTGGTGGCAAAAAGCAAGACAAACTAAATCGGCACTTTCACCGATCAATGTTAGGAGCGTTTATACATGGTTTATACATTTTGATTTCCCATACGAGGAGAAGCTCGATGGCGAAGTGGTAAACGCGCTAGGTCTATTGCTGAAGTTAAGCAATATTCGCAAAGGCTAGACATGGGATGGGCTAAAAGTTTATCTTGTAGCTCCTCCGTGCTTCGGAAGACACGTAAAGCCGTCGGTCCCCTGGCTGCTTTAGCAGTCTTTAACAGCTACCATTACTACTACTAGGTCCGCCATTTATTGGAGAGAGTTATTTGGGTTCGATCCAAAATGTACGGGAAAGAATTAAGGGTTTTAATATTGAAGAAAAACACCTATCTTTCTGTGAGTTATTTTTTGACAACTGACTTAAAAAACAAAAGAACATTATAAAAACATAGACAACGTATCAAAAGAGGTATATAAACATAAGAAACTCCCCGACATCCAGGTCGAGTCAATTTAGAAATTATTGTTTTTCTAAATTGTCTCGGGTCTGGGTGTTTTCTACGTGTAATAAGTATGTATTTAAGTATTTTAAGTATGTATATCCGTTGTCAAGTAACCATTTAACGAGTTTCACAACGAAGCTTCTCTTGGTCTAGATAATTGGTGAGAGTGTAGGAAAGTTTATTTATTTATTTGCTTGAGGATTTTTTGGGGGCGGCTAGAAACTTAAATGATTCCTAAAGTCGTGTGAAACCTTCAGAGGTTTTTACTAGAGGATCTTAGAGATACTTGGATCGGATCGGACTGGGCCCGCGTGGTTTATGGCCCGTTCTTCCTTGAGGTGTTTCCGTCCATAGGGAAGGCTCGAGCCCCAGCAAGGGGACACAAAATGAGCTGTCCATTCACATTTTCGTGATATAATGGCAAATAAAACTCGCGCTAGGCACCCAGAAAGTACTCTTAGTGCAGGGTTTCTTAAAGTTTGTTAGGGGTCCTTAGCATGTATATCAGGGGTCCGTCGCAAAAGCAACATTCTTCTCATAAGCCTAGAAGTAGGTAAGTGTTATGAAGCTACCAACAAAAGTGTTTTTTAAAATATTCTTTGACAGGGGTCCGCGAAATTGTTTAAATTGTGAAAATAGTCCGTGACTGCATAAAGTTTAAGAAACCCTGAAGTTAGTGGGACAAAATCAGCAGAAAATAACAATAAAAATTTAGTATTACAAGTACTTTAAATAACCTTGATTCGGACTCTAAAGTTGAGATGGCTAAGGCGTCTAGAATAGAACGGGTCTGACCGAGCATCAATTATGCAAACCTAGACGAGACGGAACGACCTATTTCCAGGATTTAAACCAGCTTTATAATATACCGAGGCGCCAGTGGTTATTTACTATCTATAAACAACTTCCAATAACGCTGGTTGTACAAACCGGTTGCTTTTTAGGGTTCCGTACCCAAAGGGTAAAACTGGAACCCTATTACTAAGACTCCGCTGTCCGTGTGTCTATGATCCGTTATAGAGACAGTTGAAATTTTCACAGATGATGTATTTCTGTTGCCGCTTAACAACAAGTACTAAAAAACAGAATAAAATAAATATTTAAGGGGGCTCCCATACAACAGACATGATTTTTTTGCCGTTTTTTATAGATAATGGTACGGAACCCTTCGTGCGCGAGTCGGATTCGCGCACGAAGGGTTCCGTACCATTATCTATAAATTATAAGATTTATTTTATTTTATTTATTGAAATAAATATATATTAATTGTAGAGCAGTGTTCGTCACAGTAACACAATGTTCGACTCCAATTTCCGTCGCCACAAAATGTCGAAAGAATTTTATTAAAAACTAGCTGACTCGGCGCCGGCGGCAGACTCGTACCTACCGCTTTGACAGTTTCTATGACAACAAAACAAACAATTCGTATTTCTTTTTATTCATCACTAGCGGCCGCTCGCGGTTTTACCCACGTGGTTCCCGTTCCCGTGAGAATATCGGGATAAAAAGTATCCTATGTTTTAATCTAGGTTATAAACTATCTGTATGCCAAATTTCTTCCAAATCCATCCATCCGTTGCGGCGTGAAGATACAACAAATATACACACATACATACATACACACAAACTTTCGTATTTATAATATTAGTGTGATTATGCAATTTTTTTTCGAGTAATAAATAAAGCCTATGTTTCTCAGGGATAATGTAGCATTTTAATGGTGAAAGAATTTTTAAAATCGGTCCAGTAGTTTTTGAGTTTATTCGTTGCAAACATACAAAAATACAAAGCTTTCCTCTTTATAATATTACTAGCGACCCGCCCCGGCTCGCACGGGCGCAATGTTGATATACATTTAAACCTTCATCTTGAATCACTCCATCTATTTAAAAAAAACCGCATCAAAATCCGTTGCGTTTAAAGATCTAAGCATACATACATAGGGACAGACTACTTTGTTTATACTATTTATTTATTTATTTATTTATTAGGTACACAAAACAAATAGAAATTAAAAAATGACAATAATGCATGATAAATTGTATAAGAGCTAAATTCCTATCTAAAACATGTGTACACAACACGATTAAGAGCGTTTACGCCGCACACTAGCGCCGCCAATGAAAAAAAAAACATATCTAGTAATTAGAGATAGAAAATCAAATTATGCTCAACAAACTATCTGAATGAAGTAATTTAGCAATTTTACGGCACCTAATGAACACCTGACATGTTATGGTTTAGTTAAATATGGCGTTATAATTAAAAGTGGCCGTAACGTCTTATTTAACTAAATCATAACATGTGAGGTGTTCATTAGGTGATGTAAAATTGCTAAATTACTTCATTCAGGTAGTTTGATTTTCTATCTCTAATTACTAGATATGTATTTTTTTTCATTAGTGGCGCTAGTGTGCGGCGTAAACGCTCTTAACAATAAGCGTCCATGTTAAAGTTTACCTAATCTACAACTATATCCAATTAAAAACTAAATAAATACAATACATAGTAATGGCTAGGAGGCAGGTGACCAGTATTAAATTGTTGCTAAGGTCAATATACCTAATCTCTTGCTGACCCCCATATATAATGATTAAAGCAAACAAATGTTAATCATTGGTTCTTGTAGAGCTCTGGTACTACCCACTACCCGACTTATTCGGAAAAGTGAAAAAAAACCTCCTCTACCTGACGTACCGTAATACCACCCTCTATCGGCGTGAAACAACGGCACTCGTTGCTGTGTTTCGTCCGGTGAGTGAAAGTACCGGAGGCCCATCTCTCACCCCTTCCCCCTCCCAATTCCTACTCCCTCCTCAAGATCCAACTCCTTCCTCAGGGTTGGCAACGCATCTGCGATAACTTTGGTTTTGCGGTGTCCATGGGCGGCGGTGATTGCTTTCCATCAGGTGACCCGCCTGCTCGTTTGCCTCCTTTTACCATAAAAAAATGCGCCTGACCCGGTCGGTATGTAAGAGGGTGCTGGTTGAAATCCCGCTCGTGATCAATATTTACAACCCTTTTTCCGAATTCAAATTTGGACTTAACAAAATTTGCGTAAAATTCATATACCTATATAGTTACTTTAACTCATATTTTAGATATCCAATCCGCGAATGTAATCATTTACCTGCTCAAAACTCATTAAAAGACATTAATAATAGTCAGCTAAGATGTTAAATTCTCGTTACCACTAGTTTACCTAAATGATACGTTATAATTACTAAGTAAGCAACGCCAATTAGTGCTTATTGCGTGGGCTCAGAGTTTTCACCTGTCTGGCTTAAGAGCATTCTCATGTTGGAATCAAACTTAAAAATACTTGAATGTTCACGTGAAATTTTGTAATTAAAGTAGGGGAAAATAGCTTCTTGGAAGTGAAGATGGATATACGACTCGAGTTTTTGTTAAATGTGAAATTTTTATACAAAAGATACTGTTTTTTTACGAGCTTCTTTTCTACTTTCCTCTCATCTGACGGATACCCTTGATCTCATCTGTTGTTAAGTGATAATAAGGCCAAAGGTAGAAGCGCACTTCACCCGGAATCCTCAACTACTGAAGCTAGCTGCTGGAACACAACAATACTACTAACCTACTGACCTCAATGGTCATGGCGACATAGCCAGGCGGACAAACAAGCCCTACCACCAACCAAACCCAGTACACAAACATGTATCCCCCGCTGAGATTCGAACCCGAGACCTCTGGGGTCATTAGGCGATTCATACCACGAGGTTTTTGGACCATGGTATGAATGGCATGAGGACCCTTTTTGAATTGGTTAACATTTTTTTTTAATTTTTTTACTCTAAAACATAAATTGATCCCTTATCTGGGTCTGAGTCCGGTGGTCTTAACCTGTAAACCACAAATGCGGTGAATTTGATAAAACCCGCACCCTCTGACATAACGGGTCAGGTGTATACACGCATGCACCTATCAACCTACCACAAACTGTCAAATTTCCTCATTAGACTTTGAACTTTATGCCTTGTATTAGGTCCTTACCTATGATACATGTAGAATGTTGTTTGTAAAATTTCGCATTCTCACAGTGACTGGAGTTAATATTTTTGAGCTATGTAGATTTGTCAGAAGACATGCCCATTACTTCCCTAAGATCGGAGAAAAACAGAGTCGCTACGTGTCACGCCGCCGGGAAAATCATATTGTCGTACCCAAAGTGCACCTTGCGATCTATAAGAATGGTTCGTACTTTATGGCCGTTAAGGTGTACAATCATTTGCCAAATTACTTAAAAGCCCTACCGGACGGTAAATTTGAGAATGAACTAAACAGAATTTTAATTGCTGAAGCCTTTTATAACATAAGAGAATATTTTGAAAAAAAGGAACTAATGTATAATAATAACGCAATGGAGGCGAGGTTTTAATTTCCCTATTTCATTTACACGTTGTCTAAAATGTTGCTATTAATTTTAATAAGTTTAGTTAAAATATAATTAATTACCATCATCATCATCTCAGCCAAAAGACGTCCACTGCTGGACAAAGGTCTCAATAATAATAATATTAATATATATATATATATATTAATATAATTAATTACCGACTTTTGTTTTTAGTTATAAGATTTTATTTGTTTAAAAGATTGAAATTTGCGATACCTTTAATGGGTCATGTTTATGGGATTTTTATATATATATTTTTTAATGATCCTAGCCTAAGCAACATAGTCCTAATTAGAGGTGTATAATAATATTAGCAACCGGTATTGTATTATAAATGAAAGCGTGTTACATTTATTATTTACCTTCATTATTTTTCTTTTGCAATCACAACAAACACAAAGATTTTTAAATTAAATTATTTTTAACTTTTTAGTTCTTTTTATATTAACAAGTAAAAAAAGCTTGTTTTTAAAAAAAAAATATTTTATTTTATTTTTAACTCTTTAGTATTTTTGAATGACATGTTATACACATCCTCATACCATTCAGCCATCGGCACGTGCTCACCTTGGTATTGGGTCATCCATCTAATCCATTTAATCAAAGACAGAATCCACATTCATAACAAACGGAACGAACGAACGAACGAACTTATTTTCCCGAGTTCCTATGGCCATCTTCCAGCTCCATCATCAGATCAGCTCCATGTCATAATAATTTGGCATTGTCATCCGATTTACACATACATGCAAAAATTCAGCTCAATCCGTCAACAGGAAGGGGGTCAAATTTCAATTACTAAATTTGACCCAAACAAATTTGTTACAGGGCAAGCTAAATAAAAGCTTGTAATAAAAACTTGTGACAAGGTAAATAACAAGATAATAAAACCTTGTAAAAAGCTTGTAATAAAAGATGAATATTGTTTAGTTCCTTCGATAAAATTGAAAGTTCTACTAAATTATTCAGCACTTTTTGTTCCCAGCTGTACCTAAATTTTTTGTAACTCATATGAGCAAACATCTCTTAACACGACCATAAAATAAGTCTGCAGAAGGTAAGCTTCAAACATACGCTATACATATACATTAGACGACCTCCTTGGTCGAGTGGTTTGTACACCGGTTTTCATGGTGTCGCCATCTCTAAGGTCCCAGGTGCGAACCTCGGTCGGGTCAATTTAGAAATTATTGTTTTTCTAAATTGTCTCGGGTCTGGGTGTTTTCTATGTATAATAATTATGTATATAAGTATTTTAAGTATCCGTTGTCTAGTAACCATTTTAACGAGTTTCATAACGAAGCTTCTCTTTGGCTAGATAATTGGTGTGAGTGTAGGAAAGTTTATTTATTTATTTATTTTTATTTATACGCGCTCGAGCATCGCACACAGACAACCTCTCACGGACACGGCATCTCGCCACATCATCATCACCATCAGCTCATTTTTATGTCCCCACTGCTGGGCACGACTGCACGAGCCTACCCTATGAATGGATAGGGAGAACGGGCCATAAACCACTACGCGCGCGGCCTCGTGGTACAGTCAACAGCAAAGGTAACTGATGATTGGTCAAGTTACAAAATATGAAATCAGTATGAAAATCAAAACTTTTAATACGCATACCGAAAAACCTTCGAGTGTCTACTAGTACCTGCAGACTTTGACTGTAGTTATATAGAAAATACCGACTTACACTATCGAAACTTAATTTTGAAATCTAGTAAACATCATCTACTGTAAGGGAGAAAAGAGCTGGACACTTGCTGAGTTTCTTGCCGGTTCTTCTCAGTACAAGATCTCCCGCCCATAGTAGATAGACTTACGAACCGATGGCATAATGACGTTCAACTGAATAAATGGCTTTGAATTTTTAATTTTTAATTTTTGAATTTTACTTTTGCTGTTGACTGTACTATTGACAACCTAAGTTTTCGACAACGGACTATCGACAACCTAAGTAGTCGACAACGGAGCGAGCCCAGTGGTGGCGAGCCAGTAGGTGGTTGTTAACGACTGCTAATGTAGCCGGGACCAACAGCTTTACGATCCGATGACCGGTTTTGCGAAAGTTACCTTCCTAGCAGAACTTTTTTCTGCATTCTCCTTATTTTGTGACACGACTGTCCAACTACCTACTCAACACAATACATTGTTCACGGAAAGACCCTTGTGCTAAAGTGGTCTCTCAAACCTAATTAGTACTACTACTTCAGAGTTCATTTTAAGTTAGCTTTCTTGTTGGCGAAGTAATTATGACATCTGTTTTTATTTCAGAACCACCGCCCCTCATTCTAAAAGTTATAATAGTCAATCAAGTTGCGAGCAGCGAAGAAGTCTCATAGTTAAATAGACTCATCTAGATTATGTAGATATACAAGAATATTTTGTCCGCCTGACTAGCTATTACCGTCTTATCTAAATATGTCGCCATAACATCAATGTTTGCAGCATTGCAACTTTTGTAGCATTTGTTGTGAATGAGGATTCCGGGTGAAGTGCGCTTCCACCATTGAAATTAAGGCATTACGCATATCTGTAAAATATATTTAGAAAAAAATTTTTTTTTTTTGCTTTAGTAGTTTTTTTTGTTGATTTTATTTTATTTTCATTTTTCATATGGTTTTATTTGATTTTATTTTAATTTGATTTTATTTTGATTTGTCTTATTTTATTTTAATTTGATTTGTCTTATTTTATTTTAATTTGATTTGTATTTATTTTATTTTGATTTTATTTTTGATTATGATTTATTTTTTGTTTTTGTTTAGAAAATTTTGAAAATGATGTTATTTTATTTTATATTATTTTATGTTTGTCTTGATTTTATTTCATTATTATTGAATTTATTTGATGTTGATATATTATAATAATCTTACTAACTTAGTTTAAGAAACATTGTTACTAACACTCTATGGACCATGTGTCTGAAATAAATTGTTTATTATTATTATTATTTAGTAGGTAACTATTTTGTTGGCCGCACCATAAACGCGTCGCCGAATTCAGAGTAAAAACTTGCAACAGTATAATAGGGGTTCCAAAATTTCCAAATATCTTTGTTTTGTGTTTTTTTAAACTATGGGTCTCACAAATATACAAAACAATAAACTTCAAATAGTTATTCCGTGTTTTGTCTCTTTTACTTTAACCGCCTTACAAATAAACAAAGAATAAGGTCCGAATAGTTATTCCGTGTTTTGTTCCTGTCATGTAAACATCATTACAAATTAGAGTAAAAGAGACAAAACACGTAATAACCATTCGGACCTTATTCTTTGTTTATTTGTAAGGGGGTAGGTAATTATTTGAAATACGTTTAAGTACATGACAGGATCCAAATACGGAATAACTATTCGGAGCTTATTCACTGTTTATTTGTAAGGCACTATAAGTGTTAGTCGATCATTGCCGTCGTCGTCAAGGCTATCACTTGTCGATCATAGCCGACTGTAGTGGTCAAAAGGTAAACCTTTTACGATTTAAAAATCGTAAGTAATCATGTGATTAGCCTATACTGTAATTGGGACTGCTGGGCAAAGGTTATTCTGTGAAATCAACTCATCGCTACAATTGATGGGTATTAGTTTAATCACCACGCTTGCCTAATGCGGGTTGGTGATCTGAGTACCTAGTGTGAGTTTTGTTTACTATCCGTATTCATTCGATTCATCATCATCTCAGCCAAAAGACGTCTACTGCTGGACAAAGGCCTCCCCCAATGATATGAGGGGTATTTGCCGTAATCGCCACGCTTGGCAGGCGGGTTGGCGATCGCAGTAGGTTGAGTTACCTCAGAGAGATGCTGCTGCCCATCCTCTGGCTTGGTCCCTTAGTCGGCTTTTACGACACCCACGGGAAGAGATGGAGTGGTGCAATTCTTTATCCCCGGCACCACACGGGGGATTCATTCGATTACGGTTACGAAAACGAAAATTAGTAGGTATGGCATTTAAGCAGCGCCTCCTGGCAACATTCGAGAAGAGTTAAAATTTTGCCATACCAATTCTCGTTTTCGTTAACGTGATCTAATGGCGAATGAAACTCACTCTAGGCCCTCAGGATCACAGACCCGGACTTTACATCGAAAAATACGAATTACGATTGGCCCTACCTGGGAATTGAACCCGGGAACTCTGTATATCAGACCGAGCGTATTGCCACTCGGCCACCGAAGCGTTTAGGCGTTTTGGTAAGTCACAGCAAATCAGTGTCTCCCGATCAACGGATCGCCTAACCCCTCGGAGAATCTCGTAAGGCACGGGGACACGCACTAATGCGTGATGCCGTTCCCTCTGGAAAACCTCCGAGGGTGCTTCGTTTCACACGGCTTGAGGGACGTGCTTTAAGTTTCTCGCCACCCCCAAAAAAGCCTGGTGAAGCTGAAAATGCCGTCTGAAGCAATCAGCAAAAACTCTCAAAAAAAAAAAGATAAGTACGTGTTATTGCATCAAAACTTTTTACTATACTGCACGGGTTAGCTCAAGGCCTTCATATCACCCGATGTTGAGTGATGATAAGGCCAAAGGACCAGTGTGTTGCCAGTGATGACATACGGGTCTGAGACGTGGTCGCTCACTTTGGGCCTCAAGGCTCAAGGTCACTGAAAGAGCAATGGCGAGGGCTAAGTAGGTATGCTCGGAGTTTCTCTGCGTGATAGAATCAGAAATGAGGAGATCCGCAGAAGAAAAAAGGTTACCGCAAAGGTTACCGAAATAGCCCGAAGAGTTGCTAAGCTCAAGTGGCAGTGGGCAGGGCATATTCCAATATTTTTGACGCTGTAAGGGAGAAAAGAGCTGGACTCTTGCTGAGTTTCTTGCCGGTTCTTCTCAGTGTACTGATTTCCCGCCCAGAGTAGACTTACGAACCAATGGCATAGTGACATTCACAAGAGCTAAATACTTGTAGCCTAAACTGAATAAATGATTTTGAATTTGAAACATCGCTCTCAGAACTGATGAACGCTTTGGCGGAACAGTCCTCGAGTGGCGACCGCGTACCGGAAAGCGTAGTGTGGGCAAGCCTCCAACAAGGTGAACCAACGATCTGGTAAAGGTCGCGGCGGGGCTGCACAAAACCGATCGTTGTGGAGATCCTTGGGGGGAGGCCTTTGTCCAGCAGTGAACGTCTTTTGGCTGAGATAACAATGATGATGATGAAGGCCGAAGGTAGAACGCTCAATGTACCCGGAATCCTAATTTACTGAGGAACTGGCTGTCTTATCTGTTCTTGTAGGATCACAATAATGCCACTAACATTGATGTTGTTGATAAGGGACTAAATTAAGGCTGCAATGATTACTAAAACGTATAGGATGGATACACAATACACAGAACAGTTGAATGATGGATAGATGGATAGTTGCATATCGCCTAGTGCATGTTTTATTTGCCATTCGTTCATGTCAACGAAAACTAGTTGTATGGCCTTGTACTATTATGTATTCTGTGGTATGGGATTGAATAAAATATACTTAAATAAAAATTATAAGCAGCGCCTTCCTGGTTTTTTTTTTTTTTTTTTTTTTTATCTATTTGCAATCAGCCCTGGAGCCATAATCAGGTTGGTTGTTCACTTCGATATCAGTTCGAGCTTATCCACATCCAGTGATGTGTCATCCCATGCGTTAATTAATTGAATCATAGATCAAATTGAGGCTATTCGTTTTCTTTTTAGCCGGGTTGTAGACATTCTACTGTCTAATAGTGTCAGAGTCCCGTAAAAGTGCAAAAGATGATGTATGAAAGTGTGGTATGAGGAATGAAAGTACGAGAGGTATACAAGCGAGAACTGGTATGAAAGAGAAATAAGTAAAAAATAGGCTCCGATTCTGTTGGAGGTGCTAGTATATAAGAAAAAAAAAAAAAAAAAAAAAAAAATAGTGTCAGAGCGAGTTGGTTTTTGTGTCGCTGTAGTCGCTGTTTGTAGGCCGTATAAAACCTTTCTACATCCTCCATAATTGTTGGGATTTGTAAGTACTCGTGTACTTCAGTGTTCCTTGTGAACCATGTTGCACTGCTTATCGTCTTTAAAGCTTTATTTTAAAATCGTTGTAGTATTTCTATATTTGAGTGGCTCGCTGACCCCCAGAGCTCTATACCATATGTCCATATCGGTTTAAGTATGCATTTGTATATTATAAGTTTATTCTCCAAACTCAGCGAAGACTGCCTGCCCATCAGCCAGTACATGTCTTTGAATTTTCTATTTGCTTGCTCTCTTTTATTTTTTATATGTTCGCGCCAGGTAAGCCTTCGATCTAGATGCATACCCAGGTATTTGACTACAGTGTGCTGTGGCAAGGTACTTCCATCCGGTGGACAGTTACCTCTTCGAAGGGTGAAGGTAATGTGGACTGATTTTGTAGCACTTGCCCTGATTCTCCACTTTTTTAGCCATAGCTCTATCTCGGTAAGTTGTTTTTGGAGTTTCAGGGATGCGGTGATATGGCATTTATTGCATGATAGGACTGCGGTATCGTCTGCGTAAGTAGCAGTGGTAACTTGGTCAGAAGTGGGTAGGTCAGCAGTATATATCGTATACAGAACGGGTCCAAGGACAGAGCCCTGAGGTACTCCAGCCTCTATTTGGTGCAAGGAAGAGAAGCAATCTCAGTACCTAACCCGGAATAACCGGTGTTGTAGATAAGACCTGAGGAGCATGTATGCAGTATGTGGTAAGCAAATTTTCAGTTTACATAATAGGCCCTTGTGCCACACTCGGTCGAATGCCTGCTGCACATCAAGGAAGACAGCTGAACAGTATTCTTTTTTTTCCAAGGATTGTCGGATTGTGTGGGCTACTCTGTGTATTTGTTCCGTCGTTCCATGATGAGCCCGGAATCCAAACTGGTGATCCGGTATCGTGTTTTGTTCTTCAAGGATAGGCAGCAACCGCTTTAGCAACAGCTTCTCAAGCAATTTGGATAACAGAGGCAGAAGGCTTATGGGTCTATAAGAAGTAACTTCTACAGAAGGCTTTCCCGGCTTGGTGATCATATTTATGACTGAAGTTTTCCATATAAGCGGGAAATAGTGCAGTCTAAGTATAGCATTGAAAACAACAGTTATCAAGACGATTCCTTTTTTTGGCAGATGGTTCAAGACCTCAGATGTGATTAGGTCGAATCCTGGCGCTTTTTTCTTCTTTAGATTTTTAATATTTCTTCTTACTTCTGAAGGAGTACACAGTCGTAAGGGTAAGGACATCTGCTGGTCACTATTGAGAATATCGTCGAATTCCTTCTCTGGGAACATGACATCAGGCTCATTTGGTTTGAAGACTTCTTTTAAGTATTGAGCAAACAGCTCGACTTTTTCAGTAGGTTTTCTTGCCCAGTTACCATCTGGTTGTTTTAATGGAGGCATGTGTTCTTTTGGCCTTTTAAGTGTTTTGGAGTGTGTAATCCTCTGCTTTATAGAGTGATAAAGTCTTTAACTTATCTTGAAGTGTAGCATTTTCGTTTTCTTTAATTATTTCTTTCAATTTCTTTTGTGCTTTATTTAGTGCTCTTTTATCATGAGCATTTCTGCTCGTTTGCCATTTTCGTCTCAGCCTTCGTTTTGTAGCTATCATACCTCGTATTTCTAGTGTGTAGTCGTACTTTTGTGGAATATTTTCGAAGTAAGGAGTGGATATCCAAGCAGCTGTTTGAACAAGGTTAGTAGTATACCAAGCCGCATTTTCTATGTCTTCCTCTGTTTTTAGAGGTATATGTAAGTCACCTTTTTCCTGTATGTAATCCTGGAAGGCCATCCAGTCAGTTTTGCTGTTGTACAGTTTTTCACTAGGCTCTTTCCAGATTATCATTGTGCTAAGAGTGCATATCACCGGTGAATGGTCAGAACATCCATCCAGACATGAATCTACTTTAGTGTAGAGACCTGACATTCCGTTTGTGATAAAGAAGTCGATAAGATCTGGTGTTTTGTTAGGGTCCGATGGCCAGTGTGTTGGCTCACCTGTTGTCAGTACATTAAGTGATTTTGTGTCTACAGCTTTTTTCAACTCTCTACCTCTGGTTGAAGTCAGCCTAGAACCCCAGAAAGTATGTTTGGAGTTCCAATCCCCACCAGCGATAAATCTGCTACCAAGCGTTTGGAAGAAATTATTAAACATCTGCTCGTCAATACGATGTCGGGGTGGACAATACACGGCAGCTACTTCAAGTGGGCCCTGCCAGTCGTCCACCGATACTATAGTGGCCTGGAGAAATGATTGTTTAAAGTTTGGAAGAACATGATGTTTGATGTTTTCCTTTATTATAATTGCGGTTCCGGCATGTGATGTCCTATCCGGATGATTGGTGTAGTATACATCACAACCTTTAATTTTGATAACTTTTTCATCAGTCATGTGTGATTCTGAGATAAGTAGGATGTCTATGTTATTGTGATGGATGAATACTTCTACTTCTTGCTTGTTTGGAGACAAGCCATTAATGTTCCACGCAGCAATACGAAGGAATTTTATTTTTTTGTATATTGTGCTATTAGTGTCGTTAGGAGTCCCAGTACAGTACCTAATTGTTGTATGAGAGTATCTATTTTCTCTGACTGGTTTATGATGATTTGTTCCAATGAAATTGAAAGTGTTGGCTGAGATTGTATATTCTCTGTTTTTTTGTCCCAAGAGCTCTTGGGATCTGGGGTTGGAGGGTCTCTTGTATGTGGTCTAGCAATGTTGCTTGGCTTTAAAGGTGGAAAATCATCTATTTGGAAGGGGGTCACATTATTTTTAGCATGTTTAGTATGTGTTGTTGTTACTTTTTTGTGAGATGACTGTACCATTTTCCTTGCTCGAATCTCTTTATATACTTGACAACCCTTGTAGTTGGCAGGGTGGTTACCAAGGCATAAGGTGCAAGTAGCAGGTGTGTTTCGATCTTTTTTTGGGCAATCAATGGTTCTGTGCCCTTGTGCGCATTTAACACATCGAAAAGGACGCATACAATTGTTTTTCGTGTGCCCGTATTGTTGGCATCTTGTACACTGGGGTATATCGTTTGGTTTTCGTGGGTCCTCTATTTTTACTTTCGTGTTATAAATATATTCTATGCGCTTTACTTCTGGGTTGTTTGGACCAGGTTCTACATTCACAAAGAACATATTCAGTGGTTTTTTATTTCTTCTAGAGAGTGCACATACAATTTCACCTCTTACTTTATTTCCTGTTTTCTCTATTTCTTCAATGATAGCTGCTTTTGGTGTTGTATAGTGTAGATTTTTAATAACCAGCCTACAGCACCTTTTTTCTTTCTGAGTGAAGGTGTGCCCAATGAGTCCATTCTTTCGGATGAGGTCGACCATATCTTTGTAAACTTCAGTTGTTTGGGTCATTATTCTCAGTTGATTCCTGTTCATTATTTTGTAGGAATAACTGCCACTTGGTGCAGACATATTAAGAAGTTCTGACAGTTTTGATAAGTCTTCTATACCATACAAAATAATTGGTGGGGGTTTGCTAACTTTCTTTAGAGCTGTTTGACTTTCTACTGGTTCATCAGTTAGGTCTATAGGTAATCCACTGTATCTGTTAGAAGTATTGATAAGACTTTGCACTGGTTCATCTAATCTTTCCATGTGGGGTGGGCTATTGGTTAGCTTTCTGCGTTTCGGGTAACGTTGGTTGGGTATTCTTTGCCATGGGGGAGGGCAGTTGTTATCATCACTTGTGATAGCGATTGCTTGCAATGTACTAGGTAAATCTTCACCTTTTGGATTGCCATGAGATCCTAGGGTGCTCCCTACTGAGGAAGACCTAGGTCTAGTAATGAATAGGCTTGGATGGAACGCCTGCTGGATTAGTTTTTTGTTGGTGCTAGTGCTGCCAGTAGCATTTACCGTCGCAGGAGCCTGGTCGCCTACTCCTGCGGGGTCTTCGGTAGCTAATTTCACACTCGCAGGCCCGGGTACCCGCGAGCGCTGGGGGTTAGCCAGATCGCATGACAAATCATATTCGTTATCGCTCATATTTCCATAAAAAGAAGTTGGGACATACTCACAGCACTTTCCCAAGGTGCTATGGTCGCTCTTTTAGAAGGGATTTAATACTTCAAGGCTTGCGCACGCCTGGGGACAGGTTAATCAACCGCCGCCTGTTGCTCGGCGTTGTTGCTCATTTAGCACCACCCAGGGGGCACGTGTAGGGTGAGTCTAGGAAAAGATGGTAAATCCTACGGACGCGAGCAACCATACCCCCCACCTACCGCATATCGGATGCTAGCTAGACGATAATCCAAAACGAGTGTACACAGCATGAAATTTTGAATATACACTCAGCGGCACATCTAACCGCCCACCCTACATGCTCACTTTGCGACTCTATACATAAAAATGTAAATACATTTCTGAAAAGATCTGTATGCTAATGTTTAGGTTAAGCGTTCGACTGTCCAATTAGCACTTTAAACAGTTTTAAAAATTTCTTCCCGTTTCCAAACTTTCGTTTATGCAAAGCATTAATTTATTGCCATATGCCTCTATGGACAAATGCAATGGTTTCGGTACTCTTTCAAAATGCTAATTGGACAGTCGAACGCTTAACCTAAACATTAACATACAGATCTTTGCAGAAATGTATTTACATTTTTATCTATAGAGTCGCAAAGTGACCATGTTTGCCTTTCTGGTGACAAACAAGGTAAAGCTGCTTCTTAATATACAAATTCTTGTTTCCGTTATCAAGTTTAAGGGATAAATAAAACTTGCACTGCACTAGGCCATCTGGAGGTGCCGCTTCAATCCCTTAAATACATAAAGTTCTACTTGTGACCAATTCTTTGGTCAATAATAGTACTAGATTCTCGTTTTGGTTAAAGTGATCGAATGAAATCAAATAATATATACCTAAATCTCGCACTAAATAACTTGTAGGCACTGATTCAGTGCCATAAGAATCCGGAACAAAAATGCACCAAAAAATTGCTGCGTTTGCTCACTTAAACATCTAAATATCTTATTACATATTGTAAAAAAGTTTATATAGCATCAACAGCTTATTATAAACCTTATAAACTTTGAAACACGGCCAAAAAGGTCAATTAAGTTTGTCAAATAATTGTACTTACTACTTCAACAATCCTAACTTGAAATAAACCACAAAAGAGTATTTGTAGTTTAATTTCTCAGACTGTGACCCAATAAGCGCATCAAAACAGTCTACCAGTCAAAGTCAGTCTGAGTCTGTACTGTTATTAATTAATGAAATGATAAATTAAAGCTCTTATAACAGTAGTCAGGTGTTTTCTTTCAACACAACCATGCCTACATTTTTTTAAACCAAAACAAAAAAACAAAATTAAGAACTAAAAATTTATTAATGCTACATCAAAGTGTCTTCTGATCTAATGTACTCTCCGATGTCAGCTTGGTGGAACGCAATGGTGGCTAGAGGATCAGCATTCCTGCACTCCGTGGTGGTACGAGCGGCCACACCGAAGCCGATGGGGACATCTGACATCGTATATATGACTACTCCTTGATGTTTCGGAGTATTTTCTGTTATTCGGCCAAGACCTGGAATGGAAAAATTTTGTTTTTACTAAAAGAAATTTTAAACCAAAAAAAATAAGGAAATTAACAAAACATTTACTAATATTTATTATGTTAGGGCTACAGACTTATATTATGGTGGTATATATTTAGGCAGACAATGACAAGTTCTACAAGACAAGTACTAAATATGAGTACAAATCTACTGACAGTAATTGTGCGTACCAACTTAACAGACGTTTTAAAATATCCGAACGAACAAAGACTGTGTCTGTTGCATGTTAAAATTGTGTAAAAACAGATATTCGAAGAAATTATATTATTTATACAATCTCGCATGTTTATTTTAAACTTTTGCAACAAAATGCAACAGGGGGGGACTTAAAAATGGCCTTTCGAGCAATCAGATATAAAGACCTTGTATCTATTGTCTTGATCTAACAACTAGAGACACCACAGAGGCAGCACCAGAAGAAAATGACCAGAACTGCAATCAACAACCTATTACCGAATAAAAGGCCCTCTTACCACTTTTATTAACATGATGGCCATACAGAAACTGTTGTTCAGAAGATGACTTGAGCCATATCTTGAAAGGGGCATAAGGAGCGATGTAAGTCAACGCAGTTATTTGCAATCTGAATTTGTTCGTTTTTGTGAACTTCCCGAAGCAGGTACCGGCCGATATGAGGTGATCAGGCTTTACTGTTTGGGCCAACTGGAGTAAGCGCTCCGATATGTAATATACTCTGTTTTTCTTCTCTCTGAAGCAGTATGTGCCGTCAGGTCGGTCTATCAGCAGCTTCACATTCACCCCGATACTGAAAAAACGAATAAAATTGTGTTGTAACAGAAAACTCTTGAAGTAAATACCCACTCAAAATACACAACAATAAAAGTCACAGAACATTCAGAAATTGAATGAAAACTATGTAAGATACTAACTATTTTGTCAATTTTTCGAATAGAATTTTTGTTCTGTCTTCTGATAGGACTTTCATTTTGTTATTTTATTTCTATTTTAAAAATACAACACGTGCATTTATTTACACAAGCATGGAAGTGACATGACAGTGACGTTTTATGTATGATTATGAAATGAACCTTTTATTTGACAGTTAAGGCAAGAGTGGTGTGAAAGGAGGCATCATGTGATACTAGTATTTGTGCAATATCAAAAAGGAGCAGTCCTAATCCTAATGGGGTTGGCAATTGTCAAATTGTCGCTAGTATAACTAGTACCCAAAACAAAGTAGGATTTGTATGAACTTTATCATTGATTTAGGTTTTCTCAAAAATGACTCGCTGTTGTGTGCCAAAGTGCTCCGAAATAGGAATCCACCATTTTCCAAAAGATAATAAAACTTGAAGACTTTGGATAAAAGCTTTACGTCGTATAGATTTCATACCTACGACGAGTTCAAGGTTATGTCGAAAACATTTTGTGGAAAGCGACTATAAAAAAGTCAGCAAATACACAGGTAAACCACTCCTACATTATTAAAACATCAAAGCACAAACACATTCTGTCATCATTATTATTTCTAACTATAAAATTTTATATTCAAGTTAACAAATTACATTAGGTACTACAAATTACGGAATTTTCAAACTGATATTGACACTATTGATAGACATTGACAAGGGACCGAGCTATGATAGCGCCATCTGCTTTAACTAAAGATAACTACAATATTATGAAAATTATTCTAGTAATAAAAAGAAAGAACAAAACTATTATGAGATTGCTAGTCGCTATCATGGGTCAGGAGCATGTCGTTCAGAATATTATTTTGGCATTAGTTCAGCAGAATTGCGTCTAAAACTAATATGGTGATGATAATAGAAAGAAAGAATCGTTATTTGAACATTTCACATAGGCTAAAAATAAACAAAAATGAAACACAGTAGTAAAATCGAAAACAAATCAAATCTCATGCAAATAGTTGGAGTTACATAGCTTGACCATGAAAATATGTCAACACAGCTAGGTACATTTCGTTTTTTTTTTCAATTTATAATATTGCAACAGATTCAGAATCTGAATTTGCGTTAGGTGAGTGAGAATTTTATTGAAAATAAATATAATTGAAAAGGTAATAATGTAATGATTGTCAACCTAAAATTTAATTAAATGTAAGTAATATAAACCAAAGTATCAAATTGCAATAGTAATAATACAAAAAAATAATAAAGAATAATATGAAAATCGAAGCAAAACAATTTGTTGTAAGTAATAATAAAACATATTAAAACAATGTTAAATAATATCAGATTTTATCATAAGTTATCATATCATTAAAGAAATCCTGTGTGGAGTAATAACATTAATTTATAAAATTTTTACTTTTTATTTTCAAGTACTAATTGCTGCACTGAAGCTTAATTGATTAGTAATTCGGTGACTTCTTTCTTGAAATGCAGTTTGTTGTTAATTTGTTGATACTGTCTGACATATAATTATAAACAAGAGGCTCTAAATACTGTGCTCTGAATGCAGTATGCTTTTCTGAAAGAGAGCTGTTTTGCCTGAAGGTATAATTAAATTGTTCTCATATTGAGCTCGTGTGACAAATTGAAGTGTGTCACTGCTCTGATTATTATAAAATAGCGAAAAGTTTTACTATATTTTTTTAATGACGCATGGTATGGTATATGTAGAAAGCCGATGGTAGGTATCACGTCGGGGTCACCACTGTAGGAAGCCGATGGTAGGTCTGTATCACGTCGCGTCGGGGTCACCGCTATTGGAAAGCCGATGGTAGGTAGAATGTCACATTGAGGAAGGCCAAAGGGAAGATCTTCCTCCGAGCTGGGTGGTATAGCTCGGGGACCGAGGTCCAACGGATGTAGTTGGAGGTGCTATATAGAGCGAAGGAGATAGTGAAACTTCGCTACCGCGATGCAGAATTCCCGTACTATTTTACGTCGTAGTATGACAACGTCGTTGGTATGCGTTTGTGGCGCCATTTATAGACACGGTTGAGAAGGTGTTTACTTCGTGTCAAATAATGTGCGGCGTATGCGGTAGGTGGAGCCGCCACAGTATATAAACTAAATATTAACTTTTATGAATAATTCCGTTATTTAAAATAAAATATCGTATAATGAGCACGTGATATTTTTTGCACATCTCTAACTGATATGACAGGTTTCGTTCAGTAATGATTGAATAGAAATAATTTAAAATTGTTTGATATTTTATTGAACAACTAAAGATGCAAGTATAAATAAAGGATTTAAAAAATCAAGATATTGTTCAGTTTCAAATAGTTTTAAAATATTGTAAAAATATTATTTTTTCTTACTGTCTGAGTTTTAGATACTTCACTCGAGAAGAGTGAATGAAAAATCTGCAAACTGCATTCGTTCATCACAATCCCCGAGAGTGAGATAGTGGTAAGTTTAGCTTTCCTCGCTTCGCAAAATACTATGATTACGATTAATGCTATTTCCTTTGTTTAATTAATGAAAGTTCAACGATATCCTGTATATTTTCGTCAATTAATAATGTCCACTCGTTGCGTTACCCATAAAAATATCACCTTTTCTCAAGTTTCATAAGTTTACTTCGTGAGATACGGACTGATAAAATAAAAACATCTGGTTTTTGTTTACGACCTTGAAACCAAGTGCCAGTTAAATTGCCACTGCATCTGCACATTATACAGCGTGACTTAATTACCATGTAAAATACCTATCTATCAACACAACGCTAACATAAATAATTTGTGATTGATGAAATCAACTACTGTACTACACGTCATTTTATACGGGCTTTGTTTACCTATCCTTAACATTTTTATAGTTGCGGTATTATTTAGAAAGTAGTGAAACGTTAACGACCTATTCGCTCAGGTTGGTACCTACCTATACCTACATTATAGTGACAAAGTTCAAAAAAATATTATAGTTGATAGTATTTAGGTAATTTTTTGAGAAAGAATGCAGTTGCCATAATATACCACAGAATACTGCAATTTTGACTTTATATTATAGTAGGAACCTATACCTACGTGCGAAAATACGGCAATAAAAAATAACTCCGACTCGTTTTTAAAGTTAAATGCGACCACAGGGTGCCTAGTGTGAAACTTGTACTATTATTTATTCTGTGGTGTGAGTCTGTCTGAGTTTGTCAAATGTTAAAATGTTTGTTCTTTGTCAAAATGTTAAGTCTTCTTGTATGTCGCCGAGACGCAGCTTCAATGCCATAGGTACTAATCACAAAGTACTTTTTTATATACGGACTAATTTTCGTTTTCGTAAACGTAATCGAATTAATTCGGATAGTAATCAAAACTCACACTAGGCTAGGCAGTTTAGTTTTGAAGCCCAAAATAAGAGCTGTTTAATAGTGTTGCGTAACTTTCCCTGTAAAAGGTTCAAAACGTCAGGTTAAAATAATATTTATTCAACTATAGGGTGTATCGTTCAACATAACTTTAAACTTCAGAGCACAATAATTTTAAAAGAAATAACTACATATTTTACTCAGTTACCCGGTACCTAACAGTTCATCACCATCAGCAGCTCATTTTATGTACCCACTGTTGGGGTTAACCACTGTTCTATTTATTTAATTTAATTGAACTAATGACACTGTCTTTACACAACCTGTAAATGCTTGACCGCTAATTAAAAAGTCGCCTGTGTGGAGGTCATACTATGACGTCATAGTAAAGGTGTGCTCAGGGAGTGCCCTAGGAGTAGGCTCGTCCGGCTCGTCGTATAATTAGGTCAGATAATTTGTAACGACAAACAATGGGTATTACTCAAAGTATATTTTATTTAAATTACAATGTTTTATTAAGCCAGGGTTGTCTATTATTAATACGTGAAGCGAGATTTTCGTGGCCCTTTATAAGCACATCGCGCGCGCGGAGGCATAGCAACACGGGCCTCCGCCCGCCGCCCGGTCCGCCGGAGGCCCGTGTTGCTCTATGATCCACGAAGGTTTGAGATTTAATATAGTTACGAAAACAAACTTCAGCTTTATTATATTATATCAATATAAAATATAATAATTATAGATTCATCTCATCTCAGCCAAAAGACGTCCACTGCTGGACAAAGGCCTCCCCCAAGATGGGGGGTATTTGCCATAATCGCCACGCTTGGCAGGCGGGTTGGCGATCGCAGTAGGTTGAAAGTAACCTCAGAGAGATGCTGCTGCCCATCCTCTGGAATGGTAGATTAAAATACCTTATGTCCTAATTTATGTATGATATTAATATGAAATATGATAATATGAATTATGTCCGAATTTTAGACCAATAGGTGACCTGTAATTTGGCAAAACTTACGTGTCCAAGTCTAGATATATTTTTTAAGGTTCCTTTCAGGCAGATAGACTTCGAAGAGTTATTTATTTGATCAAATGGAAGAGCCTCATAACGTCATAGCGGTCAGTGCAGCCGCCCGGATTGCGGAAGACCCAGGTTCGATTCCTGGCTGGGTCGGGTAGGCGTTTAATTTTTTCACTGTATTTTATAAGTAATTAATTCAGCTTCAGTGCAGCAATTAGCACTTAAAATAAAAAAGTAAAAGCCTCAGAACAATAACTAAAGCAGAGCCCATAAAAAGTTATAATGTGTAGGTATTGTATTTAAGTAACTTTCGCAATGCCGTGTGATGGATGGGTGACCAAATTTGACCAAAGAGTCTGTTTGCTGCTGGCCAATTAAGGCATAGCGTGACCGGATTTAAAAAAGATCTAACGTGCCTTTAAGGGCCTTACACAAAACGTGATAATAGAATAGAATACAATAAAATACACAGACATGTTAAACAAAGAAAACAAAAGTAATAGGAGTCGTGAGTGCTGATGGCAAATTTTTAGCTTTAATGATAATGTTTTAAATCCATAGATAAAAGAAGTGTTGGATGTAAGGTTGCCAGATGTCCGGGATTTCCGGGATTGTCCCGGAATTTTACGTATTGTCCCGTGTCCAGTAATTCGATCTATTTTCCCGGATTCAGAAAAAATTAAATAATTAAAAAAAATAACAAAATATGACACTGCAGACGGTCATAATAATAATAAAAGTAGGTACCTAGTATACATTTGAAAAATAAAATGTATTTTCCTAATAAATACAAATATAAAATGAAATATTCCGTAAGTAAATTTATATTTATATTTTTTTTTACATATTCATAGCCACGGCCCGACATGGAATTGTCCCGGACTCGGTAAATTCCGATCTGGCAACCTTAGTTGGATGCAATCATGTTTGACTTTCGTACAAACGGGCATACGACTTATTGTATTTAGGGGTATCAGTAAATCAATATTATTATATCGATATCAATATGTACCTATAGTATCAATTTTTATACTCAATGTAACTAATAACATATAAAACCATATTAATATCACATAAAGGTACAACATGCTTATCGGTATCCGCGATTATTGAATTAATGATTGAATAAACATAATAATATATAACTAATAATAATATGTAGTAAAAACTGCATTGCAGTCAGTGCCTAGATAAAACATCACTCTAATATGATAGCGTCTATCAAAAATACCCAAACGCAGTGCGAAATACTGGTAACTCCTATTTCCTAGTAAACAAAGTTCATTTTCGAATAGCACACACAAATAACCTTTAGAGAGGCTAACGTTTGATGATAAAACTGCAAGGTCGTTGATCAAACGTGTTCCGTTCTATGTCTATTGAACGAATGACTCACAGGCTCACTCGGTTAATACTCATGTGGTTAAATGTACGATAATAACATGAAGCTGCTGCTGTAGCTGATATCTAAACAGCTTCATGGTCCTACCTACTGAAGTGCCCTCAGAATAATAACTAAAGCTATGTTATTGTTCTGAGGAAGTGCCGACAATAGCCATGTTAGTTTTGTCATTTAACAAAAAAATTATCGGGGTAAATTTTATTTACTTATTATTATTTTAAAATAATTTTGTAAATACATGAATCTCGATACCTAATAATAACACCTTTACGGATCGGACAGGATTTTTTTACTTTGTAGAGGCCTCTCCAGGCCTCTCCAATTATATCTACAGCTATGTAGATATAATTGGAGAGGTTTTTTTGAGAGATTTCCAATTATATCTACATTTGGCGAAAAGTTGTTTTCCAACAGGGATCCAATTTTTTAATCGGAACCAAAGAGTAGAGTTATCAGAACTCCTTTGTACCGGTGTGTGATGGGTGTGTGTCAATATTTTTTCCACTGTGTTCCATATTTATTTACGAATGCCCTATCTATTAGAGTTCGAAGTCCCCATAATGACATGGACAATACATACCGGTGACTATTTTGACACTGATCTATGTTTCTAAATAAACAAATACTTAACAATTTCGTTACATAGCGTATTCTTTGTCATATATAATGTGCCTATCACCGACTGGTCGAAAGAATCGCAACCCTACATGTACTAACAGGAAAGTGAATCAACATTCAACATTTCACTATAGAAAACCAAATCTTTGTTACAGATAAACAAACACACGTTTCCCGCGCGCCGTGTAGTGCGCACGTCTATTTCGGGTGTCTGTGGTTAGTGAGAAACAAGTGCATAAAATGTCTCTGATTACGTACTATCCGAAGAATTTTCGCGCCAACGGATGGGGCTGGCATAGAGGCGCAAGCGCGGCAACTGCCGTTCGCGGCTTTTTGAAACACGAGCAAGGCAAAGGGAGCACTGACGAGGAGCCTTTGGTAGGCAACGGAAGCCTGTATCCCAAACTGCCTACCGAAGATGATACCCTGTTCAGCACTGGAGGAAGGCTGTACCCGGCTTTGCCAGCTGATGAGTACGAGACTGGTGCAGTGGAAGAGGTGGTGGAGGAAGCGTGCGCTTCGGTCAACGTTAACGCTGTGGTATGTGTTTTCTTTTTTTTCTATTCTTCTTTCACAGATAATGATTTGTTGACAAAAATTGACAATGAATATGAATAATGGGCGATTTTCCCCCCAATCCTCTTAGGTTTTGTATATTGTGTCTTATCAGTAATGCACTGCAGGACATACCTGCTTGTTTTGCCACGGTACTACCTATTATAGGAACCTTACCACTAATTACTTTCAGTAGTAGGTTTCCTAATAGGACCTCATTAGGTTTTAAAGTCTACTAACTACTTACTATAAAATATAAATAAATAAAGCCTTTATTGTTGGACTTAGTTTAAATTACAAAAAGTTTTTTTAAGTGTGCCTAAGAACTCATTACTACTATCATAATTTACTATCTAATATACTATACAGGGTTACTAGGAACTCAACAACTTCCTTGCAGGAGGTGATAGGCGGCCTAAAATGAGACAAAAAAACTCCCCATATGTGCAACCGAAATCAAAAGTTTTCGAGATAATTTAATCAGATGAAACAAACATTTTTATCAAGAATTACAAAAACCAAAATGAGGAAGAGGATCCGGAATTAAGGGCGACACATTGAACAAGATGTTCAAAAAAATGTAAACGATTAGACGTCATTTATTACGAAAACTAATTATTACTTAACCTTTTTGTGTGCATTCTGTTATGTTTTTCTTTTTTTCACTTCGTAGTTAAAGCTAATTATGCTGGCTTTTATATCTTTTTGGATACGTTATTAGGTGAGGAAGTTTTGATAATAATTTGTACGACTAGTCACATAGTATTTTTTTGAGCTAGGTAACACTTTATGAAAAGAATTGTAAAAAGATTTTTTTATTTTTTTAAAGTTTATGTTGTAATTTTAAAATGTTTAGTATTTTGACTTGTTACCTCAGCTGTGTTAGGATGTCAGCTACAAATTAAAATTAAAATTAATCCATGCATCAATGATTTTTTTTAAATTTGAAGTTAAGTGCTGAAATTTGAATTTTTTTTTTTAAAAACACAAAAATTTCTATTATCTTGAAAACTATTAGTTTTCGGCCATACATATGGGGGTTACATTTGTCACATTTTAGGCCGCCTATCACCTCCTGCAAGGAAGTTGTCGAGTTTCCAGTAACCCTGTATAAACTGTAATACTATTTTTTTTTTTGAGAGATATTGCTGGTTGCCTCAAACGGCATTTTCAGCGTCACCGGACTTTTTTGAGGGCGGCGAGGTACGTAAAGGGTACCTCAAGCCGTGTTGAATCGAATCACCTTCGGAGGTTTTCTAGAGGGAACGGCATCGCACACTTAAAAGTGCGCGTCTCCGTGCCCTACTAGATTCTCCGAAGGGTTCGGATCGGGTCGGGAAGCGGAACCAACCGAGGGCGCCTCTGGAGGCATGGGCCGTGGAGGAGGAGAGAAGCGCCTAGGTACATGTCTGTACCTGGTATAGAGCGCGTGTGAACCGGTTCTACGTACCCTTGTTCTACGAGTACGGTGTCTTGGGCCTAACCTAGTGTGCATGTTTAGTGTATTCTGTAAATGTGTAGTGGCATTTAGAGGATCGGGCGGGGTATTTTTATTTCATGTTTAACTGGTTTTTATTTCGGCAAACGGTAGTTACTTCTCAACTTGTCTTCCGACAAAGGCCTCCTCTAAAGATCACCATTTGATTCTTTCCCTTGCCGTTCGACTCCATGTTGGACTCGCTATTTTCCTGATATCATCTTCCCATCTCTTAGTTTGCTTCCTCTGTTCCTTTTGCAGTCTAGCAGGTACCATTCTGTTATTAGTCTTGTCCATTTTTCCTTCCTCTCTCTTGTCATATGTCCTGTCCATCTCCACTTTGGTTGTTTGTATGTTTTGTATGTATTCTTGAATTTAGTATTACTTTTAATGTCTTTTAATTTTTCTCGGTTTTTCTTTTATCACCTATGTACTTCTCTCAATTCCGTTTTGACAGACTTTTATTTTGGTTGCCAGTTGTTCTGTCAATGTCCAGGTTTGACACCCGTATAGCAAGCATGGCAAAATACACATATTATATACCTTTATTTTTTTAGATGGGATCTCCTTGGCGTACCTACGCCTCTCCTGATAGGAAATTCTTCGCCTATAGTTTCTAACTTAACTTGCGCTGTACTCATGGCGTATACATTTTGTAGTATTCGTAAGCGTTTTGTTTTTACGCCCTGTGTTTTTAGTGCATTCTATATAAACTTGTGTTCTGTGTCGAATGCTTTGTTAAAATCAACAAACCCTAGGTAGTAAGTCTTGTTATATTCTTTATATTTTTGTAATATTTGTCTAAGGGCGTGCATGTAGTCTATGGTGGAAAAATTTCGACGAAATCCAGCTTGCTCTTTGGGCTGACTTTCTTCAGGAGTGTTGGTAATTCTTGATAATATAATTTTTGAAAATACCTTATAGACATTAGACATTAAGCTAATGGCCCTGTAATTTGATATATCTTCTTTATCGCCCTTTTAATGCAATTGTATAATGGTTGATTTTGTCCAATCTTCAGGAATCTTCTTTTCTGTTATGATAATTTCGTTAAATTTATCTGTAAGCTTTGGAGCAATCACGGTAGTGTTGTTTTCAGAAGTTAATTTGTAACGAGATCTGATCCGGGAGCTTTATCGTTCTTCTGTGTACTAATTGCTTTTATAGTTTCTTCTTTTAGTATTTCAGGTACTTCCTCTTCATCAGTTGATGTGTCATATTCTTTTACAGCTTGTCCCATCTTTTGATTTCGGCAAAAATCTGTAGCAACTTTTAGTATCTCCGATCTTTTCTCTGTACTTTTACCGTCTTTCTTTTTCATATTTGGTATCCAATCCTTTTTGCAATTTAGTGCTTTTAGTGCCTTTTTTATTCCTCCTGTTTTTTCTATATAATTCTTCATTGTATGATCCGAAGAATTTTCGCGCCAACGGATGGGGCTGGCATAGAGGCGCAAGCGCGGCAACTGCCATTCGCGGCTTTTTGAAACACGAGCAAGGCAAAGGGAACACTGACGAGGATCCTTCGGTAGGCAACGGAAGCTTGTATCCCAAACTGCCTACCGAAGATGATACCCTGTACAGCACTGGAGGAAGGCCGGTACCCGGTTTTGCCAGCTGATGAGTACGAGACTGGTCCAGTGGAAGCGTGCACTTCGGTCAACGTTAACGCTGTGGTAGGTGTTTTCTTTTTTTCTATTCTTCTTTCACGAATGAACGATGAAAATTGACAATGAATATGAATAATGGGCAATTTTCCCCCCAATCCTCTTAGGTTTTGTATATTGTGTCTTATCAGCAATGCACTGCAGGACATAGCTGCTTGTTTTGCCACGCGTACTACCTATTATAGGAACCTTACCACCAATTACTTTTCAGTAGTAGGTTTCCTAATAGGACCTCATTAGGTTTAAAGTCAGTGGACTAATATAGGCCGATGATGATGATGAGGTTTAAAGTCTACTAACTACCATTTATACTTGCCAATTTTTTTTTGTTATTTTGCGGATGTAAGCTGTTATTGTAAACAGTGGCTGAATAATGCCAAAATTAATTTACAAAAAAGTTTATGAACAACTAATTAACGTTTCGTTATTCACCATTAACATTTTGTTAAACAAGTATCTGTTTTTGTTTATTGTGCAAAGCAGTTTATTTATAGTTAATCTAGCGTAGGTGGATCAACTGGGGGAATCCCAGATTTGTTAAAATGTTAACTTATCCAAGCCTTATCACAAAAATTTATTTAACTAAAGCTGGTAAATGTTGTAGATTAGTATTTTTCATTGGTAAATAGATAACCATAATGAAATAACAAGAAAATAAAATTGATAAGATAAGTATTACGGTCTATTTTTAGTAATATCGTAAACTCCTAAGTGCATCCGATACCGCGTAATATCTAGTGTTTAATATTTACATAAAAGTAAATAATTTAATAAATATGAGTATGTAGCGTTATTAATGACCTAAATTAATTAAGGAAAAGAGAGAATCAAATAAACATAATATTGCTCCAGATAAAGATCGCCAAAAATGTTTATCCGTTCTTTAAAAAGACAATCCTTTTATAAGATTAAAAAGTTCTTGCTTAAATTGAATCCTTCACCTAAATAAAAACAAGTGGCATTCAAGTACCAAAATATAACTGCACAGAGGTTTCTTAAGCAGACAGACAAGATTTTCACTATTATGTATATTATTACCAGTTGTCCAAGCCAGATTTGGGCATACTTCTTACTCAGACTTCGAGGTTCAGCCACCCGAGGTCAATGTACTTACTACAATAACTATGCCAATTATGTATTCTGTGACTATGCATTGTTGCAATGTAAATGCAAAAATTTCATTTATTTATTTTATTTTATTTACCTAACTATTTATTGGGATACATACGGTCATACAGCTAAACACAAAGTTAAATACAAAATTATTTTACAAATACAGCAAAAACAAAAACACAGTATCCCGTCCTGGCTGCAGATCTCCCCCTCTCTCTTTCTCTGTCTAAGGAAGCCTCGTGCGTGCCCCAGACATACAATGCGCTATAAAATTATTTTTGACAACGATAAATATCGTAATAAATAAAACAACAATCATCAATCAAACAATCAATCAATCACTAATTTTAAGGAAACATAAAATATAATTTATAGTGTTTTTAAAAAAATATTTAAAAAAATACATTTCCCCGTGGATATGCAGCTAAAAACTCGTACCTATTTTGACTTTAAAACCTCGTACATTTATTAAGCATCGAAAACGTGCTAAAACCAAAATTAAGGCATATTCAACTACTGGATTTAGGACTTTTTACTCAATGAAATAACCTATTGCAAGTTTACTGCTAAATAAAACGTCACTTTGTGGTGTATTTCAAAAAATCTTTATTATTACTCAAGTATAAGTACAAAAAAACTAAATATGTCTGTATTACGAAAATTTGCAAATTATGTCAGGAACATCCTCACTGTCATCGTTTTTTCTGCGTTATAAATATACCGCAGAAAAAACCACTCAAGAAATGTATGACAACAGATAAAATTATCTGTTGTCATACATTTCTTGTGTGGGTTCAAAATTGACGCAGTTTCCAGTACGAGTTGAACCTTTGCGCTCTCTGCAGCATGAAGTATACCGTTCACTGATTCCACAGTTAGCCGGTTTCTTATCTCTGTCTTTATTAAATTGACTTTACTAAAAACCCGCTCGCAGTCAGCATTTGCATGGGGTAGGGACAGTGTAGATATGGCAAAATGAGCCAGCTCGGAAAAGTCTTCAGTTTTCGGTAATTGAGCCCAAAACTTATCTGGCTCACTAATTTTATTCAACTCTTTAGGATGACGAGCTTGTGCATTTGGCAAACTACTCCATTGATTATCGATTATTTGTTTCTTTGCGTGATCAGCTGGTGCGATTATACGAAGGACCACTTCCGTAAGAGGCATAAGTGTAGGACAATGGCACCTTAAATTGTGGGAGAGCGCTGTTACAGGTTCAAAACTTGTAGTTTTGACAAGACAGGATCTTCCATGACGGTTAATGACGGTAGTTGTTTACATTGAATGGGCGCCTTTGGCTTTCAAAGTAAAAAGTAGTGTTGAATAATTTTGGCGGGCTGGTTAGAACCACGATAGTTCAATTGGGAAAGCACCTGACCCGGTATGTCAGAAGGGTGCAGGTTGAAATCCTGCTCGTGGAAATTTTTTCAACATTTGTTTTTTTGAAATTTGTTCGCAACAAAATTTGCGTTAAAAATTATATAAACAAAACAAAAACATTTGTGATCTTCCATTGTATATCGTTTTTTATTTTCGGTGGCTGAAACTTTGTAGAATTTTTTGCAGCATGAGAAGAACTATGCAATATTTGCAGGCTGTCTGATCACATCTGGATGTTTCAAAAGCTCTTACACTTTAACGCCAAGATACAGTGCAGCGTCGTAGTGTTGATGTCGCTGACTTTCAGGGTTTATTTCACCAAGATTTGGCCTCATGACATATTCGTGTTGTAAATAACGCAATAGAATTTCCTGGTAGAGTGTGCGAATTTTCTCATGTAGATGGTGAACAACTACTTTGTCGCTTTGAAATTCCATATTGAATTTATTGAATAAAGGGAGTGACCATTCAAGGAAACAAATAAAGTTTGTAGAATGGGTTGCTGAGTTATTGATCCAGGTTTGTTGCCTAGGTGTTTCTTGGTAGAGGCATGAGTTTTTAAATTGGACAGTTCAGCTACCATTGATGTTCCCGGGCAATATGCACGAGTGCTGACCCTTCTGCCGACTTTCCCTGTTTGTCGACTTTACTGAAATATCATACATCGATTGCCCTTATGCCGAATTTTCAAGTTTCTTTGAGTTTGGTATCGTCCAATAAAGTCCATCATGTAAGGTTTCATCATTTATTTTGCATCATCATTATCTCAGCCATAATTCGTCCATTGCTGGTCAAAGTCTTCCCCATTTAGGTTTTGTTAAATTATTAGCGTATGGCAAAAGCCAGTCTTTAAAAGTCGGATCCTTTAACCATTGTTGTCTAAAATTTTGTGCACGATGCTGCGATAATGTGTTACCTTCCTTTTTTCTTGTCCAACCACCTTTTTTGGGTAATTTTCTAGGCGGAGTCAAAGTAGGCGAACGGCCACTGTTTTCGTCGTTATCACTCATAACGATACTTCTATTACACCACTAAACAATGAACGAAACAACGAAAAGTCTAGGTATTTAACATTAAAAAACTTCTTTTTTACAAAAACTTCAATTAGCTACACGTACTAACGTAGTACAACTACACAAGGCGCCGCAACGAATGAAACACGTAAGGAACAGAGAAAGTAGAAATTTGCGCTGTGTGACAGATAGATACTGATACGACTAATGCGAAGAACGAACATTGAGCTATTAATAGCTCAATGAGAACGAAATGTTTTATTAGTCGGGGATTTCCCGGTTGACGGGATAGCTATACCGTAGATAATCATTGCTTAAATTCGGGGCAATGAAATTTTTGGTGTAAAAAGTTCCTACAGTAGTATGTATATAACTTAACAATATTGTATACCGTGTCTCTTATGCAAATAAATATATTTCTATTTCTATTTCTATTTCTATTTCTATTTCTATTTCTATTTCTATTTCTATTTCTATTTCTATTTCTATTTCTATTTCTATTTCTATTTCTATTTCTATTTCTATTTCTATTTCTATTTCTATTTCTATTTCTATTTCTATTTCTATTTCTATTTCTATTTCTATTTCTATTTCTATTTCTATTTCTATTTCTATTTCTATTTCTATTTCTATCTCTATTTCTATCTCTATTTCTATCTCTATTTCTATCTCTATTTCTATCTCTATTTCTATCTCTATTTCTATCTCTATTTCTATCTCTATCTCTATCTCTATCTCTATTTCTATTTCTATTTCTACAAGTTCTGATAGATGGCACTACTTTTTACTATTATTTAATGGTGATACAAAATGTTCGTATGGCCATATAATCAAAATCTCGTCCATAATTTGTACGAGGTTGATTGTGTCCTCGTACCTTGTACGGAAGACCACAAATCTCGTATTTGTACGAGGAACCTCGTACGGTTGACAACCCTGGTTGGCAGTCAGCTCTGCATACTTGGTCCTGTCCTTGGCAAAGCGCAAGAGTTCAGTGGCCCTCGCTATTTCTCCTATTCCTTCTAGCCACTTTTCACATTATAATAAGTTGCAAGAGTTCGTATCTGTCGTGCCTAACTTTTCTCTGCATGACAGTGTGCAGAAGCTTACGTTTCTGGCTGACTCGGCGCCAAAAGCTAGAGCTAGGCGGGCTTAAAAGAAGCCCCACCACCAACTGATCCGAGTACAACACTTCCCGCTGGGATTCTAACCCGGGACCAACCACTAGACCAAATAGGCAGTTAGAATTTTATTACATAAGCAATATTCTAATGTATACATAACAAAAAACCATTTACCTATGTTCACATAAACGTAAGTTTCAATTTGTAAATAAATGGATATAAGTTGTATTGTTTATTTTTAAATTAAATAATATATAAAAAACAATTGCATGTGCTGCCATGCAGTCAACCGCGACCTCTTTGTTCGATGCGTCTAACTTTAGAGAATTCCCACTAAACAGAAAACAGTTTGGATAAAACAAAGGAAAAACGATTCGTCCATGACTCGCATAATAAAAATATAACTCTGGGGAAATTCGGAGTTCAAATCAACCCACACACGACTCGCCGTTTGAAATTAGAAGGCAAGGTACTTAAAAATATCACGTGACCAAATAAGTACTTGATACGTATTTTTGTACGTCACTGTGATTCAGAATTTTAATGTTCCGTTGGGCCGAAGATCTTTCGATCTTAGTCATCGTTAATAAGGGAAACGGAGTAACTAAGATTTTATCTTTAATTCAATAAGTAATTATCAACTTAATTGGAACACGGTTAGCGACTTTATAACGTTAAACAGCAAGAGCAAATATGGATGGTGTCTCACGTCGTTGATTTAACTAAATAGTTAACAAACTAACTAGTTGTAGTGGGTTACCGTACCATGAGCTTAAAGCAGTATTTTTTTTAAATGTATTAAGGCGACGCATTCGAAATTTACGTGGCGGGATCTTAATTTTTCCCAACAATTACAAAACATATCAAAGTGATATTTGATGACATGATTTTTTATTTAGTTGACTTCATTTTGCTAGTTGCAGAAACACGATTTGTTAACTTTTATAACAGAGAAAAAAAATATCAAAGTAACCTCTTTTAAAACATAGATTTGCATTTAACAGGCAAACCAGACCGATTTAAGCTTCTAAATTTTCTTAGTAAATTAGTCTTAACACACACTTCAATATGGCAGTTCATTTTTTTTAACTTATTTGTAGTTTTAATTGGAAAGAAAAAAAAACAGTTTTACTTATGGTACGGGGCGCAAACGCTCCGTATTAGATTAATTGTTTAGCGATGCGTCGCCATAAGGCAACACAACAGACTTATTTCACAACGCTCCCCACCCCATCGACCCGGGTCTAACGAGAGCCGAGGTCCTAGCCTTTTAGATTTTCCGCTCTCGGTCCGATCCGAACCGCTCAGAGAATCTAGTAGGGAAAGAAGACACGCACTAGTGTGTGACGCCATTCCAATCCCCTTAAATATTTTCTTGTCCGATACAGCTTTACTTATATAATAAAATCTATAATAAATGAGTAGGTATTTATAAATACTTTGAATATTGATAGTTGTCGCAGACGGGGACAATCACCAACCAACCAAAGAGAGTGCGGATTTAAATTGAGCTAGCCACGGCCGCTTGGTTGATGATTGTCCCCGTCTGCGACAACTATCAATATTCAATGTATTTATAAATACCTACTCATTTATTATAGATTTTATTATTCAAGTATAGATATCGGACAAGAAAATAATAACATGTTTCATTCAACATTGCTCAAATTGAATTCTGGGATCGTAGAGCTTGTTTTTTTTCTTTTCAGTTTTCTCTCTTTGCAGTTATTTTGCGTGTCCAAAGAAATAGACATACATACATACATAGATACATACATACATAGATACATACATACATATATACACACATACATACATAGATACATACATACATACATACATACATACATATACTCGAAAAACATAACCCTCCTTCTGACGCAGTCGGGTAAAAATAGTTTCAAGTTTCGGTAACATATTTTTATTTTTTGGAGTGAGTTTGCTTTGTCACCGGACTTTTTTGGGGGCGCTGGCGGCGAAAAACTTAAGGGTTCCTCAAGCCGTGTGTAGCGAATAACCGTCAGAGGTTTTCTAGGGGGAATGGCTTCACGCACTAGTGCGTGAGTCAACCTACTCAAAGTATGGAAGAAAATATAAAAAAAATAACTTAATAAATAAGAGCGTTTACGCTGCACCTAGCGCCGTCAATGAAAAAAAAACATATCTAGTAATTAGAGATAGAAAATCAAATTATGCTCGACAAACTATTTGATTGAAGTAATTAAGCATTTTTACGTCACCTTATGAACATGTGACATGTTATGGTTTAGTTAAATAAGACGTTACAGCAAAAATCGGCCATTCTTAACTATAACGCCGTAATGTCGGAATGCCTATTCCGACATCCAATACGTAAGTATTCGATCGAACCTGATCGCTGTATTGAATTCGCCAGACATAATGGGTGATATTAGCGGAACAAAGGTTAATGAAGGATCGGTTAGCAACCCACGACACATTATCATAACACCTTGAACCACCAAGTTGGAGAAGCATCCCACCACTGTTTTCAGTTAGTATATAAGCCTATTGCACTGTCAAACGAGGATCATTCATTAACCTGCCTTACTTGTATCAAGTGCATTATGCCCTAGATACAGAGAGCATAATAAATTGTTAATATAATTAAGATTTTTATATTAATAAACTTTTTAAAAACAAATAGTCGGCGAAATAATTTAACTCGTGTCTCGATCCTTATCCCTACTAGATTCTCCGAGGGGTTAGGATCGGATCGGAACATAACTTACCTTAACAATCTTACTCATTCATGACTAACTGCCTTCACAACGATTACAATTTTCTCTTATTTACCTCAGGCAGAGGCTGCTCAATGGCCTTGGCCCACACGATCACCAGATCTAACCCCGTTGGATTTTTACGTCTGGGGACGGGTCAAAGAATCAGTTTATTTCGCGGAAGAGCCCTCAAGAGACGTATTGATAATTATTAAAGATTATAATTTTATGAATGACATGACACATCGTGGGAGATATTAATAGATAACATACCTACTCGTATTTATAAACGCAACAACGTCGACTACAAACCAGATGTTTGGCATTTGACGAGCTCCATGGTCGAGTGGCTTGCACACCGGTTTTCATGGTGCCGCCATCTCTGAGGTCCCCGGGTTCGATTCCCAGCGGGGGGTACATGTTTGTGTACTCGGTCTGGTTGGTGGTAGGGCTTGTTTGTCCGCCTGGCTAGCTACCACCACCTTATCTAAATATGTCGCCATAACATCAATGTTTGTAGCATTGTTTTGTTCCGGCACCTAAAGATAAGATAGCCAGTACCTCACTAGTTGGGGATCCTGGGTGAAGTGCGCTTCCATCATTGGCCTTATCATTACTTAAACATCAGGCAAGATCAGGGCACTGTGCTTACTCGTTAATATAAAAAAAATTTGGTGTTAATCCCAAAATATACCCATGCAAACAAGTATACAGAGCACTGTGACAATATGCAAAATCATATTTACGAAGATTTACTTTTCCAAATTCTCAAAACTTTTTAAACCTCTCCAATAACTCTGATTAATTAACCCTTACAAGTTTTGACGTCTGTTTCGTTTGGACCATGAGGTTGACGATTTGTGACCAAATAGAATGTATCAACTCGACCTAGGGTTGTCACTTTGTAATTTTACATAAGTCAAAAAGCCATCTCAGCCAAATTATGGTGCTTTTCAGGCATGTTTATAGATAGCTACTTAACTCAGTAGTTCAGGATGCCGGTTGAAGTACGCTTCCACCTTCGGCTGTTTATGAACAAAATGTATGATCTCATGACCTGACATGACCAAATTGTTTGCAGGCGTAATTACACAGTAGTTATTTGGTATTGTTCGCTAAGACGAATTTGTATTCCCACTCATTTTCTCATCGTTTATCTTGTCTGGTGGTTGTTGGTTTTGTTTATTTATTTATTTATATATTTATATGACACAATAACAACTCAAAAACCAAGTACTATACTTAAATGTAATATTATCTAAAAACATGATGTAAGTTTGGAGCCGATGACTATTGTGCACAGCATTCAAATAAAATGTTAATATTTAAGTTACACAAACCACTTACTAACAATTCTAAAAATACAAATTATACAAGAATAAAACATTTTTCGGAAAAATAAAAATAAAAGAAAACATTACAACTTATTAAATAAGAAGCATTCTGACTGTGAGACTTTAGACTAGCTATAAATGATTTTAAACTGTGGTGGAATATATCCACTGCAGTGCTAACTTTATTATATTTGTGTTATGTATGATATTTCTAATAGATGTCGAGTAAAAGTGTTAAGACGCCAAGCAGCTTTCTTTATTATTATTGAAAGAGTCAAACACTTCAATATAGTATTGGGCAATAGCCAATAATCATCATCATCAGCTATTGTTTTATGTCTCTACTGCTGGAGCACGAGCCTTCCCTATGGATGGATAGGGAGAACGTGCCGTATACCACCACGCGGGCCCAGTGCGGAATGTTGGTATTAAGGACTGCTTTACGTGCCTTCCGATGATAAACTTTTGGTCTCCCATCCGGTGACCGGTGGCTCTCCATCTAGAGCCAATAATAGAATAGAATAGAATAGAATATTTATTTATTTCAAGTAATAATTACAACTCATTTTTTGTTAGTAACAATGGTACAATAGTACAATATATGTAATAGAGAGTTTTTTAAATCGTTAAGTAGGCCAATGACTGAAATTGTAAATTTTATTGTTTTCTAAAGTTTACGCGAACACTACACATTGAAATGAAACAACTTTTACGGATCTACTCGCGTTTATTTTCCACAGGACAGGACAGGGAGAGTCTCCCTGTGACCACGGACCCTGCAAAGGGTTCGAAACGTCAGGATAAACATTAAATAAGTAATGTGTAAAATAAACGCGAGTAGATCCGTAAAAGTTGTTTCATTTCAATTGTAATTTTTTTCAATATAACTATTATTTATATTCAATATTTATACACGTTTAGTATTGTTAGTAGTAACTATAACTTATAATCTGTGATAATAACTTTTCTACCACATCTGCCCAATAAGATAATTCTCCTTTTAGAACAAAAAACAAACTGAAATAATTTAATGAACTCATGAGTTACTCCGACTCCATATTATTTATAATACGACGACGTGAGGTGAACGCCATTTCACAAACTTGAACAGAAATAGCACAGGCGTTCCCTTCAGCAACCGTCTAATGCTGGGTGCGTACAACTTTTATTTTTTACTAGCTTACCCGGCGGACTTCGTAGCGCTTTGACAGTTTCTAAAACAACAAAACGAACGAATTGTTAAATGAACAAGTTTACGCGTAGAAACGTGTCAAACAAACAAACAAACTCACTTAATAATAGTGTCATATGTCTTTGATTATACTCTTGAGAATTCTACTAATATTATAAATGCAAAAGTTTGTGTATGTTTGTATGTTTGTTGCTTCTACACGCTGCAACGGATGGATGGATTTGGATGAAATTAGGCATACAGATAGTTTATAACCTGGATTAAAACATAGGATACTTTTTAGCCCGATATTTCAACGGGAACTGAAACCACGCGGGTGAAACCGCGAGCGGCCGCTAGTATGTGTATAAAATTTCATGATGACCGGTTGAATAGTTTACGCGTGAAAGCGTAACAAACAACAAAAAACAAACTTAAGTACTTTCGTATTATAATATTAGTTTATAGAGTTTCCTGCTTGCTTCAGATGGCATTCTCAGCTTCACCGGGCTTTTTTTGGGGCGGCGAGAACCTTAAAGGGTTCCTCAAGCCGTGTGTAACGAAGCACCGTCAAAGGTATTTTAGGGGGAACGGCATCACGCATTAGTGTGTATCACCGCGCCCTACAGATTCTCCGGTGGGTTCGGGACGGATCGGACTAGATTCTCCGAGGAGTTTGGATGCTGAATAATAATAGCGAGCAGGGCGCCAAGTGCGAGTTTCATTCGCCATTCGATCACGTTAACGATAACGAGAATTTGTATGTATTTTTTTTAACTTTTCTCGTATGTCGCCAGGAGGCGCTGCTTCAATGCCATACTAATTTTCGTTTTCGTAAACGTAAGCGAATGAATACGGAAAGTAAACAAAACTCACACTAGGCTAGGCACTTTAGTTTTGAAGCCCTAACTAAATAAGAGCTGTATATTAGTGTTGCGTAACTTTCCCTGTAAAAGGCTCAAAACGTCAGGATAAATATTTAATATTGAATTTTAATATTGACGACCTCCTTGGTCGAGTGGTTTGTACACCGGTTTTCATGGTGTCGCCATCTCTGAGGTCCCGGGTTCGATCCCCGATCGGGTTTAGAAAAGATTGTTTTTCTAAATTGTCTTGGGTCTGGGTGTTTTCTATGTATAATAAGTATGTATTTAAGTATTTTAAGTATGTTTATCCGTTGTCTAGTAACCATATAACGAGTTTCATAATTAAGCTTCTCTTAGGCTAGATGTATTAAAAAATAAAAAAATAAAATAAAATATTTATTCAACTATAGGGTGTATCGTTTAACATAACTTTAAACTTCAGAGCACAATAATTTTAAAAGAAATAACTACATATTTTATTCAGTTACCCGGTACCTAACAGTTCATCACCATCAGCAGCTCATTTTATGTACCCACTGTTGGGGTACGAGCCATCCCTATGGATGGATAGGGAGAAGGGAGAACCAGTGACACAGTCAACAGTGACAAATATTCACGCTATGATATCGATTACGAGGGCTATCAACTTCAATACAGGGTCTAACAAAATCAATAAGCGAACGTTTAAGGGCGGTATCTATACATCATTCTGAATACAATGACAAAAAATGAGCTCCAGTTTTATAGTGATTTTTCAAAGTTATGTTTTCTAACAAACTAAATCAATTAAAATAATGCACATCATGAAACATGCTGTATCTTTACTAACACGCATGCAGGCGTCGATAAAAAGATAGTGTACAGATCACGACACAACGACATCTTTGTGTGCGTGTAGTACAGCTGTACGAGTTTGGAAAGGGTGTATTTTTTGGTAAATTATGATAATGTTTTGTTGATTATCTCGGTAACGAGCCTGTAGTTTTGGACCAAATTTGGTGAGCATGCTCAGTGTGATGTATAGATGCTCCCCTTAAACGTTCGCTTATTGATATTGTTAGACCCTATATATTTCAAAGTCACTGGGTAACAAATTTTTAACATCGAAAGTTCTCGATCGGTACGTGAAAGGACGTCCCAGCAGTGGACGTTTTTCGGCTGAGATATCGTTGACGATTCGATCGCGTAAACGAAAACGAGAATTTGTATAATATAAAAGCAGTGTATGATATTGAAACGCCTTCTAGTAAAAACGAGAAGAATTATTTGCCATACAAATAATCTCGTTTTCATGAATGGCAAATTAAACTCGCTCTAGCCACCCTGGAATCGCTGTTTCAATGTCAGACAAATTCTCATAATTTCGTTAAATATGGTTAAATTAAATTAACGAATGGTAAAAAAAACTGGCACTAGGTAAAATTATGGACAATGTCATAAAGCTGTTGTAGATAGCTTCACGGACAATGCTTACCTTCTCATAGACAAGACTGGTAAGCGTGACGTCATCATTTAACATTGTAATGACGTAGGTATCACCCATGATGTGGTCGATGACACAGAAACCATGCAGCTCTGTGTTACGCTATGCATTAGGTCAACGTCTATTTACATATCATTATAGTAGGTACAGGAATTCAGTTAATAATAATTACGTTTAGTAGGCAAATGTTCTATAGCGTTAGTTAGTATTAGCATGGATTATAGTATTAGTCACTTCATGATACACGTTGTACTTGTATAAAATGAAAACTTTACAGCAAGATCAAAAACATTGTCATTATTAAATAAATTTAAACGGGGACTAACGCAAACTAATTAGTAAAAAAGGTATCATACCTTCTTTATACCCGACGTAACTCGGTCGAAACGTCGGGTATAAAGATGGTATGATACCTTTTTTACTAATTAGTTTGCGTTAATCCCCGTTTAAATCTGTTTAATTTATGGAACGCGAAAGTTTAAAAATGTGATCATTATTATTATTGCTAACTTCTGCTCGTAAATAAAGAATTCTTGACGCAATAAGATAAATCACGGGATAAAAAAGTGTCCTATGTTATGTTGTAATCCACGATATGCTCTACCTGTATGCCGAGTTTAATACATATCCATTCAGCCGTTTCGCCGCGATTGATGAACAAACAAACAAACCTATAATTAGGCGTCCCGTCTGACCTTGTGGCGTAAGTTGTGACGACGGGAAATCCATTAAATTTACATAAAACAACTTGTTAGTTTTTTGGCCTTTTATAGTACGTAGGTAGAGCAATTTTGTCGCATCGCCACTACTTATGTACCTACATATTTAAGATTAATCTCAATGCGTTTGTCCCCTTAATGTCACCGATGGTATAACTTCGAAGGTTAAGACTAAAGATGAAAGAGTAATAGGTGCACCCAGAATCCTCAACCATTGACGAAATGGTTACCTATCTAATTTCTTAACTGTCAGAACGGAACACAACTGCTATGTACCTAGCTAAGTAACTACAACTGTTAAAGTTCCATTAATAAATTAAATAGTAGGTATTGTTAAAGATAAGATAAAATAAGATGGGTAGCAAGCCAGGCTAGCATTAGGTGATGGAGGTGGTTATTGATCAACGTAACGCAAAAATAGTTTTTAAAATAAGACAGGAATGTATGCATGATTTTGTCTTAGCTCCATTTCCGTTTTATCAAGGCCACTCATTGAGAGTTGCAAGGCTGCAAATAATTAGTTAGGTATTAAAAGTTGGGACTTACTTAGACATTTTTTTATTACGCCTTTCTATAATATTTATTATTCAAACTAAGTAAAAATACAAACTTGTAATTGGCGACAGATGGACATTCCTCTCCGCAACGCAATAATAAAGCTTTGAAGCAATAGAAAACCTACTTTCGTTCATGTGAAGCTTACGTCATTCGCTGGACCGGCAATAGCTTCTGAAACACCCAACCACTTTAAGTAGGACTTTAGAATGTTGCGAGTTGCCCGGACAAAATGAGATTTTAAATCTTGTCGGTTAGCCTAACCTCCTGTCAATGTCAATTGTCAAACTCAAATTTCGTAAGATTTTTGCGATGCCAAGGTATTGCGGTCGGTAAATTCTTATATTTTTTATTAGTTTTAGTTATAATAATTCAATAAAAAGTGAATAAAAGTATTGGCAATTGCTTTGTGGTGCTGTGGAACATGAGAGATATGTTGAAAGTGTTCTTATTTTAGCTTAAAGTTGAAATGTGCGGTTGTGTTAATATTTTGGTGAAGAATTTTAAACTATGACCTCATTTATTTTGATCTACAGATCACTATTCCGGTATCAGTTAAAGCTCATACTGCATAGATTTATTCGAAGAAGTATATTATAGTGTCACACGGTTTTGTTTTCATAAATGTGGTGTAGAATTACGCTGATCTAGTGACCTAATTTAATTTAATAGATGCGGATGATTTCTCTTCTATTTATTATTTATCTTTTGTTGTTGTTATTTGAAAATAGTCAAACATTACACAAACAAAATATATCTAAATTTCTTTCAAAATGTTCTGTAAGATTTAATACCGACCTAAGTTTTCAGCTATCAAAAAATTACATTTTATGATTTAGAAAATTACTTAAGTATTAACTAAAAATTTTCCTAGCCTACCTAAAAGTCTCTTACATATTTTAGTTGCATACAATTTACTATGCACCTCTAAAAATATATAAATAAAATTCAAGTTTATATAATATTTTAATATTTAAGTTTATATAATGTTGAAATAATTTACATTTGGTTTATTAAACAATAACTACCTAGTACTAGTAGTAGTTAATTTAGTAAACATGCCAGATGCTTATATAAAAAATGTGATGTTTACCTTGATGTACCCTACCACAGAATACATAATAGTACAGGTACCCTACCTAAAAATCAGTTTTCTGCTCATTATAAAATAAAGCCAAAGAAGTTTAATTAGCACTATACTGTGGGCTAGTATGATGTCACTATAATAATAGCGTAGGAACTGACTAACATTGGCCTCCACACTGATTCCACATTCATTGTGTTCACATCAAAGTGTACAGTGTGCTGTGAAGGCTGTGAGACTAAAATATTTTTCAAAAAAATTATGTGTAAACTCTCTATATAAATTTTAATTTTCATGATGGATCAAAAAAGGATTATAACATCTTACTTCTTTACGACTTAGCAGCACCACAAACATTGCCAATACGAAAAAATAAATTAAACTACAAAATTGAAATAAAACCTTTTCAATAGTGTTATAGTCAACATGCCTTAGCAAAGAGTGAGTAAGAAAGTAGTGTAGTGAGTGTGATCCACTATGAATCAAAACGGTAGTGCTGGCTTCGGCTCCCTTATACAAGGGGCCGGGAGGCAGCTGCTGAACCAAGGAGGCCAGGCCTTACTCCAGTATGGTGCTCAGGCCATTGGGAACATCATCAATGAGGTCTTCCAGAAAAAGGAGGTGGAGCAGAAAAGGTTTCTACCGAGCATTAAGAATTATAAAGTGGTAGGTGATTTAACTATTATTTCAAATATTTTGTTGCATAAATGTTCAAACATATGCTATTTAATATAAAGTCCAAAGCAATTGATACTTGTCAGTTTGTGCTAGTCTGATGTGCATCCTTGTGTACATTTTTACTGAATCCTTTTAAATAGTTCTAAAAACCTGCCATATCCAATGTTAATTAAAAAATTCTCAAGTCTGAGTTCATATAAGAAGATCTCACAAGATTTTACTGATTACCAAGACTCCTCTGTTATCTAGTGGTTAGCTTTCAGCCCCCTGGTTCCCATAACAGACCCCGTAAAGATATTGTAGCAACTTAGTCTAAGTCTATGTTTTTTAGTCTTCGAAACCATTTTCATATTGTAGATCGGAATACCGTTGGTTGGAACTTCGTTCAAATGACTTTAAACTCGGCTCAATTGACAGATGTGAATACAAAAATAGTTTCAAAGAACAAGTCGCTGCGATATTGCCTCTGGCTGCAGACAGAGAAAGGAAAAAACAATGTACATTGACAATAGCAACAAGGAATCTTGGTGCAAAAGCTGACATTAAGCATCTTTGTGCAGTGGTATCATCCCGCTTGGCCTAAAAGAGCATAGCTGGCATTACAAACTCAAGCTGAAAACCTTGATGTGCTCTCCTGTGAACATTATCTGCTCCATCAGTCACATGTCCATTGTTTCTACTACCAATCCCATTATTACTATCTCATGGCAAGGACATGAGTCACATGTTTATAAAGTAACAGTTAAAATTAAACTTTAAATACCATGTAACAGGGTTAGCACTTATGTGTTAAACATGTTATGTTGCAAAATAACAGTTGGTGAAAGGTGACCATAGCCTGTGCATGTTTTTACACTATAGATTACCCTTGTGCATTGCTTATGCAGTTGTGGCTTACATGACATAAAGTCTCTATTTCCAATCCTTTTATTTTTATATAATTTCGAAATAAACCTCTTAATTATACTGTATTCATTATAAATTGATAAGATACATTTTAATTGCCATAATTAATTAATTAAATTATTGGTTATCATATTTAAAGTCATTAATTTATTTGATAGTTTTTGTGGAGTTTCTTACGCCCATTCTTCTCCACAGCTGAAAAATAGACATCCTGAATGGGTAGTAGGTAAAAATGTATGGACGATTCAAAAGCACTTTTTGTAAGTTACCTATTTGAATAAAAAAATGTTACTTTGATTTGAGCATTTTCCTTTTTATGTAGAAGATTTAATGTGAAATAAATCTTTTAAATAATTGTGTTAAGTACCTAGGTATATGATCAGACCTGGCCTAGGCTGGGCAGCGTTCGGTAAGCTACGAAAAATCTTTAGTCCGACATACCGCAGTGCCTCAAGGCGAAATTCTTTGACCAGTGTGTGTTGCCAGTGATGACAATGTCTGAGATGTGGTCAATCACCTCATAAGAAGGCTCAAGGTCACTCAAAGAGCAATGGAGAGCTTGGGGTTTCTCTATGTGATCGAATCAGAAATAAGGAGATCCGCAGAAGAATAAAGGTTACCGACATAGCCCGAAGAGTTGCTAAGCTCAAGTGGCAGTGGGTAGGGCACATAGCTCGCAGAACTGATGGCCTCTGGGGTGGAACAGTTCTCGGGTTGCGACCGCGTACCGGAAAGCGCAGGCCAAGAGCGAAAGCGAAAGAGCAGGCCTCCAAGAAGGTGGACCGACGATCTGGTAAAGGTCGCGGTCATGGTGGAGATCCTTGAGGGAGACCTTTGTCCAGCAGTGGACTTTTGGCTGAGATAATGATGATGATGAGCAGACCTGGCATTGCGAAAGTAGTCTCATATCATTATTAGTTATTATCATTAGTCTCATAACCTTGCAAGATCTCTATCCGCGCAAACCGCTGCGCCGTCGACCTCTTCAAAAGCTATAATTTTGCTCATATTGTTAATTACTGTGTGGGTATGAACAAGTTATTCAATATCTAATCAGTAATCACTAATCTCACACCTACGTAGTTCAATGGCTCATCTGGCGAAGTAAGTAGGTACTATAGTTGCCAGGACTCGTGAGTTCGTGACTGATTGAAAGGAGGAGCTCGATGACGCAGTGGTAACTGTGCTCGGTCTGCGATTGCTGAAGCTAAGCAACATTTTCAAAGGCTGGTCATTGGATGGGTCACCAAAAATTTTTTGTCTTGAGCTTCTTGCTTCGGAAGGCACGTAAAGCCGTTGATCCCAGCCGCATGTCGCAGTCGTTAACAAACACCGCACCACACTAGGCCCGCGTGGTGTTTCCTTCCATAGGGAAGATGATGGTGACGCTGACGATGATGACTGACTTTATCACAGTGAGAGTAGCGTCAGTCTCTTCTCAATAACATGAACTTTTCAATTGCCACGATAACGATAATTGTATGGCAAAATTTTCTTAACAGTAATGCAATGCAAGGTCACGTAATATGTGTCAGCTGCACAATTATATCAGTAGAATGTAGGTACAAACCTTTGTTGACTGATGTGTAATGTGAGCAAGCGTGTTTTCCTAGCTATTTTATGTATGCGGAAATGTGCCAGTTTGTTTGTCCTTTCCTTACTCCACGTCAAGTGCCTCTTCCCTCTTGGTGACAAACAAGGAGACTAAAAATCTGTTAATACAATTGTGAATACAACTCACTAAGCAGCATTCGATCACATTAAAAAATGAGCATTGATGCAGCGCCTCTTAAAAAACAAACTAGGTAGGAGAGTTACAATTTGGTGTACCTACCTATTACCAAATAAATAAATAAATTTAGCCAAACAAATTCCCGTTTTTGTTAACGTGATCAAATGGTGAACGAAACTTGCACACTAGACTAACACTTGGAATAGAATATAATAATACCTACTTTATTGCGCGCAAAAGCGTGTTGTAAAATCGTCGTGTGTCCCTGTCATGTACCTACAAGAATTTTTCTTTATATAATTTTCCTTCCTTTTACATTGATAACTGGTGAGGTGACATAGTCAATTATATTACTTTCGCTGCGCCATCCGTAAGTGACAAGTGTCAATCAATATATTTTAGGATTTGAAATGTCTTCGTCCATATTTTATTTGATGCCGCGCGGTCATACCTACTAATTTTATATGGGGAATTTAACGTGTTAATTTGAAAAATAATAATTAAAAAAACCGCTCGATTATTTGAAAATGTGAGACGGACGATTTGTAGTTAAGTTAAATGGTAGTAATTGTTTAGACATAATAATAATTAGAGGAGGAGAATTATGTATAATAATTTAGTTAAACTATAAGATATCAACTAGGGTCATTTCGCCTGTTCGCGTCCATCGCCCAGTTCACGTCCATTTTACGGATCTCCCTTTGAACATTCTCGAAAATAAGTATACTAACACACCAATAAAACGAAAAGTCATTACCGCCAATACCTCAATGTATAAGAGACACGCACACATAGACAAAAGTTCCGTGAGCCCAACCAATCCTGTTTAGAAAAAATAGTTTGTCTCGGCTGTTCAACAAGAGAGCGCGGACCCGCGGTATTTTAACCCTAGACACCTAACGTTCGGACGTACCCCTTTAAACCTAACCATACGTCGTTTCGACGAGCACTTTTTGGTGTGCTTAATATTATCTATTAATATATGATTTCGTTACGTTTAGTACACACATACGTTAAACAACTTTTATTTTAGTATTTATTTTAGTCTAGCGGCGCGTTTGACATTAAGTCTTGTATTGTTTTATGTGAATTTTAGGTAACATAGCTGTTTCTAGATTTTGATAATGAAAAAAGGAATATTATTAATTATGAATTTGCTTATTTTTTCTATAGTTAACAGTTAAAATAAGGTGGACGCGAATTACTACACCGAATTTATAAAACATCCACTTTGCGTCCGCATGGACGTCATGTCATTTATTAAAATTCTAAGGCTATAATAAATCATACCTCGTCTCGTAATTATTATGATTCAACATTTCTTTTAGTAGTAGGATTAGACAACAATTATTGTATTGTTTTGTTGCTATAATATAGCCAAAAACTTATTATTAATCAAGGCTGATCTTTAGTAATAATTTTAATAATATTCCTCGTGATTTTAGGGTAAAATTGACAGAACTGATTATTGTTGACATAAACAGGTGGAATTAATATTTACCTACTACCTAGATACTTTGTTTTTTAATTTTTAGTTCAATCAATGTTGAGAAGAATAAATAGGTATTTTTATATTCTTTAAAGTGATGATAATAACGTTGATTTTTAAATAACTATATTCTTAAATAAAGAAATTGTTAAAATCCAATCTTTCTTTACATTATCTTAAAAATATCACCCTTTACATTCCTTTTAAACTGGTGGACGTGAAATGGTCCAGGGGTGGACGCAATCTGGATTTTGTGGACGCAAACTGGGTAAAACGCCTAATTCTGATGTTTGTCTATTTAAAAAAAAAACTCAAGATGTTTCGAACAAACCTAATAGTTAACCTTAAAATAGACTATATAATGAATACATTACATAAATTTTTCAATGAAATTAGTGCTGGGACATTTTTATTTTCTCCTTCAAACTTGCCAACTGCACTAAATGGACGCGAACAGGCGAAATGACCCTAGGTAGGTAATTATACCGCCACTCGTTTTCATGATTTTTGCCCAACTTTAAATAATATTGTAGAAAAAACTATAGTGTGTTATGGGTCAGACTAATTGTTAACTCGTTCCCTTTGATACTAATTAAATATATATTTTGTGTATGTAATACGATAGTTTTTTCATCATATTTTGGCTTTTTTTGGTCGGCGCACCCTTAAATAATCCTTCGTGATACCGAAAGGTCTGAATCTCTAAAGATCTGGATAACTAGGTACCAGTTGCTAGTTACCAATTACGAGTTTTATTCGCCATTTCGAGAAAGTTTACGAAAATGAAGATTTGTATCTATGTCTTTGAACAAGCGTCCTACAACCTAGAAGAGTTAAAATTTTGCCATACAAGTTCTTGTTTTTGTTAACGTAGGTATTTACTTAATCGAATGTTGAATTAAATTCGCTCTTTCTGGTTGATTTAAAGTCCCATTCGCCATTCAATCGACGAGCAGAGTTAAAGTGCCATACAATTTCTCGTTTTCGTCAACGTAATCGTTAAGGCGACGCATTGGAATTTTACGTGGCGGGATCTTGATTTTTCCCAACAATTACAAAACATAATGAACGTGATATTTGATGACATAATTTTTCATTTAATTGACTTCATTTTGCTAGTTGCAGAAACACGATTTGTTAACTTTTATAACAGAGAAAAAAATATCAAAGTAGGTATAACCTCTTTTAAAACATAGATTTGCATTTTACATGCAAATTAGACCGATTTAAGCATCTAAATTTTCTTAGTAGATTAGTCTTAACACACACTTCAATATGCTAGTTCATTTTTTTAAACTTATTTGTAGTTTTAATTGGAAAGAAAAAGAAACAGTTTTTCTTATGGTACGGGGCGCAAACGCTCCGTATTAGAATATTTGTTTAGCGATGCGTCGCCTTAACGAAGGTTGGTCAATCATTTGTTCTCTTCATTGCGTAACTAACATGATCATGTGCAATGCTCAGCTTGGCTTACCTTACAAGACGGTATCAAGGCAAAGATCAATAGCGTTATGCTAACTATTGGACGCGCACGCGCAATGTATATTTTGTTTATAAATAACTCAGTATATCCCCCTCTCCGTTTTCCGGGACCGTTTACTTACCGTTATCATTTAGTTACCATCGAGATTTCCTCACTCGTCATCCGACTCAAATGCCCAGGAGAATCTAGCAAAGGTTAAGGGACACGCTCGTATAATATCGACCCCTAGAAGACATCCAGAGGATATTCGGTTACTATGGCTTGAGAAACCACAAAGACCTGACCAGCTCATTTTTATAAAACCACTGCTGAGGGCACAAGCCCTATGGATGAATAGGAAAAGCGGGCCATAAACGACGGGCCCAGTGCGAATCAGTGGTTGTTAGCGACTGCTAATACAGCCGGGACCAATGGCTTTACGTGCTTTCCAAAGCACGGAGGAGCTCGTGATGATAAATCTTTTAATTACCCATCCGATGACCGGCCTTTGCGAAAGTTGCTTAACCTTAGCAATCGCAGACCGGGCGCGTTAACCACTGCGCCATCGAGCTCGCAACTAACAGCCTAAAGAAAGAAACTTTGTATGTCACTGTTTAATCTTAAATAAATCACGGCCAGCCGGGTACATGTAATTAATAGTTGTGGGCGTTTCTCCCCTCCTCTTAAAATCAAGGTCTTACCCATTATCTTGCCCTCTTGTTTGCCCCTCTCCAGAATATTTTCTAACAAACGTAGTAGGTAGTGAAATTACGAAGTAACGTTGCGTTGTAGATAAGCATATTTCCTAGTAGTTCAAAGGTTCGTTTTTATCAACCCATTAAAACGAGGAAAATTTAAAAAGGGAACGGCGTAAAACCAAGCCAACGATTGGCAGAAATGGGAGACTTTGCAGGCCGTCGCCTAACAGTGGAAATAAATACGCCGAACAAAAAAGATAATTGAATAAAATTTTGGTCTCATAAGCTTTGGTGGTCGAGTGGCAATTGTGGCAAAGCACTCGTTCCGGGTTTGTGATCATCATCCAAGGCAAGCGTGGTGGTTAACCAGTATCTGGAAGAGGAAACTCAACAGCCTTATTGTAACAATCATGCTTATTAAACTTATATAGGTATAACACTTAGCCAATAACAGAGTTTCACAACATGGTAAACAATATTCACGACGCGAAGAAACAAAAAGTAATTTGATATAATTAATCCTACTAATATTATCAACGCGAAGGTTTGTAAGTATGGATGGATGTTTGTTACTCTTTCACGTAAAAACTACTGAATGGATTTGAGTGAAATTCGGCATACAGATAATTTTAACCTGGATTAACACATAGGATACTTTTTATCCCGATATTCCCACGGGAACGGGAACCACGCGGGTGAAACCGCGAGCGGCCGCTAGTCTTACATCATCATCATCATCAGCTCCTTTTTATGTCCTCACTGCTGGGGCATGAGCCTTCCCTATGGATGGATAGGGAGAACAGGTCTTAAACCACCACGCGGGCCCAGAGCGGATTGGTGGTTTTTAACGACTGCTAACGCAGCCGGGACCAACGGCTTTACGTGCCTTCCGAAGCACGGTACATAGTTTGCAAATAAAAGGTTTTAAATATTTGGTCTGGATGGGCAGTATGATAAATATCATTGAATTGATAAATAATAATATTAGTAATATGATAGTAAAATGATATAATATAGTATGTATGACATTTAGAAAATTAAATTTAGCGATGTCTTAATAACAATAGTGGAGGCTTTTGCTGCAGTGGGACAGTGGGCTAAATATCAACTTACATCTTGTATGACCTAGGTACCAGTCTGGTGCAGTCGTTAAAATCACCAATCCGCACTGGGCCCGCGTGGTGGTTTATGACCTGTTCTCCTGTGGCATTTACATCCTCAAAGAAGGCTCGTGCCCCAGCAGTGGGGGACATAAAATTAGCTGGTGATGTTGTTGTAGTGACCTTTATTATTTCTCGGGACGATGATGATGTGTTCTGTCTGCATTATGCATTCTTCAGTCTGGCAACTGTCGCTGAGTTCAACGAGTTAATGCGGCTGACCTTGGCTTTGTTCAAGCGGCACCGTTTTATCAATTGAAACTGGCAATGGTGCGTCATGCTCATGCATGGATACACGATCGCTTTATCACTTCCAATCTTGTCTTTTATAGCCAGTTTGCAAACTAGGTCGAAATAATTGTATGATCTGGGCACATTCACAAAATTCTTACACTATTAAAATAGTTTTGTGAGCGAGCTTACAGCTCCGGTAACCTATCTGGATATTAGGTAGTGGACTATACGTGTCCACGAGGCAACTAGCTCGAGAAACTAGTCTTAAAAGTACCGGATGAAGGATGCGTAACCGGCGTGTTCTGATCTGGCGTTATGACCTGACGTAGATGGTCCCTTGCGCTTGCGTAGACACATAACTTTATAACCGTGAGGTTGGTGGGGGGTGTCAGTATAAACTTTAAAGTAGTGTGTAGCGGGTTGTTCTATGGCACTGTGGTTACATTGGGCGTCCAAGTATATACGACAGTTGTCATAAAATAACTCATAATGCTTTCAGCATCCGACAATACACGTTGTTTTTATGCTTTTCTTGCTATTTATCTTAATGCTAATTGGTATGGGTGATTGAACTGACGTTATGTAAATATTCCATACGAACAATGACTGGTCCAGTCATTAACATATCGCGAAAATAGTTGGGTATTGACAAACTGCCAACTGCAGAGTGATTCTCAAATAAAAATCCGTTTGACTACCTAACCTACACCTATATTATTCGCCCAGGTTTAGCTTGAGTCTGTCTACAAAATTTTTCTCTGTCTAGGAGATTAGCGCCTCGATGGCCGAGTGGCAAAACGCTCGGCCCGATGCCCGAAGGTCCCGGGTTCAATTCCCAGGTCAAGCAAAGTGTGTTTCGGATTTTTTTCGACGCATAGCCCGGGTTTTTGACCACCAACCCGCATTTGGCAAGCGTGGTAATGAAGCCAATATCCATCAATTGTAGTGATGACTGGATTTCAATTATGGAGGCCTTTGCCCAGCAGTGGGCCAGTTATAGGCTATTTACTGCTACTTACTAGGAGATTTGCAAGTTTCTCATTTAGCACAAGTACAACAACAAAAACCAACTATGTTTTATGTAGAATTATTTCAGTTCTTTCATTTAAATAAATAAATCTAAAACAAAGCATTTCACAACTTCTTCCTCAATCTGATTTTCTAGGTACCGTACTAGAATATCACTGAATTTGTTCGCACTAACTTATAGTATTTTCCTTGTTATATTGGCAATTCTCCAAACTGCAAAGCAAATTATAGTTAGCCCAAAACATCTTTATCTAAGTTGCCCTATAAATCTAAAGGTCTACTACACAAACAATTAAATAATCGTTAAGCTTATGTAGTGAATTAGTAAAGTGTTTTTCTTACAATCAATGGTCTTTAGTATCTCTAATCAAGATGTGAGCTAAGAGCTACACTCTTTTACTTTCTCTTAGCGATGACACTTTTCGGGGATCCGACTTAGGTAGCATGTTTGGACCTACGGGAATGGGCAAACTGCGAGTTGTGCTCTTCGTGCAACGAGAAGTTAACGGCTCCGGTCACCTAACTGTAAAATAGGAGTGGAATATACATGCCCACCGGGCAACTCTCTTGAGACAATACTAGTCTTATGAGTGAATCGAGAGAGAGAAGAGAATCGGCCTACTGACACTGATGACAAAGTGAACGAGAGTGCGGCAACAGTGCAGTGACCTTGAATCGACGTACCGAGCTGTACCAACCAGCTAGGGTTGAGTCACACATAGTTAATTTATTATTGTGTGAATTTGGGTGTCTTTTATATTGTAAACTTACCTTATTATATCTGTCGGCTGGGACTGGGATTATGGTTGTGTGTGCTGAGACATCCTCATACACAACAGGATTTTTTTCCAGACATTTTCAATAAGCACCCACCTATACTATACATCAAAACTCGCAATCGCGACACCCAAACCAAGAAAATACGTGTATACTGATCGGTAGCGCTCAGTGACATACTTGTTATTCTCCGTTACTACAGCAACATACGCTGCCCGATCCGCGTTTGCGGGGACAGCCCGCGTCATCGCGTACTCCTTTCCCGTGCTTTTTTCCGTGTGCTAATGTAGGTGAACTACGAGCTTTGAATGCGTGCGTTTCGGAGCGCTTGTATGAAGTTGCCGCACTCTCGTTCACTCTGATGATGATCCCTTGTGCGTGTTGGTTTACTTGCGTTAGGTCGTCTGCTGCCTCTCGTAGAAACTTATCGGTTTTTTTCTTTTCATATTTTACGAATAAGCACAGTGCCTTCATCTACCTGATGTTAAGTGATGATAAAGACTAACGGTGGAAGCGCACTTCAGCCTGGGTCTAAACCGGTGGTTTTAACCCCTAGATCACAGAGACGGTTAAAAGGTGAAATAAAATTCAAAGGAGTGTATAGAAGAGTGTTACCAAAATGTTTTTGTTTTGTTTATATAATTTTTAACGCAAATTTTGTTGGGAACAAATTTTTTACGGGCAGGATTTGAACCTCAATTGAGCTATCGTGGTTCTAACCAGCCCGCCGAAATTATTCAACACTTTTCAAAGTAACAAAGTAAAGATTTTTTACTTTGAAAGCCTTTGCGGCCGGCGGGCTGGTTAGAACCACGATAGCTCAATTGGGAGAGCACCTGACCCGGTATGTCAGAAACCATTCTGACATACCGGGTCAGGTGCTCTCCCAATTGAGCTATGTTGAAAGAGTGCAGGTTCAAATCCTGCTCGTGGATTTTTTTTCAACATTTGTGTTTTTGTAAGAGTTTTACCATTTTTTTCTCATATGCGCCCTTCTTTAATATGCTGACGACTTTATCAAAAGTAATAGTAGTTGTATTTCTATTTTCTAACTAGGTAGGTACATGCGCGTGCGTGACGCGTTGGCTGGCTCAAGCGCCAAAGTGTGGTTTAATTACCCCCGCCCGCCAGCTGGTGGCCGTGGGCGCAATAAACATAAACGAAACATAATAATTTAGAAATGTTCTCAAAGATTTATGAGTTTGTGGTTATAAAGTACTGGCTTTTAGACTTTCTGGGTAAAGCTGTAAGTAACGTTTTTTATAGTTAATGCAGTGAGAGGTTATAGTATTTTCGTTCTACACTAAATGCCGCGGACTTTAAGATTTGCTCAAGTTTAGGCCGTGCAATTAAGTCACCATTATCTAAGTAGTCTTTGGCTTTCAAAGTTGACTCAACCTCATTTGCACGACTCTTATACAGCTACTTATAGCCTAACTTACTAATTAGTAGAGCAGATGATGTGGGTTCAAATAGTCGTGGAAATTATTTCGACACTTTTTTTTACTGATTTGTTATGACGTGGCATAATACGCTCAAAGAACTATAATTAACGATTATTATAACATCTTAAATGTTACATTAAAATAGATGTTTGGTTATAAAGTAGTTAACCCATTTTGAAGCGTAATGTTATTTATTTGTATCTCATGTGAATGTAAATCAAAAATACATGTATGGTAGCTGATGTTGATTGCTGATTCTACGACGTGACAGTTGTAATACCGACAATGACTTTAACTGTTTCGCGTGTCCATATATGTCAAGTATAATAATATTATATTCAATGTAAACTGCAATTCTACTGATTTAAAACTATAACATTTATTGTTTTGAGAAGCTCGATGGCGCAGTGGTTAACGTGCCCGGTCTGCGAGTGCTGAGGTTAAGCAACTTTCGCAAAGACCGGTGATCGGATGGGCGACCAAAAGTTTATCATCTCGAGCTCCTCCGTACTTCAGAAGGCACGTAACGCCGGCCGTTGGTCCCGGCTGCATTAGCAGTCGTTAATAACAACCACCAATCCGCACTGGGCCCGCGTAGTGGTTTATGGCCCGTTCCGTTCTCCCTATTATCCTTAATTGTAACTTAATTGTTACTCTGTATTTTTTTATTTTGTTCATGTTTATGTTTTATAGTGTTGCAATAAAAGTATTATCTATCTATCTATCTATCTTTCTATCTATCTATCTATCTATCTATCTATATATCCATCCATATAGAAGGCTCGTACCTCAGCAGTGGGGACATAAAATGAGCTGATGATGAATATTAATTTGTTCTTATAATAACATTTTTGATACCATTTACAATAAGATTATAGTAACTGCATTGCCATTGGTAGATACCTGCGTTGTACCAAACAATTGATTTCTTTTTAAAAGTGTACGCAAATCCAACAAACATGAATCATGTTATTTTTAAATTAGGACACTTTTAAATTTTGATCCTACTTAACACATTCTTCTTATCTAAAAAATAAACTTAGCTTTTTTTATGTCTAGCCTATTTCGTCCCACTGCTGGGCAAAGGCTTCCCACCATCCCTCCTCAAAAGCATCGAAATCATCTTGCCAACGCTTTAAACATGCATAGACAGTCGAGTGACCGTCGAGAAACTTAAGTTTCCTCAAGCCTTACTGACCAAACAATCCTCCGAGGGTTTCACTCCACATCACGTGGGATGAAAGCCAATTTTTACTTGTTATTCCACAACAAAACAAACGAAGAAATTAAAACACACAACTAATAAATATATATTACAATGTTGAGATCCCCTGTTAATGACGGTAGTTGTTGTCATTGAATGGGCGCCTTTGGCTTTCAAAGTAAAAAATAGTGTAAGTAAGTAGTGTAAAAAAAATAGTGTTGGATAATTTCGGCGGGCTGGTTAGAACCACGATAGCTCAATTGGGAGAGCACCTGTGCCGGTAGCCAAAGTAACATTATGAAAACGATAGCGAAGTTCGAAAAGGATAAAATGTATGGGATTGATATAAAATTGACCACGTGATTTAGCGCGGCTTATGTCAATCCCATACATATTATTCTTTTCGAACTTCACTGTCGTTTTCTTAATGTTACTTTGGCTAAGCCTACTGACCCGGTATGTCAGAAGGGTGCAGGTTCAAACCCTGCTCGTGGAAATTTTTTCAACATTTGTGTTTATGTAATTTGTTCGCAACAAAATTTGCGTTAAAAATTATATAAACATTTCATCCCCTGTTTTAACAATAAATTCCTTTTAGCATATTTATGTACTACCAAACTTCCTGACGAGGTGTCCCTCTGTCTGGAGTCTAGACGTCTGACCTCTTGCGCTGCGACCTTATCGATCCATAGGTAGATGAACTACTAGAGTGAATACACTCTTATAGAAGCATGTTTCATCGTTATATTTTCACTTCAGGCAAGTTTGTAGTAAAAACGTGTTTTTAAAATATTTAAATACTGTCCTGTCTTTTTGTTTTTTCTTGTAAATATTTGCTCCGTTTAATTGTAATGGTAGATGATTAGTGATTATATTAATGTTTTATGCTTATGATATTCCTAAATTTCATAAGTATCAGTAACAATGTGTTTACTGGACTCGCCGAGAAACCCGTGTCCTAATTTAAATACGTTGGGACCCGAACAGGGAGACGCTCGGGTTCAATGCGAGAATTTGTAGTTAAATCCCCATTGCCGATCTAACCACTAGACTACATAGGCGGTATAAATCTAAAACGTAGGTAACCATATACCCTCGGATGGTGGATGTTAACGACTACGTTCAGAACAACTCCCAACAACAGCTTAACTTGCCTTCCGCAGCAAGGGATGACCTCAAGATTTTTGTATTTGGTCACTCATCAAGGTCAATAACAGGCGGGCGTCCCTAAACATTCTCATATATCCCCATTTCTGAACCGTTACAACTTGCTTAACATGGCTGCTCGACGAAAGTTACATTTTGCTTTGCTTCTTTTTGGAGTTACGAGTAACAAGCAGCCCGCATACTTATTCAATAAGTTAGAGTTTACCCAACGACACATGAGAATCGCACCACGCCTCCTATGCCCAGGCCACGACACAAAACGGCCGCCTTTCGTGGCAGCTTTCGCTATGCTGCCTCAAAGTGCTGGAACAATCTGCCACCGCCAATTCGAAACTGTAAAACTGCTAGAAAAGAAAAGAGTATCTGCTGGAGTTACAGGTTTCCAGCGCTTAAGCGGTCGTGTTGTGTTGATATTGTTATTACTGAATTATTTTATAATTTATTCTTTTATATATTATTGTTTATGTGTAGGTTATGGTATGTATGTTGTGTGCATGTTGGCTGTATGTTATGGTTAATATTGTATACATCTGTCACTGTGTAAAATTTTGAAATTCATGTCTGGAGCTGCGCCTCCCTCTCTTACTGGTTCCACAGTATATCAGCGCCTTGGCACGTCAATGTCATGGCATAAGCTGAGTGGTGACCATTTCGGTTGCATAATAAAAATGTCCATTATGTCAAGTTGTCATAGATGCTCCGAATAAATATTTTTCATTTCATTTCATCATCAAAGTTGCTTACCTTACGCTCGCAACCCGAAAGAGCTAACCGCTACGCCTTAAAAACTCCTTTCCTCCGTATCACATAAAAAAACGGGGTCTTATCATTATTTGACTTCACCAAGGCCTTTGATAAGGTACACTTAACACCACCACTAACGGTATTAGCTAAAAGCTATTTGAAAATTACAGTGCACGTTAATTTCACTTTATGACTCCATCGATTCATCAACCGATAAGCAAGAGTCATAACCACCACACCTTTGTGACGCGGAGTGCCGAAAGGATTCCACTGGGACCCATTCTTTATGGCTTATTAATGAAAATTACTTTATTTTTTTTAACAATTACATCCTATGACCAGCTATGAAAAGCTGACGCGATCAAATTCTTTTTGGAAGAGACAATATAAAAAGATAAATAAAATAACTTGAATGTTTATGTATCGCCCGTAGTTAACACTGTTCATGTTGTGGGAAAGCTTTACCTAGCCTTTTAAAAGTACACATTTTCAGGCTGATAAGGAATATGCTACGAGAAATGTTTGATGAAATAGAATAATAAAAGAAACTAAATTAATTCCGACACGCAACATCAGGGGTCAGGGGCCCAAGTGGCCATAACGATAGATGACCTCCGATATGAAATGACGAAGAAGAAAAAGGAGGTCATTCACGTTTCATACAAGTCTGGGCCCAAAAGTCAAAATGCCGGCCAGCGAAAAAAAATGAGTTATTATTGTTGGGGTAGTAATTCCGAACGTTTTTTACTATGACAGTTAACCTCAACAACTAGTCCTAGTTCTGATAATTGAAGTATAAAAATCTATTTTTTATATTTAATTAATAAAAAATATATTCATTTTACTGGCGTAAAAAGTAATGGGGTAAGGTTGTAGGTGGATTTTCAAAAGCTAAATAAAGGAATACTTTGCAGTTCAGTCTTTTATTAACATCAACAATGCTAGCTATATAATAACATAAATAAAGAGATGGATTACATCACAAAATAATTACGAGTTACATAAAAATCCCTATTTACCTTAGACGCGCGCGCTTTAACCTGGGATCGACTTTATCGAATTGTTTAATATTTTTTTTAGTTTCTAGTTTAGTGTCTAGAGCAATATAATAAAATCGTAACGACTTCATTCATAGTATGAAATATTTTTATTAGTAAAATGTTTAAAAATCAGATTTTTCTACTTCAATTATTAGGAGAAGGAATATTAGTAGAGATATGTTCTTATAGTAAAAAATACTCGGTCTGCCTCCCCCAATAATAATAACTCCTTTTTTTTCTGGCCGCCACTTTGACTTTTGGGCCCAAAATGAATGACCTCCTTTAAAAAGGAATCTATCATATTACAACTCAGTAAGTTAAACCATCTTAACTAAAAGAAATACACGAAAGAAACCATTATAATCATCACCATCCTTATATTCTTCATCACTATAAACACAGCCCGTGTCAGTACACTGAACATAGGTATCCAATGCATGCCGAAGATCCTTATATATGAGAAAATTAGATAGGTACATAGAAACTATAGAATACTATATTTTTTATTGGCAAAATTGATGTATAGACTTGTTTAAATTGAAATAAATTGGAGACAATACAAAGCAATACAGTGACGAGCACAAATGTAGAAATAAATAATGTTATGGTTCGTAACTATTAATGCAATGAGATAAGTGTGTTCGCGGGTGTACCTTCGAAGCTTTATTATCATCCAATACACTCGATCGCGATACAGTTGGCAAAATTATTTTTTCGAGTTGGTATGTGTAGTATAATAATTATTTAATAAAAAAAAGTTAATACTGTATATGTTTTGGTTTATAAAAATATATGCCAAAATTATGTATTTGTATAATTTTAATCTTGTATATTAATTGTGGATTAACTGATTGAGGAAACTTATACAAATACATCTAATTTTTTTTTTAAGTTTCCTCAATTTAGTCTTTGTATGCGATAATTTTTTTCATTTACTGGTAGTAATTTATAAAGAATGCCTCACGACAGTAATTCCTGGATCACCCTGGTGGTGCCCGAAAATTAGCCGTTATGCTCTCCTTCCCCTTGGAGAGGATCTAGAGGAGAGTTTCCACATAGCCATCTAAGTCGCGAGCAAAATTCAAAACTCAAAATTTATTCAGTTTAGGCTACAAATTAGCTTTTATGAATGTCTCAATGCTATCGGTTCGTAAGACTACACAGAGCGGGAGACATTGTACAGACAGCAGCAGATCAACCTACCACAATATGTCAAATTTCTTTAATAAATTTTGATCCTTAGTTTTTGGGTATAAAGATCAAAATCGATTAGAGAAATTTGACAGTTTTGGATAGGTTGATGTGCAGGTGTGTGTACTTAGAAGAACCGGCAAGAAACTCAGCATGGGCTTTTCTTTCTCCCTTACGTTGTAAGGTATAACAACCTTCCAATATAATTCCTAATATTCCAATATTATGACGTTGTCATAATATTGGAATGGAAAATGACAGACACATTCCATTACAAATAAACACAGAATATAAAAGACAACCACAACATGTAAAAAAGAAATTAAAGAAATAAAATATCTAAGTTAACAAAGCCCCAACACCATACTGTCAGACCAATCTTTATGAGACGACCAACACCTGTCTCCCTGTGACCACGGACCCTGCAAAGGGTTCGAAACGTCAGGATAAACATTATATTAAAACTAATGTATAAAATAAACCCCAGTGCGCCGTCCGTAAGTGACAAATGTCATATGTTTTATTTGAAATGTCGTCGTCCATATTTATTTGATGCCGCGCGGCCATACTAATTTTGTATGGGGAATTTAAGGTGCTTAATAAAAAATAATTATTTAAATAACCACTTGATGAATCGAAAATGTAGTCTAGCAATTTGTAGTTTATCCATTGATGATTGTTTAGACAAAATCAGAGGTACAATAATTTAGATAAACTATAAGAAATTTACTAAACGCCGCCACTCGTTTTCATGATTTATGCCCAACTTTAAATGATATTGTAGAAAAAACTATAGCGTGTTATGAATTTATGGTTCTGACAAATTGTAAACACGGTCCCTATGATACTTAATATTTATTTTGTTCATTTAATACGATAGTATTTTCAATTATGTCTACTTAACCGTAACTGCATTTTTGGCATTTTTTGGTCGGCGCACCCTTAAGTTGTTTCATTTTAATAATAAAGAAAAGTGCCTTTTTCTATATATTTTCGTAGTAAACAATAAATTACTATATTTAGCTTCAGCAACACCACAAGCTTTATCGCATAACGGTCCTCCGAGGGTTTCCTGTTCACATACAACCGATTACATATACATATGTATGAACACATACAACCACTACATTTAATGGGGGATGTTATCAGTCGTTATTCAGTCAATAGTTACGGTTATAACCGAATGGTCACTACTAGTGTGTCGTATATTTTTTTCTTTTGAGTGAATAATGTTTTGAATTGAAGTGCAATCTTTTTTTTTTCTACCAATAAACCTACTGTTTTAGTATTTGTGTGACTTAAGTTATGTTTTGTTATTGATTAAGGTATTGTTTGTTTACCGATTGGAAATAAGGGCTGGTGTTTTTTAATACAAACTTTTTGTACCACTTTGTTGGATATAGGAGCTGCTAGAAGTGCCGCTTCTATAGTTAAATATGTTATGTTAGGTATGTTATATTATTATCGTCAGCATATAATCGTCTCACTGCTGAACCTAGGTCTTCCAAATGGGGAGATTAACGCACGCTGGTCCAATAAGGGCTTTACGTGCCTTCCGAAGTAGGGAAGGCAGATTTATCCATAATTATATTTGAGAGAACGTCGTCTTCCACGATTATATTACATATTTTACCCTTTAAAAATGTTATTGTACTAGCCACTACGACAACGATAAAAACCTTTATGGTGCTTAAATCTAAAATTAACGTATACCAATCGATATAATTAGCTTTTGTTCAAGGACTTTGTTCAACCGTACTTGTTATCACATTGTTTTCTATACGGTTTTTGTTTTAATCGTTACTTAGCGTTGAAAATAGTTTAAAAACTGCACTTAAATGATGCGGGTAGGGTCTCGTAGATTCTATTCTATTACTATTACATTATTTCTCTTTTTCTTCATTGTACTAAAGTTCTTAGCAAAATAAAATAAAATAAGACTAACTTTCACAAGTTAGTCTTATAAGATTTTTAAATAATGGAATGACAATAATAACAATTTATTTATAACCGTTAACCCTTTATAGGGCTCTATCCATATATTGGACACCATAATTTTAACTTTATTACCTTAACATAAGGTCGAAAACCAATGAAATTTTTTAACATGCATTGCCCATTTAATGTCATCAATAAAAACATGTAACCACAAGGATACGTCACAATTTGAATTTAATATAGTATTTTAATTTTAAATTTATTTTAACTTATTTAGCCAAACAAAAACAATTTCTTCGTAGTTCGTTCTGATTAAATTACTACAGATAAACAAAGGTTTAAACTAAAACACTTGCCCTTGCTCCCAATCTAGAACTCAAACTCATTAGCTAAAAGGCAGTAAATTGTGAAACAGTAGTTTTTTTAGTTCAGTAAAAAAACAAGTGTTGTATCGACAAGATGCATAAGGAAGTGCTAGAAGATACATTTGAGAAATGGAACAAAGCGGAAATGGGATATTTGAAGACGTTCTACGCTACCGCGAATGCTGTCGAGACGTGGAAACGAAAATCTGTGTCAATAGTCTCGCCGAAATCAGGCAGGGTGTTGAAACAAAAAAGCAAAGCAAAACCAGATGACAAAAGAGTTAAGCAAGAACCGAATATTAGAGATGGTGGCTTTTTCTCGAGACTCTTCGACGATTTCAAGAAAGCCAGAGTATCTGATTTTGAATACCAACAATCCAAGATACGCCAGAACACATCGTACAAACCTTTTTGGGCGACCAAAGTAGTCGGAGCCAAAGAGAAGATTGATATTAATAACGTTGAAACCGAATCGAGAATTAAAACTATAAGTTACAGTGAAAATAGTAATGCTGTTACGAACAAAGCTTTGGTTTTTAAAAAGGAAACGCCTGTACCTAGAATTAGAAATAAGGCTTTAGGTAATACATATTCCGTTAATGTGCTAGAGAAATCACCCATGAAAAGGTTGTCTACGGTCGATCACCACAAAGATTATAAGCTAAGATTACCTGCCAGCTATAGGGGCAGTAAAATGTTTATGCCTACCGGTGAACAGTTATTTTGGGTTCGTTATTATTCCGATACATTTGTTGGTTTACACATTTTTTTTAATCATTTTTAAAATCATTATTTTGCTGATGTAACATAGATGAAAGATATAGGTACTTCTTACATTGCTAACTTATGTTAGCAAATAACGAAACGCGTTTTATGTAAATAAATACATTACCATTTATAAAGCAGCTACTGCTTTGTTACTTGACTTATCTTTTCGTTATGTCACATTTTAATATCGAAATGTATTTGCTTTTTGATTATAATCGATGTTAAAACATGGTATACCGCTTTTATAATTACTTTACTTAAACCTGGATACCGTATTGTTTATATACCTAATTATTAAATTCGAATGTTTTACCGGAAATACACTTTCATTGGTCATAGGAAGTTCCGTGGAGTTCCATATCGACCAGAAGGTTTGCTGCTCACACCCAGTGGCTTCCACGATCTTTATCTGATCCAAGGTCTATCCTTATCCTACTTACACATATTTTGGTACAACGCCGGTCTTATACTTCCTATTGATAAAATATAGCAGTATTTGTCAATCCGCAATATAGCAGTATGTATCAGAATTATCCCTTGTTTCGTCCATAGGTTTTTTCCAACGTTGAATTAGGTTGTTAATGAGTCATCATCATCATCATCATCAGACTGCCTTTCCAAGTGCACGCCACCAAGCACGATCCGCGGCTACTCTCATCCAGCTCTTGCCAGCCACCTTGCAAAGATCATCGCTCCACCTAATCTGAGGGCGTCCTACAGTACGTTACCCGATAAGCGGTCGCCACTCGAGAACTCGTTTACCCCAACGATTGTCGGTTCTGCGGTAAATATGACCGGACCACTGCCACTTCAGCTTGCTGATCCGATGGGTTATGTCGATTACTTTCGTTCTCTGTCGGATCACCTAATTCCGAAGTCGATCCTTCAGAGAAACTCCGAGCATAGCCCTTTCCATAGCTCGCTGAGCGACTTTAAATTTGTGAACCAGCCCTACCGTGAGTGTCCACGTTTCGGCTCTTTATGTCATGACCGGTAGGACGCACTGATTAAAGACTTTCGTCTTTAGACTTTGTGAAATAGGCGACGTAAAGACCCGACGTAATTTCCCATATGAGCCCAGCCTAGCTGTATCCTTCTGTTAGCCTCTCGAATAGGTTCTTGTTTCTACCCAATTGCAAAATTTGCCCGAGGTAGACATATTCCTTAACAACTTCGAGAGCACCGCCTTGTACTGCAATCGATCCCGGAATGGCATGTTCGTTGAACATAACCTTGGTTTTGTCCTAGTTCATCCGAAGATCGATGCGTTGAGAAGAATCAGCTATGCCGTTTAGCATGTACCGTAAATCCTGCAACGTTTCGGCCATGACGAGGATATCGTCTGCAAATCGCAAGTGTGAGATGTGTTCGCCGTTAATGTTAATGTCACGTCCTTTCCAGTCCAGCGTTTTAAACACATCCTCCAATGTATTTGTGAACAATTTGGGGGATATCACAGAGATATCACAGAGATATCACAGGGCTATCACAGGGATATTCACAGAGAGATATCACAGGGGATATCACAGATTTAAGAACGCGTGCAGAGAAATAAAAATTTCCTACACTCACAAACCAATTATCTAGCCCAAGAGAAGCGTTATGAAACTCGTTATGGTTACTAGACAACGGATAAACATACTTAAAATACTTAAATACATACTTATTATACATAGAAAACACCCAGACCCGAGAAAATTTAGAAAAACAATAATTTCTAAATTGACCCGTCCGGGGATCGAACCCGGGACCTCAGAGATGGCGACACCATGAAAACCAGTGTACAAACCACTCGACCAAGGAGATATTTGTCAATCAGCGCACGCGTCGCATCGTATGCAAACAGTTGCAATCTGTGCAACGCTTTGCATTTTATGTCTTACTAGCTGTTGACTGTGGGACTTCATTCGCGAGGACCTCTTTTTCCCACAGCATCTTATGTGCTTGTCAGGGTCATGTCTATGTGCAAAATCTCATCCAAATCCTTTAAGCCGCTCTCAAGTAATGCGCTTACCACGAACAGCATTTCATTTTTATTTTTTACTAGTTGACCCGACAGACGTGGTGCGGTCTAAGTTTTAATAAATATGTGGCACAAACGCCATCTATTAAGGGAAATCCAAAGTGGTGAAATCCCATACAAAATTACCAATTTTTAATTTTTCGATATATAAGCTGTTTTTTAGTCTTCCATGTTTTTTTTTCAAAACCATTCATTCTTGTATTAGAGCGAAAAAAACAAAATGAAAAGTATTGAAATAATGGAGCTCATGTCAGAATTTAACCAAATAATGATTGTATCATATTCATAATGTTTAATGTGTGTTCTGCGAGTGTACCTTTTTCAATAAATAAATCAGTCAAGCCGTTTTAGCGAGACTAACGAACAGCAATTGATTTTTATTATATAGATTGATTTTTATTAGATTGTCGATAATTAAATATGGAATTACAAAAGCACCGCCGTCCGTCCTCAGCAAACACCATTTCCTAAATTATTTTCTTCGATTACAGCTAGGCGAGACCCGTCCGTCATCATACGGCCCCGCCACCTACCAAGACTTCAAGGATATCCGTTCCCGATGCCTGGCCGAGGGCAGGCTGTTCGAAGACCCCGAGTTCCCGGCGGTGGACCGCAGTCTCTACTACAAGGAGAGGCTGGACCGGCCCATCACATGGTTGAGACCTGGGGTGAGTAGCTTCAAAAACCTCATGTTAGGTATACCGCATGTTTCATTTGCGATATTTACTTTGAAAAGAGATGGTCGCAGATGGGGTCTACAGCGTAACTACATTTTAGAGCGGCGCAAAAACTAAAGGTTCCTTAAGCTAAAAGTTATCGAACATCCTCATCCCTAACAGAGTGGATCATCCTCATGTCTAGAAGAAACGGCATCACGCAAGCATGTCTCCGTCCCCTTAGCTGTGGTGCTCCAATTCAGGACATGACCCACCTGCTGTCCTGCTCATTTTGCCTAAAAGAAGTCAAAGGCGCTGCCGAGGCTGGTTTCTGGGTCGGGAAGATATAAGACTATTGACACGTCAGGTCTAAGGCATTGGGGTCGGAATCGCTTCTTTTGCGATATAAATAGTTTTGTACACCTGTCCAGCTCATTTTATGTCCCCACTGCTGGAATGAGCCTTCCTTATGTATGGATAGGGAGAACGGGCTATAGACCACCACGCGGGCTCAGTGCAGTGCGGTTGTTGTTAACGACTGCTAATGCTGCCGGGACCAACGGCTTTACGTGCCTTCCAAAGCACGGAAGAACTGATGATACATTTTTAGTCACCCAACCGATGACCGGCCTTTGCGAAAGTGGCCGCTGGGCCATCGAGCCCCTCATTGTATATGCCTATTGGTTATTCTCTTGTTGCAGGAGATATGCGACGAGCCGCAGTTGTTCGTGGAGGGGTACAGCCGATTCGACGTGCAGCAGGGCGAGCTTGGTGACTGCTGGCTGCTGGCCGCCGTCGCCAACCTGACGCTGTACAGGAAGTGAGACGTTCTAGACTGTTCTATATACATTTTTTGCCAGCTCATTTTATGTCCCCACTTCTGGGGGAAACACCATAGGGAAACAGGCCATAAACCACCACGCAGGCCCAGTGCTGTGCAGTGTTTGTAGAGGACCGTAGTGCAGCCGGTACCAACGGCTTTACGTGCCTTCCGAAGCACGGAATTCTTTACATATATTCCTTGAAGTTGAACACTATACAGACCTCAAATCGGAGATCCTGGCTGACTTACTAACTTGCCTGATTCTGAAATTTTCCAATGTCTAAAAGTCTAAAGTTTTTTAGTTTTCAATGTAAAAAATGTTAAGATCAAGCCATTGAGACACCAATATATCTTTGATCGCTGTTTTTTTGTCGCAGTACATCTACGCCGGACGCTATGACTTTTAATAAAATTTTCTATCCCTGGGGCACTTCTCCGACGTTGTTTAAAACCAATAATAAGGTCCGAATAGTTATTCTGTGGTTTGTTCTTGTCATTTAAACGTCATTTCAAATTAGAGTAAAAGAGACAAAACACGGAATAACTATTCGGACCTTATTCTTTGTTTATTTGTAAAGCACTTAATGTCAATTGTAGATGTTTTATATAGTGGAATCCAGGCTCAGAGGGGTGATTTTTTAATATCACCGGTGATGTCGAAATAAAAGTAACATGATACACTAGGAAATTTAATATTTTTTGCTTAATTAACAATTTGAATCGTTCAAGAATTTTCAGAGTCAATAATAAGTTACCAGTGTCCTTGAATAAGATAACAAGGAGCAATTGATATCATAGCGTAATAAATAATCACCGATTCCGGTCCTTTAAAATAGGCGTGGCGGCACCTTGTGGGCCAGCAGGGTGACGGTGACTGATGCTGCGTCGTTTTCACGCTGCACCAGTTGTCTTCGCGTCTGAACTCCATTTCCACTTAACATCAGGTGGATTGGAGTCACTACCGTGTTAGTTTTTGTTAAACTAGTGCAATAATTCTGCCTGGAATCGAACCTAAAAAAAACTGCAGAAGCAGTTGAAGTGTATCACTTATGGTTTGTGTTATGTTCCACTTTCAGATTGTTTTTCCAAGTGGTGCCAGATGACCAGAGCTTCGACGAGGAGTACGCTGGAGTGTTCCACTTCCGGTAAGTGTTTTCCTGATTGTGAAATAGTTTCTTTTAATTGAATTTTGCGAACCTCGTAATCGTAAATATAAAGCTAACTCATGCGCAGCTGGTAGCATAAAGGGTGGACAAAAATATATGCCTGTTTTCGGCTGCTATAAGAAGAATTTTTAGAAGTACACTGACCCTTTGACAGTTTAATAATATTTAAAGGAAGGAAAATTAAAATTATGTAAGCAAGGTTTCATTGAAATTAGCTTATTGGTTTAAACAATTAGTGCCTTACAAATAATACAAAGAATAAGGTCCGAATAGTTATTCCGTGTTTTGTTCCTGTCATTTAAACGTCATTTCAAATTACAGTAAAAGAGACAAAACACGGAATAACTATTCGGACCTTATTCTTTGTTTATTTGTAAGGCACTTAAAATTTTGAGGTATGTATGGGATATTGAAATTGTATGTAAAAAGTGTATGCAAAATAACTTGTTGATGTTATTGTCTTTTTTTTTAAATTTATTTATATCAAATTGTATAAATGCTCATATAGGCTCTTAATGAACGATGTGTTTTCCTAGTTTCTGGCAGTACGGCCGCTGGGTGGACGTGGTGATCGACGACCGGCTGCCCACGTACCGCGGGAAGCTGGTGTTCCTCCACTCATCGGAGAGGAACGAGTTCTGGAGCGCGCTGCTGGAGAAGGCATACGCCAAGTGAGTGTCATGAATCAAATATTTATAAAATACAGTGAAAAATTAAATGCTTACCCGACCCAGCCAGGAATCGAACCTGGGTTTTCTGCAACCCGGGCGGCTGCACTGTACATTATGCTACCGGGAAGGCTTCCTGGCCGGGTCGGGTAGGCATTTGATTTTTTTACTGTATTTTACAAATATTTGATTCAGCTTCAAAAATTTAAATGAAAATATTATTATAATTTTTATTTAATTTAAATTCAGTGCAACAATTAACACTTACAAATAAAAAGTAAAAAAGTTGTTTAACTTTAGCAATCGCGTTTACCACTGCGCCATCGAGCTCTGCCCGGAGAAGGTATGCGCCTAGTGAGTCGTGGTTGTGGTATCATACTATAGACTTTTGGCGGGAAAGAGAAGATTTATGTTTACAGTTTATGTTTGTTTTCTTGAAAGAACAATTGCAAGTAAATTTATGGTGAACTAGTGGCCGCTCGCGGTTTTACCCGCGTGGTTCCCGTTCCCGTGGGAATATCGGGATAAAAACTATCCTATGTGTTAATCCAGGTTATAAACTATCTGTATGCCGAATTTCTTTGTCGCACTTCCAAAAGATGGAATAGTCTACCAGCACACGTTTTCCCTCCTTCCTATGACATGGAGTCCTTCAAACGAGGCGTGAATAGGCACCTTGTGGGCCGGCAGGGTGAGGGTGACTGATGCTGCGTTGTTTTTACGCTGCACCAGTTGTCCTTGAGTCTGGACTCCGTTTCCACTTAACATCAGGTGGAGTGGAGTCATTTGCCGAGCTATGTATAAAAAATAAAAATAAATTTTCATCCAAATCCATTCAGTAGTTTTTACGTGAAAGAGTCACAAACATCCAAACTTTCGCGTTTATAATATTAGTAGGATTTACTGTCCGTCTTGAGATATCGTCATTACAGATTAATATAAAATAATTTTCCACAAACGGAATTTGAACAGCCCCTTTTGAAATACTGGGTCATGTCTAACTACGCTGTCGTGGTTCTGCCCAGCCCGTGATCAACAATATCTACTCTTATTTTGTATACCAAAGAGGTTTTCTTCAATGTCAACAACTACATGTCATTAATTACCGATTTAATAACAAAGATCAGTTAAGCATGGGCAAACTTTATTTATAGTTATGGGTGTAGATAATTTAAGGCTATATGTATACCTAAATAACAATTGTGAAGTAGCTCTTTATTTTTTTCTGGAAATACTTAAGCCGGCCGCACTTTGAATACGTTTTCCTACGAATTTGATTCTAAACGCATCTAAAGTGCGGCCTTAGGTTGTGACACAGTTTTTAACTTATGCAGCTTCTATCGTACACATTTTTCTATAATGTGTTTGTTATTTAATAAAGAATTTATCATAAACATTTACGATACTAACATTATATGTAAACAATTTGTTTACCAGACTCCACGGCTCCTACGAAGCCTTAAAAGGAGGCTCAACATGCGAGGCGATGGAAGACTTCACCGGTGGTGTCACCGAAATGTATGACGTGGCTGAACTGCCGCCCAACTTCTACACCATCCTGCTCAAAGCGTACGAGAGGAACTCTCTTATGGGCTGCAGCATTGAGGTAACTTATCTATATCTATACTAATACTAGCCGTCACCCGCCCGCTTCGCTGTGCGAAAATAATGAGTCAATAAATGCTAATCTAAATAGTTATTAGGTTTACCAACATCTTAAATAGCCTATCATTTGCACAATCTCATGTTCTTACTACATACCAATTTTCATCAAGAGCCGTCACTCGCCCGCTGCTTCTTCTTCTTCTTCAGCCCGTCGCCACCCAATGCTGAGTGTAGGCCTCTCCCTTTGCACGCCATCTCTCTCTGTTTGTAGCCATCCCAAACCAGTTCAAACTCGCCCGCTTCACTACTTACCAATTTTCATCAAGAGCCGTCACTCGCCCGCTGCTTCTTCTTCTTCTTCAGCCCGTCGCCACCCAATGCTGAGTGTAGGCCTCTCCCTTTGCACGCCATCTCTCTCTGTTTGTAGCCATCCCAAACCAGTTCAAACTCGCCCGCTTCACTACATACCAATTTTCATCAAGAGCTGTCACTCGCCCGCTGCTTCTTCTTCTTCTTCAGCCCGTCGCCACCCAATGCTGAGTGTAGGCCTCTCCCTTTGCACGCCATCTCTCTCTGTTTGTAGCCATCCCAAACCAGTTCAAACTCGCCCGCTTCGCTGAGCGTAAGCTTGTGAATAAAATTGTTTTTTTTTATAGCCTATCTTTTGCACAATCTCATGTTCTTACTACATACAAATTTTCATCAAGATCGGTCAAGCCGTTCTTGAGTTAAAAGTGAACATACAGGCAAAAAATTCAAAAATCGTAGATTTGGTGTTAGTGAGTCATAAAATGAATATTTATCCCAAAATTTGTCAGAAAAATTGCAAGTACACACAGAGCCTACAGATTTATATGTAGTATAGATAATAAAGCAGGAGAGTTCGTTTTTTTTGTTTGAACGCGCTAATCTCTAGAACTACCAGTCGGATTAGAAAAAATATTTTTGCATTTGATAGACGTATTTTAGTAGAAGGCTTTAGGCTATTTATCATCACGCTATGGCCCTTAAGAGCGTTAACGCCGCACACTAGCACCGCCAATGAAAAAAATAAAACATATCTTGTAATTAGAGATAGAAAATCAAATTATGCTCAACAAACTATCTGAATGAAATAATTTAGCATTTTTACGTCACCTAATGAACACCTGACATGTTATGGTTTAGTTAAATATGGCGTTATAGTTAAAAGTGGCCGTAACGTTACGGCCGTAACGCAGAAAAAACGCTAAGCTAATACAAAGTACTAGCGCATTCGGGCGACGCTATGCGACGCGGTGGGTCGAGAAATAGGTAGTTTATTTATATATTCACGTAACGGCCAAGCGTTTTGTAGTCTTCTGAAGTAACCCAAATGCCTTTATGTAGTAACAAAATGTTATTATATTTATTTTAACCAAAAATTCTTGAAACCTTTTTGAAACTTACAGTTAAAGGATTAATGCCTGATTTCACCGACGACTCCTAAGTTTACGATAACCCCTAAGCCATGTTCGGTGACAGTTGTTGGAGCAAAACCGTCACCTAATATAGATTTGGGGTCACCCAAAACTTAGGGGTCAATGGTGAAAATGGGCATGAGATTCATATTTGACTTCTTAGCGGGAAAGTGAAAAATCATGTCTGAGGTTTTGTTTTGATTTCAAAAATTTGTGTTATCTATACTACTATATAAATATGTAGGCTCTGTGTGTACTCGCAATTTTTCTGACAATTTTTGGGATAAATATTCATTTTATGACTTGACACCAATTCTACGATTTCTGAAATTTTTGTCTGTCTGTCTGTCTGTATATCCACTTTTAATCTATGGGCACTACTATATAAATCTGTAGGCTCTATGTGTACTTGCAACTTTTCTGACAAATTTTGGGATTTGTGAATCATTGACACCAATTCTACGATTTTTGAAATTTTATCTGTCTGACTGTCTGTCTGTATGTTCACTTTTAACTCAAGAACGGCTTGACCGATCTTGAAATTTGTATGTAGTAAGAACATGCGTTTGTGCAAACGATAGTCTTTAAAAAAAAGAAAAAGTTTACGCTTGAGATGCTATATTGTTGGTAAACCTAATAATTATTTTGATTAGCATTCAGTGACCCATTTTTTTCGCACAGCGAAGCGGGCGAGTGACGGCTAGTGTATTATATTAATGTTAAATAATGGTGGATTATTAACCGTTAAGTGTTCGTGAGCGTGCATGAGCATCGGCAAATGAAACAAAACAGTGCAAAATCGCTTTTAAAATTTTCACAAGAAGTCTGCGTGAGGTTTCCGTAAAGCTGTGATGTTGAATATTTAAACACTAACCCCCTTACAAATAAACAAAGAATAAACTCCGAATAGTAATTCCGTGTTTTGTTCCTGTCATGTAAACTTCATTTCAGATTAGAGTAAAGAGTCGAAACACGGAATAACTTTTCTAAGCTTATTTTATTTGTTTATTTGTAAGGCCCTAACACTATTATTCAACTACAAAAGATGACGTATAATTGAATGTGCAATTGAACGGCTATTTGAACCAGTTGACCGCGACATATACAGTATCACTTACATTTAATACAGTAATAATATGATATATGTCACGTCGTTGTATGTTTAGACATGCGCCTTCTGTGTACATCTAACACCGTCAAATTTCTTCAATTCATTTTGGACCATATACCTTAGTCATAAGGTTCAAAGTCTATTGAGGAAATTTGACATTTTATGCTAGGTTGATGTGCAGGTGTATGTACACTGGCCCAAGAAAGTGGTGTACCAGTTTTGATTTAGTTTTCTAGTCATCGAAAATTACAACAATGTTCATACTAGATATCACTGAGAGAGATGCATAATAATGACGTTAACTTGTAGGTCACTTATAAGTGCATGACATTTTAACCTTTAATACAAATGGATAAGACATCAATTACTGTAAAGAAAATATAAATTTTCTAAACAAAAGTAATAAAAACTATTTATTTAGACAACCAAATTCTTTTTGATAAAAAGAAAACTGACAATTGACATTTTGTCAAATATATTTTAGTGATTTCTATTATTTTCTTCAGAAAAATCGACTTACTTTCCATATTATTATTTTTTACTCAATTGCATATAAATAACATCTTCAATGCCTGCCAACTTGACTATTGCTGAAAGGGCGCAAATAATTACGCACACACACAATATTATTGGCAATTCAATTTTGACCATAATAATTATTTATCCCCCCGGCCATTGATTTTACAACGTCATTGTTTCCATCAAGTTCAAACTAAAAACAGCTGCTGTCACGTAACAATAAAGATGGCAATAGAAGTTGTCAGATCGATTTGCAAGCGAAACTAATCTTTATCGCCTATGAATCTGCCAAGCGACATTCAACCTTAGGGTGGTAAACCAATTTTTTGGGCAACCGTACATCCTGTTTATAACATGTTCCACTATTTTACCGACTTATTTTTCACCCCCAGCCCGACCCGAACGTTCTCGAAGCCGAGACCCCGGTGGGTCTGATCCGTGGGCACGCGTACTCGATCACCCGCGTGAAGTACGTGGACATCGAGACGCCGGGCCGCACGGGCAAGATCCCGCTGCTGCGCCTGCGCAACCCCTGGGGCAACGAGGCCGAGTGGAACGGCCCGTGGGGCGACAAGTATGGTTATTTATTTATCTGTTGCACTGTAACCTGTAGCTACAAACATTAGACCATCATTAGACATTAGACTTAGGGCTAAAATCTTAGTAATAGGTACATGGACCCTGTTTAAAGGTGTTGCAAATCTGGTAGTATTAATGATTGATTTCTGAATATTTAACTGTCTCTGTTGTCTAGTGGTTAACATCGGTCTCAGACCCTGAGGTCCCGTGTTCGATTCCCAGCACAGGATACATGTTTGTGTACTCAGTTTGATTGGTGGTAGGGCTTTGTTTGTCCGCCTGGCTAGCTACCACCACCTTATCTAAATATGTCGCCATAACATCAATGTTAGTAGCATTGTTGTATTCCCGCAGCTAGAGGTAAGATAGTTACTGCCTCGGTAGTTGAGGATCCCGGGTGAAGTGCGCTTCCACCTTCTATCTTATCATCACATTACATCTGGTGAGATAAAGCCACGTGAAATATTTAAAATATATATATATATATTTATGTACACACGTTTATGGCGGCAGATCAACCTACTCAAAACTGTCAAATTTTTACAATCAATTTTAAACTTTACTGTTTGGTTATAAGGATCAGTGTTCATTGGAGAAATTTGACAGGTTTGGGTAGGTTGATCTGCCGCAATGTGTACTTTCTTTTATTAGAGCGATTAAATTTACAATATATTATTACTTATATGAAGTAACTTGCGGTCGCTCGCGGTTTTACCCGCGTGGTTCCCGTTACCGTGGGAATATCGGGATAAAAACTATCCTATGTGTTAATCCAGGTTATAAACTATCTGTATGCCGAATTTCATCCAAATCCATTCAGTAGTTTTTACGTGAAAGAGTAACAAACATCCATCCATACTTACAAACTTTTGCGTTTATAATATTAGAAGAATGGAGAAAAAGGGGCGATAAACGACCTGCTTGAAATCAAGTTATCACTACAATTGCTGAGTAATGGCTTAATCACCACGCCCCCACTGCTGGGGCACGAGCCTTCTCTATGGACGGATAGGGAGGACTGCGAGTTGGTAATCACAAAACCGGGCTACGCATCAAAAAATTCGGAATACACATCCCTAACTGGGATTGAATCCGGGACCTTTGAGTATCGGGCCGAGTGTTTTGCCACTAAGCCACCAAGGCGTTTCATTATATCAAATCAAATCATTTATCCACAAGAAACATGTTAAATACATAGATGTTAAAATTATAAAAAGCTCATTCATGATTCGCTAATTTAGCATGCAAATGTCAATTAATTATAATTAGGTACCTACTACAATGTTAATTAGTTAATTATCCACATGTCTGTTTATAAATTACAATATTATTAATCCCTCAAAATAAAAATGTAAAATAAAAATAAAATAAAATATAGTTAATTACCCACTACTTCATCCGTGTGGATTTAGGATTTAAAATACAAACTTTTTTTAATCAAAATTAAATAGTATGTCCTATAGATGTTTATCATCATCATCATCATCATCTCAGCCAAAGACGTCCACTGCTGGACAAAGGCCTCCCCCAAGGATATGAGGGGTATTTGCCGTAATCGCCACGCTTGACAGGCGGGTTGGCGATCGCAGTAGGTTGAGGGTAACCTCAGAGAGATGCTGCTGCCCATCCTCTGGAATGGTCCCTTAGTCGGCTTTTACGACACCCACAGGAAGAGATGGGGTGGTGCAATTCTTTATCCCCGGCACCACACAGGGTCTATAGATGTTACCCGCAAGGAATGTAGCATTATATCGATGAAAGAATTTTTGGAATTGGACCAGTAATTTCAGAGATTAGCCCCGACATACATACAAACAAACAAACAAAGCAACAAACGTTACCTCTTTATTAATAGTATACATAAATTATTGTGATTGTAAATATTTGCCCCAGGTCTCCGGAGTGGCGCTTCATACCGGAGTCCGAGAAGGAGGAGCTCGGACTGACTTTCGACGACGACGGCGAGTTCTGGATGGCTTTCAAGGACTTCGCACAGCATTTCGACAGGTATGCACGAACTGCTTACTGCTGTAACGTTGTCGTTGCAATTTACTCAACGTTATATTTTTTATGCTATGCGTCTTATAGCCTCCTTGGTAGTTTTAAAAACTATCTGTCAAATTTATATGCACGGTTCTGAAAAAGAATACTTTGAATGTCATGTCATTGTCATGGAATTTTATTGTATTTCTGATATAATCAGTCTTTCAAAATTCTTCAGTATAATAACATTGTTTTTATAATAACATCGATTGTGCAATTATTAATGTTTACAATGTGATATGTGAAAACCTGTATCTATAAACAGGTTTTTTTCTGCTTAATTATAAATTTTACCTAAATAAATATTTACTGTGGATCTCCTGAGTTTTAATAGACTTCAGGCTACTATCGTATTCAGAATGTTTGGAAATAGGTGTACAGTACAAACTCAAAATTCAAAATTCAGAATCTTATTCAGTTTAGGCTGCAAGTAGCTCTTGTGAATTCCACTATATGCCACTATGTACGAGTATTATCCTGAAACGGATACGTTTTAGGATAATACTCGTATCATAACATATGCATGCAACCAAGTATAAAAAAATGGGCAAACGAGTTTCGGCAGAATATCAGTGTTGTGACCTTGTTTGCAACAAAATACATAGTTGGTGCCCTTTGGTTGACTCGACACATGATATGTTACATTATGTTGTATTTTTAGTTCCCCTTTTTTAATTGGTAATATGGTGTCATGTATAACCAATAAATGTTCATTCATTCATTCAAAATCATATTTACTACGTAATTATTTTCCATACAAAACTAAAAGTTTTGCATGAAATTATTTTTGTTCAACCCTGTTATGGTTTGAGTTCTGTTTTTGTTGGACCATGAAATTGACGACCAAGAACAATGTATCAGCCGGACCTAGGGCAGGACTTTGCAATTTTGCAAATTAAAACCAGCACACATTTAAACACTCATAGACAATAGTATTTTTTTTATTTTTTTGTTGATAGGTTAGGTTTATTTACTTTTTTTTTAATTTCGTTTATTTTGTTATTTAAATCCCTTATGGAATAGATCTATCGGCGGACATTGTCAAATGATATAAATATTATAATTTAACGCAAACTTTGTTGCGAACAATTTGAATGTGTAATTTTTTTAAATCAGTATTACTATTTAATATTAAAGAAACATTACTGTGTAAAAATAAAATATACCATTTTTATTGCAGAGTGGAGATTTGCAATTTGAACCCCGACTCTTTGGACCCGGAAGAGTGTCCCGAGGGATGCACCAAGAAATGGGAGATGTCCGTCTTCGAAGGGGAATGGGTCAGAGGTAAGTTATGAAAACATTTGTTAGCTGTAACATTATTTTTAATATTTATTTTACACGACGAGTAAGTGATTGGTCGTTATTATCTGAATCAGTTGTCAATAGCACAATTGCAACGCGACTCCAGTTGCAGTTGATAAATTGGTATTACGGACACTAATAGCTAAGCTAATCTACAGGTTGTAGATTTGCATTCCCGCCATAATTTTACAGCTGATCGTAATTGGTACACTTAATGACTAAAAAATACTTTTAACACGGAGAAAGTAATAAGGAACCGATTGATTAATAAAATGATCTCAGTGTAAATTAGAATAGCGACCGTCGACTGATGAGAATAGGGGTGCAGACCGTAGTAGGTACATAAGAGCGCAGCGGGCGGACATTAAGTCGATGAACTTACGTAAACTTGTAGGTACTATTATGTATTCTGTGGTAAAGTGGCTAACTCTTACGCATAAGTATACTTTGTTGCAATAAACTATTATTAGGTACTTACTGATCATGTTTAAGATACTCGCAGGTACTGCTCAAAGTGGGCACCTTCACGTTCTATGCACAAATGAGCACGGCGCCTTAAGTTTCTAGGTAACTTTTGCAGCACACTACGATTTCACCTTACACTCTCAAAAGCCATTAAAATATTTTGTTTTAACTGCACAACACTCGTGATTTCGTCTTTATAAACCACCTCGCGCGATGGAGTTGGTCTGTTTGGAAACATTTCCACAAACATGACCACGGCTCGACGTAGACTGTTCCCACTAATTGCGTATAATCGCACCATCTCCACAAGTTCTACGTTAGAATAATTTTCCGTCATTTTACTTTTTTTACACACACAAACAACACACCTAAGAACACGTTTCGCTCCAAATTCGCTAGGGCAAAGAAATGTGTTACTCGTTCGGGGTTGCGCGGCACACTGGCTTTGATGCGTGCGGCGTGCGCTCGCCGCCCGCCGGCCGCCGGCGCTCGCCGGCCGCCGGCGCTCGCCGCGCCGACAAAGCTGCGGGCGCGCCGCGAAGCTCGAGCTTGTTGCTACCTACGCGTGGTCGGGTGAGCGGGGCGTACGCGAACGAGCGTTTATTTTTTAGTGCTACGCAGACGTGCGATTCGTATTTATAGATTTTGAAAATATGATTATTATTTTTTCATATTTTTTTTATAATTTATTTGTAATAAGTATAAGCATTACGACCGCTGCTATGAATATGGCGTGAATGCAAATCAACAAGTTGTATATTATAATATTATAAAGCTGAAGAGTTTGTCTGTTTGAACGCGCTAATCTCAGGAACTACTGGTTCGAATTGAAAAATTCTTTTCGTGTTGGATAGTCCATTTATCGAGGAAGGCTTTAGGCTATATAACATCACGCTGCGACCAATAGGAGCGAAGCATCAGTGAAAAATGTTGCAAAAAATGGGAACAAGAGCCTAAAAAATTAAAAATGCTGCCGAAAGTCACTATTTCACGCGGACGAAGTCGCGAGCACAGCTAGTAGCTAATAAGGCTTGTATACGTAATAAGGACACCGTTAGTGTTGTGTGTGGCGGTAGTTGGCAAAATAATGTGACGCTGGATGAAGACTATGCCGCGCAAACGGAGGCTAGTTGCGGTTGATAAATTGGTATTACGGACACAAATAGCTAAGCTAATAGCTAATAAGGCTGGTATACGTAATAGGGACACCATTAGTGTTGTGTGTGGCGGTAGTTGGCAAAATAATGTGACGGTGGATGAAGACTCTGCCGCGCAAACGGAGACGCAACATCGCGACAGCAGACAGCCCGTGACCACGGCCGTTGTAACTCGGTCGAAACGTCGGGTATAAAGAAGGTATGATACCTTTTTACCAATTAGTTTGCGTTAATCCCCGTTTAGTTTAACTATGGAACGCCAAAGTTTAAAAGTGTATATAGCTATTGTATTTAAACTATTACATACATTTAATCGCAAATGCACTAAGCGAGCAAGATTTGTGTTCGTAATGCCAATTTATCAACCGCAAATAGAGCAGGAATAGAGGAAATAGAGGAGCTTGATGGCGCAGTGGTTAACGCGCCCGGTCTGTGAGTGCTGTGGTTAAGCAACTTTCGCAAAGGCCGGTCATCGGATGGGTGACCAAAAATCTATAATCTCGAGCTTCTCCGTGTTCGGAAGGCACGTAAAGCCGTTGGTCCCGACTGCATTAGCAGTCGTTAACAACCACCAATCGGCACTGGGCCCGCGTGGTGGTTTATGGCCCGTTCTCCCTATCCATCCATAGGGAAGATGATGATGATGATGAAATAGCGCAGTCGCGTTGCAATTGTACCCACGCCTGCATATCAACATACCACAAACGCTGTCAAATTTCTTCAATAGAATTTGAACTCTTATGCCTTAAGTATATGGTTGAAAATGTATTGAAGAAATTGGACAGTTTCGGATAGGTTGATGTAATAAGCCTGCCGGTTTGTGTTCACCAACCCACATGTAGCGGTGACTCGATTTCAATGATGGTGGCGATGGCGTTTGCTCAGCAGTGACACAGTATATAGGAGAGTTAAAACTGTTTAAACGTTTGATCACCAACCTGCCTAAAGCCGCATTTCCACCTGCAAAAAAACTTCCGCGAGAAATGTCTGACGGTCTATCCGACAGCAGCTTACAAGTGTATAGACAGTACTTGCTACTGAGTATACAAAAGTGGAAATGTGGCCTAATAGTGAGCGGAGGCCCGACCGCCTAACCGATCGCTTTGACTTCGTGTGTGGTTTATGACGTCATCTTGTCGTTTCGTGTCGCCTATGAAAGCAATATCGAAAGCTATAGCCTTTAGCTTTTGATATTGCTTTCATAGGCGGTGCGAGGTGGCAAGATGACGTCATAAACTATACGCGTAGTCAAAGCGATCGGTTAGGCGGTCGGGGGGCTGGTTGGGGCTCAAGGTGTTACACAGGAAATGTTTCCGATCCGACCCAAACCCCTCGGAGCAACTAGTAGGGAACAGGGACACGCGCTAGTGAATGATGGCAATGCCTCTGGAAAACCTCTGACGGTGTTTTGAAGAACCCTTTAAGCAAAGCTTGATACCGTTACTAAATTCCCACTAAAAGTACCGGAAAGTAACATTATTTCTATAAAGGTAATGCAGGTAACGTTATCTAAAAAGTATCGCTACTTTTTTCGTTAAATGTTGCGCTTTAGCCATTCCGCGTAGAGCGGTTAGTTAATTTACCGATAAAAATGACACCCAGGTAATGATACCAAGCTTACCGGTACTTTTTTTACCGGTATTTTCGTTTGACAGAAGCATCGATAATCGATACCAATTTTTAATGGTATTCAAAGCCCTGCCTTTAATTTACTCGCCTTCCGCAAAAATGTTCAGGGGACGCTGAAAAAGCTGTACCAGGCGATCAGCAAACTCAAAAAAAAGTCTCTCCCGCCAAGAAGTCCAAATAAAGTTCTTAATTCTAATCCTTTGTAACCGCCTATAGGCGTGACGGCGGGCGGATGCCGTAACTACCTGGAGTCGTTCTGGCGCAACCCGCAGTACACGGTTACGCTCACAGACGTGGACGAAGGAGATGAAGATAACAAGTGCACGGTCAGTACTTATTAATAAATAAATTACAAAATAATTAAAACATATGAACATTCCGTACAGGGGGGTGATTTTTGAATGTCATCGGTGATCTCTAAATTAACCTCTGACCGGCATCAATTGATGCGTTATTTCCCGCACACCTATTTTGGCCACGACATCAATTATATTATATTATTATGTAAGTAAATAACGCACCAATTGATGTCGCGATCACAGGTTAAACGTGGCCTTGACATTTACTGTGAAATAGAATTATTTTGCATTATTTACAATTTTATTATTGAAAGTCAAATCATTTTATTCAACATAAACCTTCACAGGCACTTATTGACGTCAAAACTATGAATTAAAAAAACTAAAAAAATAGCTTAGACTAAACTACTGAGTCTACCACCACCAGTTCGGATTTTGGAAGAGCCTTCGACCGAGAATAACTGGCAAGAAACTCAAGCTATGTATTATGATACATATTGTTAGTTTTCAGTATTAAAAATAAGTTACTAATGACTTAGGCCCCTTCCTTCCTCAGCGAATCGGTGCTTTTTCGTTTCGGTACCGCCTCTGCACCGAATCCCGAATCTGTACAGATTGTTTACTGAGCGCAATGTAATCAAACTACTTTTAATTTTTATATTGAGTGTGCCAAATAAATTATTCTATCCAATAAGATTTAACAAGAAATATCTTGTCTTCTCCTACAGATAATCGTAGCGCTCATGCAAAAGAACCGCCGCTCTCAACGTCACCAGGGCCTAGAGTGCTTAACAATCGGATTCGCGGTGTACCAGCTGCCTACATACGGCCGCGTGCCCAAACCGCTCGATGTCAACTACTTTAAATACAACGCTTCGGTTGGACGCTCACAGGCGTTCATTAACCTGAGAGAAGTCAGCGCTAGGTAAGTGATGATGGTGATTATGATGATGATGCTAAGTAACTAAACACTTAAAATTATTAAGTGTCAAGTGTATTTAATTATAGTGTCATTAAAATAGTAATACATTATTAAAAACGCTGTTTGGTGTCAGATACTTCAAGTATAAGGCCTCTGTAGGACGCTCATAGGCGTTCAGTGGCCTGAAAGAAGTCAGCGCTAGACAACTACTTATATTAACTCGATATCATAAAAGAACGATCATCAGAACAATAATAAATTAAAAAGAAACACCGCTCGACGTCAACTACCTTAAGGATAACGCTTCATTCGAACGCTCATAGTTGTTCATCAACCTGAGAGAAGTTATCGCTAGGTAACTAAACACTTAACATAATTAAAAAGTTATATAATAGGAAAAAACGCTGCTCGACGTTTCTCTATGGATAACTTTTCTTCGGATAGAAAGATTCCATCATCATCATCAGCTCATTTTATGTCTCCACTGCTAGGGCACGAGCCTTCTCTATAGATGGAACCACCACATGAGGACAGACCTTAAACCACCACGCAGATTCAGTGCGGATTCGTGGTTGTTAACCACTACTAATGGAGCCGGGACCAATGGCTTTACGTGCCTTCCGAAGCACAGAAGAGATCGAGATGATATATTTTTGATCACTCATCCAATGACCGGCTTTTGCGAAAGTTGCTTAACCTCAGCACTCGCAGACCGGGCGCGTTTACCACTGCGCCATCGAGCTCCTCAAAATATTAAATATCAATTATAATTAAATTATTAAAATAGAGAAAAAAAACGTCTCTCGGTAGGTACTTTAAGGAGAAAGCTTTATTCGGACGCTCAAAGGCGTTCCTAATTCAGTGCTAGGTAAGTTTGTTAAACACACATAGTATTGAGGGTTAAATATTACTGTTCAAATAGCCTGAGCCGAACTGTTCAATATACCCAAGCTTAAACAGCCCACATCTAACATAACGCTTCTGTTGAGACACTCAAAAGCATTCGTCAACCAAAAGGAGGTCAGTAGGCTTAGCCAAAGTAACATTAAGAAAACGATAGCGAAGTTCGAAAAGAATAAAATTTATGGGATTGCCATAAGCCGCGCTAAATCACGTGGTCAATCTTATGAACTTCGCTATCGTTTTCTTAATGTTACTTTGGCTACCGCCACAGGGCTATTAAAAGAAAAAAAGTTGCTGAATCCAATCTAGTCCTCTTTCTAAAAACCATAAAAAAGCAGTTAGAAAGTAGTAACCTATATTTCCATCGCTTCAATGTTCAAGTTCGAGCCGGATTTAAATACGCAAGTTTATTAAAAGGAGAATAAACAGCTAAATCCTATCACATCCGTGTACTAAAAACAGCATTTGAAAGTAACTGTATGGTTAAGGTTCCACTGGCAAGTAGCTATGGAACGCTTCCTTAGGTTATAAAATAAAGCCTAAGGGGTGGATCACTTATTGAGCTGTAGTTTAACTAATTATTTTTACTAGATGAAATATGATATATGAGTGGACTGTATTTTTTAAGAGGTTTGGTTCAGCTCGGATCCACAACTAAGGTAATTAAGCCTCGTTCAGTAAAAACCTGAGATTAATTAGAAAACACAAAAAAAAACATCATGGGCAAGGCACTTGTACCAAGATTTAAGGGAAGGTTATATGGGAAAAAACACTCACTGTTGCTGCAGATGAGATCCAGTTCACCACTCTTCACAATTACCACAATCACAAGCAGGCCTGCTGTATTTAGTGTATCGATATATCCAATTATAAGAATAAAGTGTTTTTGGAAGAAGATTAGCTTGATTTACTTAGATTTTTAAAACACTGTCGCGTAGGCGAGGTCAGCCATTGCAATCTGTTGCACACGGAGCGACGGACCGAGACGTTATTTTTTTCAGGAGAGGGTAGAAAGAACCTCATACAAGTGCGTAGTATCAAATTATAATTAAAAATGACGGTATGCTAAGTAATTTATGAACGAGACTCAACAGTAACCTATTCTATATTTTTAAGGTTCAAGTTTGAGCCTATTAAAAGTTTACAAAGGAAAAGTAGTAACTAAATCCTATCGACTTCCTTGTTCTAAAAACAAAACAGCAATTGGAAAGTAACCTTTATTTGTATCGCCTTAAGGTTCAAGTTCGAGCCGGGCAGTTACGTTATAGTGCCTTCCACCTTCGAGCCTGATGAAGAGGGGGAGTTTTTGGTGCGCGTCTTCTCCGAGAAATGCAATAACATGACGTGAGTATATTTTTTTTATATAAGACATAGATAAAACGTATGAATATTTTTTTTTTGGGAATATTATTAATTAAAACATTTTTAATTTAGAATTCATAAGCTCTGTATGTTTCTATTAAATTGATGATTTATGCTGTGTCGTTTTCGCGCGGCATCAGTTGTCTTAGCATTTGGACTCCATTTCCACTTAACATCAGGTGGAGTGGAGTCAAAAACATATTAATAATCTTACAGTCTAAATAAATAAATAAATTAGACAGTCCAGTAAAAAAATATCAAATACGCATTTGTTTCATTTTTTTTTATATTAACGGGTAAGCACAGTGCTTGATCTCACCTGATGTTAAGTGATGATAAGGTCATTGATGGAAGCGCACTTCACCCGGGATCCTCAACTAGTGAGGCACTGGCTATCTTATCTCTAGCTGCCGGAACACAACAATGCTACAAACATTGATGTTATGGCGACATATTTAGATAAGATGGTGGTAGCTAGCCAGGCGGGCAAACAAGCCCTACCACCAACCAAACCGAGTACACAAACATGTACCCCCCGTTGGGAAATCGAACCCGGGACCTCTGGGTCTAAACCGGTGGTCTTAGCCACTAGACCACAGATGCGGTTCATATCCGTTATCAGCTAAATATTTCTATCAGTATCTCAGTGTACTTAGTTCGACCCCGAACGATCCTTCGAGCCGGATTTATAGTGTTGGTTGATGTATAGAGTTTAATTCCAAACATTTAAATAACTCCTCTTTATTTGTTTACAGTGAAAACGATGAAGACATCGGAATAGGCGATGTTGACGACAGAGTGAGTCACAATTTAAATATTTTTATTAAACTATTTTATAACTCGTGGAATTGAGAGACCAACACCGTTAACGGTGTTGGTCTCACAATTACCTACCTAAGTAGGTACATACTATGTTATTAATGTAACTGTTTGTTGACCCCAATAAATGGAAAAAAAGCTATTACAAGATCTTTGAAACTTTAGAGATTTTAGAAACTTTTAAGTTAAAAAATATTTATTAGGCATTGGCGATGTTGATTGAATAACTTAAAAATAATGGCTTAAATTTTCGATCAAAGTTAATATTAATTCAAAAACTTTAATTTTATTTTATTTTAAGGATTTCATTAGTTCTAGTTTAAACTTAATTTTATATTTTATTTTTATTAAAAAAAAATAGATTTCACACACTGTTTTATGTTTCCTTATTGTTGTTTTATTATTATTTATTTTTTATCACGTTTCTTTATTCAATTTCTTATTCATAATAATTGCCTGCAAAGGCTTAATTAAAAAAATGATTTAACGTCGACTTTGAACACTATAACAAAGATATCATGGCTCAATCCAACTCGCCGAAAAAATATTGAAAGATCAGTTAAGAATCAGGCAAGCTATATTTATGATTATTTATGTTATGGACGTTGATGACGTCATCAACATCCATAACATAAATAATCATAAATATAGCTTGCCTAATTCTTAACTGATCTTTCAATATTTATAAAAATATTAAGATCGGATGTTGATGACGTAGTTGTCGACATTGAATAGGGCGCGGCTCCTTTGGCTTATAAAGTAAAAGTAGATAGTGTTGATTAATTTCGGCGAGTTGGATTGAGCCACGGTAGCATAGTTGGCAGTGCACCTGACCCGGCATGTCATGGGGTGCGGGTTCGAATCCCGCTCGCGGAAAAATTTTTCAACACTGTCTTTTTTCAAATTGCAATTTGTCCGCAACAATATTTGCGTAAAATTATATGTAAATAATCATAAAGATATCGTGTTGATTTGCCAGGTGAAGGAAATCACACCTAACCCGGAACCAGCGGATCCAGTTCGCGATTTCTTTAACCGCCTGGCCGGTACCGACGGCGAGGTGGACTGGCAGGAGCTCAAAGAAATCCTGGACTACGCCATGAGGGAAGGTATGTACACTATATACATCAACATGTATATTTTATATATTTTTTAATTTAGTTGTTGGGTTGTAAAACCAGTGGTGGTGATCATTTTATTTTCGTTTAATAATTAAAAATAGGGTTCAGCAACCACTTGCCACCTAACATACTGTATGTTTTATACATATTGACTTTTTTATCACCGTTTAAACCTTCTGAGACGACTGCCGTGACACAAACGAACAACTCTTACTACTGCACCAACTCCCTAACTCGAAAATAAAATTCAGCTGTTCTATACAAAACATCAATATTCATTCGACCAAAATGTATAGGGAGTTTTTTATTTTTTTATTTATTAGGATAAACAAACAGTGACAAATTACAAATATTTATGAGATATACATTAACAACTATTAAATTTGACACCAACACCGTTTGCCACATCTTACATTACAAGAGCAGTACGATATCTTCCGTAAGAGTCGATCATTCCAGCTTCGACCGTTCAAAAACAAATACTTACGAATATTTGTTTTTTTTTTGTTGTTGTTGTTGTTAAGTTGTTGTTGTTGTTGTTGTTGAGATGGTCCAATAGTAAGAATTGTTCGTTTGTATCACGGCAGTCATCTCAGATGGTTAGGACGGCGATAAAATAGTCAACCTGTATTTATTTAGTTGTAGAGTAGCGGAACCCGTGATCGACATTTTTGTCCTTTAATAATTGAAAGTGGGAGTCGGCAAGGGATTTTAGACTTTAGCTAGAATAGAATACAGACCTAGAACGCCAGATTCTGATAATGCCAGATTCTATTAATGTCAGATTTCGTATCAATTGCGAAATCATTAATTGGTTTAAGTGTGCATTTAATTTTCGACCATTTTGAAGGTTCAACTACATACAATTTTATGCACGTTCTTAGAAAAGCTTTGTTTTAATTTAGTAAGTTAAGTACTACGTGTTATTACGAGTATATTGACTGTAATTATTTTTCATATTGGAAATCAATTATCGTTTCTTTATGATATAAGTAAAAACTTCTTTTTGTAACGGATTAATTATTTTAATAAATGATTTAACCGTTAATACATGATTTTTGTATGATAACTTTGCCAACACGTAGTACCTGACTTACTAAATTAAAACAAAGCTTTTCTAAGAACGTGCTTAAAATTGTATGAAGTTGAACCTTCAAAATGGTCGAAAATGAAATGCATACTTAAACCAATTAATGATTTTGCAATTTATATGAAATCTGACATTAATAGAATTTATTTATTTATTTATTTATGACACAATAACAACTCGCAAACCAAGTATGATACTTAAATGTAATATTATCTAAAAACATGATGTAAGTTTGGAGCCGATGACTATTGTGCACAGCATTCAAATAAAATGTTAATATTTAAGTTACACAAACTACAAACAATTCTAGAAAACAAATTATACAAGAATAAGACATTTTTCGGAAAAATAAAAGTAAAAGAAAACATTACAACTTATTAATTAAGAAGCATTCTGAAGCATTTGGCATTATCAGAATCTGGCGATTCTAGAATCCGTCATTTGTAGAATCTGCCGTCTGTAGAATATGGCATTCATAGAATCTGGCGTTTTATACTCGTCTGACAATTCCAGAATCTGACATTTGTCGACTAAACCCTGTCATCCAGTTAAATTTCAGTGAAATTCTATGTTATTTTTTGGTGACGATAACTGATGCCTCTACAATACAAGTTTTTCTTAGGAAAAGCTAAAGACGATTTATAGCGTTTGGTTTTTCTTTATTGGTTTATGTTGTTATTATAAACAATTTAATATGTTTTATGTAAAGTCAAATAATACCAATTTACAGTTTTGAATGTTAAAAAGGAAATAATGTTAGGTTAGATAACAAATAACTCACAAAAGAGATGATAATTAAAAATTCTCGTATACAAAATGGATTTATATATAAATAAGTCGCCCTAGGAGTTACACATCTCATTTTCGTGTTCTTAATATTATGTGTACCATTTTATTTTATCTCAATGTTTTTCTTTTATTTGAAATAATCAAACAACGCGTACAAGCGTCATCTAATAATTCGTTAACAATGGGGTAACATTCGTCATAATATCACTTTTTATTTCTATTTATTACATATGTTTTGTTTAATTATTTGTACAAAAGTATATAATTTAACTTTTTGCCATATGCAAGCTTTCCGTATTATAAGTATATTTTAAACAAATTACGAGCAGTAGTTGTTAGCTTTTAAAAAAACTTATTTATTATTTTAATTATTTAATTAAGAGTACGTTTTTACTATTGACAACACACGTTTATTATCCAAATCACCATAATATTATGATATTATTATTTAACGACTAAATATAATTTTTGCGTGCCCATTTTTGAGCTTTCAATGTGAAATGCTTATGTGCCGATTAAAATGCTTGTTTGTCGTTTCGTTGCGAACCGTGTGAAGATGTTATATGTTAAGTAAGTATATAATATATTTTTAAAAAACTACAACTCACTGTAGCGTAAATTAATTCCATTTTATTTTTATTTTTAGCAATTAAAATACTTTAACTGCCTTTTTTAAGACGTTAATTAAGGTTAATGATTGATTAGTAATTAGCAACAATTACTTGGTAAACACTTTTCTTCTATTGCCTTTTTTACTTACACTGAGTAAAAGCATGTAATATTCAGTCAGTGTATTATTTATCTCACTCAAGTATACTTTGAATCGTATGAAGGGAGACAAAACTCTCACTGAATGACGATTTATTTATTTATTTATTCCAAGCCCTAACTCAATTTTTTTGTAAGACGTTTAAAAAAATATCTAAATTTGGATAGCCTAGTATCCAATTATTATTATTTATTCAACTCAGGCAGACAGTAGTCAGCCCGTGACCACGACCGCCGCCGCCGGTGCAACTCGATCGAAACGTCGTCGGTATGTCTATGATACCAAAACAAAGTAGTTTGCGTTAATCCTATAAAAATGTACCTCTGGTGACCTGTGGCTTACGGGTTTTTTTTTCAAAACCCATCGCAAGCACCAGTCTCTCACAAGCACCAGTCTCTCACCCATAATTAATGGGTTCCATTTACTGATATGGTGTCTTTTTTATATCTGTACCTAACTTTATACCGTTATACCTACGTATTTTTATACCTATACCTTGTGATGAGAAAATAAATATATATATGTGTTAATAGCGCGTTAATAATAATAAAATCATTAACGTTAACTGACGTCTCTAAATGCGGCAGTTATACCTCAACTGACATTAATCATTATCATTAATTTACTTACTAGAATATGGATTTTTTTTAAACACGATTCTGTTTCTCCTCTGTATTTGTAATTAGGCATGTGTGTGTTTTGTTTTACAATATTTTATTCTGATTTGTGCTATTGTCTTTTATTTTACAATGTCACATGTTTTGTTTTATTGCTAATATTATTAATTCATCACACTATCATGAAATAATTCGATTAAAAGGTATCGCGACAACATTCTATCTTGGACCTTTTAAGGTCTTGTCAAAAAATAAGAAGACTGCAGAAAGCAGTCTGGTTAAATCTGGAGTCTCCTTACTTTGAGGTCTTGTTCGGAACAAGAACAAAAGACCCAGAAAGAATTGGTAGCTGTTGGTACATGTTGACGTTATCAATGAGAAGTGCTGTCTTAATTAATAGTTTTTTGTATAGTCTTTTGTCGGTGTGACTAATAAAAAAACAGACTGGAATTAGATTAAAAAATGCTATAGTCTTGTTAGTATACACAAAAGTTAGGAAGCTACACTTACACACGCCATACACGACCTTAAACGAATACTATAGAATCCAATATCCCTGACCAGTACACATCCTGCTCCACCTTAAATCAAACTGTAGCATTCGATATAACCAAAAACACTCGTCAAACACGACCTTAATACCAAGGTTATAGCGTCCAATATCACCAACTAATACATACTCCACCTTAAAACAAAGACTGTAGCATCCAATATGACCTACAAACACACGTCAAACACGACCTTAATAATTTCCCCGACCAATACTTATCATACTCGAACTTAGATCAAAGCCTATAGTGTCCAATATTACCGACAAACACACGTAAAACACGACCTTAATACCAACGCTATAGCGTCCACAATCACCGACCAATACCCATCATACTCCACCTTAAAACAAAGACTGTAGCATCCGATATAACCGACAAACACACGTTAAACACGACTTAATACGAGAGCTATAGCGTCCACTATCACCGATCAGAGCTGGCCATGCGACACGGCGCGGCCTACGATGGAGGGGGGAGTCGAGCCGGCGGGGGGGCGGTGGCAGGCGCCCCCCCTCAGGAGCAAAGCTGTCTGGAACAGCTGCTGTGCGCCCTCTGCGCCCCCATCTGCAAAGAAATGGGCGTGGACTTACAGCAGATGCAGCAGCCAGGGTCTGAGCAGGTGCATCTGACCCAGCCACAGCCGCAACCAGGTACAGTTAGAAAACTAGTAAGCTTCTTTAGTTTTAGCTGTGTAAGACGCATTTTGTAATTGTTTGTTGTTGAGCTCTGTCTGCGATTGCTAAGGTTAAGCCACTTTTGCAAAGGCCGGCCATCAGATGGGTGATCAAAGATTTTATCATCTAAATCGTAAAGCCGTTGATTCCGGCTGCATTAGAAATTCGTTGACAACCGCCAAACTGCACTGGCCCGTTCTCCCTAACCAACCATAGAGAAGGCTCGTGCTCCAGCAGTGGGGACGTATATGAGCTGGTGATAGTGACGGATGATGGTTGTTCCAAACAAAAAAAATGTAACCATGAAAAGAGGTTAAATACCTCAATACCAATCATAATAGAAAGCTTGCTGTTTGTAAGATTTGTAAACAAAGATAGCTTAAAGATGCAAGCTACAAGTGCCTTTGCTCGGGTTGTCGAGTGTGTTGTAACATTGCCCCAACCCCATGACTCGGTCATCCCAAGCCGAGGTCCGAGCCTCTAGAGGCGCCCTCGGGTTGTTCCGCTCCCCGATCCGATCCGAACCCCTCGGAGAATCTAGTAGGGCACGGGGACGCACTAGTACGTGATGCCGTTCCCTCTAGAAAACCTCTGACGGTGATTCGTTTCACACGGCTTGAGGAACCCTTTAAGTTACTCGCCGCCCCCAAAAAAGCCCGGTGAAGCTGAAAATGTCTAGTAGCAATTAGCTTTTTCTCAAAAAAAAATATGGCATTGAGAGCCTACCCCCACGACTCGGTCAACCCGAGCCGAGCTCTTAGCCTTTATAGGCGTCCTCGGATCGTCCCGCTTTTGATCCCCAAGGCATTCCTCGGGGAATCTAGTAGTGGAAGGAGAACATACATTGAGAGAACATTGACAGAAATGGAAAAGAAAAGCGAGAAATAAAGGAGATGTTCCACTTTTGTATGGAGCCTGGGCCCCCCCTAATTCTTACAGTGATGAAATTATATTTTATGAAAAGAGCACAAAATAAGGAACCGTTCCATGTATTAATATATTATTTAAACATACCCAAACATTGTATTATATAATAAAAAAGGTCATATAAAAATTCTTAAAATAGCAACCCTAAACTTTTTCTACCTTGGCAACTTCGCTTTTATGTATGTATTTAAAAAATATAACTTGTTTTTTTAAATTAGTAATGCAATGGTACTATCCATTACAGCCAGCAACCGCATTGTTTCATTTCAGGAAATTGCATTGAAACCTTAAAATACCTTATAGAATGTATAAATAAGTTCAGCAATATATAATAAACACTTAAAACTTTCATTACAACCCCAAAATCATAAGAAAAGCTCGATGAAGAAAACAAGATTTCAAGTTTTTAAATATTTTTTAAATTATGTTGGGGCCTTTTTATATTTTTTTTCTTTTTGGAAACTTCATCTCAGAAGGCAGATCTATCAGAAAAGTATCACTTCAAAACTGTAATAAAATAAAGGCCCAAAAACGAACATCTCCTTTTTCCAGGACAATGTTGTCCATGACATTGACCTTTGCAGGTTTAATATGTCAAGCATAACTATAGTAGAGTTAGCATGAAAATATTTCATATTATCAGTAGTTGAATAGTATAGTCGACCATGAAATTGCTTTATCACTTTTGACAAAAACTTCCATTACAATAGAATGTCGCTAAGGCTCATTGTCAATAATGACAACGTATCTGTCACTTGGTCTTTTAAACAAAAATAGAACTTGTTGTTTTATTATATGCAAACAAAATTCACTTCTAAGGTGGTAAAGCAATTTCGTTGTCGACTATACATACTAAATATACTGTTTACCCAATGTAGAATTTTGAAGCTAGTCTTGCCACTTTATAGTTCGTTTACCATTTAAGTTGTTTATAAATTTTATTGTGTTAAATGCTATTAATTATTTTTTTTGAGTTTTGCAGGTCCTGCGAAGCTGTGCATGCGACTATTTCTGACCTATCTTATAGAAATGGAGGCGAAATATTATTTAAAATGTCTGTTTTTTTATATTATATTTTTTATTTTTTAAACATAAGTAATTCTCTATCGTATACTTTATTGTTTCTTGTTTTTTTTCACAGGTTATATCTACTATGTTGTTTATAGTGTTTGTTTATTTTAATGTAGAATGATGTTTTTATGTAGATTTTAACTATTTTCTTAACTAAAAGCATTGTTCTTACATTTAAATGCTTAACGTTGCTACTAACATGACACACAAAATGTGAATATTCTCAATTAATTTTGAAAATATTCACGTTTATACGCTTCTATGTATAAACGGCACTTTTATGAAAGCACTCAAAAATGGGCATTTTAAATACTTAAGATATTTTTTAAGTTTAAATAGAACATTTTCACCTCCATTTCCATAACGTTTTAAAGTATTTAAACAACATAGGTTTTCTTTTTCTGCTTTTTTTTGCCTATGTTGTTTAAATAAAAAAATTTGGATGCGACATGAAAATTTATTTGTATGTCGTTAATTTAAATTAAAAAACACAGTCGACTAGTCTTATTTACCTAAATTACCACCAGTATATCATAATCTTAACTCAATATTGACATACTGAATTATCTTGTCACGTCTCTTATGTTCTCCAACTTTTCCTTTATAAGATCATGCTTTTCTAATAGCTTTCCTTTAAAGTATAAAAGGCAAGTTACAAGAAAAGTTACATCTTATACGAAATAAAAAAATACGGGGTTTGACGCTCACGGTTTAGTATAGGTATCCCAGCCACACCTATACATAGCAGTAAACGTTGAAGGCCGTTAAATATTTTATTTAAAAAGGAACAGGAAATTTGTAACATTACGTTATAACTCGTCGTACCGTTATAACGCAACGTAACGTTACGTTATTACGAGACGTATCGTTGTAACGAGAAAGTGTATTGATATGATTATATTTTAATCCACGTACCGATACATTGCAGAGCTCAAAGGACAGGGCTTCTCCAAGGATGTGTGCCGTAGTATGATCGCTATGCTGGACAAAGACGGCTCGGGTGGACTAGGCTTCGACGAGTTCAAGACTCTGTGGGTGGATCTGCGCAACTGGAGGGTGAGTCTTTCTACTGACATTTTTGTATTCTGCATAGACCAGTGATTTTTACCCGACTGCGTCAGAAGGAGGGTTATGTTTTTCGAGTGTATGTATGTATATATGTCGGTTTCTTTGAGGTGTCGTTAGATTTGTTTTGGCTTTGAGAGTGACATAGGCTATAAAAAAAAACCAAAAAAAAATCTAATAAATAGTACAGATAGTAATAAGATAGATGATAGATGTAAGTGTGGAAATAAATAAATAAATAAATAAATAATTTACAAACTATTATGTTTTGTCTCTGTATAATAAAGTTATTTGTACAATGCTGCTTACCGGTTCTCATCGGTTAACCTGTATTATGAACATAGATCGGATTAGGTAGAGTTTTTTGACATACCTTTGCAATGTTAGCATAGCATGGATAATCTTAAGCAAACTTTGTTTTTTCCAAAATTTGGATAAAACAAAGTATAAGATTTTTGAAAATAATCTCCAGTAACGATCACCTAAATCACACCTTGATAGTCTGACGTGCAAAAGAGTTAAAAGTGTATTTTCTCCTATTATTTTATCGGGTTATCCATACTATTGATAACGTTATGACGCAATTCACAGAAAAAACTCTACCTATTCCGATCTATGATTATTAATACCGGTATTCCAAGCCCTGGTGAGGCCATAAAATCAGGTGGTTACGGTGATTACAAGTGCTTTGTCGTGTGCGCAGGCGGTGTTCCGCCTGTACGACACGGAGGGCCGCGGCGCCATCCCCGCGCACCACCTGCGCGACGCGCTGCACTCCGCCGGCTACACCGTCAACGCGCACGTGCTCAACGTACTGGCGCACAGGTAACTAGCCTTCGGTCCACACACGCCATGTATGATATTTCATCATCATCATCATCATCTCAGCCAAAAGACGGCCTCCCCCAAGGATATGAGGGGAAAATATATTTTGAAAAAGGCGAAGAAATCGCTTGAAAGCGATAAGACCGCCAAATTGTAACTTTGAAATATTATTATTGTTTTTCTTTTGTTTTATAGTGTTGCAATAAAAGTATTATCTATCTATCATCATCTCAGCCAAAGACGTCCACTGCTGGACAAAGGCCTCCCCCAAGGATATGAGGGGTATTTACCGTAATCGCCACGCTTGACAGGCGGGTTGGCGATCGCAGTAGGTTGAGGGTAACCTCAGAGAGATGCTGCTGCCCATCCTCTGGAAAGGTCCCTTAGTCGGCTTTTACGACACCCACGGGAAGAGAGGGGGTGGTGCAATTCTTTATCCCCGGCACCACACAGGGGATACCCATACACAGTATGATATTTAACTGTTTATAATTTAATGAAAATCATATTTTATTACTAACTTTTTAAAGGCCAGCAACGCGTCTGTGATTCCTCTGGTTTTGCGGTGATTGCTTTCCATCAGGTGACCCGCCTGCTCGTTTGCCTCCTTCTAACATAAATAAAAAAACTATATATAAAAAAAATATCATTGCTAATTGTATTAATTGAATCAAATTATATTTTATGAACGTAATGTTTTAAAGCTATATTAATTATTATTGTAATTTTTTTTGGTATGTCCTTAGTTAATTGCCCTAAAGGCTAGGTATTGTATTATTTAATGTATTTGTTTTAATGTAATGTAATGTTTAATCAGTAATAATTTTGATATTCTATAATGTTCTCAATCTATTGCCTTGGGCGTGCCTGTTATGATAGATCTGAGTTTTAAAATAAATAAATAAATAAATGTATTAGGAACTCGCTAGTCGCTCCGCCCACTTGTAGCTTGACGCCCGCACAAGTCAATCTAATTAGTCGAGAGGGAGCGGAGGGCGTTAGCAGTCATATGCAATATGCGGGCAGATTTTCACGCTGCACAGAACTCGTAAAAGTCTTCATGGCTTTTTTTTTGACCCAGGGGAAAATCTGCTTGCAGATTCTGTAAATCCAGGGCTGGCCTTGTCCTTCTCTAAGAAGGGTTAAGATCAACCCCGGTAAAAACCCCTGGGTTTTGCCTTTAGCTTATAAGGGCTGTGAAGGCTACCGGAACGCGCGTCTCTCGGATGGCCGGGAGGCGCGGTTGGCGTTACTCAGATGGAGTCGCCGTGTTAAGGGTGCGCCGACCAAAAAATGCCAAAAATGCAGTTATGGTTAAGTAGACATAATTGAAAATACTATCGTATTAAATGAACAAAATATATATTTAGTATCATAGGGAACGTGTTTACAATTTGTTAGAACCATAAATTCATAACACGCTATAGTTTTTTCTACAATATCATTTAAAGTTGGGCAAAAATCATGAAAACGAGTGGCGGCGTTTAGTAGATTTCTTATAGTTTATCTAAATTATTGTACCTCTGATTTTGTCTAAAAAATCATCAATGGATAAACTACAAATTGCTAGACTACACTTTCGATTCATCAAGTGGTTATTTAAATAATTATTTTTTATTAAGCACCTTAAATTCCCCATACAAAATTAGTATGGCCGCGCGGCATCAAATAAATATGGACGACGACATTTCAAATAAAACATATGACACTTGTCACTTACGGACGGCGCACCCTTAAAAGAGATACGGCGCGCACACTACTGGGACGCGCTTACACTGCAGTGAAGCTGCCTATGTCTACTGACTTAACTATGTGACGCCGCGTCCCGTGCCGCGGTTAGGCGATCCAGGTCACGTGACAACTGGTTAGGAGGGTCCGATAAGGCATGTTTCGGCCTACGGAAATAAGAGATTCTAGGAGGGTCTTTCTGCCAGCCCTTTTATACGTGTAAGAGATTCTAGGAGGGTCTTTCTGCCAGCTCTTTTATACGTGTAATCTGAAGGTCAGCTATAAGCTGAAGACCATCGACGCGTTCGGGGTGTTGTTGGGGCAGCCACGGTACTGCAGTGTGCCAGGCATGTTCGCAGAAGCTCATACTGACAGCTTCCATGCCACCCTTCGTTCTTACGTTCTTCGTGCTCTCTTGAGCAGCGTCGATGTTATGCCGTGTGCGTGGGAGTTCCAATGAAATTCTGCACGTTGTGGCAGGACAAATAGGCTGTCCAATTATGGAGAGGTGGGTTCGGCTGCACGTAACCTAATGTCTAATCTTTCTAGGTATAGCTTTTTTTATTGTAAACATTGTTTTAATGTCGCTGGCTGAGTTATTTTATTTTATTTTGCTTTATGGACTTGTGTATAATGTTTGGAATTGAATTGGATTTAAAAAAAAACAGCCCAGTAACGTCCCACTTAATTTGATTAAAGAAATATTGCCTTTGGTTTTACGTAGGTAGGTAACTTAATTTATAGTCGCATTAAAAAAACTAGTGTGTAAAGTAAATTATACTTTTTCTTGGGTTTATCTTTTTATTCCATATTTAAATAAATAAAAATATAAATAAACTAAAATCAACAGTGACGTTACAAAAAGTTGTTAGGACACAATTAGACATCAGAAATCTTATGAAAGATTCATATACTACTCTAAGAGATGTAGATGATCTGGGTAGCGAATTTCGAATCTCATCGGTGATTTCGAAATTAAAAGTGACATGAAATATACTAATATTTGATGCATTAAATACATTTAATGCACCAAATATCAGTGTATTTCATGTTTACAATTTATAATATAATCAAAATTTGATTATTAAAATACATACTGCTCGGGAATTTTCGTCAACAAAAAATAAGTTACCAATTACTATGAATAAGTAATTCTATTTGTAAATTTACTTGGTTTACTTTTCATGCCTATAATAATAATGATGATAATGATTAATAATTGAAAATTAATTCAATTTGGTAAATTTTAATTAAGTTTTAATTGTTTTAGTTCTGAAATTATTACTATGATGAATTATGTTAAATTTATTTATTGATTTTGATATTGTTTGTGTTGTGGCGTTTATTAATTGTAACCATAGTTCATGTTACAGACGCATTTTATTGGGTTATAGTTTGGTCCAATTTTTTCAAATTTCCCCAATATTATTGTATTTATTGACTGTGATCTGTTATGTGTTGTAATAAATAAATAAGAGAAAAAAAAGCACTCTTAGCCAACTTATATACTTACACATATTATGTACCAATAGTAATAATTTGTTTTAAAAACCTCAGATACGGCTCCTCAGACGGCTACATTCAGTTCGATGACTTCATAATGTGCTCTGTGCGACTCAAGACTATGATCGGTAAGCTTAACTTTTTTTTATCAGTTCATCTAGAGATTTATAAAAAAAATACCTATCATTATCTTTGTATGAATATAAAAAAATACATCCAAAAAGTTAGCTTGAACTAAATTTCTTTAGTTGAAGCTAACGTTTCACGATCAAAATTCTTTAAACAAACTACAACGTCTACGGATTTTAAAGGATATGGCCAATTTTTCTATATACGTAGATATAGTTAATATTTTTTGTTCAATTAGAAGGTCATTATTATTTGATACAAGGTTTCTGTTCATAATTAATAAGTATTATTTAACAATCAATTAGTTCTCGTGGGTAGAGTTCATGATCGCTATGTTAGTAGTAACTAGTTAGCAAAGTATTGGCATAATCACTACGCTTGCCAAAAGCCGGTGATTACAAATCCAGGCTACTCGTGCATCGAAAAATTGGAAACACACTTTGCCCAACCCGGGAATCGAACTCGGAACTTCTGGGCCTAGTGCTCTTGCTTATGCCGAGTTTGCTGACCTCTGCATAATGAGTGTGCATGGAAAATGGGTTATGAAAAGTACAAAATAAAATTTAAAAATGCGTTTTGACATGGTTTTTCAAGAATGAGTTAGCAAGTTATTGACAAAATAAGCAATGTATATAGTAGATTAGTCGGTAGAGTTATCTAATATTAATTTATCAATTAAATATTTTTTTGTAAGTAGAGTAGATAAAGCGAAAGAAGTATATAAGAATCGTAGCAAGTGGCAGAAAGTAGTCTCTACCTTACCTACCCCTGAAAAAAAATAGCCTATGACTGCCCCATGGCTGGGCAAAGGCCTATCTTTGAAATCAAGTCATCTCTGCAACTGACGGCTAATGTCGTAATCACCACGCTTGCCAAATGCGGGTTGGTGATCACAAACTCGGGATATGCATCGAAAAATCCGTAACACACTTTTTGCCCGACCTACCCCCCGACCGCCTAACCGATCGCTTTGACTACGCGTATAGTTTATGACGTCATCTTGCCACCTCGCAACGCCTATGAAAGCAATATCAAAACTAAAGGCTTTCGATATTACTTTCATAGGCGGCACGAAACGACAAGAAGACGTCATAAACCACACACGTTAAAGTCAAAGCGATCGAATAGGCGGTCGGGCCCCTGGGAATTGAACCCGGGACTATCGGGTATAGGGCCGAGCGCTTTGGCCGAGTGGCCACCAAAGCGATCCCTATGGGAGACAAAAGTTTTTGTGTGACGTGACTGTATCATGTATAATTTTAAAAGTATTGCATGTAGAGTTTTCTTACTTTTGTACGTAAACCTATATAGCGACCCATATATATATATGATGTTAAAGATATATGTAACTACATAGCAATGTGTAATAAAAACAGCTAACAACGAACCGCTCGAGAACCTCGAACGCGAGCTGCAGGGAATGCCGTGAGCCGCCCACCGCGTCGCCACAAGTATTACTGACGTTATACCACGCCACGTACCGCTCAATGTGGGGAGATATAGACGAACCACTTTTTATATGTACCATATTTTTTTTTAATCTATATAAATAAAAATGAATCGCTAAATGTGTTGCTAATCGCAAAACTCGAGAACGGCTGAACCGATTTGGTTGATTTCTTTTTTTTTGTGTTTGATGAAGTCTGAGAAAGGTTCTTATGGAGAGAAAAAACGTAAAAATACGAGGAAAATAGTAAAAACAACAATTTTCTTTTCCCATAAAAACCACTCTGTCCCCGGCTGTCAAACATTTGACGTCAATCAAAACAAACAAAGGATTATCTTTGGTATGCCTTAAAGTTGATTGGAGATCAGATTTATTTATTTAATTTAAAGAGACTCAGTACATAGCTGAAATAAGTTTTTAATAAATCACAGTTAATTCTCTCAAAAAATAAATATACATGTGGTTCTTCAATATTTTTCCATTTTGTGTTGCACACAGCTCACTGTTTGGACACTGGAATTCAAATTGTCATTTTATTGTCAATCGGTGGTCGAATTAGTTAAAATTTATTTATTTACAAAAATTTTCTATAAAAAGAAATGACAGTGACATAGTAATTCCATTGTCCTATAAAATATTGTTTGCGACAGTATCCCTTATTGTAACTATTATTATTGCAAACTTTTAGTGAAGTAAATAAAATTATATATTTAAAAAACTATATACCTAAAAACTGTACGCAAACGATACACGAACACATAACATCATAGGCTTTTTACAGGTCTACTAAACTTTCTGTTAATCTATTACAAGTATATTTATCTGTGTCTATATACTGTAAACAGCCTCGCACGCTTACTAACTGTTCAAAAATGGCGCCAAAATGTTTTTCCATTTGTTTTGTTAAATAAAACAATTTCCATTTTCAGACACTTTCAAGGGACGGTCCTCTGGAGGCGAGTATGCCACGTTCTCCCTCGAAGAATGGCTAAATCGCACAGTTTACTCTTAAACCGACAATTTGCCTACAAAAAGCCTTATTGTTAACCGGCCTAGGTGTATATAGGCCTTTATAACTAAGCTAGCATTCCTTTAAATATCAATTTTCGCAGTTTTTAATTCTGTTTTAGTTTAATCTGTACTTAATACGTACCTATGTTATTTATTATACATTTTCATGATGAAATAGGGATGAAATGACTTAGATTCTATGTTAATTTTAATGGTTACAGTTTTGAGCATTTTTTCTGTAGAAATGTAGAAAATTCGATTCTTTTTTTTTGTTTTTAAATACTCAACTGCGTAAATTGTGATATTTATAATATTCGACTGTATGATAAAGAGATTCTTATTGATTCTAAGTCACAAATAATGTTAATCGTAACTTTTAATACTTTTTCATTGTATTAAATACGGGTATAAAAACATGATTGTATAAACTAATATTTTGCTTTCAGAAATTTTAATTAATTGGATTTTTCGGTAAAAAATATATTAGTCCGCTATTATACAAATTATGGATACTTAAATTTAAGTGAATATAGAAACAGTATTTTTTGTAAATCCACCGATTACTCATTCCATATGAAAATGGTATTTTTTTTATTGAGGTTTATTTGTTAGACAAGTTGTATGTATTACTATCTTGTTTCTTTTTGTACTGTGCGATGTTGCCTCCCCATATGCTTCCGCGTATAATAAATATATATATAATATCTTCATATACTTTATGACATACGTACATTATGTGAAAACAATCTGTTGCATTGACAATGCATTTTTTTAAATATGTAATTTTGTTATTTTTTCATGTAATATTTATGACTTTTTCTAATTTATCTTATTCCGAAATATTGAGATCTGAAATAAATGTTTACTTTTATTTATTAAACTTGGTATTTTCATTCATATCCTGAGGTTTACAAAGCAGGAAGTCCTTGAGATCACATCACCAACTCATTGTATGTCCACAAACTACATGACGTCGTTAAAACTACGTCATAGCCAACATGGACTTATTAAAAAGACTCTGTTTGTTTTAATATCTTAATTTAATTTAATTGTTTTTACATGTTTTGATTGTTCTTTATATTTTTTGGGTTTATTTGTAATGGACAGTGTCCTCATATGATTTTCTAATATTTAGACGCTGTAAGGGAGAAAAGAAATACCCTTGCTGAGTCTCTTGCCGGTGCTTCTCAGTACAATGTATTTCGCCCTGTGTAGACTTACGAACCGATGGCATAGTGACATTCATAAGAGCTACTTGTAGCCTAAACTGAATAAATGATTTTGAATTTTGAATCTCGCAACTGATAAAATATTAGATGGATTACTTGGCATCTTAGCTATCCTCATATTTCTCATGGGTATAAAATTAAAACGACATTTGCATTATTTCATAAAAAAAACCAGACCTAAAATCTCTTTGCTAGTACACACGGCGGCAGATCAACCTTCCCAAAACAGTCAAATTTCTACAATCAATTTTGAACTTTACACATTTTGGTTATAAGGATCAATATTCATTGGAGAAATTTGACAGGTATGGGTAGGTTGATCTGCAGCCGTGTGTACATACATAATAGCTACATTCAATGATTGAATAAATGATTTGTAATAATAAATTGACGAATATCTACAAGCCATATCCGTAAAATATCACTTTAATCATAATCATATTTTTTTGCTTTGTACTAGTGCACTACTGCCTTTAATTTTCCTTTCAGTTGTCCTATACCTCAAAGGTTGTCTGGAAGAGATCGCTTTAATTATATAAATAAAAATATTAAATGATATACCTAAATGAATGATAATAATATAATGATAATAATATCCACAAACCTTTTGTACATGTTATGTTTCTGTTTTAAAAGATTGTCAGTGTTATTTTTTCAGTTTACTTAAATAATAAAGTATAATTAGTAAACACAATCGATTTCAATTCATACATTGATAATCACCGCACTAGTTGATAATGACAAGTAATAAAAGGTGTTGCAATACTAGCAGTGTGACTAACAGGAAAAAAAATCCTGATTTTCACACTGGTGTGACATGTTGGTGTGAAGTCCGTACTGGAAATACCACCCTCTAACAGAATATCGGCGTAAAACAATGGCACTCGTTGCTGTTGTGTTTCATCCGGTGAGTGAAGGTACCGGAAGCCCATCTCACCCCTCCCCCTCAAGATCCAACTTCTTCCTCAAGGCCGGCAACGCATCTGCGATTACTTTGATTTTGCGGGTGTCCATGGGCGGCGGTAATTACTTTCCAGCAGGTGACCCGCCTGCTCGTTTACCTCCTTGTAACATTAAAAGAAAAGAGAAATTATAATATAAAATTATCCATTTTTAACCGACTTCAAAAAAAGGAGGAGGTTATCAATTCGACTGTATTTTTTTATTTTTTTTTTACGTTTGTTACCTCAGAACTTTTTAAGGAAAAGTTCTTAGACAAAAGGTATTCACTATCATGTATACTTTACCCTCCTTTCGGCTTAGTACCCCCGTTCCGACTAAAGTTGTATAGATGTCACGTTTCCTAGTATGTGAACTGTCACCACAGACATTGCAGAATTATTTCTATAGTTCGTGAAAATAAAACAATGTATGTCCTTAAAATAATTTATTGGAAACTCCAATGTTAATTATCAACTTATCTTTCTCCTAATATTAAACTAAACTTATTATTTTTAATTGTTTTCTTGCGTGCAAAGAAATCGAATCAGTGACATTTGCCTGCATGTGTAGTACAGTATTCACTTGTAATAAAGATTAAATTTCCTCCGTCCAATCTTCCATGTCATCTTCGTCGATTTCATTGGCACTTTCAATGAGCTCCGGCTCATATGTTTGCTCCAAGGTGGGATCTCCCTTTCTCAGTGATTTCTGGTCTGATAGTCTGATGACTAGTTTTGCACCGGCTGCAAGAAAAAAAAGATATTATTTTTTCTGACAGTTAATTTCGTCACTTGCTCATTTTTATGTTCACGTCCTCGTTTTTAATGTTTATAGTTAGCCCTACATTATGACTCCACTCAGTAGCGGTGCCTTCACACAAGCCCAAAAGCCCGGCTTGCCCAAGCAAAAGTTCAATTCTACTTCTGGTGAATCTCACTTAACAACAATCGCATATTAATATTTTTAACGAATGCTAATTTTCCTTGTCAACATTGATTTAATTAAATATATATATAAATAATAGGGCACATTGCTCGCAGGACTGATAGCCGCTGGGGTGGGATAGTCCTGGAGTGGCGACCGCGTACCGGAAAACGCAGTGTGGGCAGGCCTCCAACAAGGTGGACGGACGATCTGGTGATGGTCGCGGGAAGCCGCTGGATGCGAGCACCACAAAACCCGTCATTGTGGAGATCCTTGGGGGAGGCCTTTGTTCAGCAGTGGACATCATTTGGCTGAGATGATGATGATGATGATGATGATATATAAATAAGGCCCTACGCTGCGTTGAACCTCCTGTAGGCTTAGCCAAAGTAACATTAAGAAAACGATAGCGAAGTTCGAAAAGAATGAAATGTATGGGATTGACATAAGCCGCGCTAAATCACGTGGTCAGCCTTATGTCAATCCCATACATTTTATTCTTTTCGAACTGCGCTATCGTTTTCTTTATGTTACTTTGACTACCGCCACTGGTTTGCAAGCGGGCTTCGCGAACTTTATATATCCGCACTCTTCTAATATCAACAAAAGTACTACCAATTAACATGACACTGGTGGTGTACGTAATTATTTATTTTATTTATTTTGTTAGGTTACACAACAGACATTAATCCTAACAAAGTTATAAATACATAATAGGTTTAACAACATTTTATTCTAGACTAATGTCCTAATTGTGTTAACACAAGTAGTTTATGTGTGCTTAACATGTGTAAAATTAGATTTAGTTTTAGATTTAAAAAGGAAAATAGAACTAGATTTAGAGAAATAATATTTCCAAATAATTTTAAAATTACTCAAAACTATTTGGAAATACTACACTTGGGTCGTTAGCCATTTGGGTCAATTAATAATGTCTGTATCTATAGATTATATGAATTAATATTCACAATCTGAACGAAACACCACCGTGCGTGGCAAAGCAGCTCCGAGCGGTCAAGTAAAGGTCAACCCATAATAAATCTGCTATTATCCTAAGAAATATATGAACGTTAGCAAATTTGTTGGATAATTGATAAATCTGTTTAAGGCGACGCACCGCTAAACAATAAATCTCATACGGAGCGTTTGCGCCCCGTACCATAAGAAAAACTGTTTTTTTTTTCCTTCAAATTAAAACTACAAATTATTTTTAAAAAATGAACTACAATATTGAAGTGTGTGTTAAGACTAATCTACTAAGAAAATTTAGATGCTTAAATCGGTCTGGTTAGCCTGTAAAATGCAAATCTATATTTTAAAAGATGTTACTTTGATATTTTTTTCTCTGTTATAAAAAATTGACAAAACGTGTTTCTGCAACTAGCAAAATTAAGTCAATTAAATGAAAAAAAAACTCATATCATCAAATATCACTTTCATATGTTTTGTAATTGTTAGAAAAAATCAAGATCCCCGCCACGTAAATTACAAAATTGTCAATGAAGTCGGCAATGCCGGCGAGCCAATCGGAGGCCCCGACGACGTGCAGGCAGTCACCATACCAGTCAAATTCTAATAATAATGGATTGTTATAAAAATTATATAAGGCAAATTAAATCAAATCATTTGCGTAAGCTGCCCGGCTTGCGAAGAGTTCCTCAAACCGTGTGAAACGAAGCACCTTCAGAGGTTTTTTAGAAGGAACGGTATCACGCACTAGCGCGTGTCCCCGCGCCCTACTAGATTCTCCGAGGGGTTCGGATCGGATCGGGCGAATCACAGTACACTCACCAACTTCGTTGCCGTCAAGCTCCAGAATACTGGAGAGGAATCTGACCGGCACATCGAGCCGGATCATGTTGTAGATGTTCTGCGAACGGATCACCTTGATGGGGCGGAACGGCTTGAGGACTGGGCCCAACATCTCCTTGTTGGGCAGAAACGGTTCGCCGTATATCTGGTGACAATTGAGGTATTTATATATTTATTTATTTGCTATCATGTACAAAATAGTTGTTAATTTTAATTTAAAGGTGTGTCCAGACTATATGACAAAACATGTTAATACATATAGCATAACTTTATTAGTACGGATGATAAGTGCCAATAAAACAAACATACTTATAGTTTTATAACATGTTATGTAACATAAGTTAAGTTATATAACATGTCACTTAATGTGGGCTCACCTTTAGGTATATTACAATATGATGTATTTGTTGACCTGGTGTTATGTTTACAATAGCAAACATAAAAAAAATATCTTAAATATTATTGCAAACGTAATATATTATAACATAATGAGCGTACACAATAAAATAAAAGCATTAGTAATAAAAGAGAAATGAAATTATTAACATTACAAATAAATTATATGAACAAAACATTCTTAAATATACATACAAATAAAACCTTAGTAGTATTCAACTGAATTTGTTGGGATATAACAATAACGAGTAAGTATTATAAAGTTAATCCCTTTTTTATATAAAATTTTGAACTAGTAAGTATGTGCTCATTTTTATGTAAAAAAATATATATATATATGTACAGCGCGACGCCGCGCACATTCACACCAAATCTGGGGTCTCCACGGAAGACCAGCGTTGTAGTTTTTGTCCACTGCAACAAATGCTGAGTGGAGTCCTTTTAGAACACACTTTTAATGATGAGTTGATTGTTCTGTTTTAAGTACATAAGTTTATACTGTGTTCTAATAAATATATTTAATTTCATTTCATTTCATTTCCTTGTTTTTACCAAGAGGCGCTGCTTCAATGCTATAAGTAAAGAAACAATATAGAATAGATATTTTTTTAGATTCATGTGAGACTGGTCTGAGCTAGGCATAGGCCTGTGTTACAGTCGAGATTTTCGTGCCGTCCACGCCAGCAATTCTATAGAAGTTCTTCTTTGTACCTACTTTATTAAAATACATTTATACGTTGGCGTACAGCGGGACATCGCGTGCAAGATAGTTGGGCGGTGAAAAGGTTAAGGTGTGTTGTCTTGGTGACAAGAAGTATGTGTGTATATGTGTGTAAGGGGGTGATAGTTAACCGCTTCTGTGGTCTAGTGGTTATGACCACCGACCATATGGTCTCAGACCCAGAGAAACATCAGGTGAGACGAAGGCAATGTACCCGTAACATAAAAAAATGATTTTTTGGGTTAAGATATTTTTGAAGGCGACTGTACAAAATACTTACTCTTAATTTGGTGTGTTTAGAAGATGATGACATCGGGTTCAAAGCGCTCGATACCACCTGTGATACCATCTGCAACGATAATTAATAAACTGTTTTAGCACACACCCTCATTATCATCAACAACATCATCATCAACAACATCATCATCATCATCATCATCATCAACAGCCCTATATTAGTCCACTGCTGGACATAATAGCACTAAAGGCTGTTTTAGAATAAACCCTCTTTGTTATCATAATCATCATATTTATCATCATCATCATTATCAGCAGTAAACTGATATCTAGACTGATGTCTATATCAGTTCACATCAGGACATAAGCATTAAGAGCTATTTAACTTACACCCTCTTCATCATCATCATCATCATCATAATCATCATAAGCTTATATTAGTCCACTGCTGGACAACGGCCTCTCTAACTGCATATCACTGAGTATTCTCTGACGCCCTTAGACTAGCTGGAGCGACGATCTTTGCAAGGTGGCTGGCAAGAGCTGGATCCCTCTTATCCATCACTAGCTTAATTCATGTCCCCGTGGTCACGCTGGGGACATGAATTAAGCGAGCCTTCCCTATGGGTGGAAAACCATATGGAGAACGCGCCGTAAACCTAACCTAAGACAAAAGCCAAATCCACATTCATTAATATTGTCCATCAGAACATTCAGGGCTTGGCTGGCAAGGACTTAGAATTAGAACTGTTTGCAAAAAGTCAGACTATTCATATATATTGTATAACTGAGCATTGGCTAAGAAGTCATGACTCGTCATTCCATGTTAACAATTTTCAAAGAGCAAGCGCGTACGTGCGAAGCACAGCCATACACGGCGGTTCCCTAATACTAGTAAGAAGTAATATTAAATACAAAAATCGCAACGATATTGTAAACCTTTCAGTGGAGCGTAACATTGAACTATCGTGTGTGGAGTTCAATAGTTTCGTAATAGTGTGTGTATACCGACCCCCATCGGGCAACTTCAGTATTTTCGAATCAGTAATGGAGAACGTACTTAGAAAATTAAAATTAAAAAATAAATTTGTTTTAGTATGTGGAGATTTTAATATAAATATTCTAGAAATTACCTCAATGAGTGTTTGTCTTGTTGCGTTATTTAAATGCTTTAATCTTATGAATCTATTTCTCGAACCTACTAGAATAACTTCACATTCTGCCACTTGTCTTGATAATGTTTTTTCAGACTATGACCCTGTTTCTAAGTCAGTATTTGATAATCTTACGTCTGACCATTGTAGTTTAAAAGTGACCTATGATTTTGATATTAAGGATGAGCCAAAAATAGTAAAATGTAAACCGGTAACAAAGAAACGAATGGAGTGTTTCAAAAATAATGTAGTTTGTAAAATTGATGCGTTACCCTTTGTACATGATGACCCAGATGTACTATATAGTAATCTTTTTGATTTTATAAAAACAGAATACAACCAAGTTTTTACTACTAGAACAATTAAAAATTCCCAAAAACTTAAGTTCTGTGATTGGGCTACAGCAGGTATTTATATCAGTAGAAATAGACTGTATGAGTTATATAATTTGAGGCAATGCAACCATAGCCTTAGTTTTACAGAATATGTAAAAAATTATTCTAAAATGTTTAAGAAAGTGTGCATATTAGCAAAATCAAATTTCATTAAAGACAAAATTAAAAACTCTAACAATAAAATTAAAGCCACTTGGGACATTATAAACCGTGAAACAGGTAAATTTAAACCACGGGACAATACTTTCACTCTGAAAGTTAATAACACCCTTGTCAATTCGGATTTCAATATTGCTAATATTTTTGATGACTATTTTTTAAATATACCAGTGGTAACAACTTCAAATTTAGATTCATCACCAGAAGCTGCACAATCTTTACTCAAAAAACATGTACCAAAATCTAATCTGTCTTTTCAATTTGAATACATTGATTTTATGAATATTATAAAAACATTCAAATCACTTAAAATGAAAAACACTAGTGATTTGTGGGGCATAAGTATTAAGGTAATTAAGAATATTATATTTTCTATTGCGCCCTATCTTGCAGACATTTTTAATTACTGTATCAATAAGCGTATCTTTCCAAAACTTATGAAATTCAGTAAGGTTATACCTTTATTTAAATCAGGAAACAAAGAAGACCCTAGTAACTATAGGCCAATTTCAATATTACCAGTACTAAGTAAAATTTATGAAAAACTTATACTCGAACAATTAATGGCATACTTTAACTCAAACAAGCTTCTACATAAGAAACAATATGGTTTTACAAAAGGTCGTTCCACTACTGACGCAGGTGTTGCTTTAATAAAACATATATTCGATGCCTGGGAGAAGTCTCAGAACGCTCTTGGAGTTTTTTGCGACTTATCCAAGGCTTTCGATTGCGTTGAGCACAGGACTCTGGTGATGAAGTTACACTACTATGGTCTTAATGATTTTGCACTTAAATTGATAGAGTCGTATCTCAGTTCTAGGACACAAACTGTCGATATCAATGGAACTAAATCATCTGAATCTCTTGTAAAAATGGGAGTTCCGCAAGGGTCAATCCTCGGGCCCTTCCTATTTTTAATTTATATTAACGACTTGCCATTCTTTGTGGAGAACTTCTGTGAAATTGTTTTATTTGCAGATGATACTTCACTCATTTTTAATGTTACTAGGTGTAAGAATAATTATGATGATGTAAACAATGCTCTAGCAAAAGTACTCAGTTGGTTTACTGTTAATAATCTACAGCTTAATGCAAAAAAAACAAAATGTATTAAATTTACACTACCTAATGTTAAAACTGAACCAACTGATATTAGAATAAACGGTGATAAATTAGATTTGGTAGACTCAACAGTCTTCTTAGGTATAACACTTGACTCAAAACTTCAATGGAATCCTCATATATCGAAATTGTCCGGTAAACTCAGTTCTGCTGCTTATGCTATCAGAAAAATTAGACAATTAACAGACGTTGAAACTGCTAGAACAGTTTACTTTAGCTATTTTCATAGTGTCATGTCGTATGGTGTCTTACTGTGGGCTACAGCAGCTGATGTTGAATCTATATTTATTTTGCAGAAACGAGCAATAAGAACCATTTATAGACTAGGTTCCCGAACTACTTTAAGAAATATTTTTAAAGAAATTGGTGTTCTTACAGTTGCATCTCAGTTTATTTATAATTGCATAGTTTTTGTGCGTTGCAACATCAACTCTTTTACTAAACATGGTGATGTACACAATTTCAATACTAGAAATAAGAAAAAACTTGTAATGCCACTCAGGTTGCAAAAGGTTCTTGGCTCTTTCTTGGGGCAAGGTATAAACTACTATAATAAAATACCTAGTACTGTACAGTTTTTACCTTTAGATAAGTTTAAAAAACATGTAAAATCTTCTTTACTTAAGAAAGGTTATTATACAGTCAAAGAATATTTAGATGACAAAACAGCTTGGTTATAATAAAAAAATAAAACTACTCTTTATTTTATTTTATTGAAAATATCTTAGCGCTGATATGATAGCCTTTATCAGCAATGTCCTACAGTTTACAAATAATATTTATGTTACGTTAAACTTTTCATTAGGTTTTTATTTAGAGTATCTTGAGTGTGTCATGCTCTCTTTAGTGTCTCTGCGGTGGTGGCGTGTGCGTCGGGTCGTTACATTCCCTAAGATATGGTTGAGTGAAGCGATGGCTGATTCATATGTCATACTCGTGAACGGGTGCCGCCTGTGGAGGCTGGTCTGCTCTTGCATACTATTATTTTTATTATTATTAACTATAGTTTAATTTTGTTTTTTTTTTGTTTTTTCTTAGACAATTTTTGACCTTTATTAGTGCTGTATGACATTGTGAAAATTTTAACTGGTAACTGATGTTTTGCAAATGTAGATATTATTATATTTTTCTCTTTTGTTTTTTTTTTTAATATGTGTGATTGTCCTTTATTTTTTGTGTTTTTATTTGTGATGGAAAGTGTCCTTTTATGATAGGGCATTTTCCAATATTTTTGACGCTGTAAGGGAGAAAAGAGCTGGACACTTGCTGAGTTTCTTGCCGGTTCTTCTCAGTACAAGATCTCCCGCCCAGAGTAGACTTAGAACCGATGGCATAATGACGTTCATAAGAGCTATTTGTAGCCTAAACTGAATAAATGATTTTGAATTTTGAATTTTGAACCACCACGCGGGCCCAGTGCGGTGCGGTCTGTGGGTGCGGTGGTTGTTAACGACTGCTAACGCAGTCGGGACCAACGGCTTAACGTACCTTGCGTCCCTTAATCCAGCTTTCACGGCGCCCCGTCGAATCTTTTAGTCTCTTTAGTAAATCTTGCTATCTGCTCCACCTTCAGATCCTTTAGGTCCTCTGTGTGTAGTCTATCCGACCCCCAGAGCTCCCATCTTGCCAGCGAGTACATAGGGCACTCGGCTAGTAGGTGGAGGCTGGTCTCCTCGCTTTCCATGCACTCCGGGCATATGGGGTCGGTTTTCACTCCTATCACTGTCATATGTCTGTTCAGTCGACAGTGTCCTGTTATGACTAATATGACTAGCCTCATGTTCTCTCTGGAGAGTCCCATTAGTTTGCTAGTCTTTTTCTTATCCATTCTCTTGATGAAGATCTTCGACTGTCTCATACCATTCGAGGACCTCCATCTTCGGTTGGTTTCTGATGTAATACTGTGGCTGGTTACTCCCTTGGTGATGTTGTGCGCTATTGGCAGCCGAGGTTCCGGCCCCACCAAATTTTCCTCTGCTCCCTTTCTGGCTAGTTCGTCGGCCTTTTCGTTTCCCGTGTTTCCCTCGTGTCCGGGAACCCACGCTATCGTATATAAAAACATACTTTGATACTGGCTGAATTTGCTAACCGCACAAAGCCACTTAAAGACGAAAGTACAACTTACCGATCCAATGAAAGGCCCCAGCTTCTTGAGCGCCCCTCGCACCCTCGCGCGCGCCTGGGCCTGCTCCGGCGACAGCCCGGGCTCCACGTTCGTGTCCAACTCGTTTATATGAGCCGATATCTGATGACACAAATATAATTAGTTAGTTTTATTTTATTTTTTTATTCCACATAGAAACAATCACAGACGTACCAATAACCTGCACAAGAATTTACTTCAGCAAGTTTGAATTTTTCTTTCAATTTTCAACCTTATATCAAAGTAATAAAGATAAAAATTCACAGAGCTCTAAAAAGAGTGAATAAAGTTCGCAATCGTCCAGAAGTTTTGAGATACTTCTATGCTAAGAAGAATACACGAAGTTTAAAAAAAATTATCAAAATAACTTTAATACAATACTAACCTTTGCTGAAATCTTAGAAGCATACTTATCACAGGCTGCATGAATTGTTAGTATAGGATTTGCAGCTTTACCTGTAACATAAAATAATATACTGATCAGCCAACATGTTAAAAAAAATCTTCTTTACATTATTTGGTAATATGTATATATATTAGACATTTTTTATTATTGAAATGTTTGTGAATTGCGGAGTACAATAAAATACGTCTGTATCGAACAATGGTTTATTGAGCGAGAGAGTGTAAGTACCATACAAATGAAATAATAAAAAGATGCGCAGATACCTTCAATTTACAATATTTATAATGCCGACTTATAGTCCACTAAACACACCCTTAATCCATTGTGATAAGGTTGAAAATAATATCTAATACATATTACTTTCTACCTTATCACAATGGATATACATTACAATTACGGGTACGCACTTGGCCTTCATATCACCTTCTTTGATGTTAAGTGATGATAAGGCTGAAGGTGGAAGCGCACTTCAACCGGAATCCTCAACTACAAGGCACTGGCTATCTTATCTTAACTGTTGGAACACAGCAATGCTATTTACATTGAGGTTATGGCAACATATTAAAACAAGAAGGTGGTGGCTAGTTAGGCGGACTTAACCTCTCAACGCCCGCAATCCCTGAACAAAACTAATGACAGCACCCGCGCCGATGACGTAACTCGGAAAATGGCGAAAAAATAACTTAAAAAAAACATTAATTAAAAGTAATGTGTAAAAAAAACGCGAGTAGATCCGTAAAAGTTGTTTCATTTCAATGTGTAGTGTTCACGGAAACTTTAGAAAACAATATTTAAAAAAAAAATTAAATGGAAAACGCACAGAGAATAAAGTTGTTGGGGGGTTTGAGTGTAGCAAATTTATTCTAGTTTTTTTATAGCTAAACTTCTTCATACAAAAGTAGACTCTAAATATACAATATTTAAGTTTTAAGTCGCGTGGGGAGCGCGCTCGAATTCGAGCTTCCGGGGTTTGACGGAGTATTGCCGGGCTCGAATTCGAGCTTGCGGGGACTGAGAGGAACTTAAAAGAAGCTCTACCACCAACCATACCGAATCGAACTTGGGAGCTCTGATCTTAACCACTAACCCCCTTACAATTAAGCAAAGAATAAGGTCCGAATAGTTAATCCGTGTTTTGTCTCTTTTACTCTAATTTGAAATGACGTTTACATGACAGGAACAAAACACGGAATAACTATTCGGAGCTTATTCTTTGTGTATTTGTAAGGCATTATGTCTCAGAGGCATATGAATTGAACTGAGCCTCCAGATATCCGGTCGGGGAGTTTGCCACTCGTCATGATGTTTATGATTGAGGAGCTGGATGGCGCAGTGGTTAGCATGCCCGGTCTGCGATTGCTAAGGTTAAGCAATTTTCGCAAACGTCGGTCATCAGATGGGTGACCAAAGATTTATCATCGCGAGCTCCTCCGTGCTTTGGAAGGCACGTAAAGCCGGTACCGGACGCATTAGCAGCCGTTAACAGCTACCAATCGGCAGTGGGCCGGCGTGGTGGTTTACGGCGCGTTCTCTTTGTGGTGTTTCCACCCATAGGAAAGGCTCGTGCCCCAGCAGTGGGGACGTATGTGAGCTGGTGATGATGTGATGACGATTATGGTGATGACGGACTCACCGACTAGATCCTGGGTGATCGCGCACAGTTCTCGCTCGGAGATCTGAGTTCGGGGTGTACACTCTGCATCTTCTATACGGTGCAGTGTTGAAAGGATAAATTGGAAGTCTGCGAAATGGGGGTGCGCCCTCCTATGGAACAGAATAGAAGATTTTTTTTTATTTTTTTATAAAACAATGAAGGACATCAGGCAATTTAAATACATTGTTGGTCACAAAAAAGGTTTCGTGGCCAGATCGTTACTACGAGTAGCTAGCTCATTTATAGACCTTAAAAAAATATTAGCCTGAGTCAAAGATTAACAAACAAAGAAAATTTATTGTAGATAATAATTTACAATGTATATAATATAACGATTTGTTAATAAATAATTATAGAAATGATATTTCCCTCCAACCCCCTTTAGTATCAGTAAAGATACTAACAACACAACACTAAACACACTATCAATACTATCGATAGTATTGGGTTGTATCAATATAATTGCTGTAACTCCACAATCGATAGGAACCTATTGACAATATGGCGTTTTAACATTAAAACTATCGATATAGTACAACTATCGACTTTTCCTCAACACTAATGTAAATGCAACTTACCTATACAATCGACTGAGCGTGAAGCCATTTAGCGCCGTATCCGTGTTCGTTTCAATGACATGCTTCAACCGGTCATACAAAATCTAAACAAAAATATATTTATGATTATAGTTATATACAGGGTGTTTTGTAATACTTGTGTAACGTTGTCGTTGCAATTTACTCCACGTTATGTTTTTGCTATGCATCTTATATCCTCCTTGGTAGTTTTAAAAACGATCTGTCAAATTTATATGCACAGTTCTGAAAAGGAATACTTTCAATGTCATGTCATGTCATTGTCATGGAATTTTATTGTAATATGATCAGTCTTTCTAAATTCTTCAGTTCAATAACATTATTTTATAATCACATCGATTGTGCAATATCTTTAAATTAATATGTGAGAACCTGTATCTGTAAACAGGTAATTTGATTCCTATAAGAAATATTTGTAAGTAACGTTTTGGCTTAGATTTAGTACACTGATTTATTGTTTTTCTCTTTTAAGGTTGTCTCTGCTTAATTATTAAATTTACCTAAATAAATATTTACTGTGGATTCCTGAGCTTTTTAATGGCCTTCAGGCTACACTTGTAAAATCCCGAATGTGCCAGATAGGGCACAGGTCTTAGAACCCCGGGAAATTACAAATATACCTGAAAAGCACCATATGGCAGAGGTATTATTACTGGCCATTGTCCCCTAAACAAGCACCTATTTACGATAGGTGTGACCGAAAGCCCTCTATGCAGAGGATGCATGGAGGCGGAAGAAACGCCACAACACGTGCTTATGGAATGCATGAGTGTGGCAGATGAACGGGCACGGTTTCTCCAAACACCCAGGAATCTTCCTCCGAGCTGGGTGGTATAGCTCGGGGACCGAAGTCCAAATGATGTTAGTTGGAGGTGCTATATATAGAGCGAAGGAGATGGTGAAACTTCGCTACCGCGATGCAGGCTTCCCATACTATTTCATCGTCGTATTATGGCGACGTCGTTGGTATGCGTTTGTGGCGCCATCTGTTGACACGGTTGAGAAGGTGTTTTGCTTCGTGTCGAATAATGTGCGGCGTATGCGGTAGGTGGAGCCGCCACAACCCTAGGTCCAGCTGATACATTGCCCTTGTTCGTCAACCTCATGTCATGATCCACATTGTTTTAAGAAGCCCGAAAAAGTGACATGCCCTTTGTTGTTCCAAATTACGATAGCTCAAACTATGTCACATATAATAGGGTATTTTGCACCATGTAAGAAAAAATCTAAAAATACGTATTTACGATAGATTTTGTAAGAAACAAACGAGATATGTTGATTTCTATTCATGAAAATGAAATATAAATTTTATAATTCAATTTGAAAATTATAATTTTTTAATCAATTCTTCAAATGTCTTAAATTAATATTGGATTCCAACGTGACGTCACTTCGATAGTAAACAAACTAGATTTTGGTTGCGCTGCGTGTTATTTATATTTTTTTTCAAGTTATTATCACGTTTGTAGAATTTTATTGAAATCGTATCATGGAAGAAGGTTTTGTAAAAGCAGAAAGTATTAATCTGCCTAGAATAAATACTTTGATGGTGGCGAAATTTTTTGCATGCAATCCCAATTTCTGTTCTGCCGAGTTGAGAAATGCTAAAACTTCAATGTAAGTACCTTTTGTACCAACTTTTGTTTAACAATAAGCAGAACAACAAACCTGGATGGTGTGCAGTTTGGTTTCATTGAAATCCGTTTAACAGAGCCCATTTATCTTATATTTTGTATAGTTCTCCATGTCATAAAACACCATATATCAATGTAAAACACCTAATAAATAACAAATGTTAACTTTAGCATTTTTCTTTTAATTATAATAATAATAAATCATTTATTTCAGGCAACACACAATGTACAAGATGGTAAAAACACAAAGGGGCCCATATAATAAATACCTTACAGACTAACATACATACAATATAAAACAATTTTTGTTAGTAGATATATAACTTATAACTATGTTAGTATATTAAGCACTAGCTTGTGCTGTTCCGGTGGTGTTGACGGGTAATCTTCCGCGGAAACGCCGGTACACCACTCCCTTCGGCCAGAAGTCTTCCCTCATAAAGGTATCGACCAGCTTGGTTGTCGCTACTCGCGCCACAAATGCCTTAAAGCTGACATTGTGTCGCGACTCCAGAGGCTCCACCCTCACAAGGAAATTAGTCTTCGTCTTGATGTACTCTATCACATCCATCTCTGTGATGGTGTGGTGCAGGCGTGACAGGTACATCGGCGTAGTCGGCGTCGCAGCGCGCAGCAGCAACTGGAGCCCTGCCAATGCGGTACCGCAACGGTTCTGATTCGGCCGGTGACGGCGTGCCCTCTTCTTTTGGACTTTGACGAAACCATCGTCGTCTCGATCCAGGGTGGCACGCTCTGACACTGTGTGTTTTGTTGGTCAAAGTGATCTTCACAGAAATACAGGTATTGTGGATAATGACTTTGGACTTCTTCTTGCCAATTTTAACAAAGTAATTATCATGTTTATATTACTTCATTGGTCATACAGCTACGGAGTGAGTCTGTTCGATTTTTTGTTTATAATTTTCTTAATAACTGTTTCTAGATTATAAAGATAAGTAAGTAGATAATAGTTGGCCCTTAGGCCGTTTAAATGGAGGAGAACGAAGTTGAAAAACCCCCCGACGACGGGGAAAACAATAATATGGAGGTAGAAGTCATTTCTCGACAACTCCCCAGCGCGTCTTTTTATATCAAATCGGAGGATAGGCCAGTTAAAAAAACAATAACGAATGCTAATCCGTCGATCTCAAATATGTACAAACACCCTTTATTGGACAATCACTGTCGTAGGTATGGTGATGGAGACTGTGGTCCATTCATGGTCCATATTTCCCGCGAAGCAGCCGATAGTAGTGCTGTAGCCAATAATAGTGCTGGATTAAGCCTAAAACCTATAAAGGTAGGACTTATTTTCGTACAGAACAAGATTAACAATGTTATGAAAGATGGAATAAAGTCTATCGGACGTAATAGGGTCTCAGTTCAATTTAAAACTGCCCAGGACGCCAACAAATTTCTAACGGAACCCTGTTTAGCACGCTTTAAATTTTCAGTTTCTATTCCATCTTACAATGTTTCAAGAATGGGTCTTGTTCGTGGAGTCCCAGTGGATTAGTCAATGGAAGAATTTGTGAATGCCACAGACCTCAAAGAAGGACCTAACAAAATTTTGAAAGCCCGTCGATTATATCGCAATCTATTGAAAGAAGACAGTTCGCCATCGTGGATTCCCATCATTGAATCGGGATGCGGGATCCTTTGGCTTACAGAGTAAGTGGAGTGTTGATTAATTTCAGCGAGTTGGATAGAGCCACGATAGCATAGGTTAGTGCATGGTACCTCACCTGACCCAACATGTCATGGGGTGCGGGTTCGAATCACGCTCGTGCAATATTTTCATCACTTTGCCTTTTTCAAAAATATATTTTGAAAAAGGCGAAGAAATCGCTTGAAAGCGATAAGACCGCCAAATTGTAACTTTGTAATATTATTATTGTTTTTCTTTTGTTCGTGTTTATGTTTTATAGTGTTGCAATAAAAGTATTATCTATCTATCTTTTTTTATATTAGCTATCGTAAAACTAAAGTCGAGGAGGAGCTCGATGGCGCAGTGGTTAATGCGCCCGGTCTGCGAGTGCTGAAGTTAATAAACTTTCGCAAAGGCCGCTCATCGGATGGGTGACCAGAAATGTATCATCTCGAGCTCTGTGCTTCGGAAGGCACGCAGTCATTGGTCCCGGATGCACCAATCTGCGCTGGGTCCGCACTGTTATTTATGGTCAGTTCTCCCTGTGGTGATGCCATCCATAGAGAAGGCTCGTGCCCCAGCAGTGAGGACATACAATGAGCTGGTGATGAAGGAACCCTTTCAGTATCTCGCCGGTTCCAGTCCTAGCAAATTCTCTTCAAAAACGAAAACAAATTATTTTTGTAAACGCACTTCACCCGTAATCCTCACCACTGATGAACTGGCTATGGTGGTTTAAAGCCCTTTTTTTAGACCAAATATAGTATTTTTGGATTCGGTATCCATAAAAATATAGTAGATAGGGAATTAATTTAAAAATATAGTAGGTATATTAAAAAATATTTATATTGTTTCTTAAATGAATATTTTTTGCTGCTTTGAGCTTTTATTAATAGGTTTTTATTTTTTAGGAATGCTTCGTAACTATTATTACAATCTAATTTTAAGTTACAAAACACCATTGACTCTGCTTTTATCAGACCGATACTCGCTCTATTGCGCTCATCTTTCCACTTTGTCTTCATCACAGAAAACTATAGTAAAAATATAGTAGTTTCGCCTACTATAATATATTTTTAAAATAATAGTAGTTGGACACCTAAAATAGTAGGATACTATATTATATAGTAGGGTTGGCAATCCTAGACTCGAGCCCCAGCAGTGAGGGCAGAAAATTAGTGGTTGATGATAAACCAGTGGGTCTAAGAACAAGCCCTTCCAACAAAAATTATGTAGGTAGCCCCTGCTGGGATTCTAACCGTCTCGGGTTCGATTTATGTCAGGATTCACGGAGCTCTCTGGGTCTCTGGGTCTGAGACAGATGGTTTAGCTATTAGTAGACAATAGTAACTGTATTTTTTTTAATTAAATTTTAAATCCTTGTCTCTTTACCATAAATATTAATAACAAACAATTACCGAGTGCTTTTCATCTGAGGCGAAGTGCCAAAGCGCTCCACCCGATACCTGAATGTGGTCCGGTGGTGATTAAGCCATTACCCATCAATTGAAGTGATTACTTAATTTCAATGATGGAGGCCTTTGGCCAGCAGGGTGACAGTTATAGGCTATTTACTTTACTTTACTTTAACAATATCAATTGATACTTTACCTGAGATATTTCGTTCAACAGCTTTTGATGTGTTTTTCTGCTCAAACTTTGGAGCCCTGTATATTTAATCTGTAGCTCTGTTAGAATCTCGCGATGCGTTGCTGGCAAGAGCTATAAAAAAATAATTAGTTTGGCGCATGGACCGACAGAATTTTTTGGGGTGCTGGTGGGGTCATTTTCTACCTTTCCATCTTTTGTCCCTGGTTCAAGGAGTTACGGCTATGGAAATATGATTTTATGCTCTTGTTTTGTAAAAAATCCTAAACTACCGCAATTAAAACCCCATAACTTTTTATTTTTCATTATAACAGCAATTCTTTTTTCCAATTGCATTCTGTAATGTATGCGTTTTCATAAAAACAACAGTTTTTGGCCCAATCTACATCAAAAATTAGGAAAAATTACCTTTTTTAAAAAAGCAATAGTAAATGTATGAATAAAATTCAGCTTTAAAATTTATTTTTAAAAAAGTAGCAGGTATTGAGAATTTTCTTTTAAAAAGTTCTGTAACGGAGTTTCTAACGGTATACGGAACTCCTAAAAAATCAAAATTTTGCCTAAAAACTACGATTTCGTTAGAGGTCTAATGAAATCATAGTTTTTGAGTAAGTTTTTTTTTATTTAAAGACATTATTATGACCTTCCTACACTTTATCAAAAGTCTCTGCTCTAAAATTAGGATTTCGATTTGTTCACATAAGGTAAGAAAAGTCAATTTGTTAATAGAATCAGAAACAAAAGATCTAGTGATAACCTGCCCCTGTCTGAATGTGCAAAAAATCTCTTTTTTCTTTGTGTTGTTGGGTTAGTTTAGACCATGGTTTAGACTGTCAATAAAACAATCACTTTATTGTTATCATTTATTCTTATAATTATTTATTTTTACAATCATTTCTTCCTTTGATTATTAAATCTTGTTCAAAATGTGACCCTCTGTTGCGAATACAAGCTCGACACCTTTTTCTTATTTCTGCTGTTGTTGTTTCCATCCGCAGTTCTTCTTTCATAGTTTCGAATGCGGAGTTAATAATTATCAATAGGTCTCTTGAGGGCACTTCCGTGAAATAAACTGATTCTTTGGTCCGTCCCCAGACGTAAAAATCCAACGGGGTTAGATCTGGTGATCGTGTGAGCCAAGGTATTGAGCTGCCACTGCCTATTCAGGAATTTGGAAATGAGTTATTGAGGATTGTTGAACTTCTCTCTGAAAATGCGCTGGACAACCGTCATGTTGAAATACAATGGGAACGTCTTCGTCAAACATCAATTCGGCCAGCAATTCAGGCAAAACAGTTTCCAAAGGCTCTCTATAACGCTTATTTTTTAAAGAAATTGAAAACTGCATTTTAGTAATTTTTGTAAAGGTCATTTGTCCAATTGGAACCAATCTTGTTATTTTTTTTTGAAGACGCTTATGTTACAGAATGCAACTTATAAACTTATTAACTTATAATGCTATTAAAAAAATAAAAAACTTTAAGAGAAATTGCTCTCTAACAAAATCATAGATTTTTTATTTTTTTATTATATATCCTGCATAACACAGCAATATGTCGTAGACATTTAGCTGCTATGTTGTCAGACTACTGTCTGTATCTGTCGTAACATCAGTGTAGGAAAGCCCACTGGCTCCTCTCACTATTCTTTAGGGAATCTGTTAATTAGAGTTGGAACGCTATTCCTTCTCAGTCTTGTATGTTTCGTGCTTCCAATTCCTGATAGTTTAGAAGCTAAAGCATTTACGTGGTTCGCCAGTTTTAGCTGATAGTTTTGGCTACGGATGACAATTTCCTGTTTAACGGTTTTAAGCCTCAGGTCTTGCAGAATGTATTTATTGTGAATGCACTTTGGTATGTTAAACATTGTTCTGATGGCTTTTGTCTGAAACCTTTCTAGTATATCTAAGTATGTTACTATAACTTGCTGTTCCCCAGAGTTCAATCCCGTATGTCCAAACCGGTTTCAATATACTTTTGTAAATTGCCATTTTGCTTTCGTTGGTTATCTGAGACTTCTCATTAATCAGCTAGTACATCCCTCTGAGTTTTGAATCTAAGTATTTTCTTTTACTCCAGATATGTTTTTTCCATGTCAGTCTTTTGTCCAGATGCATGCACAAGTATTTAGCAGTATCACTGTGTGGGATTTGTTCTCCGTTCAGTACAATCGGGGGACAATCGCCTCTCCTTAGAGTGAAGGTAATATGTGCTGATTTTCCTTGATTTGCTTTTATTCTCCAAATCCTCATCCCCTTCTCTATCTCTGTTATGTGTTTCTGTAGGTATAATGATGTAATATCTGCATTTTCGTTGACTAACATTATTGCAGTATCATCGCATAAGTGCCAATGAAAGTGTTGTTATCCATAGGGATGTCAGTTGTGAAGATGAGGTACAGCACTGGTCCTAATATGCTTCCCTGCGGCACACCAGACCTGATTTCATACAAATCTGAGGTTATGTTATTAAGTTTGACCTCAGAACATCTTCTGTCTAAGTAGCTCTTCAATATAAAGTAGAAGGAATGGGGCAGATATTTTTTTAATTTGAAGAGGAGACCATCATGCCAGACCCTATCAAAGGCCTGGCTTATATCCAGAAAGACAGCTGAACAGTATTTCTTATTTTCCAGAGTGTGGCTAATGGTATCTATAAGCCTGTGTACCTGCTCGATGGTGGCATGTTTTTGTCATCATAGTTATTGAGACAATTTTTTTATTTTTTAGTAAAATATTGTATATTGTTAGAAAGGTCATAAACTACAGAACGTTTTAAAAGAAAACGAAATTCTCAATAGCTGTCACTTTTTTTTTAAATGAATTTTGAAGTTGAATTTTATTCATACATTCATTATTGTTATTTAAAAAAAGGTAATCTTTCCTAATATTCGGTGTAGATTGGGACAAAAAGTGTTGTTTTTATGAAAACACATACATTACAGAATGCAAGTGAAAAAAATAATTGAAGTTATAATGAAAACTAGAAAAGTTATGGGGTTTTAAGGTATTTTGGGTATTTTTAGTAAAAAAAGGCAAAAAATCATATCTCCATAGCTGTAACTCCATGGACCAGAGACTAAGGATGGAAATATGGAAATGTAGGAAATGACCCCATCAGCACTCCAAAAAATTCTGTCGGTCCATGCGCCAAACACCCTGTATAGTGAAGGCTATCAGAAACTAACTAGGGGTTGCTTGGGACTTCTTAACAGTTTTGGTAATAGAATAAAGATGCCCAAAAAAAAAGGTAACTGCAATTTTAACGAGTTTAAAAAAAACAGGTATCACGTAAATTCAAACTCGCTATCACGTGTATCACAACTCATGTAAATGAAGAAATCTTAGTCAGTTTTTGTGTATACTAAAAATAATGCTGTATTGTTGTTAGCAAAATAACACATTACTTTTTGAGTCATGGATTAATACAAACCAAATATTTATCTATTAAATTTAAAAATAAATAAAAAGGTAGCCAAAAAATAGAGAAAATGTAACTGATTACCTGTTGTACTGGTACTGGTACAACTACCATCTTTTTAATCTTTAAAGGTAATTTTTTTCTCTTTGAAGATATAGGCATCTGTAATAAATAGGTTTTTAAAAAGAGGTTTAATAATGACACTAAGTAAGTTTGTCAAAAACATTTTGAATTTGCACCTGCTCTTTTGCGTTGCTTTGTTAAAGCAAAGCTCTCTAATTGCTTTGGTCCAGAAATATCCAATGCAACATAAATTCAGCAATATCTAATAACATTTTTTTTATTTATGCGGTAATCTAACAGGATACAACATAGCGTGTTTAAAAATGTCACAAGATCTACCATGAGGGATGTCATGGACATGTTGTTGTTCCTTTAATGTGTGATCCCTTTTAAGCATTTAAATAAAATATGTATGTATGACAACCTCCTTGGTCGAGTGGTTTGTACACCGGTTTTTCATGGTGTCGCCATCTCTGAGGTCCCGGGTTCGATCCCCGGTCGGGTCAATTTAGAAATTATTGTTTTTCTAAATGTGTTTGGGTCTGGGTGTTTTCTATGTATAATAAGAGTATGTATTTAAGTATTTTAAGTATGTTTATTCGTTGTCTAGTAACCATAGAACGAGTTTCATAACAAAGCTTCTCTTGGGCTAGATAATTGGTGTGAGTGTAGGAAAATTTATTTATTTATTTTATTTATTTATGTAATGTTTGGGCTCTGTCAGAATACCAGCATCGTTGTGGTGGTGTTTGCTTCCAGCACAAGCTTAGGCAGGGTCATGTTTGTTGTTTTGTTATCATGTTTCCTCATTTCTCAAAACTTTATGCAAGGTTTGTGTGATCATCAATAAATAATATTTTATTCTCATTCTCATTCTTAAAAATAAAATCTCGCATTGATAACTTACGTCAGGAACATGTTCAGGTAAGAAAGCGGTGAGATTGGCTTTCTTTATAACCGCGCGGTTAATATCTTCAATTACAACCAAAGGGTCCACTTTTGGTGGCAACTTTATGTAGGCTACCTTAAACTGCCCTCGAGCTTCCACAAAGTTCATCGCCTCGTAATGAGCCTTAAAAGTCTTTGCAAAGAGAATCGTCAAATACTTGAGGCTCCACTGTAATAATAAGAAAATGAGATTTTATTAGGCTAAAAGCTTAGAATCAGAAGTAAATAAATAATTTACAATACTTACGATCACGGGTACGCCTTTCACAGCTATAATTGACATGTTCACAAATTTTCTTCTCAATAGTTTCGGCAATCTAAAAAGTAAATCAATCAAACAGTGATCATCACAATCAAACAGATTATGGACTGTCAGTGTCATCCCATCCCCCTGAAACACATCAAACTTCCATCAGAGTCAAACACACACAACACCATACCATAAAGAAAATGTTTTTTTTCTTTTAGTTGATGAATTCGTGCAACTAGCACATTTAGCCAGTGTCAAAGTAATTTTTCTTACAAGTAAGTAAGTAAGTAAGTAAACAGCCTATGATTGTCCCACTGCTGGGCAAAGGCCTCCATCATTGAAATCAAGTCATCACTACAATTGATGGGTAATGGCTTAATCACCACGCTTGCCAAATGCGGGTTGGCGATCACAAACCCGGGCTATGCATCGAAAAATCCGAAATACATTTTGCCCGACCTGGGAATTGAACCCGGGAATAGAAATGAGAAGTAAGAAATAATATACCTTCCAACCCCTCAAGTATCTCAGTAAAGATGTGGGGCTTACGTCTGTGGTGGGGCTTTATTAAGTCCTCGGCCGGAATTCTTAAGAGAACTTGAAAAGTGAAGTCGCACTGTTTTGTTTCATTTGCCAACACTCATGCGCACTTACGAACACTTAACGGTTAATAATCCACCATTATTTCACATTAATATTTGACATATAAATAACACAAATTTTATAAAATAAAACAAAACCGCAGACATGACTCTTCACTTTCCCGCCAAGAAGCTCAAAAAAAAACAAAAAAATCGTGTACTACCTATCTACCTATTCGTCATTCGTCAATAATCGTGTGATATTGTTCTATAGTCAGTCAGTAGTCGGCCATAGAGAATTAGATAAGTGTTGTTCAATGAAAAGAGTGTACGATGAATCGCTACGCTACGTGTTGTGCAACAAAACACTACACTTTCAAAAATTTTTAAAGTGAAAACTTCTTTAGCGGCGTTGGACACTTTTTTTGTAATGGGTAAAAAGTGTTAAATTCGCATCAGGACACGTGACCGTCAGGACACGTGGCCTGATCGAAAATTCGTAAGACGGATGACAGCCGGCGCGGCGTAGGAGAGGAAGTATCCCCCCTCTCTTTCTAGGGCGCGGCGAAAATGTATGCCTGCCGTTTCGTTTAGGCGGCGCAAGGCGCTTACGCGAATGTTCGAGTGCTTTTTAATGTAATATAAATTGTCATGTTTGTTTACGATAGCGCAATAAATAAATATTGTATTCTACCACATAAATGATAGTACTTTTAAACTGATAATTGAAGCAATTCGTGCAAAATTATTCCGTAGCCATTCCAAAATATCAAAAATGCACACATAATTATGGTGTAATAATTATTGTTAATATGTAAATACAGGGCCGGCCTTAACCATCTAGGCGCCCCGGGCGAATCATTAATAACCGCCCTTTTATATTATAGTTTAAAAAAACTGATTTTGAATTTGATATATTTTTAAAATAGTTATGAAATACAGTAAAAAAATTAAATGCCCACCCGACCCAGCCAGGAGTCGAACCTGGGTCTTTCGCAATCTGGGCGGCTGTACTGATTATGCTACCGGAAAGCCGCCTGGATTGCGGAAGACCCAGGTTCGACTCCTGGCTGGGTGGGGTGGGCGATTAATTTTTTCACTGTATTTTACAAATATTTTAGCTTCAGTGCAGCAATTAGCACTTTAAAAATAAAAAAGTAAAATCATATTTTTTATTAATTCGAATATATTAGAAAACAAGAAACATGTATCGCGTCCTATACTACGTTTGCCGATACGCGGTCTCCACTCAAGAACTCGTTTACCCCATCGGTTATCGGTTCTGCGGCTAATATGGCCGGCCCACTGCCACTTCAGTCTTTAGACTCTGTGGAATAGGCGACGTAAAGACCCGACGTAATTTGCCATATACTGCCCAGCCTAGCTGTATCCTTCTGTTGGCCACTTTCTTGAAGTTGTTTCTACCCAACTGCAGAGTTTGCCCGAAGTAGACATACTCCTTAACAACTTCGAGAGTACTGCCTTGAACTGCAATCGGTCCCAGGAATGGCATGTTCGTTAAACATAATCTTGGTTTTGTCCAAGTTCATCCGGAGACCGATGCATAGAAAAGAATTAATCAAGCTGTTCAGCATGTATTGTAAATCCTGCAACGTTTCGGCCACGATGACGATGTCGTCCGCAAATCGCAAGTGATGCATTCATCGTTGATGTTAATCCCACGTCCTTTCCAGTCCAGCGTCTTAAACATATCTTCCAAAGCATTTGTGAACAATTTAGGGGATATAACATCCCCTTGTCTCACACCACGATGCAAGGGGATATGCTTAGTCTGCTAGTTCTGTACTTGGACGGCCATGGAGGCGGCATTGTAAAGAGACCTCAACACTTGGATATATCGCCTGTCGACTTGGCATCGTTGCAGAGATTCTAGAACAGCCCAAATTCGATAAGAGTCAAATGCCTTCTCATAGTCCACAAATGCTAAGCACTGGGGCCGATTATACTCCTCGGTCTTCTGTATAATCTGCCTCACTGTGAAGATGTGGTCTATGGAGCCATATCCTCCTCGAAATCCGGCTTGCTCCGGGGGTTGAAATTCGTCGAGTCTTCGCGCCAGACGGTTTGTGATGGCTCTTGAAAACAGCTTGTAGATATGGCTTTAGAGCGAAATGGGTCGGTAGTTTTTCAATAGGGTCTTGTCTCCTTTTTTGAAAAACAGCACGACGACACTCCTACTCCACGCCTCCGGAGTTCTCCCATCGAAGAGAACGGTGTTAAAGATGTTTTGTAACTCCTTTAACACAGGTTTACCGCCTGCTTTAAGGAGCTCAGATATAACACCGAGCCATCTCAATTTCACTCAGGCTGATTTCAGACAAGTCTTCGGTAAAGTGGCGGGTCAATGTGGCTCTGTGGTGTCCTCATTTTTGGGATCAGGTTGAGATGCATGAGAATCGTATAGCTGGCTGTAAAAGTTTTCAATTTCCGAAAGAACCTCTGGTTTCGAAGTAACGACTACTCCACTGGTTGTAGTCAACTTTGTCAAGTGGCTTCTCCCAAGAGACCGGACAAACACTTTCGAACCCGATTTTGCTCAATCGCTCGTTGAATCAAGCGTGTATTGGAGCGTCAGAGGTCGTAGCGTACCAGTTTGCTAATCTTCTGGTTGATAGCTCGTTGTTCGGACGTTTCTTCGGACATTTCTTCATGAATCATGAGCCTAAGGGTTTCTTCTGAAAACTTTGACTTTTTGCCTTTACGATATCCTGGTGTTGGGATATAACTCTTGAAGATTGTGCTTTTTGATAATGTTTATTAATGTTTCGATAGGTGTTACCTAACTGTCTTCGAGACTGTCTCCATCAATATTTGATTTAAAGTTGACCGTTAACTTTTCTTGCAATATAGAACAATGCTTATTTATGAATTTAGCTTTTCTTTAGATTGATAGATATCAAATTAAGTGGTAAAGTTAGGGCCTCGCGGTAGCGCACGCGGCGCCCTCTGGACCCTGGCGCCCCGGGCGGCCGCCCGTGTCGCCCCCCCCTAAAGCCGGCGCTGTGTAAATAGATATTATAGTGCCTTGTTTTGTAATTATTATTATTTAATGTTGTGGAATATTGTTGATGTAATTTTGTGTAAATATTTAATGTGTCGGCGTCGAGCCTGGTTTGTAGTAGGTAGGACGGTCGAGCAAACTCGGATTCGTCGATAACACAGTTCATCTCGGATCTTCAAAATAAAGACGCAGTCGTATTCCTTACAGTCACTTTAATGTTATTTTAATATCACAATTACAATATTTAGAAAAAGTTGCCCGATGCAAATGGATTATAGAAACGAAGTGAGTTCTGCGCGTGCGTACTCTCCGGCCACTCCCGTTCAAATGTGTCCAGTCCGTTGTCGCGCCAAGCCAACTGACGTTGACGTTTCGCGCACCATAGAGCATAGGCTGCGCAGACCACACTAAGTATAGACTATACTTGTCGTTTCTAAGCGATGCTAGCGCCACGTCTCCGACACGGCCATCCTGATGAAAACACGTCCTCGTGTTTTTCTCTGTAACAAAACATAACCACAGTATTTCCCGTTCGGTCTATCCTGACCAAACAACAATTGACTCTTAACATTTGGCTCTACAGTAGGCTCTACATTATGCACTACAATAGGCTCCACATTAGGCTCTACATAAGGTTCTACAGTAGGCTCTCCATAAGACCCTACATAAGGCTTCACATAAGGCTTCACCTAAGGCTTCACCTAAGGCTTCACCTAAGGCTTCACCTAAGGCTTCACCTAAGGCTACACCTAAGGCTTCACCTAAGGTTACACCTAAGGCTACACCTAAAGCTACACCTAAGGCTACACCTAAGGCTACACCTAAGGCTACACCTAAGGCTACACCTAATGCTACACCTAAGGCTACACCTAAGGCTACACCTAAGGCTACACCTAAGGCTACACCTAAGGCTACAGCTAAGGCTACACCTAAGGCTACACCTAAGGCTACACCTAAGGCTACACCTAAGGCTACACCTAAGGCTACACCTAAGGCTACACCTAAGGCTACACCTAAGGCTACACCTAAGGCTACACCTAAGGCTACACATAAGGCTACACCTAAGGCTACACCTAAGGCTACACCTAAGGCTACACCTAAGGCTACACCTAAGGCTACACCTAAGGCTACACCTAAGGCTACACCTAAGGCTACACCTAAGGCTACACCTAAAGCTACACTTAAGGCTACACCTAAGGCTACACCTAAGGCTACACCTAAGGCTACACCTAAGGCTACACCTAAGGCTTCACCTAAGGCTTCACCTAAGGCTCCACATAAGACTCCACATAAGTCTCCACATAAGTCTCCACATAAGTCTCTACATAAGTCTCTACATAAGTCTCTACATAAGTCTCTACATAAGTCTCTACATAAGTCTCTACATAAGTCTCTACATAAGTCTCTACATAAGACTCTACATAAGACTCTACATAAGACTCTACATAAGACTCTACATAAGACTCTACATAAGACTCTACATAAGACTCTACATAAGTCTCTACATAAGTCTCTACATAAGACTCTACATAAGACTCTACATAAGACTCTACATAAGACTCTACATAAGACTCTACATAAGACTCTACATAAGACTCTACATAAGACTCTACATAAGACTCTACATAAGTCTCTACATAAGACTCTACATAAGACTCTACATAAAATGACTAAAAACTGAAAACTGAACCCTTTTCGACATAGAAAGATAATAAATCAAATATAGTATAACAAAAAAAAGTAACCAGGTAACCAGGGTCATGAACCATTCGTCGTCACGGTCATTCTGACAATCGCTTGTCCTCGAGCGTAAAGTTTTTATCTTGACTTGCTGGTCTAGATCGTCATTTCAAAATAAATGAGATCTCTACAGCAGATCTTTGCTGGACTATATAGACCGTCACCCACATTAGTAGGTGTGGCCCCCACAGCAGGCTATTGCTGGACTAGACCTTCACCCACAAAAGCAGGTAAGATCCCTACAGCAGGCTATTGCTGGACCAGATCGTCACCCACAAAAGCAGGTAAGATCCCTACAGCAACCATTCGCTCCACAAATCAAAAGTCACTATTTACAAGTTATGTAAGCTCTAAAATCACCTTGAGTTAGTCTTCTATTGCCACGGCTCTCACAGCCAAACAGCGATCCCAGTCGCTAACGCGCGTCCATCTCAGTGGAACCCTGCGCACGTGGGCATCACCCTCTGACTACACACTACGCCACTACGGTTATTAGAGCACTAACTCGAGTTCACACAACAACTTTACTCATTATCAATCGGGGCACAATGTACCTCCACCTCAACCTCGACTGGTACATGACCTTCTGGCATCCTTCTTAATCTATCGTGTGCGTATTTGTAAGTTCGCTTAGAATTTATTGCTTTCAACGTATCATAATCATGAGCTCTCATGACACAACTCATCATTTAATAAACTACTGGCTCTCTTTATCAAAGTAAACTCAGTAGCAATAGTGCGAACACAAAACCCGTTATTTAAAATCTCACGGCCTAGCAAAATTTTTTTTTTTTTAAATAAGCATCTGGCAAAACTTGAAATAAAATCTCGGTCGCAAAATTATTAATTTCTACCTGACATAATATTTACAAGGTACAGTTTACATTTGCATTGCCAATACCAATTAATGATATCAAATTATTAATTCGTTTGCCTCTAAATTTATTATCTAACTTGGTTTGGTTTCGTTCACTATTAATAGATTAGAAAGTTTAAAAAAAATTGTTAATGTTACTTTTCTCGTTAAAATGTTACTTTTTGAACCGTCTCGTGTTACTTTTGACTATCGGCCACTGGCACTGGCAACACTGATTTTGACAACCACAACTACAGCTTCTAATGGTCATTTAGTTAAGTATCACAGAATATTGTTGACATTTAACATCATTGGAAATTATTGCAATTGCAAGTAAACGTAGTGAATAAATTATCTTTGATTGCAAGTTAAATAAAATGAAAGTTGCAGTTGTTTTGTCCGGCCTGCCGTACTATGTAAGTTTGAAAAGATATTCTAAATTGTTTTTGAAAAAAATATTATGTCGTCGGTCAATAAATGGCAAAGCGCTCAGCCCGATATTGTGCTTATAACCAGGTCAAAAGAGTTTCATGTTTGTGATCGATCACCAATCCACAATTCCGCATGTTTGTAGGCAAGCGTGGTGATTGATTAGGCCAATACCCATCAATTGAAGCGACAAAGAAAATAACCTAAAGCTCCAGGTTTTTATTATTATTGTGGAGTTGGGTTAGGGTGTCGCAAAGGGGGTGCAGTGTTGAGAATATCAGAGTTCCTAACTGACTGTTGAGTCTTGACTCATCTTTCAATTTTCTCTTTCAATAATAATAATAATAATATTCCTTGGCAAATGAGAACTGGCGCAGGCCAGTGGTATTGACCACAGAGGACCGCAAGGCGGTATGGAGGAGCAAGGAGCTACACGGGCGGTTCTACAAGATGCTCACGAGCCCTGATGTAGATATGCTCGCGTCGGTGAACTGGCTATGATTCGGGGACCTTTTCGGGGAAACCGAAGGTTTTGTCTGTGCAATTGCGGATGAAGTTATAATGACGAAGAACTACCGGAGATATATCCTGAAGGATGGTACGGTCGACATTTGTCGGGCATGCCGCCGTCCCGGGGAATCACTCAGGCACATTATCTCCGGTTGTTCTCATCTTGCTAACGGCGAGTATTTGCACAGACATAACCTGGTAGCTAGGATTATTCACCAGCAACTTGCTCTTCTATACGGTCTTGTGGACTTTGAAGTGCCGTACTACAGGTACACACATGCGCCGGTTCTCGAAAACGACCGTGCCACGCTCTATTGGGATCAAGCTGTCATCACGGACAGGACTATTTTAGCTAATAGGCCTGATATCGTGCTGATAGATCGATCGCAACGCCGGGCAGTACTTGTCGATGTCACCATCCCACATGACGAGAACCTTGTAAAGGCCGAGAAGGACAAGGTCAGCAAGTACCTTGACTTGGCTCACGAGGTAACCGCCATGTGGGATATTGACTCGACAATCATTGTGCCGATAGTCGTGTCTGCGAACGGTCTGGTAGCGAAGAGTCTCGACCAACATCTTAAGAAACTCTCGCTCAATGGTTGGATCAAGGGTCAGATACAGAAGGCGGTACTCTTGGACACGGCGCGGATAGTCCGAAGGTTCCTGTCTCTGCAGCCCTAACTCTCGCGCTTTGGGCGATATTTTTTAATAAATTATTTGTGAAAAGCAAACAGCACCAAGAAAACGAATTTTCCTTGACAGACCATTTATTTGACATAAATCAATAATATGTTATAAAAACGAGAAGACATAAACCAAAAGGAGTTTTCAACATCCTCACAAGGGCAAAAAAAATAAAAAATAGAACAAACAACAATTTGGCGCCACCTATTGTCACGCTTTCTAACACTCCTAATTAATTGAGGTGCCTATTTCACTGCACACTTATCATCAATTGTATTAATTCACTTCCAATAGGTACAATCTCTGTATAGGTCTTGTTAGTTCACCGTTGCTAGTTCGAACCCTTGCTACTCGTGTGTAGCCGTCTTTGCCTCTGATCAGTTCTTTAATCACACCCAGTGGCCAATTTACTCTTTTCTCTTGAGTTTCAATCAATACTACATCACCAATCTTCAGTGCGGTACTTAATCTCGTTTTCCCTCTCTGAACCAGCATAGCTAAATATTCTGACCGAAATCTTTGTCTCAAGTCTGCTCGAAGCTTTTCTGTGTAGCGCACCCTCTCGTTCATGCTCTTTGCATCTAAAAGGTTGAATTCTGGTACTTCATTCCTTGGGATGCTGTGCAGAAAATTGTTAGGTGTGATAGGAGATAAGACATTACTCTCAGTAACGTATGTCAACGGTCTTGAGTTGATTACCGCCTCGCAGTCACACAATACGGTCTCCAACTCTACGTAGGTCACCGAGGCTTTTCCTTAAACCCTGCGTAACAAATCTTTGACTGAACCTACGAGTCTTTCCCACCAACCACCCCACCATGGAGCTGAAGGTGGATTGAATATCCATTTAATTGGCCTTAAATCGGGCGAGGTTTGTATAGCACTCCAATCTATTCCTTTCAGAAGTCTTGCCGCGCAGGAAAAATTAGAGCCGTTATCGGTATAAATAGTGGTGACTCTTCCACGACGTGATAGAAACCTCCGTAGAGCCATCAAGAAATCTTCCGTCGATAAGGAAGTAGCCACTTCAAAATGAACCGCTCTGTATACTGCGCATGTGAAGAGTACTATGTAAGCCTTTTGTTTTGATTTCAGTAGCAGAGGACCAGCGTAGTCTATGCCGCAAGTTTCAAAGGCAGCCGCGAATTCGTTAGTTCTGCATCTAGGCAATGGAGCTGGTGTGGCGACAGCGGGCGACACTTTGTGGCGCTTACATTTCACGCATTTGAAGATTATCTTCTTTAATAAGCGACGTATACCTATTATCCAATAGGTTTCACGTAAGACAGTCATAAGAGTTGTTACTCCAGCGTGACATAACTTTCATGTCTTTCTCGAACCAGTCTCTCAACTATGGGGTGATTACTATACAATAGCACGGGAGTTCTATAGTCTTGAGACTCTTCGCATAAAAGAAGTTTAGTTTGCACTCGCCATAGTCCATTTTCATCTTGTAATATTGTAACGTCACTTTTTCTCATTTGTGTATCACGTCTACTTTCAGTTTGTATTAATTTAAACAGGTTTTGCTCACCATCTTTGATCTCATCGTGTGAGAGTGGTCCTTTGTTAACTAGGCCTCGTGAATTATTTACAAATCTGTACATCCAGCAAAACATTCTTAAAAGCTTAGAATATTTGGCAAGATTCAAAAGTTCGTTGCTGAAATGAGAGGTAAAAGTAGACGTGTCTAGATTGACTTGCACCTTAGTTGTAACTGTTTCATCGTTTATATGCTCGTCATCACCGGGTATCACCGGCTGGGGCCACTTCTCTTCACTTAGTTTCAACCACTGTGGACCTTCCCACCATCTGGATTCTATTAATGTTCTTGGGTCGCATCCCCTTGATGGAAGATCTGCTGGATTCATCTGTCCTGGTACAAATTTCCATGATTTCAGGTCTGAGGATCGACGGATTTCTTTCACTCTATTTTGTACAAAAACTGTCCATTGGCCTTGTATATTTTTGATCCATGCTACGACAACTGTAGAATCTGTCCACATGTATGTAGGGCAGTCAATCTGCAAAGCCTCTTTGGCTTGGTTGCATAAACGGGTAGCTATTAGCGCTGCCATCAACTCTAGCCTTGGGATGGTTAACCTCTTCTTCGTCGGTGCAACCCTAGCTTTAGCTAACACTAGTTGAACATTGATTTTGCCATCAAATTCTGAACGAATGAAAATACAACATGCAAAAGATTTTTGACTAGCATCACTAAAAGCATGTATAGAAATTATTGCCGTAGACACCGTCCCTGATATCAGTCTTCGCGGTATACGGCATTCAGATAATAGATGTACTTGTTCCCACCACTTTGTGAAAACGTCACATATGTGTTGTTGTAGCTCATCATCCCATGATGCCCCTTCGGTATTCCATGACATCTGAATTAATGATTTGGGGATAAGTGTAGTTGGAGCTGTGAACCCAATAGGATCGAAAACACTTTGTGCAACTGATAAAAGGACCCTTCTGGTAAGTTTTTTCGGCATTTGAGCTGGAATATTGACGTTAACGAAGATCTCATCTGTTGTGGTATTCCACATCGCTCCTAATATAGATAAAGTAGCCTTTTCAGTTGTGTATCCGTCCATTGGAGCTATTACCCACTCCCTTAGATTGAATTTGCCATTGTTCATCAACTGTTTGGATTCAGATACGAATTGATCAACTTCTTTACCTTCTAAGCTGATAACGACGTTATCTACGTAAAATGAGTGTAACAATCTAGTCGCCGTTTTCATAAACTCTGGTGGACCCTTTTGTAAGTGATGATTGATCGTGGCTTCTAACAAAAATGGGCTGCAGGTTAGGCCAAAAACAACTCTACAATGCCTGTAGATTTTCATCTCTTCTCTATTAAAAATATTATTGGATTTCCACCATAAAAACTTCAAAAAATTTCGATCATCTGGGTTAAGCGATACTTGTAGGAATGCCTTTTCAATGTCTGCAGTGACACCAACAGGATTTATACGAAATTTTGTCAAGAGTTTAGGAATTACTTCTAGTAGATTCACACCCTTCTCTAGGCAGTTGTTGAGTGAGTTTCCAGATCTATCCTTTGCCGAAGCATCAAATACTAGTCTGACCCGGGTAGTTAGACTGGATTCTTTAATAACTGCGTGATGGGAAAGGTAATGCCCACTTCCGTCATCGTCTAGAACTTCTTCTATTATTCCCATCTTCTCCCAACTATGAAAAACTTTTTCGTACGATTCATAGTTATCAATCTTTATCAGACGTTTGGTAGTTGAATGTAATCTTCGCGCTGCAAGCTCTTTGTTGGTCTGCAGAGGCATGTGACCTTCTTTCCACGGAAGGTTTACTTCATAGCGCATATCTTCATTTCGCTTTATGGTCTTTTCAAAATTTTCCATCACTTCTATTTCATGATCTCTTTGGGCCTTAGTTTCAGCAGGATCTCTGATGCCCAGAGCTTCATGATTCCAGATATCTGTGATGTTTAGGTTTGTGGATAATGCTTTACTATAGATGGCATGCGGCATCTTCAAGAGGCCTTGTAAAGTCCATCCTAGTCTAGTGTTCACAGCTGTGAGCCCATCATCTAATTGGATAATTTGTGACGTAAGTAGCTTCCCACAGTAGTCAGCGCCAATTAACAGAGTAATTTCTGGAATCTGATGCCCTACGTCGGTAAGTGTAACGCCGTGTCTCCATAGACTTTCCAATACCTTGCAGTGATAGACTCTTGGTATGATTCCACATATTTGATTTTGGTCCAATACTTCTAACTTTTGAGTGAATGTATCGTCCAAATTAGAAACTTTAATTCTGTAGATTTTGTGAGCAGTTTGTTCGGTAACTACACCACCAAAGACAACGTGTCCCAGTTTAGTTTCGCCAGCTACGGGCAGACCGAGATCTTTGGCCAACTCCTTTTTTATATAGGACCTTTGTGCTCCACTGTCAATCATAGCTCGCACTACAAACTCCTTGTTGCCGTTTCGAATTTTGACTAATAAAGTTTGAAGTAAAGTGACAGCGCAGTCATGCGTCAAATTATTTGTAGGACATGTCAAACAAACTTGTTTATTCTCGCCTTTGTTTGTGTTTTGTTTGTTTTCGTAGTTTTCAGGTACCGACGAGCCTGGTTTGCTTGTTGCTGCTTCTTCAGGTGTCTGTTTAATTTTCTCCAGTTCTGGGCAGAATAGAACGTTGTGTCGCTTGGAACACGCCAGACATTTAGCAGCGATCCGGCACTTGAAAGCATTATGTCCTCTTAAGAGGCAGGCAGTGCAAGCCTTGGCTTTCTTCACATGTTCACGCCTCTGGTCTATGGTGAGGTTTGCGGCTTTCACGCATTGAGCGCTGGAGTGATTTGTTTTGGAGCAGAAGATGCAGCTGGTGTCTCTTTCATTTGCTGAAGCTTTACCCTTTGCGTTCGTTTTAGGAGTCACTGCAAAACAAGATGTTGTCGGCATAGACTTGGTAGAAGTAGGATCAGTTGACTCTTCAAAGCAAGACTTCGCCATGTCAATGCGTTGGGTGCTCTCCACTTCTTGTTTTAGGAACTCCAACAGTTGTGTCAATAAATCGTTTGTACCGTCTTTAATTGATCTCCTTTCTCTCTCCCAGGTCTTGAGGAGTTCTTCAGGAAGGGCTGACTCGACTAGGGGATACAACATTACTGCATATTTGTTCTGCGTCAGTCCCAACGACTCTAAAGCTCGTAACTGGGTATTGAGCTTGTCGTACAATGAGTTCAAAGGCAGTCTATCTTCTCTTACTTGACGTAGCACTAGGTTGAGCAGATCCCGCATGCATACTTCAATCAGTAGCTCTTCACGTCCGTAGCGTTGCGTCAGATGTTCGATAGCTTTTGGGTAGTTTTTTGCGGATGGAGGGAAGCTTTCGATTAAACCACGAGCTGGTGTACCTTCAGATATGGCTCCGAGTAGGTACTGGAACTTGTCATGGTCGTCGATGCTCTCGTTCTCATGTATTTTTGAAAACTGTCCCCAAAATGGTATCCATTGTCTAACGTCGCCCTCGAACTTGACTAAATTCAGCTTGGGAAGCTTCAATTCGGGTTTTTGCTGACGTAGAGTTTCCTTAGTATTATGGCTACTACAACTTACGGAATCTTCTTTGTTATGATTTTCATATTTCGTCCACAAGTTGTTGAAAGTGACCTTGTACTCATCTTCCTCCTCCACTTCCTTCTCTAAATCACCCTCGCTAATGTCCGATTCCAGTAGGGTGCTGAAGATTTCGTTGTTTAGGCTAAGGAGCCGTTCGTGTTTGTCTTTTAACACCTTTAACTGAGCGACGTCCTCATCACCGAATCCTCCGATTTTGTTCGCGAGTTTCGTAAAACTTCTACGTAGAATCGTTCGCTCCTTCTTAAGTTTAACCAGCTGCCCTGTCACGGTCGCCATTTCTCGCGCTTTGGGCGATATTTTTTAATAAATTATTTGTGAAAAGCAAACAGCACCAAGAAAACGAATTTTCCTTGACAGACCATTTATTTGACATAAATCAATAATATGTTATAAAAACGAGAAGACATAAACCAAAAGGAGTTTTCAACACTAACCACCGGCGGCATGAGCCCTGCCCTGTTGCCGGCGGTACCCTAGGCTAGGTTTATTATAATATTTTTATGTTTTGTATGTGCTTTTGTATTTTACTTTTATATTAATATTATAACAAACCTAGGCTAAGAAAAAAAAAGAAATAAAGAGATAATAATAATAACATTTATTGCTTCATAAGTGTACATAGGTGGTGATCTTAAACTAATAGTCTCAACTTATGACCCTGCAAGGGTATTGCAAATCATATTGTACATTAATTACTAAGTATCTTACTTACACTTACACTACCTAATAATAAGTTATACATGTTAATAATATTATGTTAAATTATCAATATAAATCACAATGCATTGACTTGTTTTACTTTATTTATTCAGCTGGTTAAACATTAAATTTTTAACATTAAATACATCTCAAAAACTTCTTACTATAAAACGGTACAACTGCTAATATCAAAATATAATTCTATAATCAACATGACATTTTTGTCTGCATGACAACCACTATATTTAAATATGTTCCAACATCTTATATTTTTTAACTCAATTAAATTCCAGCCAGTAAACAATCATAGACATAAAATTCTATCAAATTTATATTCCAACATCCCCTCTGAATTTTATGTTTAATACAATTAAAATAATAAAAATCGGCCCCAAATATTTTAAATTTTTCAATCGTCTTTTAATCAAGGAATAGCAATTTATCTGTTGCCAGACTTATGTCGCTAACTTTACACTAATTATGTACAAGCGAGATGCACATATACAATCATTGCAATGTTGGAATGAAACAAGACAGATGTTGATGTTTGACAAATTGACATTACGTTATATGAAAAATAACTCTCTTTCATCCCATGTACTAAAATGATTAGGTTTCTCTTTTACAACTCGATCTTAGCTTAGAATAGAATAGAATAGCTCTTTATTGCTGTTCTGTTCTTTTCTCTCGGGCTCAGCGTTTATATAATTGAGTATCAGTATTCCTCCTTAATTGTTGCGTAGTCGATGTCCATTAGAATGTGAGTGTACTACATTTCAAAATATTTACTTTTAAACCCCTCTTTCTATTCCAGGTATCCCTAGATGAGTTACAATACAACTTCAAGATAATCTTGGATTCTGCCAAAGTGGGCACATTTTGTTTAAGAGAAATTGATGATTATTCCCAAAAGCGGTTAGTTGCTTTGGATTTTGATGATAATTTTGATGCCATGGCTGTACAAGATATTCTGGACGGCTTTGAATATACATGACACAATGGAGAAGAGACAATACAACTTAAAGCTAGAGTATCCACTGACCCCAAACATCTTCCTGAAACTCCTATTGAAGACGCTGAGATGGCTATCCCACGTATTGACGAGACCGATGTCGTCCAATATTATGCCGACATAATATATCCATCAGCATCATCTAATAGAAAATTTGTAGAGTTTAACTCAATGCAAACCTCGACATTTGATGTAAGTATGCGATTGAACTTTTATACTTGTTTACATATTCTACTGTTTGCTCTAGACACCTTACAATTCAATACATTTAAAATAAAAACTATCATGAGCCTGGAATTACCTCTACATTTACTTTACATACTTTAATTACAGGAACTACAGAAGCGACAAAGAATTGCAAAAGAGAAAAGGCGTTTGTTAGAAGTGATACGAAAATCAGAGAGAGAATATCGAAAGGTTGTTATCACCATGTATATAATATACAATATATACAGGGTGGAAAAAAAGCTTTGTTTGCCAAGGGTCAACTTAGCAAAACGTCAACTAAAAGTTTTTGTAGAAAATGAGCAATCGGCCCACTTTGCAATATGTCTACTTTGCAAAAGGTCCACTTCGCAAACGGTCCACTTCGCGAATGGTCTACTTCGCAAACGGTCCACTTCGCACACAGTCCACTTAAAATTTTGTAATTCGTTCGCTTAGAAATTATATGTGAAATGAAATGAAATGAAATGAAAAATTGTTTATTCATTTGGGCTACATTAAAGGCCTTTTTCTTGTCATGCGTATTTTCACCCGCGTGCGGATCTCGTCCGCATGCGGGTTATAATGCCACAGAGTAGATAAAATGTATTCACTATACTCATGTGATAATACGCTCCGGGCACAAGCAGAACAAAGATTTCGTTCGCCGCTGCAGTGTCGTGCCTGTCGTGCATGTCGCCAGTGAATATACTCGTGCACATAGATGAACGTTAAAAAAGCAATTATCGCTTAATCATTTCCAAAAATAAAAAAATATAAAAAACAATTCAGAGTAGATCCTTATCTTGAAACTAGATCACTTACTGGAATGTTTAATGTAAATTATGTGTCGGCCACTGTGCCCGACGTGAATTATCTTATATATTAATAGCGTAAGCCGATTTTTGTCCTAATTATTATGGAACGATAGCTGCACATAAAAAAGTCGGTTATGGTCTCATTTTGAAGAGCTCCAGCCGTAGTTGTGCAGAAAAATAAAGAGGACAAAATGTTGTGGACTGTATTATAATATATAAGGTAAAATGTAAGTTTAGAAATGAAACGCAGCATTCAAATGCAATGTCAGAAGAAGAATTTAATAAAAAAAAGGCAAGCTACCCCCATACATAATGGTCATTGTTTTTTCCACCCAAGCAGGGTGGCTGCTTGCATCCCGGTTTTTGTAAAGGTCATCCTGCTTGTTCCACAATGCAAAGGGCGAAAATGCACTTCAAAAATAAGTCTCTCTGTATCAATTTTTATTTTTGTTTGCAATAGTATGCGTACAATGACCATACGTGTAACCCGCACGACAGTAAAAACTACACTAGCAGTAGAAGAACGCGCCCCGCAAGCGGGTGGCGCACCACTGAAACGCCAGGGTGTTTAGTCCACCCCAGGTTCAGATAGAAATAAAAGAGTAAAAACTTTACAAGAGTTTATTCCCAGGGATGGGTAACGTCGGTCGCATACAATTCAGTGGTGTCGCTTCGATTTATAAGGGGACTTAGCTTCTAGCGGTAAGGGGTACGTGAGCGCAGGTCGGCACCTAGGTCAGCCTAGACCCGGGCCGTAATCTGCGCTGGTGGTAATTGGATCCCGGTGTTGCCGGATCCGCCGCTGTTCTGCCCCGGTGGTGAAGATGGGGGTGCGCTGTGCTCTGCCTGCCGTCTAGCCACAAAAGACGGTGGAGTTGTACTGGGGTAGCTCTGCCCGGTAGTTGGACGCGCGCGCCCGCAGCCAATCCGCGTCCCGCGCGCGTTTTACTCGCGTGATAGGAAAAGCATGTATGAAATGATAGGATGCCGGCAGCCCGCATGCGGACCGGATCCGCACGCGGGCGGCTATCGCTTGACAGGAAAAAGGCCTTAAGCGCTTATGAATTGTCCTTGTACCTTTCATCATCTAACTAACATCAAACCTTTCATTTACTCTAAATCGCTTTGTTCGCTAAACTACCATTATCTATATCGCTAGGGTGAGCAAAAAACATTTTTTCATTTGCAGGCGCCATCCTAAAATTATAGCCTATGTCACTACCACAATTCTGCTGAATTCAACTACACCTACTTACTTTTATCAAAATTTGTCCAGCCATTCAGGCTGCAAAGATACATACATACATACTCTTGAAAAACACAACCCTCCTTATGGCGCAGTCGGGCAATAATAAATTCCATTTTGCTATTAACAGAGACTTTATTTAAAATTTGCTTAAAATTATGTAGGTATAGGTAATATGCGCTTAAAATAGATTTTCTTACTAGGTGACTTTTATTTAATCGCTCTTATTCATTATCCTTAAAAAAACTAATTGGTGTTACTTCATTTCGTAACAGTCTCTTCAAATACTTTTTGTGTGTTCTATCAAAATCATTATCACACTTCCTTCTTTTTCTCAATATATGATTAACATTTTTTGTGCATACAATTTTCGGCTTTGGTATTTTACTGCCTTTTGCAGAATTTGAATAAACAAAAACAAATTTGGTTTGGGTGGCATTCTAACGTTGAAACGATGGTGCCATCCTTCCAAAGCATTGTTCGTTCTGTTATTTTGATTGCTGCAAGATAAAATCTGTGGAGTATTTTTTATCATCCATTGTTTATCGACGTAATTTTTTAAGTTGTTAAATCCATTTTCCTCTGTTCCAATTCCGACTTTGGACAACCAAGCCTCAGATATATACGCTGCTGGTAGAAACGGTAATTTAGAAATTAAACTTGTTATATATTTACCTTTTCTAGTATCTGAAAAGCCAAAATGTATCGCGACTTTTTCCGTATGGCCTTCATATAATGGTAGTAACAACCACTCGATATTACATGTTCAAAAACATTTTTAATTGCATTTATTTGGGCCTTCTCAAAGTCCGATTTATATTTCTCAATTGATATTCCCAAATTTTTTAAGGCAAGAAAAAACCTTTCGTAAGTGATTGTGGTTTTATTAGGGAGTAACGCAAATATTACTGGAACTACTATACCACTTTTAAATTTTAGCTTTTTATAAGTAGCCTGAAACGTGGACGTTTTGGGAAATGGACATATTGGGAAGTGGACGATCTGGGAAGAGGTCGTTTTGGGAATAGTCATTACGGGAAGTGGACGATCTGGGAATGGTCATTGTGGGATGTGGTCCTTTTAGGAAGTGGTCATTTTAAGAAGTGGACATTATGGTCCTAAAGGCTACACGACCTCCTTGGTCGAGTGGTTTGTACACCGGTTTTCATGGTGTCGCCATCTCTGAGGTCCCGGGTTCGATCCCCGGTAGGGTCAATTTAGAAATTATTAAATTTTTACTTTTTTATTTTTATTTTCAAGTGCTAATTGCTGCACTGAAGCTAAATTAAATATTTATAAAATTTACAAAATACAGTGAAAAAATTAAACGCCAACCCGACCCAGTCAGGAACCGAACCTGGGTCTTCCGCAATCCGGGCGGCTGCACTGACCGCTATGCTACCGGGAAGGCTGACGTAGATTCAGCGACTACGTCAGCCTTATTTATTTATTTACAAGTTTATGTACACACATAAAAAGGTAACAAAAATGAAGGTAAAGTAAATGTAGTACAAGGGCGCTGCTTATTTCAGTGCTGAAATATCTTCCAGCAGGCCCGCAAAAGGAAACATTATAAATAGAGGTAGAAATAATGTGTACCTCCTGCAAATTTAAAATAAACTTACAAAAATTTTTATAATACACATACATACTAATAATTGCATAAACAAAGGAAATTTTATATACAAAACAAAAATAAAAGGTAAAAAAAAAAAAAAAGAAATCAATATACATAAGACGACAGAATCAACCGGACAGGTAGTGTTCCTTCAAACGCTTTTTAAAAAGGCTGATGTTAGGAGAGTCTTTTATATTATGCGGCAGCGCGTTCCACAACCTGACAGCATGCACGGAGAAGGAGTAGGAGAAAAAATCAGTTTTATGGGGAGGAGTTTTCAATTGGTGTAGAAGGTGGGACCTGCAGAGAGTACCAGGAGGATGAGAAAAGGAAAACGTTCTTGCAGATAGGATGGATAGGAGGGATTATGAGACAGCCTTGCACTGAAAATAAAAATAAAAAAGTAAAAATTTACTATAGCGTTGTGTTATCAAATTTGTAGTATTTCATCTGCAAAGATGAATCTTGACGGTTGCAATGACCGTTGGATAGATGGCGCGCTGTGCCGCTATTAGCTCTCTAAAATTACGAAAGCAGTGACAAAATTCAGCGTCTACGTCAGCCTTCCCGGTAGCATAGCGGTCAGTGCAGCCGCCCGGATTGCGGAAGACCCAGGTTCGATTCCTGGCTGGGTCGGGTAGGCGTTTAATTTTTTCACTGTATTTTGTAAATTTTATAAATATTTAGAAATTATTGTTTTTCTAAATTGTCTCGGGTCTGGGTGTTTTCTACGTGTAATAAGTATGTATTTAAGTATTTTAAGTATGTATATCCGTTGTCTAGTAACCATATAACGAGTTTCATAACGAAGCTTCTCTTGGGCTAGATAATTGGTGTGAGTGTAGGAAAATTTATTTATTATTATTTCATCATCATCATCATCATCTCAGCCAAAAGACGACCACTGCTGGACAAAGGCCTCCCCCAAGGATCTCCACAACGACCGGTTTTTTTTTTATTATTATTTATTTATTCTATAAGTTTTTTGTTGTTTATTAGATAAAATGCCTTACTGTGAATACAGAAATTGCAAAAACTATACACTGCAACCGTAAGGCCACATTTCCACCTGCAAGAAAACTTCCGCGAGAAATGTCCGATAGTCTGTCCGACAGCAGCTTGCTTGCTCTTTATCAACTGATTATTATTTTATACTTACGAAAGTGTAAGCGTTAGATTGTAAATTATAGTGTCCGATCACAATCTATCGACAGTTTATAATCTCGCTAGATTAATTATAAACTAACGGCTCGTACAATTATCCGGTGACATTATTTCAATTGTTCTTGATTTGTTAGTTTTTTGTCTTTTATTTTGTCTTTTATTTTGTTGTAATTAGGTACCGTTGTAAATTTTATTGATTTTTGTAAATGTTGATAGATAGATAATGCTTTTATTGCAACACTATAAAACATAAACATGAACAAAAAATAGATAATTTACAGAGCTACAATTTGGCGGTCTTATCGTTTTCTAGCGATTTCTTCCAGACAACCAATGCTGTATGTACCTATGCATACTTATGTAGTGAATAAATAAATGCCTATGTCTTTAAATGACAGTATTTTTTTAAACCAACACAGCTTGAAGATGATTATGAGAATGAAATACCGAAACACTCTAAACGATATACACCAAAGAGTTCGCGATATGTACCTAGAAGATTGCGATCTAAATCTAATGAAAGGTCTACGAGTAGAAGAAGATCTACGAGTAGAAGAAGATCTACGAGTAGAAGAAGATCTATGAGTAGAAGAAGATCTACGAGTAGAAGAAGATCTACGCGTAGAAGAAGATCTACGAGTAGAAGAAGATCTACGAGTAGAAGAAGAAGATATGAAGCTAGGCAATTATCATGTGAAGTTGAAAGACCGTGTAACTGCAGAAACTCCCGGTAAGGGTAAATTTATATTATTTTAGAATATCTAATTCTAAAAGATACATTTGCAACCTTTGGCACATATTATCAGTCAAATTATTATTATTATTCAAAGAAATAGGTTTTTGAGGTATGTGTATTTTTTTTTCAAAAATCTTAGCATTTTGCTAAAGTTTTTAATCGCCTCTGTGTTCTAGTGGTACTGTGGTAGACCACTGGTCTTAGACCCAGTGGTCCTGGATTCGATTTCCAGCGAGGAGTTTATGTTTGTGCACACGGTTTGGTTAGTGGTAGGGCTTGTTTGCCCGCCTGGCTAGCTACCACCATCTTATCTAAATATGTCGCTATATCATCAATGTTGGTATTATTATTGTGTACCGGCAACTAGAGATAAGATAGCCAGTGCCTCAGTGGTTGAGGATTTCGGATGAAGTGCGCTTCCACCATCGACCTTGTCATCACTTGAAAGTCAGGCGAGACGAAGGCCAAATGCTTAACCGTATGGTAAAGGGTTTTTCATTAAGAGCGCTCGAACTTTGAAATGAAATAAAACAACCTGTGTAAGTGATATTGCCACAACTTTTATTTTATTTTAAAGGACATTCGATGACATTATGAATCTAATATAATTTCAGCCAAATGGCCGCCGAGACTCCGCCGTAGGTAATGTATCCTGGCGGACCAATTTTGAATGACATCTTCGCATAAATGTGGCTCAATTTCACGAAGGACACGAGTTATGTTGGCCTTCATGGCGGCAATTGACTGTGGGTTGTCTGCATAAACCTGAGATTTTACGTTGCCCCACAGAAAGTAGTCGAGCGGAGTTAAGTTACACGATCTCGGTGGCCAGTTGATGTCGTTACGACGATGACGAAGCCCTCGAAATTCTTATTCAATCAATTGAATGTTTATTAAATAAATAAATTAAAATTTTATAAATTTAACTATATCTAGCGTTCCATGGTGAATAATTGTCACCACTGAATATATATTCATGTCAAATTTGACAGGTATCGCTTTACCAAGATGGCCGCTATACGCTGTCAAAGTTCGAGCGTCCCTATTGAAAAACCCTATTTATAAAATGACATAGGCAGGGGTTTAAAGATTTTAAGATTTAGATGCTACAATGTTGGGGTCGTCTTCAATGGAAAATATTGTTGCAGTGGATAGATGTTATTCTCCTTTTTCATAAAGACACAGCGGTACAGTGGTTTTAAGACAAATGACCTACAAACGATAGAAATTAAATAGCAGAGTTACCAAGAAAACAGATAATTGTATATTTCTTCAACACCATTACGTCACTCGTCGATCGATATCCCTTATCAGTTTTGTAGCTTCATAATTTATTTATATAAACTTTCGTTCATGAGTAGTAAAAAGTATAGTTAATACCAGCGGCCGCTAAAAAGTACGCTATGTTTTAAGAGCGTTTACGCCGCACACTAGCGCCACTAATGAAAAAAAAAACATATCTAATAATTAGAGATAGAAAACCAAATTATGCTCAACAAACTATTTGAATGAAGTAATTTAGCATTTTTACGGCACCTAATGAACACCTCACATGTTATGGTTTAGTTAAATAAGACGTTACGGCCACTTTTAACTATAACGCCATTTTTAACTAAACCATAACATGTCAGGTGTTCACTAGGTGACGTAAAAATGCTAAATTACTTCATTCAGATAGTTTGTTGAGCATAATTTGATTTTCTATCTCTAATTACTAGATATGTTTTTTTTTTTTCATTGGCGGCGCTAGTGTGCGGCGTAAACGGTCTTAATCCAGGTTATAATATAAACTATCTGTATGCCGATTTTCATCCAAATCCATCCATCCATTGCAGCGCGTGAAGAAGCAACAAATATACACACATACACACAAACTTTCACATTTATAATATTAGTGTGATTATCAGTAAAAAAGGCAAAGCAAAAAAGCAAAAAAATGCGAAAAAAAAAGTATGTAGGTACAGCTATATGTAATTTTTTTTACAGGGACTGCGATGTACCCCGTTCATCCATTTCTGGAGGCACAAGCCATTTAAAAGTAAAAGATATAATTAAGAATTACGAGAATAGCATCATGTTAAAACAAAAGAGAGAGAAAGCTGTACAGAATATTGTTTTGGAAATTAATAGTGCAATGCAGAACGTTAACAAGTTATTACAAAAGAGTGATCTTAAAATTGTAACCCAACGTTTAGAACACTATGTGATGAGTGGATTTAATAAGTTGAACTTGCATATAGAAATGTTGGTCGGCGAAATGCATTTATGCTACCGGCGCCGGCGCAGCAAAACTGAGGATATGGCGTATTATCAGAAACTGATTAATAACGTGAAACGTGTGAATTATTGTGGGAAATTGAATAAAGGTAAGTTGTATTCACTCTTTTAAGGTGTAATCTGCAGGCTTATTAGCAAAAAAAGCAACCAGTTGCTAATTGTACAGACTCCTGCACATCAACATATCCAAAACTGTCAAATTTCTTCAATACCTTTTCAACCATACGGCTAAGACATAAAGTTCAAAGTCTATTGAGAAAATTTTACAGTTTGTGGTAGCTTGATCTGCAGGCGTGTGTACAATTGCAACGCGACTGCTACTACTGAGGTTGCTAAATTGGTATTATGGACACAACTGGTTGCTTTTTCGGTAATAAGCCTGCCGATTGGCGTTGCGGCTAGCGCGTTTAGATTGTGATTTGCAAGTTAAGGTGCTGACATGATAACTATGAAATGCGCTTTACATAAACATGGTTTATACGGGGTGTAAAAGAAACCTTTAACGAAGCCGAGTGCCACTTATTCTTCCCATCTTTACGCTGATATTTCTGTACTGGGCCGTACCTGGGAACCGCGTCTCATTCTGGACATATCGAATGTCAAAGTTAAAATTTTTCTTAAAAGTTTTTTGCAAAACAGTATTTAAAAGTGATTACTTAACTTTCTTCCATACAAACTTTTCGATATTTCTTAGACAATGAAGCTTTTGAATTTCCCAAGCACAATTAATTATGAAACCTGCATTTCATTCCCATCCAGGTATGTCCCGTTTCACACACGTATGCACAGGCACAGTCTGTAGCGCGCGTTATATATTATATATTTTTTATTTTTATTTAATTTATTTAATCTTTCTTCTCCAACATAATCGGAGCTATTCTGTGCTATTTATCTTTCATGCCAGTTCCATCATTTATTCCTCTCGCACTTTCATTCGCATACTTCACATTCATACGTCCCTTTCATTCCTGGGCAGTGGGTGTTCTGCCTATTTAAGCCTATTCTGTATTTTTTATTTTTATTATATTTTGAGGATGCGGGTAAATAAGTTTTTCAACAGTTTTGGGACACTCTTTTTCTTATTCTATTATTTTAATTTTGTATCTTATTTTTTTTTATAAACAGTAAAGGTAGAACTTCAAATTATATTATTTGCTAGTTACAATTTGGAAATGGATTAAATATATACATTAGTATATATTCCATTTCTATTTTCATTAATCTAGTTACATATTTTATTATTTATTTCGTTTTCTGACTATTTCGACAATTTTAGTGCAGAATTTTACAAAGATGTCCCTGTGCTCTCCCGCTATGAGAGCAGCAAAGTTCTCTGGTACCACCTTTTTGCCTGTTTGTATTTCAATGTTAAGCCTCTCCAGAGCGTGTATAGGGCACTCGGAGAGGATGTGTGGGAGGGTCTCATGTGTGTCAGGTCACAGACACACGACGGGCTGTCCTTGCACTTGAACTTGTTCAAGTATGAGGAAAACCCGCCGTGACCTGTGAGAGCCTGTGTGGTGAGTTGTGTGTAAGTCAGCTTCCTGGTGATCTGGTATGCTGATATGGCATCTGGGAAGAATAGCTTTGTGGTCTCGGTGGTGCTGCTGGACAGGTACCTTTCGTTCCATTTGTCAAGAGATTCACCTCTGATGCTTCTCTTGACAAATGAAATTGGGCACTCGTCGTAGTCCGCTTTCTTCTTGGATTTTATTGCGGCTTCCTTGGCAAGTTGGTCGGCTCTTTCGTTTCCCTCTAACCCCGCATGCGCTTTGATCCAGTACAGGGACACAGCCTTGTACTGTTTGAATGCTAGGTTCAAATTTTTTCGCATGTTAACTGCTAGGGGGTGGAGGGACGTCACGTTAGTGACGGTTTGTAGAGCTGCCATGAAGTCGCTATAAATTCCAAAACTACTCTCCTTCCTACTCAACAACACTTCCGAGGCTTTAAGTAATGCTAGGAGCTCAGCCTGATACACGGTGCTGTATGACGGCAGTACCAGTTTTACGGCTTTAGTTTCGCCGGCGCTATTCCACAAGGATAGCGCCGCTCCAACCTTGCCGTCTATCTTGCTGCCGTCTGTGTAAATGCGGATGTCATGCGTATGTGAGTTAATCTGCGTGTCCTGCGTGATAGGCATGAGCTCGAGCGTTGTATGTTCTGCCGGGTGTGGTAGTTTTAGTGCAGGGTGTGATGTCTCGATGTTTCTGCCGCATAGTTCCGGCCGGGGCACTCCTTTCCTGGCCTCATAGAGGGCGGCTGCCTCTTTAATCCGGAGGTCCAGGGGGAGTGTCCCGGTCAGCACTAGGGCAGCGTTGAGTGACACGATTCGGTACGCCCTACACATTTTCTGCGCGAATCCCCGTTGCAACGCTCCTAGCTGCTTGCGCGTTGTGAGCTTTTCCGCGGCTGAGGACCAGGCCGCAGCTGAGTAGGTCACAACGGGTTCCACGGCGCGCGTTATATTGCGTCACATGAATAAAGAAACGGAACAGAGATAAAGCTTCTAAGGAGCATACAAAATTGTTACCTATTTTAGTAGGGTTGGCAAAAGACAATAAAATAAAATAAGTAAACTGTTGTGAGCTAATTATTATGTATGTAGACAAGATAAGGTATTAAGTATATTTACAAATTGCTTACTCTCAATATTCTACTCTAATTAGTTGTGTAATAAAAATAACAATTACCTACGTAACATACTACAGTATACCTACCTACATAGCATAAAGGTTTATGCAACCTACTTTTTTTTTAAATCTTTATTATAAAGGACTTTGGTCCCTAATGTTAATAATGCCAATTGCCGTATCTCAGCTCGGTACCGGATACATTCCGTCAAAAAATGGACTAAATCTTCCACAGTACCACACTCGATTTTTTTCATTAAAAATGCGAAATTGTTTAGCGGAAAGTGTCCCGTCCGCAACCTATGCTGTAATTATGAGAGACCTGTTGAGCCTGTTATTCATAAACCAAGGTATGCGAGGAGGTTGACACTGAATGGTTTTATACCAAATCCCTATGTCCCGTGAAGTTTTATCAAAATACTCTTTCCACATTTCTTGACACTTATTCTTATACTTATTGACAAGTTCAGTTTGATCTGGGACAATATGATATCTAACACCATCAGATACAGCCGATTTTGGCAGTCTGTGAACCACCTCATTACCCATGACTCCTACATGCGAAGGGATCCATTGCAACCTTAGATTCTTATTGCACGTGTAAAAGTTGTGCATTTGAAGCAATACTATGTAGGCTATCGAGACACCTCTGTGCCTAGAGGCGCATCGAGCCAGATGTTGTGAAGTGCTTTTGCTGTCAGTAAATATAACAATATTTTCTACATTTAAGCTTTCTATATAAATTTAAGATTCCGAGATTGCAACTAACTCCGCTGACATTATAGAAATACAGTTCTTAATTTTATAAGATTTAGATGTTTTATACAATGGGTCATAAAAAGCTGCTCCTACACCATCTTGGCACTTTGATCCATCTGTATAAATTCTATGGAAGCTACTATAGGCTCTATCAATTTCGGCTGTGTCTTCTGTATGATCCGTTACATTTTTAAAACATTAAAGATAACACCATTTATTTTAACACAAGAAATCCAAGTATCGAAGCTGAACATGATCTAACGGATTGCAACAATAGACTTCATCCTCTGTCATCTCTTCCCAAATCACCGATAATAAAGGCTCCTTTTTATTTAGCCAATATCTATTACCTACCCGTTATTACTCGTAGATCACAAAGTTTTTGTAGCAATTCCATTTACGGTGGGATTCATTTCCCATGATTTAACTTTTAAACATAATTTATAACCCAAAACAGTCTTCTTATAAATAAAGGCTGAATACACATTTCACTCTCCATTGTATGTATTAGAGTACTCTTTATAAAACCGCCTATTATTCGTAAAGCTTCATTTCCCAAGCAACAAAATTTGGTACTATAAAAGTCCTGAGAACGTTTTAGAACGTGCTAATTAGTGTACATGATTATTAATTAGTGTACTTTGTGGTAGTCTGACGCGCAGGCGTACATATTAAAGTTGCCTGTATACCACATTTTTACTATGAAATTGAAGTTTTGAGTCTAAATCGTATTTTGTTTTTATCATTGTTATAGGTTATATATCACACGAGACGTCCGAGCCTAAGAAAAAGAAGGCAAAGAACCAAGGCCTTTGGGATACTGTCGACGAAGTGCTGGAAGATTTTTCGATGGACTTGGTATGTGTGCTTTTTACAAAATAAATTAAGATTTTTAAATATTAAACATGTAAGCGCTTGGTTTTTATTTATCCACCATCTTATCTAAATATGTCGCCATAACATCAATATTTACAGCATTGCTGTGTAGCTAGAGATAACATAACCAATGCCTCAGTAGTTGAGGGTTCCGGGTGAAGTGCGCTTCCACCTTCGGCCTTATACTTCGTACTTAACATCACGTATTTTTGGGGGCGGCGAGATACTTAGTGTTCCTCTAGCCGTGTAAAATGAAGCACCGTAAGAGGTTTTCTAGAGAGAACGGCATCACGCACTAGTGCGCGTCCCCGTGCCCTACTGGATTTTCCAAGGGGCTCGGATCAGATCGGGTTTGGCTTAGGGGACGATTAGTAGAAGTTGATTTTAAACCTTGCAACGAAACTGCCCTGCTTTTGTTCTGTTGGATGAAAGCTTGTGGTAAGCCAGCAGGGATCACCGAACAGCCTGTATGCTAATCGGATTAAAAATATTATTGTCTACCTGCGTCTTTGGTTTCTCTCTTGTTGGGACCGGTCTGCCCAATCCCCTTTTAGAATTTTTGAAAGACTTCTGGAATATTTATTTATCAAAAAAACTTATACTATCTTTACAGGCAAAACTTTAACCTAATACGATAATGTAACTACTATATACATTTAACAAACTATTATATAACCTACTTACTTATAACTTATTGTAGACAAAGCCATCCTTGTGAACTCACTCAGAGAACATGATAAAATGTCCACTCGCTCCGCTATCTCGTTAATAGTGCGCATAGCGCGCGTGAGCGGCGCCTCAGCCAGCAGGTTGGTGCGTGCGCGCGGTAGCGCTAGCAGCCGCGACGCGCGCCGCCGCTCCGTGTAACAGTCCGGCACGCTGAACCGAATATGCTGAAGGAACCTAGCATTGTGCACTTTCCCCCTTAATATTTTGTGGATATAACATACCAGCGCAAAGTCCCTACTGACTCTCCGTTCACTATAACCCACCATCCCCAGCACAAATAAATTAGGATATCTCAGCGGATAAAATGGATAGACCCCATATAGTTTCATGTACAGATACCTAGCAAATTTGTTCTGAACTCTTTTCAACATGAGCTGATACTTCGTTTCATGAGGTGTCCAGACAACGGCATTACACTCTAACTGACTCCTGACTAATGCGTAAGATAATCGCTGTGATGTTGGTAAAACCGTGGGCTCTGCGTAATATAAAACCTAAATTGCAATATGCTTTCTTACAGATACTATTAATATGATCGCTAAATGATAGTCCGGTATTCAGCCGTACGCCCAGATCTCTGAACTCTGTTACCCTTTTCGCAGTTACACCCCCAACCTCATAGTTATGCCTAATAACATTACGCGCGCGAGACAGAGTTATAACTCCACATTTAGAGGTGTTGAACTGCACTCGGTTGCAAACACTCCAAGCCACCACTCTATCTATGTCCTTTTGCAACCTCTCGTAGTCCCCTGAACTTTCGACAGGCAGATACAGCTTGAGGTCGTCCGCAAATAATAGGCACTTAGCCTCTTTTACCACGCTTGGCAGATCGTTAATCATCAACACAAACTCCAGAGGCCCGAGATTACTGCCTTGACTCACCCCAGATCTTTTGAAATACGGCTCCGATACGTACCCAGCGTACTCAACATACTGCTGTCTATCTCCCATGTAACTGACAATAATTTTATTAAGTGAAATAAAATGAAATGATTATTTATTCACGTAAAAAACATTTTAGCTGGTGGTAATTTTATCATTTTGAACGTCTGTTTTGCTAAACGCAGGGTATATCTATGTGGATGTCTATTAACATTAAATTAAAATCAAAATTAACATAAAATTCAAACTAAAATTACATTAATAAATTATTTTTTGACGTAATTGTTCATATTATGTAAATTTCATTTTTAGCCATTTATATAAGTAAATACTTTATTTCACAGTTGGAAGATAATGGAATGGATGAGATTCCTAATACAGTGGCAGGTGACGTCAATAACAAAGAAGCGAATTGCACAAACACACGGAAACGTGATTATAATGAAGATGTCAATCCAGAGACTGTAAAGCCATGCAAGGCTATAGCAGTGGAAGAAAATGCAAAAGACGGGAATATATTGGACATAATAGAAATAAATGATGATGAAGATGTCGCTACTCCACCTAAGAATATTGATCACAGTAACAAAGGTCCTTCTGGTCTTTCTAATTTCAACGTGGCCACGGACATCCTTACCAAGCGTTCCGAGAACCGCCGGGTGCTCATCGACAGCCGTGGTGGCTGTGTAGCCGCCCTTTGTTTGTATTGTGGGCATACCGGTCACCGGGTGACCGCTTGCCAAGAATTCTTGGATTTGGCCGTTGCGAAACGGCGAAATGTCGTGCTGCGGCGCCGGTGCTGCTACAGCTGCTTGGAAGCCCATTTCCAGCGCGACTGTCCGGAGTTTCCGTCATGTCCCTATTGCGACGGAAACCACCACGGCCTCCTGTGTGTCAACCGGAACGGGGATGGCAGTGACGTCCAGACACGGATCCCCACGGGCCCCCCCGCCCTTGGGGATCCGTGTCTGGACGTCCCTGCCATCTCCGTTCCGGTGGCTGTGGTGGCTGACCGTGGTGGCCGTGTAGCCGCCCTTTGTTTGTATTGTAAGCATACCGGTCACCGGGTGACCGCTTGCCGAGAATTCTTGGATTTGGCCGTTGCGAAACGGCGAAATGTCGCGCTGCGGCGCCGGTGGTGCTACGGCTGCTTGGAAGCCCACTTCCAGCGCGACTGTCCGGAGTTTCCGTCATGTCCCTATTGCGACGGGAACCACCACGGCACCCTGTGTGTCAACCGTAACGGGGATGGCAGTGACGTCCAGGCACGGATCCCCACGGGCCCCCCTGCTCTTGGGGATCCGTGTCTGGACGTCCCTGCCATCTCCGTTCCGGTGCCTGTTCCGGTGGCCGTGGTGGCTGACCGTGGTGGCCGTGTAGCCGCCCTTTGTTTGTATTGTGGGCATACCGGTCACCGGGTGACCGCTTGCCAAGAATTCTTGGATTTGGCCGTTGCGAAACGGCGAACGGTCGCGCAGCGACGCCGGTGGTGCTACGGCTGTTTAGAAGCCCACTTCCAGCGCGACTGTTCTGAGCGACGATCATGTCGCTATTGCGACGGGAAACACCACGGCATCCTGTGTGTCAACCGGAACGGGGATGGCAGTGACGTCCAGGCACGGATCCCCACGGGCCCCCCTGCTCTTGGGGATCCGTGTCTGGACGTCCCTGCCATCTCCGTTCCGGTGGCCGTGGTGGCTGACCGTGGTGGCCGTGTAGCCGCTCTCTGTTTGTATTGTCGGCATACCGGTCACCGGGTGACCGCTTGCCAAGAATTCTTGAACTTGGCCGTTGCGAAACGGCGAACGGTCGCGCAGCGACGCCGGTGGTGCTACGGCTGCTTGGAAGCCCACTTCCAGCGCGACTGTCTGGAGCTTCGGTCATGTCCCTATTGCGACAGGAGCCACCACGGCATCCTGTGTAACAAACGGAACGGGGATGGCAGGGACGTCGAGACACGGATCCCCAAGGACGGGGGGACCCGTGAGGATCCGTGCCTGGACGTGCCCCCACACTCCCCCCTGTTCTCCGCGCAGGAGCCCGTTGGTTTCCTCACAGCGCCATGAGGTGCAAAGTCAACCCCGGTTGAGGCGCGGCTGTACTCCCCGCCGTTGATGGAGCAACCTTGGCCGCAACCGTACCACAGTGCGGTAAGAAACCCTTTTTTTGTTTCATGTACTTTTTATTGGTGAAACTATTAGTTTATGTCATTCTAAGCCCTGCAGTCCAAACCCGACTTCAATACGAGTTGTAGTTTTGAAGAAAAAAATTATCAAACTTTCGATATATCCGAAAGTCTGAAAATGAAAAAGTATTTTAAAAAATAAACTAAAATATTTGGTGCTGTTATAATTAGTCCTGATAAATGTCCCCATATCAACATATTATGTCAACAATTTGTGGCAATCAACACTTAGTGAAAAGCGAAATAATTATGTTCTTTTTTCGTATTTTTCGTTTTTTTCTCGTGATAACATCGAAGTAGGCCGAGATATTTATCCCGGTGAATCTGTATATCTTATTCTATTTACAGTATTAAAATCATGACATGACTTTGTTATCTAGAAGTTATGATCAATTTTATATTATCTTCAGGGTTGTCAACTTCCTATATCCGATTCCTGTATCCGAAAAATTATTTATGTTATCATAATTTTTTTTAATTCGTTTTACTCTTCCTCATTATTATTAATTACAATAGTTTCTGTATCAAAATAATCATCTATTGCTGGATCTTTGTCGCCAACATGTCTCAATAGAGATAATGCTTCTGCTGGTAAAGGAACCTTTTTGCTTTTTTTTTCATTTTCTTGTGCTTCTTCATCATTTCTATTTAAATTTGTTTTTGTACACACCATTTTTGTTTCCACGAGTATGGGGGAAAAACGGTCCGTCCGAGTGGTGCCCCCTGCACCCGGATAAGGCTATACACAATAGAGGTCGCCCGGTATCTATAGCTATCTATAGGTTTTTACGATTTATCTGTCGGGTCTTATAAACTTTTCCTTGACACGGGCTGGTCAATCAAGGCAAGCCCCCCGGTCCCTATAAGTACAACGTACCTTAGCCACGCCCTGCTAAGGTTGTTAAAGTACAAACAGAGATTACGGTCTGGAGATGGATTGACGCTCAGTCCACCCTGGGCAACATTTACATGTCGCCATCACGGGTATAGGATGGTTTAACCAAAAAAGCCCCGTCCTTTCCGTATACGACGTGGTGTCATTAGCTTCACTCCAGACTGGATAGTTTAAAGCTACTGGAGCTCCCTCGTCGCGACAAGGTTGATATCCGTAAGGGAGAGACATTTATCAACTGAAGATAATACGTAATAGCTGAGAATCCTGGTAGATTCCGTAGAAGACTGCGAGATGAACTGTCTGTGGCGCTGCGAGTACGAAATTGAAAGCAGGATTTATCCTTCATATAGTCTACCTATGTATTAAAAGGCTTACTCCTCTCAACCACTTTTTATCTCAAGTAATTTGTAGTAAATGAGGTTGGTGATATAATATTAGGGACATACGGTTATGTTATAAGAATTAATTTAATTTATACATTGTCACTGTTTGTTTACGTAAATAGATTTAAAAAATCTGTGACAAACATCATCATCATCATCATCTCAGCCAAAAGACGTCCACCGCTGGACAAAGGCCTCCCCCAAAAATGTATGAGATTAACATAAGCTGCGCTAAATCACGTGGTCAATCTTATGTCAATCCCATACATTTAATTCTTTTCGAACTTCGCTATCGTTTTCTTAATGTTACTTTGGCTACCGCCACTGCCCACACTGCGCTTTCCGGTACGCGGTCGCCACTCCCGACCCAGCGGCCATCAGTCCTGCGAGCAATGTGCCCTGCCTACTGCCACTTGAGCTTAGCAACTCTTCGGGCTATGTCGGTTAACTTTGTTCTTCTGCGGATCTCCTCATTTCTGATTCGATCACGCAGAGAAACCCCGAGCATAGCCCTCTCCATTACTCTTTGAATGATCTTGAGCCTTTTTATGAGGCCCATAGTGAGCGACCACGTCTCAGTCCCAGTGACAAATATACATATAAAATATTTAGCTATTTATATAAATTTATTAATATAAATCTTCGCAGTGACAACCCTAAGACCGGAAAGTTTCGGATAAAAGTTAATTATAAATAACTTCTAGATAACAAAGTTTTAGGTCATGATTTTAATACTATAAATAGAATAGGGCCTACAGATTCACCGGGATAAATATCTCGGCATACTTCGACGTTATTGCGAGAGAAAAAATGAAAAATACGAAAAAAGAAACATGTTTCGCTTTTCACTGAGAGTTGATTGCCACAAATTGTTGACATACTATGTTGATATAGGGACATTTATCAGGACTAATTATAACAGCACCAAATATTTTAGTTAATTTTTTAAAATATTTTTTTCATTTTCAGACTCTTAAATATCCAAAGTTTGATATTATTTTTCTTCAAAACTACAACTCGTATCGAAGTCGGGTTTGGACTGCAGTGCTTAGAATGATATAACTAACAGTTTCACGAATAAAAAGTACATGACACAAAAAAGGGTTTCTTACCCCACTGTGCGTACGGTGAGGTTTGGGCGACACCAGAGCACAGTGTTTTTTGTACCCTAAAAAGTGACATTCGCTTTTTATTGTGTATTTCGAAGTAGCTTTTCATCACAAATGCACGACTAGAACTCCCATGTGTCAATTCCGTATAGTTGATTTTTTTTAATGTTTAAAGTTTTCGTGACCTTTCGGAAAAAATATCGAAAATTAATTCTATAAAAAAAGTATAGCCGACTGCTTGTATTTTGTGTCGCAGATATATAAAGCAGCTTAAGGCGTATAGTATCCCCTTTTTATTTAAATAAAATTGTATACAAAGGCTTTTTCATTAAGAGCGCTCGAACTTTGAAGTTAAATAAAACAACCTGTGTAAGTAATATTGCCACAACTTTTATTTTATTTTAATAATCAAGGATACTTTTAGTAGATAATATCAAATCCTTTTCGAAATAACATTGCTCATCGTCATGGAAATAACAAAAATGCATCGGTGTTTTATTTCTCAAGAATAGTCTATCGCTTGTGTCTGCACCTGTACCGATCGTAATGCCATAAATTTTAGAAGGTTATATTCATCTTAACTTGGTCGGTTTTTGATATTCATCTTAACTTGGTCGGTTTATCACTGTATTTCGCTTCATTTACCATTTTTACAAGTGCATTGGGCTAAAAAATTTTCAAATGGCTAGTTGAATGAAGGCACTAATTATTTGCTTAATAAGTGATTTGCTGGTCCATACCAAACTCATGTAAGCGACGACCAAAATAACCTCACGGGCCAGTGACATTTAAAGTGCCATAACTCATTAACGACTTGCAGTAAGCTTTTAAGATTTTAATAGACGTTGTAGGGTATTATATGGTACGAATCACCATCAGAAATTAGTCTCTAAGGTTAGTATTTAAGGAGCTAGTACCGATTATCCTTTTTCTTCAAAATAAATATATCTTCAGAACGGTGTTTTTTTTTTCAAATTCTGCTTTTGCTCAAATTACGCACAAATTCATTACATTGTGTGTAAAAAAAAATCATACTTGTGCGCCTCACCGTTCGCGAGATATTCCGCTGGGGTAACGTTACCACAGCGGAATCTGTTTTTCGCGAATATCTCAAAAACTACTGGACGCACTTTAAAATTTCGCGCACAATTACACGTGATGGAGCACTATATCAAGAATCCAAGAAATTCGACAACATTCCGCTGGGGTAACGCACGCTGTTTAAGTTTGCCTGGCTAGCTTCATACCACCAACCGTTTTCCTAATATGTCACTATAACATTCATGTTCGTAGTAGGTAGGTACATGAGTTTAGATAGATAGCCAGTTCATCAGTAGTTCAGGAATCCGGTTGAAGTTAACTTTCACCTTCTCTACCTTATCATCATTTAACATCAGGCAAGTTTAGCCGCCTCTGTGGTCTAGTGATTAATACCACCGGTTTAGACCCCAGACGTCCCGGGTTCGATTCCCAGCGGGGGGTACATATATGTGTACTCGGTTTGGATGGTGGTAGGGCTTGTTTGTCCGCCTGGCTAGCTACCACCATCTTATCTTTATATGTCATTATAACATCAATGTTAGTAGCATTGTTGTGTTCCGGCAGCTAGAGATAAGATAGCCAGTGCCTCACTAGTCGAGGTTCCCGGGTGAAGTGCGCTTCCATCATTGGCCTTATCATCACTTATTTTTTTGTGAGGAAGGACGTGAGAGTATTTATGTATGTATGTATGTGTGTGTGTGTATGTATGTATGTAGGTATGTATGATGACCGTGGCGACAACCGTGCAGGTTCCGCACTCCTAATTAAGAGAAATCTCCCCTTTTCCCAAATTACTCTCCCTCCCCATACTGAAGAAATTAATGCAGTTGCTGCAAAAGTTATGGACGTCAATTTTATATATATTTACATTCCCCATCCGAACATTAGCCTGATTCCTGACCTTTCTACAATCCTCTTCTCTGTACCTCCCCCTCTAGTGATTATGGGCGATTTTAATTGCCATAACACCTCATGGGGATCACTCTATACTGACTCCTTTTCTCTTTTACTTATAGACCTTTTTGATGACATTAATGTCTGCATCCTTAATGATGGCTCACCCACTCATAGAGTATACCCTGGACAAAATCAACAATCAGTTCTAGATTTAACTGCCTGCTCTCCAAACTTAGCCTCTTTACTTTCATGGAAGATTTTAGATCAATCTTATGGGAGTGATCATTTTCTGATAATAGTTTCTAAACCCTGTTCTGTTCTCCCTTCTCCAGTTCTAGAACCTCTTTTAAAATATAAAATCTTCGAAGCTGACTGGCCAAAATACTCAGAACTTGTGGACAAGCGAATATCGGAATCTGACCCTTTACACTTCTCCAACCTACTAGAGCAGTACACACGATTTTTATCCATCCTAATCGAATCGGCTGATCAGTGTATACCTAAAAAGAAACCTGCTAGAAAGAAAATTTCTTCTCCACCCTGGTGGGATACTGACTGTTCAGCAGCTATTAAAGAAAGAGATGGTGCCGAACAAGCTTATAATAAGTCGCCCAACACTTATAATTTTATAAATTTTAAAAAAGTATCAGCACGAACTAAAGTATTTCTTTCAAAAAAAAAGAAGAAAGGTTGGAAAACATTTTGTGAATCGCTATCCCCTAAAACTCCTCCGACAATCGTCTGGAAGAACATTAAAAAGTTCAGAGGATCCCTTGTACCCAACCCAACCCAATCTTGCGACTCATCCGTTTGGTTGGATGATTTTTTGGATAGACTGGCGCTTGCATTCGTGCCTGAAGAGCTTTTTTCGTCCCTTCAGCCTCCTCTTGTGTGCAATGACCCCCATGACGAACCGTTTGCAATTACAGAATTAATAATTACACTAGATGGCCTTCGTAATACATCCCCGGGGGAAGATGGTGTCCCTTACATATTTCTGTGCAAACTTGGAATAATTGCTCAAGAGTATTTACTCCAACTTTTTAATAAATTTTTTATTTCTAATATTATTCCGGAATCCTGGAAGAGTCAAATTGTAATTCCAATCCACAAACCCAATAAAAATGTACAAGAGGCTAATTCTTATCGTCCTATAGCCCTTTCATCAACTATTGGCAAAGTACTAGAACACTTGGTTAAAAACAGACTCGAATGGATTGTTGAAAATAAGAAAATACTAGCAGTAAACCAATTTGGCTTCCGTAAAGGGAAAAGTACTATGGATAGTCTTGGAATTTTTACCTCTGATATACATATAGCCCTATCCAAAAAACAAAATCTTTTCGCATGCTTCCTAGATGTGACGGCAGCTTATGATAATGTTCAACTTCCGCTGCTCAGAGCCAAGTTGCTACAGCTGAGTATACCCGTGAGAATTGTCCATTTCATCTGCAACCTGTTCATAGGTAGAACTATTAAAATTAAACTTGGTAACACTTATTCTGCTCCTAGAATGCTATGGCAAGGTATCCCACAGTGTTCTGTCCTCAGCCCTCTTTTATATAATATTTACACGTATGACCTCGAACGGGCTGTTTCTCTTTTCTGTGAAGTGTTACAAGATGCTGATGACTTGGTCTTGTATACCCCGACTGAATGTGCTGAGGTAGCTTCCTCTCGTCTTAATGAAGCCCTTAGTTACCTTGTGGACTGGATGGATGAACACGGTTTGTCACTCTCCTCATCTAAGAGCTGTACGGTGACCTTTACACGAAGGAGGGTCATCCCAACTGTCGATGTATCATGCGTAGATGAAATCATACCCAACAGCGAATCAATTAAATTCTTAGGTGTAATTTTCGATTCTAAAATGACCGGGATTCCACATTTGAATTACATAATAAGTAAATGTGAAAAAAGCATAAATATTCTTCGCTCTCTTTCTGGAGTGTGGTGGGGATCTCACCCATACTGCCAAAAGTTGTTATATAATGCACTCATACGTAGCCTTATAGACTACGGATCTTTCATTCTAGAACCATGTAGTAAACTGGCTCTTAAAAAAATAGACCTCATTCAAGCCAAATGCCAGCGTATCATTCTTGGCGCGATGAAGTCGTCGCCCAAGAATGCTATGAAGGTCGAATGCGTTGAACCACCTCTTTTTCTAAGAAGACAGTATTTAGCAGACCGATTTGTTTTTAAAGCCGTTTCTCTGTCTACTCATCCTCTTCTCCCACGACTTGAAGCCCTTGCTCTTGAAGTATCCGAAAACAGATACTGGACCCACAAGGAAACCCCAAGAATAATTCGCAGTTTTTTAAAATTTAAGGATCTTACGTTTGCTGTTTACCAAAGTGAAATAAACCCCCTGTTTGAAACTGATTACAAGCCCTAGTCTATTGCCCAAATATTTTATTAGATTTTAACATAACGAAAAATGATCCCGGAGCTAATAACAAATTTAATGTTCATATGGAAGACTGGAAAGAGTTTCTGCCAGTTTACACTGACGCATCCAAACTATCTGAGGAGGGCTGTGTTGGGGCAGCAGTTTGGATACCTAAGTTTAATGTCTTATTATGTTACAAATGCCCACCCAAGACCTCGGTGTTCACTGGAGAGACTGTGGCCATTCTCGAAGCGGTAGCGTATATAGAAAGTCACAACATACCTAAATCAATAATCTTTACCGACTGCAAAAGCTGCCTGCAAGCAATTAATTCCAACCAATTTAAAACTAAAATAAAATTTACATTGGTTCTTAAAATAAGGGAGTTACTTTTAAAATGCAATACTAAAAACTTAACTGTTGTTCTCACATGGATCCCTGGGCACAGTGGAATTGTGGGCAACGAATGTGTGGATTCCTGGGCAAAAAATGCTATTAACATGGGTAATTTGGAATACAGCAAACATTATACTTCGGACCTTCTTGTAGATGCTCGCTCTGATACGAGGCGATCTTGGCAGGAGCTATGGGACTCCTCCAGGCTTACTATAGGACGTCATTACGGGAACATTCAACCTTTTATCCCAGCTAAGCCCTGGTTCTTCCGGTTTAAATCAGTTAATAAACAAACTACCTCCACGATTTGTCGCTTACGCCTCGGCCATGTATGTACCCCAGTCTCCCTTGCCAAAATACGAGTACGAGATCACTCTCTTTGTGAATGTGGGTTGGACGAAAGAACCACAGACCACATTTTTTTTAACTGCCTTAATTTTCCTATTCTTTGTATGACGTTCTGCCCCCTGAAATTCCACGCCCTATCAACTTTCAAACACTTCTTTGTCACCTAGATTACTCTTCTCATATGTCTCTTTTGATAAAATACATTCATATACATGAGATTAAGTTATAAGTATGTCCATATCTATACTATATAATTTATATATTTTTCCTGGTCATTACATCTGTTTATAACTTCTCTCCTATCCTTTAGCATCCTCTTTTTATGTCTATGTTTTCCTTAACAAGCTAATTAGTTAGTTAATAGCTTAGTTTCCAACCACCATATTTATTTACTTAAAACCAAACAAAATTATTTTAAGAGCGTTTACGCCGCACACTAGCGCTGCCAATGAAAAAAAAACATATCTAGTAATTAAAGATAGAAAATCAAATTATGCTCAACAAACTATCTGAATGAAGTAATTTAGCATTTTTACGTCACTTAATAAACACCTGACATGTTATAGTTTAGTTAAATACGGCGTTATAGTTAAAAGTGGCCGTAACGTCTTATTTAACTAAACCATAACATGTGAGGTGTTCATTAGGTGACGTAAAAATGCTAAATTACTTCATTCAAATAGTTTGTTGATCATAATTTGATTTTCTATCTCTAATTACTAGATATGTTTTTTTTTCATTAGTGGCGCTAGTGTGCGGCGTAAACGCTCTTAACCGAACATTCTCCGAACGAAATGACCAATAAAAGTTGTAGTTGGCAAAATACATCTCAACCACAAGAGATGTGAATGCCACTTTAAAAAAAAATGATTAGACTTTAAGAGCGTTTACGCCGCACACTAGCGCCGCCAATGAAAAAAAAAACATATCTAGTAATTAGAGATAGGAAATCAAATTATGCTCAACAAACTATCTGAATGAAGTAATTTAGTATTTTTACGTCACCTAATGAACACCTGACATGTTATGGTTTAGTTAAATAAGGCGTTATAGTTAAAAGTGGCCGTAACGTCTTATTTAACTAAACCATAACATGTGAGGTGTTAATTAGGTGACGTAAAAATGCTAAATTACTTCATTCAAATAGTTTGTTGAGCATAATTTGATTTTCTATCTCTAATTACTAGATATGTTTATTTTTTCATTAGTGGCGCTAGTGTGCGGCG